>OY856412.1:363255456-364575456 GCA_963693085.1 Alisma plantago-aquatica
TCGCTACTAATCATAGTTACACGTGTATCTATTTTGCAATAGAAAGATACATATTTGTAATGAGACAAACATTATTTGTAATGAAATGACCAAAATTTGTAATGCAAACACTCATTTTGTTTTACATGTCTGATTACAGTAAAAATGATATTTATGACAACAATTACGTTGTAATACAGAATGAGCGTATGTATTACAATTTTGATCATCTCATTACAAATATTGTTTGTCTCATTACAAACATGTACCTTTCTATTACAAAATAGATCCACGAGCATGGGAGAGGGGAGAGAATGCCTCTCTTAATCCCAACATTAGTTACCCACACGGATAGTGAATATATACTCACACACACACACACACACACACACACACACACACACACATATATATATATATATATATATATATATATATATATATATATATATATATATATATATATATATATATATATATATATATATATATATATATATATATAGAGAGAGAGAGAGAGAGAGAGAGAGAGAGAGAGAGAGAGAGAGAGTCAGGCTAGAATACACTCGAGTGTATATATTACACCATACACCTCAATGGTGTTTGCCTATCTAGACATTGTCTTTCCAAAATATAATCCATTGATATTCATGGTTACAATAATAATAGGCCACATACAAAATTTGAGCTCATGTGGATGAGTGTAAGTCACTCATCCAAGGACAACAAAACCGACGCACAAAACTAATTTGAAATGCATGATTCTTGCCTCTTTTAGATGCACGACCTATAAGTATCCAAATGAGCTACAATTTATCATATAGTATGTTCTTAAGATATTTAAGAAGATCAACAGTTTAGAATTTTCAAAAAGTTACTACATCTTTAAAAATGACTGAGGTGTACAGTGCCTCCGGTACACTCGAGTGTACACTAGCCTGACTAGAATATATATATATATATATATATTTATATTTATATATATATGGCCCACTTTATTGTCCGTGCGGGTAGCTACCCGCCCACCCTTCCGACCACTTTTTTGATTTTTTTCGCAATTGAAGAGGGGCATTTTATCTAGCTCCCCAAAAAATTTCATCCAAAAATAATATCATTTGCCCCACCAAAATAAAAAAACCCGTCCTTACATATATCTGATGTATATTTTGTACAGAGTTACTCTTTTAGTCGTGTAGTTACTTTCTTATCACCATAGTTACTTTTTTGACAGCAGAGTTACTTTTGTGGCCAGAAGAGTTACTTTTTTAGCTGCCGGGTAGCGAAATTCTAGGCTACCCGCGCGGACAATGAATGAACGCCCATATATACATACATACATACATATATATATATATAGTCATGCTAGAATACACTCGAGTGTACAGATCGCATGAATACACTCAAGTTTGTTTGCATATCAAGACTATTTCTTGCAAAATGTAAACTATTGATCTTCACCGTCATACTATAACTAGGCTACATACAAATTTTAAGCCCATTTGAATGAGTGTAAGTCACTCATCCAACGACAACAAAATTGACGCGCAAAACTAATTTGAAATGCATAGTTTTTGTGGTCTTTATAACATGACCTATAAATGTCCAAATGTGCTCAAATTCTGCATATGAGCTATTCACAACATGTTTAAGAAGATCAACGGATTAGATTTTTGAATAAAATATTGCATCCTGAAAAAGTACTTGAGCGTATTTTGTTCCGAATAAACTTGAGTGTGTATTCTAGCCTGACTATATATATATATATATATATATATATATATATATATATAGAGAGAGAGAGAGAGAGAGAGAGAGAGAGTCAGGCTAGAATACACTCGAGTGTACGGATCGCACGAATACCCTCAAGTGTGTTTGTATAGCAAGACTATTTTTTATAAAATATAAACCGTTGATCTTCACCGTCATACTATAACTAGGCTACATATAAATTTTGAACCCATTTGGATGAGTGTAAGTCACTTATCCAAGGGCAACAAAATCGACGCGCGAAACTAATTTGAAATGTATAATTTTTGAGGTCTTCATAACATGAGCTATACATATCCAAATGTGCTCAAATTTTGCGTATGAGTTGTTCACGAGATGTTTAATAAGATAACGGATTAGATTTTCAAAAAAAATATTGCATCATGAAAAACTACTTGAGTGTATTCCGCTCCGGATACACTCGAGTGTATTCTAGCCTGAGACTCTCTCTCTCTCTCTCTCTCTCTCTCTATATATATATATATATATATATATGCCATTCACATTATCTATGTGGGTAACTAAGTTTAGTTATTCATGCTTCAATTTTGTAACAAGAAGACACATATTTATAATGAGACAATCAACGTTGTAATGAAATGATAAAAATGTAATAGAAAGACTCATTTTGTATTACAATATAAACTGCTATCATAAATATCATTTTACCATATTCAAAGGGACAATAAATTTTCACGCTGTATTTATAAAATAAATCTTTATATTATAATTAGATGCCTTTTCAGATCCATAAATAACAAAACTTATCTACACACGCGAACATATATGTGTGTGTATGTGTGTGCGTGTGTGTATATATATATATATATATATATATATATATATTCTGATAGTGACACATGGAATAATAAACAAACCATGCAAAGCAAAACTGGATCAAGGCATGTACTATCACGAAGCGGCAACACTTGAGGCACTAGTGACCCTCTTCAAGTCATGATGGTAGATACTGACATCTTTTTTAATAATCTTGTGCCGTGGAACTTGAAAAACATGATGGAAACCAAATCCACCATCTACTGCATTTTCTTAAATCAAACTTAACATGAAATTGTATTACAATTGCCGGCGAGCAGTAGCCCAGCTGGTCGCAGCTCGGGGCCCCTCACGAAGGGTCTCGGGTTCGACTCCCGCTGGAAGCACTGTTCGGAAATGAATTTCTCGCAGCGTCAGCCGGCCTCTGATGCGACTTATTGAGATACCGGTGTGCGGGCGCACGGGTCTCCCAGGTTTACCATCCCTGCTATCTGGCCTCCGCCTAGGGGGGTGGGTTTCCCCCGACAATAAAAAAAAGAAATTGTATTACAATTAATTAAATATAATCAATTGAATATAATCATACATTAGTAGGAATGGAAAGACCATCCAGGTAGGGTCCAAATCTTCTGTATCCATCTTCTGTCCCAACCTATGTCCCCTCTTTTGATTTGTTGTCTCCATGACAAAGTGCATGGCTGGGATGTAGCAGGCACATTATCCCAGGTACAGAGGATGTGAACCCATCTGGGTCTAAATCTTCTGTATCCATCTTCTATCCCAACCTCTACCCCCGAAACATCTCATCTTTTGATTTGTGGGCTCCATGAGAAGTGTATGGCTGGGATGTAGCGGGCACATTGTCCCAGACACAGAGGATGTGAACCCATCCGGGTCCAAATCTTCTATATCCATCTTCTGTCCCAACCTCTGTCCCTAAAACATCTCATCTTTTATCCACTTATCCTACCTAACCCTCCCCACTCCAAACAAAAAATCCAAATAACTTGCAAATACAGTTCAAACGATGATAATTTATCATCATAGAAGGTAAGGGGGTGGATTTACTATACCATACCAACAATATGATTCTAGTTTATAATGAAATTTATGTGAAAAGAAACAGGGCGCCCTGAACTATTGTAATATATTGTGAATAGTTATTTAGAATATAAAAAAGTCCAATGATTGTCATGAGCAAATAAATCTGCAGATACAGATTTGCATGCCAAATATTGACTATACACAGATTAATTAGTGAAGCATTCATATGTTACATAGATTTACTGGCCAGTTCTTGCCGCTACCTGACAACAACAAATACTGACATGAACGACATACAAGTAATCATAATATTAGAAAATTTTAATCATATATCATAATTTTTTGCACCCAAAGAATGTCATAAAATAGTTGTAGAAAATGAACAACAAAACTTTTGGTTAAAATATGACAATTCTTTCTTTATGTCTTTTTTATATAAAAATATTCGAGAACTATTTTTTTTATCATTAGAGTAACATCTCGACAAAGCTATTTTATTGAACATATATTATATGGTACTTGTGGGTTGGGTCATCTTTGAATTTTTATTTGTTCCACCAGTTAGAGCTGGGTCTTTTTGACGTACACCTATAAGACTCATACCCGAACCTGCAAGACCCACAATGATCCAATCCATACTTAATCCACCCACCCGTTTGACAAGTCTATACATCACTCACAATGTGTAAATGGTCTCTTATAATACACAATTACTGCCATTTTGGTAACCCACTTTAATATCACATTGAGTAGTGTCAAAGTATTATGATTGCCATTTCACAATTGTAGTGACTTCAGGTTGAAGGATAACAACACCATTGTTGTATTGAGAGTTTATTATGACTATCATATAGTGGTTCACAAATCTAAGTATCTTTGTGTCTGACTTGGTTGTGTCTAACTTGGCATCCAATACATGTAACCCACCAGACATGGTCATCCATCACTGCGTTTACTAGTCTCACATGTATTCTTGTTGTCCAATCTGCAATATTATCTAACTAGGAACATTTAAGAATGTCGTTCTTAGCATTGATTTATGATCTAATGTTTAAGTAAAGTAGTTGAAGTCTCAAGTTCTCTGGATCAGTCATTTTAAGGAAGTTTATTATGTACATCAATATAATAGTAAAATTATGAATTAATAAATAAAAATGCCTTTATTAAGAAAAATAAAAGTATAAATATTCCTATTTCCATCACCCAATTACTATATTTTAGAGCATATACACCAACAATCTCCCACTTTCACTATATAAAACCATTCTTGTATACAATATCAAATGATCTAACATAACCATCACACTTATGATGCGACAACACCTTAGTCAAGGGATAACTTCTTTTTGCTCTTGAATGTTACCCTACAGATCTTCACATATCCTCAATAAATGATATCTTGAATGAGATGGAAGCATCGAAGAAACATACTTGGAATGCTAACACCATCATGGTTCCTTGGCTTGCATATGATAGCCTCATTGTTGGCACAATATAACTATTGTGCATCACCAATATTAGGAAAAACTTTAAGTCTACCAAGGAACTTCCTTATCCATATATACTTCTTGATGACATTTGATAGGGAAATATATTCAGCTCATTTTTTAAAATCATATGTTGTCTCTTGTTTAGAATTTTTCTAGTTAACATCACCATCATTGAGGCAAAACAAATCTAGATTGTGATCTCTAATTATCTTTGTCAGTTTGGAAACTTTCACTATTGTAAAAATTTACAACTAATTCTTCCTCACCTCTACATATACAAAATACATCATTAGTTCATATCACCTTGAGAATGTTCTTGACTGCAATCCAATGACTTTCAGCCCTATATTCACAATAATTTCTCATAATACCCAAGGAATATGAGACATCTGGATGTGTACATAATATTACTTACACTGTATATCCAATTGTCTGAGTCATATGTATTATAACTCAAGTGGTGTCTCTCCTCCAGAGATTTGGGGGAAATCCGTTTTGTAATTTATTATCCCATTAGACATGGGTAAGTTCTCTTTCTAAGACTCTTATATGTTGGGATGTGTCAACAACTTGTCAATGTAAGTATTTTCAATCAAGCAAAGAATACTTCTCAATCTATCTCTATAGATCTTGATACCTAAAATATGGGTGTCTTTACTAAAGTCTTCCATTAAGTAATTACTTCCCAACTACATCTTTGCTTCTTACAAAGTTGTAACTATACGATTTTGAGGGAAGGGGGTGCAACAGATACACAAATGTTTTCTCAATAGAACTCTTAACCAATGTACTCATTGTAGTCACAAAATGTTGGTATGTTAAGGACATAGAAGGGATATCAAATATACTTTGATGCACACTAGTTTTCCAGAATCTAGACACATCTTATGTCATTATAGAACTTACACTTTTGGATTCAAATCTATAGTCATTAGTGTTGCAACCGCCTTATCTTATAGTAGTACCTTATTTTATCCTTAGAGAAGTTGCTTGTCCTCAAGTCTTTGCCGAAGGAACTTGACTTCTACCTCATCGACATGGATGTGAGAACTGTTAATGCACCACCTTGATTGTCAAGAGGAAGTAGAATTCAAATTTATTGATGTGCTAACATCGCTTGTGTTCCTTCTCCTCCTATTATAGACTACCACCCATGCGATGATTTTTTCTCTCTCTAAGAGAAAGAATTCTTAGAAAACTTATATCCCAATGTATGCATTTGCATCTAGACTTCCAACCCTTCATCGAGGGGAGTCATGGGATTGGATTTTCTAAAAATCTAATCGTGTTTTGAATTAGAATCAAAGTAGGAATGCTGTGAGACTTCTCATTCTTTTGATTCATTTATCCCGTCGACTAGCTATGATTGATTTAGTCATCTTCTTGACCTATTGGCTTGCCCAATCAACTAGTTCGTAGTCCTAGTCTAATTTTGACTGACCAATTTGATTCCAAGTGGAACATTTCTACTATTATTTATTGTTTTCTAACTTTGGTCTGATCGACCAACTAGATTACCCACTCAATCGACTGGTAGGTTTCCTAAGGTGGTGATCTGTTGGTCCACTGACAAAAAAATTGTCCAGTTAATCTAAACCATTCCGTCGACCAGTTGATTTACCCAGTTGACTGATTAGGTGGGAAATCAACTTGTACATGATTCAGAACCATTCCAATAAACTGTTTCATTGTGAGCTTCAATTTTCTTCTACATCCTTATACATATCACTATGTGGGTTCCTAGTAGGATGATAGTGATGTTCACCTCACAAGAAAATATTGGTATCTAGCAACACATCATTGTTACCCAAGTAATTGGAATAAGTTGATAACAATTTTAACTTTATAATCCTTATGACATATTGAATCTATGTTTGTTGAATTAGAAAACTATTGAGATTTTGTGAGCTCATTATTATATATCAACTCACATGAGCATGATCTATGATTTCATAGTCTCAATTATCTAGTGGTAGGGCACCCGCTCTGCCTTCTCTCTAAAACCTCCCTGGCGGCTACCACTGGGGGGAGGGAGCGCAGCTTCGACGCCTTCCTCCCCCCGGCTCCCATCGTCCATGGCGTGATTCTATCCTGAAGATAGCTGCGGTCCCTGAGAAAAGGTGTCTCAAGATCGAAGTCGGATGCTACCGGTCGGGGCTGATCTCGGCTTGGGAGAGAAGGAGACGTGATGGGTAGCCTGAAGCCAGGTTCAGATTCGTTTGGCGACTGCTTCGACCTCGTCGAATCCATACGTTTAGAGGGATGGATGGAGAGAAGCCGTTCCCTGTTGGACCTGGTCTTCTCGCTCGGCCGCTCTGGCGTCGCAGCTCTGTCTCCTGTCTCGTTTCCTTTTAGTTCCCGAGCCGCAATCCTGGCTTCGTCCAGCGCCTCGCCCAGTGCATCGAATTTGACCTTGTCCGATCTTCTCCGCCCTGCTCGGCCAGCGGCGCTCCCTTCTGGTGGCACCCTCTGTTCTGGGTCTTCCGATGATCGGTGGACGAGAAGCTGGCGCCTCCTAGTTGGTCCCTGCGGCTGTGAGATGGCGCACCCTCAAGGTGTTCGGTGATATGCTTTTGTGCAAACAAAGGCATCGTGCTAAAGGATGGAGGTTTCCTTCTATCCGCTCTTCTGGCGTCCTTTTACATGACAATAGCAGATGTCACCAAGGGAGAAGATGAAAGGAGGCTAGCCCCCCCTTTTCACCTTCTTTGAGACTATTTATCTTCTACCTATCCACCTTGTCTAGTTTCCTGGCTTCGTATCAGTGTGTCCAACGATATGCTTTTGGGCCATGCTGGTCAGTGGTTCGGGTTTCTTCACGATTAAATGGTTGGGCAGATTGCTTACTGCTGCTGCAGCTGGTTCTTCACCCTTCAGGTGTTTGGAGTGGTGCTGCTGTGCTAACAGTAGTTTCCTGAGTTTCAAGGGTGCTCGACGCTTTGTCCGGCCGGTGGTGTCCCTTTGGCGGGCCGATGTAGGTTCTCTCCTACTGCTGGGTAGGAACACATGCTAGGTGTTTGACGAAATGCTTTATGCATTCAACCACATCTCCAGGGTTTGGGCTTATGAAAAGTGGCTCCTCTTCTCTTCTTCAGTGCCTGCTTTGCTGCTGTATGCATTCGAAGCCTTTTGGGGTTGTGTGGTTTGTTGCTGTGTTAATAGCTACTTTGTTTTCTCATGAACCTTGCAGGTGAGCAACTAGATGCTGTGGCGGGATGTTAGCTCCAAGGATCTCCTTTATCTTGGCTTAGTACCACAATTTGTGGGTACTTTCAATAGACAATTGGTGTTGTGCTTTGCATGAAGGAGTGATTCGGAGCTGAACTTTCCTTCCCAATCTTTGTTGATAAATTGCGATGGTTCTTGCTTGGAGTTGGATAGATGAGAAGGCCAGAAACTTCATGTCTAGCTACAGGCCGGTTTGCTAGTTTTTGTATTATGTAAAGTTGCTACTACTATTTGTGGGTACGCTGAAGGCATGTAATAGTGGCTTGATGTAATCTTCTTCTGGTTGGTCTGTCTGGAACTAGCTTGTCTAGTTTGGGTGGGTTTCTTAGTTTTTTGTTTCCACCTAGTCTGCTTGTGTATCCCCCTGCGTGGGGATTTTGATCTTATATTGAGCTGTTAGCTCTTGTCGATGTAATGGGGTACTTTGTGCCCAAAGTTTTTTTGGTTTTAATAGTAACACGCCTTTTGACCGGCCAAAAAAAATTATCTAGTGGTATGATATCACTCTAATGGAGACAAATACCATCTATATGACACAATAGTCCACAGATGTCAGAATGCACCCAATAACTAACTGTATGAAAATTCGTATTCTAAGTTACATTAGGAAGTGCAAAAGTACATATAACAACATGTGATCTTTGTATGCAGTTACCACTGTCATGAGATATGAGTCGGGATGTCATGACATGGTTTTCACGTGTCATTATTGAAATGAGTTTTGATGTGTCATTCTCAAAATGAGTTTGTCTAGTACAACTTGTTCTCTAACATTCACAATAATAACTGACCATGGACATAATAAGAATAGATATGTTTGAGATGACATGTAATCTCATATTCATGTCCTTGACCCATGCCATATGTCATGTAGTCAAAATATTCGTAGGGTAATATTATATTTATTCAATTATATCAATACTAAAACAAAAATAGTATGCGGATTATTTTTTTATTAATAATCAAATCATATACAATGTTATCCCTATTACAATCATCGTATGATGGCTACCAGGACATACAACCAACAACCTCTCACTTGCACTTTACCAATCTCTCATGAATTAAATTCCAAGTGATCTAACATGACCATCATACTTCTGATGTGAAAGTACTTTTGTCAAGGGATCAACAACATTACTTTAAGTTGATACTCTACAAATATTTACATCTCCTTATTGTATGATCTCTCGTATGAGATGATATAGTCGTAGTATGTTCTTAGAATGATGATGCATCATGGGTTCTATAGCCCATGAAATAGATTCCTTGTTGTCACAATAAAGTTATACTATGTCCTCAATAGTTGTATCCACTCCAAATTCACTAATGAACTTCTTTATCCATACTACCTTTTCTACATTGGATGTAGAAACATATTCAACTTCTTTTGAAGAGTCAACCACCTATATATTGTTTATACTTTTTAGCTTACAACTCTTTTGTTTAGGGAAAATATGAATCCTGATTGCAATCGATAATTGCTCTTGTTGTTTTGGAAGATTGCATTAGTGTAACCCTTCACAATTAAATCTTTTTCAACTTTATATATCAAGAAATGAACATTTATCCTTATCAAGTGCTTCTCAAGTATTAAGTATAAATTTAGCTTGGTGGGGTGCCATATACACGATCCAAGAGGTTATGATAAAATGTGCTCTATTAATCGCGTGTTTAGACTTTCTCATATTTCTTGATGTATTATAGTTATTTTTCTAAGAATATTATAAGAATTTCTATCATACACGCCCGTTAATGTTTATTTTCTACTATTATTAAGATGATGATCATGTTTGTGACACTCCCAAGAAAGAAAAAGATGTTTGTCTTTTTCTCATGTGATATAGAAGTTAGGCTGTTACAAAGTGCCCTTATTGGGTAAAATCAACATAATAGATTATGCATATGATAATTTAGATCAAATCGTCTACTCTTAATGTAGACTTTAACATAAGATCATGAAAACTTGTTTCACCAAAGTCTGACATTCGAATCACAATCTATTGCAGAAACACCATTATCATACCTATTTTCTTTCATAAAACATTTTATCTAGTTAACATCTACATAACCTCAAGATAATAGTTTTATTAAATTTAATCATTAGAAGCTTTTGAATGACACCTTATTATTCCTGTTTGAACCTCCAAACTAAAAGATATGTAAAATATAATAAATTACCTTCATATCAAATTTGGGCCGTTCAATATTTATTTGACAGATTGTATCTAATCCTTCTTTCTTTTTATTTACCTTATCTTCCTCTTTCTACTCGTGGATCCTACTTGGGGTCTGATTACCAACTGCCCCAGACCCGTCCTCCTTATTTTCCTTTTCTCCTAGCTTATGCGATTTCCCTCATCTCCATTGTGCTTCTGTTTCACGTGGATTGTCTGCTACTTGCCCCACGCCGTAGTAGGCTATGCCCACTTCAACACTGTGCAACCATTTGGCTTCCCACCCAACCTCTAACACAACTCTAACTAACCCTTGGGTATCACTCATTGATCTCCACACCTCCAAGGCTTGCAACTCCCATAGCTTTAGGATGGTCTTTGTCTTCCAGATGTGTGAAGGGCATCTGTGCCTTCTTTTCTCTCAAGGTCAGTGTGGCTTGGTGGTCCATAATGGTCATCACCGCCCTATTGAATTTCTCATTAGGAACCTAATTTCATGAAATTTGGGAGGAAGGAATTTATACAAGGTGGGTAGAATTGTAACAACCCTAATTTTGAAGTTTGAACAAAATATTTCTTGAAGCCCTAGTTTGAAGAATATAAATATGATATTACCGTAAAAGATCTCCAATTGTATTGACTGGATAACAAGTGTTATCATAAGAGTTAATATTGGATTAATGGAATTAAATAATAAAAATATGAATATTTGTGAAATATTATACATCCTAACCCATCTGATAATGATAAGAAGAAGATAACACTGGAAATAATAAATGTTGATGATAAATGTTAGTATGTAATGCTAAATATTGAGTTAATAAGGTGAAACCCTATTTTCACTAGAAATCACAAAAGATTATATTTATAGCTGATTCTAAGCCCAAAATCGAATTTGTTGTGCCCTAATTAGTCTAGGTACCACGTTTTAATCTGATTGGACTCCATTTTCTAGCTTAATTTGATTAGAAGAGAAAGATGCATATGTTTAGGGCATTAGACCCACATGCTTATTTGTTGATCTTTTGAATTTGTAATTCACGCCTATAATTCTCCCTATCTCTCACTCTTTTGATCAATGTCTGTGTCTAACGCAGATCTGCAGACTACCCCCTTCAATGATCTCCTTGACCCAAATCCTTACTAGACTGGGACTCTACAGTCTGATGTTTCCCTTCCTCCCACTCCCTTGTTTCTCACTTGCTTCACTTCTCCTCAGCATTGACTCTTCTCTCCTCTGCGTTTTACTCTTGAACCCACCTCCAAAAGGCCTAATCCTATGAGGACTTGACATATTTATATCCCTGAGCTTTCAAAGTCCATGTCCCAGGTGAACTCTAAGACCGTGACGGTCTACGCTTGCACTGACTACTACCTATATATAGATTGCACCCCAATCTATTGTGGGGGCATCATAATCATTACCGAATTCTCAAAACTCCCTACAATCTCCTGGTTTACCATTGACTCTAGGTCTCCTTAGATTTCTCCTTGCTCCTATACACACCGTCAAGCAACGACGAGGAACTAGAAGAACCCAAGACCCTCACTTCCGCAGAGGATCCCTCCCTTTACCTCAAGGAGCTTCCCCCAATCTCTATCCAACCGTTAAACCAAACATTTGGGTTTCATGAACCTCAAGGGAACTTTGGGACATTCTCTCCCACCGGTAAGTGGACATGCACTATGAGTTAACAAGTATGGGTAATAATGGTTTTTATTCATTTATCTTTACAAGAATTAGTTATAAAGACATCCAATGTATGTTTTTAATGAATGCTTAAATATATTTTACATTTATCAAATTATGGTTTTCATTACATACTTTATCATGTGTCACAATCATCATTATAATCACATGTTTTCTATTAATAAATCAATGCTTTAAAATTATTATGTCAAGATCAATGTTAGCTATATGATGGATGAATTATGATTATTCCTTCCAAGATTAATTCACCTTTTTGGGATAAGCTCTGTGTGAGAAATGAGCTCTTTGGAGTATGAGCTCTGTGTGAGCAATGAGCTCTTGGGAGCATGAGCTCTATGTGAGCAATGATCTTTTGGCTATTCTCCTTCCATTTTCCCTTCCATATAAGGTGGGGAAGTTGGGATTTACTCAAAGGAGAAGAAAAGAATAATAATAAGAAAGGGCCTCTAGATAAAACAAGGACATCTTTTTAATAGTTCCTTCTCCATCCTTCCTTTCTCTTCATGATTCTCTTTTTCTATGCACAACTAGACCTATTTGTGGTTTTTTTGGGGGTAAAGGGTGTGTGATCCCATGTTGATTGGAAATGGACATGACATATTTTTTTATTATACCTCAATATTGTTTGGATGTGCGTTTCATACCATCTAAGGTATAAAGAAAAGAGACATATTGGGGGAGAGGTGAAAAAGATCAAGCTTTCGTGTAGGAACTTGGATTCTCTCCATTATAATATACTATCTACCAAGTCCATTAAACCTAGGTGAAAGATCTAGGTTTCTAGGTGTGTTTCTTCCCTTTCACTTTTCAAATACCATGGATAAAGGTTGTATATGATATGATAATGGTTAAAATAATTCCTCATATACCCTATATGACCCATTCCCACCGAGTTTGGGGGAATTAAATGTTTAGAATATTAGGCTTATATGTGATTATGGATAGAATCACATTCTCCCTTGACAATAAAGTCTGGTAGAACTGTATAGGTGATGATTTTGTATCTTGTCTCCTTCTCATCCTTTATGCCATCCATGCTCAATAAGTAGAATATGGTTCCTACTTAAATTTATATTTGTTGTTTGGTTTGATAACACTATTTTGTTGGATATGTTTATGCCCATTCCCAACTACACGTACTAAATTAACCTAACCCACCTAAACAACCTATATTGCTTGATTATACACTTAGAACTATGCTTGTATTGTGTTTGCTGGATTTCCTTAGTGACAATTGTTAATTGAAATGGTTACCAAATTGATCTAGGTTTGATAGTGTAATTGTGGTTGATTGTTCTTATTTGAGTAAATTGTTTGTGACAGTTATCTACCACATATTTTGTCTCATTCTAGTTCATTTTGGTTATCTACATGACCATTAGTATAATTCACCCAAACCAACCTTTATACCCTAAAAACAATAGCCCTTGCATATGATGAAAAGACCTATTTAATAGCTTAGGTTTAGAATCATTCATGTGGTTTGAACTTTTCTTTCTACTATATTACATTGAATCCCATGGTCTTATAGATATAACATAATGCAGCGGGTGAGATGAGTATATGAGTCTAAGATAGTACCCCCACACTAGGTGCAAATCATGCCTTTTATCACCATTATCAAGGATATTTTGATGCCAATAGATTTTATTTTTTCTTTGTTCTGTCTAGTTTCCCTTAATACATTCACCATCTATTGATTTTTTGTTACATTCCTTGCTTTCCATTTCTCTCTCTATTATTTCTAGGCTTTGTTTGTGCAGTGATAGTGCATGTTCATATATTGGTCCTTATCAAGAGTCATGTAACCCATTGACTTGGAGATAGGGAAAAGCCAAAGAGTGCTATGACACTATCAACAACAAAGAAAGCAAGGAAAGATAATGGAGGCCCACTGCCAAATAATAATGAGAATGGGTAGAGAGTCCATACCAACAACCACCACTAGTGTAAAGGAATTACAAGACTATTTCATACCAAAGGACTATACATCACCAAATTTCTATTGTTTGGAGGTTGTACTGGGACAAGACTTTTCTCTCCTACCCACATTATTCAGATTATACCATCCTTTTATGACTTCAATTTGCAAACTCCCTAAAATCATATTTAGTCCTTTTTGGAGATTTTGTTTCTACCTTTTGCATGTTAGCCCTCCACTGATGATGCCATTCCCTTGACCTTGTTCACATTTACTCTTATAGATAATGCTAAGGAATATAATAATCATAGATAGAAATTTATGATTCCCATTTACTCTTAGAGAGGCGTAATTACCCAAAATTTTCTTGGAAATGACAAATAGAAGGCTCACACAACAACCAACAATATGCTCTTGAGTTTTGAGGATGATGCACTTTCTAGGTTTAGACGACTTGATGACGTAAGGAAGGTTGTATTAAAGTGTAGGTAAATGACTCAAATGTTAGACCAAAGGTTGGTTTGTCTATACCTATATTTATCTTGACATGAGGAAGGGAGACTTCCTCATTAAAGAATGATGAATCCTAATAGCTCTGAGGTGTAGGTGTGTGTTACCATTCTCCAAAATTCTTTTCAATAATAATAAATTCATTAAAAACAATGCCAAATGCATTAAGGGTACCAAAAACCCAACAAAAGTCATCCCAAAGTCCTACTCACCGCCACTAACATACCTCTCATGCAAAAGTGAAGAGAGTGACTATGTTGAGGAGTGGGAAAGTGATTGAGAAGCCAATAAGAAAAGTAAGCAACAAAAGAGTTGATAAAAATATGCCAAACAATGAATTTCATGAGAAAAAGTGGTTATACAATGATAGGGTGTTCTGTTGATAATGTGATATTGTTGGATGGTGATATCTTGATTCTACTGTATGTTTTAGATGGTATCATGATTCCTAGTGAAAAGAGTGTGAATGAACCACTATTTCCCAAGACTGTAGATAAGTTGTCACCTTCCTCAAGGAGAAATAAGTACACCACCGATGTCTTTGAAATATTCAATTCAATATCCCATTGTTTGACAAAATCTAGAAGATTCCTTCACATGCATACGTTAAAAGGATAAGTGTAATTTCATAATACGATATTCCAAAATAATGCCAAAGAGAATAAATTTAACTAATAAAGTAAGACCACTCTATAGAAACATGGTCCCATCAAAAGAGAGGACCCAAAGTACCCTATTATCTCATGCCATATTAAGGTCCACTTAATTGAGCAATATTTTCTTGACATAAGATCTATTGTGAGCTTGATTCCATAAGTCATTACCATTGATATTGACCTAGGCAAGTTGAAGTTGGTCAGATGCACCCTCCAATATAGGATATATAAAATTACCAAGGGTCTAGTAAGATAATGTTCCAACGAACATTAATGAAGAAACCTCCACTATGTTCATGAAGATTTTATTGTCCCAGATATGAATCCAAAAAATGTCAGTTTTCCCATCATCATTATCATTAGAAGAACATTATTGGACATCATTAATTTTGAAATCCATGTGTCCATCGAAACCATGGATGTGACATTCATGTATCTGCAGATAAGGCTAAGCATTTTCAAGAATTCCACACAACATGTTGTGATTAAGAAGACCCTAGAGAATTGTTACTTTTTGAATGATGTTGACCATATGACTATAGAAAACCATCCACAATGGCAGAAAAAGCCTTAGGTGCAAAAGAGCTTGATTATCATATTGATTTTCTTGATCGAACTCCGAATATGATGACTTATAAATAGTAAAATCCAGTGAAGAACCACCCGACCCACCCATCAAGTGAATCTCTCCCCTATCATCATAATCTCAAAATCTTGGGGTGGTAGGACAATACGTCTAACCTTTGACACCATCATATCTTGCATATGTGTTTTAACATTCATACATTTCCATTGCATGTAGATTCAATTTCTCATTTTTATCATTTATTTTTTTTTAATTTTATTCAATGCCATTCCATTCATACCATGTAGATTTTTATAATTTGTTTTTATGCTTCAATTTAAGATAGCTTAGTTGTTTATATTTCATATATTTTCATGATTGGTAGTTACTTTAGGCCTCTCGATGTGATCATTGAAAATTTGACGCAATGTTTCTATCACCACTGGGAGAGTGGACTATGTTTGTCCTAAAAGGTGTTTTCACTATTCTCACATTTTTTGAGAAGAATTTTCTAACCTTTTAGAAAAATTCTCATACTTTCTTGGGTTTGTTGTGTATCAAGCATACTTCTTGTTCTTACTCATATGTGAATATTATATTTAAGATTTTGCTTTGTTGGGTGACTTGTGTAGATGAAAATATCTAGTTTGAGGTTTTTGTGGATAATATGAGAAAATCATTGTCTCTATAATGATTTATCATAATTGAATAATAGAATACTGATGAATCTAGTTAAAGAACCTTATGTTCATCCCTTGAAGGATATCCATATTCCATTTGATCTCTATATTTCTTAAAAAATCTTATCATTTCATGTCTCTTCACCACATCTAAAACCACAAAACAAGCCCCAAACATCCTCCAAAAGTTTGGGGTGGACAACTCCCCCCTACTGCTTGCATCCACCAAAATCCCTAATCATCACATAGGGGAAAAAAAGAAAAAAATTATAAAATAGGATAAATTTACTCTTATGTAATATCACTAGTAAGAAAGAAAATAAGAACAAAATTTCTTCATATGTAATATAACTTCTTTCTCTCAACAATCCTTTAATCCATTTCCCCACCTACTAGACTCTAGAAGTATCAATTCAAGCTCACTTGACCATGTTTTTACACCCACGTCAATCATGAGGTAAAAATAATTTTTTGGAGTGAAATTCTTGTAAGTAAAGTACTTTTTGAGTCACCTCTATCATTTTCATTCCAATAAAAAATGTTGTAGCACCATAGAGAGCTTCATGATGTTTCAATTATGGTTTTGAATTCCTTTATGAATATTGTTGCAATTTTTTGCATTAAGAGAAACTATAATGTTTTATTGGTGAGTAGAGAGGTAAAGAATATGGGTAAATTGGTTGTTCAACTTGATTAAAGAGCAAACATGATTTCACAAAAATAAACCATTTACTTTAAGATATTGTTGTTTTAGAAATTTAGTTGGAGCATAATTTAGGAGAAGCATGTTACAAGTTTGGGGCGGTGACAGAGTCACAATTTTGAGCATCCATTTATTTTGTTACTCAGTAATAATATCAAGAGATGTAGAGTCCATGCTGATTTCTCAACAAACTCTTATCATGTAAAAAATGCACTTATTGGACTATATGCATGCTTTGTATCTTATATGACGTTAGATCATAAACATAGTGATTTGATGAAGGGTTAACTGAATTAAATTCCAAAAGACGATGAAAAGCAAATTCTATGAATAACTATTATTGATCCTCTATTATCCTTGTAGTCATATTTGTGGTTAATAGTATAATGTTTGGATAAATCTCACCTCAACTTGGAATTATCCCACTAAGAGTAATCATGGAATTCATATATACTATATTGGGTATGAAAACCCTAAAATATAGGCTTTCCCACCATCATTTGACTTATATTAATTACCCTTAATAGGTTTAATATTGGGTTCTTAACATATGACATTGATAAGAGATACACATATGTAATTGTAGTTGAGCAGGAAATGAAACAAACAACCAAGAAGTTTAGGCATATGATCAAACCTTTAGAAAGCCATCTAGAAATCATGTGCACTCAATATGAATGGTTATTTAGAAAGTATCCACATACCATTCCGATGAAGTAACCATGCACTAATAACCCAAACACTTCAAGTTGTATGCACTAAAACAGGATGTAATCCAAAAAATTTGAAAATTATGACATAAAGTTATGATATCATAATCATATTCAACTGATATGGACCAAGGTCTAGTCTAGGTCCTAGAGGCCCTCATTTAGGGTTGTATTTTAGTTAGGTTCCAAAACTCTAAGTTTCTTAGGTTAAGAGTCCATTGACTAGGCAACCCTAGATTCACATCAATAATACCATAATATTACAAAGATCTCTATATTTCATTATCATTGAATAAGATCAAATTATATCCCAAAGTAAAGGTATTCAATAAATTCAACATTCTATTCATCAACATTAGGGTTTACACACTCATCACCTTATATTCATGCATAAATACATACTTTTTTAATTTTAAGAACAACTAGGCCTTGAAACATTTTTTTTAGTTCTACATGATTTTATGATGAATTTCATATATAGTTTTCCTATATTGAAATCTATAATTTATTTTCTAGAATTAAATGAAAAATAAACACATTTTGACCAATCAGAGGGTACCACAATAAATTAATCTTTTTATTTCCAAAATAGTGTGGGGACGTCTCAAGATTAGGGAAAATGACCATGTTGCTATTGCATTTTATACACACATTCAAGGGCCAAGAAATCTATTTAACCCACCCACAATTAGGTTTTCAAACTGTAGAAAATATTGGCTACCCCTTTGTATTGATTGAGTTGATTATGAAGATCCGGGGTAGCAAGGTACTTTCCTCACTAGGATTCTTCTTCCTACTCCATGCCATGGCTCACACAACTAGTAGTGACTGTGAGTAAATTGAGGAGTTAACTTTGGGCTCCGTGCACTACATGGCTAGGTCTAGGTTGCCTTGAGCCAACCTCTATAAATCAAACGAGTACCTCAACTCATAGTGGGATGGGTGGAAGGGAGGTATCTAGGATAGAACTTTGCACGAAGAAATAGGAATTAGAAAGGTAAATTACCTCAAGTACTGGCAAATCAAGGTCGTGATGAGGTTTCTACATGATAGGGAAATGTTTTTTAGCTGCTTGCGAGGGCCTACGGTGATCGAAGGTGAAGCCTCAATGTTGAGCTTCATGGTGACCAGGGCCTGAGATCAGGGAGGATTCGAGGCCTTCTCTGTGTACTATGATGTAGCCCTATTTTAGGGCTCCATCTTGTGCTGTTTTTTACTTTTATCACATATAAACAAAGTAGATTGCAAGTTAAGTGCACTTATGTACGTTCTTTGCGTTATTTTTAGGTATTTGTACCATACTTTAGATGGAAGAGAGAGAAGGAAGGAGTCCTAGGGTTCCTCCACTCATGGAGGGGTCCAAAGAAGGCCCCAAAAGCTCCCTCAACCTACCCCAATGGCTAATATTTGACTCCAAGCAATTAAGTCCTTTGATAATGAAGTTTGAGGCTATTTTAGCCCTTGAAGACCCCAGCACGGCCGTGGTGCCAAGGAACGGCCGTGCTGGCAATTACACAAAGTTACAGGTTGATTGACAAATCTTGAAGTTTCAGCAACTCATCCGCCACGGCCGTGCCATAAAGACCCCACCACGGCCGTGCTAGATGAAGATTAGAACGAGCGTGCTCTGGGGAACGAACTCCTCGACACTCCTCCACCACATACGTGCTGCCTAGCACGGACGTGCTACCTAGCCACCACCACGGCCGTGCTTCCCAGCACAGTCATGCTACCAGCCTTCATTTCCACCCATCCGACCTGTGATTTCACACTTCACTAGAACGACCGTTCCCCTCCACTACGGCCATTCTCACCTCAACCCACCATGGCCGTGTTGCCCAACACGGCCATTCTACCACCTCAAACCTGACACTTTTCACACTATTTTTCCCACATACCCCTACTTACCCTAGTGCTTCCACCACCACCTATATATACATAGGTGGCGGCCACAACACTAGGTTAGCTTCCGTAGCTGCTCCTAGCCTCCATTACTCCTCCCCTTGAGCATTTAGTGCATTTCCCTTGCATTTATGCTCTCCACCCACCATTTCCACCTCCATTTCACCTTGGAGACCTAGTTTTCTAGGTTTTCATCCATAATCCCCCATATCTTCATGCTCACCTACACCCTTGGAGGAGAGAGGACGTCCCCATGTTGGGGGAAATTTGGCTTGTAATGAACTCATTCTAATCTATGATGATTGCTCCATGCTTGTGTCTCTTATCCCATTGCCATGCTTGTGATTTATACTTTTTGCTATTAATTGCTTGTTTGGTGGTGTTTGATGATACCATGTTACTAGGGGAATCAGAATGCATGTGGCAATCTTAGGTGTGACTCTTAGGTCCCAATAGGGGACCCCTAACTAGTCCCCTTTGTTCCTACATGCCTAACCCTTGTCCTACTACTTGGTATGAGACCTAAGTTACTAGTATAAGTGGGATTGATGTGATTGCCTAGGGTCTTCTAAGGCTAGAATGGCTAGTGGCATGAGGTCAAATATCCTCATCTCTACTCCCATATCTACCCTCAACCCTTAATTGTTCAATACCACTTATCCTGGAAACCTAGATTTGGGTAATCCTATTAGAAGTACACCTAACCCTAGTCTTCTACTAGTAGTATATGGTACATTCTAATAGCATTAGTCTTATTGTTTGGTTTGGTAATCTAGATGTAATATGAGAACCATGCTTGTCTAATAAACTTCCTCAACTAATATCAAAGTTACATCCCCAAATGGCCCACCTACCTTAATCATCTTGTTAAAACCCGACTTGCTTTGCTTGCTTGTTCATGCTAGTCTAGTTAAGTCGCTTTTGCTTAATCTAGTTAATTGCTTAGTTTTGCTCTTTAGTGTTAATTTAGGTTCTTTCTCTTGCTAGTGGTCAGTTTAGCTCTTAATTGCTTCTTGCCTTGCTAGAGTAGTGTAGTTCATCTTTCTCTCGTTTGGTTAATTGCTTGGCCTAGTTGCTTAGATTCAACTTGCTTAGGGTAATCTAGCTTTTTGATAACTTAGTTTCCATCCTGCCTTTCCTTTCTTATTTGCTTAGTGTAATCACAACCAAACCCCTTTTAAAACCCTCAAACCCTAATCTCTGCACTAGGAACATAGAAAACACTACCCTAGCTCTAGTGCCCCCCTATCCCTGAGGACCGACCCCTTTTCTTGCCAATCACCTATACTACAACAGTACCCCGTGCGCTTGCAGGCTACTTGTTTAGTTTTGTGATCAACTTGGTTAGGGGAAATATAAATTTTGAAAGTTTTCCCACACATGTGTTCCGATCTCGTGGGGAGCATCTAGTCGGGTCAACTCGGCTAGTGTGTAGCACCTCTAGTGGACACACCAAGCTTTCTGGCGTCGTTGCCGGGGTTAAAGGTGCTTGGCCTAGCTAGATAGTGTAGCTTAGCCTTTCATTTTACCCTCACCATTGCTATTATTTATTCTGCATTACTTTTGCATCTTGGTTTGCTAACTTGGTTTCTTGTTGTTTGTTTATGTATTGTGCAAGTGACAACTATGAATGCACTGCACACATTCTACTTATACCGACTTGGTGTTGTACGACCCTGGGATTGGTAGAAGGAGGTGCCAAGCTCACTGCAACCATCACTGAGAGGCCAAGATGGCTGAAAATAACCCACCCCCGGATGCTCAACCACCACAGCACCGCCCGCTCCACAAATACTTCACCCCGGGGAACTACAACTCCCCCATCGCCACCTTAGTTGACCAGATGTCGGGTCAACAATTCTCCATTCTGCCTGCACTCCTAGGAATCCTCCGTACTTACTATGGGATGGAGAGTGAGAATCCCTATCACCACATTGATGCTTTCCTAGAGACGTGCTCCACTTTCCTCACTCCCACCACCACTGAAGACTCCATCTGCAGAACCCTCTTTCCTTTCTCCCTAAAAGAGAAAGCTAAGGAGTGGTATGTGTCAAAGCCAGATCTGGTTACATGGAATAAAGTTAAAAATGAATTCCTCAAGAAGTTCTTTCCTATTGCAAAGCTATCCTACACGAGGAGGTGCATCACTTCTTTTGCTCAGAAGGAGAATGAACCCTTCCACGAGGCAAGGGAGAGGTCCCAAAAACTACTCCGCGACTGCCCTCACCATGAAGTGCCTTTGTGGAAACTCGTTCAAGCCTTCTACACTGGGCTTGAGGAGAAAAGCCAAGACAACGTCGACTCCTCTTACAGAGGTACTTTCATGGCAATGCCGCCCGAAGAATCATGGCCCTTATTTGAACACCTTGTTGAAAACTCACGCCATTGTGTTTCTACAAAAGGGGAGCATTGCAGTCGAAGCTACATCCCTCCACCTTCCTCTGTGACTCCAACCCGCAATGCTACTGACCCTGATATGATGAAAATTATGGTGGACATGATGAGAATGATGAAGAATCAAGATGGTGGATCTCCTAACCAACCCACCATGGCAGTCGACTCTGTGGATGAGGAAGTGAATGCTTTTTACTCCTTTGGCGGCCGCAACAATCAAGGCCCCATGTCCAACACCTACACTCCCGAGTGGAGGAACCATTCGAATTTTTCTTGGAAACAACAAAATGAGGATGGACAAGGACAAGGGCAGTCGAGGCCACATTACAACTCCAACTTTGAAGAGGAGGTGCTTGGAAGGTCAAGAAGTTTAGATGATGTGAAGAAGGATGTGACATCACATGGGCAGTCCATCAACCACCTCGAGCAAAGATTGGATTAGATTTCTCTCTCTCTTGCAAGGAGGGAAGAAGGAAGAATTCCATCTCAACTGATGCCCAACCTAAATAATGATGGTACATTCCTAGGGAACACTCCAAGTTCATATGCTCCACCGTCATACCAAGCACCGCCAAAACCCTATGCTCCACCACCTCCCCAGGCACCTCTTAACTACCAATATGCTCCACCTCCACCTCATTCATACCAGCAGCCACCCCCGCAATACCACCCCCATCCGCAACAACAACAACCACCACAACAACCACATCCACAATTCATCCTCCAAAACCCAAATTCACCTCACCAAAGGCCACCACCACCCCAACAACCACAACTGCCACTACAAGCCTCTTCTTCCACTACACATGAGCATGTGAAGGTCGTGACTATTTTGAGGAGTGGCCAGACGTTAGAGCACCCCCTCATACCATTGTTGTTGACAAAGGTGATAATGAGATTGAGCATGTTGATACTGAGATGCATCCTAAGGATACCGTGATGAGAGCAAGGGTTGATACTGTGATACCAAGTGATGATACTATGATTCCTGTGATACCTGTTGATGATACTGTGGATCCGCACCATTTGGGGTCCCAACTTCCCCCATTTCCTGAGGCTCTTAAGGAACCCTCTACTGGGAGGAGAAGAAAGAAACACACTGAAGACATCCTTGAAACCTTCAAACAGGTGAAAATCAACATTCCTTTGCTTGATGCGGTCAAGCAAATCCCTTCTTATGCTAAGTTCTTGAAAGATCTATGCAACTTCAAGAGAAAGACCACGAGGAGAACCCCAAAGAAAGTGAAGCTCACCGAGAAAGTGAGCTCGATCTTACAACACACCATGCCAAGAAAAAGAAAAGATCCCAGTGCTCCTATCATCTCATGCTACATTGGGGGACATCGCATAGACTAAGCTCTCCTAGACTTAGGCTCTAGTGTCAACTTAATGCCGTATGATGTGTTTGTAGAGATACAAATGGGGCAGTTGAGTCCGGCTCATTGTACTTTACAATTGGCTGACAAATTGATAAAGACGCCTAGAGGGCGTGTGGATGACGTGCTTGTAAGACTTGATGATGAGACATCCGCCTTCTTCCCTACCAATTTCATTGTCTTGGACATGTAAAAAGATGCAAGCATGGTTCCTATAATCTTGGGGAGACCTTTCCTAGCCATAGCGGATGCAGTTATTCACGTTAGGACCGGTACAATGTATGTGACATTCATGCACATGAAGATCCGGTTGAACATCTTTAAATCATCAGCCACAACTGAGGTGATAGGGGTGACTGAAGAAGATTGCTATCTCATTGAGTGCCTAGATGAAATTGTAGAGGAATGCCTACCTACATGGATTGAAACTGCCACTCAAGGTAGATGTCTAGAGCTGATAGTTGAGTTCCCTGATGATGATGAGGAAGATGATGAAGAGAATAAGCTAGCCTTGGTGGCTATGAGTGAAGACCTCCCTTCCATCTCTGAACCATTAAAGAACTCTCTTGAAGAACCTACCATTCTTGAGCTGAAATCACTCCCAGAAGGTTTGAAGTATGCTTTTCTAGGGGCAAATGACACCCTCCCAGTGATCATTTCTTCCATTCTCTCACCAGGACAAGAGGAAGCATTATTGAAAGTCTTGAAGAAGAACACCCAATCCATTGGATGGTCTATAGATGACTTGAGGGGTATTGATCCCTCCATCTATGTACACATGATCTATCTAGAGGATGATGCAAGGCCGACCCACCAAATGCAAAGACAGTTGAATCCAAAATTGAAAGAGGTGGTGACCCAAGAATTTGTGAAATTGCTTGATGCTGGAATCATCTATCCTATTTATAATAGTACATGGGTGAGCCCCATCCAAGTTGTACCCAAGAAGGGTGGGATCACTGTTGCTGAGAATGCAGATGGTGAGCTAATGCCAGTAACAATCTAAGTGGAGGATGTGTGTTGATTATCAGAAGCTCAATGAAAAGACCAAGAAGGACCACTATCCTATCCCATTTCTTGACCAGATTCTAGAGAGGCTAGCGGAACAAAGCTTCTATTGTTTCCTTAATGGATATTCTGGATATTTCCAAATTGTCGTGCATCCTGCAGATCAAGAGAAGACAACATTCACTTGCCTGAGTGGCACGTTTGCCTACCAGAAAATGCCATTTGGGTTGTGTAATGCCCCTTCTACATTTTAGAGATGTGTGACCTCGATCTTTGCAGATATGATTGATTCGTCTTTGGAAGTGTTCATGGATGATTTCTCAGTTTTTGGTAAGACATTTGATGACTGCTTGCTAATTTGGCTGCTATTCTTGAGAGATGTGTGAAGGTTCGCCTAGTTTCATCTTGGGAAAAGACTCACTTCATGGTATCCGAAGGCATAGTTTTGGGTCACTGAGTTTCAAAGGATGGGATTGAAGTTGACAAGCCCAAAGTGGGCCTCATTTCTACTCTCACCATTCCTTCCACCGTAAGACATGTTCGGTCTTTCTTGGAACATGCCCGTTTCTATCGCTGCTTCATCAAGGATTTCAGTAAAATCTCAAGACCTCTATGTCACTTACTTGAAAAGGATGTCAAATTTTATTTTGATGACAAGTGTATTGAAGCTTTCAATCACTTGAAGGAAAGACTCGTTTCTGCTCCAATCATGCATCCCCCAGATTTCTCTATGCCATTCGAGATTATGACCGATGCATCTGACATGGCAGTGGGGGCTGTGCTGGGCCAAAGAGTTGGCAGGATTCCTCATACTATCTACTACGCGAGCAAGACTTTAGACGAAGCCCAAAGAAATTATGCGATGAATGAGAAAGAGTTGCTTGCCATCATCTTTGCTCTTGACAAATTCTGATCATATCTTTTGCAAAACAAAGTAGTGATATACATGGACCACGCTGCACTAAAGTACCTCATGTCAAACAAAGATTCAAAGCCAAGGTTGATCAGATGGATTCTATTGCTTCAAGAGTTCGATGTGGAGATTGTAGACAAGAAGAGAGTGGAAAATGGTGCTGCCAACCATCTCTCCCGAATTGATTACCCCTTTGATGATACAAGTCAAATCAAGGAAACGATGCCACATGAACAACACTTCCTTCTTTCATCCACTCAAAGGTCATGGTATCAACACATAGCTAATTTCTTGGCTAGTGGGAGGATACCTAGCACATGGACAAGCGAGGAAAGAAAAAGGCTATTTTCCATGGTCAAGAATTATGCTTGGGATGACCCTCACCTCTTCAAATATTGCCTCGATCAGCTCATAAGGAGATGTGTTCCAGAAATAGAACAACAAGAAATCCTATCCATGTGCCATTTCGGAATATGTGGAGGTCATTTTGGAGGAAAACACACAACTGCAAAGGTTCTTCAATGTGGGTTTTTTTGGCCATCCTTGTTCAAAGATTCACATGTGTTTTGCAAAAGTTGCTTCAAATGGCAAAAAGTGGGCACTATCTCAAAAAGGGACATGATGCCTCTATCACCCATTCTTGTGGTGGAGGTGTTTGATGTATGGGGGATTGACTTCATGGGTCCTTTCCCACCTTCCTTTGGGTATGTCTACATTTTAGTCATCGTCGACTACGTGTCAAAGTGGATAGAAGCTGTTGCAATCTGGAAAAATGACCACAAGGTGGTGTGTGACTTTGTGAAATCAAACATTTTTAGCCGTTTTGGCATCCCAAGAGCCATGATTAGTGACGGGGGAAGTCACTTCATTCACCACACTTTTGAAGGGTTGCTCAAGAAGCATGGAGTAAACCATCAAGTAGTCACTCCATATCATCCTCAAACTAGTGGCCAAGTTGAGTTGGCCAATCAGGAGATAAAGATCATTTTAGAGAAAATGGTGAGACCGGACCATAAGGATTGGTCACTCCATCTCAATGAAGATTCATGGACATACCAGACTGCACAGAAAGCCCCAATTGGCACTACCCCATTCAAGCTCATCTGTGGAAAAAGCTACCATTTGCCGGTTGAAATGCAACACAAGGCATTATAGGATTTGAAGACTATGGATCTTGATGGAGAACACATCGGAATGAAGAGAAAGTTTCAACTCAATGAGCTGGAGGAAATGTGCCATGAGGCATATGACATGTCCAAGATCTATAAGGAGAGAACCAAGTTCCTTCATGATAAGATGATTAAAAATAAGGAGTTTGAGCTCGAAAAATGGGCATGGTTGTATAATTCAAGAATGACATTCTTTCTCGGAAAACTCCGGTCTAGATGGGAAGGTCCTTATCTTATCTAGAAAGTGTACCCATCCAGAGCAGTTGTGATATGTGAGAAAGAAAGTGCAAAAGAGTTTGCCATCAATGGACAAAGATTGAAACCAGTTGTTGAAGTAGGCCCAGACAAGGCCAATCAAAGTTTTGATATTGTTATGCTTGTAGAAAAACAATCCGATGAAGAAATGTGCTTGGAAGCAGATGAGAAAGAAATCTACTACAAGGATGCCTTGAAGATCCTAAAGAAGTGAAAGAAGTAAAGAATCAATAAGCCCGACTGAAGGCATAAAATTTAACGCTAGTGGGAGGCAACCCACATGGTTTGAGATTCTTGAACATTACTTTTTGATACTTTTGTTTTATTTTACACAAAACAAACACACACACACTTGTGCTTTATAGTTTTTATTTTTAGTTTTGATGAAATGATACGCCAAACATGATCAAGTTGAGGATTGAGGCACATTCAATCAGGGTGGTGGATATTTCACCAAGAAAAATCATTCAAGAAGATTAAATGATGTGTTTCTAAAAGTGTTGATGAAATTGGGAGAATTTGAACTGACAGAGGGTAGCTCGACCGTGTTGACCAGAATGGCCGTGCTGACATCCAGCCAGAACGGCCGTGCTGGCACAAAATGACTGTGCTAGTCAAGTTAAAACAACAAATTGTTTCAAAGTTTTGGCTGCTGGAAGCACGACCGTGCTGACTAGAATGGACGTGCCAGCTCCCAGCCATCACAATTGTACTGGCCAGAACGACCTTGCTGGCCCAGAAAAACCACATAAATGACCCAATTCAACTCGACCCAGCACGACCCCTATTTCATTTTTGCATCGAGCACGACAGTTCCGCGACTCCAGGTGGCTAGGGTGAATTCCCAACACCCCTAAATCACCTCCTCTTGCTCCCAAACTCCAGATTTGAGTTTCCTTTGGTCCCTAATTGCTTTCCCTAACCTCTAGCCTCGATTTCTACTGTCCATCACCACCGATTTCTCCACCTACAAGCAAATTCCGCCCCTATAACCCAGAGCTATGTTTTTCCAGTTCTAGCTTGGTTATTCACCAAAGAGCCGTGCAAGAATGAAGAGCACAGGCAAATCCATCAAGAGGGGAGTAGAGAAGACTACAAACATCCTCACCGACAACAAAAGGCAATCCAAACGAGCACCCGATTCACAACAGTCCGACAATGCCTCCTCACTGTCCAACTCAATTTCACGTTCCTTTGGACGATCGACGTCGATGAGCGCCTCCCAACTCCACTCTTCCTCCAGGGAGCACATCTCAGATCTAAACTACAACAACCCCGAGGAAGAGGATGAGGAAGAAGAAGAAGATCTAGAAAACATTATAGATTCTATTGAAGTCAATGCACCGACTCATTAGCGAAGAACCAAGAAAACTAATGAGGCATCTTCCTCATGCTTGCCGCCACGACCATCTCCAACAAGGCATTCAACATCATCAACCCAACCCAGTGGAAGCAATGAAAGAGTTCCCTTGAACTTGGACACAAGTTTGGGGTCACACACCTATGAATAAGAAGAGGTGGACGACACTGAGAGTGAGGAATTGGAGGACAAACTAGTGGACATCGTGTCAAGGCTAGAGGAGGATAGACTGATATGGGTGGGAAAGCAACCAGAACGAACCTCTTATGGCACAGGAATAGCAAGAAAGGAGGCAATGAGACTTCTTCACCCCGAGTGCATGATAAGAAGGGTGATTCCCACCAAATATGCATGTGTGCCCACAATGGAAGCCATACGGTCAACTTTGCATTTGACAGTCATTTACGACGTTGTGGACTGTGCAAGATTTTAATTAAGGTTGAAGAAACATACCTGGAGATTACTTATGAGTTCTTCACAACCTTAGAGAAGGTTAAGTATCAAGGAGAGGATGCTATTTGGTTCAAGTTAAACTGCTCAACACATGTCCTCAAGGCTTCTCAGATCAATGCAATCTTTGCCCCCAATCCAGAAATGGCAAAGAAATTCGACGAGGGAAGATTTGACAAGAATGGTAGAGCAGATTACTCCAAGATGTGGAAGACGATCATGGGGCCAATCTACTTTTTCTATAGGGAAATCCAAAACAGACAAGATCTACAACCCTTTCTTGATATAATTGCAAAAGGTGCTAGCAAACACCTTGTTTGGCCGCTATGATAATCAAGGATCAAGTTCTCAAAAAGACTTATTTCTTATGGACACAATTGTAAGTCAGGGGTTTGTGAACGTTGGTGCCATGGTGATTGATCACTTGAAGACAATCCCATCTAAGAGTGAAAATCCATTAATCATGGGAGGGATTGTCACCACTTTGGCAAGGGCAGTGGGATGCACCCTAGAGGGACTTACCAAGGTAGATGGAAACAAATATGTGGATCTAAACTATCTTGCAAGGTCCCAAATGATATCCCTCAAAGATGACAAAATTTTCTATGTTCTGAACCCCATCTATCCTGGTGTCACCCTGAAACTCCCATACCACACTGCCCTTCTTCTCAGGGATGCATGGCATGCAAATGACTTTTTAGATTTGTTATCACGCTATGAGGAAAGGACCCCTAGAGACGGGTACAAAGCACCAACTGTAGCCTTACCTGAAGAAGAGGGGGAGACAAATGTGCCAGAGCAACAACAGTCACTTGAGCATCCACACTGTACTAGACCGAGAATGGAAGATTTTGATGCACAACCGCCTCCGACAAATGCATATGACATGCCATCTATCTATGCACAGTTGGAGGGGATTCAGAAGATGCAATAGGACATGCGGTTGGATCAGCAGTAGATGCATCATCAAATCAAACACATGTACCACTACCATCATGCGCAGACACAAAGAAACCCCCAACCGGGGGAGGATTTCTGGGGATCAATTTCTAGCTACCAGGAGAAATACCCGCCTCCACATATAGACTACTGGGGCCATTACTACCAACAGCCTCCTCCACAGTCTGGCCCATCGCAGGACCCCACACCACTAGAGCCTTGACTTCTACCCTATCATCCCTAAGCTTTAGTTTCATGCCGAGGACAACATGGTTCAAAAGTTTGGGGTGGTAGGGCGGTAAGCCCTCAGTTTTCAGCTTATTTTTGATAGTTGCCTATTCCACCTGATCGTGTTTGTTTGATTTTTAAATCACTTAGTGCATATTTTCTTTTGCTTGCATTCACGCATACATGCAGTTTAATTTCATGCATTTTTGTGTAATTTTTCAAATTTTTCTCTCTTTTTGCTCTTCCATATCATGCATTGCACTCTCATGTAGTTTTTGGTAATTTCTTGTGAATTTTAACTAGGATTTGCTGTTTTATGTTTTAAATTTCCCTAAAGTAGGTTTAGATGTGATTTAATGCAAATTGGCACTATTTTGGCCAATTTTGCCCAAACTTGAAGGTTCTTGCCCTAAAAATATGTTTGGACTTAATCTCCACTATTTGAAATGAAATGCTTTTAATCCTTTGACAAATTCATGCTACTTTCTTAGATCTTATTGCTACATGGTCTTGTTTGTTGACTTTCTACATGCGCACCACCTCTCTTAAGTTTGTAAATGCTTTGGTTGAATCATGAATTGAGCAAGCTACAAGCGCTTAAAGCCTATAAAATCACTTGGTAGAAATGTGAATGTTATATTGTTCTATCATGTGGTGTGATATCATTTGGTGAAGTGTTGGATTAGATTTCATGTAGGAAATCTTATGTTGGAAACTACACTTATGACCCCTCTTTGATCCGACTATTCTTTCACCACCTTCATACCTCTTCGCCTCATGAAAAGATGCCAAAGTGCACATAGCAGCCGTGGCCACCCCCAAAAGTTTGGGGTGGCCACATCTCAACCTCCCCACTTCACTCTATCCACCATATGCCCTATCTACACCAAGGGCAAAGAAAAAGGAAAGGAAAAGAAAAGCATAAATAAAATATTTGGATGTAATTCCTCATTCAAGGATCAAAGTATTAAGATATGGGGAATGGACGTGGGTGTTCCATACAATCAATCAGAGACAAAGATAGAAGAATGGAATGATGCTACTTTGAAGAAAGAAACCTAGAATAACAAAGCCATCAAAATCCTCTATGTTCTCTCTCCCTGCTGAGCTGAACTAGATATCTTCTTATGACATGACCTATGAGATGTGAAGAAAGCTATGTGTCACTTATGAGGGGACAAATATAGTGAACGAAAGAAAAATATACATGCTCACTCAACTCTTTGAAGTATTCAAAATGGTGAAAATGGAGTGTGTGGCTGAAATGGATCATGGCCCAACACCATTGTAAATGGTCTTACCGTACTATGCCATACCACATGCGATTGTAAGGTGAACTCCAAGATTCTTTGCCCCCTTCCTCTTTAGTGGGAAAGAAGGTGAAGACAATAGAAGAGACTAAAATGACCTCCACTATTCCTATTGAAGGACTTATAGCAATCTCAAAGCTTACGAGGTAAGGCTCAACTCACAAGAAGAAATAGGAGCTTGAAGAAAATAATCAAATGAAGAAGGAGAAGGTAATTGCTTTCAATGCTTCATCAAGTCACAAGTCCTTCCAAGGAGAATAAGATGTCACTCTAAAGATAAAAAATTCAAAGGAAAGTCTTCTTTCTCCACTTGGTGCTTCTAATGTGGAAAAAGGGTCACTTCAAGGATGATTACCCACAAGACAAATAGGCCCATTATCACAAGAGAAGGGAAGATAAGCATAAGAATAAGGAGAAATGGCACAAAATCTCTAGGAGGTCTTCCAACTCAAAATCAAGTGAAGATTCTAGTGAAGGATCTAGCTTAAGCTCTATTGAAAGTGAGGTCAGGGAATGTCATTTTGATCTCATGGCAAGCTCAATTAAAGATTCAAATGATGTATATCTAAATCTTTTAGAATCTTGAATTGAAATTATTCATGCTATTGATGTCTCTATATAGTCTTCTAAACATAAAAAGAATAAACAAGCTAGGATTGTTGATAACTTGCATGAAGAAAGAGATGATCTTGAACATGCTAACATCTTCTAGTACAATGATGTTGAGAATATCTAAAAGCTCTGTTTATAACTTGAATTACAATTCAATGGTGTTGAGATAGAGAACAATTCTTATCTTATACAAGTAAATTATCTAAAATTTGAAATGCTAGATTGCTTGACAATATTAAGTTTTTACAATCTCAACCTATTATGCCTATTTCAAATGAAGAACATGCTAAAGTTGTTGATTCTCTCATGTTTGGTATGAATGTTCTTAGAATTGAAAATATGACCACATATTTTTATTGCAAGGAATAAAATCTGAAAAGGTTGTTTATCTTTCCAACATTACTATGCTTGAAAATGAAAATTCTTCCTTGCTTATAAAAGTTAATAGTCTTGGATCTTGTTCTAGTTGTACCAGTAGAGAGAATGATATATTTTCACTTTGTATTGAAAAATATTTTTACATGAGTGAAGCTCTTTTTTAGAAACCAATCTCTTGCATGCTAGAGATGATATCAACCAGTTATCTTGTATTACTACTTATCTTATGCATAACAATTCTATTTTGAGATCTTCTGTGCAAAGATTATTAGATGGTAAGAGAATCTTAATCAAATCTTTGAACATACTATTAAACAAATTAATAGAGGTTATTTTGGATTTGATGATAGATAAGAGAACAATAGAGTCTAAGAAACTCCAATTTTCATAGGAGAATCCTCTAGTTCCAAGTCTAAGGGAACTTGCAGTCATTGCAAGGAAATTGGTCTTTATTGTACATATTTCCCTTGTAGAAAAGAACCTAAAAGTAATAAGACTTGGGTGTCTAAGATAACATCCTAGACCCAAAAATATAATTGGGGACCATATTATCTTTCTTCTTGTAGGTCACTGTAAATGCTTTGACATGAGCTATTGATTTGCAATTAGTTTCTCAACAAACATAAAAAAGAAAGGTGAGATGTGCATGGGTTGGCAACAAGTGGAAAAGAAATGGTAAGAATAGAGATAAATGTATTCATGCTCATATCTAAATATCGCCTATTTTTGCCAAGTTAGTTTGTGCTTTACATATGGGTTTTGAGTCAAAATTTGTATATTATTATTCTCATCATTTGTTGATCAAAATTAGAATGTGATGCTTTCATAGTGCATTACTAACTTGTTTTTACATGTTTGGATATTATTTATAATTTTATCATTCTTGTAGATATGTTTTTCTTTCTAAAAAATGTGTGCCTTTAGACAACAGTTTTCATTGGCCAAGATTTTCGTGATCACATGTCAACTAATGAGGTCCCTTGAGATTTTCCTTGTTGCTGTAATAGGTAGAGATTTTCACCCAAAAAGTTGACTGATGGTACTATACAATGAATACACAAATGAGTTATCAAATGAGATTTTCCCTCTCAACTTGATTTTTCTCGTTAAATGCCTTATCCTTATGAAACTTCCATTGGTATCTTGGTTACTAATATGTATTTTTACATGCTTTAAAGTTCCTCTTTGTAATTGCACTAACAATTGGTATCTTCATATCCTGCAATTACTTGTCTTAAGTTTTTATGCAATTTTTTTTATGATAATCTCTTTGAATCTCATGGTTGTGATTAGCCTACTTATATTGTGCTCTAATGTGCTATAGATATGTAGTTATTTATCTCATTTTGATGCCACCTTGAATTTTTTATAAGTAATCATCTTTGGTAGTAATGTATATTTTCTACGTGATAAACATCCATCCATGCTTCTTGTGTTGCATATCTCATTCTCTGAATCTACTCATAGCATGTTGTAACTTGTGCATCTTTTTCTATGATCCAGATCCTACTTGTAGTCTTAACTTGTGATATCATCTATAATTAGTCTTTCTACACATGGTTCTAGTAGTATTCAACTATATACTATGCTTGTATCTTATTTCATACATACTCAAACTTGCTACTTTATTTCCATATTATACTAGTGTGAGTTACTTGCTTGCATAGGCTTGTCTTTACTAGTTCTAGAACTACAACAAGCGTTGTTCAATTGCATGTCTGGATTTTCTTAGCAGGCATTCCTTAGATAAGCCCTCCTTATTTTGCTCTTTTACCTTTCCTTCATAACAAGTTGTGTTTTATCTCTTCAAACCCCCAATTTTTGATATGACAAGGGGGAGAAGACATGTATTATGTACATGGGTAAGGTAAGTATATGGGGAAGAAGTCATAGTTTGTATAAATGTTATGAAAGCTAACCTTGTAGAAGAAATGACATAACTTTGAGGGGAGTATATGAAGTCAATTAGCATAAACTCAGGGGGAAAATGAACTCCTCTATTGAATCACCTAGTTTTGTTAAAGGTAAGATTTACTTGAATGTTTTCAATACATTTATGGAATGGTCTATCCTCTTTAAAAAGGGGGATATTGTTGAGTCAAGATCTTAATTTACTAATCCCTTATTTAGACCATGACTTAACCAATACACTTATCCATGTGTACGGTTTCTACTTGAGTGATTTAAGATTAAATAGAAACACTCCAAATTCATAAACTTGCAAACCCTAGTTGGGGAAATCAAGTCATAAATAGAAAAAGATCAAGATTCAAGATTACGTAGTTAATATCCTTAGATCATTTTTACAATCACTTGTAATGGTTGTATGCCTTGTAATCAAGATTAATAGAGTAATATAATTATTTAGATCCATTAAATTAGCACTTCACATTTATTGACTTAATGCAATCCATGTTGTTTCAATGCCCGAGATTGTCCTCACCTATCTTAGCCAATGAGCCTGATTTCACAAGTCAAGCAATGTCAACGAATGAGATGATACTATCATTGCAAATTAGCCAATGAGTTTGTAAAACCATGTCTGCTAGTGTCATTGTCTGACTTATGATCCATGCATCTCGACCGATGGTACTGCAACTAGAAAGTGCAAACTAGTTGTTCAAGAGAAAGAAAAAGTGAAATAGATCCATTCAACTCTCTCCCAAACGTCTAGAATTTGTTCTAAATGTTTCTAACATCTAGGAGGCATTTTCAACTATAAATAGGACCCCTTGGGCTTCATCACATAACTAGATAAGAACTACAAATGTCCCTATAACTATAATTGAGAGAAATTTGCCCCAAAGAGTCCTTATCCACTGTCATAAGCTTAGTTACTTTTGACATCCACTAGAGAGAATAGGAAATTGGTAAGAGAGCTAGTCTTCCATCTATATATTATGATTCTCTCATTCCTCTACCTTATGACTTCTCTTTCTCACATGAAAACATATATTCTCTCTCTTGGTCATAAGAGGAGAAGAATAAGAAGGACAATAGGCTCTTGGTGAAAATTCTCCTCTGTGGACGTAAAGTCAAAGGTTGAAGATCCAAGTCAAGAGTGGATAAATCCTTGAAGGCAAATGACTCAAGGGAAGAGTGGGTGAGTCCTTAGTGAAGGCTGAAGACTAGTTGCTATAGTAGGTAAGTCCTTGATAAGGCTAAAAATTCTTATTTGTGGATAGGTAAGTCCTTTGTAAGGTTGTTTCATCCCTCTATCTCTTGATCTAGAAAAGGGTGGTTTCATATTGTAACTATTGTAATGGAATGTAAGTAATAACACATATTCAAAATTGCAGAGGTTGAACTCTATAGGTAGTAGAGTACATCTCTAAGTTTAGAGGTTAGAAACACTACAAATAATTGTGTTCTTTGGTACTTTCTCCATCTATCTCTCCCTTACTTTCCACACATGCAATGTTATCTTAGAAATATCTTACATGTCTAATGAAATTGGTTTTAGCTCTAATCACCCCCTTTAGAGCTCATTAATATCCGACATATAGATAATATGAAACAAACCTTAATGTTTATATCTCAAATTAACATCTTATGTACTATAATTTGCAGAGGATGAGTTAATGCTATTTCTTCCTAAAATCATAACTCAAGATGAGGGAAGAAGTGAATTCTAGAGATTAGAAAGTACTAGATGAGAGGTGGAAATTTTTTAAGAAGAAAAAACCTAGAAGTATTTTAATTGAGGAACAAACCTCAAACTTTGGCCTTACCTGATTGAAAGGTTCCCAAGTATCTTCCTTAATTCACTACTATTGCATTGGAAAATATTGTTAGCCCCCCCCCCCCCCCCCCGAGTTATGATCCTTTCTAGACATCATTATATTTGATAAAATTCCCTAATAATTCCCTTATGGATCTATGGAGTATTTTAAACTATTAGTTATGTATAATTTATTTATTAAATTTGTGATGTGATACCAATTGTGATGACCCCCTCCCTTGTTATACCCCATTGTAGGTGGACTAAAAGGGTAAGGATCATCATCCAAATTTCTAAGATCCAAGTTTAAGAAATAATGAACAATAATATTTTTTTTTGAAACATAACATTGTTTGATAACAAAAGGAGGATAAATGTTTCTTAAAGAATCAAGAAAAATCCTACACGAGAGGAAATATTGATGCCAACTACCTATCTACACCTCCCAGTGGATTTATCTTAGTCATCTTTGATACATTCGTTTGGTTCTTCATATATTTAATCTTTAATTAACTCATCTAACCTAAAATGCTGAAAGACAAATATACGGTCTATATATATTAATACTGTGTACATGGGTGCCAACCAAATATGAGTATATGGATAGTTAAGTCATCGAACTTGTATTTTTAATCTACTCTTCCAACCCATATTTGTCACACCACCTTGGGTACATTCATTTCTCTGTCCATCATTGGACTTGCATGAATTACCCTTAGTAAGGTTTAATACTAGGCTCAAAGCATAATGGTGTATATATGTGGTGCACATAGGGCATTATAATTGAACTGAAATTGAAGTAAACGTCCAAGTAACTTAGGCATATGATTGATGACTGATATGCACACTTATTTGTAAAGTAACCACATACCTACATGATGAAGGAACCATGCAATATATTCTAAGGACTTCAAGTTGTTTACAATCCAAAAAATCTAAAAACTACCACATAAAGCTATGGTATTGTAATCATATTCAACTGATATGTATTAATGTTTGGTCTAGGTGCTACAGGTATTGGTTTAGAGTTGTATTAGGGCTAGGTTCCAAGATCCTAAGTTTCATAGTTTAAGGGTCCATTGTTTAGGCAACCCTAGATGCACATCAATAATGCCCTAATCTTATAAAGATCTTAAGATTTTGTTATCATCCAATAAGATCTTATCATATCCTAACGCAAATGTATTCAATAAGTTCAACATTAACATTAGGGTGTACACATGGTCATCACTTTACATCCATACATCAAAACATAAATTTCAAACTATAAGCATAATAAAGCCTTAAAACTTGTTTCAAATTATACATGGATTTTTAATGAATTTGATATATAGTTTGCCTACATTCAGATCTACCATTTATTTTTTGGTATTAATGCAAAATAAACCCATATAGAACAATGGGAGGGTGCCACACCAGGATAATCTTTTTGTTTCTATAGCCTGAAGGTGGCTTGGGACTAGGGAAAATGAGCTCGTTTCCCTTGCATTTTCTACTTGTATTCAGGCGCCAAGGGGTCTATATACCCCGCTCACAACCAAGTTTTCAAATGGAGGAAAATACACGAATACCCTTTTGTAGTGGCCAGGTTGATCATGTGGATCTAGGATAGTGAGGTACTTCCCTTTCTAGGATTCTTCCTCCCCTACGCATTGTGGATTCCATAAGCAACACCTACGTAAGTCAAGTGATCATTTTACTTTGGGATGCACGTGCTGAAGCTGCTGATAGGGGTTGGGTTGTCTTTGGCCAACCTCAACAAAGACAATGAGCACCTCATGTTTGAGCAAGATGGGTGGAAGGGTGGTATCTAAGCCAGAAAATAGAATGAATAAATATGAATAATAAGAGGTGAATTACCTCCTAACAAGTTAAAGGCTTGGCAAGGTTGCTGGAAGCAAGAGAATGTTTCTTGCCACTTGTGAGGACTTGCAGACATCGAAGTTGAAGTCTTAATGTCGGGCTTTGTTGTGACTAAGACCAGAGATCAGGGAGGATCTAGGGCCTTCTCTGCATGCTTTAAACTTTTGGGGGACCTCAAAGGATCTATGTGGCACTCCAGGCTAAATGAATTTGTTAGAGGCACTCTAAGTTGAGGATACAAGGTCAGGGTTGCTGGCATTGTAGGTGGAACTAAGGGGTTTGGTTTTGTGACTTTCTCAAGCAATTGGAGGTCCTAAAAGGTTGTGTATATTGACATAGTGAATTCTGAAGCCTTATATAGTCTTGGAGTTTGAGGGAAATTTTTGAAATTGTGACACCCTTTGCCACACAAAGCGAGATTACTCAAAAATAAAACCATGATTAACCATTAACAACAGATTACCGAAAACCACATGAAATTAAAATTGATTTGCAACATGTACCATGAGATGAGATTTATTCCACAAGAGTCAACACTTGCATTTCATAACATATATTCAAGGTGCTACAACATTGTTTTCCAATCAACCTATTACATATGATAATAGTTCCACATGTATGTACATACCACCAAAGGTACATAAGCCAAAAACACCATGTCAATCATCATGTCATCAAAACACATCGAGAACACCCCCAAGATCCTGAGTGTACATGGACGAAACATATGACTCTATTACTAGACACTATCCATATACCATGATCCACCATGTGTAGTTATTCTTCATTTTTTGTCCTCATCTATTCGATCTTTAGCTTGGCATGCACGTCCACCTAAAAGATATTTAACCAATGGGGTGAGACATAAAAGTCCCAGTGAGAGATATAACTCTCAACCAACTTTATTATTATCACAAATAACTAAGCAGAAAGGGATATTATTATAAGATGAGCAGATTCAACAAATTCTCTTAAGTAAAGAAACTATCACTTGTTTAGGTAGTTTAGGCATCTACACTATACACTAAGTTGTCTTTATGCTTGAAAAGGAATGCGAAGAACATGTATAACTGTTACAAACTAAACAATACAAAAGTAAAGAAAGGCCTCATCTGATGTTCTCTCATTTGGTCATGTACATGTATGCTACACAGATGATTACATATTTTATTAAGCCTGGAGGATTTGAGTCGTACCACCCAAATCCAATCGACCACTGCTAAGTCAAAATCGGTGCCATACAAGGTCAATGGAAGAGCCAAAATCCACGACCTCACCCCTCAATCTATATGAGTGAACCTGTAGTGACATCATGAGTCAACTTCTTACAACGGCATATAGTCCAGCTGTCCAAACCTATCCCACCTTGGTACAAGTCACTACCCTAGTGAAACTGAGCTACGACCCACAGTTGCACTCTTCTAGGGTATGACCCACAACCAATCATGTGTCATATATCACTGACCTACGGCCCGAAGCCGCACTCTTCCAGGGTATGGCCCACAACCAATCTTGTGTAACATATCATTTATATCTCAAATCTCGAGGCATGATCTGAGGCTCACACATGGCCAAAGTCATCCTCAATTGCTTGATATTAGGGTACCAAGTTGTCCCCACATACTGAAAAATATGCACTCTGAGTTTTCTGTAGGAGTTACTCATTTCACCATCCAACATTTGGTGACACTGAATGGATCTATGGCACAGACCAAGTTACATGATTATATTCCACTTGATTAATTATACCAATTAAAGTGTCTTTTAGAATAAATAAAGTTACAATGTAAAAACCATTATCAAATCCTTCAAAGAAAGGGAATAATATTACAACAACAAATATCATCATTTAAACTATAAACTGATTCCCATCACCTCATAACACTGTATCACTGCCATCCACAAGGCTATCATCATCAACATATTATCATTGAATATCAATCCTCATTCTAGTACCAGAGGATATCACCTCAACTTGGCACTAAGCCCTTGCCAGGTCTTAAGATCCATCAAATTACACTTGTGATTCAGTTTTATCTAGTCAAGCTTCATTGAACACAAGCATTTCTCATGCCAAGCATCACTTGTACCACGTCACATATACTTACCATATCAATAATTATCTATTACATCCATCCTGTATCAAAGCTAATATTATAAAAACTGAGTGAAAATATGTTTCAACACATCAAACCTCTTTAAGTAAATCAAGCAATGCATCATAAGTTCCTTAATTTAGGATTAGGCTTCATGCTTATTCCATGTAGGGTTCTCAAACATATTTCTATTTAAATTTTCTGACCTTCACTACTTCCCATAAATTGGAGTGTATGAACCTAATAATTAGACAAAATAACCAAGTGTGCACATTCACATGTTTATACTTTCCATGTTACCTTACCGTGGCTTATAGTCAAAGCTTGATATTACTTAACCATCTTCATGGTATTCACTAGTTATTATACCCAATTAACTCTTAAGATTGAAGTCATGTATTTAAAAGAGACAATACAATATCATGCTTTCTATTATACCCATTCAATAGTATGACTTGCCCTTAGAATCAGGGTCAATGCTTTTCTCATATAGCCGATTAGGGTTTTACATCATGGTTATTATCACCAAACCCTAAACACACCATTTCTACCTTCTTAGAACTGATTTAAGCTGATCAACATTAGTTAGGTATGACTATCTCATTGTGTCATCAACACTAGGTATCACCATTTCATAAAGGCATATGTGTATCATCTCCTTAAGTTATGTGTGGGTTATAATAATGTATTATGCAACATGTTGACTATTGCACCAATATTACGTTTCATCTTTATGTGACCCATATGTTATTACCCTACACAATTTATCAACCACACTATCATTCTAAGGAATGTCAAACTTTTGATTACATAATTAGAGGGTTTTACTTCAAACTATACACAAGGATCCTATTAGATCATTAAACTTTTTCATATGATTTCTACACAAAAAGTAACACCCCTTGATTCCAACAAGGCTCATCACCACTATCACTCACATAGTGGTCTCATTAACCTCTCTCACAAGTTATGATCATATGGAAAGGAATATAGAAGACACTTGTCATGTATTAAAATCTTTCACTAAGGTGTGTACATAAGTTTTGCGATCTTATGATTAGGGTTAACATATGGTCACTTTACCACTAAACCCTACTTCCATAACCTCTCACCTTATTGGAGAGTTTTAGGGCTATGAATCATAATTAAAGATTAAACATTCATAGTCACAACATCTCAGATATATCATCACACTATGTATTGATTATATCCATACACAAAAGTATAGGTGAAACAAACCTTCATTACACATGTATCCACTAATCAATTACAAGGCATCTTAGTTTATCCCTTATTACAAGGCATATCAGTTTATCCCTTAACCCTAGATGTCGATTTCACCTTCAAATTAGGGTATAGGTTTCACACTCATCATGTGATATTAGTTTATCATCAACCCTAGGTATCCGTTTCATCCCTTACAAGGTGTGTCGGCTTGACATCCATATTGCAACACAGTCTTAACACCCACTTGTGTATTGGTTTACCCCATCATGGTGAGTCTCAGTTTAACAACATCTTGGGTCAAACCTTTCTATATCGATTACATAGGGATAGAGGGATCTATGTTCCATCATGCTCATGTATCGACCTGGACACACCAATGTGTGTCTGGAAAGCTCATCCAAAGGTATCGATTTAGGCCATCATGGTGTCGGGTTAACCACACATAAGGTGTATCAATTTAGCACCAAGGGTGTCGAGTTGATACTTTCCATAGGGTGTTGACTTGTCACCAACACAACATGTCGACTACCTCAATGCAAGGCACAAGGGGCTAACCTCCCCAAGGCATGCTGGTTTAGCCTCTTCTTGAAGGTGTGATGGGAAACCCTAAGTGTGCCAGGCAACACTAGGTGTACTGGATAACCCTAGGTGTGACAGGTTGTTAGGGTTAGGGTTAGGGCATGTCGACCTCTTGCACAAGCAAGGGTGTCTAAATTTGACACTCCAACTCACAAGACATCTTCCTGGTCATGATGGTTTAGCACCCTCAAAGCATGTCAGTTTAGCAAAAACATCGGTCTAGCTCCTCTAGGACATGACAGTTTAGCACTAGCAAAACATGTCAGTTTAGCATTCACAAGTCATTAAAGACCACTCAACTTAGTATAGGTGTCGAATTTGTCATCTTCAACCTTAGGATATTGGCCACTAGTTCCACCATTGTCAAGGCAGGAAGGTACAAGATACATACAACAACTTAAATGGGATTCCTCCACCCAAAATAGCTCTCAAGACCATTAGCAACTTCTAACATATATGAGATGAATGATTTAAATATGAGAAATAATATAGGCATATGAAAGAGTGAAATAACAAAGAAGGCTAAGAGTCCATCAAGGGTTCAAGCTCCATGATCAAAGCTACAAAGCCCACATTTCTCAATCTTGAAGATGATCCATCAAGAGTCCCAAGCTTGACCTCAACCTTATCTCCAAGAAGAAGAAGAAGATGCCAAGGTTATGATAGCTCAAGGAAGAAAGAAGGAAATAGAGAACCAAGACCCATTCATACTTTATTCAAGGTATGATCAATGAATGAGAGGGAAAGAAGAATATGAGTAAGAGAGATCAAAGGAATCGTCACTGGTGGGGCTGTAATTTGGTGGGGCTATTCCACTTCCTCTCTCTCTAGAGCTGTTCTGCCTTCTCTCTAGAATCCTCCCCGACGGCGTCGGTTGGGGGGAGGGAGCGCCGCTTCAACGCTTTCCTCCCCCTGGCGCTCATCGGCTCCGGTCTAGGCTTCTGGTAGGTGGACATACCCTGGTGCCTTCTCGGCGGTTCAGGGTGAGAGGGCGAGGTTCTCACGAGCGACGAGCAGATCGGGGCTGGATTCGGCTACTTCAACTCTGTCGACACCTTCCCGCTCAAGCGTGGCGGAAGGTGAGATGTTGTCTGCCCTGGATCCTACGATCGTCTGCTCACTTCTATGCCCTTCTTCCCTACACCGAGTTCTGCTGTGCGGGCGGCGTGCTGCTCCTGGGTGTTGGAGCTTCCTTCACAGGTGCTCCCTGGCGGCTAGGATCTGACCTGGGCACGGTGGTTTGCGCGCATTGTTTGGATCTGGGCTGGATTCATCTCCTCGTCTGCTGGCGGCGGGTGGCCTCTCTGGTTGCCCCAAGATGCCAGTGATGCAGGCACCTCCATGGTCTCTCCTTTGGGACTGTATCGACAGGGAGCTCGTCCGAGTGCCCCTGCTGCGTGTGACCCTTTGGAGCCATGAGTCTCGAACACCCCCAAGGTGTTCGATGAGGGGTCCCTTTGGATATAGGGGTCGTTTGTGGGGTTGGGTTCAGAGGGAGGCGTTCTGCTCTTCTTCTCCTCATATCCCTTACTGTTGTTGTGTGATCTAGAGCATTGCAGGGTCCTAGGGCTCCTTGACACCTGAGTCCGCTTGACAGTAGAGAGATGAAGCGCTCTGGCGTCAATGTGTGCTCCAGCATCTAAACCTCACCAATTTTCAAGATCGGCAGGTGGCTGCTGTTGCTGTGGATTGAATGGCCCTCTCTTGCTGCGTGCTGGAACACCCTCAAGGGTGTGACAATTCATCAGTTTGCAACGGCTGTTCTGGGGACAGATCCAGTCTGCTTCTCCTTAGCTGTGTGAAGTAACACCCTTAAGGTGGTCGGCGTATTGCCTCTGTGTAAGCAGTTGCTGCTGACTTTTTGGATAACGACAGAATCATGGTCCAAAAGGAAAAGAGGAAGTAGCAAGGAAGAGTAGGGAAACAATTTGTTCTCAATTGTTTCTTCTGTTCACCTCCTTGCTTTTTGGCCTCTGGTGTGCATAAAGGATCGACCACTTGGTCCCTAAATGGTGGCTTCAGAAGCATGCTGTCTCTTGTTAGCTCTCTTTTCTGCACAATTTCAGGGAATGATCATATTGCTAGTGTGTGAATGGTTGGCTGGCTGTGACACTGGGGCTAATGTCTCCATTGCTTGAGGGCCATGTTTGGTGTTTCCTTTTGTTTGCTGGAGGCTCCAAGGTCTAGATCTGCCCAGCTGTGTTGTTCTTGTGATTCCAGAAGCGCTGAAGTCTTTTTCGGATGCCCATGTTGCCACATCTTCAGAGAATGATTTAAATGTCAGTGGCGGCCTGTGTGTTTTGGGATTTTCTTTGGCTTTTTCTGTTTCTTCTAGTCTAGTGTGGCTGGACACCTTAGCCTACAGATATTGTCTTTGTTTATGCTTTTCATTCTCTGGGTGTGTTACATCCTGGTTGTATTGAGCTTTTTAGCTCTTGTTGATGTAATGGGGTACTTAGTGCCCAAAGTTTTTGGTATTAATAGTAACACGCTTTTTGACCGACCAAAAAAAAGGAATCATCACTAATAAATACAACTCACCAAGATGGAAGTTAAACCATGAATCACCATGAGCAAGGAACTCGACCTCCCAAGCTCCATGGAGACTTCCTCTAGATCCTTAGGCTCCCAAGATCGTCCATCAAGAGTAGAACAACAAGAATGGATGAAAGGGTTCACTTGTGTGAAGAAGGAGGGGATTATACACTTGAGGGAAGAAAGAGAGATCAAAGGAGAGGCGTCATCACCTTAAGAGTCTAGGTGACACTTGTCCACGTGAAAAGGCCACATGCAACTAGATTAACATGTAAGGTTAGGGTGATATACTCTAGGTAGAGTATTATACTCTTGGCTTGCTACCAAGGGCACCACACCTCCAAACCAATACACTACACCACAACAAATTGATACACTACCTTCCAAGGTCAAAACACACATTGTCCATAGATCATTATCACTACTAAGGATACAATCTCTTGCCCGAGATCCAAAATAGGCACCCAAATTTTCCTCCATCTTCTATATGATGTAAAACAAGAGAGAGTACACTCTATATATGGTAAATTTCATGTTAACCCCTTTACTTTTGGTAAATTGCAATTTACACCAAAAGTAGCACATAAAGCACAAGCATCATCCACATAGACTCAACTTGAAACTTAGGCTCTTCACAAGGTGCCCCATAACACCATTCTATACCTTATGATGATAAAGCACTATGGGCACGCTCAACATGTAACATATTGCAAGATAACCCCTCATCTTGGGTAAATTGCACTTCGGTCCAAAACAAGCAAACCTTGCTCAAACATTATCCAAATAGAACCAAACTTGCAACATAAGCGTGTCACATGATTACAAAGCACCTCAAAGGTTTAGATTTAGGTTCTAAACAACTTACTTAGGCAAAAAATAGGGTTATCCCTAAACCCAAGTTAGGGTCCTTACATAAATGGCCAACCCTAAAAGTTTAGATAACTTGGGTTTTTTCAATCATCACATTTTGAGGAGATAACAATGATGTAGGGGTTAGTTGAGCTCAATTCAACCTCTCAAAGCTAAGTGTGTTGTTATCTAGTGGAGATAAGGATTGAATATGAAGAGAGAAGTCAAGGGTAGAGGGGACTCCTATTATATGGGGATGAAATAAAGACCAAGCAAGGGAAGAGAACTCCCTACTCTTAGCTCTGCCTGGGTCCATGAGTCTAGATGAGACTAGACTCTACCCTCTCAAAAGGCATGTAAATTGTTTTTAGTTTGAAACTCCATTCCCAAGAAATGATTATATAGGCTACATTGTAGCTCGATTCTCTCTCAAACTTTGGAATATATCTAAATTAGTTATTATCTGATATTGGACAAAAGACCAAGTCCTAACTAATTTTTTTAGTTATCCAAAACTTGGTTTCCATATAATAACTACATGATTATTTAATTAGTTACTAAATCCAGAAGGAAACTTGGAATATGTTGGAGTTTTTTATGATCTCATAATTCCTTTATAAACAAACTAAGATTATCATTGACACTTATGTGAGCATGAAATATTGAATTCTTACTTTGTATCCCAAGGACCTATTTATAAACTCAAAATTAGTGCAATTGAGCTTAATTGGATTCTAGGGACCATGGTTTGAACCTAAGCTCTCTAATGAACACATAAGCTTTACTTTACTTTTAATTCCATATATAAGGGTTGAAATATTGTGGTATCTCAATTGAAGTCTTATGTTAATATATTTTTCAATATTACTCTATTTACTTGAATTGAGTATCCCATCCAAATCTAGAGCTTTAAATCATCAACCAAGGTCATATCATTTTTCTCTTTATTCAAATTTGATATTCTCATAATATTTTGAACTAAACCAAAAACTTCTAAAGTTTGATTTTTCCACAAGAGAGGATTTGGAAAAAGATGGTCATTTTTATGGAAGTAGGTGAAGTCTAAATAGATCTATTTTCATTGTATCTCTCCCAAAAATGGCTATTTTTGGGAATGTAGAAAAGTGATTATCATAGCCTATTGAATGGATTTTTTTTGTATCAATTGTAGTTGACTACTGGCTACTATGCTTCTTAGAAATATTGTCTATTGGAATTTCTCTTAGAGAAACCACTAGATGATATTCCATATGGAAACTGTCAACATGGTCAGATGGAATTTTCTTGGGTCATTTCTTATCAATTGTTGCTTTTAGACAAAGGTAATAATAACATGGTCAAGTAGGATTTATCATAGAGAATCCTCGTCGATAATATATGATGCCCGTAATGTATTTCCAGCATACATAGATCACTATCTTATTCATAACCTTGATTTTGAATTTTTCATTCGATACTTTTGTGTGAAACCAAAGGATTTATGTATGAATGTGAAATTTCATTCATTATCGTAATCATATAAATATCTACATATTTGAGACTATACAAGCCATTACTACAATTGAGGTATTACAACAAATGATCTTGAGCCAACTTGATCTTTTTTGTGTGCCACATTCATTTTCTTCAATTAGAGATTTTTAATTTGAATTAGTGGAGTTCCCATTATCAAATATCTCAAATAGATTCATTAGACAAAACAATAAGAAAAGGTTAAGTTATAGTCAAACTATGGGATTAGGATAATGCAACCCCGATTCAACACTTTCCCACCTTTTTAGATGGCCAACTATTCCTCAAATGTATTGGATAGAGTGAACTGTCATTTTAGTACCATGGATATCAAGTTGTGGTAATATAATGAAAAAGTGAAAAGCTTCCCCTCAATTCATGATATATCACGTGCTTTATTAATTTTCACATGATATAATACAAATGCAAATACAATCCAAGTATTTATATATATAGATATATACATATATATTTAAAGTATACATAAACTCATAAATTTGAAAATGAATATATTTTCTTCTCTCTGTCTATCAAGTTAATAAGTTTATGAGGTAGAATAGAAAATAAAAGAACTTCTTCCAGCAAACAAATAATCCACACAAGTAATGATGGTGAAGATAGGCATGTGTTTGCAAGAATCACAAGACAACTAACAATATTGAAGATATGATTTTCATAAATAAATATCACCATGATAGTAAGGGAATCATCATAACATGCATATTAACTCAAAAGTATATATAAATAAACCACAAACCACACAGAGTTGCATGTATAACGAAGGTGTTTCACTTGATGGTTCTAGCATGTATTGTAACATACCTCAAGTACAATCCGTATATAACAATATGGAATCATGGACCAATATGATCACACTTGGAAATTGTCACAAATAGTATGTCATCGTTACAACAATATCATAACTTTGTATAAGATATGATTTATGTTGATTCTCATACACACTCTTTTTACATAAAATACACATTAAGGACTAAAAAAGACTTAATACATGATAACATTAAGATATAAATAAACCTCCTTGGATCATATAGATGGAACCCCACCAAGACTTTAACATGTACATGCAACAACCTCCTGAGAGCTAGTCATTGTTGACCACCTGTGTGCATTCACACTTAGCCGTGCATAACAAAGCAAATGTAAGTGGTTGCCTTTACAATATACATAATAATATGTAAGCAACCTTAAATTGAATAGAAATTATAATAACTTATATTGAGATTTAATTGTGTATTGTCTTATTACTTAATCATGATATGGATTACATACAAGAACATCTACATGTAGAGATGATCTGATCTGATCTGGTACACAACATGTTGTACATAAAGTAGGTTGATTTCCGTCCTATGACATGACACACCTCAAAACATAATTCGTGGTGTCATCGCCACATGATGTTGACAACTATGAAGATTGAGTCCCACCACATAGGTCAACAACTGAAAGTTGATGCATCCTCACCATATGTCATCAGTGGCTACAAAGATTGTGTCCCTTCATATGGGTCCGCAACTAAAACTTAGTGTCCTCATATGTTCTCAACATCTACAAAGACCATGTCTTTTTATACGAGTCAACAACTGAAATCTAGGGTAGAAACCTACATATAACTTTCTGAATTTATTTAAACTTTAGAGTTTACACCCACATAATCATGTATGCTTATGTGACGTACTGCATGAAACATTGATTTCATTTCAAGATTTATTCAAAATGTACAACAAAATATTCTTTTGATGGAATGCACTTTTATTCATTTACTTTTAAAGATTTATTATCATAACATATTTCATTATATAATTACACATATATTGCATAAGTAGGAAATAGAAAACTTGGGTAAAAAAAGGAAATAGAAAACTTTATTTGAACTCAAGGCATCGACGACTACCTTAATGCAGCAACCAAATATTGATCCTTGATCTCTTAAGCCCAAACCTCAATTTGTAAAATGATCATGAACATACATTAACTAAAGGTGTAACAAACACGGTGTTCACATTGGCAAATTTGAACTCCCAAATAGGAGGCTGCCTCCATTGTTTCATGCGGCAAACTAGGGGGTCGTCCACACAGGAGCAAGGCAACAAAGATTCTATCAGCTAGGGGTGAACAAATGATAGTTTAGACCGTAAAATCGAATCAGACTGTTCACTTCGGTCCGGTCCCATCTGATCCCGAATCAGTCTAAGTTTGGTCCGATCTACGGTCTGGAAATTTTGAAGTTCGGTCTGCGGTCCGTTCTGCTGGTCAAAAACCAGTCAGATCGCTGTCCGGACTGTAGACTAGTTTATATATAAAATATATTGTTATTTGAATATATATTATGTCACAAGTACATATTTTATATTTGTATTATATTATTGTTAAAAATAATTAAGACTATCTATTTATATTATTAAATAAGTTGTAAAATACATGAAAAGTTGGTCCACACGGTCCAATTCCGATCGGTCCAATATTAAAACGGTCCGGTCTCGATCCGAACTAATATTGAAACATCAGGTCTCGATCCGTTCCAACTTCAAAATGGTCTGATCTGGTCCAAATTTGTTGAAATTTGGTGGTGCTCCCCCTTCTGGTCAGATTCTGGACGATGCTCATCCCTACGTGCCAGCGACGCCCTCCTTTTCCAGCAAAAAGTCAGTTTTTCTGCCCGAGGTTCTTCTACCCTTAGCCGTGCGGCACCATAACGACTATTGGAAGGGCTCGAGGAGGCTCCGTGGAGTCTGTCTCGGTCCCTGCCCTGTTTTGGGCTGTTGGTGGTTGGTAGGCGGCCACTATCGCACTGGCTAGGAGTCTCACCACTAAAATTCTGCGTATGTTGTCAGTTTGAGCGCCACCAAAAGCGATACGCTATCCAACCTCGATTCTATATGAGGTACCTTCGTTTTATATTTTATATTAACGATGGTACAGGGAGGGCTACGGATACTCTCACATCTGCCTTCATCCTCCATGTCTTCCGTAAAATCCAGTGGCGGAGCCAAGCATTCAATGTGGGTGAGGCACAGCCATAAATGATCATTTTTTAGAGTGACTTATTGTTTAATATTGAATCTCAGTTCCAATTCGGTTAACTCGATTACAAGATAAAAGTTAGAATCTAAATGAAGAATCAATGAAAAGATATGTTTACTCACGATAAATAATAGTCACGTTCTAAAAATAAGCAACACGCATGTTCGCATATGTGGTGGTTCGATGCAACTTCAAATAATAACAACAGAATTAATTTGTGTTACTTTATATTTTGGTTTTCTGTAAGGTTAATAATCTCAAACTAACATGGTGGAGAAAGATGAAAAGCGTTGTGATTCAATCCATATGCATACGCAAAGAATAAAAGGACGAAAAAACGCATATGTGAGAGAGACGTAGAGATTATATTTATACGCACTAGGATAATTAACCACCCAACAAGCCTCATGTCCTATTATTGTGAGTATGCACCAAGGTCTACTTATCGTTGTTATCCAACACTGGTGCCATCAGGGGCGGAACCAGAGGGGGGTTGCCCAGACTGAAGCCCCCCTCAAAAAAATATTTATATTATTACTATGATATCATGTACAAATTTGTATTTTGTAAAAATACTTTATTAAACCACTCAAAATGTAACTTTTAATCTTATGATTTCAATCATTCTTATCATCCTTCTTAGTATGAAGTACTTAGGGGTTAAATTTAATATATCTATAGATCATGTGTCTGATATCCTCACAAATTATAAAATTTACAGTCCTAATATAGATGTCATCAATTATGTGCTTAAGAAATTATACATTTGATTTCTCTCATGCTAAAATTTACTTAATAATTTCATATTAATTATATTGAGATTTATACAAATTGTCTCTCCTATCATACTTGAAAGTAGATCTCTATAAAGACTGGAGGTCATATATCCTTATATATAAAAATTAATTATATAATATGAACCTTATAAAAATACAACATGCATCGTGTTGACGTATTAATTGGGATCTAATGCAATATAATTGACTCATTAGTTGGCAAACATTGTTAGCTATAATTTGAATAAGTTCACTCAATTATAATTATACATCATTGGAAAAAAAATGATAACCATAACATGCATAACTAATCACCTTCCATTTATGTATTTTTTCTTTCAAACTTTTATTAGTCAGTCACTCTCAAATTAAGAAATGTTCCATTTTACTATATAGAAATAGATATAAATAATATTTTTTGGTACATGACATTTGACAAACTTTTAGTTACATAACATTTAGATTTTAGCAATTTAATCTACATAACAATAACTACAAATTTACAAGAACTAGAGAAGATAATGATAATATTTCTATCTATAAAAGAAAAGGAAACGATTGAATTGGCATAATGTAAAAGAAGACTAGGAAAAAATATATAAAATGTGGAGTAAGAAGGAGAAGAAAAGGTATGAACAACCATCTTGTAGATAGAATTTTTTCAAACAGAGAGAGAGAAAAGTAAGGATGACATGTAAAATAAAAGTCAATAAAACTATATAAGTGTTTATTTCATATCCTATCTTCTTCAACTTTTGAATAAAAATAGAAATATATGCATAGATCTTTCCTCTTCATTCTCTTCACTTTTCATTCCTCAATTTCCTTCTCCATCATATGTTGTTTATACAACTACATTAAATATTTTCCTTCCTTTCTTTCTCAAGTTTCCTTCATATAGATCATTGTGTTAAGATCTTAAAATAAATTGACATTACATAATACATTATACTTATATCCTTTATAGTATAAGATTTGATAGGTACAATTTTTTTGATTCTTCCAACATGAAACTATCGATTAAACAATGTCATATTATATTTTGATGCTTGTTCTCCATTTAAAAGGTGAATTTATTTTCATTATTAATATAGATGGCACTTTTCTTATGTGTTATCAATTTTATACACATTACACTGATCAAGTGAGCGTGAACTATGATTATATTGTGATCATCTAGTCGTTAAATCTAAAAGATATGATCATATAATGTGTTATTTATGACTCATTACTTTGATATAGCGAATTATATCATGTCATTTATGTTAGATTTTTATTTTTTTACAAATAATTTATTTTTGTATGTTGAAGATAATGAGACATAATTATGTTAGCTATATTTTTTTTTATTTTTTTTTCTTCTAAACAAATATTTTTTTCCATCTATACATAGACAATATTTGTCGCTACTCATACTAATCCAGCCCCCCTTGTGGTATATTTTTGGATGCCATCAACCAAGGTTTCTTTCAATTCTATGTTGTACCTAGATTACCTATATGCTATAGGTTAATAGTATATTTACAGCCTTCGCTGGCACGATGGTTTGTATGAATAAATGGAAACCAATACTTCAGAATGCCGCAAGTGCATCTTTGTTAATGATGACATTTGGACGAGAGTTGTAATAGTTCTTTATTTACACACATGACCCGTCCTTTGACACGGACATGAGTGTCTCTATAAATGAGAATAAAAGATAGACAATGAATTATAATATCAAACTAGATGAAAACAAGTCGCTATGTACATGACTCTTAAGTTTCTTTCATATTTCAGTTTTCTTCTCCTATGTGCATTGTGCATGTATGTACGAGCGGTCTCCTTCATTATTTACTGCATAAGTACAAGCACTTAACAAGACGGAGAAAACCGTAGAAGACTATTCGGACGAAATGTAAATATCTATTTTGAACAAAGTTTGAATGCTGCATAGTACATTTTGTGGGTCCGGGTTGGGTGAAGCACATGCCTCGCCTGGCCCAAGTATAGCTCCGCCACTGGTAAAATCTGCAACTCGCAGATGAGAAACCGCAAGATGGGAGGGGTCTATCTCCATGTATCTTCCACCAAAGGATATTTGCGAGACATCCAAGTCCACATGCTGGTGGATCCAACTAAGCAGCCATATACTCGACATATTTGCGATGAGTTCCCTAACCAAAAACCTTGCGATGAGTTCCCAAACCAAAGTCTGGGATCGCATTATCTCTTCTTGGGTTTTTGAAGGTAGTCATCCTCAGATCTTTATCTAATGGTTTGGCCACCTGTTGTTTAAAAATTGGTTATCTTCGTTCATGCAACAGCGACAGGTGCAAAATAATTAACAGTACAGACAGATTCAAAATAAGAATCGAAGAACAAACGAAGCAGGAGAATAGAAAATAGAAGTTAGATTTACAAACCAGATCGTTCGTTGAGAAACGAACATATGTTACTTAAAGAAATCAGTACCCGGAAATCCTCACGGATAGGCATTGTTCTCCCAGTCGCGATCCGACACGAACCTGGAACTCGCACGTCTCGCTCGTGCTCGACGAAGTAGCGTCGCACTGCTACCAGTGCAACACAGCAACCGCAGGAACCACCGCCTGACAGTTGCGTCTTGACGACAGGAAAGGGAGTCACACTTTGCTCAGGAGGACAACTCCACAAAGCAACTCCGGGACGAAGCTTTCGCACTCAAGTTTAGGGCTCACAAAACACACGGCGGCAGAAGACTGTTTTCGGTGTGTTTAACCCTAAAGACCGGATGTGTATATATAGCCACACACGTCCCTAATCCTATTCCCAGTAAGACGTAAATACTCGGTTTCTCTTGTACACAATACGGAATAATCCGCAAAAGAGAAACACTTTCTAATTAGGATTAAGAAAGCAACAATTAATTATACGAATAATTAATTACTTAGTTGTATCCTAGTGCAAAAAGAAGACGGAAGACATTCTCCACAATCCACAAGCCCGAGCCCGAGCCCGAGCCCGGCCCGGCCCGGCCAGGCCAGGCCAGGCGAGGCGTGGCGTGGCGCGCGTGCGTGCATGCGTGCGTGCGTGCGTTGTGATGTGGTAACCCCACACACCAAGGAGGTGAGCATACCTCCCTCCTAGGACTCCTTTGGACACTAGTGCCCCATGTGATCCTACATATGAGGACCACAAAAGTTCTAGGAGTGAGCAATATGGGATAAAACTTCTTTGCCATTTACACTAGAAACAACACAACATTCTCACATGTACTTGCTGCACTACATTGGGCTTAACCCATGCTAAATAGGCGATTACTACATTAAATGCACTAAATGCACTACAACAACCAGCTGCTACGTTAATAGCAGCTACTGTACTCACATAACCAAGTAATCACGTATCTAACAATCCCCCACAAAGTCCAATGTGTAGTGCGCTCTACCATTCAGTCCTCCATACTATGCTTTCAGCAGATACCTTTCGGTTTGAATCTACCTGAGTTATCCAACTGTGACTCCCGTAGGAACTAGGTGAATAAAAGTCTTGAACCTGAACCTTGGGTACAAAAGTATAGGTTGGTAACAACACAATAAAGATATGGTAGTAAAGAAAAACAATGCATTAAGGCCATGCATACAAAATTTTATATCATGATTGATAACAGAGAACAACCCAATTCTCCTGTTGCGACCTACACAACATCAATCACTTAGCTGGAGTCTCCAAGGATGTACTGCTAACATCCTGTCCTAAGACTTGACACCATTAAGAGACTACTCTCTTACTAACTTGCAGTCATGACACTAACAGGTTTCTAGGAGATAGACACACAGATGCTAGAAGCATCAAACAAGAATACATAGTGTCATCTGATTTACCCGACAACTTGTTATTACCACATTGAACCCAATTTGTGGGATCTCCACTCTTTTGGGTTGGGTTGCTACTGCCTGCAAATCTATAGGGGTTTCAGTCCCATCCCCAACCTGGATTTTTCCACTAAAGCCAAGGTAAGACCTTTAGTGAAAGGATCAACTGTATTATCTTTGGTACCGACGTAGTCCACAACCACGACCCCATTAGATACTAACTCCCTTACAGATTTCAATATGACTTGGATGTGTCTACGCTGTTTTTTATTGTACTTGGAACTTTTTATCTTAGCATGTAGTGCTGTCACAGTGAACTGAAATTGCAGGAAGCGACTTCATTACCATAGGTAAACTAGACATAAGTCCATGTAGCCATTCAACTTCCATTCCAGATTCATCTAAAGCACACAACTCTGCTTCAAAAGTGGACCGAGACAATATGGTCTGTTTCTTAGACCTCCAAGAAACAGCTCCTCCTCCCAACAGGAATACATATCCTGAGACACTATTACTCCCAGAATTCACGACAATCCAGCTTGCATCACTATATCCTTCGACTACGGAAGGATGTTTACCATAATGCAGCCCAAGGGAACGTGTTCCCTTGATATACCTCGGAACTCTGTCAAAAGCTTCCCAATGGGTCTTGTCGGGACAACTGGTGTATCTACTTAACTTGTTCACAGCAAACGTAATGTCTGGTCGTGTACAGTTCATAAGATACATCAAACTTCCGATAATCTGAGAGTATCATAATTGAGACACTGGAACCCCAGTCTCATTCTTGAACAAGGGTTTGGATGAATCATATGGAGTCTTAACAGGTTTATGTGATGTGTACTCAAACCTCTCCAGTATCTTCTCAACATAGTGAGACTGTGAGAGAGTTATACCATCAGTAGACCTTATGATTTTAAGTCCTAAAATCACATCAGCGACACCCATATCTTTCATCTCAAACTTGCTACACAAGAATGACTTTGTCTCTTTTACTACTTTCATATCGGAACCAAAAAGTAGGATATCATCGACGTATAAGCATAACAAAATGAATCCATTATTGACAATCTTGCAGTAGAGACACTTATCAAATTCATTAGAAATAAAGCCAAACGATGATATCACAGAATCAAACTTCTCATGCCATTGCTTAGGGGCTTGTTTCAAGCCATATAATGACTTAACAAGTTTACACACTTTGGACTCATTCCCACGACCCACAAATCCCTCAGGTTGTTCCATATATATCTCTTCTTAAAGATCACCGTGTAAGAACACGGTCTTCACATCCATATGATGAATATAGAAATTATAAATGGAAGCCAATGCTATAAGCACTCAGATTGTGGTCATACGGGAAACAGGTGAATAGGTATCAAAATAATCTATTCCTTCCCTTTGTGTGTAACCCTTAGCAACTAACCTAGCCTTATACTTATTGATTGTCCCGTCTGCATTAAGTTTCTTCTTAAAAATCCATTTGCAACCAACTGCAGAACAACCAGGAGGCAAATCCACCAATTCCCAAGTTCCATTCGAGAGAATTGATTGGATTTCATCATTAACGAATTCTTTCCAAAACTTAGCTTCTGGAGATTCCATAGCTTATTTGAAAGTAACATGATCATCCTCAACATTGTAAGTAAGAAACTCACTTCCAACGTCTTTGGATGTCCTAGGCCGTTTACTTCTCCTTGGTTCAACTATTTCTTCAGAATCATCAGATTCAGAAATAGCATGTTCTGAGTCACCCCCCACATTTGTCATCCTTTCCACGTGCTCGGGAATGGAACCTGTGGTAAATGAATCTTCTTGAGAAACTTCATTGGGCACACCGGTTTTCATAGGAAACACATCCTCAAAGAATGTTGCATCACGTAATTCCACAATTGTATTGACCTCAATGCCAGAGATATCTGATTTTAACTCTACATAACCTAAGAATATGGCATCAACCATTTTCGGTCCTAATTTCTTCCTTTTGTGTTCAGGGACAAGTACCTTTGCAAGGCACCCCCACACTCGAAGATATTTAAGACTCGGTTTCCTTCCTCTCCACAACTCAAATGGACTACTCTCTGAATGTTTATGGGGAACTCTATTCAGAATATGGCAAGCCGTATTCAAAGCTCCCCCCACATAAAGTTGGGTAATCCAGATGTTTGGAGTAATGTATTTACCATATCTATTAAGGTTCAGTTTTTACGTTCAGCTATTCCATTTGATTGTGGTGAATAAGGAGCAATTACCTCATGAACTATACCATGTAATTGGAAAAATTCCAAAAACAAATTCGAGGCATACTCTCCTCCCCTATCAGACCTTAATCGCTTAAGTACTTTATTGGTTTGAGTTTCAGCTTCTTTCTTATAAATTTGAAATTTATCCAATGCCTCATCTTTACTTCTAAGTAAATATACATAACAATATCTACTCGCATCGTCAATAAAAGTTATAAAATAACATTTTGATCTCTCGTAGCAACACCATTAAATTCACAGATATCTGTATGAACTAAATCCAAAATTTCTGAATTCCTATTCACAGAATGAAAAGGCTTCCTAGGCAATTTAGCTTGTACACAGATTTCACATTTATTGTTGCTAACTTCATATTTAGGGATCAAATCTAGATTCATCATACGCTTCATTGAGGCAACATTAACATGTCCCAAACGTGAATGCCATACATCGAATGAAATAAGATTCATGCAAACAGAACTATAATCATTCAAATTTAAAACGGAATTTGAAACAAGTTCAACATGAATCTTAAACAAGTTCTCCACATCACATAAGTACCCCTTGCCAAAAAACAAAGAATCACGAAGGCGTGTAATAATAGCCTTATTACATTTACAGTCTACTCTATAACCTTCTCTAACTAATATGACGCCACTAAGGATATTGCGTCGAATGGTTGGAACATGTCTGACCCTGTTAAGAGTCAAAACCTTCCCCGAAGGGAACTTTAAGTCCACCTGTCCTTCACCTTTGACTTCTGCAGAGCTGGAATCGCCCAAAGTCACGGACCGACCTCGAGAGGCCTGATAAGACACAAACAGGGATTTATCAGCACACACATGTACATTAGCCCCAGTGTCAATTATCCAATAAAATGGTTCAAATATAGAAAGAATTTCAGGTTTAATAGACACATACCCATCATTGAGGTTCAAGGATGCAGTCATCATGTTGACCACAACCTCTTCAGTTGCAGATGCGGTAGCTTTTTTTGCCTTCTTAGTAGGACAATCCTTGTTCCAGTGGCCAACCTGTCCACAAGTCCAACAAGGTTTGTTCTTCGGTTTCTTTTGGATCTTTGCCTTGGGTTTATGTGCATTCTTAGATTTCTTATCTTTGGTGTTTTTCATAGAAGTAAGATTAACAGTTGGATTAGCATCAGTAGGCACCTTGACCCCTTTCTCCTTTAAGTGTTCTTCTTGTATATTAGTATCCATCATGAATTCATCCATGGTGTGTGTCCCTTTGCGATGCTTCAGAGACATACCAAACGACTCCCATGACTTAGGGAATTTTTCTATGATAGACATAACAACAAATTTCTCAGGCAACACCATCTTGGTATCTGAGAGTTCATGAAGTAGGAGTTGTAGATCGTGTGTTTGATTAGAAACTAACTTACCCTCAACCATCTGAAACTTAAGAAATTTAGACACACAGTATTGTTCAACACCCTAATTTTCAGTGCTAAAATTCTTAATTAACAATTCCTATAAAACCTTGGATGTAGTGACTGGCGGCTTTGAGTAAGAATCATACAATTTGTTATTTAAACCAAACAGAATCAAACCGTGGCACATTTTATCACCCTTCTTCTAATTAGCAATAATTTTTGCATTATCAGGAATTGTTTCATCAGACACAGGTTCAATTTCAATTAAATACTGATCATAACCCATAATATTCAGTTAAATTTCCATACAACTCTGCCATCGGGCAAAGTTCGTACCAGTAAACTTTTCAGGCATATTGGTTGTATCAATTTTACATCCCAAACCACCCTGACCGGCCATAGTTAATTAATGACAGAAATATGATTTCTTTAAGACTGTTGTTAAAAATGGTTATCGTCGTTCATGCAACAGCAACATGTGCAAAATAATAAACAGTGTAGGCAGATCCAAAATAAGAATCGAAGAACAAATGAAGCAGGAGAATAGAAAACAGAAGTTAGATTCGCAAACCAGATTGTTCGTTGAGAAACGAACGTGTTACTTAAATAAATCAGTGCCCGACAATCCTCGCGGATAGGCACCGTTCTCCCAGTCATGATCCGGCACAGACCTGGAACTCACACGTCTCGCTCGTGCTTGATGAAGTCGCGTCGCACTGCTACCAGTGCAGCACAGCAACCGCAGGAACCACCGCCTGACAGTTGCGTCTTGACGACAGGAAGGGGGAGTCACACTTTGCTCAGGAGGACAACTCCACAATCAACTCCGGGACGAAGCTCTCGCACTCAGGTTTAGGGCACACAAAACACACGGCGGTAGAAGACTGTTTTCGGTGTGTTTAACCCTAAAGACCAGATGTGTATATATAGCCACGCACGTCCCTAATCCTATTCCCAGTAAGACGCAAACACTCGGTTGCTCTTATACACAATACGGAATAATCCACAATAGAGAAACACTTTCTAATTAGGATTAAGAATCCCGAATAAGAAGGCAACAATTAATTACACGAGTAATTAATTACTTAGTTGTATCCTAGTGCAAAAAGAAGACGAAAGACGGAAGACATTCTCCACAATCCACAATCCAGAAGCCCGAGCCCGGCCCGGCCAGGCCAGGCGAGGCGAGGCGAGGCGTGGTGTGGCGCGCGCGTGCGTGCGTGCGGGCGTTGTGATGTGGTAACCCCACCCACTAAGGAGGTGAGCATACCTCCCTCCTAGGACTCCTTTGGACACTAGTGCCCCATGTGATCCTACATATGAGGACCACAAAAGTTCTAGGAGTGAGCAATATGGGATAAAACTTCTTTGCCATTTGCACTAGAAACAACACAACATTCTCACATGTACTTGCTGCACTACATTGGGCTTAACCCATGCTAAATAGGTGATTACTACATTAAATGCACTAAATGCACTACAACAACCAGCTGCTACATTAATAGCAGCTACTGTACTCACGTAACCAAGTAATCACATATCTAACAAAATGTAGGGTCCATAGGGCAGTAAATGGTAGGTTATTACTTGTTTACACACTACCCATACCCTATAGGGTAGGATAAGGATGGATACATAGGGCAGTGACCTACCATTTACACACTGCCCATACCCTCATATCTTTATCTAATGGTTTGTCCACCTGTTACTCATTAATAAGTTGTGTCTAAGGTAAAACGTAGGGTCCATAGGGCAGTAAATGGTAGGTTATTAATTGTTTACACACTACCCATACCCTATAGGGTAGGATAAGGATGGATACATATATTTTTACCACCACCTATTTACTCTTTATCTGCTTTACCCGTAATTAAATAGGTAGGGTGAAGAGAAAAATTTTACCCTAGCCGCTTCATCCATACCCAATAGTACAAGGTAAAATTTATAATCTTATATTTTAATTTACTAAAAACCTCAACAAGTCTCACACTACTTTCTTAATTTGTACTAATATTTGATTTCAGAAATTTTAGTGAACACATGATAGTATTTCATTATAATCAAAAAAGAATTTATTAATAAAAATAATACACTAAAAAGGTTAGACCTTATTAATATTAATATATATTTGGTCAAATATTAGTATGATGTATATCACCAAAAATATGGTTATTTTTAATGCTTAAAATAGTTGCTATTGTGTTATGTTTGATGTAAGGAATGTCATATAAAATATCATTGGAAATATCATATATCTATTTGCACGTCACTTTACCATGTCACCCTTACGACAACCCATTTACCCTGCGACTAAACTAGTCCAAATAAGGGTAAGATAACAATCTTTAAGGAAAGCTTAATTATCCTATCTATTACCCACAACTTTGATGCTAGTAAGGGTAAGTGTTTACCCTATCTACCCTATCCATTTACAACCATATGTAGGAGCTAGCCACATTGTTCTTAGTCTATGGTTTGATAAATCTATACCCTAAATCCTAAGTTTCAAATATTTTTTTTTCTTCTTCTAAATTTCATTACGTCTAAGTTCCAACACATTAATTCAAAATACATGATATCTTAGCCATGGACTTAACACTAAGAGTTCTAGCATCAGGCCAATTTTGGGCTCTAGATTTTAGTTTTTTAAACAATCAATCCATTTAACAAAAAGTATTCCTTGTCAATGAATCTTTCAGTCAAACCAAATTGTTAGACCCCCCTATACACACACACACACTAAGCGGAAGCATGATCCTTAAGGAATATGTTACAAAAATGATAATTATAGCAATTAGAGTAAATGAAACACCGTGTATAATCTTAAATTGATTCGTATATAGTTCATGGACATGTAATCTAAAACTTATTTATCTAAAAATGTTCTTCTACTGGGTCAATATTTGGCTAACCAAAGTAAGGTACATATGATGTACATATATCTAAAAGTCTGGATCACCTTGATAGATATCACCCCATCATGCTAGACTTCAAATTATTCTAGTCTTTGCTTGTTTCTCTAAACCTTCAATTGCTCCAAATCCCAAGGACATGGCATCCCAACCATGCAAAACAAACATAAACACAAGTAAGCTATACTTTTCATAAAATCTAGGGTTATTATGTTATTAATAAAATCTAGGGTTTGCATAAAAAATGTAGTCTATGAATTTATTATGTTATTCATAAAATCTAGGGGTTGCATCCATTAATAACTTATCACGATGCATTAACTATACTTTTTGAACTTGGTTTAGAACCAATAAATAGTTATATTTTATCTGTAATCTATGCATTTTTATGATCAATTTGGTATATATTCTCACTATTGTCTGAGCTACCATGTATTTTCTATATTTATAACAAGTTAATATTATGTTGCAAATAGGAACCCACCACATCAGTAAAACAATCCTACTCTAATTAATCATGGTTGGAACTTGTGATCCTAAGGAAAAAGGACTCCTTTTCCCCTTTGATGTGAACACCAAATGTCACACACTCATGGGTAGGGTCATCAAATTGCCCCCTTGATTCTTCTCCCTCATATGGAACTCCATCATGCCATGGCAGAGAAACTAGGAGGGGTGAAATCCTTACTCGACTCTAATTTCTGGCCATCAAGAGTCACTGTGGAAAGTCATGATACCTTTGGCCTCGTTCAGAAAAACTGTTGAGCTTCTTGGCTTACTGTGAGGTGGCCACTAATGGGATCTCAGGTTCAACTTTCTTAAGGAATAAGGCAAGGGAATAAAGGTAGATAATTACCTTATTTAATGTCAAAGTGATGGCCGAACATTGTTGTTGAGGTCTCGACAAGCCTTTCCTACAATCCCATGAGGGACAAACGTTGTATCGACCAAGGCAAGCAGTCCCATCTACAAAGACCATTAACGTTTTAGGCATTATCTCCTCTCTTAGATATAATGCTCTTGATAACACTCGTTGACTTTGCCTTGATCTCCCAAATCCAACAGGCTTTGGTTTGTGGGAAATGATCCAGACACGAGGGAGAATAGGTGATAGGGTCTTATACCATGAGGTAGAATATGAGGTGGCCCATATTAGATTATAATCTTACAATATTGGAAGACCTTGCATCCACATCATGTCCTCAGGTTTTGATTTATCTGGACTTTAGGAGTGACAATCATAAGATAGATATACATCAAAAATCAAGGTCCCACTCAAAGAGATATATCATAATATTCTTAAAATCCTATATGACACTAGGATTATACAATTAATCCCAAATTTTAGATAACCTTCACATTATCATTATCTTAGTTCAGGAAAAGATTAAGATCTAAATACTAAACTAAATATCCTTTTTCTTGCCATTCAAATATTTACCTAATTTAATTACCTAGGCTGTATATAATCATGTAATTATCCCAAAACTCTGGTTTATCTTCATTTAGTTATTATCTCATATTGGATCGAATATTTGGTCATATTAGGTTTATTTAATAACTGAATACTTGAATCTATGTAAAGATTAGATAATTACTTTTTTTATTATCTAGGGAACTTACTATTTATAATATTACAATATCTTGCTTATTTTCTTAAAATGGGTTTACTAGTAAACTCTTGAGATTATTATCATCATATTTATGCACAAAATTCCAACTCTTTTAATATGTACCCATGGACTTCTTTGCCTTGTCAAACAGTCTGATTGGGCATGAATTGGATCCCATGACACATGGCTCATACGTTGGCCTTCCAATGGGCCATGGTCTGATTACTTTCTTAATTATGAAAATGAGACTTGTCTCATCATAATATCTCAGTTGAAGCCTCAAATTAGTATGTTTGCTCGACTTTACTTTATTTACTTAAATTGAATACCTAAACTAGGTCTAGGTCTTATAGTATTATATGATATCATCATGTTCCTTTAATTATTGTACTTTTCCTATCACCTCATATACTTGCATTAAGTATGGAATTCTCAAATTTTGAGGATATTACATTCAACCCACCTTAAAAGGAATTTTATCCCAAAAATTCAAACCTAATCAGGTTAAGGTGAAAGATAACTCATATTAACTTCAACCATTAGGGCTAGAAGTCTTTCTTTGATAGGTTTTAGCTAGATCACCATTAATAATTTTTCTTAAGGTGAAAAGTATCTATGTTACGAAGTTGAAACCCAAAAATTGTTCTAGGGACAGTTCCACATCCTCATTCATTACATGATATTATAACTTGGTGATTTAATTTTTGCTTGATCATTGCATTTTCACCTAGGTATCAAACATACTAATCATTATTCGTCTGTATTCATTTAAGGGTGAGGCATCACCTCTATACCCTAGCTTATGTCATTAATTCCAACTTAGGGCATTCATTTCCACATGTCAATTTCATGTATCACACATGGCTACTCAGTCTCTCACACTCAAAATAAGATGAAATAAAGATTTGTATGCAGTCCAAATACAAAGTCCATCCTATTTTACATGTGGATAGGGTGTACCCACATATTATTTTTCAGTTCAAACTTTTTGTTAAATCATACTTAACAATGCCTTGAAACCATGAATTCATTTTATTTTCATGAATTTCCTTAAACTTCATGTACTCAAGGGAAAATGCTTTTCTCATAACTCTAAATTTTATGCACCACTCCCTTTAAGATTGTATTCTAAACATTATTGCCTAAATTCTTGTATTCCTTATGTCTACATCTCATGTATAATTAGCATTGGTAATTCCCTTAATGTCTTTAAGGGTAAAGGTACTTTTGTAATGATCTCCTCTTAACCCCAAGGGCCTTATGTACTCATGGAGGTGGCCATTTTCCTGACCCCATGGGCCTTCTAGACACATGGTTGGCTTTCTCCTGACCCCACGAGCCTTATGTGCTTCTGGGTATGATCATCTCCTAACCCCTTTGGTTTTATACCTTTAAGTATCCCTACTTGACCCTAGGGTTGACTTTGGGATCTACCTTGCCTAGGGTTTATTGATATTTCATAACTTTATATTGTTGCTTTTCTTGATTACACCTTGTTCTAGGATAAGGGTCTACAATATCTTTATATTTCTATATCCCGTGACTCAACTTGCCCAAGAAGAATATATAAATTAGTTGCCTTTCATGTAAATTTTTGTCAATGTTTTAACTTGTATTGCACATTTTGGGATTTTACTAACTAAATTCCTCACTCTTATATATATCTATGCATCCATGGCATTATGCCAAACACAAACCCTTCTTTTTCAGACTCGGTGGCAATAGGGCTTACATACCTTAGGTGCCTAATTGTTACACTTCTTCAATGTATTTCACTTGCCATTACTTATTTACCATGAGTTCTCTAACCAAGGTTTTTACATTTACTAAGTTGGAACTATATATCCCATTTATCAAGGACAACTTATATTGATTAGGTATAGGTAAGGGCTCCTGTGCCTTGTGCCTATACCATCTCATCATATCTTGTTCCTTTAGGGTTAGGTCCTTTTATGATGCCTAATGTTATCTCAAATTTCTGAGTGAGGCTGGTCAACTCACCCCTTTTAGTAAACATCCTAACCTAGGGTGCCTTCTAGGCTTTTAGGAGGAGTTTAGGCTTTCTAGCCACAACCTGACCCCACATGTTTAGGGTAACACCTCCCCTATAAGTACTTTCCCCATTCTTGGGTTGACCCACCTCAAGTTAGGATACCGCCCCTGAAAGAAGGTTGAGGGAATCTTATATTTTTCATTATGTAACTACTAGTTTCCTATGTTTCATATATTTACAAAACCCTTTATGTGTATCCTACATGCATGCATGATTACTGGTTCTCTATATACTTGCATGCATATGAATCTGCATGTATCTATTTTGAGGTACCCAAAATTTAGTTACTTGAACTCATTTGGGTTTTCTCGTTCCTTTACACCTACTTAAGGTTTATCTAGGTAGGGTCATTATTTCACTTACACTACTTCCATTACCCAAAATTAGGGTTCAGAGTTAGCGTTAGGGACTACCCTTGTATTTCAGGGTTTTATGCTTCCATTGAACCACTAGGGTTTTTATACCTTACATGATTTTCCTTTTAATCTACTTCATGGATGATTGGGTTTTCCCACTCATACCTAGGTCTTTCTAGGGTTTACCCTCACTAGAGGGACATAAATTACATGTCACATCTTTCACATGTATCCCTATGATTGACGTTATATGTACTTTAATTGGTGAAGTATACCTTAATCCTACTTCCTAAATCCCTAATTCAAAATGAGGAGAGAAGTAAAATTTAGGGTTTATAAAATAAAGATGATAAGTGAATGAAATTGGATATGTCAAAACTTAGGGAAATACTATTTTAGGAAAACCCTAGGTACTGGCTAAGCCAATATCACATTGGCTTAGGGAGTCCACATATACCAACTTAAAGATATGGAGGAAATTTTGTGACTCCCCAATTCCATGTTCTTTTCTAGACACCATTACCCTTAGAGTAATACCTAATCATTTCCTTATAGTTCTATAGAATATTGAAATTGTCAATTATTAAATATTATTTGATAAATCTAGGATCTGGTACCAAATTTAATGACCTCTACTTTTGAGTATCCCCCAATTAAGGTGGTATGTAAAGTCGAGAGTCAATACCCTAATTTCCACAATCCATATTTAACAAATGACTAGTAATAATAGACATTTCCATTATTGAACTAAAATGGAATACACATGTTTAAACAATACTCATTTGAGGTGTTAGAAGAATTTTTTTCAATGGAAAATATTGTATAGATGAGAAGTACTAAGGTATCTACTAAGGTATATAACTAATTAATCCTCTTTGTGACTTAGATTATTTCTCTTTGATGCATTCATATGGTTTTCCTTGTCTTGATATTTGTATATATTTGTTACCTAATACATTGATAAAAATGCAAATATTAGTATAATGATATATTATGTACGTGGGTGGGTGCAAGATACCTTTGCTCACCTTCAGTGAAGTTGTTGAGATTCTTGTATTTATGTGAGATAGTCATTGGTGGGAGCTCAATGTTAGATTTCTCAAGGAAGAGGGATTGAATCAAATGTTGAGAATTACCTTAGTTGATGTCAATGTAAAGCCCTGACATCATTGCTGAGATCTTGATGAGCCTATCTAGAAATCCCATGAGGCACAATGTGGTTAGAACTAGGAACTTTGGTAAGGATTTTTCATGAAGTAAGCATGGCTCATGGGGTGTGAGACCTAGACCTCCTTGAGTCATGTTGAGAGTTTGGTACCCCTTGAGGTCGTATGACGATGCTCCTAGACAATGAATTGGATTAGGATGAAGTGTGACACCAGGCCTTGCATTGAATTGAAGAAGGATCTAAGCATAGTCATGTGGTGAAATTCAAATATTCTTAGCTAGAATTGAAGGATCTAGTGTGTGGCCTTTGCAACGGATCTCCCTAGTCCCTTATATAGGCACATAATCAAGCATATTGACCAAGATAGAAGTCCCATCCACAAAGAACACCAGGGGTTTTGGGCATTATCTCCTATCTTAGAGATATTGATCCTAATAACACTCGTTGAGTATTCCTTCATATCCCAATCCAATGGGATTTTTTTCTCATGGGAAATGATCTAGAGACGACGGATAATGAGTGATAGGGTGGTATCTAGCACTCAAACATCTTCCATCATGAGGTAGAAGAAGAGGTGGTCTGTGTTGGGTTATAATTTGGTGGTGCTGGAAGATTGTGCATCTGCATCACATCCTCAAGTTCCTAGATTTTAGGCATGAATTCCATTTAATAGATATAAATTGAAAACCAAGGTCCCACTTTAAGATAATTATTATAACCTACTTAAAATACTATACCTCACTAGGATTATCCAATTAATACCAAAATTTAGGACAATCTTGACATTATCATAATCTCAAATATGGTAAAGATTGAGATCAAAATACTGAAGATAAATATCCTTTTCTTTCCATTCAATAATTTTCCTAATGTAATCGCCTAGGTCATAGATAATCGTGTAATTTTCCCAAAACATATATTTACCTTCATATAGTCATTAACTCATATTTTATCACGTATTAGGTCATATCAAGTTTATTTAATAACCAAATACTTGAATCCAAGTAAAGATTAGATAATTAATGTTTAATTATCTAGGTCACTTATTAGTTTAGAATCTTCTAGTATCTTTCTCATTTTCTCAGAATGAGTTTACTAATAAACTCTCAAGACTATTGTCATCATATTTATGCACGAAATTCCAATTTCCTTAATATGTATCCCATGGACCTATCTGCCATTCAAATCATAAAATTGGGCCCGAATTGGATCCCAAGACCCGTGGCTCATACCTAGAACTTCCCATGGGTCCCAAGTCTTATTATTTTCCTAGTTATAAAATTGAGACTTGTCTTGGCATAATATCTTAGGTAAATACTCTTCTTAATATATCCTCTCAAAATTACATTATTTAATTAAATTGAAGACCTAAAATGGGTCTAGGACTTAAATTTATTAACCAAGGTCTTTATACTCATTTAACTATTTTACTTTGACTATCACTCACACACTTGTATTAAGTATGGAATTCCAAAATTTGAGGATATTACACTAAAGTATTCAATCTTGTTTTGTCCATAGTCGGACATTGTTTTGACAATTAGGACAATAATAATGCATCAACACTAATATGTGTGGTTATTTATGACTATGTCTTAGTAATCATGATATTAGATATCATGTCAAACACATAGCTACTTGTTAGATAAGAAGTGCACTACATAGACACCTTGAGAATGATACTTAGTATCAATGTCAAAATCATATTACAAAGTGACAATGGTGATTGTGATACTTAGCCATGAACTCATTGTACATTGCAACATGAGTTAATGTAACATTGCAAAAGGTTTTCATAGAAGTAGTTGTTGGGTTTATTGTGACATGTTCAAAATATTGTAAGCAATGTACACGAAATTTTTCTCTCCCTTTTAATAATATCCTTGCCACTTAAAGAGAGAGGCCATGAAATGCATGCTCGTGCTCCTATGAGTCAATATTGAATATTGAGGTTACATGTATTTGAATAACCTACTCTAGATCCAGAAACATAGATTGAGTATTAAGAGGAAGATGATTCCATGCATTGGGTTCAACATAGATATATGAGATGAATGGGTTATATAGTCATGACAACATTGGTCATAGAAAGGTTGAAGTTGTTCTCCAACTTATCCAATTACTTGTGTGGCAATGATGTGTTGCTAGATATTGTTCATTGCTTGTCAAAGTCATTGTATGACTGTATACATCACTGCCTATATGATATGGAATCTATGGGTTCACACACATATGATCCATAGAAATGAAGATTGTAGTTGTAATGATCCCCGTCAATTCTTGGTAATTGAGGTCTGTGGAGGAAAAAGTCATTATTCATATTTCCAGGATCTGATCCACGTCAGTACACTAAATATAACTAGGTATATTTCATTCTGAAATAGATAAATATTAAAAAATTTAGTCTTCATGATGGGGGTACATAGTAGGAATTAAAATTGTATAAAGAAAACTCAATATCTAAATCTATAATGGGAATAACTAAATATAATCCTCCTAGTTTATATAGAGTTTCATTCTTTTCTTTTTTGGCTCAATCATAACTTCACAATGCATTAACATGAAACCCCGACAAATGTGGTTCAATATATTGTGTATCTTGGTGCAACTAGTATGTATGCATTGATTATAACAAACTATACAATAGTAAAAAACACATATTTTATTGAAGTTTTGTACATCATAACTTCATTCATAATTCTAAACCATCAATCAGAGGTCACATATGGTGTACCTAAATTTCCTGTAAGATTTAACCTATTCACATATTCCAACAATGGAATTTAAATTATGTTCCAACAATAACCTCGAAATTATTCTAGAACGATGAACTCTTATGTTAGGTGACTTCCCAGGGGTATACTAGTATTTATACCATTATGAGATCTTGGTTTTGGATTCAAATATTATTATGTTATAAATGATATACATGGGTTTTATAACTTGTTCAAAGTAAAGTAGACAATGCAATTTTTTCAAAATGAAAAAAACCTTGAGAAAGCATCAGAAATAAAAGCATGATTAAGTCAGTTAATCATACATAACCCCCATACTACTTTAAAGAGCATAAGATGTTATAGTTTAATCAAAGAAAAGAATTCGAGCCTTAATCTATAAATTGTTAATTAACATTTGATGTGTTATTTATTTCTTCCCAGAAATCTTTTGTAAGATTTTTTTGCATGGGTTTAGGCTTGGGTTTGGACCCTAGAGTTTGCATCATTCAATTAGGGCATTACTTTTATCATCAATATTTAGAGGGTTTATCATTTTATCCATGATAAACCTATTAACCTAGGTTTGGTATATACGAATTTAATCCAACATGATGAATAGTAGTAAGGTTTAATCTAGGATTTTATGGAGTCAATAAATTCATTGATTTGATCATATTTAGGGTCTAGGAGGTATGCTAAAGAAGATTATGTTATATTAGTGGAAAATGAAAATTATTTGAAAGTATTGCTATTGCATTTATTGTGTTTTTCTCTTTTAAATCTACTACATAAAATCTATATCTGAAGAAGACTTGCATTTTCTAGGAATTATACAAGATAAGATTATATTATAGAATAAAAACAAGGTTTTACATTTGTAGAGAAAGAGGGTGGGCCAGTGGGATGTGAAATGAAGATGCCCAGAACAATTGTCATAGTGGATGAATTAAGATAAGGAAGGAGTGAGGGTTTAAAATGGGGGTGTCAGGGCTCACTAGGTGTCTAGAGAAGTGATATAAAGAAATAGGAAGGTTTGTAAGTGACAAAGGAGGCCTAGACTTGGCCTCCAGGGTTGACGGTACTCCTTGTTGTGTGCAACTATGAAGATGAAGAGGGAACAAAGGTGGTCAATCCCTCCTATATACCACCATTTTACATAAGGTTTCAAGAGAAAAAAATTCTAATATTACATATTTAGTTATTCAATTTACGTTGAGGTTTGTTCTTCTCCCCACTTTCCTTATTTGTCTTGAGGTAGAAAAACAATAAGATGGGTTTTAGATCAGGATCTTGGGACTGTGGTCAGGCATTACACATTCACCAAGGTGCTCACATATGTATAGAAAAGGCAAGGAATCAAAGGATACCCCATTGAATCATATTATTAGTCAAGATAAAGATGTAATTTTAATTATGTTTGGTTGAGCATACAAAAAGGGAAAATGCATCTTTCCCTATTTAGTACCGTAACATTGAACTTTTTTCCTTTCCCAATCTAGAGACCAGTTACTACGAACAACTTGCTAATTGAATTATTTTAAAATTTTATCCTAAAATCTCAATTTAACCAATTAATTCTTAATTTTTTCTTCATCATTTAAAATTCATAACGCTATCTGAGCATTAAACATTGTTCTCATGTCAAGCAAACTCCATATTGACCAAAAGGATATCAATATATAAAGGTTTAATGGAATCACTAATTCTACCAAATTAAGCAACATTTTTAAGACACTTACCGATCTATCCACCAAAAAGCCATGAAATTTTAACTAACTTACATGTCACAAAATCTCATTCATGATCGAGTTTCATCTAGAAAAGGCAGTGGTTGATTGCTAAATAGATATCCAGTTACAACACATATACACGTTATATATATACATATACATATACATATACATATGTATATATGTATGTATATATACATATATATGCATACATAAATACAAATAACTCATATGAGAAAACTAATTACATATATGTCACTAGGAGATTCCAAAAACCATTGTATTTTAGGACTATCCTTTTGCCTTCCTATTATTGCAAAAAAGATAGATATGAAATATGCAAGTTAAAGGCCTTTTTCTTTATCTTCAAGTTTTTGTTATCTAAAACAATATTAAAAGCAACTAGACAACACATAGATTCATATCCCTTACAAAGTTCGTTCTAGACTTAGAAATACCATGACTCACATATTAACATTGTCATTGGTATTCATGTAAAATAATGAGTAAATGCGAATTCAACTTTAGTCATTGAAATTATTATCATTTCTGCAAAATACAACAATACTATAGTGAATGATTTTCATAATGAAATTTTTACTACAATTTGGAAAAAAAATCCATATTCTCATGGTTCCCTTTACCCATTCTTTTGGTTGCCAATCCAAATATAAGTGAACTTTGACTCTCCTCTACAACAGACAACGATTAGTTGTGAAAGTGCCAAAGTAGAAAATATTGCCCACAATATCCATATACAACTTCCCAAATCAAAAGTGGTTAGAAAACTCATCTAATTACTTTATGGTGATTGGTTAATAAGATAAAATATCACCAAAAACAATCACATACATTTTTTGACCAAAAGAGAACATGTAATAAACTATATTTGATAATTCAAACAAATTTTAATTAAAACATAAAATATATTCCACAAATATCATTTATCCGTGCCAGAACCCATTGAAAGAAATATCTCAATGAAAAAAAATACAATCTAAATGCATGTGATTATATAATTTTGTATAGAAAGTAATATTTAACCACCAATAAAATTTATATTCTCACTTACCCTTAATAACATTAACAAATCCACAAAATAATTCAATAAGGTTTGATTTCTCATAAACACTTATCCATTTGTTTCAGATCTCATCATTTCCAAATATTTCTTGAGTCATCCCTTAAAATGGATATCAAACATTTTTCATAAACTATATTTATAAAGTTCTATTAATTCTCCATCCAATATATCATGTGAATTTGATCATGAAAAGTCATGATATGACACTCACCCCACCTTAGTAGGAATTTCATACTCAAAACCCAATGAAACTTAAATTATGGTGATTTTAAGGGTCGTCCCCTATCTCATACTAAAATCACATTATCTAAGGTTGTTTCATTTCTTGCTTTTGCATATTATAGGTTTTCCCTCAAAATATTATGATTTGTCATCAATTATCATCATTGTTGCATTATATTTTATTTTATTTGGGAATAAGAATTATATATAATGATCATGCAAACTAGGATGTAAACATTTCCTCAATTTCAACTCATACATCGAAGTTAAATGTAATATGTATGTTATGAGTTCATTTATCATGAGGACTTTACCACTTATTAACCTTCTATAGAGTAGCATATATTAAGGCTATAATCATTGGAGGAATGACTTTTTTTGTCAAATCTAGTTTTGTCCTTTTGTAAGGCTTGCGACTTCTTAGTAGTTGGATTATCCTTGTCTAGGACTAAACTAGAGAAAACTACATACATCCCAACCTAGTTCTCCTCTTTCCTAGGGAATATGAGGTTTAAGTTGGTCCATGCATCAAATCACATATTTCACTTGGATCCTATGTATTTTTATATGTTTGAGTGCACATGTATTGAATGGAAAGCCACATTACCACCAAGGTTATTTCATAAAGATGAAATGATACATGTTTCTCATTTATACTATGATACCAACCCTACAAGGGGTTTCACATGTATCATTGGGGATAACATCCCACTGTTGTAATGTTATATCATCAACATTTATTAGGTGGTCATGTATATAAAAACTGAGGTGGGGACTAAGTATATTTGAAGTATGGTACCACATTCTTATTTATTTCATTATTTCATCACTTGATTATCACATTTTCACTTAGGTTTATTCATGCAGATGAATGATCATCTACCTATCATTAGGTCTTAATGTTGTTTATCCATATCTCCTAATCATATTATTAACTCAAACTCAATATATTCATTACATATAAAATTTGTGTGTATCTACCCAATCTCTTACACCTACACTAAGATAAAGTGAATATTAGTTGCACTCCAAGTAAAAAATTCACCTTATTTTGATTGTAAAGATGGTGAATCAGCATATCTTATTATGGTTCTACAATTAATTCAAGCCATGTTCAATGGGTGACACTTTATACTTGAGCAATTTTCTAATTAAAATGAGTTATTAACATTATCAACCCTAGGAGAATTGCCTTTCTCAGGGCCCTTGAGATTTTGCACAACCTCCCTTAGGGTTCCATCATTTTTTCATGAGATATATTCAAGGTGAGCTTTCAAACCTCTGGTCACTCTGATTAGGACTCTCCTAGGTCAAGGGTCTATGTTCTTTCAAAGTCATACATCTATATTATTAATTCAACTCCTCTTTTTTACTTATACAAATATTATTCCATAAGTCCTTCCATTCTTCATATATTTCATGTGTATTGTTGGCTTTAACCATTCCCTTAGGGCCTTTAGGGGTATAGGTATTATTTGGAAATATTCTCATACTCCTTGGATCACATATACATGTATAAATTCCCTACTTGAACCTAAGATTGACTTAGGGCTCTCCCTTAGGGTTCCATCATTTTTTTATGAGATATTATCAAGGTGAGATTTTTGAACTCCAGTCACTTGAACTAGGACTTGCCTAAGTCAAGGGACTATCTCTTTCAAATGCATACATCTAGAATATAAATTAAACACATATTTTTGGATTATATATATATATATATTCTTTCATAATCTTTCCATTCTTCATATATTTGTTGTGTATCGCTAGATTTGAACCATTCCCTTAGGGTCTTTAGGGGTATAGATACTTCTTGTGAAATTTCTCCTACCCCTTGGATATAATATACATGTATAGATTTTATACTTGTACCTAGGGTTGACTTGGGGCTCTATTCTGCATAGGACTTTATTTTTCCCTATCGATATTTATGTTTTATTAAAAATTAGGATGTCTAACATTGTTAAGATTCTATGTCTCATTTACACACCCTAAACAAGGTATCCCTTAAGCTTACAAGTAATTTTATGTAACTTCCTTTATCCTAAAATAAGTGATTTATTCATGATACTCATCCATCAAAGGTTCTCATATATATGTATATATATATATATAGAGAGAGAGAGAGAGTCAGAACAGAATACACTTGAGTGTACAGATCATACCTTGCACCCCAATGGTGTTTTCCTATGTAGACCATGTTTTTGCAAAATATAATCCATTGAACTTCATGGTTACAATAATAGTAGACTACATACAAAATTTGATCCCATTTGTATGGGCGTAAGTCACTCATTTAAGAACAAAAAAATTGACACACAAAACTAATTTGAAACATGTGATTTTGCCTCCTTTAGATGCAAGACCTATAAATGTCCAAATGAGCTAAAATTAATTATGTAGTATGATCTTAAGATATTAAAGAAGATCAATTGTTTAGATTTCCAAAATAATTTCTCCATGATGGAAAGTGACTGAGGTGTATAACATCTCTGGTACACTCGAGTGTATTCCAACTTCACTATATACATATATATTTATACATATATATATATATATATATATATATATATATATATATTGAAATTGATGCTCAAAATGTCAACATGTAACATTTTTTCAACAAATATTTGGACAGGTAGTTGGAAGGGCTTTCATACTCATATACTACCTCCATACCACCAATATCATAACAACTCTCATCACACTAGTACAGATACCACCTCTGGCGTCAGTTAAAGTGGTCCTATAATGTTGGTTTTTCATTGACATATAAGTGGGTAGTAATACAACTAAGGACCTTCTACGTTAATGTTTTGGAAACAGCTAAACCGATGACATAGATAGAGTGTCAGTTTCTATGAAAATAGAAACCAACGACTCAGACCAATAAAATGTTGTGGAATTGCTCTGTGTCTTTTGGTTTTAGGAGACACTATAGTAGAATTGTGTTGGTGGTTTTAGTCTAAAATAATGACATCATAGAGAAGCATGACCACATTGGAAGTATGAATGTGCCGAACAGCATGATCGTGTTGCAGGTTGGGTAGAACTATCACCGATTTCGATAAAAAACCAACATCACATGTTAACATTGTCAATTTTGTCAATATAGCTGATACCACAGTTGATATGTATTGTCAATTTGATCAGAAAACTGATGTTTTACTTCCTTATTAGGTAAAATTTAATTGATAAAGGTATATGTGTGCCCAGGTTTTGGTTAAAAAACCGACAACGCAAATCTATAATGTTGGTTTTTTTATAATAACCAACACCATAGTTATTATTTTTTTAAAATAGTAGGTCTACATACCTACTGTCTGGCTATTTAGTAGAATGCACAACTTGTAGTTCATTGCAACTACAAGTTCTATCCTGTGTTTAGCTTAACAATAGGCCAACACACTTGCAAAACCTACAATAACAAACATATACATAGAATTCATCCACCCACATACATTTCCATTCTTCAGTTCCATTCTCTTCAACACTTAATTCCATTCTCATGTACATACACAATTTAGAAAACACACATAAAAGATACATTATCAAATTCTATTCTCTTGACATCTAAAATGCGATTCTCATTATATTCATTCTTCTTCACATCCATTTACACACATGTATATATACACACATCATTCACATATGCACCAACAATTCACTCACATCCAATTTTAAGTTCCAAAAATTATAACCACCATATGTATATAGAAATAAATGACATCAAGGTTTAGAAAACTCATATTTTATCCCTATCATATTCAAAGTCAACTTCCTCAATGAAGGCCTGTGCCCACTCTTCTCATATCTCATCTATCACTTCTTTTGTATAGGACTTTGTCGTGTCAAACATCTGCAAAGAGAATGACATAATTCAAGAGTTTGATTTGACTTTTTTTTATATAATCAAATGAGACTATTTAATCATGATGATCATGACTATATAGATTACCTTTTGCATACAGTGGATGTCTAGTGCCGCATGTCTGACAATCAAGTCTGTATACATCATCATGTAGTATTCACTCGCCTAACCATTGTCTTGTATAGGGCACTATAAATTCAAAATTATGCAAAGTTAATAAATATAAGTAAGGATAGTTGGCAAATATATGCATTGGAGTCCGAAAACTACCTCAAAATCCTTCAAACTTTATGATTTCTTTTCTTATCTACCTTTCCTCCATCCTTTTTGAATTATTTTATAGCCCTATAAGTTAAAGTAACACATTTAATTGGATTAGTAAATAGTTATGTAATTAATGATAAAAACATTAATATATGTTCATGGATATAAAATGTATTCACGTAAATAATGCCTTTTTCATTGTGTGTTTCCCATTGTCTACTTTCTCACCCCAAGGATTTAGATAATACATAGTTAGCTTCTTGCATACAATGACCACAAAACCCAATTATTATTACTAAGTGAAAAGAAGGTAAACAATGGAATACTCAAAATCCACAATGAAATGCAATTTCATACATCATCGAAGTCAACAACCAACTTTTGCCTTTTACCCCTTTGTACTCCTAACTTGTTCATCAAGGTGATGTCTCTTCTACGTGCATGATCATGTTGTTCCTCTACAAAGCCAACAAGAACCTCAAGGCGCACATCCTCAGGATGTTCATCCTAAAATTGTTAAGAAATACATATAAGTGATAAAGAATGAAATGCAAATCTATGTAATAATTGTGATTGAGAATGTGAACTGCACATCTATGTAATAAAACAATATAACTTACACCATCATGGTTCTCATCCTCACGGTGAACATCGTCATGGTGCTCATCCTCGTGGTCAGATGCCATCTAGAAAATGTCATATTAAATAGTCAAAGAATGAATTATAAGTGATAAAGAATGTAAAATATACATGTCACATGAAACATATATAACCATAATAAGAATGTAAAATGCACATCTAATATTAAAAAAAAATACATGTCTTTAGCATTGGTTGTATATTTGATCAATAATTTTCCTTCTGTGATCTCCATTCAGATACAAATATATTTTAGCTTCAACATTTGGTGTAGGCAAGCCAACTGAAAATGGACTACAGTCGTCATACCTGTGATAGTAATTTTTTCATCTGTAGGATTTGCAATGAATTGCCTATTCCCATGAAGAATGAAAGACCATTTTTCATTTGCATGATCATCAATGTAGAATACTTGCTTCCTCTTGTGATGCCAATAGGAATGCTTCACCCGTCTAACCATCTTTTCAAAATTTGCTAATGCAAAACTCAATTCATCCACTGCAACTCCTTTGGTGTCATCAACCCACTTACACCTAATGATGGGAACTCTGAAATCTGTGTAGTTAAACTCCCATTTGTCTTTAATAACATTGTAATATGACATTTTAGCTTCACACGAACCCTTATCCTTTGCACTAGAAAAATACAATGAGGACACTTGAAGGGCGATCCCACTATTTTGGACAACACTCTTATCATCTTGATGTTTTGTGTAATATGAAAATCAATTTATGTCAAACCCTTTGTAAGACATAACATTCATTTTTGGTTTAAAGGTAAGCAATTTTTCATATTTGCGATAACATTATTTTGTGTTTGAGATAGTTGATAGAAGACTTTATCTTAAAGCCACCTAATAAATGTCCTATTATGCTCTCTAGCAAGCCACATTACGCTATCTCAAGGATATTTTGTCTTGATAAAACTAGTATGTTGCGTGATATATGTATATCCACTTTGTCAAAGATGTGGAAAAGATACAAGTGTGCTTGTTCCCATTGCTTGTGACTAATTACTTCCACTTGTTCTCCCAAAGTCCCTTTATCGGAATAGGGATGAATATTCATTTTGTTGACATGAGCTTCATTACAACTCAGAAAGCCATTGCAAAAGTCCATAACATCCCTAGACACATAGCCCTCAACAATACTCCCTTTAGGCTCATAATAGTTTTGAACATCACCATTAAAAATACTCATTTACCATTCAAAAGGATACATCCAATGCAAGAAAACCAGACCCAACATTTTTTCTTCCCTAGTCAAATGGACAACAAGATGTACCATGATATCAAAGAATGAAAGAGGAAAATACATCTCAAGCTGTCTCAGGATAACGACCACTTCTCTTTGTAACTTACAAAGATCCTCAGGATCAATAACTGTGTTGCATAATGTTGAAGAAGAAACAAAGCCTGGTGATTTCAAACCTTATATGCTTCAAAAATATAGATCAAATAGCTACATGAAATATTTGCTACATTACAGTGTGACAATCATGAGATTTAAGACCAATCAACTTCAGATCCTTCATTCATACCAAACTGTAGATATTGGAAGATTATCCCTAGGGTACCTTAAGATTAATCAAACACTCACAAAAAGTTCTCTTCTCTTATCTAAACAATGTGTAACAAACATGCGATAAATATATTTTTTATCACTGCTAACTTCTATTGTTAATTCTTCCCTTATACCCATTTCATGTAGGTCCATTCTGGATTTGATGCCATGTTTAGTCTTACCTGGTATATTCAACAGAGTATTAATGATACTATCATAGACATTTTTCTCATCATGCATGACATCGATACAATGTCTAACTACCAAAAAAATCCAATAAGGAAGATCCTAGAATATTGACCTCTTCTTGAGTAAATATTTGTCACTTTGTGGGGGGAATAGTGCATTGTGATATCTTACCAAATGCATTGACATGGTCTACCACTCTTTTCTAAACAACCTACCTTGATATAAGTTTAGGGGCACTTCGTTCCTCATTTGATCCATTTAATGCTTTGTGCAACCTTTGGTAAGGATGCACATTTATAAGAAACCTTTGATCACCAAGATAGACAGTCTTTCCTATAGGGAAATATGGATATATATGGTAGAAGAGGCAAAACATGTTTTTCCATATTCTTGTTAGATAGTAGATCAAATTACTAGATATAGATTTGGAAGGAAGGTTGCAAGGCATATACGTGGTCCTGGAGAAAGTCCAATGACTATCCTTGTAGCAGCGTGCTTCTTTCACAAGCAACACGTAGACAGTTGTTGGTGGCAACCTCCTAAGTATTGCACCATGAATGGTGGTTGAAGGTGTCCTCCTAGAGGGTGGAAAAGGATTCCTCACCTCTACGTAGTCCACGTAGATGACCATGAACTCCTATCATTCTTTTGGAATAGATAATCCAAAGTTATCTCTTTGAACATCAATGTGCTAGCGTTGACTCTCTCTCCCTTGTTGTCTCTTCCTTGTTGTCTCACCCTTTGATGAGTAAGAGTTGCTCGGGTTCTCACATCACAACAAATGTGAGAAGATAACAATTGTCAAAGCTTTGTTGTGTCTCTTAAAAGCCTTGACTGTCACTCTATTTATAGGAGGGCCAGGGTCAGGGTTTTTAGATCATCTGGGAGTCAAAGAGATGGAATTTCATAAATTTTCCTGAACCTATGAACCATGAATTAGCCGGCTCAACACTGAACCCATCAGTTCACATGTGAGATGATTGGTTCAAAACTTGATCGATTGGTTCGCTATGTTTCCTGTTCACAATCACATTGGTTTTTTAATATGATGATTAATGCACAACATGATGTTAGCATTAATCCTTAATCCAACCGTGTTAATCATCTAACCAGTCAGTTTGCAACCTGAACTACTCATTTCATTCATCGGAACCGATCATGTTCACTTCCTTAGTCGGTCGTTACATATTTCTGGCAGCCAATCTTGTTTAAATTGAATACCAAGCACTTTAGTAATCAAGTTTAAACCACGTTCATGAGTAAACTCCTATTCTAGGTGAATCCTATGTGTGTGACTCTATAGGTCCCAAGTTACATTGGCGGTAAATGTTGATAACCAATTAATGACATCACAAGCAATGAACAATATGTAGCAACACATCATTACTACCCAAGTAATTGGAAAGTTGGAGAACATCTTCAGCCTACAAATTTGTGATTAGTGTTATAGTGATCGCATAGTTCCTTTATATCTTATATCTATATTGAACTCAAGGCATGGAATCATCATCCTGTTCAACATTCAATCCATTTTACTTGAACTAGAGAAGACTATCTGAGATACATGTGATTTCACATATCATATATTGATTCACATGAATATGGCCATACATTTCTTAGTCTTTCTTATCAAGTAGTCGGGATATCAACTCTAGTAGGAGGGAAAAATCCCATCTACATCATTCACAGTCATCCCCATGTGTCACAATATATCCGAGCATCACCTTTATGGTAACCCTCATCCAAGGTCATGTTGGATTATGAATAACGAGATTTGGTCATCAACCAACACACACACTAGTCTTATGTGTTATTGTTGCCTATTAGCTTCCACAATAACATCTGACTAGGGACATACCAAGAATGCATGCATTCTTATCATACATATGATCTCATTGTTCTGGTCCTCAACCCAAATACATATGCCATTGAGTAACATCATTCTTTAGACATCTATCATGTTATACCATTATCTCAACATTGAACAAACATGTAGTTGAAGATTGCCTTTAATATTAATCAAGGTGTTTACATGATATGCCATTACAATCATCATATCATTGCCTCTTTGATCATCCATACCAACAAAATCCCAGTTTCACTTAGATCCAATCACCCATGAACTTAATCCCAAGTGATATAACATGACCTTCATGCTTCTGCAGCAAAAGTGCTTTTTTCAAGAGGTCAACCACACTGCTTTCAGTTGGTATTCTACAAATCTTCTCATCTCCTTGATGTGCAATCTCTCGTATGAGATGAAACTACCATTGTATGTGCTTGAAATGTTGTTCCAATCTGGGTTCCTTAGCTTGTGCAACAACTCCATTGTTGTCACAATATAGCTCTACCACATCATTGATACTTGGAACCACCCCAAGTTTAGAAATGAACTTCTTGATACAAACAACCTCCTTTGTTGCATTGGAGGCAACAATATACTCGACCTCTATTGTAGAATTAACAATTGTCTCTTACTTGGAATTCTTCCATCTCACATCTCTATTTCTTAGGCAAAACACAAATCCAAACTATGATCTATAGTCATCTTTGTCAGTTTGGAAGCTTGCATCGGTGTAACCATTTACCACAAACTCTTCCTCACCACCATAGATAAGGTATTAATCCTTAGTTCTTATGAAGTACTTAAGGATGTCTTTACAGCAATTCAGTATCCTTCATCAAGATTTGATTGATATCTGTTTGTCATGCTCAAGGCGTATGAGACATCAGGACGAGTACACAATATTAAGTACATGAAAGATACAATTGCAAATGCATATAGAATCTTACTCATGTGATCTCGTTCTTCACAAAAATTGGGATATTGAGGTCTAGAGATACTAACACCATGAGACATAGGTAGGTTGCTCATCTCCTTGATGTACAATCTCTCATATGAGATGAAACTACCATTGTATGTGCTTGAAATGCTGTTCCAATCTGGGTTCCTTAGCTTGTGCAACAACTCCATTTTTGTCACAATATAGCTCTACCATATCGTTGATACTTGGAACCACCCCAAGTTTAGAAATGAGCTTCTTGATACAAACAACCTCCTTTGTTGCATTGGAGGCAACAATATACTCAACCTCTATTGTAGAATTAACAATTGTCTCTTACTTGGAACTCTTCCATCTCACATCTCTATTTTTTAGGCAAAACACAAATCCAAACTATGATCTATAGTCATCGTTGTCAGTTTGGAAGCTTGCATCGGTGTAACTATTTACCAAAAACTCTTCCTCACCACCATATATAAGGTATTAATCCTTAGTTCTTCTAAAGTACTTAAGGATGTCTTTACAACAATCCAGTGGCCTTCATCAAGATTTGATTGATATCTATTTGTCATTATCAAGGCGTATGAGACATCATGACGAGTACACAATATTATGTACATGAAAGATACAATTGCAAATGCATATGGAATCATACTCATGTGCTCCCATTCTTCACAAAAATTGGGATATTGAGGTCTAGAGATACTAACACCATGAGACATGGGTAGGTTTCTTTTCTTCGAGTTCTCCCTACTGAACCTCTTTGAGTTGGTGTAAACAGATTTCATCTAAGGTCTCATGTCCTCAAGCCACTTATCATATTTTAGTCCCTTAATAGCTTCTAGGTAGGTTGTTGGGTCATCATCAATGACCAACTCATTGCCTTCTTGAGTCACAAGATAATCAAATCTTTCTGGTCCAAGGCATATTCTACTAGATTTGTGAGGTTTTTGTGTTATGTGAGGAATTTGAGATTCCACAACAATTTGTGAATCTCTATGTTCCTCTTGTACCTCTACATGTTAAATGTTTTCTTGTTGGTCTCACACCTCTTTAAGTTCTACTTTTCTCCCATTGATTCCTTTGGAAATGAATTCCTTTTCTAGGATTACAACATCCCTGGAGACAAACACTTTGTTGTCAGATGGAGTATAAAAGTAGTATCCTTTGGTTTCCCTTAGATATGAAACAAAATAACATCTATCTGATTTAGGTCCAAGCTTTTTGGGAAAATGCTTTCTCACATAATCTCCACATCTGTAAATCTTCATAAAAGATACATTGGGACGCTTCCCATCCCGTATCTCATATGGTGTCTTTGGAACCTATTTAGATGGTGCATGGTTTAGTTTAAACCCTATAGTTTCTAGAGAATAACCCCATAAGGAAGTCAAAAGATCAATAAAACTCATCATTGATTGCACCTACCAATGTGCAATTCCTTCTTTCTGGCACACCATTATGATATGGTGTTCTAGGTGGAGTCCATTGTAATATCAAAGCACAGTCTTGCCGAAGGTCCTCAAACTATTATCTTAAGTATTCTCCACCTCAATCAGAATTAAGTGTCCTAATACTTTCACCAAGTTGGTTTTGTACCTCATTCATGACATCCTTGAACTTTTCAAGGGCTTTTGACTTATGTTTCATCAAGTAAATATAACCATACCTATTGAATTCATCAGTAAAGGTAATGAAGTACTGATAACCACCTCTAGCATTTGTTATAAAAGGGCCACACACATTAGTATGTATGAGTCCTAATAAATCACTTTCCCTCTCACTATTACTAGTGAATGGAGTCTTTGTCATCTAGCCCAACAAACAAGACTCACATGTCTCTATTGATTGAAATCAAAAGAGTATAGGTATCCATTTTTAAGGAGTCTAGAAATGTGTTTCTCATTGATATTCCCTAGACGACAATGCCAAAGGTATATATTGAGTTATGGAGTTTTAATCTTTTGGTATTTACATTATAAACATTTGTCTCTAGATCTAGAAAATAACTCCCATAAGACACTAGGGCACTACCTTAAAATATCCCATCATTGGAAATAGAACATTGGCCATTCTTTATATGAAATTCATATCCATTCCTATCCATACAAGATATAGAAATAATGTTTCTATTAATGATAGGTAAAAAATGGAAATTCTCTAACTCTATTACAAGACTTGTGATCAAAGATAAATTATAGGTTCCAACTGTAGTGGCAACGACTCTTGCTCCATTTGCAATGCACAGTTCAACCTCACCCTTTCTTAAAGGCTTACTTCTTTTCAGATCCTATATATTCAAACATATGTGATATTTGTTGGTATGTATGCCCTGAGAGACAATCATGGGATGATTGGTGGGATACATTAAGATTGATTTGATAAACATCAAAGGCGAGCTTATGATTCTTTCTGGTTCAGTCATATGAGATAGTGATAGAATAGATTGAATGTCTAGAGAATGACAGTACTCAATGACGTATGCCTTCAGGTTCATGACCTGAACGATGAGATCATACGGATGCTAAGAGTTTGTACATTCTTGTTATGTCCCTAGTAGGATGTCATTGTGGAAGGTAGATAGACAGCCATGACACACAAGACTAGATTGTGGTGTTGGTTGATGACAGAATCTCATTAGTCATGATATAGCGATATCAAACCAAACACATAGGTACTTGTTAGAGAACAAGGTACCAGACAGACCCACCGTGAGTTTGACACATGGAACCATGAGATGGTAGTCACAGTCAGTACTCACAGTGATGGTGGTGAGTGTGATTCTTTGACCTGAAATCACTACACTCAACACATGTCGTTGGGCACACTTTGACATCATCAAACGCAGTCCTGAAACATGGGTTGTTATAAAGGTGATGATTGGGTGGCTTTGACACATGGGGCTTTTGAGGGGTGAGTGATAGATATGGGATTTGTCCCTCCTGAGGGAGTTTGATATCCAAGGCCACTTGATGAGTAGGATTGAGATAGGCGTGCGCACGCATGTGTGAATCAGTATGTGATATTGATGTCATACATATCTCCTTCAATCTACTCTGAGATCAAGAAAGTGAATGAACGTTGACAGGATGACTGCTCCATGCCTCGAGTTCATTCAGGATATCAGTGACAAAGGAATTATACATTCACTGTAACACTATTCATGGATTGTAGGATGAAAGTTGTTCTCCAACTTTCTACTTTCACTTGGGTAGCAGTGATGTGTGACTAGGCACCGCTCTTTGCTTGTGAAGTCATAAGTGTTATGGAATTTCACTACCAACGTGAAATGGACCTGCAGGGTCACACACATAGGATTTAACCTGGAAGAGGAGTTTTGTCCACAAAGCAATGTTTAGATTGATTACTAAAGGAGTTTAGTAGTTCAATTAAACACTCAATCAGTTGATAGTTCAATATCATATGGTTCAAGGTGTTGGACGCATTGATTGGAGTATCGGATTGATGGAAATCGCAATTGACTGATTTTGCCCAACCTGTGCTCCCAACCGATCGGCTCATGTGATGAATCGGTCGACTGAGGTGCTGAACCGGTCGGCTGGAGTGTCCCGACCGATCGGCTCATGCCCAGGTTGAAATGACCGGTTCAAGGGTTGAACCAATCGACTCAAATGGTGCAACCGACCAGTTGGGAAAGTCATGTCGGCAAGAATTTTCTTTTGGTTTCAAATTGCCCAATTCGATTGGGAATAACATTGGTATACGATACCAATTGAGAATGAAACAAGGAAAGTATTTTTGCGCCGGATTAGGACCATGAACCGATCGGTTCAGGGCACCAACCGATTGGTTGGAGTGCCCCAAACGATCGGCTCAGGTCCAACCGATCGGCTCAATGGCCGAACCGATCGGTTCAGTTGTGAACCGATCATTTCAAGTTGCGAACCGGTTGCTTTTTGTGGAAAATTCTCGAACCCTTCTACTCCTGCTTTAGTCCCGTATTTCCGGGCACAGAGAACCCTGTCCCATGACCCGCCTATATATATAGGGGTATTGGGGGCTTCTCAAAGTACAACTCAATGCAAGCCAGTTGCTTTGCGAAGTTGTCGTTCTCTCTGGTTTTGGTAACCGTGAGAGATCCCGAGCAAGTGCTTCCCGCAAAAGGGAGGTGCAGCAAGGGAAGGACAACTGCAGTTGCAACTGGTAGCAGGAGAGTGTGTTGGCGACTAGTACGTCAACAGGAGGGTGCGACTCCTTCCACTTCCTTGTGGGACAAGGAGAGTGGAGTTCCAGGTGGTCCGTGTGGACTACTACAGAGGCGGGAGGACACTGCCGCTTAGGAGGACAACTGTCATCCGACAGTCCGGTAGGAGGAGGAGTCGTCATTCCCGGTGCGACCAGGAGTTGCACAGACACCGTCCAAGACCGGAGTTGAAGACCGCGCATTGCGCGAGGTATTGTCGCCGAGCAAGCCTCAGGACAATGTATGATTCCACAAACCATCCTTTCCTATTATATAGACGTTGACGCGTTTCCTCGGTATGGGTTGGGGGAGAAATTTTTGTTTCCGCTGCCTTCTCTGTCTCCCCTAAAACCCAACAGTGGTATCAGAGCCACGTCAACTGCTCTATATTTTAGGAATATTGATATGATCGATTTTGGTTTGTCGCCTTTATTTATTGCATGCGATGCGAATAATATCGGCTTTATGCATGTCCAATCCTAAATCCACAAATCCCTAATTACATATATGATATGTATTATTAATGCACTCGATACGCGTCACCCTTAAATGAGTTTTGTGGTGGATGTGTGTAGCGTGATTATGGCCTATAAATCCCTATCTGTGTGTGGTTGTTTGTGGTTGCTTGCATCTCGGTCTGCGCACCGATCTTCCCTCTCTTATTCCTGATGTAACTCGAAATAATTCGAGATTCTTTCCTACCTTTGCTCCCCCCGAATATAACTCGGGGTTTCTTCTTTTAAGCAATGTAATAAATAGGATAGATTTTATTTCCTATTATGTCAAAGACCGGAGGACATCAAGACGACAGCTGAAACGATCGGTTCAAGGAGTGAATCGATCGGTTGACGTTCCAGACGGTCGGTTCAAGGAGTGAACCGATCAGTTGATGACCGGTTCGAGGAGCGAGACGAGCGGGTGGCGGACATGACGAGATGCGCGACGACCAGGCAAACCGATCGGTTGGAGGAGCCAACCGATCGGCTGGTGGCACCCAGACGACCGGCTGGAGAGTACAGATCATTCATGTGATGAGTTGATCAACTCGGATGGCAAGGCACAGAGTTCATCTTGTACAGGTTGCATGTGATGTTGACCTAGATGACCTTGATTCCTCTTGGCTTGAGGAATCAAATTAGGATGGCCATAATCATCGCTTTTTATCGTTTGTGCATGTTTTCTGTGGGATATAGCATGTATATGATACATACAATGTATTGTGGTGATTGGATATGTATATGTATATAAAAAACCAAATCCCTCATTAAAATATTAAGTCTTACATGCCTTCCATTAGCGGCACACATGAAAAGCTCGATCGACCAAGCGTAGGTTACGCCAAAGCATGGTGCGCCGTCTATCTTGTGGAAGTGTGAAGGGTAGACATGTAGCATCTGCCAAAGAAGGGTGCATGTTTACCGTGTCGGCTTTTGGGTTAGACTTAACTGGTGATTCTTAGAGCGTCTAGGCCCAGAGGCAAGGAATGTTCATGGTAAGGAGTTGTGCATGTTCATTCAACAAGAGTTGCATATGATGCAATTGGCAAAAGTTGCCTACCTGAGAGATCTAAGTTGTGGGCGATCAGCCAAAGCTGACTCATGACTTAGAGGATTTCAGGATCTTGCCCACTAGAAGGTTGTACGCTGTAATCTTCCAAATTGATGGTGAGGGCTATCAATTTGAAGTAAAATAGTGGGAGCGATAATTAATTAAAGGCCTAATTTTATCGTCAACTTTTCAAATCAATCAAACAAGTCAAAAAGAGTTTTGGACTTAAAATTGCATATATTTCCTTTTTGTTAATATAAATGGTTAATCAACAAATCACTTTATTTGCGATCGGTCTTTGAGACCAACAAATTAAATGGGAATAATTCCACGATTGGTTAGGATGATGAAAAGTGTTCTCAGTCAAAGAGTGAAAGCTCTAAGTCCTAGTTATACCAGAACCAGATGAACTCGATCCCACCACATCAATGGGTGAAAGTATGCTTATGGAAGCATACCAAGGATGACATTGATGATGAGTGCTTGATGTTGTGTTCTCTGAACTATGAGTTGCAGAGACAACATGAGACATGTGATGTCTCCAAGACACTATCCTAGTATGTCATGACAGAAGGAGGTCCAGTAAGGGATTCACACACTCAATATGATTGGGTATGTGGAAAACCTGACTGAGAAGGATTCCCTCTGAGCCAAGGGTTGGCTATTGGTATGATACTGCAAATGTTGCAAGAATCACACAATTCATGATAAGCTACAACATGAACAATTTTGACAAGCGTTGATAGAGTTGTTGGACATGTTGAGGATAGTAGAGGCAAAGATGAAGAAATACAAACCATAATCTTTGATGTGATCAAAGAGAAAGGTAAGTCTTAAGGGCAAGGATAAGGGCAAAGCAAAGAAGTGTTCTATTGCTAGCCGACAATCCAAGCCGTCTTCAGCCTCAAGGCACATGGGGAAAGGGTGTATGAGGGAATTGCCCTCTATATCTAGAAGAACAAAAGAAGATGAAGGAGGGGATGGAGATCTCCACCTAAGGTATCATGAAATGAACCGCTTCTTTATCTGAGGTATATGATACCAAGATATGGATATGTCATATATGATATGCAATATCCACAAAGAAGTGATGGCCTTTGCGAAAGGACCAAGAAAGAAATACCCATCATTGGAGCAAGTGTTGTTGCCATAGATAGGAGTATCTTTCAGTTTATTTCAGCCTAAAAGGCACGAAATAGAGTTGAGAACTGCTATTTCATATATTGCTAATAGATAGAAACACTTTATTATTGCATATTGTATGACAATGATGGCAATTAATAAAGTTGATGTTTCAATCTCAAAGATATGATCTTTGTGGCAATGCCTTGTTTATCTTGTGATACATGGTATGCATAAGATAAAATGATACCTAAAGTTATTGATAACTCAAACGATCAAATTAGCATCAATCATGAGAAATTCATTTCTAGTTTCCATATGATGGATAAATCTAGACTCTTTTGGTTAGAGAACCAGTAAGAGACATGAATCTCTTGTACATGATTAATCAATCTTCACTAATGGTAGTGGGAGAATGATTGTCCTATTAGGTATAATACATGTGATGTATTTACATACCTGTTGGAGCGAATGCTAATACTTCAAATGGTGTTTAGAGAAATACCAATATGAATATCTTGAAGTGTTCAAGATTATCATAAATGAAGTACAAATTTGGTAAAGTATTAATTCTTGATGAGATCAATGAATAAAATACTTGGACCAAATGTTTGAGATCCTTATGAGTGATTATGATAGTGTATCATAGTGAACTCATGATTAAGGCATGGTGATGTCTAAATCAAGAAGGAATCATACTGTAAGGAGTTATAGAATGATTATCAAATAACTAAATTCTTCTTAATAAAAGAATACCCCACACTAATAAAGGAAATTAAGAATCACAAGGGTTGTGAGTTCTTATATCCTTAACAGATACACCTCAATTATCTATGTGATGAGTTGTTCATGTGATGAGTCAACTATCAAGATGAATATGAGGAACCGAATCTTGAGTTATGGTTTATGACCATTACATCCTAAATGACATCCATGTGAATCATAAGGTATGACCTTGATGGTAGCACTCATTGGATCATATCCATAAGTGCAAATGAGTCTTAAGTGTTAAGACACAAGGATAACATTTTGAGAAGGATGATGCTTGTTGATTGCAACTTAATGACTAAGACATTTGGCATATGGATACTAAAACCGCATTCCTATGAGGAATAAAACCAGGATGTGTACGTGACACAGCCTATAAGGTTTATGAATCCACTAATGCAAATGAAGTCTATAAGTTACAATGCACTAATCAATGTGATTGATTGAGTACAAGCAACTCAGAATTGGATCTTTACTTTGATGATATAGTCAAAGGGTTTGACTGACATGTCAAAGATAAAGAAGGGATCTGTGATTTAGTGGGAGCGTGTTCACATTCCACATGTTGATGTGAAATGGAATTGTTCTAGAATGGAAATCCAAAAGTGGAAATTATCTTTAAGGAAGATAGAGATGTTTCCTATATGATAGGAATAGAGATCTATAGAGATAGTTCTCGAAAAATCTCTTGATCTGGAAAGAGAAAGCATACATTGGCAATCTGTACTGAAGGGTTCAGTATGCACAGATTCAGTGGGAGAAAAGTTGTCCATATTATATGGATATTAGCATCCCAAAGCCAAGTGTCCAATTCTTATGAAGAATGGGAACACTAAGAATAGATATGGATCTATCATGTATGTAATCATCCCATTGTCTTGCATGTATGACATGGCAAGAATAAAATGCATGCATCATCTTGTATGTAGGACATGGCAATATGATGTGCTCATCCTGATAACTCGTATGTAGGACATGACGAGTGGATGTCTGTCTACTTCCAATAAGGGTTATTGGAATACCATAAGAACTTGATAAGTACTTGGGAAGTACTAGCTCTATGGAGATAAGGAAGAGTTCGATGTAAAGAGTTACATTGATGCGAACTTCCGAAAGGACAGAAGATTAATTGCAAAATATACATAGGATGTATAAAAGTGAAAGTTTGTTGATAATTGGAAGTGTTCCAATAAAACCATTTAAAAGGAAATGCCGAGTATCCGTGTGTTAGAGAACATCAGTGGATACTATATGGATCTAGAAGTTCATGAGATGAACTTATAGATATTCCAGTCATTGATGACAAGTCTGGAATCCTTGATCATGCAATGTGGCTAAAGGTTATCAAAGGAATACTAGATCGCATATTACGGCAACTCCATCTCATACGTGTGACGTACAACGAAGAGATGAGAGACATGCAATTTATACAGACTTTGGCAAGGTGTTGCCATTACTCACTATGTTGGCACTAGAGCACGGTAACATGTAGGACATGTTTGAAGATCACTATGAATATGATTCATGGGTGATTGGCTCGCAGTGCAAGTGGGAGTCTGTTGGTATGTATGCCCTGAGAGCAAATCATGGGATGATTGGTGGGATACATTAAGATTGATTTGATAAACATCAAAGGCGAGCTTCCGATTCTTTCTGGTTCAGTCATATGAGATAGTGATAGAACAGATTGAATGTCTAGAGAATGACAATACTCAATGACGTATGCCTTCAGGTTCATGACCTGAACGATGAGATCATACAGATGCTAAGAGTTTGTACATTCTTGTTATGTCCCTAGTCGGATGTCATTGTGGAAGGTAGATAGACAGTCATGACACACAAGACTAGATTGTGGTGTTGGTTGATGACAGAATCTCATTAGTCATGATATAGCGATATCAAACCAAACACATAGGTACTTGTTAGAGAACAAGGTACCGGACAGACCCACCGTGAGTTTGACACATGGAACCATGAGATGGTAGTCACAGTCAGTACTCACAGTGATGGTGGTGAGTGTGATTCTTTGACCTGAAATCACTACACTCAACACATGTCGTTGGGAACACTTTGACATCATCAAACGCAGTCCTAAAACATGGGTTGTTATAAAGGTGATGATTGGGTGGCTTTGACACATGGGGCTTTTGAGGGGTGAGTGATAGATATGGGATTTGTCCCTCCTGAGGGAGTTTGATATCCAAGGCCACTTGATGAGTAGGATTGAGATAGGCGTGCGCACGCATGTGTGAATCAGTATGTGATATTGATGTCATACATATCTCCTTCAATCTACTCTGAGATCAAGAAAGTGAATGAACGTTGACAAGATGACTGCTCCATGCCTCGAGTTCATTCGGGATATCAGTGACAAAGGAATTATACATTCACTGTAACACTATTCATGGATTTTAGGATGAAAGTTGTTCTCCAACTTTCTACTTTCACTTGGGTAGCACTGATGTGTGACTAGGCACCGCTCTTTGCTTGTGAAGTCATAAGTGTTATGGACTTTCACTGCCAACATGAAATGGACCTGCAGGGTCACACACATAGGATTTAACCTGGAAGAGGAGTTTTGTCCACAAAGCAATGTTTAGATTGATTACTAAAGGAGTTTAGTAGTTCAATTAAACACTCAATCAGTTGATAGCTCAATATCATATGGTTCAAGGTGTTGGACGCATTGATTGGAGTATCGGATTGATTGAAATCGCAATTGACTGATTTTGCCCAACCTGTGCTCCCAACCGATCGGCTCATGTGATGAACCGGTCGGCTGAGGTGCTGAACCGATCGGCTGGAGTGTCCCGGCCGATCGGCTCATGCCCAAGTTGAAATGACCGGTTCAAGGGTTGAACCGATCAGCTCAACTGGTGCAACCGACCAGTTGGGAAAGTCATGTCGGCAAGAATTTTCTTTTGGTTTCAAATTGCCCAATTCAATTGGGAATAACATTGGTATACGATACCAATTGAGAATGAAACAAGGAAAGTCTTTTTGCGCCGGATTAGTACCATGCACCGATCAGTTCAGGGCACCAACTGATTGGTTGGAGTGCCCCAAACGATCGGCTCAGGTCCAACGGATCGGCTCAATGGCCGAACCGATCGGTTCAGTTGTGAACCGATCATTTCAAGTTGCGAACCGGTTGCTTTTTGTGGAAAATTCTCGAACCCTTCTACTCCTTCTTTAGTCCCGTATTGCCGGGCACAGAGAACCCTGTCCCATGACCCGCCTATATATAGGGGTATTGGGGGCTTCTCAAAGTACAACTCAATGCAAGCCGGTTGCTTTGCGAAGTTGTCGTTCTCTCTGGTTTTGGTAACCGTGAGAGATCCCGAGCAAGTGCTTCCCGCAAAAGGGAGGTGCAGCAAGGGAAGGACAACTGCAGTTGCAACTGGTAACAGGAGAGTGTGTTGGCGACTAGTACGTCAACAGGAGGGTGCGACTCCTTCCACTTCCTTGTGGGACAAGGAGAGTGGAGTTCCAGGTGGTCCGTGTGGACTACTACAGAGGCGGGAGGACACTGCCGCTTAGGAGGACAGCTGTCATCCGAAAGTCTGGTAGGAGGAGGAGTCGTCAGTCCCGGTGCGACCAGGAGCTGCACAGACACCGTCCAAGACCGGAGTTGAAGACCGCGCATTGCGCGAGGTATTGTCGCCGAGCAAGCCTCGGGAAAAGGTATGATTCCACAAACCATCCTTTCCTATTATATAGACGTTGACGCGTTTCCTCGGTATGGGTTGGGGGAGAAATTTTTGTTTCCGCTGCCTTCTCTGTCTCCCCTAAAACCCAACAATATTCGCATCCGATATCTAGTACCCAAGATAGATAAATAGGCATATTTATCTCAATAACTTATAAACCTAAAGCGGAGATCTCTATGCACTCCTTTCTCAGTTCCTCTAGGTAGAGAGGGTAATTCCTCTTCCAATGTCCAGGCTGGTGAGAGTGGTGACAATTACCTCCCTCGGTCACCCCTCCCTTTTCTTTGAATGTTGAAGACTTGAGTTTCTAACCAGATTTAGAACTCTTCTTAGATTTTCCTTTTCCCTTGGACTTCCCTTTGACTCTGCTGGTCATCATCATAGACTTGTTCTTGTCTTTCTTCAGCTGCACACCGACTGTTCTCAACATGCCAAGTAATTTTGAGAATGGGTTGTCAAAATCATTCATGTTGTAGTTCATGACCAACTGCTATATGATTCTAGAAATGACTATAGAATCATGTCTATGGCCAACTCTTGATCCAAGGAAAATCCCATTCTAGCAAGGCTCTCCACATACCTAATAAGCTTGATCACATGGGGACCTACTGGATCTCCTCCTTCTATGTTGCACTTGAACAATGCCTTAGAGAGATCATATCTCTCTTGTCTTGCCTGATCTTGGTACATATTCTTAAGATGTGATACCATCTCAATAACATCCATGTTCTCATGTTGTCTCTAAAACTCATAGTTCATTGGGCACAACATCATGCACTTGATATCTATGACATCTTTAGAGTGCTTCTTGTAAGCATCCACGTCAGCCTTAGGTGCAGTGGGAGCAGGTTCATCTGGGTATGGTGTCTCCATGACATATATCTTGCTCTCTTGTGTGAGAATGATTCTCAACGTCCTGAACCAATCATAGAAATTATTCCCATTCAACCTATCCTTCTCAAGGACTGATCACAAAGTAAACACGTTATTGGTTTCCATTTGATTCTACAAGAAAAATTTGCAAGTTGCCAAAACACTTTTGTTTTGAGTTGATTAATTTTTTTCACAATGTTTAATTAGTCCTTTAATTAATTATCACTTGCACTATTTTTTTCAAATTGATAGCCCTCACATATTAATTTTTAAGATTGCAACATACAACCTTCGAGTGAGCCAAGACCCCAAAAAATTAAGTTATTAAATGTCCATAACCATTTATTAAGGTAGGCAACATTTTCTAGTTGCATCTCATGAAATTCTTGGATAGATGGTGTGCACAATTCTTTGTCACATTCATCTATATGCTTCTAGGAACTTAATCTCATTAAGATCACCTAGTTAAACCCGACCTAAAAGACAAGACAATAGTAATGCACCCTGCTTGACAGGCCTGCATAACTACCATCACACTTCCATGAGATAGACGACACACCACTCTTTGTGTGATCACACTTAGCAATCAAGCTTTTCATGTGTGGTGCATAAGGAAATCATCTAAGAATTGATATTGGATTGAGGGACTTATATTTATATAAATATATATACATATCCAATCACCACATACTAACATGTATCATATACATACTATATCCACAAATGAAACATGTAATTATAAAATAAGAATGATGGTTATGGCCACACTAATGCAATTCCTTGGAGCCATAAGGAATTGCTACCACCTAAGGTCCACATCGTATGTAGCAACTTGTTGTTGAAGAAGATCTATGTTGAACCAGTCTAGGTTGGTTTACTCAACTCTTAAGCTGATTGGTTAGCCTCCTAGTTTGTCAGTTGTTCTCTTGGATCCATTTACTAGTCTCTAGTTGAAGTGATGTTTGGACTCCTTCATACGATCAGTTGGGCCACCATCCAATCGATCAACTCCTCCTATCATCTATCCTCCTCATTCCACCAGTCGATCAGTTCAACTTCTGAGTCAGTCAGTTCTTATGGTGCTGAAACACCTTCTTTTTTTGCCATAACTGAAAAGAAAACTATTCTATTCATATTTAACTTATTGCATTGTAATAGAGAAATCTTGAGTTACATTCAAGGGGAACATGGGAAGGAAAGCATTAATATTTTTATATATGGAAAAAGAGATAGAGGCTCAGTATGCAAATTGAATTATAAAATAGGAATAAAACCATTCATCCTTAGGTCCACTATATTTCCTATTCACAATCGAAGTATTCATGAGTGTATTAGCCATAACCATGCTCACATCTACCATCAAATTAATTTTAGGATGATATATATAAATTTCATATATATCATATCATATATATATGGATCATGATGTGGCATTTAATCAGAGCACTTTAGTCATTTAAATATTTGCATGGCATGTAAGAAATAATTAATAAAACAAAAATCTGATCATATCGACTAGATCCCAAAACATAATAAATGGAAATAGCTCTAATACCACTGTAGGGAAATATGGTGACAAATATGGCACTGGAAACAAAAGCTTTCTTTCCATATTCCCCTTAGATAGAATATTACATCAACAACTATCGATTGGGAAGGAGGGTTGCAAGACATATACCTGGTCCTAGAGAAAGTCCAGTGACTATCCTTTTAGTAGTGTGCTTCTTTTGCAAGCAACACAGACAATTGTTGAAAGCAACCTCCTCATGTAGCACCACAAACGGCGGCTGACAACATCCTCCTAGCGGGTGGCAAAGGCATCCTCGCCTCTACATAGTCCACACGAACAACTAGAACTCCTATCATTCTTTTAGAACAAACAAGAAGGAGTTGTACTTTCAAACGTCAATGTGCTAGCATTGACTTGCTCTCCCTTTTTGTCTCTCCCTTCCTGTCTCTCCCTTTGATGGGTAAGACTTGCTCAGGTTCTCACATTTCCACAATTGTGAGAATACAACAACTGTTTGAGCTTATTGTTGTGTCTCTTGAAAGCCTTGACTGTCCCTCTATTTATAGGAGGGCCATCGTTAGGGTTCCAAATCATGTGGGAGTCAAAGGGACAACATTTCATGAATTTTCCTGAACTTGCAACCATGAACCGATCGGTTGTTCACATGTTAGACGATCATTTCAACACTTGAATCCATCGGTCCACTATATTTCCTATTCACAATCACATTGGCTTTTAATATGACAATTCATGTACAACATGACACCAACATCAATCCTTAATCCAATTGTATCGATCATCCAACCAGTCAATCCACAACTTGAACCGGTCAGTTCATTCATCTGAATTAATTGGTTCACTTCCTAAACTAGCCATTTCATGTTTCTATCAGTCCATCTTGTTTAAATTGAATACCTAACACTTTAGTAATCACGTTTAAACCAAATTCATGAGTAAACTCTTATTCCTGGTAAATCCTATGTGTGTGACACTATAGGTCTCAAGTTATGTTGGCAGTGAATGTATATAACCAATTTATGACATCACAAGCAATGAGCGGTATCTAGCAACACATCATTGCTACCTAAGTAATTGAAAAGTCAGAGAACAAATTCAACCTACAATTCGTGATTAGTTTTATAGTGATCATATAGTTCCTTTGTCTCTGATATCCTGATTGAACTAGAGGCATGGAATTGCTCATCCTCTTCAACATTAAATCCATGTTCCTTGAACTAGATTAGATTATCTGAGATTCATGTGAGCTCACATATCATATATTGATACACACGAGTATGTCCATACATTTCTCAGTGTTTCTTATCAAGTGGTAAGGACATCAACTACAATAGGAGGGACAAATCACATCTACATCACTCAAAGTCATCCCCATGTGTCACAACGTATCCGAGCATCACCTTTATAGTAACCCTTATCTAAGGTCACGTTGGGTGATGTCAAAGTCATTGAACGACAAGTGATGAGTGTAATGATTTTAGGTCTAAGAACTAAAGTCACCATCATCACTGTGAGAGTTGATTCTAACTACCATTTAATAGTTTCCATGCATCACTCTCAAGGTGGGTCTGTCCGATACAATGTTCTCTAACAAGTACCTATGTGTTTGGTTTGATATCACATATCATGACTAATGAGATTATGTCATCAACCAAAACACACTCTAATCTTATGTTCTATTTTTGTATATCATCTTCCACAATTACATCCAAGTAGGTACATACCAATAATGCATGCACTCTTATCATACATATGATCTCATTATTCAAGTTCTCAACCTGAAGACATATGTCATTCTGTAACATCATTCTTTAGACATCTATCATGCTATACCATTATCTCATAATTGAATAAACATATAGATGAAGATTACTTTTATTATTAATCAAATCAATTACAAGATATGCCTTTACAATCATCATATGATTGGCCCTTTGGGTATACATACCAACATTGTAATCATATTGAATCAATGTTTTCCTCACATATAGGGTATGCTTTAGATCCTTTTACACAGTATCCAGACAAATTCCCATAAGTGGAAAGCCAGTAATAATACAAACTAATGTAGCATGCAAATGAAATGTCTCTTTATGTGAAGCATCACAAGTCATTAGACCTTCACCAAATAGTTTCTTTAAGTGAATCAGAGGTTCAAGAAAACATCAATATTATTGCCAGGTTGTTTGGGGCCCCATATCAACATGGACAACATGATATACTTATTTTTCATACACAACTTGGGAGGAAGATTGTATATAACAATAATAACATGCCAAGTGATATGTTGACTACTTAATGTATCATATGGATTCATCCCATCTGTACAAATCCCAAGTCTTATATTCTTGGCTTATTCACCAAATTTAGGGTACAATGAATTAATTTTTTTTCCATTGTGGGGAATCAGATGAATGTCATAGGATCCCATCATTATTTTTGTTTGCCTTTGCATGCCAAGATAAATTATACACATCCATATTATTGGCAAACAAGTATTGAAACTATGGTATTATAGGTAGATACCACATCACCATGGCAAGATATCTAGTTTTGGAATTACTTGAAGTCATCATTTTGTACCTAGACACCTCACATTTTAGACAATCTCTCAAGTCTATGTCGTCCTTTTGAAATAATAGACAATCATTCAGGCATGCATGTATCTTCTTGGCCTCCATTCCCATTGGGAACAACATTTTATTTAATTCGTATGTTTAGAATGGAAGCTTGTTGCCTTAAGGAAGAATGCCTTTCAACAAAGACAATAGAGGCATGAAGTTTTTGTTGCTCCATCTATTGTTAGCCTTCAAAGTATACAATCTCAACACAACACTCAACTTTGTAAACTTAGTTCAACTGAAGTAGAATAGTCTCTCAACATCATGCATACTGTTTCTAAATAAGGAAGGTGGACCAATAAGATTTACCCCACAACTATCTAGGATCACATCAACCATGTCTTTTAAAATCAGTTTGTTCACATCTACATCATCGTCGGCGATTTCTTCTTCAACACAAGTACTTCCATTGACATAATCTGATCTCGTAGTAGAAATCCCTCCATGCCAGTACCACTATGTAATTCCATGTATAATCATGTCGCACATGACATGCATTTTGATTTTATCAACAGTGTTGACCTTCAAGTTACTACAATTCCTACATGGATAATAGAACCTATCTCCAATTTTTCCCTATGTTCCTTCACAAATCTTATAAACGGATCAAAATCGATAATAAAATTCAGAGTGCAACAATTTAAAATGGACATCCATGATCGATCATTTCTATGATCAGATGGGTGACAAGTACTAAATCAAGAGTTAGCTAATAAGTCAATTTTAGAGTAAAATATGTTTGAATTGAACCTTAATCTTTTATTAGCATACTTTGATGAATGTGTGCCACCTATCCCATTCTTAAACACTTAATCTCACTAGTAAGTGCATAATGTGATTTTGATTTCTAAAGAATTTGGCACCATTTCCCCACAGTTCTCCAAGTACACTGATGTACATGGACAAATACCCACCTATATATGTACACAAAGTTTTTTGTGTTGGTCACGCAAGGTTTAACAGTGACCGCAACCAACCTTTTTTGGTGCGTGATTTCTAGATTAATGGTAGTGGTTGGGATTGGCCATCCTTACAGCAGGTCCTCGACGAGCATGGAGTGGAGCTTATTAGGAAGGCGGGTCAACAGGTATCAGACACGGATGATTATCCCATTTGGATACCGGATTTGAGAGGATAGTTCTCCGTTCGCTTTGCTAAGACAATTTTGGGGAGTTCAAGTTATGATGAACCGCATGGGCTGCATAAGATTTGGCACATAAATTCACCTAAGGCGTGTGCTTTCATCTGGAAGATGATGAAGAATGCTGTTCCTACTGATGAGAACGTGGCCAGTTGTTGTATTGCTCTTGCGTCACGGTGTGATTGTTGTGATGAGCCAAGTGTGGAAGACGTTGATCATCTTATGTTTCATAGTCAGATTGCCGCGTCTTTCTGGACCAGGTTCACTGAGATTACGGATTATCCTGCTCCCACGGATCGGATGTCTTTGATTGATGCGTGTTCTTTTGGTAGTTCTGGCGATCTGCAGCAGTGGCTTGTGGCGTGCATGGCCACCATTATTCCTTATTGTATTTGGCGGATGAGGTGTGCGGCTAGATATGATAATAGGAAGATTATCTGGAACAGGGAGGTGGATTGGTTGATTTACCAGATTAACGCCTTGCTGAAGCAGAAAAGATTCAACCGCATAGCTGATTCTTATTTTCATAATAGGATTAAGGCCTATGGGGTGGAGGATCCTATGTATAGGTTGAAGGAGATTAGTCTGGTGAGGTGGATGAATCCTGACATTTATAATCTGAAGCTGAACATTGCGGTTGGGCAGAACCGTGATATCTATGGACGTAATAGATGGTGGATGGCTGGGATTGTTAGGAACCATCATGCTACTGTTTGTCAGATTTCTAGAGCTTGGTTGACGGCTGATTGTTACCAGATGGCGCTTGTTCAGGCGTGCGCTGTTGGTGTTAAGCTTGCGGAAGATCAGTTTTCACACGTTTCTAGTGTGGAGATTGATGATCGTTCGGTCTATGGTATGTTGTGGGGTGATGATGTTGCACCGTGGAAGATCGTAAATTTGGTTAAAGAGGTGAAGGAGATCATTGCGGAGAGGGACATCACTGGATCGTTAGTGCATAAAGTTATCAATTCGATCCCGAAGGAGATAGGGAGATTGGGTATGCATTTGACTGAGCCGCTTGTTGTTTCTGATATGAGGGTTGTTCCTAGCAGGATTAGGGGCATGGTGCTTCTTGAGAAACACAAGACACCTTATGTTGTGTTGCGGAGAGAGAGATAAGAGGGGTTTTGGGTCCGGTTGTGCGGTCTAATATGTTGTGTGATGTGTGTTGGTGTGATATGTGGGGTTTTACCTGCGTTTCTGCAGGAGATGTATGTTTGCTTTTGATTGTGCCCACACGAGGGGAGTGGGGTGAATAGATGGTCCCCTGGCTTAATTAAAAAAAATATATATGTACACAAAGAACAAAATGGAAATATTGCCAAAATTTCTTGAATTTGAATGCACATTATACACTTACATCCTAAGTGAGATCAATTATTCAAGAATAAACCCAAATCACAGACTATATAGACAAGTTTCTAGGCCAACATATTGTATGGCTTAGGATTTACAAAATTGGGTTTACTATATAGAATTTTAGGCTAAATTAGATAAATTTATATCAAATTTTATGTAAATTAAGTTAATTTAGAGAAGTTCATATTAAATTCAATGTATTAATTATACGATGTGATTACTTATCCACATATCATTCAAATTGTTAACAATAAAAAATGCACTTAACAAAAATAATTTAGGAAGATTCATCAACATTTTCATACCAAATAATGCAATTATTTATCCAAACTAACATTCAAATTGCCAATAATAAATAATGCACTTAGGAAGGATGAGAGGGGAAGGAGGAGAGGAGATAGGGGAAAGCGGAGGAAATACCTCTTCTTCCAGAAACTAAGGAAGAAACAACAACTAAGGAGAAGGAGGAGCGTCGACCAAAGCAGCAACAACAGTGGTCGTGGCGGCATAGGCAGCATCAACACCAGTGTCAGAGGAGTGTCGGAGGAGGAGTAGGAGGAGCGTTAGAGGAGGATCACCAGCGTCAGTGGGGGTGGGGGGCTCTGGAGTAGCAGCAGAGGGGTGACAGATGGAGGAGGAAGAATCAACGGAGCAGCAGTAGGAAAACCAAAGTGCGTTATTAGTTAGACAATGAGGGTTTTGTGGGTGGAGCTAGGTGGAACTTAAGCGTCAGTTATTAAATAAAACCAATGACTAAGACTTTCATCATTGGTTTTAGGGGAAAATAGGTTTCATATCTCTACATATGTCATCGGTTACCAACAACAAATTGACTTCACATCTACTTATCCCTAATAAAAAATACCAACATTGATAAGATGTTAGTTGTTGGTTGCTACAAAAAAACCAACGCCATTTATAAATCTCTTTCGTTGGTTTCTTAACAAGAATTGACAACACATGCACTTATTCCTAATAAAAACACCAACCTGGCTAAGACTTACATCATCCATTTCTAGCAAAAAAAATGACAACATATCTACTTTTTATCATCAATTTCTCAACAAAATACCGATGCCACATGTGTTTATTCCTAATAAAAATATCAACCTTGATAAGGCTTTAGGCTTTGGTTTCTAGTACAAAACTGACTACATATCCTAATTTGGGAGAAATATTTTTTTAGGACACGTGGCGGGAACCCTTTGTCATCTGTTCATCTAAAAAAATTGACGACACAATATTTTTGGAGACAAAACTCTTTGTGATGTACTTGACATACAATGTCATTTTATAATATGAAAACCAACAACAAAGTCTTTTGAAGGCAAATTTATTTTGTAGGAAGGGCTTTATTGTCATTTTTTACAATCGATGCAATAAGCCTATATCAAAATTTTCCACTGAAAAATTGAATCTCACGAGCTATCTTAGACATAAGTTCTTCACAAATAAACCAACATTATAGTAAAAGTGATAGCCATGTTTTTCTTAATCGGTAAGACTTGACCAGTAGTGATATTTGTGTTATACCAACCGACATTATATACATGTAGTGTCAATTTTCTGTGAAAACCATTGTTAAAAAAAGTGACATCAGATGTCAAAAATTTTCTAGTGGCATTTAGGTTTAGGTCCTTCTAAGTCATCCAAAGTTGTCTCAAAAATTACAAACCAAAAATGATGTGATTCAACTAGTTTCTATAGGAACAATCTAGCCTAGGTGTTCTTTTATTTCTCATAGAGGTTAAGCTCTTAAGCCATACGTCTTGGCTCCATTGGCCTTGGATTATATTTCCACCCTAAGGTATTTCTCTTAAGTTTGGATCACCCACAAGATCTATGAACACCAGTCCTTAAAAGAATTTTATATCCCATGTATTTCTTAATATAATAAATAGTATTTTGTGTACTTCCATAACAATTTATGTGCAGCTTACATATTCACATGGTCACTCACTTGTACCTTACATACTTAAATGACTAATAACTTGCATAATTATAATGTAGTAACATGACTACACATGTGCCTGCATACAAATCCATTAGTATGCAAAATTGTTGACTACGTTAGGTTACCAAGCCCATTTGGGTTTTCATACTGCTATTGTTTTCATGTGATCCACTTATTCACAAGAACTACCATATTTTGCACGAATTCATCTAGTTAGGCTATAGGATGACCAAGCACATGTTTAGATTTCAGTATAGGTCCTACCATGTCTTTTCCTAGCTTAAACTTCATTATGGGTCTAGGAATCCTATATCTAGGAACAACCTATCTCATTCACAATAGATCACAAGGTTGTTCGAAACACTTCCATACACACTTACTACAATGCATTAATCCAAGTTATAGGAAGAAATGTGGTTTTTCTTTTTAGAGTAGGTACCTTCACTCTAGGTTCTCTTAAAACTTAGGGCAGTTCCATGAATATTCTCCTTATGTAGTTGAAGAACGCCAATTTGTCATATTATCCTGCTTCCAACATGGTGACATCCATAGTTCTAGGACTTTGGTCTTACCTATCTTTCCTTGAGAGGGTTCACTTATCCTTTGTTTGATTGTATATACTCTTAGATTCCTTGAACTCATGCTTCCTTACCAAGTCATCACAAATCATGATTATCCCATCACATTTTCTCTCGTAACTTTGAGGTATGTTCCTAGTGTACTACCATATCATCAACTACATCAAAAAGTGAGGCCTAGCATTTGGGACTAGGGGCTTAAGTACCACAAAAAAGTTGTTTTAGCCATTGTTCTTTCTTCAAAAGTTAGCACTTATATACCTAGACCACAAGGAATTTATCCATCTGTTTAGGCCATTAAAATTCCTCATGTTTCTTTCATGTGTCAATAGGGAATATAGTTGAGAATTGTCATGCCCTCTCTCCACCTAGGGTAGGGTTTAGATGGATGTTCTTGTCAACATAATTATTCCCTCACCAAAACCTACCTATTCCTTATATCATGTAGGTGGAATGGGTCACTCCCTTATTCTAATATGTGTTATAGATCATAAATTTATTCCTATCTATAGAATCATATCATAGAGAGGTATTAGTCAATGGATTCACAAATTCAAGGATAGAGGGTCCCTTCTTGGGATTTAAAACCTCTAAATATCAAAAATATCTTTCTTACTAATAAGTTTTGTACGTACTTTAGAAGAAACTTCTTTTTGTTCTTTCTATTTACACATGCTCATGATTTTTACATCAAGATTTTTAGATTAACTACCTTCTCATTGTTTTTTTTCTTTCTCTTGGTGCTTGGGTTTACACATATATGAGTACTATTTTCCTTTATTAATCATGCATCCAAGAGCATGGTTTTTATCAACCTTTAAACATTAACTTCCTTGTAATAAGAATTTTCTCTTTTGTCTATCCTACTCAAGTCTTTCTCGACTGAATGTTTTATCTCATCTTATACCTAAGTTAGTAGAAGTTTCTAGGTTTTGTGTTATAAGATAAATATACATAATAGAAACATGTTTCATATTTTTATATCTTAAATTGGCATATGTTAGTAGCCATAGGATGCCTTAACCCTAATTTTCTTTGAAATCCTAACTTGGATGAGGGGAACACATTCTAGGGCTAACAACGAGGTACTTATAGGATTGAAAAGAATAGAGATGAGAAGGAAAAGAAGTTTATTTTAGTATGCATAAAAGACACATTATTTTAGTCAAATCCTAAAGCTTTGGCTAGATAGGGTACACCGTGGTCCTTGGACTCCTCAAAACCCAACTAGTGATGTGTAAGAAAGTTTTTCCAAACCCCATATTGTGATACATTCTATACACCATTTTCTTCTAAATAAACCCTAATAATTACCTTATGTTTGTAAAGAGTTTCTAAAACCATTAGTTATTAAAAGTCATTCTAGAAGATCTGGATCTGACACCAGTTCTGCCGACCCATCTGCCAAGATCCTTTCCATCTAAGGTCTACAAAGGCAAATATCATTATTTGTATTCTAGTATCTCACCCACATGAATACACTAAAAATAACTAATAATTTTTCATTCAAGAAAAGATATAGGTTTCAACAAAGTATGGGCTCCATGATGGAGGTATGTACAAAGAACTAAAATCACAGAAAGAAAACATAATATTTAAAATTTGTATAGGGAAAAATTACAACCTAATCCTTCTAGTTTATGATGAGATTCATTATTTTCTTTGTTGGTTCAACCACATCTTCACATTGCAATTTGAATTTAACCTAAAATACATATGGATGTGGGTTAGTATATTTCTACACTATATGTGTGAGGGATACCAAAATGTATGCATATAATGATAACAAAGTATATGAAAGTAAGATATCATATATTTTCTACAACTCATTCATAATTCAAACCCGCAAATCAGAGATCTTATATGGTGTACCAAAATTTCCTCTAAGATTTAGCCCATTCTCACACACCAGCAATAGACTTCAAATAATGTTTCAACAATGGATCTAAATGATATTCTTATAATGGACTCTTACTCCTGGTGACTTCCTAGAGGCATACTGATTTATACCTCTATGAGTTATTGATATCATATTAAAATGTTATTCTTGTTCTTAATGATACACATAGGTTTCTAACTTGTGCAAGAAGTAATGCAGACAATACAATGTTTTCTAAATGAACAAACTTCGAAAAGCATGAGAAATCAATGCAAAACTAATTTGTTTAAATATAAGTAACATGTGTATGTTTTTAAGAGAAGATGTCCAAATTCTATCAACCCTAACAATCCAAAGCTTAATCTATAAATCATCAAATAATACTTAAATAAGTTTATTAGTTATGATGGGAAATATTCCTCTTTTAATTGGTTAGTAAAATGTCTATACAATAAATCAGAACTATACAAGGTTGTACGGAACCCTCAATGGTCATCTAGATGGTATAGATGATCAACTATATGTTCAACGGTTGAATAATACAATGAGCTAGCTGATTGAACAAATTTCAAGTTCACTACAATCTCTAGATGATTGGATAGAGTCATTATCCAATCAACCAGTCAATACTTGTTCCACTAATTTGATTAGTCAATTGACTACTGATGACATGGATTTTTAGATCTTCTAGATGATCGACCAGATAAGCTAGCCAATGGTCGAGCGGATCAGTGAATGTTGACAAAAATATAGTCTGTGATTATTTGTTATTTGGGTTTTATTTGAAAACATTATCTTCTCTCTCCTTATTTAAAAGGGTGTGATAACCAGTGCTTAGGTGTGAGATACTTTGAAGTGCTAGCCATCACCTAAAAAGGAGGAAAAGATAAAGAAATGCTAGCATATTGTGTAGAGATTGCTCCTTTTGGAAGTTCACGTAGTGTATCAAAGAGCTCCTATCTTCTATGTGGACAACATAGATATGCATGTCTTAAACACATGTGTTGAGATGGTGTCATCAACCCATGTGTATACATTGAAGCAAGTGATGCATGTCATATTTTAAGAATTTGTTTGGATTAATATTATGATAAGGTATATCATTCATCTCTCCTGAATATATAGTTCCTAATGATATCTTCTCATGGGGTTCAGAGACAAAACATTGTTTTTTTTATGTTGCATTTGTCATCCCTAAATCCGTATAGTGGTATTAGAGCCACACCATTGTATGATGTATTGGGATATAAAATTATATGACTACATTTGTTTATTTCATTTGTGTAGATGCATGAGCTATGAATAAAAATAGTAAGTATGCATATCCTTTACATTATACACATGCAACATATATTCATATTTTTCATAGCAAGTGGCATCAACAATAGAAAATTTCAAATTTCTAGTGAGCAAAACCTCAACTCTTTTAGACCTTTTAGCTCTTCTTCTCCGATGACCCCATGATAGGTGGCATCCCCTCAATTGGATCTATGTACAAGGGTGTTTACCCTATGTACTGGCCTCAATTTTTTTGAATGAATAAGTTTTAGTTTATATGGAATGTATGATATGAAAATATGCAATTTTGGTTTATGTATATATATATATATATATATATATATATGGGTGTGTGTGTTGTGTGTGTGTATACATATATGTGCGTACATATATTTTTATGATATGATATATACTATATGATCAGACATGTTACCTTCAAAAAGTAATATGTGGATGTTTGTTTTGCTATTAGTAAATACGTCGAGAAAAATGAGATTGTCTTTGTTGTATTAGTATTCAACTTTCATGTTGAGCCTAAAATTATTCCTCCACATGTAAATGTTTCTATACCCTCTTAAATTTCCTCAAATGTAACTCAAGATCTTCCATTGTACATATAATGTGAAATGGATTCTAGATAGAAATAACATTGTTAGAGGTCTTGGCATGAGGAGGTATCCTTGAAAATCCAACTCCAAGGAGCCTCCATGGGATCATTCTCACTGATACATCATAGTTGAAGGTTGGAGAATGGGTTGATATCTTGGTGATACATGAGAATGCAATGACCTCAGTTGGATAGCAATCATTTGTGGCTCCAAAACATTTCATTAGTATGGCCATAATCAATGCTTTCATGTTTGTAATCCATGGAAGTAATGTCCATATGATATGTATTATAAGTATGTGGTATTTGGATATGTATATGTATATAAACAAAATCCCTCAAATGAAAGTTTTAGTTTGTTATGCCTTTTGTTGTATGACATACATCATATCGTTGATCAATATTCATGGGTTTTCCCAATAAAGGTGCATCCATATTGGTGGTATCCCATAGTAAATATGTGGGTATGCCAAAGTAAGGTCATAAAATCTTTTATGGTTGACCCTTGGTTTGGGCATAACTAGGCGATCTTTATAAAATTAAGCACTTAAAGGTATACATATCCTTTCATTTGACGAAATATGACAAGAAATTGTGTGTATTCTATCTAATAGACTCATTGGTGTAGTCTGGAAGTGTGCCTATCCAATATGACTTTTTCTTGATAGAATGGATATCTTGTCCCACTATGAGATCACTCATTGTAACCTTCCAAATGTATAGTCTGGGCTATTAGGTAAAATACTGAGATAGATAATTTAATTAAAGGTCTAAATAAAATTGATAAAACCATTCAAATCAAAATTCTAAAATCTACTAGTTGTTCTTGTAGAGAAAATGGCAAACAACAATAATCAGTTTTTCTTGCATACGATCCTTGAAGAATTTAATGGTAATAACTTCTTCGACTGGTACAAGACTTTGAGAATTGTTCTCAAAAGTGAGTGTAAGATCTACATCCTCGATACACCACTACCACTTGAACCTACTCTAGATGCACCTAGGGATATGAAAGCTTATCATAAGCATTCTCATGATTCCATAAACTTAAAACAAACCATGTTATTTTCCATGAACATGAGCATCAAAAGAAACATGAGAACATGGGTGCTTTAGAAATGGGGTTTCACAATATATGAATATGTTCCAAGAGAAATATAGACAAGAGATGAATGATGCATCCAAGGCATCTTTGGAAGAGGGTGATCCAATCAGAGGTCATGTTCTCAAGATGATTGATTATGTGGAAAGCCTACAAATATTGGGATTGTCAATAGTCCATTGTTCTTATCCTACATAATTGTTGGAATATTGTAGCTAACTCGTCATGAATTACAACATAATGATTTTTTTTAACATGTGTCATAAATGCTCAACATGTTGATAATAGTTGAGAATATGAAGAAAGACAAGCCCAAACCCATCTTGACTGTCAATAAAGGCAAAGTACAATTGAATAGTAAAGTAAAATACAATATGAGATCTAAGGATAGACAAAATTCTAAGTCTACTTCTCCACACAAAAAAAGGGGTTGGAAAGTAAGGAAATTTTCACCATTGTCCTAAGGCCATATATTGGTAAGAAATTACCCTCTATCATAAATGATCTAAGAAAGAAGAATCATGTAAATATATCTTCATTTTATGTATATATGTTATAGGGATAAATATGTCTACTTCTTCATCATGGGTATTGGATAGTGATATTAATTTTATATAAGGGAAAGAGGGATTTATGTGTTGCTAATGGAGCAAGAGTTGTTTTCATAGTTGTAGTCACATATATATTTAACTTTATCCAGTGTGCATGTATAAGAGTTAAATAAGTGGTGTTATATACCTACCATAAACATGACACTTATTTTTTCTCCTATTTGTAGAAGAATTATTTTTAAATTTTTTACAAAGAATAGTTGGGTTTTTGCTTATAAATATGAGATTTTTAAGGCAGTTCACTTGTATCTTATGTTTTTTGAGAACTTGCAAAATGTGATTATAACATTCATACAAAGAAGGTTAAATGTGATGACTCAAACAACACTTATCTATGGCATAGCCATTTAGTCCACATAAAATGAGAAGCACATTTATATACTCCATAAAGATGGATATCTAGACTCCTTTTATTCTGAATCAATAGAAATGTGAATTTATTTGTTGGGAGAGATCATAAGTGCCTTTTACTAGTAATAATGAAAAAGTGAGTGACTTACTAGGACCCATACATAATGATGTGTGTGGACCTATTTAGCATAGACTCTAAATGTGGACATTAGTACTTGATTACAATTATTGATGATCTTAGTAGATATGACTATGTGTCTTACAACACATGTCAGATCCATTGAAAACATCAAGGAGTTCAAAAGAAGCACAAAATCAAATCGGCAAGCATGTAAATGCACTTTGATCATATCAATGTGGGAAATATTTAACCCATGATTTCTTAGACTTTAAAGAGAACATGGTATTGTATTACAGTTGATTCCACCAGGAACACCACAACATAATGGCATATCAAAAAGGATGAATCCCACCTTATCGGATTTGGTATGATCTATGATGAGTTTAGGTAGTCTCCTGACTTCCTTCCAAATATATGATTTAGAAACGGTAGTGTTTACACATAATAGAATACCTTAAAAATTAGTTAAAAAGACACCATATGAAATATGGATTAGGAAGCGTCCTAATATGTCTTTCACAAAGATTTGGGGATGTGAAGCTTATGCCATGAAACAATTTTCTAAAAAAGTTAGACCCAAATCTGATACATATTATTTTGTTGGATATCCTCAGGAAATAAATGTATGTTGTTTATATATTCCTTATAATGACAAAATGTTTGTTTCTAGAACTAGAATGTTCCTTGAAAAGGAATATATTTCCAAAAGAATTAGTGGGAGGAAATTAGAACTCAAAGAATTTCAACAATATAACATTGAACCCACAGAGGAACATGAGAAATTATAAGAACCACAAGTTGTTGTGGAATATCAAATTCCTCATGTAGCATAAGAACCTCAAAGGTCTAAAAATGAAATAGATGGCTAGGAGATTTGACACTCTTGACAACTCTGGGTGATGGAGGGAACTATCAACACCAATGAGGGAGTGTCTACGGTGATCATGACAATGGACGACATGGAAGGGCGGGAAAAGGGGTAATTGGAGATGGACATATAGATATGGACGTTGGAGGAGGAAGAGGACATCATAGTTGTGATGTTTAGGAAGAGGAGGAATGACTCTAGATGGGAAATAATGTTATTGTCCACCTTGACCTACCCACATGATGATCAGATTGGTGAAGGCTGGGGATGGGCTTCATTGGTGAACATGGGAGCATGGGTTGTCCAACAGATATGCTACAAACAAGGTTACTTGTCAAAGAAGTCATAATCCAATCATTTATATGAGGACGAGTGGAGATTCTTTTGAATTTGCAAACAACATTGGAATTGTTTCCCCATATGCAAGAATCGACATCTTCTTTAGCCATGGACTTTCAAGTATTTGGTTCTATAACCAAATCAGTGACAAGTGATGTCGAAGAAAAGATTTGTGTGGTTAAAACCAAGACTTTCAAAGATGATATAGGCAGGTATTGGTATGTCTCATAATTACAATTTTATCTTCAATGAAGAACCTAAACGATTGGATCCATACGATGTGTATGTTGTTCATGACAGGGGATTCCCTAAATTAATATTTCTATCATAGGCTTACACCACTCTACACAAACCATGGAGATATATCATAATCTCAAAGTTTATAGGAAAAAAACATTGGATACATGACTTTGAAGGATCACCTAAAACTTATGTTGAATCTAAATGGGCAATGGACTTCTGTGAACTCAATTTTAACCACTTTGCTATTCAATTTTTGTGTAACATGGACTATCTACATGCTTTAATTGAGGGATCATGGTTTATATTTGGTCATTGTTTGATTTTCTATCCATAGCAAGAATACTTCATTCCTTCAAACAATCCACCAAGATGCATTATGACATGTCTAGAATGTTTGACCTGTCACTACCTCTTTATGATCTTGTCATCTTCAAGTAGATTGGTTTAGAACTGATAAGACCCAAATTTGTGAAATATTATTTTGCATTTGTCTTAGCTTTTGAACCTTAGACCTGATAAGACCCAAATTTGTGCAATATTACTATGGATTTTACCCAAGCTTTTGTACCTTTATTAGTCATGATATGCCTTTAATAGTTTAATTCATTATGTTTCGATAATTTGCTCTTCTTTATAGTTTAGGTTCTCAATTAGTGCACTTACCTAAACTGCAAGCACTAGCAGCCAAACTAGTGCGACCTAGGGGGTACCACTGCCCTTCAGGGGAGGGAGTCGAGAAGAGGACGCCTCTCGCATGGTTTGGGGTAGCACCACCAAAATAGATTTTAAGCACTTTCAAAAGGCAGATTGATCAATAAATTTTGTTCAAGACCATGACTTTCAAGGCAATAGACCTCCCCGATCAACCTACTGAACGACCTCCAGAAATTCCCATCAACCTCCAAGATCGATGCCCCAATAGATTAATGACCAAGGTCGATAGCCACTCACCAACTTGACACTCACTGGGTGAAAAGTTACCACCTCGACAACCACATCGACCAACAACATGCGTCTTCCATCGATTCCATCCATCGATTAGCAAAGTCTTTGAATCCAAGTTTGACAAAGATTTAATCCAATCAAAGACACATAGACCTTCTAGTTTGATGGAAGTAATCCTAAGGGTTAGCACCATCAATCAACAGCCAATGATCGACCGTCATGCGGTCGATGGGTAGGACCAGCAGCCTCTTACTCTAATGCATCCCCTATGGCCTATAAATACCAAGAAGCTGCCACCAAACAAAGGCATCTTAGATTGTTGGAAAGAAGCTAAAAGTTTGCCGCCAAGATCAAGCCAAAGTCTAGAGACCATCGACCTAGCTCGTGTCATAGACCTAGAGAGACCATCAACCTCTATACTTGGTTACCGGATACCGCTTCCCATTTTCCCTTCCAACCATGACCAATCCAAGTTGTAATATGTTTCCTTCTTGTGCCATTAGTGGCTCAAATCCATAACTTTGATTGAGAGTAGCCGTAAGTCCCTTCCAACCATGTAATCTTTCCTCCTATAGTTTCTTTAGTTCATTATCTTTCCATAATTTTTTCTTATAGTTTTGTTTTGATAATCTTGTTGTTAATGTGTCGTTTTTTGATTATCTATCTTCTTGTGATACTTAATCTGGAATGAATTGATAGAATGATTTTAGTAAGATCTAGAGTATAAATTAGTAATGAGACATGAGATTGAGGAGGTAATGTGGCAAAGGTTGTACTTGTATTCTTGATTTATTGGTTATCATCTTGAACGAGATACCTTTAAATAGAAATCTACTCATAATTTGAGAGAACGAAGGTGTAGATATCATTTATGACTACTTGCAAATTATGTCAAGAACACATATGAATTACAAGATAAGGTTTTACATGATTGAGTCTGTTCTAGTTGGTGAAACCCAATCCAATTTCCCCTTTTATCATTTCATAATTATCTTTATTTATTTTGATCTTTGATGACTTAGATTTACCACTTGATTAGACAAATTTGTTTCTTAACTGGAGCACCAATTTCACCTCTATGATTTGACTAAACTAAGACAAGATCTCCCATTTTTATTCTCTTATTCTCCTTGTCCATGTGTTTGACACTGTACATACAATTAATTGCACTTGGTAAGTTTATTAGGATTGATGCATATGCAATTAATTGCGATCAAAGTAAGTCTTCTAGAGTGGAAATTGGAGTTGATACATCCCATCCAGTTTATCGTGGGGTGAGTAAAAATGGATTAGCCTTTGACACTGAGTATGAAACCATGCCTGAGACCAGTATTTGTCGTGGACTTATGGTTCATGAATGTACACAATGTTCTGCTCCAAAAATGTACAGGGATATAGAAGAGCCATTTGTGAATATCGACAAAGCAGTTGTTGCTTGGGTATAAGAAGAAGAATAGTGGAAAGTATTATATGGATGAAATCTACATACTAAGCACATTGATCATATAGATAAAATTGTTTGATCAATAGAAGAGGATCTACATAAGGAATAACCACTATGTAGTTTTATAAGACCAAGATGAGTTCATTGCTAATGATAACAATTTGATATTTTTCCATTAAGATATTACAAAGGCTACATCTATGAGGGACAAAATACGTACTGAAAAACATAAAAAGTTGACAAATATAAACGTTGCCTTTCTATTAGATCACATTGTTATAGAGACAATGAAATAATTAGTAATAAAACATCATATCACTATCATGGCCAAGATGCCACTCGATAGAAGACTACACATACATGAATGTTGACCATCAAAATATAGTGATCAATCCTAATTTGGATGAGGTTATAGTTTACTCTAATGAGGATGATATTGTTAAAAAAACAAAATGCAATCCATTGATGTGGTTGTTTATGTGGAGTAGCAGACCACTGAATTGATCACTGAAACATATATGCAAAGCTTATCTAAGAAGGTCAGTCACAAAATGATGAGTAGAAGTAGGAAGATGAAATCTAGCTCATACTTGACTTGAAGACTAGTGGTGAAATAGGTAAAACTTCTAGCAATTTAGGAGTCTACATAGAGAGGAATATTAGCCAATAATAACTAGGCTACACAAAACCACAAGTGGTTTCACAATTGATAATAATGCATGACTTGACTAACTATATGTTCCTTTTGTAGTTTGAGTTTTTTTACAATAGTGCAGATGTCATTTTAGGACATGATTATCTATCGAGAGAAGCAACATGAATAATGAAGATCACATCCTAGTCTTGCTCATTATGGAACCTCTTAGGATCATGCAAAGTTTCCATGTTAGAAAATTTGTCTTAGCTCCTATCCTACATGTATTTGCAATGTATTATCACAGGCTAAATGATAATGTATGCTTAGTTGTTCTTGTAAACTTATAATCCATGGTAGGGGGAAGTTTTGATAAAGGTATTTACCTTTCTAGAAAAAAGCTAAAAGTTCTAGTAGGGCACACCTAGATCCAGAGAGATATGGATTTCTCATGATTCAACATGATGATGTGTTGATAATGGATGATTATGAGTCAAAAACATATAGTGAGGTTATTGTGACAATATTTTGACAAATGGCTTGAATCAATGAGATTTGGGATAGACTCCATATATACCAACTAGGTATGTATAGTATTCCACGTAGATGGGTAAACCCCATAGGGTAGAAATGGGCCATCAAGAAGAAGTTCAACATGTAGGCCAATGTAAAAACCTAAAAAGGGTGATCAATTGCAAAAGGTTTCAATCAAGTTCAAAGTGTTGACTGTGATGATAAACTTTCACATGTTTACATGGTTAAATCCATTGTTATCATGCTTTCCACTATATCTTATGATGAGTATGAGATCTAAAAATTGGATATTAAAGTTGCATTCCTTGCTTAGAATTCAGTTGAGGATTTGAAAATTACACAACCCAAAGGTTTTGGCACTAAAAATTGAAACAAGAATACAGAAGAGATAATCTTCATTTTTATGAGACACTCAAAGAGTTTGTCTTTATCAATATAAATATAAACCTTGTCTGTACAAGAATTCAGTTGGAGCATAGTTATATTCCTTGTACCATATGTAGATGACATAATGTGGATGGGGAATGACATTCCTACTATAAAAATGGTGAAAACATGGTAAGAAATACCTTATCTAGAAGGCTTTAGGATAAGCATCCAAAATTATAGGAACCAATATCTATAAATGATCTAGAATGATTATTGTTATAAGTTAAGATACATACATCTAAGCTTATTCAATAGATTTTGCATGTGAAAGTCTAAATGAGGAAACCTACCCATGTCTCATGGAATAAGTCTCTCTAGTTCTTAATGTACCAGTTTTTAATAGAGAGGAGATGCACGAGTAAGATTCCATATGCCTCTATAATTGGATCCAAGATGTGTGCAATGTTATGCATGCATCATGATGTTTTGTATGCCTCAGGCATGATAAGAAGACACCAATTAGATCTTAATTAAGGTCACTAGAATGTTGTAAAGAAATTCTTAAGTAACTAAAAAGAACTAAGAATAAATTCATGATTTATGGAGGTGAGGAAGAGTTGTTTTTAAAAGGTTACAACAATTTGAGCTTCCAAACCAACAAGGATGGTTACTAATTGCAGACAAGTTTTGTGTTTTGCTTCTATAGTGAATCTATAAGCTGGATAAGCTCCAAGCATGAGACAGTAGTTGCTTCTGTAATAAACTCTAAGTATATTTCTTTTTAATGTAGAAAAGGAATATTTATAGATAAAGAAGTTCATTAGTAAATTGGGGTAGTTTCATCAACTAACAATGCAGTAAAGCTTAAGTGACAATAATGGATCTATTTTATAATCCAAGAATCCTACATTGCATCAACATTCAGAGCACATACTGTAGTGTTTCCATCTCATATGAGAGATGTTCAGTGAGGAGGAGATGTGAAGGTCTATAGAGTACCAATAAAAAGTAATGTTGTTGACCCACTGACAAAGGAACTTTCATAGAAGAAGCATGATGGTCACGTTAGATCACTTTAAATTAGATTCATGAGTGATTGTATATGGTGTAAGTGGGACACCATTAATGTGTATGTCATATGATCTGATCATACGATGATTGCAACAAGATAGTTTATATAGGGTTTCACTATTCAATAAGTAAACTCCATTTATCATGTTCATTTTAGTATGATAGGGTGATTACATGATAATGTCCTAAGAATGTTTGACTCAATAGTGTATGATTTTGGGTCAAGGACCTAAACATGAAATCATGTGTATCTAATATTATTAATTCTTATTTAGTCCCTAGTTAGATATTGTTGTGGAAATTAGGATAACAATAATACATCAGGAATACTTTGTGTGGGGACTAATGACTATGTCTCGTTATTTTTGATATAAAGTCAAACACATAGGTACATGTTAAAGAATAAGTGCAGTGGATAGACACACCCTAAAAATGATACATAGAATTCAGGTAACGCTAGTTAGAGTCATATCTCAATGTGACAAATGATCCTTAGACATAAAGTCATTGCAATGATCACATGTTGTCTAGTGTATTTTAAGACTACTCAATGGGAGCCTCCATAAGGATATTCCTAAAAGAACTAACTATAAGGACTATGACACAAGTGTAAATTTTTTTGATGTAGATTATATTTGTACCTCCTATTAGAGTGATATCATGTCCACTTCATGAATGAGACTATGAATTGCATAGCCCTGCTCATGTCAGTTAATATTGAATATGGGACTCACGTTTATCTTAGTGGTCTACTTGATATCAATAAGTATAGGTTGATATTAAGAGGATGAAAATGCCATGCCCCATATTCAATGTAGATGTCTGAAATAAACAAATCAAATAGTCATGATAACATTGGTTATATTAAGCTTGAAGTTTCTCTCCAACTTATCTGATGTCTTGGGTGGAAATGATGTGCTTGTAGATGTGGATAATTGCTTGTGAAGTCATAACATGATTACATACATCACTACCAACATAGTGTGGAATCTTCACAGTCACACATACAAGATTCAAAAGGAAGAGGAATATAATAGTGGTCATGATTGTAAATGTTTTAATTGACAATTTTCAACCCCTAGATGATTGGTCAGATCCATTAGCTAATTGACTAGTTAGTAGTGGGTCGTCTAGTGTGATAAATCAATTGACTACTCATGAAAGAGCTTCCTAGAATCTTCTAGTCCATTAACTATATAGTCCTCCAATGCTGATAGAACTATAGTATGAGAGGGTTTATACCTTGGATTTTGTTTAAAACCCCTATTATCTACCTCCCTTATTTAAAGGGGAATGACAAATAGGGCTTATGTTACATGTGAGGTGGGTTGGAAACCCTAGACATCATAGCCCAAAGGGAGATAGAGGAAGATATATAGAAATGCTAGACCATTATGGAGAGGTCGTTCCTCCTTGATTGCTCAAAAATCATGCCATTGAGTTCTTTATCTTGCATGTGGATGACATAGAGAAGTTGTTGATGAGTGTTATCTTAAGAGGACTTCATCAACTGGATGGCACATAGAAGTTGTTGTTGAGTGTTATCTTAGAAGGACTTCATCAAATAAAGTTTATGTACTACAACATGTGAATTGTGCCAACTGTTAGGAACATCATCAAATTAACTCCACGACAAGGTATATCTCACATCCCTCTTTGCAAGTAAATTGCTCTTGGATAGGTTTTATTGTAAAATTTACATACAAAAAGATATATTCTTTCTGTTGCAATTGTTGCCATCCCTATATCCCTATAATATCATCGGTCACATGAATGAGATTGGATTATACATAGAAAGTGTTATTCAAGTAGGAAACATTTTCAAAAGTAAGAGAAGCAATAATAGTTTCTCTACTAAAAATGATAGGTTGATATTCAAGAGAATCCATCCTAGAAACAAAAGTAGCATTCTCATACTTAATTGTATTAATTTGACTAACCTAATCATTATTATCTATCTCAAAACCATTATATTATAATTTTAAACAAGTTTGAGCTCATTAAGATTACCAATATCTTTTTACATGAAAAGGTAATATGTTTAAGATCAACCTTCTCCTGGTATAAACTATCAACAACCTTAGGAATATTTTTCTATTTAGACTTACAAGAATCAAGAGAGGCATGATGCAAGTATCATCTAAATTAAAGAATACTTAGTGTTCAATTAAAATTTACCTCTTTTACTTCATGAATTGTGTTTGATCTTTCCATAAGAGCCATGTCCCATTTGTCTCCTTCTATTTCACTTGAACTTCTTAAGGCTTGACAAGAGTCACAAGAAGCATTGTGTCCAAGTTCTTTTCCCTTCTTGTCCTTTCCAACTTTATATATATATATATATATATATATATATATATATATATATATATATATATATATATATATATTCATATTCATGTGGCCCTTGTGGTGATGATGCTTTATTGTCTTTGAACACACATACTTGAAGTCCCCCTTATGGACATATATATGTAGTCAATAAGAGTAGGAGTTGTTCTTCCCCTTTAATGTCTTTACTTAAATTTATAAGGCCTATTTGTCACTTTGGGATTACTCCTCACTTGAAGACGATTCTTCATATTTGAAGGAAACATCCTTTTTTATCCTAGAGGAATCTTCCTTCTCAATTTTATATCTATAATTGAGCTTCATTTTGTATGTTTGGATATTAGTATGGGGTCTTAAACTTCAAGATTTGGAGGTTGGAGGATTTCTCTATGGATGTCACCTTCTTCTCAAACTGGTAGGTAAGGTAGTTGATAGTTTTTAAATTGACCCTTGGACTCAACATATTTCCAAGAGAAACAAGATTGTTGTTGACACTTGAGAATCTTGAGTACATCTCCACAATGGGCTTCATCTTATACATCTTAAACAACTTGAGATGATTTCGGAGCATTTTAATTTTTCATCCTTCCTTTTTTTTGTCCTACATGCGTGACGAAGAGATTATTTCATATCTCCATCATTATCGCACAAGAAAAAAATCTATTGTAACTTGAAGGGAGAGAGGGATCGGTAAGAATCCCAATCACCATAGCATTGAGTTTATCCATCTTCATGTTGTCTTCTTTTGATGTGGTCATGTCCCTATTTGGCATGATGCACGAGAGGTCCATCATACTTTCACGCCTCAAGGCTTATCTCTTAAATCTAGAATTGCATATCGCTCTTCCAATATTAGTAGCCAAAGCCATCAAAAAGACTTTTTGATGGGTACGGCATCCTCCCATAAGGTTGAGATGCCCGAGCATGTTGTCAATCATCTTATCCTATGCATGTGAGTATTTTCTTAGAGAAAACCTTGCTCTGATACTATTTGTAGGATTTAGGATAAATAGGGGTGGTGAATTGATGTATTTACAAACTTAAAACAAACTTTTTAAACCTTCAAATTGTATCACAATATAAGTAAAAATAAGTAATGGATGAGATAGATTGAGAAAAAACACTATTAATTCTAGTGTTTGGAGTTCTTACACCTTGAAATTTTGTAACTCCACTACCTAGAGATGTCGAACTCTAGTAATTTTGAAATTGGGAGTGCCACCTTGTGTTAATCACTATGGGATAATAAATCAAGAAGACTTATCTTTTCATATTAGGAGTAACTAACTTTCTTTTTTAGACAAGGATCAAAGAACCTAACTTGGTACAACCATCTCTTACCTAGGGAAACATTTCATTCACCTTATTTAGCCAAGGAAGAGCTTCACAATTAACCTTTAAGAGAAAGATATTATGAGAGAGAAGTAATGAATGCATATTCATCCTAGTTTTAGTTGCATTTTATCTTATTTTTGTATTCATTTCAATCATTTTAGCTTAAAACTATCTTGCATTATAGTTTTTCATAATTTTATATTAATTTATAGGATTTTGATCCATTTATCTAGTTTACATGGCAGGATGAACTTCATTGATTAGTAGGTTATCCATTATCTAGTGGGACCGAGAAACGTTTAATAAATGCACTATATTTATCATTATCTGTTACATCATTGGTTGTCGAAGCCATCAGTTTGCATTACACCTGCAAAGCCATCAATTTTCATACATGTTCCCATCCATTTGTTGTTGTTCCTTCTCTACAAGCTCCATCAACACAAACCATCAACCTTATGCCAATACCATCTCCAATCGGTCTATCTTAGTTTGTCACTCCATTGGTTGACAACTAATGGATGATTTTCCTTCAGTTCACATGTTTTTGACATGCCATCGATTTGGACCACACCTTCCCAACCATTGGTTTACATCACTCATCTTCTGACAGATGTTCTAACACCCTCTTCCGATGTCCCCCTTTTGATGCTTCTGCTACATTTTCCTTTCCATGGTTGACCTGCATCTCACCTTCTAAAGGAAGTTCTTCTCATGCCTATTGATGTTTGGCTTCCAAGGAACCTCTAAAATCAAAATCCGATGGTGCCCATGCATGTACCAATTGAAGGCTAATCCAGACTCAAGAATAGATGGTTCTCCTACTCAACCTTACAAAGGAATTAATGCTTCATCTTTCAGTGGTCATCCCTAACCCCTTGCCTATAGACAGAGATATAGAATGTTGTGGACCCTTTGTCTACCCCCATTGTTATCATTTCGCCTCGATGGAGGCTGGAGCCTTAACTCCATGGAGGTTGGGAGGGTTTCAAGACCTTGCCTCCCCCTATAAATAGAAGACCAAGATCTCCATAAAAAGGTATTCATCATTGCTGTTGTCAGGCTATTATTTCCTCCACTCACATTTGACCTTTGACCATTTCCATTAGTTGACGAACGACAACCAAAAGTGCTTCCACCTCCACTGCCGCTAAGGTACCAAGGTGTGGCCTCGAAGGAGGCCTGTAAAGGCACCTACATCCATTGATTGATGACCACAACCTTCATAGATTATTTCTGTCTCTTGATAGCAACTAGATCTGACCTTAAAGAAGGAAGAATGACACTCCAAGTCTACCACTAACGAACATCCAGGGGTAGATTTGTTGTTTCCCCAACTGCCATCATTCCACATCTCGAAGACAAATATCCAAATACCACAAATCTATTTTCATATTCTACTGTGATGATGACTTTCTTCCTTTCTTCTATTGTTGTTCTTGTTACTATTGCTATGAGTTAGTGGTCTTCTCACTAGGGTGAGGGTAGTAGCACCGCTACCCGATTTTACTCTTGTGTCTACATCTATTTTTGTATGTACCATTATATGTCTAGAATCAATTGTTTTATGCTTTTATGCTTGTCTGATTAGAAGGGTTACATATTTATTATGGTCTTGGATGTAGAGAACTTTAAACCCAATATCTAGGATATTGATTGATTCTAGTTAAACCCTTTATGAGAACTTTGGATAGGTGTTTTCTGAGGCGATAGATGTATGATCTCTAGGTAACACGAAGGAGATCTTAAAGGGATATATGTATGAGTTTAATCTTAATGCTGAAAAGGGGACTTTCTTGGCCTCAACATATATGTGGTCATGCTTAATATGATGTAGTGAGAGAGCTAATGATCAGTTCCAATGGTGAAACTCATCCCACCATAGTGTTCCCATCCATTCTTTATCAACCATTTAATTAAGCCTTTCATGTTTTTAACTTTAGTTTAATAATCAAATCCAAATCTTGTGTAAAATACTCTTTCTAGTGTGGTTACTTTGATTGGTAAACTCTTACAAACTTGTCCTTTGGGTTTGATCCTGAACTATACTACAATAAGATTTGTCTACTTGTGGGTGGTGATTATTATATGTTAGTTAAGGTGAACTCTAGGGATTTTACCCTAGTGAATTTGCCGGTGTAATATCACACACATCAAGAAGTGATATCATCACAACATGCACAAGTAGGGATATCTCTCTCATAAACAATTATTCTTCACTCAATTGAAGTAAGAAAGTAGAAGCTCAAGATTGGAGTCATTCTCTTTTAGGCATGATACCCAACTCTATAGTAAGTGGGATCATGAGAAACCTTTCGATGCTCCTATTTATAGTTGAGGGTGTCCACTAGATACTAGATATGATTTGGACAAAATATAGTCACTTTTAGGGGAGTAGGTGAAGTCCCAAGGGATCTATTTTCAATTTCCCATAAATAAGTGTAACACCCCACTTGTACCAATCAGAGAGGAATCACACATATACATTCACATTAAGATGGATGTCAAAACCATAATATTCTTTGTGCAAAATAGAGTTTAGATAAACCATCACAGGATAATAATCACAATTTCTCATCCTAAAAAATTAACAAATTTTACATGTACAAAAGCAAAAGGATCTATAAAGTAGGTATAGTTGGCACCCCAACGATTCGTTTATCCTTAAAGGTCCTTGAGCTAGGGTTCTTACTTCAGATGGATTTTCCCTCCTAATCTAGATTCCAACTTGCATCCCACCCCCAGCCATGCTATAAAAATAGAGGTAAGTGAAATTGAAAATATTATAATATAACTAAAACTTGAAAACTGAAAATAGACATTTAGCACTCAACATTGAAAAAGACATGCAATTTCTTTTAGATAAGTTTCTTTTATCTTCACCTATATAAGTTTCGTCGAGATGCACATATGTGCCTCTTCTCTTATGAACCACAGTGCCACTTAGGTTGCACTGATGTGTCTCTTCTCTTCTGCACCGAAGTTCCTCCTCTTATGAGGAACTTATATAAGCCTACTTTTAACATCTTCTTTCTCTTAGAACCCTTACCATTACTCTGGTCTTTATATATAACTTTATCATCAATGTTCATGAAGGTGATACAACATACAACTTAAAACTCAATCCATCATAATTTTACTAACTTTAGCAATTGTAATAGTAAATAGCATAGATATGAATTCATTGAAATTCTCATACACATATATATATGAATCAAGAGATTTAACTATGCTGATACATGGACCACTTACCTTTTCACTTGGAGAATATCTTATCTCTTTTCCTAAGTTTATTAAGCCCTAAACATGATCTTGGGGTTTGGTAACCCCAATTATCATGTACAAAACATGTTTTATATTAATATGTATGTTGCCCCTAACATTATAACCCTAATTTACATTCCTCATAAAACCAACACTTGGAGATTTAGAAACAAACTCTAAAACCACAATATCCAGATTCCTCACAAAAAATCCTTTTCAAAACATATTTTTTTCTCATTTTCCTAAGCATCCAACAAATTACTATGAATTTTAGAAAATCAACCAATTAGAAAATTAGAAAACTCCATGTAGGAGATATTATCCACTGGGACCATGGGGCCATTTGATGTGGCCCAATGATGAACGTTCACACAGCTAGAGGTCTCACCCTAGCGGGTCATCGATAAAAAAAGGTAGGGTGAATTAAAAGACTAAAATACCCATGTGTGAAAGATTAACCAATCAAAAGAACACAACCATCAAGGTCATTTCATGACCCAGCTTGTTCCTACTCCAGGTCATGGATTGCAAGTAACTACTGTGGTGATCTCCACCCCCCGGTGATCATAGGGCAAACCATCTCAGGTCAAAAGTATAGAAGCATTGGATCCGTCTTGTTACCACGAATCCAGAGAGCTCAAACTCAGGCTGTCTCATGGCCTGGAGCAGTGGGGGCTCCTTTTGCCATGTTAGAGGCCCATTGGATGACATAACTCAGGAAGACACCACAAAAGGACTACCAAGAAGCATCAGATAATGCCACAGGGTCAAGCCGAATGTGAGGCCATTGCTACAAGGAAGAATTACACCTAGAAAAGCATCTATTTGTTGGGAACATTGTAAAATAGAGGAAACAAGGAAAGGCCAAGAAACCAAAACTAGAGGCCAAAAAGGGACCCAAAAGGTCAAGTTGTGATCCTTGAGTCTAGTCGAGAACACTCAAAGGAAGATTGGGGATGAAGGAGCACTGAGGTGCCGAGATGACGAACACCGAAGAGCGCCTCCACTGGGCTATATAGGACACGGCTCACCAGGGCTATCCAAGGCGAATTAACCACACAAAAATGATTATATTGTATCTTTGATGCTTACCATTCTTGTGATTGACTGTAGTGAACGGAGCCTTGAGAACCATGCCGCCATCACTAGAGTAGAAGGGATGAGTGGGTGGGGGAATTCATGGGTACTAGATATGGAATCGGATGAGGAGGAGTGATGGGTGGTGACCGGAGGTGCTTTTGAGTACCTTATATATGAGTGAGGAAGGTTGTGGCTCGATCAGAGCATCCATGATGGAGAGGGGTGCTCAGACCAGATTGGGGATTTTGTGGACAAGGTGAGAGAGGGAATGAGTTTGGGATTGATTGAAATGGAAGGGAGAGGCGAGGTGAAAGGGGAAGAATTCTCACGAAATTGTGAAGTTGTGAGGGAGAGAGGAGTCATCGAAGAAAATAGAGAAACACTCCTTTACTCATGAAGGAGCCGGATGAAGAGGACGATAGGAGAACCATTAGATCGAATTTTGATTAAATGTCACTTGATGCACGCAAGAAAAGAAAAATTAAGGTGCAACGCATGACAGTAGGGAATAATTCAGACTTTAGGTAAAATGATGCACTGAATGTATTTCAACAATAAATCCAATTAAAGCTATATTTAAATCCTCCTTAGTTAAATGCAGGGTCAAACATGACCTAAACAACTTCAAATTTGAATCAAAGGCTAATTTGAAGGTCTAGACCATTCCCAGCCAATTAGATTTAGGATTTACACATGTTTTGGTCCACATTTTCTACAATGACCATTAATCTCAATTATAACACATTTAAAGGATAAAATAGTTTGAAAATGCTTCTCTTGTTGAATCCTTAAGTCAAAATTCAAAATATACATTCATCACCCATTCAAGAGTCATATTAACCCATTTATCCACTTTTTGAGTAATTTCCTTGGAGGAGAAAGAAAATGTAGATATTTATTATTTCTCTTATCTTAAAGGCTATTAAAAGAAAACAATACTTCTAATCCAAGTTGTTTAAGTTCTAAATTTCGAATTCCTTGGCTCTTGACTTTCTCTTGCATTTCTTTTAAACTTCTTTTATACAAAATAAAGGAAAAGCCAACTTTTCAAATAACTGTCATACATTATAAAGGAAAAAGGTGTCCTTGAGTTCCTTTCTATTTCTCTTGCCTTGTTTTTTTAAAGCAACACTATTTTTGCCTTTTGCATTAACACTCTCAAAGAAATTTTCTGTTAGGGAAAACTACATCAAAAATTATAACCATGAAAATTCTAGGGTGTTACATTTCTACCCACATAAATTAAATTTTGTCCTTGAAATTTTTATTTAAAACTACCCCCTTAGAAATACCCATATTTAGCACAAAAACTTCAACATACTACTATCATCAAAAGTTTGAAATATTTATAGAGTTTGAAAAGAAAAAAAAGTATTACACCACTAGACTCTACTCATTTTTTTCATCATCACTATCTACCATGGCGAAGATTCTAGCCTGCCTCTTCTTCTTGAGCGCTTGATTGACATTAGGCTCTTTCTTTTGGATCTTATGGCAGTTATGTCTAATGTTGGATATCTCGTGACATGCATAACAAACTCATGTTCCAAACCTACATTCTCCCAAATGGTACTTGGAGCACTTCACACATTGGGTCTTTCCATTCTGGTTTGCAACATCTTCACTTGGAGCCTTCTGCTTCTTGTCATTGTGATGGTTGGAGTTGTGGTTATTGTGGTGACTCTCCTTCTTCCATGTTCATCATGGATGATCTTCTACCTCTAGGGAAGCATATAGGGCACTTTGAAGGGTATGGTACCCGCGCCCTGATAGCATAAAATTGAGTTCTGGCCTGAGACCCCTGATGAACTTCTTGGTCTTGCATCTTTCATCACAGTCATAGTCATACTTCTGCAAGATTCTAAACTTCATGGCATACTAGGTGATAGTCATGTCACCATGTTGATGAAGGTTGCGAAATTCTTCTTCCTTCCTCTCGATCATGGCCTCAGATATGTAATGGTATTTGTAGGCCTCAGAGAATTCCTCCCATGTGAGTGGAGGAGCATCGTCTTCATGAGAACCTAGCAGGTTCTCCCACCATGTCCTAGTAGCACCCTTCAGCATATGTGTCCCAAAGTGAACCTTGGATTGGTTGGGACAATCTAGGTCACAAAAGTAGTGTTCCATGTCCTGCAACCGACTCTCAACTTTTCCTACCACGTCCACCTCTTCCTCTCTTGTAAAGGAATTAGGTTTGATCTTCAAAAAGTTGACTAGGGAAAGCCCAGGGTTGCCCGCTTGGTCTTCTCTTCTTCCCATGGAAGTAGCTAGCACTCTAACCAAGAAATCAAAGGACACCATGGGGGTTTCTCGATGTGGATATTCTCAACATTCTCCTATGCTAACAGATTCATCTTCATCCCGACCCATGGCTACCTTTACATTGTCACCCTTCTTCTTAGGTGTCATCTATGAAAAAGAACATAAACTACATGAGATTATGAGAAAAGCCTAGTGGCCAACTATATTTTGGCCTCTGATACCATTATTGTAACACCCCACTTATACCACTCAGAGAGGAAGCACATGTATTCATTCACATCAAGGGGGATGTCACAACCATTATATTAATTTCACAAAGTGGAGTTTTAATAAACCATTATAGGATAATAATCACAATTTATCATCCTCTAATCTTAACAAAGTTTACATGTACAAAAGGAAAAGGATCTATAAACTAGGTATAGTTGGCACCCCACCTCCTTGAAGGTCCTTGAGCTAGGGTTCTTACTTCATACGACTTTTCCCTCCTGAGCTAGCTTCCAACCTGAGGGCATCCCACCCCCATCCATGCAATAATAGTAGAGGTAAGTGGAATTGAACATATTATAATATAACTAAAATTTGAAAACTAAAAATAGATATTTAGCATTGAACATTGAAAAAGACATGCAATTTCTTTTAGGTCAGTTTATTTATTCTTAACCTATATAAGTGTCCTCAGGTTGCACATATGTGCCTCTTCTCTCATGCACCAAAGTTCCTCTTAGGTTGCACTGAGGTTCCTCTTATCTTATGCGCCAAAGTCCCTCTTCTCTTATGTGGAACTTATATAAGCCTACTTTTAACATTTTCTTTCTCTTAAAACCCTTAACATTACTTTGGTCTTTATTTGTAACTTTATCATTAATGTTCATGAAGGTGATACAACATATAACATTTTTTTAGTCGACTAGAAATATTGTTGCTGTATAGAAAAACCAAAAACTTTGGGCACTGTACAAGGACCCCTAAATCTAAAATTGTAGAAAAAAATGGAATACGAGCTCGCGCAGGAGTTGTTCCATTCCAAAAAAAAACAAAACTGGAAAGATAAAAAACCTAGAAATAATAGCTTGAGGCTACAGAAGAGATCCACCCATAGAAGACATAAAAGGCCTACAAGATACATTAAAAGAGACACTAACATATAAGATCACCCACAAAGGGTGCCCCTTTTTAAGAGCTTGCAAGCACTCATCTGACAGCCAGAGAGATCTAGTCCGTGGCAAGCAAGAGATCCTGTTCTGTGAGATCCATCTTTCAGAATTATGAACATATGTAGACATCTAGGCCTCTCTAAGACAAGAGACAAGTAGATGTGTAACCTAGTTGTTGAAAGCAACTTCCTGCCCTACATCCGATAAGAACAAATCAACCTTGCCAATCTAGAAACGATCTCCACGCATCATGTAAGACATGTTGAGATGGAACTCATCTGCCACTATCATTAACCACACCCAAAAATCGTGGAAGCCAAGGACCACCACAAACAAGATCTATCGAGGAGTTGAATCTTGAACTGGATTTGATAAGGGGTAGCTCTCAAAACATCTGAAAATGCTATCAAATAAGAATAGAAAGCAAGAGAAGGTAGGAGAAATCGGGGAGATTAGATAGAGTCATTGATCCATGACACTTCATCTGATCTTATTCTCCTCGGCTTCTTCTTTTTCTTCCTTGGTCTGGGGCTTTCACTAAGCTTGAACTCCAGCATTGGGTCTTGTTCGAGATCACAGGAGCTTGTGGACTCATCCATGGATACTTGTTCAGAAGCTTTGTAGTACTCAAGAGAGATGTCATTGTCATGTCCTAAATTCTTAACACATTGCGGGGTAATCCTTAGACTTGAGAGGTAAAACTCCCATTCTAAGTCAAGACTATCTGCCACCATGTAAGGAGAGTTACAGTACATGTTTGGTTCAGCAGGAGCCTTTGCATCGCACTGGGCTGCATTGGATGGGATCTGGTTGTTGTTCAAGCTGCTACTAGGCTCAGAAGCATTCCTTCAAGCACCTGCAGTGTCAGTCATTTTCCCTGCATGGATCTGCAGGTCACTTTTCTGAGAACGCCTAGTGCCCATGGGACAGGATGCAAAATGGTGGCCAAAACATGAACATTTTGAACACAGTAGGGGCCTGGAGATGTACTCGACACCAAGAGGCATGGGAGCTTCATCTACTTCAACGGAGATTCGTTTAGGGAAACCAGAGTTGGAGTAGAGTTCTACGCACACCAAGGATTTTTTGAGGTAGTTGGAAGATAGCATCACTTCCTCAAAGTCCAGTGGGTGATCGAGCAAGCTCGCAACTCCGCCGAGTCACGCCTTTGTCCAAAGTGCCCCTGGGTTTTGGATTTTCCCCCATACCGGTATTTTATGGAAAGACACTAGGGGAAGAGGCTCACCTGGCTCGTAGGGATGGACAATCACGAGTGTGTCACCTATCATCCAGGGGGATTCGTTGATGATCCTCTCCCTTTCCTTAGCAGTTGGGAGTTTGACAACGAACCCTTCCATCTCTTTTGCAATGACTTGGAAATCACCACTCGGGCACCAATTTCTCTTGATCCACCCATGGAGCTGGCCTTTGTATGGCTTCCTTCCAGTGCAGTGGATCGACACGAACTCCTTCCAGTTTGGAGCGGACTCATCCTTTCTTGAGAAGGAAAAACACTTGGAGCAGTTCTTCACTGCTGGTTCAATGTGGTCGATAACAGATTGGACCTCGCACGATCTACCTGGACGATTGGAGTGCAGCCACTCGGGAAGATCAGACGGTGAGATCTCATTTCCGTTCAGCGGCAGATCTACGGTAGGGGAAGATGGAGGGGACGATGATGAGGTCAAGGGACCCTTTGGATCGACACGATTTTGGGACAAAGGCGGGTTTACCACTCCGGTAGCCGTACTTGAGCCATTTGGAGGAGTCGAGGATGACTCGCAACCATCGATGTTCCCATCCCTATCACTCTCGTCACCTCTAGGGTTCCTGCCTCTGCCTCTTCCTCTCCCACCTTGTCCGCGTCGCGCCATCTCTCCCTATTTCCTATCTTAATTCATCATAATTTTACTAACCTTAGTAATTGTAACAATAAATAGCATAAATATGACATTCATTGAAATTCTCATACACACACACACACACACACACACACACACACATATATATATATATATAAATCAAGCAATTTAACTATGTTCAATTTTCATGGACCACTTACCCTTTCACTTATAGAATATCTTCTCTCTTTTCCTAAGTTGAATAAACCCTAAACACGATCTTGGGTTTGGTTGCCATAATTATCTTGTAAAAACATATTCTATATTAATATGTATCTTGCCCCTAACATTAAAACCCTAATTTCCATTCTCCATAAAATCAATGCTTGGAGATTTAGGAACAGACTCTAAAACCACAATATTCGGATTCCTCACAAAAAATCCTTTTCAAAACATATTTTTGCTCATTTTCTGAGCATCCATAAAATTATTGTGAATATTAGAAAATCGTCCAATTAGAAAATTGGAAAACTCCATGTAGGTGATATTATCCACTAGGATCCTGGGCCCATCTGTTGTGGCCCCATCATGAATGACCATGAACCTAGGGGTCTCAGCCCAGTGGGTCATCGGTTAAATAAGGCAGGGCCAATCAAAAGACTAAAATACCATTTGTGTGAAAGATTAACCAATCAAAAGAACACAGCCATCAAGGTCATTTCATGACCCAACTTGTTCCTGCTCCAGTCCATGGTTCGCAAGCAACAATTGTGGTGATCTTTGCCCCCCTAATCATAGGGTAAACTATCTCAGGTCAAAAGAATAGGAGCATTGTCTCTTTCATGTTTCCATAAATCCAGATAGCTCAAACTCAGGTTGTCCCATGGTCTGGAGCACTGGGGGCTCCTTCTGCCATGTCGGGCGCCCATTGGATGACCTAACTCAAGCAGATACCACAAAAGGACTACCAAGATGCATCATATAATGCCATGAGATCAAGATGAATGTGAGGCCATTTCTATGAGGAATAACTGGACCAAGAAAAACATTTGTGCATTGAGAACACTATAAAATAGAGGAAATGAGCAAAGCTCAAGAAGCCAAAACTAGAGGGCAAAAAGGGACCCAAAATGTAAGGATTTGATCCTTAAGTCTAGGTGAGCATGCTCGAAGGAAGGTGAGGGATAGAGGATCACAAATGTGTCGAGATGACAAACGTTGACGAATACCTCCGCTAGGCTCTATAGGGCATGGCTCACCAGGGTTAACCAGGGCGAATTAACCACACGAAAATGACCATAGTGTCAGTGATGCTTACCGTTCTTATGATTTGACTGTGGTGAACGGAGCATTGAGAACCAGATCGTCATCACTGGAGTAGAAGGGATGAGTAGGCGGGGAATTCAGGGGTACTCGAGATGGAATTGGCTAAGGAGGAGTGATGGGTGGTGACTGGAGGTTCTTTTCAGTACCTTATATAGGGGAAAGGAAGGTCGTGGCTCAGTCAGAGAATCCATGGTGGTGAGGGGTACAAAGACTAGATTGGGTGTTTCATGCACAAGGAAAGAGAGGGAATGAATTAGGGCTTGATCTAAATGGAAGGGAGAGACAAGGTGAAAGGTGAAGAAATCTCAAGAAATTGTGGAGTTATGAGGGAGAGAGGAGTCTTTGAAGAAAACTGAGAAATGCTCCCTGACTCACAAAGGATTCGGATGAAGAGGATGATAGGAAAGTCATTAGATTGAATTCTGATTAAATGTCATCCATCTAATGCACGTGAGAAAAGGAGAATTACAACACGTGACAATAGGGTATGATCCGGACTTTAGGCAAAATGATGCATTGAATGCATTTTGACATTAAATCCAATTAAAACTATATTCAAATCTTTTTTATTTAATTTGGAGGGTCAAACAAGACCCAAAAAAACTTCAAATTTAAACCGAAGGCTAATTTGAAAATCTAGAACATTCCCAGCCAATTAGATTTAGGATTTACACACATTTTGGTCCTCATTTTCTATATTGACCATTAATCTCAAATATAATGCATTTAAAGGATAAAATAGTTTGAAAATGCTTCTCTTGTTGAATCCTTAAGTCAAAATTCAAAATTTACATTAATCACCCATTCAAGAGTCATATTAAACCATTTCATCCCCTTTTTGAGTAAATTCCTTGTAGGAGAGAGAAAATGTAGATATTAATCATTTCTCTTATCGTAAATGCTATTAAAAGAAACTTGTACTTCTAATCCAAGTAATTTAAGTTCTAAAATTCGAATTCCTTCGCTCTTGACCTTCTCCTGCATTTCTTTTAAATTTCTTTGATAGAAAATAAAGGAAAAACTAACTTTTCAAATGATTGTAATACATTATAAAGGAAAAGGTGTCCTTGAGTTCCTTTTTATTTCTCTTTCCTTATTATTTTGAAAGCAACACTATTTTTTCCTTTTTACATTAACACCCTCAAGAAAATTTCTATTAGGGAAAAGAACATTAAAATTTAAATTAATCATGAAAATTCTAGGGTGTTACAATAAGTGATTATCTTAGTCTATTAGAATAAATATCTTGTGTGAATTCTAGCTGGTGGTTAGTTGTTATACTTTCAAGAAACATGGTCATTAGGAAATTCCCTTAAGCATTTTCAACTGAAGAAAATTGTAGAGATGATCAACCATGATCAAGTGGAATTTTCCTAGGTAAATTCCATGTAATTGTGCTCTTAGACCAAGCTCAAACTAACATGTAAGGTGGAATTTTCTTATGCAATTCCAACTAACAATATTTGTTGTTCTTAGTGTGTTTCCAACATATGAAACCACTACACCATTCATAAATCCTATTTTTGACTTTTCCATTTGGTACTTCAATGAGGAAAACCACATGACTAGTTCAAACTTTTATGCATGGATGTGTAACTTCACTATGATCATAATCATGTTGTTAGTTACTTTTTGAACTTTTTTTTTATCAGTAAGCGTGCTTCTCTTCCAATAAACCAAAAAAGTATGTACAAGTAGGGGTGAGATAGGAATATCTCACAATAAGGATATAGAAACCTATCTATAGAGGTTCTTGCTATCACTTTCTATTCTATTCCACGCTGCATTGGCAGAAGTGGGAGTGCTTTCAAAAATGGTTTTGTTTCTATAGAACCATATGTAGTAGATAATTTGATACAAATTATGTATTAAAAAATGATCTAAAGAGTTATTTGATGATATTGGGTCAAATTGAACTTTGTTGTGTGCCCTGTTAATTTTCTCAAATTAGGATTTGTCAATTTGAATGTAGGGAGAGCATATATTCGTTCTAAAATATCTCAAATAGATTCATTAGACGCAATAACATGGAATAGTTATGTCATCACCAAAACATGAGAGTAGGAATGAGATTGAGTTCTTTTATGTTTGATATACTAAAAATACTTCAAATGAGAGTAGGAGAATCATTATATGGAATTTTAGTAAGTTCAATTATTGGCATTCTTAGGGAATGAGTGATGTAAAAGTGTGTAGGGATTAGCGATTCACTTTTATAACCCTAGCGGCTAAATTCATATGTAGTCTTGAGTCAATAAAACTCACATGAGTAATGGACAAGGACCAACTTACCAAAGGGGATGCTAAAAAGGTCTAATATATGAAGTGTGTATGTAAGGCCCAACTCACTTCCTCTGTGTGCAGAGTGTTACCCCATGGATCTATTATTTACTCTGAATAGCAATGGATAATCATTCACATTACTTGAGGTTACACACGATAATATTGAACCACATCATCCTTTCAAGGTTCCACATACATCACATGATCTCACTTTAATTCACATGTGTTAATGTTCACCACTATCTATCATTATTTCTCCTTTGTAACAGTCACTTCTTTAGAATCACATCTAGGACATACTTGTCTCACATGATAATGTGAGTTCATGTTAAGCATTAATTAAACCTTTTAACATGTACTTATGTATATTATCTTTCTATACATCTTAGAACATCTCTTCCATTACTTATCCTTATTTTTATCTCATTACAACGTAATATGTCTTTTTTTAGTTTCTTATATTTATTCAAGGAGATTTCAAGCTTAGTAGTTCTCATGTGAATAGGTTACACATACCAACCACTTGTTATTATATGAACATCAAAGGAGCACGTCAACGTTGAATGTAAAAGCCACATGTCATTATTTAGATCCTAATGTCACAATATGGATATATAATAATATCATTTATAGTTAAGTAACCAACGTTCATCATAAGATCACAAGTACAAACCAAAAAAGTTAGAACATTATTAACTTATACAATGATCTATAATATATAACTCTTGGCAATTGCTCCCCCCATAAATAAAAATATTAATATAATTTCTTTTTATTTTATCTAACACAAAAAGGGAGTGATGTTGCTAGTTGATCCCGTTCGTCACCCAGGTATGAACGTAACATGGAAATTGTGTAGCAATCAATATTAGAAGGACCAATTCTTATTTATTCTATTATGATATAAATAGATGGGGATATCTTGTTGATTATGAATTGGGAAATGTCCTTGATTTCAAAATAACATTAGATAATGATCATAATAAAACATTTGGCATCAAGAGATCATCTATCAATCATTAATTGGAAGTATCCTTGCTCGCTCATACCTTTTCCATGCTAGACAAGTGATCAGGTAGACATCCAGTCACCTGAACCTTCTTGGTTCATGCTCCTCTTTGAGATCTAGCAACTAGTCTCCTTAAGAAACCAACAACAACACTTCTATAACCTTCATTCCAACCCTAGGTAGAAAGAAAAGAACAAAACAGGTAGGCAAACATGAACTCTATATGTCAAACATAACTCCATGGGAGTAGAGATTCATTGTATCAGCATAAAGAGGAAGAATATGATGAAGAAAAGAAGAAGAGATGAAGAAATTATTTATTATAGCTTGATTCCATGTTTAGATCATAGACATAACTCTATGGAAGAATAAAATTGATGGGGAAATGATAGTTTCCTTCACCACACCTCAACTTGTATTGGTCGACCTCATGTTTTCTACATCTTGAGATTACATAACTAATAAAAAAACATATATTACCATCTTCCACAATGTCAAAGAACCCCATATTAAACTTCTAGCATTAAACCTAGGAAATTGATCGACTTACAGTGAGGTTGAACTTACGATTGAGTAGTTGTTTGACTTATTGTCTAGTTGTTTGACCTCCAACCAAACTAGGGCTCCAACTCTTTGGAAAATCAAATGACTTCCTAAAGGTTAGACCAACTTCCAGCATTAAAAAAACCCACACTTGGTCTTGCCTATATTGACCCATTCTGGCTCCTCGATGCCAGCAAGTCACATTGATCTTCCTAGTAATTGCATGACTTGTCTGTTTTGGTAGTTAAAACCTTATTCTAATGTATGAAAACCCATTATAAGGCATCTCTGAGTAATCTATGGGTCCATTCATCTCAAGAACTCTTCTAAACATACATCTACACTCCCAACAAGGATGAGAACATGACCTATTGATAATATTAAGGGTTTAAACCCCTCATTAACCACAACCCTAATCCAACATAAGGTTTAGAGATCCTCATTCTATTACATATTTGAGAGTCAAGCATATTTTGTTCAAGAATCATCCATGATATAAACATCATCCATGAGAATTAATTAGAACATTATTCAATCACATGGGATATTACATTTTTGTAATATAAAGAGATCAAAATTAAACAAATAGTTTCATATGTAGTCTTGGAACAAGGAATATAAAATCACACCCCCGCCCCAAAATAATTTTTACACAAAATTTAATAAGAGGTGGAAGTATCACATCAAATGTGCCAACTTGGTCTTTTTATAGATAAGAATTTCTTTATATGATCCTTCATTTTCTAATTAGACTTGTTTTAGAAGAGACAACAGCCAAAATCATCACCCCAATAGTACCCTCATGTTGACATTTACAAGTGGGACATTATGGTCTAACCACTTGAGTTGCAATAATCAAACCACTACTAGTAACATGAGCATCATCTAGTCTTCTGTCACTTCCTGTAATCTCACCAACATATACCCACTCTCGTACAACATCCTTAACTATATGCATGTTGCCAAGATGAGCATCATCATTGGTTGTATTATTGTTATGACTGTGTCTGAGCTTAATTGGTAAATTAGGGTTTACCTAGATAATTATAAGCTTAATTAGATTGATCATTGTTTAAAGTTTGATTAATTATGATAGTTAATTATGATGTTTTAAACTTAATGAGAAGATCTAATCATGCTTATATTTCACATAATTAGGGTCTGAGAATCGAAAACCCCGATCGGCCAAAGTTAGGGTTTTGATGGCATATGAATATAGAATTTGGTATGTATAGTGGTGTACTAAATAATTTTTAGTATTTATAAACAACTCTGACTTAGTTGAAATTTGTATATAATTTAGAAAACTCATTTAACAACTCCTGAAAAATATCAAAATTTTTTAATATTTCTATGATTTGTTTGTCAGTCGAGTTTGTCGAGGACAAACTAAGTCGACCATGTATTCAAATTGTAATATAACAATGTGGTAATTGAATTTTTATCTTTTTATTATTACATACAATTGATCTAATATTTTAAATGTAGTTGGGAATCCCTATAATAGACATCTTGTTAAATTTTTAATGATGTTTGATCTCTACAAAGAGGGGTGTCGGTCGAGTTTGTAACTCGACCAACCATGTTTCAGACTGCAATATATCAGTGCACTATTTGATTTTTCATTATTTATTGGTAGCTCCAAATGATCTAAAATTTTAAATTAAGTCCTGGAACTAAATTAAAACAACATGATAAATTTTCATAATTTTTGGAGAAGGCTTGATCTATTAAATAAATGAATTACAGTAACATTTTTATGATAGAAGGTTTAGCTAAAATAAGAGAAAGTATAGTGAGGAGTCAATGTGCAATTGATCCAAGCAGCTCAATTTCTCTATATGGTTAACCTAACACACAAGGATCTCTCATAATTAGTGATTCATTCTAGAGAAATGAAATCCTAGAGAGAGAGGGAGAGTTAGGGTTTGAGAGGAGAAAGTGGTGGAATTGTTGATCTAGGGTTTCACTATCTGAGTTACAATGAAATCAAGTAAGTTTAGCTTCTTTGCATAGAATTTCATGGTGAATCTTCTACAACATGTCAATATTCCTTCCCTCCTCTATTTTGATTTGAAATGATATCAAATCTCCCATTTTTCTCACTCTTTCTCCATAATTCTTCATTCCTAGGGTTTTTGAGTTGAAAGGAAGAAGAAAGTCGTGATTTGTTAGGGTTTTTATATGAGTTTGAGATTTTCATATGTGGGATGTGTTTTTGAGATGTTTTCACACCTGGTGTCATCAGTGTTGCTTGATATCTCAGTAAAGGGGGTGAAATCATATATGAGTCGAAAGTTGGAAATGTGTGAATAGATATTCTGAAATACATTTGAAGTGCTTCTCTTGACATCATAGTATTTATTTATTTAATGTTATTCTTGATGCATGATATTCAGTGAATGGCATGGAAACACTAGTTCAGTTCATTACATGGTTACATATATGTGTGTGTATATATTTGGTTATATGTGAACTCTTGAGAGCAATCTTTATTCAGTGAATGTTTATGACGCAATAAATCCTTATGCAAGACATGTGATATGTGAATGAGTCAAATGCAACCCTAAGGATAGGGTATTAAGTGAATCAAGTTTTGTGATATAAATGTTTCTCAGTATGAGATGTGGTTATGTTCAACAGTTCAATTTGTGGTACATTTTATAGATGATTAATGAAATAAACTATTGGCAAAGATAAATTATGAAATGTTGATGCGATGATTGAATGATGAATTTAAAGAGAGAATTAGACATTTAGATGCCTAGAACATTGTAGAATCCTTCACAAGAGGCCTGCGTTGTGAGGAGGAAATAGTTTCCCGATTGGAGGTCCCACATAGATCGAGGTAAGCTAGAGCGCATCATTTTTAGGTGTGGGGGTCTAGGCCAGTGAGGGAGGAGTCCTTAAATGATTTGTATCTAACACCAACTGGGGATGCAAGTGGTACCTGATATATGAGTTGTGGTGATCAGTGGACATTTTCGGTAGGTCCACTAGTGCACAACAAGCCTGAATACATTGACTCACCCCTGAGTACCCAGTTGAGAGGTGGAGTCTGAGATATCCGACCGCTCCCATTAGTCGTCAAGAGGCAGACATGCCAAGGCATGTTGTAGACGGGGTCTTACTTGAGACATAGTCTTAGAAACCCATGCATGCTTTAAAGCCTTGTAAAGTGAGATCATAGCTTGCTGCAATTATTCGACATGTTGTGGTACACCTCATGTGGGTTCATGGCATAATAAGATGAATGAGAGGTTAATCAAGTGTGTGTAGTTATTCATTTATTCTTTGTATGTTTATGAATTATTAGTTCTCTTTATGATTAATCCATCATGTTCAAATATTTATGAACTCTTGTAGATATCTAGAATATCCTGCCATATTTATGTTTGTGAATGATTAGTCCTTGTATAGCTTGCTATGATTCTGATTGATATCAATTGCTCAACAATATATCTATAATTATATAAGTGTTTTAAACTATTTCTTTAAAGTACTCATTCACTGAGTGAGTAGGCTCACCCCTCTACTCACAATTTTTAGGGATAACACATGGATTGAAGATGTCAATGCATTAGAGTAGATCTGCCACAGGAGTCAAGTATGAGATTAGTTAAGTTCAGTCGATTCCTATCACTCTAGGTCCTTGTATAGAGTTGAGAGAGAATTGTAAATGATAATGTGTAACTTTTTTCCTTAATAATAGAGAATGTATTTGATTTTCATGCCATATGTACATGGAGGTGTGAGAAATAGAATGGATGTTTAGATATGTATCTTTAATGTTGAGATATGATTGGAGTAACCAAGGTTCAATTCCCTTGTAAATATTTTTTTATGTGATTGAATGTGAGAAAACAAAGAGTTTGAAATAAAAGAAAAAAAGTTGGGAGTGATATTAGTATTAAGGATAATCCTCAACTTATGCCTCATTCTCATGATTAATGGAAATCGTGGGATTTGGGTGTAACAACTTGGTATCAGAGCCTAGGATGAGTCGGCATGGATCATTAGGAGAGAAAGTCAGAGTTATAAGTGTGGCCGTTAGGAGATGATGTGTTAATATCTCTGGAAAGTCTAAGTATTTGGATACCATGGCGTAGTATCTGGATACTTAGGTTGACTAGTATCAAGCTACTATGTCTATTTTTCTCTGGATGCCCTGGCCAGGCATGCGGTTGGAGGATGGACTAGAGAGAAACCCTAGAAATATTAGGGTTAGAAGACCAGAAAGAAATGAATGAATAGAGCATAAAGATAAAATGTAATATAACTCTTGTTTTATATTGTTGCTTTGATCGGAGATCAGTATAAATGCTCTCATATATTTGGATTCAAATATTCAATTTTTTGAAATGTGTGTGGTCCTTTATGATTGTTGTACACTATGAAGTTATTTCAGTTATTGTTTACATTCTTTGCATCAAATAGACCGGAAGTTGTCTTTAAATGAGTTTACCCTGAATGGATATTTTTTCTATATGTTTGAGATATATAGAAGTTGTTTAATCATGAGTAGCTCTTGGATTCAGGACTGTAGGTTCATCCTGGTCCAACTGGCAGGATGCATTACTGGGATCTAATGACTCCTATTTATAAACCTAATAAGAGTAGTTAAAATATGGAGAGGTAAACATAGAATGTAATGAGTATGTAAGAACATTAAGATGTTAAAATATAAGAGAAAGGTAATTAACTAAGAATCAGTTGGAACCTATATCTAAGATCTAGCTTTGGGGCCTCATATGAGAAACCCTTAATTGTGAATAAAGGAAAATGATATAAGGTTTGGATTAAGTTTAGTAATCAATATTACATGACCTATAAATATGAAATATGGAACATATATGAGGAAAGTATGTAAGGGCCAAGATAGTAAGGATCCATTATGAGGAATGGATTATATAATCAAGTAAAAATCTTTTATGTACTCTAAAGAAAAGGGAAAATAAAGGAAAAGAATTAAGTATATGATAAGTATATATAAGTGATGAGTCTCCAGAGGAATTAAAGTAAATAGGACTATATGAACATGTAAATTATAAGACTAGGATAAGAAAATCAGATGAAATAAAAGAGAAGTGATTGTGGTGTTTGATTAAGCAATGAGGGTTACATGATATAATTGAGAGCATGGAATGTGTACGTCTATTACGAAGTTTAATACATTCATCCTTACTACCTTTGGATTCTAAGTCTCTATAGAACAACAATCTAGTTTCCATTGGTTGTATTCAATGAGTTCATAGTCATGAAATGGAACTACTTTTCAAAGAAAGAACAAAAGTGTATCTAAATAAATGAACAAGTCATATAGAGGTAGACTATATTTAGGACAGAAAAAATTGATTGAAAGAGAAACTTTGTTTGACCTTGCATGAGTTGTTTTATTTATGATGAAGGATATGTAATGTATTGAACATGAGGTTTCACCTAGTATAGAGAATATTTGTTTAGAATTTCAACTTCACGTTAGTAAAGGATACAAAGAAATATATGCAACATAGATTACATAATCATACACATGAATAAGAAACATGATCATAAGAGAAAAGTAGAAGTCAAAGATGGCATGTGGAAGAATAGTATGTGGTAAGAGGATTATGGAAAGTAAGGAAGGGTTTGAAACATGATGGAGTAATATTGATTATAAAATAAAGAGGTTGCGAGATTCAAGAAAGTGCTAATTAGTCAAATATCCTTGTTGATAACTAATCAAACATACATATGAGAAATGTGTTAATAGAATGTTTGAAGATAAGAATTCTAAGTCTCATAATCATCTTATCTTTTAAATCTTCCTTAATTAGATCAATGTGGGAATGAAGTTATAAGAAAATGAATCATATATGATGCATAACCATCATGGTAGAGACATATATTTAATGTAACAATGACACAAGATATGATGATGAAACCCTAGCAGGGTAAATTAAGAATGTAATCTATCTGAATGGCCAACTAAGAGAAAGGAAATTCAAGTGGTAAATATAAGGAAGACTTTAGTAAACTTCAACATAGCTAAAGTTTTCATACTAAAATAAGGGACTAAAATCATGTCACAACAAGATCATGTTATTGATAAGGATGACATCTTAGAATGTTTGAATTTGTAGTAGCTCAAGGGATGTCACTAGTGGTTTGACCTTGAGTACTAATATCATTATAAAATAAAATTTCGAGATGAGTAATATGAGAACAAATTAGCAGTAATAGTAATTTAGGGTTTAAAGGTAGAAAATGAGAAAGGTAGATAAATAAGATGGAAAATGACTAAAATAGAGGATAAGAAATAAATTTGAAGTGTAAGAAGTGTGATTTGAACGGAAGGATAAATGCAACATGATAAAACTATGATATGAAATAAATTCTTGCAGTGGTAGAAAGAATGATGAGTAATCCATTCTTACCTTGAATATTTTAATGTTAAAGGTGTTTATTCTATATGATTAAATTGTGAAGGATGAGTAAGAAGAATCGAGTAGTACTTAATAAGGAATATGTAAGAGAAAAAATGGCTTTCACTATTATATGAATTTGTTTGTAAAGAATACAATCATTGAAGGCATGTTAAGAAGTACATTTGTTTGCATATGATCCCAACTATACATGTACAAGCAATATATTAAAAAAATCAAAAGGAGTGTTATGGTCTTAGTCATTCATACCATTAATTTGGCTTAGTACGATATAATTGTTGTTAAATATAGTATTTCAGCTTATGAGTGCTTTTATATTTGAGTAGTACAATTGTAAACTTCAAAACAGCAAGGTGGACTCTCTTTAGTAACTGAGAGGTGATATGGAACAATAGTACATATTGAGCAATATGAATTGAGATAGTGGGATCAAATTACCACTACTGAGGTAACACCTCAAGAGGGTGTCAAATGATTGAAAATGGTCGATTTCTCTCTCTTTTCTATTATCGATTGTGACAGAAAATTCTTTAGTTGTCATTGAGAAGCCTTGTATAAAATATGTTGGGACTAGAAGAGAAACAAAAGACACAATGTTGAAAACAATATTCTAATATGAAATACAAGAGTATAGTGACATATAAGATTTAAAGATTTTAAAAGAAACTTTAAATATACTTTATCGGTGTAATTATGTTTTGGGGACGAAACCTTTTTAAGGGGGGAGAATTCTAATGGCAGTGCCTGAGCTTAATCGGTAAACTAGGGTTTACCAGGATGATTATATGCTTAGTTAGATTGATCATTATTTAAACTTTTATTAATGATGAAAGTTAATTATTATGTTTTAAATCTAATAAGAAGATCTAATTATGCTTCCAGTTCACATAATTAGGGCCTGAGAATTGAAAATCCTGATCGGCCAAAGTTAGGGTTTTAATGGCATATGAATACAGAATTTGATATGTATAGTGATGTACAAAATGATTTTTAGTATTTTTTATATGACTCTAATTTAGTTTAAATTTGGATATAATTTGTATAAATCACAAGTAATCTTGAAAATTATCAGATTTTTTTAATATTTCAATGATTCATTTATCAGTCAAGTTTGTCGAGGACAAAATTAGACGACCATGTATTCAAGTTGTAATATAACAATGTGGTAATTGAATTTTATCTTTTTATTAATACATTCAATTGATCTAAAATTTTAATTGTAATTGGGAAAACCTATTATAGGTATCTTGTTAAAAAAATATATTTTTTGTATGATGTTTGATCTCTACAAAGAGGGGTGTCGATCAAGTTTGTAACTCGTCCGACCATGTTACAGACAGCAATATATCAGTGCACTATTTGATTTTTCATTATTTATTGATAGATAGGAATGATCTAAAATTTTGAATTAAGTCTTGAAACTCAACTAAAAACAACATGATAAATTTTTATAATTTTTGAAGAAGTTTCGATCTCTAAAATAAATATATTACAGTAACATTTTTTTGACAGAAAGTTTAGCTAAAATAAGAGAAAGTATTGTGAGGGGTCAATTTGCAATTGACCCAAGCAGCTCAATTGATCTACAAAGTCAACCTAACACACTAGAGTCTCTCATAAATTATGATTCATTCTAGAGAAATGAAATACTAGAGAGAGGGTGGAGGGTTAGGGTTTGAGAGCAGAAAGTGGTGGAATTGTTGATCTAGGATTTCACTATCAGAGATACAATGAAATTAAGTAAGTTGATCTTATTTGCATAGCCATTCATGGTGAATCTTCTCTAACATGTAAATATTCCATCTCTCCTCTGATTTGATTCAAAATGATATCAGATCTCCCCTTTATCTCACTCTTTCTCCATAATTCTCCATTCCTAAGGTTTCTGAGTTGAAAGGAAGAAGAAAGTCGTGATTTGTTAGGGTTTTGATATGAGTTTGAGATTTTTAGATGTGGGATGTGTTTTTAAGGTGTTTTCAAACCTTAGGGTGAGTGGGTACTTCCTATAAACAGTAGATTGCACGAAAATGAGTTAAATCATCAACATACTTCAATTGCTTAGTAAGCGGCTACAAACCCTAAATTGTCTTTTTGATCTAGTTGTGCAAAATGACATGAAATGTATTATTACTCTATTGTGATGAATTTCAGACGATTAAATCATATTAAAAATGGATATAATGCATCCTAATAAGAATTCCCTAAGTAATTGTAGAGGTTATACGAATAAATTAGAATTTTTTACTATGACTAAAAATTGTTGTATAAATAAATAAAGAAATTTGTCTATCTGAATCTCCTTGTTTCTGAATGGTTGTCTATCTAAATGCATAATACATATATGTTAGATACTATCATGTATTTTTTGTGACCTCATAAGTGTTGCTTGATATCTCAGTAAAGGGGGTGAAACCCCAGATGAGTGTAAAGTTGGAAATTTGCGAATAGATATTCTAAATTCCAGTTGAAGTGATTCTCTTGACATCATAGACTTTATTTATTTAACGTTATTCTTGATGCATGATATTTAGTGAATGGCATGGAAATCCTAGTTCAATTCAATGCAGGGTTTCATATATATATATATATATATATATATATATATATATATATATATATATATATATATATATATATATATATATATATATATATATATATACATATATATACATATATATATGTATATATATACATATATATTTATATATATATATAAATATGTATGTATGTATATATATAGACACACATACCACAAATTGAACTGCTAAACATCACTACATCTCGTACTGAGAAACATTTATATGATAATACTTGATTCACTCAATACCCTATCCTTAGGGTTTCATTTGCCTCACTCACATGTCACGTCTCACATAAGGATTTAACGCATCATAAACATTCATTGAATAAATATTGCCCTCATAAGTTCACATATAACCATATATATACACACACACTCACACAAATATATATATATATATTGCATAATCCCACATCTCTGACTAAACCAATCTTTTAGACTCATCCATAGACCACAAGCCATTTCACTTCCCCTTAAAGATTCATAATAGTAAGAAAGTATCTTGCTACAAATATTCAAGATACAAAATAACTTTAGCCACAGATTTTTTCAGTTAGATTTGTATTTTTTGGAAAATTTTGTAGATATTGACCTTAAAAGATGCTCATATATCTTTCCAACATCCTATCTATGGACTTATGCCACATAGAAGCTATTGTTGTTATCCATTCATCCATGAAATGTCCATGTAGCATCATCATAGGGTTAGGAGGATGTAGTGTATGTCCATGGTATGTGTTAGTCTGTGTCGATCTCAAAGTCCAAAAAAGAACCATTTTATTGTTCTTCCATATGAGTACCTCTTCTAACAGTCGTATCTAAAATGACAAAGATTGTTTTATAAGATTGTATGAAGTGTTAACTTGTTCTAGAAGCATCAAAAACACAACATGCATTGTCTAACTTCATCAACCTCAACAGTCAACATATCAATACCCCCATCCTCAATCAACTTTGACTTCACTCATATTCCAATTGTCCCAATAGAATCTCTAACCTAAAATCAGATACCAACTTGTACCACATGTCACCAGAGTCAACCTAACTTAACCCACTTAGTGAGGCTAAACAAAAACTATGCCACTCTTTTTTTTTAAACAAGATAAAGATTTGACCAAAGACAAAACAATAAAGTAGAATCATTAATATAAGATCCATTAAGATCATTCTAGTGCATCGCTAAGGCATGTATGGTTCTCAGTATAATTATCATTGTTTCCAAGATATATATTTATCAACTTATAGTTTCACTAACTATAAACATCTCCCAAATATGTGTCTCATATATTGAAGTATATGTCATTAATCACTTTTCATTAATAGAAATGTCTTTATACACTTCATCATGATATTATACATATATAAACTATATAAGATCTATGAGAAAGAGACATTTAACAAAAGCGTATGAGGCCTCTCTCCCATGCTAGGACTTGAGTGCACATGGACTCTAACTAAACAAACTAAAAAGTATCGCACAATTACATATTACCACCACATATCCATTGCACAACTCTGATACCTAACTTTATATTGACAACATGTTTGTGAGGTGTTGTCACCTCAGTGAGTGGATACCTCCTGTTTGGCAGATAAGCATAGCCAAGTGAGGTTTATTTTATATTAAGTGCAATAGTTAATTTAGAAAACATAAATATAACTTGGAAGATAAGTAACAAAAAAACAGTTTTTTATAAATTGTCGGTATGTATGTGTGATGGAGTGGACTTTTAGAATCCTTACATACTTAATGATATAAGTGAATTCATACATTTGGGATATTTGAAGTTCCAAGTGTTTTGATAAAGTCTGAGTGATGATTGATATGGATATCATGATTAAGATCGCTAAGATTATGCCTTTCTGAGGAGACTGATTGACAAGTCAAATAGTTGAGTTTTGGAACCAAAATGGCATGGAATGTATTTATGACTATGATAAAGCTATGGTTTAATTTTCTTAAAGCTCGAAGGTTCCTAGAAGAAGTTGTTTCTAGGTTTGAATATCATGAAATGATGTTTATGTTTTAGTATAATTGATCGATGTACATGATTATTTAGCTTAGATCTAGATGTCAGCTACCAAGCATCTGGTTTGGGCAGCGTGGAAAAATCTTGACCGTGGATATTTAATCGTTTGGCAACAGACATGCAAGAAGTGTATCCATGAATCCCCAGCATTATGATGAGATTGTAGCCTTGCATTTCTAATCGGATGCCTAGCTCTTAATCCCCTACCTCCTGACAGATTGGAGATCATGGAATGGAATCAAGGGGGAAGTCTTGGCCACATTTCACATAGTGTTTGTGGCCCTAGGTGGAAACAAAGGGAGCGGTTGGCCTCGCCTTCCTGATAACATCCATCCTGACCCTGATTTTGAGGCACTTAGTGGAGTATAGAGAGAAAATGAGTTGTTGTCTCACATTGCTTCTCCGTTGTGATTTGCAGGTGGTGGTTGGAGATAGGAAGTGAAGAAGATGGGGCCTGATTGAGAGGCTAGATAGTTTTGAAGAGTCATTGTACCTTTTTGAAATTGGGTCTAGATCTTGGCGTGGAAGACGTACTGAAATGGGATGGGAAAATATGATTTTCCTGGGAGCACCTTGTCGAAGTTGGGCCAGGTAGATCACAGCTTCTTTAGGTGTTTTTAAGAGTCAGAATTTGGATAGGTGGGTGTGTCTGAGCTCTTCAGTTCTCCCCCTGGAACTTTGAGTGCCTCGAGCCTATATCCCTTTTTGGTTCTTCTTGGCAATGAGGGAGCCGACGACCACACTACGACACAGATCTAGCCAATCTCTTGAGAATCTAAGCAACTATAAAGGATGAGTAGATTGCACCAAAGCCTTTGGAAGTCATATCAGTTTGTGTGGATGAGGAGAGCATCGCCTATTGCACGTCGAGGAGAAGACCGCATGGCGGCGGCAACGGCTGTTTTATGCCTAAGCCTATCAGGCATGAACGGGAAAAGAAGAAAGGAAAGCGGACGGTCCAATCCTAGTCCAGACCAGGAGGTTCAGTTAGACCAACCAGTGAACTGGATGGCTCACCTAGGAAATTTGGGATTGAAACACAACCCCTAAAGAGCCACGTGTTGGCAGGCAATTGGCTCAAGAAAGATAATTACCCTAGTAATGTACAGATCTTCAATAAATCATAGAAAATAGCCCGCTTATCAAAAAAACACAAATAAAGTACCAAAATGTTCACAAAAATGAGTATAATGAAATGAAATCATTATATAAGTCTTTCAATGGTTAAAAAACAAATATTTTCAGTAAGATGTGTAATACTTATATCATGTGTAATAAATATCAAATGATGATCTAAAACTATGATATTGCATCTGCAACTTTGAAAATATGATCTATGATCTGTATGATGTTAGAGACTATAAGTAGGATGCACAAAATCATGTAATTTTCTTTATATAGATAAATAGGGCTAATAACCCTAATTAATGTGCCATAATTACAAATACACCCAAGAAACCCTAGAAACTACATAGTAATCTCATATTAGCAATTGGAAGATAATATGTAACTATGAGATCAGTAATTTGCATATAGATCATGTTACATGTATGAGACCCTAAAATGATGAGAGAACCCTAACATGATTAATACATGTAACCTAGGGTTAATATGTAAACCAACTATAGGTCAAATTATAATTCAAGACCATTAACCTAATTTTGAGAAGATAAGATAAGAATACACATAATTATGATATGTCCTAATGAGTAAGCAAAACCCTAAAATGAACCACGACTAGGGTTGATGATGATGAGAACCTTATGGTGATATGTATGATCTTGTCTTGAACAGGGCTTGACTAAGGTTAGAGTGGACTCATAAATGTGATGATTAGGATATCTACGATCAAGGTACACATTACCTCTTACTTGGACTATTATTTACTATGGTTGTATTATACATGTACAAAACACTTGGTATATGATATTAGATGAAACAATTGTTCTTGTATATTATCTTAGTTGATTTTCCATACATATAGTTATGAACAAATGAAACATAATATATTTGTTCCTTAATATGAAAGCACTATATCTCTTTGGTAAGCATAGTGCTAGTGAGTGCTCTATCTCTTTGGTAAGCATATCACATATACAATGATCTATCTCTTTGGTAAGTAGGTCATAAGGCCTTAATGGATCTATCCCATTGGTAGGTAGATGCACGAACATATAATGGAAAATGTGCCTAAAATATGTGTTCTCTTTTGTTAATAAATATCTTGGTTCAATAGTGGCCAATAGTGGCCGATCCCGGGAGGGGTTCCTCATTATCAAAAAAAAAATCTTGGTTCAAGAATATGTCTTTTCTTATGTATGTTTATTACTGTCAAGTATAATAATGAGAGGTATATAAAAACACACGTAGGCGCACTAAGTAAAATATGTTAGAATATTGTGTCGACATGTACCGCATGTAATCTTTTGTTTAGGTATGTGGACATATGATCTTGAAGACCAGGATAGTTGAGAGTTGTGTGGAGTTGTGTGGTGAGCTGATGTATAGGTGGACCTCTTGTCTTAAGATCTTATTGTTTGTGTAGTACATGCATATGTACAAGTTTATTGTTCAATGTGTAATATCAATTTGTAATGATAATTCAGTTTGTAATTATATGTTGAATAGTGAACATGTGTTATATAGTTTTGTTCTTATTCACGTGCATGTGCTACTGTTGTTTCCTTCTGACTTCCTCTGATTTTCTTCTTCTTGGCCTAGTGTGTAGTGTTTAAATTGGAATCTTTGATGAGGTGAGGGTTTTAATTTGGACGTCACACATTAGATAAAGTTTTAGAAAATTTGGGGATGACACATGTGGCATCAGAGCATGAACAATGGCAAAGCCTGACATTTGATCAGTATGTAACTCCAACAAAAGCAAATTTTGAACTTGAACATCATTAGAGTTAGATTAGTTGTCTTTTTAGAGACTAGATGTGACTTAGGCTCTAGCTTAGAACCTAGATATTTGAGAACTAGGTCTAGACTAGTGCTTGTTTTATAACAAGTCCTAAGATGTCATTATTTCCTTATAATGTGGCGGTATGGGACGTTACATTATTCAGAAATGATGTGCATCAAGGGAAGAGAAACCCTAGACATATGGTGCTTGTTGTGTAGAGTACCTACACTACTCTATACTTTGTTCTCACCCCTTTCATTAGGTTACATGGCACTAGACTCTCTACTATGTATGAGACACTCATTTTCTAATTTGGTTTTGATTCCAATCAGATGGGGACTCAATAGTTTTCTCTAACGCATGTTTTATTAGAGAAAAACTATATAATAATTTATTATATATCTAAGTATTACAAAAAATGTGTTGCCACACATGTACGAGTAGGAGGTGGTCATGCAACCTAAGTGAAAGTGAATAACATCAGTCTAGAAGAAAAAGTAGTTATAGATTAGATGTCTAGAGTCATGCTATGATATGTGATAGACCGTATACATGAAATAAGTTTAGATGAACGCTCTAAGTTTGATATAGTGAAATAAGTTGGTTTATGATGATAAAAGTTTTTCTTTGAGGAAAGTTTAGCTTTGAGGATTTGAGATAAGTTTTGATGATGCAAGTATGTGTGCTTGTCTAAGTTAAGATAAGCTAAGACATGATATGAATTGGAAAAAAGCCTCAAGATTTTTTACAAAGGAAGAACTCTAGTGTTAGGACCAGTTATAGGGTTAACTCTAGACAGAGTGAGACCCAGAGGTAGAAGGTCAGAAAAGCTAAACTCCAAGATATGAGAATTATGAAAAATATGCATTACGATATGTCCTAAACTAGACTACTCCTAAGTAAATGAGTTGAATTGCTTTATGCATGATTCATATAGTCTTTTTGAACCCTAGATGTCCTTGGGAGGACCAAACCATACAATTAGAGAGAGGTGTTCTATATATGTACATGTGAAAATGGTGATGAGTACCTACCATTTGGGTGGAGGAGAGAGAGTCCCAAGACCCTGGAGGAGGTAAATGATGTTAATATGTTAAGAAGCCTCATGCTCAGGTTGATAGTTTCCCAAATAGGACTCTAGTAGAATATGTAAGAGAGAGAGTTGGGTAAGAATAACTCATGGGTAGAGTCCTATAAAGAGGATGTCATGTCATGTTATGTTTTGTGTTTTTGTGTCTAGAGTTTGTGAAGTTTATCACTAGTTCCAATGAGGTGACTTGAATACCCTAGACTGAGAGGGAAGATAAAATTTTGTGTATATGAGACACTCATAGAGTTGACTGAGATCAGAGAGATAGATCATGACACCACCCTCATGATATGGGTCAGTAGAACCTCAACTGGACTAGAAAAGTTTTAATATATGTTTGACAAGCCACTTCTATAAGTAAGTCTAGCACAACAATGGTAAAATACATTTAAGAATGTGATCTAATCTTGAGATGTGATACATGAATGTTACATGATGGAAAACCTTGTAATAGTTTAATAGATATTAATGCATAAATGGTTAACCATATACATGAATAACGATGATAATGTGATATAAATGGTTAATCAAGTGATGAAGTCATTAACAAATTTGTAACCAAATATGATAGTCATATGAAATAATATTAATTACATATGACATATGACATATGATAGGAAAGGTGTTAATATTAGTGCTTAACGAGTATGTTGAATATGTTGCAACACATAACACCATATAATTATAATGTCACCTTGTTATGATCTATATGGTTATACTGAGTTAATTATAAATAACTCTTTCCAAAATGATGACATAACATTATAAGTTGAATCTTTAAAATGTGAAAAATGACATGAATAATCTATTGTTTAAATTTTATGTTTGGGTGAAATGAGTATAAAAATCCTAAACATCTAAATCATGTTTTATGTTGAGGGGTTCACCTTAGATACTTTTAAAATATCTTAGAAGTGCTTTGGATGTATGGTTTTGGAGTTTTTCTTTTTGCTATGTTGCACCTAAAGTGGTGTCCTACATGGTGAAGAAGATCTTCAGTTTTCCTTGGAGTAAGAGAATGGCTTAATTTCGAGGACAAAGTTTCTTTTAAGATGTATATGATGTGATAGACTGGATTTTGTCTTAATTTCAAGGACAAAATTTCCTTAAGGTGTGTAGGATGTGATGGAGTGGACTTTTAGAATCCTTACATACTTAATGACATATGTGAATTCATACATTTGGTATATTTGAAGTTCCAAGTGCTTTGGTAAAGTCTAAGTGATGATTGATGTGGATATCATGATTAAGATTGCTAAGATTATGCCTTTTTGAGGTGATTGATTGACAAGTCAAATAGTTGAGTTTTGGCACCAAAATGGCATGGAATGTAGTTATGACTATGATAAAGCTATGGTTTAATTTTCATAAAGTTCAAAGGTTCCTAGAAGAAGTTATTTCTACGTTTGAATATCATGAAATGATGTTTGTTTTTTAATATATCAAGGTACATGATTATTTACTTAGTTCCAGATATCATCTACTACGCATCTGGTCCAGGAAGCATGGAAAAATCCTGACTGTGGATATTTAATCATGTGGCAACATGCATGCAAGAAGTGTAACCACGGATCCCCAGCTTTATGACGAGATAGTAGCCTTGCATTTCTAATCGGATGGATAGCTCTTCATCCCCAACCTCCCAACAGACTGGAGATTGTGAGATGGTATCAAGGGGGAAGTCTTAGTCACATTCCATGTAGTGGTTGTGTCCCTAGTGGGGAAAAAAAGGGGCAGTTCACCTCGCCTTCCCGGTCACATCCATCCTGACCCTGATTTTGTGGCACTTAGTGGAGTATAGATTGAGAACGATCCCCTATCTTGCGTTGCTTCTCCATTGCAGCGAGAAGGTGGTAGCTAGAGATAGGAAGTGAAGAAGAGGGTGCTTGATTGAGAGACTAGATGGTGTTGAAGAGTCATTATACCTCTTTGAAACTGAATCAATATCTTGACGTGGAAGATGTATTGAGATGGGATGCGGAAATCCCATTTTCCTAGGAGCACCTTCGAAATTAGGCCAGGTAGATCGTGGCTTCTTTAGGTGATTTTAAGATTCAGAATTTAGATAGGTGGGCACGTCGTATCTCTTCAGTTCTCCCTCTAGAAGTTTGAGTCCTCAATCCCTATATCCCCTTTTCTAGTTCTTCTTGGCGATGAGGGAGTTGATGACCACACTACGACATAGATTTAGATGATCTCTTGAGAATTTAAGCAACTGTAAAGGATGATTAGACTGCATAAATCCTTTGGTAGTCTTATCAGTTCATTTGGATGAGGAGAGCATCGCATGTTGCTCGTGGGAGAGAAGACCACACAGTGTTTTACTCCCAATCCTATCGAGCATGAATGTGAAAAGAAGAAAGGAAAGCAGACAGTCCAATCCTAGTCCAGACCAGGAGGTTCATTTAGACCCACCGATGAATTGACTGGCTCACCCAGGAAAGTTGGGATCAAAACACAACCCTCGGAGAGCCACATGTTGGCGGGCGATTGGCTCGAGAAAGGTAATTACCCTAGTAATGTGCATATCTTCAATAAATCATAGAAAATAGCTTGCTTATCAGAAAAATACAAATAAAGTACCAAAATGTTTAGAAAAATGAGTTGAACAACATGAAAGCATTATATCAGTCCTTCGATGGTTAAATAACACAAATTTTTAGTAAGACGTGTAATACTTATATTATTTGTAATAAATATCAAATGATGATCTAAACTTATGATAATGCATCAGCAACTCTAAAAATATGATATATGATCTACATGATGTCAGAGACTATAAGTAGGATGCACAAAATCATGTAATTTTCTTTATATAGATAAATAGGGTGAATAACCCTAATTAATGTGCATTAATTACAAATATGCCTAAGAAACCCTAGAAACTATAGAGTAATCTCATATCAGCAACTGCAAGATAATATGTAACTATGAGATCAGTAATGTGCATATAAATCATGTTATTGTATGAGACCTTAAATTGATGAGAGAACCCTAACATGATTAATACATGTAACCTAGGGTTAATATGTACACCAACTATATGTCAATCTATAATTCAAGAACATTAACCTGATTTCAAGAAGATAAGATAAGAATACAAGTAATAATGAGATATCCTAATGAGTAAGCAAAACCCTAAAATGAACCATGACTATGGTTGATACTGATGAGAACCTGACAGTGATATGTATGATCTTATCTTGAACAGGGCTTGACCAAGGTTAGAGTGGACTCATAAATGTGATGATTAGGATATCTATGATCAAGGTACACTTTACCCCTTACTTGGCCTACTATTTAGTATGGTTTTATTATACATGTACAAAACACTTGGCATATGATATTGGATGAAATGATTGTTCTTGTATATTATCTTGATTGATTTTCCATACATATAGTTATAAACACATGAAACATAATATATTTGTTCCATTATATGAAAGCACTATATGTCTTTGGTAAGCATAGTGCTAGTGAGTGATCTATCTCTTTGGTAAGTATATCACATGTACAATGATCTATCTCTTTGGTAAGCAGATCATAAGGACTTAATGAATCTATCCCATCGGTAGGCAGATGCACGGGTATATAATGGAAAATGTACCTAAAATATGTGTTCTCTTTAGTTAATAAACATCCTGGTTCAAGTATATGTATTTTTCTTATATTTGTTTATTATTGACAAGTATTAGTTTTATCTTGTTGCCAAGTCTTAGTAATGAGAGGTATATAAAAAGACATGTAGGCATACTCAATACAATATGTTAGAATATTGTGTTGACGTGTAACACATGTAATATTTTGTTTAGGTATGTGGACATATGATCTTGAAGACCAGGATAGTTGAGAGTTGTGCAGTGAGCTGATGTACAGGTGGACCTATCGTCTTAAGAACATGTTGTAGATGCAGTACATGCATATGTACAAGTTTATTGTTCAATGTGTAGTATCAATGTGTAATGATAATTTAGTTTGTAATTATATGTTGAATAGTGAATATGTGTTGTATGGTTTTGTTCTTGTTCATGTGCATGTGCTTATGCTATTTCTGTTTCCTTCTGACTTCCTCTTATTTTCTTCTTCTTGGCCTAGTGTGTGAAGTTTAAATTGGAATCTTTGTTGAGATGAGGGTTTTAATTTAGACGTCACACATTAGATTAAGTTTTAGAAAATCTGGGGACGTCATAGTATGCCCAGAGAGATATTCATGTGATGATTATATGTGAATCACGTACTTGATTTCATAATATGAATAAAGGCAATTCTATCAATTTATGTTTGTTTTAGTTAAGAGATGATTACACATCATAATAGATATCTAAATAATGATGTCATTTGATGACATATGTCTTCAGGTGTAGGACCTAAAGAATGAGATTAGATGTATGATAAGAGTACATACATTCTTGTTATGTACCTATTCAGATATTATTTTAGAAGAAAAATAGACAACAATAATACAGAAGACTACAATGTGTGTTGACGAATGACAGAATCTCATTAAGTCAAGCACATAGTTATGCATCTGAGAACAGTGTACCGCACAGACCTACCTTGAGAGTGATATATGGAAACCATGGAATAGTAGTCAAAATTATCTCTCGAAGTGATAGTGTAGATTATGGTTCTTAGACATGAAGTCGCTACACCCATCACATGTCATTTTATGGATTTTGACACCGTACAGCATGACCTCGAATTAGAGTTGTTATAAGGTGGTGATTGGGTACATTGTGATGCATGGGGATTAACTATGAGTGATGTAGATGGGATGGGTCCCTCTAATTGAGAGTTTAATATCCCAAGCCCTTGATAAATGAGACTAAGAAACATATGGCCATACTCATGTGAGTCAATATGTGATATGTGAGCTCACATGCATCTCTATAGTCTACTCTAGTACAAGAACATTGTTTAAGTATTAAGAGGATGATGTTTCAATGCCTCACATTCAATCTAGATATTAGATACAAAGGAACTATATGAATATGGTAATACTGATTACATATTATAGGTTGAACTTGGTCTCCAACTTTCCAATTACTTGGATAGAAATGATGTGTTGCAAGATACCGACTCATTGATTATATAGTCATAACAATTATGGACTTGACTACCAACGTAAATGGGACCTATAAGGTCACTCACAAAGGATGCACTTCGTATAAGAATTTACTCATGGATAATATTTAAGTTTTCTACTAAAAAAATTTAGGTAATCAAATTAAACAACATTGGATGACTATAGGGCACAATTGAGTGACTGGTAAGCAAGTCGACCAATTGCTGCCATTCAACTGGAGTGTGTAGTTGATCGACTAGATATTTTTTGGAACCAATCAGTTTGACTAGGTCAAATTAAGATGTGAAATAACCAGTTTGATTGTATGAAACAATTAATGATATGTGTAATGATGTGCACTAATCATCGCATTAGAATATAGTGTTATTATGTTGCTATCTACAACCCAATCGACTATCTGGATAGTCCAGTCCATAGATTGATATGCCAGTTGACTGACTAGATGATTCAGTGACCAACTAGTGGCACGTAGTAGCCGTCAAACCATGAGATATGGTCTTTTGTCCCCTATGTTTTAGTAACCCTATCCTATTTACTCCAATATAAGGAGGGAGTTGGGTAAGGCTCTCAAGACACTTCACTTCTCACAATTGTGGTGATGTGTGAGAGAGTCTGAGTAGTCTTCCTAAGAAACAGAGAGATATCAAGGAGAAAGAAATTCGACACCATCTTGTTGACATACGAAAGGACTTATCCTTTTTGTCAGCTCTGGAAGTGCAACCTGGAGTTTTTTTATTTGTATGGACTACGTAGAGGTGTGGAAGCATTATTTCCACGCTAGGAGAATGACATCAATTGTTGTCCCTATGCTACTTACGAACACATCTATGTGCAAGATTTTTTCTAGACTTTTTCCAAGACTAGGTACATCTAGCACCCTCTTTCCAAATACATTGTTGTTGACGTGATCTGTGGTTAGGGAACATTGATAAAAAAAATTATTTCTGATGCCTACTATGTGCCCATATAACCTGAAAATGGTATCAGATTCACATTAATTTAGTTGTATTGTTTATTTTGTTGCATATGATGTGAACATTTAAATGGTTAATGTGCATATTCGATTAAATACCACACATAGTAGGGAATGTCATGTATATGCTATATATATGCTATATATATATACATATGTTTATAGAGAGAGAGAGATAGAGAGTTGTGTGTGTGTGAAATCCATATACATTGCCCTAAAATGGTTTTAGTAGTGGATGTATGTGTGGTTATGTCTAATACCCCTTAGATGCTTGTGTGGTTGGATGTTTTATTTTCTATCTTATAAAGTCAGATTACATACTTAGCCTTCCTATTTCTTCTCTAAATGTAAGTAATGCTTAACTCCCGATGATCCCCTCAAATGTAACTCAGGTATTCTCCTAACACAATATAATATACCTATAGGATTGGCATTAGTTTTTATTTTGGAAATAAGAAGGCATTTTGGCCAGGCCAGGCAAGCGATTGGAAGTCAAGTCAATCGATTAAAGGTTAGCAGGAGCCAGGTGATTGACTGGAGTCCCAACCGACTGACTGGAGGAGTCCAACCAACCATTGGATCCAGGGGTCAATCGATCGATCTATGAAAACCAACTGATTGACATGAGGTCCAATCGATAGATTAGAAGGTACAATTGATCGACCAGCATATTCCTAGCATAAGATCTTTCTTGATGAGGCTCCATGTAGATAATGTATGTGTTGGTATGTATGCCCAGAGAGCCAATCATGTGATGATTATAATGGCATAACTTGTAAATTATTTGATTACTAATAAAGGCAAACTTCCAGTTTATTCTATTTTTTTAGTTATTATAATGAAATGACATAATAAATATCTAGAGAATGATATTACTCAATGATGTATGTCTTCAAGTACATGACTTGGAAGAATGAGATCTTATGGATGTTAAGAGTATATACATTCTCATTATGTCCCTGATTGGTTGTTATTGTGGAAGGTAGATAGACAACAATAACACATAAGATCTGAGTGTGAGTTGGTTGATGACAGAATCTCATTAGCATGAGATGGCAATATTAAACCAATCACACATATACATGTTATAGAACAGTGCATCGGACAGGCCCACCATAAGAGTGATACATGGAAACCTTAACTAGGTAAGTCAGAATCACGTCTTATAGTGATGGTGGCGCTTTTGGTTCTTAGAATAAAATCACTGCACTCAAATGCAATCCTAAAACATGGGTTGTCATGAAGGTGATGATTGGGTGACTGTGACACATGGGGACTGATTCTAAGTGATAGAGATGGGATTTGTCCCTCCTATAGGAGTATGATATCCTAGGCCTCTTGATTACAGAGACAAAGAAATGCATGGCCATGTACATGTGAATCAATATGTGATATTGAGCTTACATATATCTCAGACAGTTTTCTTCGGTTCAAGAAACATGATTGAATGATGAAGAGGATGATTGATCCATGCCTCGAGTTCAATCTGTATATTAGTGACAAAGGAACTATACAAACACTGTAACATCATAGACAAATTATAGGTTTAAGTTGTTCTCCAACTTTCCATTTACTTGGATAGCAATGATGTGTGACTAGGCACCGCTCATTGCTAATGATGGTTGTTATGGACATTCGTTGTCAACGTAATATGGGACCTATAGGGTCACACATAGGAACTCCTCAAGAAGAGGAGTTTAATCATGAATGATGATTCATAGATTACTAAAGTATTTATGTATTCAATTCATGCAACAAAATCAAGTGATTAGACTCCCAACTTATTGGTTCATGTGATGAAATGACTGCTTGGAGCATCAGGTTGATTAGAATTGGATTGGTTGTGTTCTGCCTAAATTGGGGATCAAGATTACCATTTCACATAAGTGTCATGATTGTCTCGTGTTCATGAGACAACCAGTTCACGAGAGCGAGACGATCAGTTCGTAGAGAAATTCAATTGCATCAAGGATTAGTGTTGACGTCATGTTGAGCATTAATTGTATTCAAATTTCCATTTTATATGCAATTGGGAAACATGGCAAAACGATCGTCTCATTTAGAGAAACGACCATCTCACATGTGAAATGACTATCTCTATTGCAAGATGACCAATTTGAGTTTTGCAGGTTGCAAAAACTCATGATCTTATGCTCCCTTCCACTCCCACACAGACTGGGAACCCTAACCCAAACCCCTCCTATAAATAGAGGGGTACTGGGGGCTTCCCAGAACACAACACAGACAATTGAGAATCATTGCTCTGACAATTGTTGTCCTCTATGGTTGTGGTAACCAAGAGAGCCCAAGCAACCCTATCTGACTAGGGAGGGATAGTAAGGGAGAGAACAACTGAGGATCATTATTGTGGGAGAGCATTTTGGTGACTAGTGCATCAACGGGAGGGACAACTCCTCCATGTCCATTCTAGTAAAGCGATAGGAGTTCTAGTTGGTCAATGTGGACTTCTCTAGAGGCGAGGTGGTCTTTTCCCATCGCTAGGAGGATAATGTCAGGCTGCAGTCCATGGAGGAATTGATATAGACATCGTCTGTGTCTTTCATTTGTGGTGAAGACCAGGAGTTGCACAGATACCATTGAAGAGTGTATGACTACATCAACTAGAATTGTCGTTGAACTTTAATATAATTGTCATTGGACTTTCTCTAGGACCAGGTATAACTTCGTTGACCCATCCTTCTCATTACATAGTTGTAGACACGATCCTCTAGTTAATAGGAAATAGATCAGTAAAAAATTTGTTTCTGCTGCCTATCTAATGTCGTATTTCCCTACATTATGACCTTAAGTGGACAATAGTTCTTTGTGGCTCCAAAGAATTTCATTAGTATGGCCATAACCATTGCTTGTATGTTTGTGATTGCATGCTTCCTTTGTGGATATAGTACATATGTGATGCATATTATAATTATGTAGTAATTGGATATGTATATGTATATATAAATAAAATCCCTCAATAGATATTAATTCCTAGATGATTTCCTTAAGCAACACATATGAAAAGTTTGATCGACCAAGCATGGACATACCCCAGCATGGTGTGTCATCTATCTCGTGGAATTGTGATGCTAGTTATGTGGGTCATCCATAGTAGGGTGCATTTCTATTGTGTTGTATTTTGGGTCAGGTTTAACTAGGTCATTGATAAATGCATATTTATCCATCTTATTTACATGTTTTAGATCTATTTAGTAGAATTTTGTCATTATTATCTAGTTTTAGAGTTAATTATCTTAGTTTTGTTTTTTCTAGTCGATTGGAGGTTTTACTTTTCCTAATACGGGAAAATAGACAATTTATTTAAAATGTGAAAATTCCCAAATTACTCTTGAAAGATGTTTGCAAAATTTTCCGCAGTGGTTGGTATACATATATACTCTGCACCAAAATTACTATATCTTTTACATACATACTCCAAACTAAATGTGTAAATATGAATTGGAAAGGAAAATTAATTTTCTACGGGTAGATCATATCTTTGGACTATTTTGGAATCATTTACAGGATTTAAATATGCTTGAAGTTCCTATAATTGAATTCTATAGAAAAGAGAGTCAAAGAAGTTAATGAGTGGTCAAAGTAATTAATGAGCGGTCAAAGTAATTAAAGGAAGGAAACTGAATAAAATTGTCCAATCTTTATTTGGAGAAATAATGAATGTTGTTAAAGATACTCCTTTGATCATGCACAAAGGAAAGTTAATGAATGCTATATGCTTTGTGTGGAGAACACAAGTAAAGACTCAGTCAAATGCTAAAATAGAAAAAAAAACATCAATGCAGCTAAAGTTTGACCAATGTGACTTTTGGCTGAAGAAATCCATTACTCTTGGGTTTATCCCCATAATTCCCCCTATAAAAGAAGAGGGACTTCAAATAAAAACCATCTTCGGACCTCCAAATATCCAGATCAAAGGATCCAGTTTGCCATACTCCAATCTTTGTCCACTTTCATTATCTATGAGTAGTTCCCTCTAGTCAGGACATGGAGAGTAGCCCCATGATCTCCATAACTTAACTTCAAAAATTGTAAAACTCCTTTAAAAATAAAAGAGGTGATCCGTTAAATACCTTGAAATGTGATATGATCAGTCATGCTCCATGACAGTCATATGTGATGAATAATCATGGACTGGTGGATACCGAATGAGACACATGTGATCCAGAAGAGACATGTTATTGGAACACATTGGACGATTGAATAAGGACCTACGAATCGATGATAACCATTAACCATGAAAAGTTTGATTCATAGGATATGATTCCAAAAAAGATAGAACTCCATGGTCCTAACCTCTAAATATCTAGAAAGAACCTAAAAGCGACTAATTTAACTATGGAGTTCGGGACAGTGAAACCTGGACTTTTGGTAACTCATAAGATCTGAAGTAATCCTAATTAGTTGATTCCTTATTCTATTTGCATTCTTCATTTTACATTTTTTTGTTAACTTAGTTTAATTCCTATAGTTTAATCTAGCACTTTTCGTTTCTACACTTTCAATTTAGTAACTTTCATTTTCAATAATTTTACTTCTTTCTTTAGATTAGTCATTCTCCAAAGATTTGTTTTAAATATTGTTTTTTGTCAGTTTGATTCAACTTAATCCTCGACACACCATCCTTAAGGATCGATACCTCAAGTACTATGTCAATATTTTTTTTTCAAGTGGATTGGTTAGCTATCTAAGGTTAAACTCTAGGGACAGTTTTTCTCTGGTGAGTTTTGTGTGTTCACAATGACACATCAAGTTTTTATGCCGATGTCAGGGACGGCAAATGGATTTTTTCATATCTAAACCGATTTGAATAATTAGGATCGCAGTTTTTTTCTTTCACATTTCCTTTTTCCCTTCTCTTTTCATTTCCTACAGTTCCATTTTGGTAGTATAACTCCTCATTCTACCAAGTTTCTATTTTTATAGCACATTTTTTCTACAAAAAAAATTTACTTGTTGATATTCAATCTTATCCTTTTGAATCATTTAGTTTTAGTTTTGTTTTTTAATTTTTTTTATTTTGTAATTTTTAATTTGTTTTATAATTTCTTATTTTATTTTACATTCTCGTTTTTTCTAACCTTTATTTTCATCAAAAAATGGAGTGGTTTGAACCACAGATTGTGCGATGTGTGAGACGTGGCTCCCCCTATCATGACATACTGAAGTGCCCTAAAATATCTCCACATGAAGAAACCATGAGAATGATGTACCTTGCGCATAATATTACACCTCCCAAGGAGAAAATTATGTTGCACCACACCTTACAAGCAAGATAGAAGAAAACTATCAGGAAACCCTTGTTGATCAAAGAGAGGCTATGTAGTGTGAGATATGTGGATCCTCATATCATAACATACCGGAGTACCTCAAAATATCTCCACATGAAGCTAACATGTGAATGCTCTTCCTTGCGAATAATATTACACTACCCAAGGAGAAATATGAAGCATTACACCTTGCAAACAAGGAAGAAGCAAACCATCAGGCATAATAGACCCTTGTTAATCAAAGAGAGGCCATGAGGGCCAAGACAAGAGAAAAATGCACAGTAATAGAGATGAAACACAACCTTGATCAAGAAAAAAAATTGAGGCTGCCGCAAAAGAATAACTTTGCTTAGCTTGGGCTGTAGTTGTATGGGGCCCAGACTATCCATATAAGTCAAAAAATGAATGGATGGGAGTCCATATACATAAATTTCATGAGTTAATAGTCCTTCAACAAAAAGGTTAAAGACCGGTGGGCTCGAAGAACCTCCCAACAACCTAAAGATCCACCACTCTTCTCTATTGCATGCCCAGAGTTGGATGTTTACAATAATCAACTAAGATTGGTTGAGCTATTGTAGACAATGTACTATCACTCGCCCATTATGCACCGGTGGATCCTTTTGAAGAAGGGCTTACTCATAAAGAGATCTATGCTCCGCAACCACTTCTTATCCCACATCAGGTTGAACCCGATAAGGTGATCCTCAAGAAGATGGAGCAACCAAAGAGGACTCCAGAACCTAAAGCTTCGCCAACCACCTTTGATATAAACATCAATACATGTGTTATCAATTACCAACAAAAGTTGGTTGAGCCTGATCTGGATCATATGGATTTGGATCCTTTTGAATAAGGGCTTTCTCATCAATAGACCTATATTCCTCCTCTACCACCCTTTTTCCCACATCCGATTGAACCTGATGAGGTGATTCCACCTCTGTAAGAACCTTACATGCCTCTATTATATTGTTAGGTGATCTCTTCTGAGACCATTGAGTTGGGTACATGTTTTATGAAGGAATCAAATCTCCCTTTTGACTTAGTAAAGGGTCATGATGCCTCCACTAACATTCATATTGATGAAGTATCAAATAAAGAGGACACACGGCCACATACAAAGATGCACCAAGCTGATAATTTAGTTCCTTCCATGCCAACACCATGTCTATTACATGTAGATATAAGTGACGAAAAAGAGAAACCCAAGCTAGATACTCCACCTGATCTACCAATGTTGGTTGTACACAAAGTGACTTCATCTTATTCTATAATACCTTTTTAAAAAGATGATCCCCCTCAGGTCATTGGGGAAGTGTTAACCCCTAATACAACCGATGAATATTATCAAGTCCCACATCTACACACATCATAAACACTTCCTCCGCTGATGAAGGAAGATATGTGGATCCTACTAGAGGGATTGGGAGGTCACAAGCAATGTCATTTTAACCAACCAGATAGCCCCTTTGAGCTTCCACAGACACCCAATCATTGGGTGTATGATAACATCCAATTTGTGGAGATTATATACCTTATTTTATCCATATTTATCCTCTAATTAAGGAAAATTTATATTCACTTCCCTCCTACCTTGTACATACTCTCTTTACCTCATTTTGATGATGACAATTACGTCACCTGCATGTAAGCAAATGACTGGAATCTCCATTATCAAAGGCATAGCTACCATCGGATGACAACCAATGGTCATTGTGTAGCCATCGGTTCATCACCACAGGTATATTACCCAATAGCACCCCACCACACCACCAACCGATGGTTGTAGAAACCCATCACTTGCATGCTCCCCTGTGACCATCAACCCATGGTGCCTCTTCTACCATCACCTGAAGATGCCTCTGCGGCCATTAGTTGATGGTGTGCATGTGCCTGTCAATTGATTACATGCATGCGAGCATCAGTTGATAATGCATCAGCATTCAACAAATAGTGGATCCACCTGCGTCTATCAACCGAATGTGCACCTAATACTGACACCCAATGGTGGCTATGATAGGTATCGTACCCGGGACTATTGAGCATGTGCCCCGAGGATGAGCACTTGGGAGGCTTGGGGCACAAGTAAAGGACTCCAGGTAGACACCTATAAATAGGAGACGACCAACTACGTAGAAGGGGGCGTGCACATCATCTTCATGCTTGTGCTATAGAATGGTCATGGAGCCTCCGAAGGAAGGATCCACCATCGATTGATCCCTGTCGTCACTGTTTGACAGGAACGACGGATGACAGTCCATCAACCCTGCTCTGACACCTCTGCCCATTCATCCTAGCTCGCTTCATGAGTCCCTCCTTTAGAAGAAGGGACAAGGAGATGAGACCGCCATCACGGCTACATTTGTCTGTGAGCAATAGGACCAAATCATCGGTTGTGGCCATCATCTGCTCTCCATCGATGTATCCCCTGGTCCCTGCTTCGACATTTCTTTTCTTCTTTCTCTGTGTCTTCCTTCCTATAGCACTCCACATCTCCATCCATTTGTAAATCTAAAACGTTGCTCATGAGAACAAGTGGCTAAACTCTTTACTTGGGTTTGGAGTATCCACTAAGGCTCTCCCAACATGTATATACTTGCATCCTTTTGAATATATATATATATATATATATATATATATATATATATATATATATATATATATATGTGTGTGTGTGTGTGTGTGTGTGTGTGTCTGTGTATGTATGTATATATGTTCTTAGTAAAGATTATATTTGTACTCGTGTTCTTGAATGCTTCACTTGCATGATTAGCTACCATCTTGTGATGTTTGATTATTAATGCCTCAAAAGAGTAGTATTAATTTTATCTAGGTTTTATGGAGTGGCATGAATTCATGAAAATGTTGGAATGCTAAAGCTAATGATCATATGGTTTGCTTCATGATTGTTTGTTTGCCATCTTGAGCGAGAGACAACCTTATAATCTAGATCTATCCTAAGCTCGAGAGAGGAGGGAGTAGACATATATAATGATTTCTTGTAATCTTGCTAAGGATATATGAAGGGGTGTGTGTATTGCATGTTGGTGAGAGAACTTTGTAGGTGAAACCCAATCCAAGTTCCCTTTAATTCTTTGGTTACATATTTCTTGTTTGATCTTATTCTCTTATTTTGTTTTCTTACCTTTCCTTTATTGCTTTATTTGGAGTATCATCGTTCCATAAGGGGGACTGTCTTACTCTACCCCTTCGTATGGTGTTTTTAACTCTAAGGCCACACATTCTTAGCACTTACCAACCTTGTCCATGTGGTTCAACCCCCCACCTACTACATTGGATCATGTATAATAGTCACGGGGGTGAGTATCACATTATAAATTTAAGAGTCTGACTACTCTAGATCCACTCCGTTTCAGACGTGCTATTTAGGTTGGTCAACCTTTTGACATTGTTGTTGAGGACAAATAAAAATGTTACTATTAAAAACATGAGTCTACTCATCGTACATCCATGCCTCAAGCTTAGTAATAAGCTTGATTGCAAAAAAACTCTAAATCTGCTATATCGAGATTGCTCATAATATTTAATTTTATGTGTAGAGTTTTCTAACTTGACTGTGTGAACTATTTAGGTAGCTTGCAGAGAAGAAGATTTCAACAACACCCTACTCCCTTTTCACGTCAACATGTTGCCTCATAGAGAAGGTAGTCTTACTGGTGGAGATCGTAATGCAAGAGTCCAACATATTCCTCCACCTCTAGAAACTAAGAAAGAACGTGAGGAACATCACTCAGACACTCATCACCATGAGGAAGAAGATCATGAGGAGTGATGTGAAGAGGAGAGGCACCATAATGAGCACTGCCACCACCACAGCAGAAAACATTGATGGAATCATCGCAATTACAAGCACGACAACCATAACAGCGATGAAGAAGATGACAAAGAAGGTAAATCACTTTGAAAATTTGCTACAACAAGAGATAATGAACTAAGGTGCCCAGTCATTATCCCACGGTTTAATGCTGCTAATTTCAAGCCGAAGCCTATAGTCATCTCAATGATCCAAAACAACCCTTTAGAGGTAACTCAAAGAATAAGAATCCTTATCATCATCTTGACGCCTTCAAAAATATCTACGACACTATTAAGATGAGGGGAGTGTCACAAGAAGTTATATACTGCAAGGTATTCATATTCTCTCTAGAGGACAAAGGTTTTTCCTGGTATCTTAGCCTGCCTCATCAATCCATTGATGGATGAAGGCTTTTTTTTATGATGCCTTCATAACTAAGTTCTATCCCACTAAGAAAACTATTCAAAATAAGAAAAATATCACTTCCTTCATGCAGAAACCTAAAGGGAATCTTGAGGAAGCATGGGAATGATTCCAAGAGTATCAAAGGGATTGTCCTCAACACAACTACCATAAGGGTTTTCTAGTGACAACATTTTACAATGGGCTAACACCCATGGAGAAGACCTCACAAAATGCAACCACTGGGAGTGATTTTATTGGAAAGAAGCTGAGTAGAACTATTATGATCATTGATAACATGGATGCACTGCAAGAAGGCATGGACTATGAGAGAAGTGATAGGGGCTTCGTTAAGAAAGCTGACTCTAAAGGACCTTCTGTTGAGGCCAAGGATCTGGAAACTATCATGGCTCAAATTCAAAAGATAGCCACAGATGTCAAACAACTGAAGGACTCTGGAGGAAAAGGCAAGAAACATGTTGAAAAAGTCATGAAATGTGTCATGTGTAGTGAAGGAGGTAATGGGATCGATAACTGGATTTACATGCGGCCAAAGGATAGTGAAGAAATCGAAAGCAAAGAAGAGATAGAGAACAACTCCTATGTTAGTTTTAAAAGGTTAGAGCACCTTGTCTTTAACTATGGAAACAAAGATGTTGCCGAGAATTCTCATCTACTAGGTGACTCATCTAAGATAAAACCAGGATTCAAAAAGAGATGTGGACAAACTCAGTACACCAAAACTACTACTTACCAGTAGAGAAAAAAAAATTATCAAGGCCAAGGACAAGGGCAAGTCCAGTACCAAAATAAGAACATGAATAGGCAGAACCAAGACCAAGGGCAAGGCAAGAATAGCAGTAGTAGTAAAGCTAACATGGTGTCAGATCTTTTCAAATTTGCAAAGAGATAGGAAACTATCAATAAACAATTGACTTAGAGTGTTATAACTAACACTAGTGTCTCGAGCACTATGCAGACACATCAATGCCATATTGACCAGCAATTTGCACATAATTATGAGCTCCTAAAGAATCCCCAAGGAAAGATCCCTTCCAACACATAGATGACAAAGATAGCAACTCGTTGATCCAAACAAGTTTTTGAAAAGCAAGAAGAAGAAATTCCCAAAGAAGAAGAGATTGTTGTCGAGTCACAAACTGAAACCCATGAAGTAGAGGAAAATTTTGGAAAGGAAGAGTCAGCTAAGGAGGACAAGAGTGAAGAAAAAGACAAAAGAAGAAAAGTGCAAAGAATAAGAAACTAGATCCTTCCAAAGCGGTCTTTATACAAAGAAATCCCTATGCCCTAAGAGTCACATTTCCCTACAAACTGATCAAGACTCATCTGAAGAAAAGATATGAGAAGTTTATGGAGGTAGTAAAGAAGTTACATCTGGATATTCTATTTCTAGATGCAATTGAAGAGATGCCTATTTATGCTAAATTCTTCAAGGATCTGATCACAAAAAGGAGAGGGGATCACATTGAGACAGTGCAGTTGGACAAGATGTCAAGTGTCTTCGTTCAAGTTGAGTTACCAACAAAGAAGAAAGATCCAGGGCATTCAATATTCCCTTTTGTTTTGGAGACAATGTGGAAAGGAAGGGGTTAGCCGAGCTGGGGGTGATCATTAGCCTCATGTCGTTGACCCTGTCTCAAAGGCTTGGACTAACATATACGGTAAAAACTGGAATGAGAATCAAACTTGTTGATCACACCTTTACAAAACCAGTGGGAATAGTAGTGGATGTTCCAATTCGCATTGGGAGATTGTTTATACCTTGTCATATAATGGTGATCGACACTGTTGAGGACTCGAGGTGTCCAATATATTTGGAAGACCCTTCCTTTTCCATAGGAAGAGCCCTAATAGACATTGCAGAAGGGATTATTACTCTACGTGTTGGTAATGATCACATTGATTTTCATGTACAAGATGCCATGAGGGGACCCTCTCTATTTGAGTCAGCCTATTTTATGGACAGTTATACTCAATATTGTGAGGAATTTCAAGAAAGCAATGTGATAGTTTACCCTCTCATGTGAGCCTTGAATGATCCTATTCTCAGTCTAGAAAACCCTAAAGTGGTTGAGATTCTGGATCATTTGAATCAACCTAAAGAGGAGTTTAGTGATGAAGAGGGGATAACCTTCAAAACAGTGAAGTATGCATCACTAGAACAAACTCTTGAAGAAAAAGAAGCACCAATACCAAAGCCAGAATTAAAACTACTATCTAAAGGTTTGAAGTACAAATTTCTAGATAATGAAGAAAGAAATTCGGTAATAGTTAACTGAGACTTGATAGATGCACAAATGGAAAAGTTTTTAAGGAACTCAAATTTCGAATGAAATCTACAGGGTACTCTATGGAAGATATCCAGAGACTCAGTCCAACTCTATGCATGCACAGAATCAATCTTGAGGAGACTACTAAACCCCTGGCTCAGTCACTAAGGAAAATAAATCAAATGTTGAAAGAAGTTGTAAAAAAGAGGTAATAAAGTTGTGTGATGTAGGGATCATCTACCCCATTAGTGATAGCAATTGGGTCAGCCCGATCCACATTGTACCAAAGAAAGGAGGGATGATTGTAGTAAAAGGAAGTAATGGGGATGAAGTAGCCACTCAGACGGTTACTGAGTGGAGAATGTGTATCGACTACCACAAGCTCAATGCTGCCATGAGAAAAGACTGCTTCCCTCTACCTTTCATCAACGAAGTTCTAGAAAGGCTTGTAGAATAATCCTACTTTTATTTTCTTGATGGGTACTATGGGTTCTATCAAGTCCCTATCCACCCCAATGATCAGGAAAAACCACTTTTACTTCTGTCTATGGCACATACGCCTTCAGAAGAATGTCTTTTGGGTTATGTAATGTGTCTGCTACTTTTCAAAGGTGCATGATATCCATATTCTTGGATTTTCTAGAAGACATAATGGAGGTATTTATGGATGACTTCTCAGTTTATGGACCTGACTTTGACAGATACCTTGAAAACTTGTAGAAGGTGTTGAAAAGATGTGAGGAGAAGCAGCTTGTGCTGAATTGGGGAAAATGCCATTTCATGGTGAGAGAAGGCATAGTGCTAGGGCAAAAAATTTCAGAGAAAGGAATGGAAGTGGATAAGAGCAAGATCGAAGCTATATCAAAGTTGTGTTTGCCTAAATCAGTCATAGGAATGAGGAGTTTTTTGGGGCATGCTTGATACTACATAAGATTTATCAAATATTTCTCAAAGGTTGTGAAGCCATTATAAAACATCCATGCTAAAGATGTGGAATTTTATTTCTTTGATAAGTTCCTTAAATTTGATGTCCTGAAGCATGCTCTAGTGACGACCTTGATACTACAAACACCTGGCTGGGATTTTCCTTTTGAAATGATGTGTGATGTCAATGACTACACCATCGGGGTTGTCCTTGGACAAAGAAAAGATTAAAAGCACCATGCAATCTACTATGCCAGTAGAACTCTCGATGAAGCTCGGGTAAACTACTCCACTACCGAAAAAGAAATGCTAGCAATAGTATTTTCTTTTGATAAGTTTAGATCCTACTTAATAGGAACAAAGGTGAAGGTGTACGTGGACCGCGGGGCCATAAAGTATCTCATGTAGAAAAAGGACTCAAAGTCGAGATTGTTGCGATGGGCTTTATTTCTACAAGAGTTCAATCATGAGATCATTGACAAGAAAGTAATGGGAAATTTGGTCATCGACCACCTGTATAGAATAATATTCACTGAGGAAAATCAGGTACCAGTGAATGACAACTACGTAGATGAGGCCTTGATGATGGCCAAGTCATTTGAACCAGATCTACCTTAGTTCACCGACATTTGTAACTATTTGGCCTGTAAACAATTACCTCCTGAGATAACTTACAATCAAAAGAAGAAACTTTTCTCTAATCTGAAGAATTATTACTGGGATGACCCTCTCATGTTCAAGAGATGTTTAGACAATTTATATTAGTGTTGTGTGCCAGGAGAAGAGGTGCCTCAAATCCTCAAGCAATGAAATCCCTCTCCTTATAGAGGTCACCATGGAGGTAAAAGGACCTCCTCTAAGGTCCTACAGTCGGGCTTTTGTTGGCCAACACTATTCAAGGACGTCATGTCTTTTGTTAAGACTTGTAAAGAATGCCATCTAGCTAGAAATATTTACTAGAAGAAATGAGATTCCTATGTTTAAGTGGGTGGAAGTATAGATCTTTGATGTCTTGGGAGTGGATTATAGGGGACACATCCCCTCCTCTAGGGGCAACAAGTACATTTTTTTCATAATGGATTATGTCTCCAAGTAGATAGAAGATATAGAAACTCCCACCTGTGACTCTAAAGCAGTTGTGAGATTGTTTGAGAAGACCATTTTTCCTAGATTGGGGTTTCCACGTACCGTCACTGGAGATCCCATTTCATGGAAAAATAGTTTGAAGCATTGTTGAAGAGGTATGGGTCAAGTATAAGGTCACCACACCATACCAACTCCCAGATGTCAAGACAAGTTGAGGTATCAAACTGACAGTTTAAGTAGATATTAGAAAAAAACCATTGGTAGGACCTGCAAGGACTGTTCCATGACTCTAGATGATGCCCTATGGTCATATAGAACAGCTTACAAAATGTCGATAGGGACGAACCCCCACCGGCTCATCTATAGAAAGTCATGCCATTTGCCTATAGAACTAGAGCATATATCCCTTTGGGCTATCAAGTTATTAAATATAGATCTGGATATAGCTGGAAAGAAAAGGTATCTATAGCTACACAAGCTTGAGGAACTGAGGCTACATGTATATGAGAATGCCCGCATCTACAAACAAAGAATGAAAGTGTGGCATGATGCCCATGTCAACAAAAGGATGTGTCATAAGGAGATAAGATTCTACTATTCAACTCAAGAATCAGGTTATTCACCAGAAAACTTAGGACTTTATGGTCTGGCCCTTTCTCTATTGTGAAAATGTACCCATCTAGAATGATGAAAATTACCAGTGATAAGACTAGTACTTTTAAGGTGAATGGGCATAGAGTGAAAAGATATTATAAAGATGAAGCTTTTGTAAGAAGATCAAAACTGGACTTAGAGGATCCCAGACCTACTCCAGATGAAGAACCATGAGAAGCTAGAAAGGAGAGTCAAGATAAAGACTTTAAATTAGCACTTCTTGGGAGGCAACCCAAGGATTTAAAACTTTTTCTATATCTTTCATGCCCACTTTTTCATTTTAGTATTTTATAGATCCTAGTTTAAGTCTCTAGTACCTTTTGTCTTTAGTAAGGAATAGACTCTTACCAAAACTATTCTATAAAAAGGGTTCAAAATTGGCTATTAGGATTTACTGTGCATATAATAAAATTAATGAGATTAATGTGTATGTCCTTAAGTTGCAGGAGTCACATATGTCATACCATCAGTTGATCTCAACCATCGGTTGCCATTCGGAGGACCCACTAGCTGATACAGCTATGCCTCACCACAGATTGGGTAACGCAGAAGCACCACCGGGTGATTGAGTAGAATCACCATCAAGCATCAATTACAGGCGACCCATCGACTGATAAGCGCAGGTGCGTCATTGAATGATAGTCACAGGCAAGCCATCGGATGTTCAAGTCATCTTCACCATCTGTTGAGCCATCGGTTGGTGATTGAAGAAGCCGAACAGCTGCATCTAAACACCTAGTTGTAGACCAGGTGACAAAAACCTATAAAAGGAGGAGACCCATCACTTTCTCCGACTACTGAGTTGCCGAGAAGCCAAGTTTAAACCCTAGAAGAAGCAATAGAGGACACTAGGAGCTATAGAAAAGATTCTTCCCCACCGTTAGGACCGAAAAAGATGAAGGCATCTCCGATGAAGAAGAGGACGGTAGCACGATGCCTCTAGACCATCGGCGAGTCAAACACCCGGTGATGACAAGGTAACCCCTCAAGCTTTGGGCTTTTCTTGGCTTTGTGTTGCTGCCCCCCTAGTTTTCTTCGCCTTCCTACTTCCCAACCTATCTGAATCATCGACAACTGTTATCTCCCTTTATAATCTTTGTCCCTGCCATCGCCTCTTCGGCACCACCATCGGTTGAAGCTAAGACTTCACATGTTTCTTTGGTTAATAATCATTTACCATCATTTGTAGCCTACCACTATCTCCTCGACCCATCAGTTGGTTCGAAATCGCTGCCAACCATCAGTTGTTGCTACATTGTTCCTACCGTTTGCATGTTCTCACATGCCTTCACCTGTAGGTCTAATCATCCAGTGATCCGGCCACCTTTGTATGTTTCCTACCTTTGCATGTGATTGAGGCAGCTCTTCACCGATGGAGCCTTCAACCTAGGATCTTCCCTTGGTTGAGGGGAACCAGCAGTTGTTCTACCCTTCGCATGTTCCCCACTTCTCGCCTTCACCTATTCTTACCACCATCTATTCCGTGCCATTGCCTGATCAGAATCCTTCATCTAATTGAGTGCATTTGTCTATTCTACACTCTTCACCATTGTCCGACCTCGCCTTCACCTGTTGGTTTCCTTTGCCTGATCAGAGTAATCATCTATTATGACCTTCGATTGTTCTCCACTGAAGGAGCCTTCAACCTAGGATCTTCCATTGGTTGTTTCCTTCAGAGGATTAGTTGTTTATAGACCACCTAATTAGTTACCTTCAATTATTAGTACAAAGTGCAAGGAAATTATTAACAACTTCTAATTCACAGCCTAACATATTTCAATTTTTTATCTAATTAGTCTAGCTAGAGATACTTAGTGTATCTACAACCATAAGATGGCAAGAAAGCAAGACAAGAGCCAACTACACGAGTCTGAGTACACTAAGAAGGTGAGAGCCTCAATGACTGATGAAGAGATAGAGAGAGGAAGAACTAAAATTTGAACATGTGAGATACATCGAACAACATGGAGAACCCACTCTGAACAGCATCAGGGTTAGACTGGAAGCAGACAGAGTAAAGATTTTGGTCGAGCCAATCTTAGAGGAATCAGAAGAGGAGGAAGAACAAACAGGGACAGAAGTCTCTAAGTACACACCGTCGGTGGAGGTGCAGAACCCAAAGAAAAGATCTACACCAGAGATTGACTAGGAGAGGTCCAGGAAATTAGCCAAGATATCTGAGGAGAAGGCAATGGTGAAGGCAACCACTCTAACGCCAATTGTACCTACAATAATCCCAAGTCAACCAGTACAGGGCAGCATAAGTGAACAATTGGACAATCAACTGGTACCTACAGATGAAGAGCACCATGAAATATGGTGTGACATATTTACCAGGAAGAAATACAAGGCAACCACATATGGTGATGTCAACACCCTAGAACAACTAGGGATATATCAGAGGGTAAAATAGAGCTTTGAAAAGTTAGGAATATATAAAATATGTTTCACAAACATTACTTCTTATGATGATCTGACGCAAGAATTCATGTTCATCATAAAGTTGTCGGTGGATGACAAGGAAATCTCAGAGTGATGGGGTGAGTTTGAGCTATAGGTCAGGATAATGAAAAAGAATTATATCTTAATCAAGAAGTGGATAAATATGGTCTTCACATATTCAGCTGAACAAGTAGAAGGTGCTGACAAGGCACAAGGGGATAAAGAAACAAAGGGTTTTACAACCGACAAGACCTGGAAAAAGCTCTTAGGAGATCCCAGATATAGCTTTGGCCAGTCAAAGGGCACAATGATGCACCTAGGTTTCATGAGAGTAGTGCACAAAATCTTTGTAAACTCCCTATTGTTCATATCATACATAGGGAATGTAAGAAAATTAGACCTCCATATTTAATGGAGCCTAGTGGAGGGAAGGTAGTTAATTTAGGAAAATCCTGATCAAAAAGCTCACTGCAGCAATGGGGCTAGATGGTCCCTGCTATTTTTGTATGGGAGGAATAAAAACGTACATCGCACACTTGTTGGGTTATCCTAGCAAGTTAAAGTATTTCCTGAGGTTAAAAGGAGATACACTAGTAGATGGAAAATATCTAGTTGCGGCAAATGTCCTAGCAAGGACAACATGGATATGCCTACCGGTTCTGCAAGACAAAGCTCTTGCTTTCCCTCCCAAAATTAAAATACTATGATCTAGAGAAGTTTCTCATCAAGGAAGAAGATATCCCACAACTTGTATCTAGAAAAGGTACAAGTACTAGCAGACCAATAGATAAAAGAAGCAAGCAACCAAAGGAGCATTAGTACATGTATTGTTTGTAGCATCAGTTTTTAAGCCTGTAGCGTCAATTAATAACCGACCCCTAAGTGGTCGTCGCTATAGAATTTGCTCTATAGCGTCGTTTTTTGACCAAACAAAACCGACCTTACAGAATAAACACCGACACAAAAGGTTGTAGAAAATCTGACCCAAGCGAGAAAAAGGAGCTTGTAAGGTCGGTTATTCCAAAAAAATCGACCCTGTAAACTCTCTCGGTCGAGAAAATTGTCTTTTCGGTCGACAATTTTCTCGACCGAGAGAGTTTACAGGGTTGGTTTTTTTGGAATAACCGACCCTAAAGATTGAATAAACATTTCAGTGTACCCCTCGGTCGAGAAAATTGTCGACCGAAAATATTTCAGTCGACAAAACTGTTGACCAAGGGGTACACTGAAATGTTTATTCAATCTTTAGGGTCAATTTTTATAAATAATCGACCTTATAGAGGACCTTTAGGGTCAGTTTTTTACAAAAACAGACGCTAGAATTTATATTTCGGTCGAAAATTTTCTCGACTGAGGAGTGTACACTGAAGTGGTTATTCAATCTTTAGGGTCGGTTATTTAAAAAACCGACGCTAGAAGTTACAATTTTTTTTAAATTTCTACAGAAACTGAAATAGAACAGAAGAACAAGAAGATTCATATATTCTGGGAGAGGGGAGCATTGATGCTCAACTGTCACCATTCAAAACCACACATTCATAACAAAAATAATTCATAATTACATCATAATTTACAAAATGATAGATTGCAAGTCTGAGATGATATTAAATAGATACAAAAGTAAATATGAAACCGTACTCAAACCACATACATAAATGGAGCTGACATATTTAATCCAATGCTATATTGACTTCATTTAGAAAAGAATCTGACCACTCTTCTCGGAATTCATTCAAGTCCACACGTGTGTAAGGCTGAGTTGTAAAGATCTGTAACAGAAAATGCACATGCTAATATTTTATAAAATGACTACAATCACTTGTAAATTTATGATGTTATTCTTTATTACCTGACTTATAGTCTGAATGTCATGTGATGCTTGTTTGACAATAGCTTGCATATATTTCATTACATAGTAGCCACAAGCCCAGTCATTATTTTGCATAGGACACTACAAATAATGAATTATACTTACTGTTAGTAAACTACTATAAATAGAAATTGAGATAAGACAATAAGAGTTGACATATTAGAGTTGAAAATTAATACATATAAGAGTAAGCAATTGTCAAAGTAGCTACCTTGACATTTTTCAAAGTCAATGTCTTTAATTTTGTGGGTATTTGTCCTCCAGCTTCACGAAAAGCCTTTATACCCCTATCAATTAAACGATAGTTGGTAAAATAGAAATTCTAAATAGAAATATCATGTTGAAGCATTGACTAAATTTATGCTTACTCCATAGCTGACAATTTCAGTTTGTGACTCCTTGTTGTTTTACCCATTGGGTCAAGATAATAAAGAGTCATCAATTTTGAGGCAATCACCACTAATTCCCAATGTCTAGCTCTGAGTAAGAATAAAACAAACATTAAAATAAATAATTTTATTCATTATTAAAATTATATTGAATAATAATACTTATTGGACGTTAAAAGGAATTAGGATAATTTCCTTCCCCTCACTAGCAAAATATTTGAATGCATCAGATAAGTACTCATTCACATCCTCAATATGTGTCTCCACCTGACTAGTGATCGAAGAAACTAAGAATCCAACATTCTTTATGTCAAAGTTTGTGGCCTCAGTATATAAATGGCTGTTAAACATTTGCAATTATTTTCATATGTAGAAATAAGCTAAAAATGTGTAATGAAATTTTCTATATATATTGATAGATCCTTACCTTATCCATACTTCTATTATCAAAGTATTCAGCCAATCATACTGGAACAACTCTATAATATCATCAAGAAAAAAAATTCCCAAAGTCCCTCCCAGCTGTATCTTCTGTTAAATTGACCAACATATGTGATCCCGAGCTTTGGTTGGCTAAGTATCGACACAAGAATTTACATTTGCTTCCCAATTCATCGAATGTAGCTTCGGGAATGAAAGATGGTTGGGCATAGGAGGACGACTAGTAGAATTTTTACTTTTTGGTTTACAAACATGTTAATTAAATTACATACTTATATTACACGAGTACATATATGCAGTCAAATATGAAAAATATGGTAGAAATAAGGTATACCTTGTCATTGATAACTAATTGTCTAGGTCAACCCACCATAGAACCCTCAGCTTCTTCAACTGTACTATATTCAGGATTGGGTATGGCTAGTGGTTTGTCCCCCATTCCATCATACACAAGATGGATGGACACACGTAAAATGTCATCAGTAATTTGTTGGTAATGCAATGTACCACCAAGGTTGTACACCTTGTCCGCTGCCACAACATTATATTCTGAAACCTCCACTGCAAGTTTATAGTTAATACCAACCTAGATTGAAATAATATAAGTTATATAAGAAGTAGTAGAATAGATACTTGTTACAACTATATATATTATCATATATATATATATATATATATATATATATATATATATCATACTAATAACACAACATATAGAATAAAAACTTACTGCAGATTGTTGTGGTGGGTCATCGGGAGTGCTCCCATGACCTTATACAACTGGAGCATGGGCTTGTACCTCATCACTTGGGAGACGCACAGTATGAAAAGGTTGAGAAGGTTGAGTAGGCTGAAATGAAGATATTATTTCTTTTACTTTCTGCGCTACTAATGCTTCAACCTCCTCTTGTGTAAGACCTCCTGCACGACCTCTTTTAGATTGTGAAGGGCCAAAATAAGACTTGAATCCTATCCAGCTCCTAATCCCCTAACACAGCCAGGATGCTCCTTCATACCAAGAGCAATTGATAGTTCATCCATGTGGCCAGTTGGGATGAACTTTCCTTCCTTCTTTTGCTCGTGGAGATCAATCTATTCATAGTTAATAAAAATATTAAATCACAATATCAATTAGATATAAATAAATCTAAGTTTGTGGGAGTTACTCTTTACTTAGTTGGGATAAACCTACCATCTTTTGTGCCACCTCCTTAGTTGCAGGGTTGACAATTTCACCTGCTCAATTCTTTCTAGCATCAATCCATGTCAAGTGTCGGGGTGGACGCTCAACTTGAGTTGTACTAGATTCTTCTCCAGAAGAGGATTGCTTCTCTTGTAGTTGGTGGCGGAAGGCATAAACACCAGGCCCCAAGCGATGGTCATGCACATTTTTAGCCCGTCTTTCCTTTTGAGCCTGGTGAATAGCCTAATCATTTAAAATGAGGTATCGCAATTTAGACTTGGCAAACATGTATAAAAAGATTCACCTCCTTAATTGTATAAAATTAAAGATTCATACAATACATCACAATCTTTATTACCTAAAACTCTTCTGATCTCCTAGCTGCAACAAATCTTTCCCACACCTCAGGATCTATAAAAATATATACATCTGTTTGCTTTCTTCTTTTATTTAGGATATTTATAAATTCCCTTGCAAGATATGTCTTAAAATCCCTCCATCATACACCACAATGTTGTAGCACTCTTTTCTTATGATCTTTTTCATTTAGATGAAAAACACCCTATACATACAAAAGAAGCAATTAATAATGTTGTTTTGAAAAGGAATTAATTCCAAGCAAACTAAATTAGAATCAATAGATAAAAAAACATATTAAAATAATATCACTTCCACTCACAGATATATCTTTCCATATGAGGTCTTTTTAGGCATTAGGAACATCATGCCAATTTTCTATATCTATTGCCACCTTAATGTGCACGGTCGCCCCTACGTAATGCTTGAAAGCACTAGCATGTTCCCCAACAAGTGCTTCTGTCATATCAAACTGGACTGGAAATTTGTCCCCTTTAGCCCTGAGCTCCTACAGCCTACGCATCAGTGTGAGACCTCTACTGTTCTTAGCATCACCACTACCATCCTCATGGTGCTCATGCTCATGCTCAGAATGTTCATCTTCACTCGCCATTTTAGAACCTGTAGGTATACATGATAAAAAAATAAGTGATAATAAAAGCACAAGTGATAAGGTATACATGATATATGATGTATATTTAAAAGATTACTTGCTTGAATGATAATAAAATAAATAATTCAAAGAATGCATGCCTTTAGTATTGTTTGAGTTGTTAGTCAAGTAAAATTCCTTCAGCATGGTCATGATGTTTATAATATTCATCGGTGTTATCTTCAACATTTACACTTGGAAAACCAACTGAGAATGGACTAGAATCATCATACTTTTCGTAGTATTCTACTTCATTTATAGGTTCTACAGTAAACTATATTTTTCCATGAAGAACGACCGACCAATTTTTATTTGTCGGGTCATAAATATAGAATACTTGTTTTGCTTGGTCTGCCATGATGAATGGCTCATCTTTCTCACCAATCTTTTCAAAATTCACCAATTTGAAACCCAACTCATCCACTAAAACTCCTTTGTTGTTGTCAACCCAATTACACCTAAAGATAGGAATTCTGAAATTTGTATAGTCCAATTCCCATATGTCCTCAATGACGTCGTAATATGACATCTCAGCTTTGTGTGGTCTTTTATCTTTGGTACTAGTAAAATACAATGAACAAGCTTGAACAGTGACCTCACTGTTTTGGACCACACTACTTTCGTCTTGACGCTTTGTGTAGCATAAAAATCCATTTATGTCATAACCTTCATATGACATGACATCCATTTTTGGCTTAAAGGTGAGCCATTTATGTTCTCAGCAACATTATTCAGTGATTCAGATAGTTGATTAAATACTTTCTCTTCAAACCACCTAATAAATGTTGAATTATGCTCTCTTGCAAGCCACATTGAACTGGACCGCGGATGATTTCTCTTAATAAGATCATTGTGTTCTGTGATGTAGCTACTAACTTCATCGATGTTGTATAAAATATACAAATGTGCTTGTTCCCACAACTCATGACTGATTCCTTTCACTCGTCCTCCTAGAGTTCCTTTTCCACAATAAGATTCAGTGTGATGGGATTTTTTTTAGATCGCTAAAAGTTTCATTACAATTCAAAAAATCATTACAAAAGTCCATCACCTCCCTAGCCACATAATCCTCAACAATACTCCCTTTAGGATGATAACGATTCCGAACATCACCTTTAAAAACACTCATGTAGCATTCAAATAGATACATCCAGTGTAAGAAAATTGGACCCAACATCTTCACCTCCCTTGTAATATGTACTAAAAGATGAACCATGATATCAAAAAATGAAGGAGGAAAGTGCATTTCAAGCTGACACATGGTAACAACTACATCTTTTTGTAACTTATTGAGAGTATCAGGATGTATCACTTTGTTGCATATTTCATTGAAGAAGAAATAGAGTCTTGTTATTGCAAACCTTACATGCTTCGGCAATATAGATCGAATAGCCACAGGTAAAATTTGTTGCATTAAGGTGTGACAATCGTGAGATTTGAGACCTATCAACTTTAGATCCTTCATTGATACCAATCTACGAATATTAGAAGAGTATCTTTTTGGAACCTTAATATTATACAAGCACTCACAGAAAGTCTTTTTCTCCTTCTTTGACAAAGTGTAATAAGCTGGTGGTAAATATGTGCGGCGACCCCTGATCTCCACTGATAATTCTTTTCTTATACCCATTAATTCTAAATCTTTTCTAGATTTGATGCCATCTTTAGTCTTTTTTGGTATGTTCAATAGCGTACCAATGATGATATCACAAATATTTTTTTCAACATGCATGACATCAATGCAATGTCTAATTGTCAAAGATCTCCAATAAGGAAGATCCCAGAATATTGACCTCTTCTTGTATAGAGATTTGTCACATGCGAGTGGATGACTACTTGAACTCTTTCCAAATTCATTAACAATATGTTGCACCCTATCATATACAACATTTCCTGGTATAGGTTTAGGAGCACTTCGTTCCTCAGTTGACCCATTAAAGGTTTTGTGTTGCCTTCGATAATGATGCACTGGTGGGAGAAATATCTGATGACCAAGATATACGATTTTACCATCATGTTTCAGTCTGATTGAATCAGTATTTTCCTCACAAACAGGACATGCTTTGTATCCTTTTATGCTATATCCAGACAAATTTCCATAAGCTGGAAAGTCATTAATCGTGCAAAATAACATAGCACGCAAACTGAAGATCTCTTTACGTGAAGCATCATATGTCATAATACCTTCTTCCCATAGTTTCATTAGGTCATCAATTAGAGGTTGAAGGTAAACATCAATATCATTTCCAGGTTGCTTGGGCCCTGATATCAATATTGACAACATCACATACTTATTTTTCATACACAACCAAGGAGGAAGATTGTATATAACAATCATAACAGGCCACGTGCTATGTTGGCTGTTTAATGTACCATAGGGATTCATTCCATCTGTACAGAGTCCAAGTCTTAATTTCTTGGTTCTTTACCAAATTGAGGGTATAATAAATCAATTTTCTTCCATTGTGGTGAATCAGATTCATGTCGTAGGACGCCATCATCATTGGCCTTTAACTCCCCATGCCAAGACAAATTTTGTGCATCTTCTGTATTAGCAAATAAGCGTTGAAATCGTGGTATTATTGGTAGATACCACATCACCTTGGTAGAAGAGCCATTTTTAGCCTTAGCTAAATTTGTGGTCTTATACCTTGACGCACCACATTTTGGACAATTTATCAAATTACTATAGTCCTTCTGAAATAACACACAATCATTTGGACATGCATGAATCTTCTTAGCCTCCATTCCCATTGGGCATATTATTTTCTTTGTTTGATATGTTGAAATTGGAAGCTCGTTGCCTTCAGGAAGAATTTCCTTTAACAAAGACAACAGTGAAGTGAAACTCTTATCGCTCCACTGGTTTTGAGCTTTAAGAGTATATAATCACATCACAGCACTCAACCTCATGAACTTAGCACAACCCTTATATAATGGTTTTTCAACATCATGGACAATGTTTGCAAATAAAGAAGGTGGATCAATGACATTGTCTCGACAACTACATAGCATCTCATCAACCATATCATTCTGAATCCGGTCATCTTGAATCGGTTCATCATTAACATTATCATCATTATCTATATCTTCTATGCCACAGCTATTAGTATCGACATTTTCTGATCCATAATTAAATTTCTCTCCATGCCAATACCATTCATTATAACCTTGTATGATCCCATTGCATATGACATGATTCTTAATTTCCTCACCAGTATCAACTTTCAAATTGTTACAACAATTTTTCCATGGACAATATAACCTATCTGTAGGTAGTTTCCTATGTTCCTCAGCAAATATGATAAATTCATCAAGACCTTTGGCAAACTCTAGACTACAACAGTTCTTGATAGACATCCAATTTTGATCCATTTTCTATATCACATTAACATTAATTATAAAACTAACTGTTTAATATTGATGCTATAATCTGTAAGTTTTTATTGATAGGAATTTAATTACTTATATACTAAAGTGTACCACCTATCCCATTTTTGAATATTTAATCTCACTAGAAACTGTATAATATATGTTTAGTTTTGAAGAAAATTTCAGCAGCATTTCCCCTAAGTTCTCAAAGTACACCGATGTAAATGGCAAATAACCACTCACATATGTACCCATAGAACAAATGAGGAAATCCTACTGAAATTTTCTATAAAACTAAACATACATTATACAGTTACATCCTAAGTGAGATTAAATATCCAAAAACAGTCCCAAACTGGGGACTATCCAAAGTTTACTCCTAATGAGTAAATTTTGAACGGGTTTATAAGTTAATATATATATGCATTATTTTCATATTTATATATTATGTTAAACATCATGCATCAACCCTAAATTTTCAATCTAGGAGTACTAATGTCTAATCTCATATTAATTTCTAGAATTTATATAATGATTACATATGAAAAAATACATATTTTTATTATTGGTTGGGTTATCAAATCATATAAAATGGAAAAACAATATAACTGTGTAGTTAAAGGAGCATAGGTCCACTCTCGGTCGACAATTACTCGACCGAGAGCCCACCTGTGCACAGCGTCCAGGTCCACTCTCGGTCGATGAATTCTTGACCGAGAGTGGACCTGGACGTTGTGCGCATGTGGACTCTCGGTCGACAATATTGTCGACTGAGAGTGGACCTGGATGCTACCGTGGCGACGGGAATGAACTCGGGAACGAGGGAAGCGGCGACCTTACTTGGAAATGGCGGCGACCTTCGTGGAGTATGTGACGACCTTCACAGAGAGGCGACGACCTTCGTGGAAGTGTGGAGAGGCGGTGATGACAAGCTCTTTTCGTGGAGAGGAGGCAAGGGCTTTGGCGGCACGGAGAGGTGGCAAGGGCTTCACGGATACCACGATCCTCTTCGAACACGACAACGAGCTTCTTGGAAAAGGCTTTGGCGGCGTGGCAACAATGAAAAGTGATGATGTGGGAGAGAAGAAGAGAAGGTATCGGCGGAGGAATGACACAAGGAGATAAAGAAGAAAAGGTATCGGCGCCGCGGGAGAGAAAAAGAGAACGAAATTTATGTTTTATGGGAGAGAAAGACTAGGTCTCAGCCACTTCAAGCCTCGGGCCTGACCTGTAGCGTCGGTTAAAACAAAAACAATTGACGCTAAAGATAAGCGGTGGTTGTGTCGGGTTATTTAAAAACACTCAAACTCATTCTCGGTCGACAAATTCATCGACCGAGGGGATCTCTAGGGTCGGTTAAAAGTAAAAAACTGATGCTAAAGGTGCTTATACAAGCGTGAACTAAACTAGATCCAAAATTCATCCCGGTTGAGGGCCATCTAGGGTCGGATATAAGGAAAAAACTGACCCTAGACGTGCATATATATGCACAAAAGGAAATCTAGATCTAAAACCCTAAACACCAAACTCTTCTCGGTCGACAAATTTGTCGACTGACGAGTCCTCGGTCGAGAAATTCGTCGACTCAGGGGAGCTCTAGGGTCGGTTAAAAGTAAAAAACTGACACTGGAGATGCTTATACATGCAAGGTCAAAACTGGATCCAAAATTCATCTCGGTCGACAATATTGTCGACCGAGGTACCCTCTAGGGTCGGTTATAAGGAAAAAACTGACCCTAGAGGTGCTTAGGAAATATGGCTCTCCTTCTCAGTCGATGAATTTGTTGATAGAGAGGTTATCGGTCGACAAATTTGTCGATCGAGGGGAGCTCTAGGGTCGGTTAAAAGTAAAAAAACTGACGCTAGAGGTGTTTATACATGTGTGAACTAAACTAGATCCAAAATTCATTTCGGTCGACAATATTGTCGACCGAGGGGCCCTCTAGGGTCGGTTATAAGGAAAAAAATCGACCCTAAAGTTGTTTATACATACGTGAACTTACCTGGATCCAAAATTCAACTCGGTCGACAATATTATCGATCGAGGTGACCTCTAGGGTTGGTTATAAGAAAAAAATCGACCCTAGAGGTGATTATACATGCGTGAAGGCAAATTAGATCCAAGATGTCTCCCGCATTTTTTGTAGACATATAAGGTCGGTTATTTGGAAAAATCGACCCTATAGATCGAGGCGCGAAGACAAAATCGAGCAAATTTTTGCCGCGCAAAATTGTAGTTGGCTTTCTAATCCAATTGTCTATAAGGTTGCTTATTTTATGAAAACTGGCCCTATAGAGATACACTACAAGGTCGGTTATTTTAAGAAAAGTGACCCAAGTGGTCTTAAGTGGTGTCCGCATTTTTTATAGACATATAAGGTCGGTTATTTGGAAAACCGACCCTATAGAGTTACACTACAAGGTCAGTTTTTTAAGAAAATCGACCCAAGAGGTCTTAAGTGGTGCCCGCATTTTTTGTAGACATATAAGGTTGGTTATTTAGAAAAAACTGACCCTACAGGTAGTGACGTTATAACCCATTTCTGTACTAGTGGAGGTGGTGACAAAACAAACAATAAGGAAAAGGGTCCTGGTGTAAATTCCTAAGAAACCAGCAAAGAAAACTTCTTCTCCTAGAGTCATAGACCTGGAAACCAAAGAAGCAAAAAAATCTACTGCAACCACTTCCCTAGAAGAAGTTGAATCTAAAGGAAGGGAAGATATCCTTGGTGAAGCATTGACAAAGCTAGCTACCAAGGAAGCAGACCACGCAGGCAATGCGGAAGAGCCCGGGAAGAAGAAAAAGGTGGAGATACCTGAGAAAGAGGTGCCATAGCCTGAACAAAGCACACACCTGAATAAAGAATCTTCCAAAGAAAATGAAGAAGTCCATGCAGTGAACTCTACAGACAAACCCAGACATAGATCAACAACAACAACAACAAAATTCAGGAATATAGGACAAGAGATTGACAACCTCTATGAGATTGCCTCAAACTCCACCCTAAATTACTCTAATATAAATGCAAACATGTTAGAACTAATCACAAAGGTGCAAAAGCTGACTACATACATCTAGTTTGTCCTTAGCCTTCCTCTCCAAATGCAGTAGCTAGTCACAAATAAAATGCATGTCATGCAAGTACTAGTTGGGGTGAAAAATGAACTAGCCAACCTGCACAAGGAACGTGACGAACTGCGGGAGAAAAATATGAAGTGGTGAGAGGAAGTGGAAAAAATAAAGGAGGACTCCCTCACAACTGTCAGCATGTCTATTGAAGTACAACAGACAGCCCCTACCAGACCTGCATCAGACACTAATTTCTACCTCAGGGTAGGCATGTTGATGGCAAAGGTGCAGATAGGGAACAAGGTGCTTCAAGCTTAAGCAACAACCTCCAGAGGCACGCTCCCACTGGAAGAAGAGGAGCCAATGACATCTGCCAACAACAAAGGAGTGCCCGCTAAGGGATATGACACATCCACATCCCCAGCCTCGCCATGGCACTCACCCAGCAACAATGAAGATAAGGGGCTCGAAATACAATCGAAGCAAATTTCCCTTCAACCGAGAGAACTTGAAGTCTCCACAAAAAAAAAAAGAAGCAGTGGGAGAGAATGACGTTGGGATAGTGTAACATGAAGCAAGAGGGGAGGCCATTGAAACAACTGGATATGTAATGGATGGGATCGACCCTCTATTCAACTACAAAGTCCCACCCCCTCTACCTGATTATGATAGCTTCATGAAGGAAATACTTCTAGATGAACCAATAATAGATGGAGGATTCTCTATCTCTTTTGAGAGAGAAACATAGTAGATGATATATGGAGAGGATAGTGGTAATTTAGATAACATGTTTGTAGAAGCACCTCTGAAGCCAGAAAATGCAGTCTTCCCTAAACTGACTACAACCTCGATAGACATGAACACCTCACTCCCTCACGCACCACCTCCTTTGCCATGCAAGATGGCTGAAATGGATATGTCCTCAGTTTTAGACATGATGATATGGGAAATCAATGTCCTGGCTAACATTCTTGATGATGCAAATCCAGGACATGATACCATCTACCACAACAACTAGTACAGACTGACAAGAGGCGATATGTGTTCTGCTTTTGTGCCTCAGGCAAACAAGTAAAACCTTTAATAAGATCTTGTGTGGAACAATCATCAAGGAGTACATGCACAGAGACAAAGATGGGCCAGTTTTAATGCAACATCTAACCTAACAGCCCACTTGCTCAAGGAAAGAAATGATACCACATCCATCTATGAGTTGTAGGATGCCCTTGACAGAAGAAGATCTTTGAAATTTATCACCCTATCCTCCAAGGCCTTCAACCGTTGGCTGCTCAAAGTGGTTGACCTATCTGAAAGAAGAGTTCTCACTTACAACTTTAGCATCAAAGACCCCTACGGACGAGTGGTCTTTCAAAAGCCAAAGCACAAGACAGTACAAGAAATCTCAAGCCGCCTGAAAAGATAGATACAAGGAGTAAGTGGGTGGTATCGCCCCAATTGGAAGGAAATTTCCTTTGAATGTAATTTTTTTCAAGAAAGATAGGATTCAGGGGATAGTGTTTTCATAACAATGAGGATAATTGAGGCCATTAATTGGGTAATCATTACAGAACATATTGCTAATGAAGATTTCCACACCTTGTGAGGGAAATATGTCATGGAAATCATTCATGACAGAAGGTTATTCTAAGTGAGAAAAGTGCTAGACGTATCAAGTCATATGTACTCTCATATTCCTCTACATGAAAAGAAGCCTTGGAGAGAGGAGATCAGAAATCTCATGGCTTCAAAAGCATGTCCACAGAATGTATAGATAAAGACCTCACCAGTTGTCCCACCAACTGCCCCACCACCACCTAGTGTAGAAAATGTAACATCTACACATGTCGAGAGGGAACCACCTCCACAAGCCCCTTAAGTCTCCATGGATGTCGAAACAATAGCATCCAGTCCTCCACAAGGAACCACTTTTAGTTCCACCTTACAGTGACATCATCATAGCAGGAATTTTTGATCCAGAAGACAATAGTGTCAAAGATAGCATAGTACATCCAGAAGAGAGAGAAAAACAAGATGACATGTCAGAAGGACCACTACCAACAGATGTGATTACTCCTACTTTCAAGAACTTTGATAAGATAGCACGATATGGTTTATCTTTGGAAGGAGTCCAATTCCTTTGAGATGTACTCTGACCAAGGGAGGATGACTTTGTGGTTATTTTTGAAAGAGAAAATGTACAAATCTTACTCCCATACCTCTATGATATTTTGATAATAGGAGGATACATTACGGTGAATATCATGACATCTTGTCAGCTAATTCTCGATGATGATCTCAACAATGTGTATATGCCATTTTATGAAATATTGGGAGATGTCGTATCAAAAAAAATTAGGTGACCTACAGCCACTGATAGAGTACTTAAAGTACAACGTTCCCCGATGGATATTTGTGCCAATATTACATGATGGGCATTAGGCACTGCTAGTAGTGGACACCATCAACAAAACATCCATCTTCTATAATAGCTCTCACACTATGTTGAGTACCGAGCACACAAAATATCAGAAAACCACCAGTAACATCATTGAAGAAAGAGTTGTCTTGGTAGATAACATAATAAGATTGTAGAACTGATCTGATTGTTTGTCTGCATCATTCAAACTGATCTCAAGTTCGAGAAATGACAGTTCTATCATAGGTGTCCACATCAAGAACCTCTATCAAACACAACAACCTTAGCCTATCTAAGAACAATAGCTATGAGATCTGAAAAAATAAAAGTTGGATGTGAAAGCTACCTCTGTCGGAACTTTGCACAAATGGCCTGGAATAGGATCATTGGTGCATCATGAGGGGAAAACTTTCTAATTAAGAAGGTCATAGCAAGAAATATGAGTAAAGAAACTCCAAACTAAGAGAGAGAATTTTAGATGATGACAACCTCTTAACCTGATGCATAAATCTCGACTTGAGGATGACACTATCACATTTATTGCACTCACTAAAACAATAACCAATAAAGCCCTCTAAAGTCATTTGATGCTTTAATTCTAATTGTTAGACTAAGGACGGGCTAAACTCTAAGTTTAGAGGAGTTGATAACATCCAATTTTGTGGATATTATATGCCTTATTTATCCATTTTATCCTCTATTTTAGACAAATTTATATTCACTTCCCTCCTACCGTGCATATACTTTATTTACCCCTTATTTTGATGATGAAAATGACGTCACGTGTAGGTAAGCAAAGGACTAGAAACTCAATTATCAAAGACAGATCTACCACCGGATGACAATCGATGCTCTCTGTGTAGCCATCAGTCCATCACCACTGCATGTTACCCAATAGTACCCTATCACGCCACCAACCGATGGTTATAGCAACCCATACCATCAACCAATGGCTCCCCTACAACCATTAACCGATGGTGCCCCTGCTACCATCACTTGAAGATGCATCTGCGACCATCAGTCGATGGTGTGCCTGCATTGGTTAACCAATGGCATGCCTACGAGTGTCAACCGGTGATGCATCTGAGTTTGACAAATAGTGGCTCCACGTATGTCTTTCAACCAAATGTGCACCTACTATTCACACTCGATGGTGGCTATTACAGGTATTGTACTCAAGACCGTTGAGCACGTGCCCCAAGGGCGAGTACCTGGGAGGCTTGGGGCACAAGTAAAGGACCCCAAGCAGATGCTTATAAATAGGAGACGACTAGCTATGTAGAAGGGGTCGTGTGCATTATCTTTGTGCTCGCTCTATAGACTGGATGTGGAGCTGCCAAAGGAAGGATCTTCCATCAACGGATCCCTTTCACCACTAGTTGACAGGAATGGCAGATGAGAGTCCATCGACCCTACTCTGTCACCTCCGCCCATTCGTCCCAGCCCGCTTCTGGGGTCCCTCCTTTGATGGAAGAATGGAGAAGAAGGAGACGTGACTATCAGCACATCTACATTCATCCATGAACAACAAGACCAGACCATCGGTTGTGGCCACCGTCTAGTCACCATCACTGTATCCCATGGTCCCCTTCCTCGATGTTTCTTTTCTTCTTTCTCCGTATCTTCCTTCCTACAGCACTCCATGTCTCCATCTATTTGTAAATAAGAAATGATACTCATGAGAATGAGTGGCTAAACTCTTTACTTGGGTTGGGAATAGACACTAAGTCTCTCCCAACATGTATATACTTACAATATATATATTTATATATATATATATATATATATATTCTTAGTAAAGATTATGTTCATACTCTTATTCTTAAATACTTCACTTTCATAATTAGCTACCATGTTGTGATGTATTATTATTAATGTCTTGAAAGAGTATTATTAATCTTATCTAAGTGTCATGGAGTTGCATGAATGCATGAAAATGTTGGAATGCTAAAGCTAATGATCATATGGTTTGCTTTGTGATTGTATGTTTGCCATCTCGAGAGAGACAACCTTATAATCTAGATATATCCTAATCTCGAGAGAGGAGGGAATAGACATATATGATAATTTCTTGTAATCTTGCTAAGGGTATACAAAGGGGTGTAAGTATTACATGTTGGTTAGAGAACTTAGTATGTGAAACCCAATCCAAGTTCACATCCATACTATGGTTACATCTTTCTTATTTGATATTATTCTCTTGTTTGGTTTTCTTACCTTTTCTTTTATTACTTTTTTTGTAGCAACATCATTCCATAAGGAACACCATCTTAATCTACCCCTTTGTATGGTGTTTTTGAGTCTAAGGCCACAAGTTCTTAGCACTTACCACCTTGTCCTTGTGGTTTGACCCTGACCTAGTACATTGGACACTGTATAATAGTTGAGGGGGCCTAAGTGTCGGGTTACAAATTTAAGAGTTTGAGTACTCTAGATCCGCTCCATTTTGGGACATGTGGTTTAGGTTGGTTAGTGTACCATGAAGCTCTCTTGTTCCAAGCTCTAGCCCTCATCAACATCTGTTTCAGCTAAACATGTTTTGAGCTACCAGGGTCGCATGGTGATCTCCTAGAAACTATTTCCTCCATTTCAAATTTAAATTTTGCTCGGGATGAGAAACAAATTTAGCTCGGTTGGAGGTGGGTGGTAGGTCTCTCTTCCACCCACTCTATCTTATTTTTCTGGAAATTTAAATTATGTTAGTTAACTTTAAAATTTTAAAAATTTACATTTTTCTTCCTTAGTTTTGGCCTTTATCTAGTTAGCTATTTATGCATGTTAATCAAGAAACCCCCTTAAATAAGTGATTCTTCTTGCAACATTTTAGAAAAAATTGCTCTTTCTAGAAATCATTTGTCCCCTGTGGCCTCTAATAGAACTACCCTTGGGAAAGTTTACAAGTCAAAATAGATAGATAGGAATCAAAACACTACGTGTCTTTATTAGAATTGTGGAATTGACTTCTAAAGTTATGACTTTTGCATGTTTTAGAATGTTTTCAACTGATGTTATAATACTCCCAAGGCACTAAAGTTCTAAAGAAGAAAAAAAAGACACAAGACTAGTCTCTTCTATAATTTTTCCTCCACCTCTTATCTATCCATCCACCAAAAGAAAAAGAATCAAAATTCCAAGAAAATGTTCCAAACTCCAAGTTTGGGGTGGTACCCCCTTCTCCTCCCACTTTCATTTCTTCCATACCCCTCATATATTTAATAAGGGTATACCACCAAGAAAAGATGCCAAAAGAACACACAAAACATGCAATCAATGTAACTATAAACAAAGAAAAAGAATATCTCAATTTGAATAGAGAAGGGACCGTTTCCTTCCATACCTTACTTCAATCCACCTTTTTATGCTTGAGGGAATCTACATAACCCCATTAAATTCATTAACCCTAGTCTTGTGTAATTTTTTCATAGAATATGTGGAAGTACTAAAGAGTGGTGGGATATAACTTCTTCCTTGCAAGTTATAAAAACAGAAGCAAGTTTTTTGAAGCAAATTCGAGTAAGGAATGTTAGTAAATTGTGTTTTTGTGTTTCCAGAATATTGTGATTGCTTGGCCATGCAAGGTAGTAAGGATTTATGTAGTTCTATCAAGTGAGGAAGACTATATGAGAGTATAATTGGGTATTATATTCAATCTAATATTTTCTTAGGACGAGCAATGATTAAAGTTCAGGGTATTTGATAAATGCATATTTATCCATTTTCTTTTCATGTTTTAGATCTCTATTTAAGAGAATTTTTGTCATTATTATCTAGTTTTAGAGTTAATTATCTTAGTTTTGTTTTTTTCCAATCAATTGGAGTTTTTAATTGATTTATTATGTCTCTTGTAAGAAAATAGACAATTTATTTTAAAGCAAAAAAATACCAAGATTACTCTTCAAAGATTTTTGCACAATTTCCCGTAGTGCATGATATACATAAATACCCCCCACCAAAATTACTGTATTTTTTATATATGAACTCCAAACTAAATGTGTAAATATGATTTTAATTTCCTACTAGAAAAAAAATTGGACTGCTTTGGAACCTTTAATGGGATTGAAATCTGCTCAAAGTTCCTACAATGGAATTTGGTAGCAAAGAGAGTCAAAGAAGATAATGGGCGGTCAAAATAATTAAAGGAACGCAATTCAATAAAATTGTCCATTCTCTATTTGGGGAAATAATGAATTTTGTTGAAGATATTCCTTTGACTAGTAACAAAGGAAAGTTGATGAATGACATATGCTTTCTGTGAACAATGCAAGTAAAGACTCAGTCAAATGCCAAAATAAGAAAGTCATCAATGCAGTTAAAGTTTGACCAATGTAACTTCATGTTGAAACAAGACATTCCTCTTGCGTTTTGCCCCATCCTTCCCCCAGTAAAAGGAGGGGTGACTCCAAAGAAAAAGCATCTATAGACCTCCGGGTCTCGTGATCAAAGGATCTGATTTCTCATACTCCAACCTTTGTTCACTTTCATTTTGTATAAGTAGTTCCCTTTTGTTGGGACATGGGGAGTAGCCCCATGATCTCCATAATTTAACTTGGCAACTTGTAAAACTCCTTAAAAATATAAAAGAGGTGTTTTTTAACCATTCAATACCTTGGAATATGATCTGATAAGTCATGCTCCATGACAGTCATTCGTGATGAATAATCATGGACTGGCGGACTCAGGATGACACATATGTAAACTCAAAAGAGACCCATTATGGGAACACATTAGACAATCGAACAAGAACATGTGGATCAACAATGACCATGGGACCGTGGAAAGTTTGATCCATGGGATCTGATTCTGAAGAGGAGAGAACTTCATGGTCCTAACCTCTAAATGTCTAAAAGGATCCTAAAAGTTGCTAGTTTAACTATGGAGTTTGTGGCGGTGAAATACGAACTTCCAATAACTCATAAAATATGAATTAGTCTTAAGATGTTTATTCCTTCTTCTCTATGCACTCTTCATTTTAAATTTTATTGTTAACTTAGCTTCAGTTCCTACAATTTAATTCTAGCACTTTTAATTTCTGCACTTTCAATTCAGAAACTTTTAGTTTTAGCAATTTTGGTTCCTTGCTCTAGATTAATCATTATCTCATTAAATATTGTTTTTTGCAAGCTAGATTCCATTTAAGTCTTGACATGTTGTCCTTGTGGATCGATACCTCAAGTACTACATCAATACATTTATTTTCAAGTGGATTGTTTACCTATCTAAGGTTGAACTCCAGGGACAGTTTTTCTCTAGTGAATTTTGTGTACATGATGACATATCATGACCTTAATAGGATATAGTACCCAAAAGCATAAAAAAGGACTATGACAAGGAGTTGTGCAAACCATTTATCTAAGAAATGCATTGGACGCAATTGGCAAATGTTGCCTACCTTAATAATTGGTTATGGAAGTCGACGCTGGTTAGGTAAAAACTCGATGTATTTTGGATCTTGACGCACTACAAAATTGTAGGATGAAATGTTTGTGAATCAATATAGAGAGTTTTTTATTTGAGAAAACTAGTGGGAGTGACAGTTAATTAAAGGCCTAAATAATATTGTCAACATTTTCAAATCAAATCTAAATGTCTTGACAAATGCAAAATTTCTTTTGTAGAATCAAATGGCAAACAATAACACATTACAATTGATTCTTAAGAAGGACAAGCTAAACATGACCAACTTATATAACTAGTTCAGGACTTTGAGAATGGTTCTCAATCATGAGCATAATCTCTATGTTTGGATACACCGATGCTTTAGGAACCTGCTCCTAACGCGTCTAAGGTTGAAGTGGATGCTTATTGGAAGCGTTCCAACGATGCTTTAGACATTAAAATCTTATGATATGTTATATGAACTATGAGTTTCATAAGAAGCATGAAAACATGGATGTTTTGAGATGGTTACACATCTTAAGAACATGAACTAGAATCATATAAAGAAAGAAAGGTATAATGTCTCCAAGGTTCTCTTTGAGTGCAAAATGAAAGAGGGAGATCCAGTGGAGCCCCATGTGCTAAATATGATTGAGAAGGTGGAACATCTATAGAGATTAGGATTTTCTTTGAGCCAAGAGTTGGTCACAAATATGATTCTATAATTGTTTCCCGAGTCATATATCCAATTTACGAGTGTTATTACTTGAGTAAATTGACTAAATTGCTATTTGAGGTTCTTGGTAGGTTGATAAATTCCAAAGAACAAATAAAGAAGGACAAACATGTGATGGTGATAAACAGAGGGGAGTCTGGGGGCAAAGGCAATGCCAAGAAAAGTTCTGAGGCTAAGCTGAAGTCCAAGTCTTCTACACTCAAGATAAGGAGAAAGGTAATTGCAAAAGGAATATGTCCTTTTCACTTAAAGGAACTAAGGAAGATTAAGCAAGGGATAGATATCTCTACTTCAGATATATACATTATTGAGATTGACTTTTCCACTTCTTCATCTTGGGTATCGAATATCGGATGTGGATCTCACATTTTCTCAAATGTACATGATTTGAGAGAAGAAGACCTTTAAAGAAAGGTGAGGTTGAAGTGTGCATCACTAATGGAACAAAAGTTGTTGCCAGTGCAGTTGGCGCCTTTCACTAGAAACAGTCCGAGAGCGAGTGATCTATTAGGACTTGTACATACTGATGTATGTTGACCAAACGCCAGAGGAGGTTACTAGTACTTCATTACTCTTACTGGTGACTTCAGTAGGTATGGCTATATGTATTTGATGAAGCACAAGTCAGAATCCCTTGAAAGGATCAAGGATTTCATGAATAAAGTACAAAACCAACTTGGTAAAAGTATTAAATCACTTCGATCCTATCAAGGTGGAGAATAGTTAAAGTAAGAGTTTAAGGAGCTTCTGTGAGACTGTGGCATTGTACCACAATGGCCTCCACCTAATACACCACAACATAATGGTGTATCATAAATAAGGAATAGTACCATGTTGGACATGGTGCGATCAATGATGAGCTTTGTTGATCTTTCGACTTCCTTTTACAAACATGCTTTTACAAACCATAGCGCTTACACTAACTGTGTACCATCTAAATTGGTTTTAAGACATTATATGAGATATGGCATGTGAAACATCATGATGTGTCTTCTATGAAGATTTGAGGATGTGAAGCTTATGTGAGAAATATGTTTCATGAAAAGCTTAGACCTAAATCAAATAAATGTTATTTTGTGAGATATCCCAAAGAAACCACAGAATACAGCTTTTACACTCCATATGACAACAAAGTGTTTGTTGTCAGGCTTCATGTATTCCTTCAAAAAGAGTTTATTTCCAAAGGAAATAGTGGGAAACAAGTATAACTCAAATATGTTTGAGACCAATAAGAAAATAGTGAATCTATAGATGTACAAAAGGAATAAGGAGAGTCACAAACTATTGTGGAATATCAAGTTTCTCATGTAACACAAGAACCTCATAGATCTAGTAGGATAGGCCCTGATCCTGATAGATTTGGATATCTTGTGAACCAAGAAGGTGATGAGTTGGTCATAAATGATGAGTCGACAACCTATCTAGAGGCTATAGAGGGACCAGAGTCTGATAAATAGCATGAGTTCATGAGATCTGATACGGATTCTATGTACGCTAAGAAGGTATGGACTTTTTTAGGTCCACTTGAAGGGTAAAACCCATAGGGTGCAAGTGGGTCTTTAATAAGAAGACCGACATGGATGGTAATGTACAAACTTATAAGGGTAGATTGGTTGCAAAGTGTTTCAGACAAGTTCAAGGTATTGACTATAATGAAACCTTTTCACCAGTTTCCATGGTTAAATCCGTTAAGAACATGCTAGACATTGCAGCTTATTATGACTATGAGATTTGCAAAATGGATGTTAAAACCACTTTCCTTAATGGGAATATTCTTGAGGATTTGTACATGACACAGCCCAAGGGTTTAATGAATCCTAATGATACAGATAAAGTGTATATATTGCATAAGTCGGTCTATATATTGAAGCAAGCATCTGGGAGCTAATATCTTTGATTTGATGAGGTAGTCAAAGAGTTTGGCTTTAGTCAAAATGAAGATGAACCCTATGTTTACAAGAATGTTGGTGGGAGCACAATTGTATTCCACATATTGTATTTAGATGACATACTCATAATGGGGAATGACATCCCTATCCTAGAAAAGGTAAGGAACTAGATTGGAAGTACCTTCTCTATGAAGGATTTAAGTGAAGCATCCTATATCTTTGTAAGTAAGATCCATAGAGATAGACATAGAAGGCTTCATGGCCTAAGCCAGGGTACATACATTGAGAAGGTGATGAATAGGCCCAATGTGTAGGACTCAAAGAGAGAAAATTTGCTTGTGGTGCATAGAATTAGTATCTCTAAAGCCCAATGTCATAGTTCTTGTGATGAATAGGAATGCATGAGTAAGATGCCATATGTGTATGCAATTAGATCTTACATGTATGCAATGTTATGTACTCATTCTGATATCTTGTATGCTTTGAGAATGATGAGAAGATATCAGTTAGATCCATGTGAAGGTTACTGTAATGGTGTAAGAAACATCCTTAAGTACATAAGAAGGACTAAGGATCAATTTCTTATTTATGGCGGTGAGGAAGAGTGGGGTGTACAAGGATACACGGATGCAAGATTCCAAACTGACAAAGATGATTATCGATCTCCATATGGGTATTTTTTGCCTAAATAATGGAGATATAAGTTGTAAGAGTTCCAAGCAAGAGACAATTGTTGATTCTGCAATAGAAGTTGAAAATATTTTTGCCTGAGGGTAGCAAAGGAAGTTGTTTGGATCAAGAAGTTCATCTATGAACTTGGAGTGATTCCAAGAATTAGTGATGTAATAGAGTTGTATAGTGACAATAATGGATATTGCACAAGCTAAGGAGCCTGGATCACATCATTGTTCCAAGCATATACTTTGATGCTTCCATCTCATATGAGAGATCATAGACCGAGGAGATGTGAAGATTTGCAGAGTACCGACTGAAAGCAATATTGTTGACCAACTGACTAAAGCACTTTCATAGCAGAAGCATGATGGTCATGTTACATCACTTGGAATCAGATTTGTAGGTAACTCTCCCTAAGTTCAAGTGGGAGTCTATTGATATGTATGCCCAAAGACCCAGTCATATGATGATTGTAATGTGCCATTATGTACTTTCTTTGATAATATTCATAAAGGTAATTTCATCTATTTATGTTTGTTTTAGTTATGAGGTGATGACACATCATAATAGATGTCTAAAGAATGATGCCACTTGTTGACATATGTCTTCAGGTTTAGGACCTGAAGAATGAGATCAAATGTACGATAAGAGTACATACATTCTTGTTATGTCCTTAGTCTGATATTATTTGGAAGAAAAATAGATGACAATAATACATAAGACTAGAATGTTTTATGAATTATGATAGAGTCTCATTAGTCACGATATTGGATATTAAGTCAAGCACATAGGTATGTGTTAGATAATAGTGTACCAGATAGGCCTACCTTGAGAGTGATACATGGAAACCATAGAATGGTAGTCATAGTCATCTCTCGAAGTGATAGTGGTGATTGGGTTCTTAGACCTAAAGTCATTATACTTGTCACATGTTGTTCTATGGACTTCAAAACCATCCTATGTGACCTTGAATAAGGGTTGCAATAAAGGTGGTGATTGGGTACATTATGACACATGGGGATTGACCGTGAGTGATGAATATGGGATTTGTTTGTCCAATTGAGAGTTTGATATCCCAAGTCCTTGATAAGCGAGACAGAGAAATGTATGGATATACTCATGTGAGTCAATATGTGACACGTAAGTTCACATGCATATTAACAGTATGCTCTAGTTCAACAATATAGATCGAGTATTAAGAGGATGATGTTTCCATGCCTCACATTCAATCAAGATATCAGAGATAAAGGAACTATAAGATCATGGTAACATTGATCATGGATTATAGGTTGAAGTTTCTCTTTAACTTTCCAATTACTTGGGTAGAAATAATGTGTTGCTAGATACTACTCATTTCTTATGTAGTTGTAATGGTTATAGACGTCACTTCCAACATAATACGGGACCTATAGGGTCAGACACATAGGATGCACTAGGAATAGGAATTTACTCATGGATAAGATTTAACTTAGATATGAAAACTATTTAGGTAATCAAATTAAACTACATGGGTTGACTAGAGTGTCCAGTTGATTGACTGGAAAGCCAGTCGACCAATTGGTGCCAATTGATCGACTAGAGTGTTCAGTCGACTGACTGGATCACTTTTGGAACCAATTAGCTTGATTGGGTCAAACAAAGATGTAAAATAACCAGTTTGAATGGGTCAAATGAATAATGATATCTATAATTATGTGAACTAATAATCACATTAAAAGACATTATTATTGTATCATTGGACACAAGTCAATGGACGGAATGGACAATCTAGTTGATTGATTGACCGGTATGCCAGTCGATCGACTGGCGACATGCAGTAGTCGTCAAACCATGATATTTGGCCTTTTGCATCCCCTAGTTATGGAAACCCTAGCCCACCCACTCCTATATAAGGAAGTAGTTGGAAAAGGCTCTCAAGACACTTCTCCTATCACAGTTGTGGTAATGTGTGAGAGAGATTGAGCAGATTTCCCAAGAAAGTGAGAGACGGTAAAGGGAAAGGAAGTCAACGCTAGTATGTTGACAAATAGAAGGACTACACGTTCTCGTCAGCTCTGGAAGTGTAGTGTGGAGTTCCTTGTGATCCATGTGGACTATGTAGAGGTGTGGAAGCCATTGTTTCCACGCTAGGAGAATGACATCAACTAGTGTCCTTGTGCTACTTACGAAGATAACACATCTTTGTGAAATATTGTTGGTATACTTTCTCTAGGACTAGGTACATCTTGCACCTTCTTTCCAGATACATTGATGTTGAAGCAACCTACTAGTTAGGAAATTTGGATAGAGAAAAAATTTCTTCTACCTACTATGTGTCCATATAACCCTACATAAACATCAAATTATTCATTTACGCATATCTTGGTTATATTATTTTATTCTCATTTTTAGTAGCATTAAAACATCTATTCGAAACATGTTTCTCATACTTTACTACCCAATCAATTTTGTAATATTGTGTAAGCCTATATGGATATGACCATAATATAATTGTCCCATGAACTCATGTGAGTAATGGTCAAGGGTCTAACTATCCACAGGGAACAAGAAAAGTGTATGACATCCTTTGGAGTAAAAGTGTGGTTGAAGCCTACTCACTTCCTCCTCAAGTAGATATTTACACTATATACTACATACTATATACTAATCTCTCCCTACAACATTGGTTTATCATCCACATACCTTGAGCTACCACACAATCATACTAAACCACATCACACGTTTAGGGTTCCATGTCAAGCACATGATCTCACGTCAATTTGCAACTTCAATGTTCAGTGTTATCCATCATTTACATTTCTAGCATTCACTACTTTAGTCATCTCTTTAAGGTATTCACTGATTATTATGTATGTTTCAATATGAGATAATGAATGTAGACAATAGTGTCCTGAGAATGTATGACTCAATGACATGTGAATCTAGGTTGAGGACTTGAACATGAGATCATGTGTATACTAAGAGTATTCATTCTTGTCTTAGTCCCTAGTCGGATATTATTGTGGATATTAGTAAAATAGTAATATATCAAGACTAGTATGTGTGTTAATTGATGACTACATATCATTAGTCATGATAACAGATATCAAATCAAACACATAAGTACTTGATATGAACAAGTGTATTGGGCAAACCCACTTTAAGTGTAATACATGGAAGACAATACTGGTGGTTAGAATCATATCTCAATGTGATAGTGGTGATTGTAGTCCTTAGACCTAAAGTCACTATAGTGATCATGTGTCATTCAGTGTGCTTTAATACTACTCAATGTGACCTTGAATATGGGTTTCTATACAAGTAGTGCTTAGGTGCATTGTGACACGTGTCGATTACTGTGAGTGATGTAGATGGAATTTTTCCCTTCCAGTGGAATGATATTTTGGCCACTTGATGAGTGAGACTATGAAATGTACGGTTGTTCTTTTTTGATTCAATATATGATATTGAGCTCAAATGTATCTCAAATAGTTACTATAGATCATGGAAAAAAAATTGAATATTAAGAGGATGGTGTTTTTACGCCTTAGATTCAGTCTGAATATTAGAGAAAAATATATTATAAATTCACTGCAATATTGGTCAAAATACTAGGTTAAATTTGTTCTTCAACTTCTACATTTACTTGGTGGCAATAAAGTCTTTCTACATACCAAGCATTGCTTGTGAATACGTAATTTGATTATTGACATCGCTATGAATGTAATTTGGAGCCTATAGGGTCACACACATTAAATGTATTACATAATTGTGGATATGATTGGAAATTCTCCAAGTTATATTGATTACTAAAACGTTTAGGTAATCAATCAGAGTAATATTAGAATAAAATCAAGACCATTGGTTGAAAGTCTTAACCCAATTGATTGGACCTAAAATATCAATTCATGTGATGATTCGACCAAGTAATCTTGAGTGATTGGTTGGAGTCACCAATTGTGTCATTGAAAACTAGATAATCAATTAATATGATTAATCGATCAATTAATTAATCAATCAATCAATTTGATTAATTGATTAATCAATTAGTGGCATAATTCAAAATATTCTAAGTCATGTTTGGTTGTCCACCAAAGGCCCACTTTAAACGCAGCCACTACTTTTTCATTTCCCAAGGTTTTGGAAACAATGTTTCCTTGCTTGTCCTATTTAAAGGGGCATGAAAGTTGGATCAGATACACACACTCTAGTATGTGAACCCTAGACATCATTGTCTTTGAGAGAGAGAGAAGGAGAATGGTCATGAAGTTAGCACGTCACCAAGCGAGGGGTTGCTCCTTCCCCGGTGGCTCAAGCAATGTGATGAGGAGTTCTAGTCCGTCCGTGTAGAATACCTAGAGACGTGAGTGTCGTGTGATTGTGTTCAGGGGATGTCTTTGAAGATCATCTATTTACACAAGGAGTGGAAAACAACACTATATGAGGAGGACATTGTTAGGCTTGATCCACAACAAGGTATACCTCTCTCACCTCCTTCTGAATACATCATTATTGACGACATCTGCTTGTAGGATATATGGAAATTTCTTTCTTGTTTCTGCTACATTTGTCACCTCCATGATTCCTAATAGTGGTATCAGAGCCACATCGATCTCTGATATATTGGGATTAATATCGATGTGATTGTATTTTTCTATACTATTTTGTGTATTTTCATGCAATGTGAACTGTAAACCTACTATTGTGTGTATCTGGATAAAAATTACATATGCCACATATCTATTTTTTTACTTGAAAGACGGGGTCAACTATGAAAAAATCAATTTTTCTAGTGTACAAAAGTGAAACTTTGTAGAATTTTCCATGGATGTTTCCCCTAGGACCCCGCAAGGAGAGGCCTCCTCTCAACCCCACCCATTGATCAGGCAGCAGGACCCTCACATAGGGGCATTACCCCTACGTACCCTGTCTTGTTTGCATAGAAGTCAAAAAAAAATTAATGGGAAATGTTTGATAGTAAAATGGGTTGCAATCCATAACATGATATATGTATATATGTATATGATAGATACACCTATAAGATCATACATGTCACCTATTAAATTGTGTTTTTTGTGGTGGATGCATGCATTGTTATGAACTAGTGCCCCTTTTATGCATGTCGTGAATGGATGTAAATGATTGTGCATGGATTCTTTTGTGCAAGTATTATTCTTTCATGTTAAGCCTCAACTTTTCTTTCAAAGTGTAATTGATTTTATTCCCTCTAAACTCCCCTTGAATGTAACTTGAGGTTCTCTTTTTCACATACGATATTATATTAGATAGGAATAGGTTTTGTTTTGAAGGATTTGGCATGGAGAGGCAACTTAAAGATTCAACTCCAAGGAGCATTCATGGAGCAGTTTGATGTGATGTTGATCACATGCAAGTTCACATGGGAGTTCACATGTTGATGGTGCATAAGATGCAAAATATTGTAGGTTGACAGTAATACTTTGTGGCTTTACGTTAGTATGGCCATAACCAATGCTTATAAATTTGTGGATTGTATGTGTATTCTGATTGTGGATATAATGGTGTATGATACATATTATAAGTATATGGTGTTTAGATATGTATATGTATATACAAAAAATCTGTCAAATAAAAATATTAAGTCTTAGATGCTTTCCAATGTGCAATACACATGGAAACCTCAGTCGAATATGCTTAGTCATGTCAAAACGTGGTGCGTTGTCAATCTAGGGTAAGTGTGAGAATATATATGTGGGCATGTCAAAGTAGGGTGTATATTCTATTATGTTTGCCTTTGGGTTGGGCTTAACTAGGTGATCTTAATAGGTTAAGCACCTAGAATCGTATAGGTGGAATATGACAAAGTGTGCATCCATCTATCAAGAGTTTCATTAGATGCAACTGGCAAGTGTTTCCTACCTAAATAATCAAATTGTGAGTAATCATCCAAAGTTGACTCATGAATTGATGAAATACAGATCGTGACCCACTAGAAGATTATTTGTTGAAATCTTCTGAATTAATAGTAAGGGCTATTAAGGAAGCAAAATAGTGGGAGTGATATTTATCTAAAAATCAAATTAGTATCATTAAAACATTTCCAGATCAATATGTTGACACGTGCAAATATTTCTATGTAGATCAAACTACAAAAACCACAACCACTTTTCACTACGATTGATCCTTGAGAAGGGAAAACTTAATGGGAATATCTTCCACAACTGGTTTAGGACTCTGAGAATTTTTCTCACTCTTGAGCTTAAGTCTATGTCATGGAGACACTAGCAGTAGAGGATCCAACTCCAAATTCACCTAGGGCAGATAGGGATGTTCATCCAGCTCTAAAATTACATTATGCTCCATGAACCATGATACATAAACAACATGAGAACATGGGAGTTATAGAGATGGTCACGCATCTCTGTAACATGTATCAAGAACAAACAACAGAAAAGAGGTATGATATCTCCAAGCCATTATGTAAGTGCAACATGGCAGAGGGTGATTCGGATGGGACCCATGTGCTCAAGTTAATTGGGTATGTAGAAATCCTACAAAGATTGGAATTTCCTTTAGGCTAAGAGTTAGCCACAAATGTGATCCTTCAATTGTTTCTGAAATCATATAGCGAATTTGTCATGAACTACAACATGAATAATTTTGTTAAGTTGTTTATAAAGTTTCTTGACATGTTGAGAATTGTTAAAGTACAAATAAAGAAAGACAAGCCCACATCTATTTTGATGGTCTACAAAGGAAAATGGAAACCCAAGGGCAAAGCAAAGAAAGGTTCTAAGGATAGACAAAAGTCTAAATCTTCTACACTTATAGAAAATGGAGGAGTGAGTAAAGAAGGAAATTTCACCACTATCACCAGCCTCAACACTGAAAAATGAATTGTCCTCTCTACATAGAGATCTCCACTTCATGTATTTATGTTAGTGAGATGAATTTATTTGATTCATTATCATGGAAATTAGACATTGGATGTGGATCTCACATGTGTTCAAATCTTCAGGATCTGAAAAGAAATAGACCCTTTGGGAAGGTAGAGGTGGAGTTACATTTCGCAAATGGAACACAAGTTGTTTCCACTACTATAGGAACTAGTTGCTTATCTATTTTGAGTGGGTTTTTAATAGAGTTAGAGAACTACTATTATGTAACTACTATAAATAGGAACATTATTCTATTTCTTGTTAAGAATAAATTTCAATTTCATATAAAGAATGGTCGACGTTCTATTTAGAAAGATGAGATGTTTTATGGCGGTGCCCCAGTGTCTTTTGGTCTTTACTTATTCGAGACAAGTGTGTATAACATAAATACTAAGAATCTTAAACTTGATAACACAAATAAAACTTATCTATGGCATTGTCATTTAGGCCACACAAATGAGAAGCACATTTCTTGACTCCATAAAGATGGATATATAGAATCATTTCATTTTGAATCAGTTGAGACATGCACATATTGTTAATTAGGCAACATGACAAAAGCGTCATTTAATGGTAAAAGTAAAAGGGCAAATGGCTTATTAGGACTCATACATACTGATGCATGTGGAACTTTTAATACAAATATAAGATGTGGTTATCAATACTTCATCACATTTACTGATGACCTCAGTAGGTATGTTTGTGTGTATCTAATGGAACACAAGTCTGAATCCATTGAAAAGTTCTTAGGAATCCATAAATGAAATACAGTACCAACTTGGCAATAGTACTAAAGCACTTTAATTTGGTGGAGGTGGGGAATACTTAAGTCACGAGTTTGAGGCCCTTTTAAGAAATTGTGGCAATGTATCACAATGAACTTCATCTGGAACACTACAATATAATGGTGTATCAGAAATAAGGAATTGTGTCATGTTGGACATGGCATGATCAATGATGAGTTTTGTTAATCTACCGGCTTTCTTCTAGATATATGCTTTGAAACCAAAACGTTTACACTTAACCATGGACCTTCAAAATTGGTTCAAAAGACACCATATGAGATATGGACTGGGAAATGTTCCGATGTGTCTTTTATGAAGATTTGAGGATAAGAAGCTTATGTCAGGAAATAGTTTTCTGAAAAGATTGGACCCAAACCAGATAAATGTTATTTTTTATATCTTAAGGAAACCAAGGGGTTTTATTTCTACATTCCATCTGACAACAAAGTGGTTGCTTCCAAAATTGATGTATTCCTTGAAAAGGAATTTGTTTCTAAAGTAACCAGTGGCAGAAAATTCTAACTCAAAGAAGTTCGAGAATAAGAAGAAAATGTAGAACCTAAGGAGATAGAAGACGAACAAGCAGAGTCACAAGAAGTTGTGGAATATCAAGTTCCTCACATAACACAAGAACCTAGAAGGTCTAATAGGACACGCCTTGAGCCGGAGAGATTTGGATTTCTTGTGACTCAATGGGGTGATATTTTGGTCATGAATGATGATTCAACAACCTATAATAAGGCCATTTAGGGATAATATTCTGAAAAATGGTTGGAAGCCATGAGATCTGAGATGGACTCCATATATGTCAACAAGGTATGGACCTTGGTGGATCCACCTAAAGGGATAAAATCCATAGGGTGCAAATGGGTCGTCAAAAAGAAGATTGACATGAATGGTAACGTACAAAACTACAAACGTTGATTGGTTGCAAAAGGTTTCAAGAAAGTTCAAGGTGTTGACTATGATGAACTTTTTCACTAGTTGACATGGTTAAATCTATCAGGATCATGCTTTCCATTGCAACTTATCATGATTATGAAATATAGAAAATGGATGTTAAAATTGCATTTCTCAATGGGAATTTGCTTGAGGATGTGTACATGACACAACCTGAAGGTTTTATTGTTGGATCTAGGGATGTAGAGGGGGTGAATAGAGCTTCAAAATTCTCACAAGATAAGTTAGACCTTCAAATTAATATCAATCATAACCAATATCTTAAGAGCAATTTGAAGTCCTAACTAAGAAACCATAGCAAGGATGAGAGAAATTGAAATATGCACTTGGACAAGGTGATTTAGAGTGGTTCCACTCTCTAAACTAGGAGAGAGTAAATCCACTACCTAGAGAGGTCAACCTCTAGGACTTTGCAATATGTGTATACTTATATTCATTCATAAGAGATACAAGGAGACCACCATCCATCCAAGGACTTACCTATTCAAGACAAGAGTATTCCACCTACACAAGGACTTACCCACTTGATCAAGATGTGTTACACCCACATCCCATGTTTTCCACTTATCATGAGATTAGGGCATAAGTTTGTGGATTATACTTAATAAAAAGTTCACTCCCAATTTATTTCTTCTTTTATTTCATACTCTTAGTTTTCTTGCATCCAATCACATAAAAAACGTTTACAAGAGAATTAAACTCTGATTACTCTAATATAATATCAACATTAATGATACACATCCATACATCCATTCTGTTTCTCACACTTCCATGTACATACGACATGATAACCAGATATATACTCTATTATTAAGGAAATAAAGATACAAATCATCCTCTAAACTCTCTCTCAACTCTATGCAAGGACCTAGAGTGACAGGGACCGACTAAACTCAACTAATTTTGATACTCAGCTCTTATGGCAGATCTACTCTGGCATTTTCATTCTTTAATCCATGAGGTTTCCCTAAAAATTGTGAGTAGAGGGGTGAGCCTACTCGCTCAGTGAATGAGTACTTCAAAGAAACAGTTTAAAGCACTTATATAATTAGAGATATATTGTTGAGAAACTGATATCAATTATAACAACAATAAGCTTTAAAGAGACTAATCATTCACAAACATAAATATGACAGGATACTCTAGATATCTACAAGAGCGAATCATTATATGAACATGCTTGATTAATCTCAAAGAAAACAAATAATCTAGAAACATACAAAGAGTAATTGAATAACTACACACACTTAGTTAACCTCTCATTCATCTTATTATGCTTTGAACCCACATGAGGTATACCACAACATGTAAAAGAATCGTATAAATCTATGATCTCACTGTACAAGGCTTAGAAGCATGCTCAGGTTCCTAATCCTATCGCTTGAGTAAGACCCCATCTACAGCGATCCTCAGCACGTCTGCCTCTCGACATCTAATGGGAGCAGTTGGATATCACAGACTCCACCTCTCAACCTGGGTACTCAGGCGATGAGTCAAAGCCCTCAAGCTTATTTTGCATCAATGGACCTACTGACCACTGATCACTCAACATGTAACACAGGTACCACCGACATCTCCAATTGGTGTTGGGTACCACACAACTGTAAGGAGTCAGCCCTACTGGTCAAGACCCCCAAACCCTATTGGTGTGCTCTAACTTACCTCAATCTGAACTACCTCTAGTCAAGAAGTCATTTCCTCCTCACAGTGTAGGCCTCATCCTGTGAGGATTCTACAGTGTTTAGGGCATCAACATGTCTAATTCACTATTTAAATTCACAATTCAATCATCAGATAAACATATCTTAGTTAAGTTTTGTAAATTGATCATTTCATAAACCATATGTTAACATTTACCACAACTGAACTGTTAAGCATAACCACATCTTATACTGAGAAATATTAATATCACAATACTTGATTCACTAGACACCCTATCCTTAGGGTTCATTTACCTCATTCACTTATCACATAACTCACATAAGGATTTAATACATCATAACATTATTCAATAAGGATTGCTCTCAACAGTTCACATATAATCAAATATATATATATATATATATATATAGAGAGAGAGAGAGAGAGACAGGCTAGAATACACTCAAGTGTACGGATCGCACGAATACACTCAAGTGTGTTTGCATATCAAGACTATTTTTTGCAAAATGTAAATCATTGATCTTCACCGTCATACTATAACTAGGCTACATACAAATTTTGAGCCCATTTGGATGTGTAAGTCATTCATCCAAGGGCAACAAAATCGACGTGCAAAACTAATTTAAAATGCATAATTTTTGCGGTCTTCATAACATGAGCTATACATATCCAAATGTGCTCAAATTTTGCGTATGAGTTGTTCACAAGATGTTTAAGAAAGATCAACGGATTAGATTTTCAAAAAAAATATTGCATCATGAAAAACTACTTGAGTGTATTCTGCTCCGGATACACTCGAGTGTATTCTAGCCTGACTATATATATATATATATATATATATATATATATATATATATATGGGCGTTCATCCAATACCCGCGCGGGTAGCCTAATTTTTTGCTATCCGCACATCCAAAAGTGTAACTATATGGTACACAAATGTAACTCAAAGATCAAAAGAGTAACTATATTGATAAAAGAGTAACTATATGACTAAAAAGGTAACTGCACAGAAAATATACATTCAGTAAATATATGGACGTATTTTTTTATTTTGGTGGGGCGAATGATATTATTTTTGGATGAATTTTTTTGGGGATCTATATAAAATTCTCCTCTACAATTGCAAAAAAAAATTTAAAAAAAGTGACAGGAAGGGTGTTCGGGTAGCTACCCATGCGGGTATTAAACATGAGCCCTATATATATATATATATATATATATATATATATATATATATATATATATATATATATATATATATATATATATATATATATGAAACCTTGTAATGAACTGAACTAGGGTTTCCACGTCATTTACTAAAACATCATACATCAAGAATAACATTGAAATAAGATATCTATTTGCAAACCTCCAACTTTCCATTCATTTAGGGTTTCACCCTCCTTACTGATATATCAAGCAAATATTGATATCATCGAATGAAATCCAAGATCTTATCTGACATATATGTAATACACTTATAAATAAAATAATCATTTGTAATAAAGGAGATTCAACTATGCAAACTTCTTTATTCAATTATACAACAATTTCAGTCATAACTGAAAACCCTAAATTTCAATTTACTCTTATAACCTCTACAAATACTTTAAGAATTATCATTTACATGGATTTTACCCATTTTTAATATGAATTTATCATCTAAAATTCATCACAACAGATAAATAATCCATTTCATATCAACTTACAAAAGCTAGATCAAAAAGACCATTTAGGATTTGTACTCGCATACTAAGTGATTGAAAATTTTTAATGATTTAAATTATTTTCATGGATCTACTATTTAAAGGAAGTACCCACTTACCCTAAGGTGTGAAACACCTTAAAAGCACAGCCCATCTCAAAAATCTTGAATCCATGTCAAGATCCTAGTGAAATCAGCGGTTTCTTCTTCCTTTCAACCCTAAATGAGGTCTGTTGTAGGTAGAAGATGAAGGTCAGAGGTTAACCTAAACCTAAATTCAATGGATCAAGGGTTCCAAGAAAGGAGAAACAAAGAGAAGGAAGAATCATGGTTAAAACTACTTACCAAGTCGAATCTATGGAAGACCTTTTGGATTTCCTCCGTTCTTCACGTTCTTCCCCAAAAATCACCCCAAAAACTATCTTCCAGGTCGCCCTCTCGTAGATCAAAGAGATTGAGATCATAGAGGGTCGAATCATGTTCCAATGCACTTTGTTTTATTAAAAACGGATAAGTATAGCTTGATATATGCTCATTTTACGATTGACTGTCCTGTGCGGCATCTGTCATGGTCGCGACACAGCGTCGCGGTCGCAGCACATGATGCAGTGTAGCGGTTGCAGCACTCTATACATGTTTACTAAAAAGAACATAACTCTCTCATATTTATTCTGATTTGGTTTATTATTTTTTGATGAATTTATAATAGAATTCTCTACAATCCTATAATATTGTTTTTTTAATATTATCAAATGAAATAATTATTTATTATTTATTTTCTCCAATATTATTAAATCTCTTCTTGCATACATGTATGGGTTAATGCTATATTATTCCAACAGGGGTCATTATAATATTCTTAAATCATGATTATGAGTTTCCCAAACAAGTATTTAAGGTTATCAAATTTAATATACAGTACAAGATAAATTATTACTAGGATTACCTTAAGATTAAATATACAGTACAAGATAAAATTTAATATACAGCATTAAGATTATCTTAAATCCCTAGGATTACCAGCAAAGCTAGGAACGGGTTGTAACAATTCTCCCCCTCTAATAAAAATTTCATCTCGAAATTTCTAAAAGTGGAAGGGATACTTATTAAACATCTTCGTATCCACTTCCCCAATAGGTTCTTCTACACCATGATTCCCCCAAAGAACCTTTACTAGGGGTATCTCTCTCCTTTTAATCTTTTGAATTCTATGGTCTAGAATTTTATTTTCAACATTGAGTCATTTGTTGCTCTTTTAATCACAACAGATTTTAAGCAAGCCATCTCAATGATAACAAAAGAATTCCCTATGCCACGATCAATCATGGTAAAGAGAAAGAGAAACAACCATTTTCAACATTTTCATACTCTTGAGGTATTACCTCAACATTGATAATCTGATCCAACTATCTCAATTCATACGGCTCAATATGTACTACTATTATGTATTACCTCTGAGTCACAAAATAGAGTTCACCATGTTGTTTTAAATTTCACTATTGTGCTACTCACATAGCAAAGCAGTCACGATTAGAAGACTAGATTCAACAACAATTGTATAAAACTAAGTTGGATTACTGATAGGAATGACTAAAACTATCAGACACCTTTAATTAACATATTGCTTGCACATGTACAACTGAAATCATATGTAAAACAAATTTATAATCCCTTAATATACCTTCAACAAATTATACTTCTAAAAAAATCACATATTATTGATATCCATTTGTTTTCTCTAATTTCTCTTCTAATCCATTACAACTTCTTCTTACTTATATTTCTCATTCTGATCATCTAGAAAAAATCTGTAACATTGAAACATTCAAGGTGAGAATAGATTATTCATCATTCTTACTATCACAGCAAGATTTATTTTAGATTACACTTTGCTCATGTTGCACTTTTCCTTTTATTCAAATCACACTTTTTATCTTTCAAATCTATTTCTTATCCTTTGTTCATATTCATTTCCATATTATTTATCTATCTTTCACATTTGCAACCTTTAAACCCATGAATACTATCTCATATTGATGATCTCATGGTTTTATTTTATAGAGATGTTCATGCTCAAGGTCAAATCACTATTGACATCCCTTTAACTATTACAACCCTAAACTATCTAGGGTTTGATCCTTATCAATAAAATGATGTTATTGTGACATGATTTTACTACCTTATTTCAATATGCAAATCTTAGCTCTTTGGAGGTTTACCAAAGTCTTCCTTGTCTTTACCACTTGAATTTTCTTTATCTTACTTGACCATTTCGATAGATTACTTTCTTGTTCTACCCTGCTTGGGTTTCATCATCATATTATGTGTCATTGGTATATTCAGTAGATGCGTCTCTCATGACGGTTGTGTATCGTTTATGATTTATTTCCAAGTCACTTCATCCCATGTTACACTCATTAAGGAGGATACAGATGAGAAGCTAATTTTGAGACATAAAATTATAATCTTTGAGTGTTCACTTAACACAATTATCATATTAGTCATCATCAAGGAGACTAGACTATTTCACATTTCCTCACATCTCACAATCTCTCTTTTTATCATCCATATTACTACCTCATGTTTTAGCCCCTTCTTTATTTTCCTATCATCGGCTACCTATTTACTACTCTTCCCTATGCCATTATTTACTTTTATTTATCTCTTATGATCATGTTTATCATTCTTGTGTATGGTTTCATGTTTCATGTCATATAAACTTTCTTATCATCCTTTTACTTCTATCTAGTTGAAATACTAATTTAATATCCTCCCTACTAGCTTCATCTTTTGCATAATGCATTACATATCCTTCATTTTGAATCAAATGTTTCATGTAGGGGTCAACCATAGCTTCCTTTTCAATCAATCTATTATGTTCTGGATACAATTTACCTTTATATGAGTTGTTCATTTATTTAGCCGCACCTTTGTTCTTCCTTTAAGATTTATTTCCAATTCATCACTAGGAACCTATTGAACACACTTGATGTCAACTAGGGTGCTACTAAATAGAGACATTGAATCAAAATCTAGTAAGGATGAATACTTTAAACTTTATGATAAAAGTACACATTCCATGCTCCTCGTTATATCATGTAACCCTTCTTTGTAAATCAAACTCATCATTTCCATCACTTTCTTTCTTTTTTGTTTCATCTTAGTTTCTTATCCTAGTCTTATAATTTACATGTTTATCTAGTTCTCTTCACTTTCATTTTTCTGAACTTCACTTCTATGTACTTGTTGTATACTTAACTCTTTTTTCCTATTTTCCTTTTGTTGTAGAGTACATAAGTACATTTTACTCAATTATATGATCCATTCATTCTAATTGATTCTTTCAATCTTGGTTTTCCCTATAGTTTTATATTATCTTTCCTTGATTTCAAATTGGATAAAGTGGACAATTAGTTATATAGTTTAGTTCTCTTTATTCATCCTTTCTTTTTCATTTTGTATGTTACATACTAATGTATGTTTTGTATCTATTTCCCTCTTCCTTCATTCCCAATTTAGGGTTTCTTATCTAAGGCCCCAAAATTGGATCTCAAATATCAGTTCCAATTGATTCTTAGCTATTCTAATCTTTCCCTTATGTTTCAACATCTTAGTGTATGTACATTCTCACTATGATGTGGGCCTAATTTATCCAGAGTCTACTCTTATTATATTGTTATAGGAGCCATTAGATCCCAGTATTGCACCCTACCAACCAGACCAGGCCAAACCTGTAGTCCTGAAGCCAAGAGCTACTCAGGATTAACCAACTCCTATTCATCTCAAACACGCGGAAAGAATATCCACTTAGGGCAAATTCATTTAAACATAAATTATGGTCTACTTGATACAAATAATGTAAACAAAAACTGAATTAATTTCATAGTGTACGAAAATCTTAAAGGACATATATTTCTACAAACTAAATATATAAAATCAAATGTATAAGAGCATTTTCATTGATATCCAATCAAAGCAACAATATAAAACAAGAGTTACATCACATTCTATTCTTATGCTCAATTCATTCATTTCTTTCTGGTCTTCTAATCCTAATACTTCTAGGGTTCCTCTATATCCCACCCTCCCACTGCATGCCTGGCTAGGGCATTCAGAGAAGAATAGACAGAGTAGCTTCATACTGGCCAATCTAGGTATCTATATACCAAGCCAGGGTATCCAAATACCCAGACTTCCCAGAGCTATTAACACATCACCTCCTATATGCCACACTTATAATTCTAACATTCTATCATAATGGTCCCTGACAACTCAGCCTAAGCTCAGATACCAAGCTATTACACCCACATCCAACGGTTACCACTAATCATAAGATTAGGGCATAAGTTTGTGGATTATACTTAATACAATGTTCATTCCCAATTTATTTCTTCTTTTATTTCAAACTCTTTGTTTTCTCACATCCAATCACATAAACAAACTTTACAAGAGAATTAAACTTTGCTTACTCTAATATAATCTCAATATTAATGATACACTTCCATACATTCATTATATTTCTCACACTTCCTTGTACATATGACATGATAACTAGATATATACTATATTATTAAGGAAATAAAGATACAAATCATCCTTTAGAACTCTCTCTCAACTTTATACAAGGACCTAGAGTGAAAGGGACTGACTGAACTCAACTGATTTTGATACTCAGCTCTTGTGGCATATCTACTCTGGCATTGTCATTCTTTAATCCATGAGGTTTCCCAAAAAATGTGAGTAGAGGGGTGAGCCTACTCACTCATTGAATGAGTACTTCAAAGAAATAGTTTAAAGCACTTATATAATTATAAATATATTATTGAGCAACTGATATCAATTATAACAACAATAAGCTTTAAAGCGACTAATCATTCGCAAACATAAATATGACAGGATACTCTAGATATCTACAAGAGTGAATCAATATATGAACATGCTTGATTAATCTCAAAGACAACAAATAATTTAGAAACATACAAAGAGTAATTGAATAACTGTACACATTTGGTTAACCTCTCATTCATCTTATTATGCCCTAAACCCACAAGAGATGTACCACAACATGTGAAAGAATCCTAGCAAGCTACGATCTCACTGTACAAGGCTTAGAAGCATGTCTGGGTTCCTAAGCCTATCTCTTGAGTAAGACCCCGTCTATAGTGCACCTCAGGACGTCTTCCTCTTGACGGCTAATGGGAGCGGCCGGATATCACAGACTCCACCTCTCAACTTGAGTACTCAGGTGGTGAGTCAAGGCCCTCAGGCTAATTATGCATCAGTGGACCTACTGACCACTGATCACTCAACATGTAACACAGGTACCACCAGCATCCCCGGTTGGTGTTGGGTACCACACAACTGTAAGGAGTCTGCCCTACTGGTCAAGACCCCCACACCATACCGGTGCGCTCCGGCTTACCTCGATCTAGACTACCTCCAGTCAAGAAGTTGTTTCCTCCTCACATCGCAGGCCTCATCCTACAAGGATTCTACAGTGTTCAGGGCATCTACATGTCTAATTCACTCTTTAAATTCACAATTCAATCATCACATGAACATATCTTAGTTTATCTTTGTAAACTATTCATTTCATAAACCACCTGTTAACATTTACCAAAACTAAAATGTTAAGCATAACCACATCTCATACTAAGAAACATTAATATCACAATACTTGATTCATTGAACACCCTATCCTTAGGGTTCATTCACTTCATTCACTTATCACATAACTCACATAAGGATTTAATACATCATAACATTATTCAATAAGGATTGCTCTCAATAGTTCACATATAATCATATATATATATATATATATGAAACCATGTAATGAACTGAACTAGGGTTTCCATGCCATTTACTAAAACATCATACATCAAGAATAACATTGAAACAAGATGTATATTTGCAAACCTCCAACTTTCCATTCATTTAGGGTTTCACCCTCCTTAGTTATATATCGAGCAAACATTGATATCACCGAATGAAATCCAAGATCTTATCTGACATATATGTAATATGCATACAAATAAAACAATCATTTTTAACAAAGGAGATTCAACTAGGCAAACTTCTTTATTCAATTATACAACAATTTCAGTCATAGCTGAAAACCCTAAATTTCAATTTACTCTTATAACCTCTACAAATACTTTAAGAATTATCATTTACATGGATTGTACCTATGAATTCATCATCTCAAATTCGTCACAATAGATAAATAATCCATTCCATATCAACTTGCAAAAGCTAGATCAAAAAGACCATTTAGGATTTGTACTCGCATACTAAGTGATTGAAATTTTTTATGATTTAACTTATTTTCATGCAATCTACTATTTAAGGGAAGTACCCACTCACCTTAAGATGTGAAACACCTTAAAACATTTCCCATCTCAAAAATCTTGAATCCATATCAAGATCCTAGTAAAATTAGTAGTTTCTTCTTCCTTTCAACCCTAAATGTGGTCTGTTGTAGGTAGAAGATGAAGGTTAGATGTTAACCCAAACCTCAAATTCGATGGATCAAGGGCTCCGAGCAAGTAGAAATGAAGAGAAGGAAGAATCATGGTTAAAACTGCTTACCAAGTCGAATCTATGGCAACCCTTTTGGATTTCTGTCATTCTTCACGTTCTTTCCCAAAAATTACTCTAGAAACTGCCTTCCAGATCACCTTCTTGTAGGATAAAGAGTCTGATATGATATAGGATCAAATCATGGTTCCAACGTACTTTGTTTTGTTAAAAATGGATAAGTATAGCCCAAGATATGATCATTTTACGATTGGCTGTCCTGGACAGCATATGTCGTGGGACGCAGCGTCGTACATGTTTACTAAAAAGGGGATAACTCTCTCATTTTTACTCCGATTTGGTTCATTCTTTTTTTATTCATGATTGAATTCTCTAAAATCCTAAAATATTATTTTGATAATATTCTCAAATTAAATAATTATTTATTAATTATTTTCTCCCATATCATTAAATATCTTCTTGCATACATGTATGGGTTAATGCTATATTACTCTAACTCGAATATTTATAGTATGCTTAAGTTATGATTATGAGTTGCCCAAATAAGTATTTAAGATTACCAAAGTTAATATAAATCACAAGATAAAATATTATTAACAAAAACATGACAAGCATTAAGATTATCTTAAATCTCTAGGATTACCAGCAAAGCTAGGAACGGGTTGTAACAAGATGTCTTCAACCTTCAATAAGGACTTACCCACACTTTCATCAAGTCTTTGGCCTTGAAAGAATTTTCCCACTCTTCTTGAATCTTGGCCTTGATCTTCTCCTTAACCTAGAGAATATCTTCACCTCTTCTTCAACCTTGAAGAAGAATAGAATAGCTTCACCTTCACTCGGAGTAGCTTGCTTCAACCATTTCTTCTTTGTGAAAGGGGGTAGGGAAGATGGTATGGAATGAGAGTTTTACAATCACATGAAAGTATCTCTCTTACAACAAACCTAACTCACTCATAATCATGAAATGTTATGTAAATGAGAGAGAGAAAGGGGTTTAAGGAGTTGCAACACACTCAACTATAGTAAGGACTCTAAATAGCATGAATGAGCAAACTTGGAATGAACTCTAAGGGGTTCTATTTATAGTTGGGTGTTACAACCCCAGTTTTGGGCTCTTTTGGTGGGAAATGTGATTTCCCATATTAAAGATATTTGAACAAATATAGATATGACTTGTTTTGAATAAATGGATTTCGTTTACAATAGCCTTGATGATTGTTTGGTGGGCTTTATTGGCTATTGGGTCCATAACAAGGAAGCGACCAAAGGAACTCCATTATTAATAAGAAATAGAGAAAATAAAAATGTAGAAACCTCTAGAAGGCAGAAATATATAATCCAGAGGTGGATTTCGTGCCTCTTGGGTTCCTTGGGTTCCAAGGAGTCCAAAGTTGCAAAAAGAAAGCAATAAGAAAAGAAAAGATCAATTAAATATTTCTTTATTAAGAAAGAAATTGAAAACAATGATAAAATGTGGAAAATAAGAGAAAACAGGTATAATTGAATTATCCTTGGTGGATTTTTGTATCCAAAGGATTATTAATGTTAAATGGAATGCCCATGAGGAAAATAAAAAGAAAGAGAATGAAAAATCCTCAAAAAGAGATATTTTAATAACAAATAAATAAGATAATGTATATTGTTTCATCTAGAAGGATAAAAAGTATCCTTATAAAGGAATTTCGAAATCTTTGAGTTTCTTGGGATCCAAGGAGTCTTAATTAAGAAAAAGAAAGAGAAGATACCAATAATAGAAAATAAGAAGAGAATGTGAATGTATTATTAATGGATTATGTGGCATTATTAAAAAGAAAATATTTTCTATTAAAAGAAGATAGAATTTCGTGCCATTGGGACAAAAGTCAAGCCTAAAAGACAATAAAGGAAAAGGTATTCAAATTTATAAGTACCCAATTAATATAGTTATATTAGAAGATAATGAAGAAAGAAGAGGTTGCTTCTTAGCAAGGAAATACGATTCCTTTTGGAAAAGGACTTGAGTCCTCGTAGATGTACACCTTAGGGCTTCGTTACCCACCCTTATATATAGGGCAGAGCCCTGGTTCGAGCCAGAGAGAGAGAGAGAGAGAGAGAGAGAGAGAGAGAGATCCCACGCTCTCCTCCTTGTAAAAACCCTAGTCGTGAGTAGGGGGTCTATCCCTGGAGTAGAGGAGGTTCGTTTGGTGGTCTTGATGGAGGAAGGAAGCCTCCACGACAACCTAGGAGGGATCGGAGATCAAGCCCGCGCTCCTGTCTTCAAACAACTTCATCTGTAGGACTACAATTGCTGCAAATGCAGCAGCAGTTGCGGCCTGTTTCTCACTCAAGATTGGCCATGGTGGTCGCAACCTGGGGGCGCCATACGTGCGCCAAGGTAATGCGAGGTTGGGGCGGCCATGGGCGGAGACCCTCGAGCCTTATGGGGCGAAGAAGGAAGGTCCGCAGGCGGCTACAGAAAGCGACCAAGCTAGGGTCATGAGGAAGAAGAAGATTCAGGGATGATTGACATCTTTACCCCTCCGTGCAACATAGCGTCGGCCACTTAACTGAGGGCAGGACGGTCTTTTCGAAATATTTCCAAACTCTCCAACGTTGCATGGAAACGGCTACGTGGCATTCATGGATTGGTCCAAAAAGGTAACTTTTACAAAATTCATAGCTAATTAACCGTAGCTCGGATGGATACGCATTATGTATGAATTTTGCTCAGAAGAACACGAGGAATCCAATAAATATATGCTTGAAGCCTAATTCTGATTGCAGTTCGAAAAATATTGTAGTTTATCAACTTTAATCATTTAATGATTAAGAAACCCTTTTTCGAGATGATTAATGTGTTTAGTAGGGCTTAATGGATGATTAAAGTTGATATTAACATGTTAATTGTAAAAACGTATATTGAGAACAAAAATGATCAACTTTCCACGTAATTGGTTTAATTGAGAGTTCATGTGCATAAATATGCTTTAATGGGCCTTGAAACCCTAATATTAGTAAAAGTGACTCATAATGGTTTTAATTATTCAAAATCATGAAAAAAGTTGAGATGTGATTTCCAAGCTATTTCTAGTATAAAATTTCATAATTGTGGATAAATACTCTTAATATAGTAATTAGGGTTTTTTTATGGATAAAGGTAGAATTAATGGAAAATAGAGTTCATATGTGTTTTAGACCATAATGAACTATGAAATGATTATAAATGAGCATAATGATCTTGACATGGATTAAAAGAATAAAAATGATAGCTTTAATGTAAAAGAGGCTTAATGGACTTAATTTATGATTAATTATGTTGTTTCTGAAATTAAGGTTATATGTTGTTAACATGTAACCTTAATAACTTTTGTGAAGGATAGATGAGAAATTAGGGTTTAAAAGAGTAAAATGAAGTAAAAACCATAATTGCAAAGTAAATCCTAAAAGAGGTAGAAATCCTAAAAAGGAATAGAAACCTTAAGTAGCAAGATTGTTTGAATAGATTTTGTTAAAAAGGAATTGGATGTGATTTCAGGATTCTTGTACTTTCTTGATTGGATTTCCCTTCTTGGTTGGTTCTATCTCAAATCTGCCTGACAGGTATGTGGTTACGCTTATGAATATCTTGAATTAGTTTTTCAAGGTTTTCTGAAGTTTTCCTCGATGACTTGAATTAAACTGTTGGATGAACTTAATTCATGCAAACTATAATGTGGATATGACTATCACTTAAGATATGTGCTTACTAGCTCAGATCCTAGTCCCCTCTGTGGCTTAATAGTTTGACCTAGTACATGGCTACCTATGGGGTAGGTCCATCGAGTCATTGGATGACTTAGTACATGGCTACCAAAGGGGTAGGTCCATCAAGTCACTTTGAGTCAGGGATTGGGCTACCTATGGGTAGTGCCATGCGACTCTTTCACATACCATGAGTTAGGGATTGGGCTCCCTATGGGTAGTGCCATGTGACTCAACCCTAGATATTGATCTACCTGTTAGGTAGGATAATGTGGGGTTTAATGGGGATCTACCATGAGGAAGGTAGCATCCAGGTCCACTGCAGGGACAGCACAGAGATAGGGGATAGGTAAGAATTGAGTAGTATTGCTTAAGATATAATTTTGGTTGTTAAATGATAATTGGTTGATTACATTATTATCATAGTTGTATGATTATTGTTTCCCCCACATACCAGCTTTATGCTGACCGACGTTTTGTTTTTCGGTGTTTTAGGTTCAAGTGAAAAGAACAAACAATAAAGTGGCATTTGTGGATTTAAATGAGGGTTAAAGTACACAGGAGGATTAGTTAGAATAGACTCTAGTTATGGATAGAAGTAGTTACCCTCAGTTTGAAAGAAAAAAAAGGTATGCAAAGTTTTACTTTATTACAGCCTTTCAGTTTAGTTTGTAGAATTTGATAATTACTATTGATTATTTGTCGAACCTTTGATCCGAAAATGGGGTTAACGGCTCTGACCTCTTGGTCTCCCTTAATTGGGGGTTATTGGGAGGTTGGGTCGTTACATTTGGTATCAGAGCATAGGTTCCTCATTCAATCTTTAATAATTATTAAATTTTACAAACTCTGTAGAACCTAAGGGAGTTATTAGAGGAATTTCCGAAAGATAGAGGTGTCTAGAAAAGGATCACGTCCGGGGCTGGCAAGATTTTCCTCCGCACCGCTAGTCGGAATACGAGGACTCCCGGATTAGTGTGACTGCCTGGCCAAAGTCTCAAGATTTGACTCGAAATAAGATACCTTTAGGACTCTCTCATCTTGCTCATCCCTTCTCAACTCAAATTATGTTAAGGACCTTAAGGCTTAGGGTTTTCTCTATTTTCCTCACCCTCTTGAAGTATGGTTAAGGTTGATAAGGTTTAAGGAATCCTCCACCAAATTAATAAAAATCATGTAAATAAGATGTCATGGACATAAGCTTAATAGATTAAGCGTAAAAGAATAGATACATGCTTAGTTCGTATGACATAAGTTGTCATGCCCTCAGGAGAGACCTGAGGCTAGACCTTCGTGTCTAGAGGATAAGTAAGGAGAGTTTGTCTCGGAGGTAGAGATCCCCATTACAAGTGGAGACCTTGCACATCCTCTTAGGATGATGTTAACCCTAACCCTAAGTGAAGGTTAGAGAGAAAGATGACATGATGAGTTAGATGTCATGGTAGACCAGATGGTTGCATAGACATGCCTTGGATGCCATATGAGCCATGAAAGGATGGATGACTGAGTACCTTTGGCGACCCAACCCTGGGAAGGATCGTGCATGTTAGAAGGATAGCACCTTCTTTGATGAGTTAGAGAAGAACCTGTAGTAACCCCATGAGCTTATATGGGCATGGCATAGTATGTACCCAGAGTGTGTCAGTAGTGCGGAAAGTAGGTTGAAATCATGGCCAGGAGAGTATGTTGGATGGCTTTTGAGATAAGCATAAAGATAATCCTGAGCGAACATAAGTTGAACCTAGGCTTCACCCACGTAGGGGTATGCTTGTGAGCTTGATCCTTGGAGGCTGATGATTTCTTGGTTGCCATGAGAGGAACCAAACCCTAGAGAGAGGATGAGTCTGTTAGTACCTCTATACCTTTGGTAGGAAGAGTTCCTTAGACTTGAAGAGGTTTTACAGTAGGTTGTGAGGTCGTGTACCTTGTTGGTTGTCCTTGAGGAGGACTCCACTCTGAAGTGTTGCTCGAGTAGAAGGATGACAGGAAGTGCATGCCATGCCTCGTACATGTTTGGATCATAGTTAAGAGGTCGAGAAGACAGTGGACATCATAGAAGTGAACCTGGGGTTCCAAGGCCTAAGAGGAGAAGTGGTGTACCTGATGCTCATGACAAGGTTTGAGTTCTATAGATTCGAGCATGGTACTCCTCATGATTGGAGGAAAGGGAAACCCCCTTAAGTTTAAGGTATGTTTGTTGAACCCCTCACAGCGAAGTTGATGACATGGGAAGGTATGATCTTAATCCAGCATTGAGGAAAGAGAATAAGTATGACCTAACATGGTTTAGTAGGTGGTCTGCTTGTACCTTGGTAGCTTCTGGGTTGAGCATGCTCATATGGATGTAAACCCTAAGAAGTTTTGTGACCTTGTTGTCAAGAGTTGTAGTTTCCTCCCATCATGGGACCCTTTGGTAGGGTGTGTACCAGTTTGTGGGTTTTGTAGAACCATAAAGAGGTCTCATAAGATCGTGAGAAGCTAAGTGAAAAGTACATAGTATGAGAATGAACCTGTAGACCCATAGATAACCATCTCTAAGTGCATGTGGATATGTTACCATGGAGGTAATCGATATGGGGCCTGACCAAGGCAGGCAGGTTGCCATGACCCCAATGAAAGGATGGAAGTCAACCATGAATGCAGAGAGAGAGATGATGAAGGCTTGGGTAAGGTTCTAAGTGGAACATGTACTATGTTAGAATCCTAAGTCTATTCTAGGGTCAGGTAGGGATAAGACCGATGGAAGTAGGAGTTGCCTAATTCCCTAGTTGCACATGACCATAGAGTCGAGAGGTAACAACTATCATTGTTTGAGGGCCATGGGTTAGGAGATTGATCACCTTCATGAACTCATGGGACCCAAAGGGCAGATGAGTAGGGCACTCTCTGGATGCATGTGGGAAGAGGGATGACCCCAAAAGTGTCGGCACCCTGTAGACCCAGAGGAGATGACCAAGGATTGTGTGGTGACCCAAGTAAGTTCGAGACCAGTTTTCCATGGAAGTAACTTTAATATCAAGATGTTGGCGATGTAGAGACATATGTGGCACGTTTCAACGTAGATTTAAAGGTGTACTGGCAAGGTGGGATGTACCATCTCTACTCTTAGAATAGGAAGAACTCTATATTTGGACTGCAGCCAAATGCTTATTTCTTCTTATTATGGGAGTGAGAGATAGGACAATACGCATGTCATACACCAAGGATAAAAGGTGATGTGATTTGGAACATTACCATGAGGTATGAGGACAGAGATGATAACATACCCTGGTGGAGTGAACGATACATGGATGGTTACAGAAACAATATAGTCATCTTACGAGGATGTTTTATCATGAGCTATGTTGAGTTCAAAAAACTAAGAGAATTAAGCTCAGAGTTTTCATGATGAAGATAGGCTTAGAGCTGAGATGAGATAATAAGTGAAACACATGGAGGTGTATGTCTTCAACGTTACCTAATACCTAAGAAGGTGAAGTAGCAATGGATGCTCTGGTGGAGACATAGCTGTCAAGTATGGCTAGCGGATAGAAGAGGTTGATAGGCTAACCTAAGTTTGAAAAAGAAGATATGTTTGGCTAACACCCAGATGTAACAAAATCTGTTGAGAAAGTTAGTGGTTGTTTGGTTAGTCAGCCCTTGGTGCAATAAAAGGATTGTTGTAGAACCTCAAATGCACTTCTTTGGAAAGGAAGGTGTTGAAACCCTGATTATAGTGGTTAGGGTTTCTGAGGAATCCATCTTGAGGAATCATGACATATAGGAAATCATGATTTTAAGATCACCATACATCGTGGTACTACAAAGATAGTAGGTGACAGTATTACTTTGGGTGTATAAGATGAGGATGCATGTGGCTTGTGGCCATGCATCATAGGAGGTGAAGGACGAACACCAGTAACCCAATGTTATGACATAGAGGATAAAGAATCCCTGAGAAGGAATGGGAGATCATCACTATGGATGTTGTAAGTATCCCCTAGACTAAGGAAGGTCGAGATGCAAGATGGATTATGGTAGATTGGCTTACCTATATGACATGAGAAAGAAAGAGTATTGTCAAGGGACAGATCCGGTTGAACTACATATGAGAAGAGATGGTTCAACTACACCATGATGCGAGTTCAGAAGTTCTTGGGTATGACCTAAAGGTTCACTTCCATAAGGTGGAAGTAGGTACATGAAGAACTCGATGTTAGTACCACTTATCACCCTAACTAATGGTTAGTACGATTCAGACTAGAGGGTCTGATGAGAGCATGTGTGCTCATTCAGGGTGATATCTAGAGATAGTTCTTGTCTTCGGTAAGATACGATGATAACCATCATAGCCAGTATCGGGACGTAAAGGAGCACTCTGCAAAGGAGGTTGTGTCGGTCACCACTTCATTAAGATGATGATGGTGAAGGGACCTTACGAATGTCAAGAAAGGACCACAGTGTGTGTAGATGAAGTCACTTTGATCATGCAATGGCTGAAAGGAGCCTAAGGACAACATGAGTTGTAAGTTGATGCAAAGTAGACTGACATGCAGCTCACTGTGGGAGAATATGTGACATGAAAATCCGACCCCTCTAAGGTACAGCTAAGAGAGTTGAGTCCCTGATGCATGGGTTCTTTTGACATAGTATGGTGGAGAAGGTTAAGTTTTTCCCTTACCCCTCAGGATAATGCGATGTGTAATGAGTTCCATGTGTCCAATTTAGAGCACTATGTGAGGTACGTGGACCATGTGCGGAGCAATGAACCTAGTGAGCCCCAAGGGAGGCTGAAATGACCTGAGTCACCTGTGAGGTTTATAGATGCCAAGGTGAAAGAAATCAAAGAAAAGAATATGTGATGATAAAGGTTCTTTGGAAATTCCATGGATAAGGTAAAGCCACATAGGGGCCAATGATGGACATGGAAAAGTCTTATCCTAAATTGTTTGTTGCTTGATGAAATTTTGAGGACAAAATTCATATAAGAGGGGAAGGATGTTACAACCCCAGTTTTGGGTTCTTTTGGTAGGAAATGTGATTTCCCATATTAAAGATATTTGAACAAATACAGATATGACTTGTTTTGAATAAATGTATTTCATTTACAATAGCCTTGATGATTGTTTTGTGGGCTTTATTGTCTATTGGGCCCAATAACAAGGAAGAGACAAAAGGAACTCCATTATTAATAAGAAATGGAGAAAATAAAAATGTAGAAACCTCTAGAAGGCAGAAATATATAATCCAAAGGTGGATTTCGTGCCTCTTGGGTTCCTTGGGTTCCAAGGAGAAAGAAAGCAATAAGAAAAGAAAAAATCAATTAAATATTTCTTTATTAAGAAAGAAATTGAAAATAATGATAAAATATGGAAAATAAGAGAAAAGAGGTATAATTGAATTATCCTTGGTGGATTTTTGTATCCGAAGGATTCTTAATGTTAAATGGAATGCCCATGAGGAAAACAAAAAGAAAGAGAAAGAGAAATCCTCAAAAAGAGATATTTTAATAAGAAATAAATAAGATAATGTATATTGCTGCATCTAGGAGGAGAAAAAGTATCCTTATAAAGGAATTTTGAAATCTTTGAGTTTCTTGGGATCCAAGGAGTCCCAATGAAGAAAAAGAAAGAGAAGATACCAATAATAAAAAATAAGAAGAGAATGTGAATGCATTATTAATGGATTATGTGGAATTCTTAAAAAGGAAATATTTTCTATTAAAAGAAGATAGAATTGCGTGCCATTGGGACAAAAGTCAAGCCTAAAAGAGAATAAAGGAAAAGGTTTTCGAATTTCTAAGTACCCAAATAATATAGTTATATTAGAATATAATGAAGAAAGAAGAGGTTGCTTCTTAGCAAGGAAATATGATTCCTTTTGGGAAAGGACTTGAGTCCTCGTAGATGTACACCTTAGGGCTTCGTTACCCACCCTTATATATCGGGTAGAGCCCTGGTTCGAGCCCGAGAGAGAGAGAGAGAGAGAGAGAGAGAGATCCCACACTCTCCTCCTTGTGGAAACCCTAGTCATGAGTAGGGGATCTATCCCTGGAGCAGTGGAGGTTCGTTTGGTGGTCTTGATGGAGGAAGGAAGCCTCCACAACAACCAAGGAGGGATCGGAGATTAAGCTCGCGCTCCTGTCTTCAAACAACTTCATCCATAGGACTGCAATTACTGCAAATGTAGCAGTAGTTGCGGCCTATTTGTCACTCGAGATTGGCCATGGTGGTCGCAACCTGGGGGTGCCATGTGTGTGCCAAGGTGTTGTGAGGCTGGAGCGGCCATGGGCAGCGACCCTCGAGCCTTAGGGGCGGAGAAGGAAGGTTCGCAGGCGGTTGCAGGAAGCGACCAAGCTAGGGTCGCGAGGAAGAAGAAGATTCAGGGACAATTGACATATTTGCCCCTCTGTGCAACACAGCGTCGGCCACTTAACCGAGGGTAGGACGGTCTTTTCGAAATATTTCCAAACTCGCCAACGTTGCATGGAAACGGCTACGTGACGTTCATGGAATGGTCCAAAAAGGTAACTTTTACAAAATTCATAGCTAATTAACCGTAGCTCAGATGGATACACATTATATATGAATTTTTCTCAGAAGAACACGAGGAATCCAATAAAAATATGCTTGAAGCCTAATTCTGATTCCAATTCGAAAAGTAGTGTAGTTTATCAACTTTAATGATTTAATGATTAAGAAACCCTTTTTCAAGATGATTAATGTGTTTAGTAGGGTTTAATGGATGATTAAAGTTGATATTAACATGTTAATTGTAAAAACGTATATTGAGAACAAAAATAATGAACTTTGCACGTAATTGGTTTAATTGAGAGTTCATGTGCATAAATATGCTTTAATGGGCCTTGAAACCCTAATATTAGTAAAAGTTACTCATAATGGTTTTAATTATTCAAAATCATGAATAATGCTGAGATGTGATAATTCCAAGCTATTTCAAGTATAAAAAATCATAATTGTGGATAAATACCCTTAATATAGTAATTATGGTTTTCTGATGGATAAAGGTAGAATTAATGGCAAATAGAGTTCATATGTGTTTTAGACCATAATGAACTATGAAATGATGATAAATGAGCATAATGATCTTGACATGGATTAAAAGGATAAAAATGGTAGCTTTATAGTAAAAGAGGCTTAATGGACTTAATTGATGATTAATTGTGTTGTTTCTGAAATTAAGGTTATATGATGTCAAAAGGTAACCTTAATAACTTTCGTGAAGGATAGATGAGAAATTAGGGTTTAAAAGAGTAAAATGAAGTAAAAATCCTAACTGCAAAGTAAATCCTAAAAGAGGTAGAAATCCTAAAAAGGAATAGCAACCTTAAGTAGCAAGATGGTTTGAATAGATTTTGATAAAAAGGAATCGGATGTGATTATGGGATTCTTGTACTTGCTTGATTGGATTTCCCTTCTTGGTTGGTTCTGTCTCAAATCTGCCTTACAGGTATGTGGTTACGCTTATGAATATCTTGAATTAGTTTTTTGAGGTTTTTCGAAGATTTCCTCGATGACTTGAATTAAACTGTTGGATGAATTTAATTCATGCAAACTATAATGTGGATATGACTATCACTTAAGATATGTGCTTACTAGCTCAGATCCTAGTCCCATCTGTGGCTTAATAGTTTGATCTAGTACATGGCTACCTATGGGGTAGGTCCATCAGGTCATTGGATGACTTAGTACATGGCTATCAAAGGGGTAGGTCCATCAAGTCACCTTGAGTCAGGGATTGGGCTACCTATGGGTAGTGCCATGCGACTCTTTCGCATACCATGAGTTAGGGATTGGGCTACCTATGGGTAGTGTCATGCGACTCAACCCTAGATATTGATCTACCTATTAGGTAGGATCATGCGGGGTTTATTGGGGATCTACCATGAGGAAGGTAGCATCCAGGTCCACTACAGGGACAGCACATAGATAGGGGATAGGTAAAGATTGAGTAGTATTGCTTAAGACGAAAATTTTGGCTGTTAAATGATAATTGGTTGATTACATTGTTATCATAGTTGCATGATTATTGTTTCCCCCACATACCAGCTTTATGCTGACTGACGTTTTGTTTGTCGGCATTTTAGGTTCAAGTGAAAAGAACAAACAGTAAAGTGGCATATGTGGATTTAAATGTGGATTAAAGTACAAAGGAGGATTAGTTAGAAAAGACTCCAGTTATGGATAGAAGTAGTTACCCTCAGTTTGAAAGAAGAAGAAAAAGGTATGCAAAGTTTTACTTTATTACAGCCTTTCAGTTTAGTTGGTAGAATTTGATCATTATTATTGATTATTTGTCAAACCTTTGATCTGAAAATGGGGTTAACGGATCTGACCTCTTGGTCTCCCTTATTTGGGGGTTACTGGGACGCGGGGTCGTTACATTTGGTATCAGAGCATAGGTTCCGCATTTAATCTTTAATAATTATTAAATTTTACAAACTCTGTAGAACCCAAGGGAGTTACTAGAGGAATTTCCGAATGACAGAGGTGTCTAGAAAAGGATCACATCCGGGGGTTGGCAAGATTTTCCTCCGCACCACTAGTTAGAATACGAGGACTCCCGGATTAGTGTGACTGCCTGGCCAAAGTCTCAAGATTTGACTCGAAATAAGATACATTTAGGACTCTCTGATCTTGTTCATCCCTTCTCAACTCAAATGTTGTTAAGGACCTTAAGGATTTGGGTTTTCTCTCTTTTCCTCACTCTCTTGAGGTATGTTTAAGGTTGACAAGGTTTAAGGAAACCTCCGCCAAATTAATAAAAAGCATGTAAATAAGATGTCATGGACATAAGCTTAATAGATTAAGCGTAAAAGAATAGATACTTGCTTAGGTCGTATGACATAAGTTGTTATGCCCTCAGGAGAGACCTAAGGCTAGACCTTCATGTCTGGAGGATAAGTAAGGAGAGTTCGTCTCAGAGGTAGAGATCCCCATTACAAGTGGAGACCCGGCACATCCTCTGAGGATGATGTTAACCCTAACCCTAAGTGAAGGTTAGAGAGAGATATGACATGATGAGTCAGATGTCATGGTAGACCAGATGGTTGCACAGACATGCCTTGGATGCCATATGAGCCATGAAAGGATGGATGACCAAGTACCTTTGGCGACCCAACCCTGGGAAGGATCGTGCATGTTAGAAGGATAGCACCTTCTTTGATGAGGTTAGAGAAGAACCTGTAGAAACCCCATGAGCTTATATGGGCATGGCATAGTATGCACCCAGAGTGTGTCAGTAGTGCTGGCAGTAGGTTGAAACCCTGGCCAGGAGAGTATGCTGGATGGATTTTGAGATAAGCATAAAGATAATCCTGAGTGAACATAAGTTGAACCTAGGCTTCACCCACGTAGGGGTATGCTTATGAGCTTGATCCTTGGAGGCTGATGATTTCTTGGTTGCCATGAGAGGAACCAAACCCTAGAGAGAGGATGAGTCTGATGGTACCTCTGTACCTTTGGTAGGAAGAGTTCCTTAGACCTGAAGAGGTTTTGTAGTAGGTTGTGAGGCCTTGTACCTTGTTGGTTGTCCTTGAGGAGGACTCCACTCTAAAGTGTTGCTCGAGTAGAAGGATGACAGGAAGTGCATGCCATGCCTCGTACATGTTTGGATCGCAGTTAAGAGGTCGAGCAGACAGTGGACATCAGAGAAGTGAACATGGGGTTCCTAGGCCTAAGAGGAGAGAGAGAGAGAGAGAGAGAGAGAGAGAGAGATCCCACGCTCTCCTCCTTGTAAAAACCCTAGTCGTGAGTAGGGGGTCTATCCCTGGAGTAGAGGAGGTTCGTTTGGTGGTCTTGATGGAGGAAGGAAGCCTCCACGACAACCTAGGAGGGATCAGAGATCAAGCCCGCGCTCCTGTCTTCAAACAACTTCATCTGTAGGACTACAATTGCTGCAAATGCAGCAGCAGTTGCGGCCTGTTTCTCACTCAAGATTGGCCATGGTGGTCGCAACCTGGGGGCGCCATACGTGCGCCAAGGTAATGCGAGGTTGGGGCGGCCATGGGCGGAGACCCTCGAGCCTTATGGGGCGAAGAAGGAAGGTCCGCAGGCGGGTACAGAAAGCGACCAAGCTAGGGTCATGAGGAAGAAGAAGATTCAGGGATGATTGACATCTTTACCCCTCCGTGCAACATAGCGTCGGCCACTTAACTGAGGGCAGGACGGTCTTTTCGAAATATTTCCAAACTCTCCAACGTTGCATGGAAACGGCTACGTGGCATTCATGGATTGGTCCAAAAAGGTAACTTTTACAAAATTCATAGCTAATTAACCGTAGCTCGGATGGATACGCATTATGTATGAATTTTGCTCAGAAGAACACGAGGAATTCAATAAATATATGCTTGAAGCCTAATTCTGATTGCAATTCGAAAAATATTGTAGTTTATCAACTTTAATCATTTAATGATTAAGAAACCCTTTTTCGAGATGATTAATGTGTTTAGTAGGGCTTAATGGATGATTAAAGTTGATATTAACATGTTAATTGTAAAAACGTATATTGAGAACAAAAATGATCAACTTTCCACGTAATTGGTTTAATTGAGAGTTCATGTGCATAAATATGCTTTAATGGGCCTTGAAACCCTAATATTAGTAAAAGTGACTCATAATGGTTTTAATTATTCAAAATCATGAAAAAAGTTGAGATGTGATTTCCAAGCTATTTCTAGTATAAAATTTCATAATTGTGGATAAATACTCTTAATATAGTAATTAGGGTTTTTTATGGATAAAGGTAGAATTAATGGAAAATAGAGTTCATATGTGTTTTAGACCATAATGAACTATGAAATGATTATAAATGAGCATAATGATCTTGACATGGATTAAAAGAATAAAAATGATAGCTTTAATGTAAAAGAGGCTTAATGGACTTAATTTATGATTAATTATGTTGTTTCTGAAATTAAGGTTATATGTTGTTAACATGTAACCTTAATAACTTTTGTGAAGGATAGATGAGAAATTAGGGTTTAAAAGAGTAAAATGAAGTAAAAACCATAATTGCAAAGTAAATCCTAAAAGAGGTAGAAATCCTAAAAAGGAATAGAAACCTTAAGTAGCAAGATTGTTTGAATAGATTTTGTTAAAAAGGAATTGGATGTGATTTCAGGATTCTTGTACTTTCTTGATTGGATTTCCCTTCTTGGTTGGTTCTATCTCAAATCTGCCTGACAGGTATGTGGTTACGCTTATGAATATCTTGAATTAGTTTTTCAAGGTTTTCTGAAGTTTTCCTCGATGACTTGAATTAAACTGTTGGATGAACTTAATTCATGCAAACTATAATGTGGATATGACTATCACTTAAGATATGTGCTTACTAGCTCAGATCCTAGTCCCCTCTGTGGCTTAATAGTTTGACCTAGTACATGGCTACCTATGGGGTAGGTCCATCGAGTCATTGGATGATTTAGTACATGGCTACCAAAGGGGTAGGTCCATCAAGTCACTTTGAGTCAGGGATTGGGCTACCTATGGGTAGTGCCATGCGACTCTTTCACATACCATGAGTTAGGGATTGGGCTCCCTATGGGTAGTGCCATGTGACTCAACCCTAGATATTGATCTACCTGTTAGGTAGGATAATGTGGGGTTTAATGGGGATCTACCATGAGGAAGGTAGCATCCAGGTCCACTGCAGGGACAGCACAGAGATAGGGGATAGGTAAGAATTGAGTAGTATTGCTTAAGATATAATTTTGGTTGTTAAATGATAATTGGTTGATTACATTATTATCATAGTTGTATGATTATTGTTTCCCCCACATACCAGCTTTATGCTGACCGACGTTTTGTTTTTCGGTGTTTTAGGTTCAAGTGAAAAGAACAAACAATAAAGTGGCATTTGTGGATTTAAATGAGGGTTAAAGTACACAGGAGGATTAGTTAGAATAGACTCTAGTTATGGATAGAAGTAGTTACCCTCAGTTTGAAAGAAAAAAAAGGTATGCAAAGTTTTACTTTATTACAGCCTTTCAGTTTAGTTTGTAGAATTTGATAATTACTATTGATTATTTGTCGAACCTTTGATCCGAAAATGGGGTTAACGGCTCTGACCTCTTGGTCTCCCTTAATTGGGGGTTATTGGGAGGTTGGGTCGTTACATTTGGTATCAGAGCATAGGTTCCTCATTCAATCTTTAATAATTATTAAATTTTACAAACTCTGTAGAACCTAAGGGAGTTATTAGAGGAATTTCCGAAAGATAGAGGTGTCTAGAAAAGGATCACGTCTGGGGCTGGCAAGATTTTCCTCCGCACCGCTAGTCGGAATACGAGGACTCCCGGATTAGTGTGACTGCCTGGCCAAAGTCTCAAGATTTGACTCGAAATAAGATACCTTTAGGACTCTCTCATCTTGCTCATCCCTTCTCAACTCAAATTATGTTAAGGACCTTAAGGCTTAGGGTTTTCTCTATTTTCCTCACCCTCTTGAAGTATGGTTAAGGTTGATAAGGTTTAAGGAATCCTCCACCAAATTAATAAAAAGCATGTAAATAAGATGTCATGGACATAAGCTTAATAGATTAAGCGTAAAAGAATAGATACATGCTTAGTTCGTATGACATAAGTTGTCATGCCCTCAGGAGAGACCTGAGGCTAGACCTTCGTGTCTAGAGGATAAGTAAGGAGAGTTTGTCTCGGAGGTAGAGATCCCCATTACAAGTGGAGACCTTGCACATCCTCTTAGGATGATGTTAACCCTAACCCTAAGTGAAGGTTAGAGAGAAAGATGACATGATGAGTTAGATGTCATGGTAGACCAGATGGTTGCATAGACATGCCTTGGATGCCATATGAGCCATGAAAGGATGGATGACTGAGTACCTTTGGCGACCCAACCCTGGGAAGGATCGTGCATGTTAGAAGGATAGCACCTTCTTTGATGAGTTAGAGAAGAACCTGTAGTAACCCCATGAGCTTATATGGGCATGGCATAGTATGTACCCAGAGTGTGTCAGTAGTGCGGAAAGTAGGTTGAAATCATGGCCAGGAGAGTATGTTGGATGGCTTTTGAGATAAGCATAAAGATAATCCTGAGCGAACATAAGTTGAACCTAGGCTTCACCCACGTAGGGGTATGCTTGTGAGCTTGATCCTTGGAGGCTGATGATTTCTTGGTTGCCATGAGAGGAACCAAACCCTAGAGAGAGGATGAGTCTGTTAGTACCTCTATACCTTTGGTAGGAAGAGTTCCTTAGACTTGAAGAGGTTTTACAGTAGGTTGTGAGGTCGTGTACCTTGTTGGTTGTCCTTGAGGAGGACTCCACTCTGAAGTGTTGCTCGAGTAGAAGGATGACAGGAAGTGCATGCCATGCCTCGTACATGTTTGGATCATAGTTAAGAGGTCGAGAAGACAGTGGACATCATAGAAGTGAACCTGGGGTTCCAAGGCCTAAGAGGAGAAGTGGTGTACCTGATGCTCATGACAAGGTTTGAGTTCTATAGATTCGAGCATGGTACTCCTCATGATTGGAGGAAAGGGAAACCCCCTTAAGTTTAAGGTATGTTTGTTGAACCCCTCACAGCGAAGTTGATGACATGGGAAGGTATGATCTTAATCCAGCATTGAGGAAAGAGAATAAGTATGACCTAACATGGTTTAGTAGGTGGTCTGCTTGTACCTTGGTAGCTTCTGGGTTGAGCATGCTCATATGGATGTAAACCCTAAGAAGTTTTGTGACCTTGTTGTCAAGAGTTGTAGTTTCCTCCCATCATGGGACCCTTTGGTAGGGTGTGTACCAGTTTGTGGGTTTTGTAGAACCATAAAGAGGTCTCATAAGATCGTGAGAAGCTAAGTGAAAAGTACATAGTATGAGAATGAACCTGTAGACCCATAGATAACCATCTCTAAGTGCATGTGGATATGTTACCATGGAGGTAATCGATATGGGGCCTGACCAAGGCAGGCAGGTTGCCATGACCCCAATGAAAGGATGGAAGTCAACCATGAATGCAGAGAGAGAGATGATGAAGGCTTGGGTAAGGTTCTAAGTGGAACATGTACTATGTTAGAATCCTAAGTCTATTCTAGGGTCAGGTAGGGATAAGACCGATGGAAGTAGGAGTTGCCTAATTCCCTAGTTGCACATGACCATAGAGTCGAGAGGTAACAACTATCATTGTTTGAGGGCCATGGGTTAGGAGATTGATCACCTTCATGAACTCATGGGACCCAAAGGGCAGATGAGTAGGGCACTCTCTGGATGCATGTGGGAAGAGGGATGACCCCAAAAGTGTCGGCACCCTGTAGACCCAGAGGAGATGACCAAGGATTGTGTGGTGACCCAAGTAAGTTCGAGACCAGTTTTCCATGGAAGTAACTTTAATATCAAGATGTTGGCGATGTAGAGACATATGTGGCACGTTTCAACGTAGATTTAAAGGTGTACTGGCAAGGTGGGATGTACCATCTCTACTCTTAGAATAGGAAGAACTCTATATTTGGACTGCAGCCAAATGCTTATTTCTTCTTATTATGGGAGTGAGAGATAGGACAATACGCATGTCATACACCAAGGATAAAAGGTGATGTGATTTGGAACATTACCATGAGGTATGAGGACAGAGATGATAACATACCCTGGTGGAGTGAACGATACATGGATGGTTACAGAAACAATATAGTCATCTTACGAGGATGTTTTATCATGAGCTATGTTGAGTTCAAAAAACTAAGAGAATTAAGCTCAGAGTTTTCATGATGAAGATAGGCTTAGAGCTGAGATGAGATAATAAGTGAAACACATGGAGGTGTATGTCTTCAACGTTACCTAATACCTAAGAAGGTGAAGTAGCAATGGATGCTCTGGTGGAGACATAGCTGTCAAGTATGGCTAGCGGATAGAAGAGGTTGATAGGCTAACCTAAGTTTGAAAAAGAAGATATGTTTGGCTAACACCCAGATGTAACAAAATCTGTTGAGAAAGTTAGTGGTTGTTTGGTTAGTCAGCCCTTGGTGCAATAAAAGGATTGTTGTAGAACCTCAAATGCACTTCTTTGGAAAGGAAGGTGTTGAAACCCTGATTATAGTGGTTAGGGTTTCTGAGGAATCCATCTTGAGGAATCATGACATATAGGAAATCATGATTTTAAGATCACCATACATCGTGGTACTACAAAGATAGTAGGTGACAGTATTACTTTGGGTGTATAAGATGAGGATGCATGTGGCTTGTGGCCATGCATCATAGGAGGTGAAGGACGAACACCAGTAACCCAATGTTATGACATAGAGGATAAAGAATCCCTGAGAAGGAATGGGAGATCATCACTATGGATGTTGTAAGTATCCCCTAGACTAAGGAAGGTCGAGATGCAAGATGGATTATGGTAGATTGGCTTACCTATATGACATGAGAAAGAAAGAGTATTGTCAAGGGACAGATCCGGTTGAACTACATATGAGAAGAGATGGTTCAACTACACCATGATGCGAGTTCAGAAGTTCTTGGGTATGACCTAAAGGTTCACTTCCATAAGGTGGAAGTAGGTACATGAAGAACTCGATGTTAGTACCACTTATCACCCTAACTAATGGTTAGTACGATTCAGACTAGAGGGTCTGATGAGAGCATGTGTGCTCATTCAGGGTGATATCTAGAGATAGTTCTTGTCTTCGGTAAGATACGATGATAACCATCATAGCCAGTATCGGGACGTAAAGGAGCACTCTGCAAAGGAGGTTGTGTCGGTCACCACTTCATTAAGATGATGATGGTGAAGGGACCTTACGAATGTCAAGAAAGGACCACAGTGTGTGTAGATGAAGTCACTTTGATCATGCAATGGCTGAAAGGAGCCTAAGGACAACATGAGTTGTAAGTTGATGCAAAGTAGACTGACATGCAGCTCACTGTGGGAGAATATGTGACATGAAAATCCGACCCCTCTAAGGTACAGCTAAGAGAGTTGAGTCCCTGATGCATGGGTTCTTTTGACATAGTATGGTGGAGAAGGTTAAGTTTTTCCCTTACCCCTCAGGATAATGCGATGTGTAATGAGTTCCATGTGTCCAATTTAGAGCACTATGTGAGGTACGTGGACCATGTGCGGAGCAATGAACCTAGTGAGCCCCAAGGGAGGCTGAAATGACCTGAGTCACCTGTGAGGTTTATAGATGCCAAGGTGAAAGAAATCAAAGAAAAGAATATGTGATGATAAAGGTTCTTTGGAAATTCCATGGATAAGGTAAAGCCACATAGGGGCCAATGATGGACATGGAAAAGTCTTATCCTAAATTGTTTGTTGCTTGATGAAATTTTGAGGACAAAATTCATATAAGAGGGGAAGGATGTTACAACCCCAGTTTTGGGTTCTTTTGGTAGGAAATGTGATTTCCCATATTAAAGATATTTGAACAAATACAGATATGACTTGTTTTGAATAAATGTATTTCATTTACAATAGCCTTGATGATTATTTTGTGGGCTTTATTGTCTATTGGGCCCAATAACAAGGAAGAGACAAAAGGAACTCCATTATTAATAAGAAATGGAGAAAATAAAAATGTAGAAACCTCTAGAAGGCAGAAATATATAATCCAAAGGTGGATTTCGTGCCTCTTGGGTTCCTTGGGTTCCAAGGAGAAAGAAAGCAATAAGAAAAGAAAAAATCAATTAAATATTTCTTTATTAAGAAAGAAATTGAAAATAATGATAAAATATGGAAAATAAGAGAAAAGAGGTATAATTGAATTATCCTTGGTGGATTTTTGTATCCGAAGGATTCTTAATGTTAAATGGAATGCCCATGAGGAAAACAAAAAGAAAGAGAAAGAGAAATCCTCAAAAAGAGATATTTTAATAAGAAATAAATAAGATAATGTATATTGCTGCATCTAGGAGGAGAAAAAGTATCCTTATAAAGGAATTTTGAAATCTTTGAGTTTCTTGGGATCCAAGGAGTCCCAATGAAGAAAAAGAAAGAGAAGATACCAATAATAAAAAATAAGAAGAGAATGTGAATGCATTATTAATGGATTATGTGGCATTCTTAAAAAGGAAATATTTTCTATTAAAAGAAGATAGAATTGCGTGCCATTGGGACAAAAGTCAAGCCTAAAAGAGAATAAAGGAAAAGGTTTTCGAATTTCTAAGTACCCAAATAATATAGTTATATTAGAATATAATGAAGAAAGAAGAGGTTGCTTCTTAGCAAGGAAATATGATTCCTTTTGGGAAAGGACTTGAGTCCTCGTAGATGTACACCTTAGGGCTTCGTTACCCACCCTTATATATCGGGTAGAGCCCTGGTTCGAGCCCGAGAGAGAGAGAGAGAGAGAGAGATCCCACACTCTCCTCCTTGTGCAAACCCTAGTCATGAGTAGGGGATCTATCCCTGGAGCAGCGGAGGTTCGTTTGGTGGTCTTGATGGAGGAAGGAAGCCTCCACAACAACCAAGGAGGGATCGGAGATTAAGCTCGCGCTCCTGTCTTCAAACAACTTCATCCATAGGACTGCAATTACTGCAAATGTAGCAGTAGTTGCGGCCTATTTGTCACTCGAGATTGGCCATGGTGGTCGCAACCTGGGGGTGCCATGTGTGTGCCAAGGTGTTGTGAGGCTGGAGCGGCCATGGGCAGCGACCCTCGAGCCTTAGGGGCGGAGAAGGAAGGTTCGCAGGCGGTTGCAGGAAGCGACCAAGCTAGGGTCGCGAGGAAGAAGAAGATTCAGGGACAATTGACATATTTGCCCCTCTGTGCAACACAGCGTCGGCCACTTAACCGAGGGTAGGACGGTCTTTTCGAAATATTTCCAAACTCGCCAACGTTGCATGGAAACGGCTACGTGACGTTCATGGAATGGTCCAAAAAGGTAACTTTTACAAAATTCATAGCTAATTAACCGTAGCTCAGATGGATACACATTATATATGAATTTTTCTCAGAAGAACACGAGGAATCCAATAAAAATATGCTTGAAGCCTAATTCTGATTCCAATTCGAAAAGTAGTGTAGTTTATCAACTTTAATGATTTAATGATTAAGAAACCCTTTTTCAAGATGATTAATGTGTTTAGTAGGGTTTAATGGATGATTAAAGTTGATATTAACATGTTAATTGTAAAAACGTATATTGAGAACAAAAATAATGAACTTTGCACGTAATTGGTTTAATTGAGAGTTCATGTGCATAAATATGCTTTAATGGGCCTTGAAACCCTAATATTAGTAAAAGTTACGCATAATGGTTTTAATTATTCAAAATCATGAATAATGCTGAGATGTGATAATTCCAAGCTATTTCAAGTATAAAAAATCATAATTGTGGATAAATACCCTTAATATAGTAATTATGGTTTTCTGATGGATAAAGGTAGAATTAATGGCAAATAGAGTTCATATGTGTTTTAGACCATAATGAACTATGAAATGATGATAAATGAGCATAATGATCTTGACATGGATTAAAAGGATAAAAATGGTAGCTTTATAGTAAAAGAGGCTTAATGGACTTAATTGATGATTAATTGTGTTGTTTCTGAAATTAAGGTTATATGATGTTAAAAGGTAACCTTAATAACTTTCGTGAAGGATAGATGAGAAATTAGGGTTTAAAAGAGTAAAATGAAGTAAAAATCCTAACTGCAAAGTAAATCCTAAAAGAGGTAGAAATCCTAAAAAGGAATAGCAACCTTAAGTAGCAAGATGGTTTGAATAGATTTTGATAAAAAGGAATTGGATGTGATTATGGGATTCTTGTACTTGCTTGATTGGATTTCCCTTCTTGGTTGGTTCTGTCTCAAATCTGCCTTACAGGTATGTGGTTACGCTTATGAATATCTTGAATTAGTTTTTTGAGGTTTTTCGAAGATTTCCTCGATGACTTGAATTAAACTGTTGGATGAATTTAATTCATGCAAACTATAATGTGGATATGACTATCACTTAAGATATGTGCTTACTAGCTCAGATCCTAGTCCCATCTGTGGCTTAATAGTTTGATCTAGTACATGGCTACCTATGGGGTAGGTCCATCAGGTCATTGGATGACTTAGTACATGGCTATCAAAGGGGTAGGTCCATCAAGTCACCTTGAGTCAGGGATTGGGCTACCTATGGGTAGTGCCATGCGACTCTTTCACATACCATGAGTTAGGGATTGGGCTACCTATGGGTAGTGTCATGCGACTCAACCCTAGATATTGATCTACCTATTAGGTAGGATCATGCGGGGTTTATTGGGGATCTACCATGAGGAAGGTAGCATCCAGGTCCACTGCAGGGACAGCACATAGATAGGGGATAGGTAAAGATTGAGTAGTATTGCTTAAGACGAAAATTTTGGCTGTTAAATGATAATTGGTTGATTACATTGTTATCATAGTTGCATGATTATTGTTTCCCCCACATACCAGCTTTATGCTGACTGACGTTTTGTTTGTCGGCATTTTAGGTTCAAGTGAAAAGAACAAACAGTAAAGTGGCATATGTGGATTTAAATGTGGATTAAAGTACAAAGGAGGATTAGTTAGAAAAGACTCCAGTTATGGATAGAAGTAGTTACCCTCAGTTTGAAAGAAGAAGAAAAAGGTATGCAAAGTTTTACTTTATTACAGCCTTTCAGTTTAGTTGGTAGAATTTGATCATTATTATTGATTATTTGTCAAACCTTTGATCTGAAAATGGGGTTAACGGATCTGACCTCTTGGTCTCCCTTATTTGGGGGTTACTGGGACGTGGGGTCGTTACATTTGGTATCAGAGCATAGGTTCCGCATTTAATCTTTAATAATTATTAAATTTTACAAACTCTGTAGAACCCAAGGGAGTTACTAGAGGAATTTCCGAATGACAGAGGTGTCTAGAAAAGGATCACATCCGGGGGTTGGCAAGATTTTCCTCCGCACCACTAGTTAGAATACGAGGACTCCCGGATTAGTGTGACTGCCTGGCCAAAGTCTCAAGATTTGACTCGAAATAAGATACATTTAGGACTCTCTGATCTTGTTCATCCCTTCTCAACTCAAATGTTGTTAAGGACCTTAAGGATTTGGGTTTTCTCTCTTTTCCTCACTCTCTTGAGGTATGTTTAAGGTTGACAAGGTTTAAGGAAACCTCCGCCAAATTAATAAAAAGCATGTAAATAAGATGTCATGGACATAAGCTTAATAGATTAAGCGTAAAAGAATAGATACTTGCTTAGGTCGTATGACATAAGTTGTTATGCCCTCAGGAGAGACCTAAGGCTAGACCTTCGTGTCTGGAGGATAAGTAAGGAGAGTTCGTCTCAGAGGTAGAGATCCCCATTACAAGTGGAGACCCGGCACATCCTCTGAGGATGATGTTAACCCTAACCCTAAGTGAAGGTTAGAGAGAGATATGACATGATGAGTCAGATGTCATGGTAGACCAGATGGTTGCACAGACATGCCTTGGATGCCATATGAGCCATGAAAGGATGGATGACCAAGTACCTTTGGCGACCCAACCCTGGGAAGGATCGTGCATGTTAGAAGGATAGCACCTTCTTTGATGAGGTTAGAGAAGAACCTGTAGAAACCCCATGAGCTTATATGGGCATGGCATAGTATGCACCCAGAGTGTGTCAGTAGTGCTGGCAGTAGGTTGAAACCCTGGCCAGGAGAGTATGCTGGATGGATTTTGAGATAAGCATAAAGATAATCCTGAGTGAACATAAGTTGAACCTAGGCTTCACCCACGTAGGGGTATGCTTATGAGCTTGATCCTTGGAGGCTGATGATTTCTTGGTTGCCATGAGAGGAACCAAACCCTAGAGAGAGGATGAGTCTGATGGTACCTCTGTACCTTTGGTAGGAAGAGTTCCTTAGACCTGAAGAGGTTTTGTAGTAGGTTGTGAGGCCTTGTACCTTGTTGGTTGTCCTTGAGGAGGACTCCACTCTAAAGTGTTGCTCGAGTAGAAGGATGACAGGAAGTGCATGCCATGCCTCGTACATGTTTGGATCGCAGTTAAGAGGTCGAGCAGACAGTGGACATCAGAGAAGTGAACATGGGGTTCCTAGGCCTAAGAGGAGAGAGAGAGAGAGAGAGAGAGAGAGAGAGAGAGATCCCACGCTCTCCTCCTTGTAAAAACCCTAGTCGTGAGTAGGGGGTCTATCCCTGGAGTAGAGGAGGTTCGTTTGGTGGTCTTGATGGAGGAAGGAAGCCTCCACGACAACCTAGGAGGGATCGGAGATCAAGCCCGCGCTCCTGTCTTCAAACAACTTCATCTGTAGGACTACAATTGCTGCAAATGCAGCAGCAGTTGCGGCCTGTTTCTCACTCAAGATTGGCCATGGTGGTCGCAACCTGGGGGCGCCATACGTGCGCCAAGGTAATGCGAGGTTGGGGCGGCCATGGGCGGAGACCCTCGAGCCTTATGGGGCGAAGAAGGAAGGTCCGCAGGCGGCTACAGAAAGCGACCAAGCTAGGGTCATGAGGAAGAAGAAGATTCAGGGATGATTGACATCTTTACCCCTCCATGCAACATAGCGTCGGCCACTTAACTGAGGGCAGGACGGCCTTTTCGAAATATTTCCAAACTCTCCAACGTTGCATGGAAACGGCTACGTGGCATTCATGGATTGGTCCAAAAAGGTAACTTTTACAAAATTCATAGCTAATTAACCGTAGCTCGGATGGATACGCATTATGTATGAATTTTGCTCAGAAGAACACGAGGAATCCAATAAATATATGCTTGAAGCCTAATTCTGATTGCAATTCGAAAAATATTGTAGTTTATCAACTTTAATCATTTAATGATTAAGAAACCCTTTTTCGAGATGATTAATGTGTTTAGTAGGGCTTAATGGATGATTAAAGTTGATATTAACATGTTAATTGTAAAAACGTATATTGAGAACAAAAATGATCAACTTTCCACGTAATTGGTTTAATTGAGAGTTCATGTGCATAAATATGCTTTAATGGGCCTTGAAACCCTAATATTAGTAAAAGTGACTCATAATGGTTTTAATTATTCAAAATCATGAAAAAAGTTGAGATGTGATTTCCAAGCTATTTCTAGTATAAAATTTCATAATTGTGGATAAATACTCTTAATATAGTAATTAGGGTTTTTTTATGGATAAAGGTAGAATTAATGGAAAATAGAGTTCATATGTGTTTTAGACCATAATGAACTATGAAATGATTATAAATGAGCATAATGATCTTGACATGGATTAAAAGAATAAAAATGATAGCTTTAATGTAAAAGAGGCTTAATGGACTTAATTTATGATTAATTATGTTGTTTCTGAAATTAAGGTTATATGTTGTTAACATGTAACCTTAATAACTTTTGTGAAGGATAGATGAGAAATTAGGGTTTAAAAGAGTAAAATGAAGTAAAAACCATAATTGCAAAGTAAATCCTAAAAGAGGTAGAAATCCTAAAAAGGAATAGAAACCTTAAGTAGCAAGATTGTTTGAATAGATTTTGTTAAAAAGGAATTGGATGTGATTTCAGGATTCTTGTACTTTCTTGATTGGATTTCCCTTCTTGGTTGGTTCTATCTCAAATCTGCCTGACAGGTATGTGGTTACGCTTATGAATATCTTGAATTAGTTTTTCAAGGTTTTCTGAAGTTTTCCTCGATGACTTGAATTAAACTGTTGGATGAACTTAATTCATGCAAACTATAATGTGGATATGACTATCACTTAAGATATGTGCTTACTAGCTCAGATCCTAGTCCCCTCTGTGGCTTAATAGTTTGACCTAGTACATGGCTACCTATGGGGTAGGTCCATCGAGTCATTGGATGACTTAGTACATGGCTACCAAAGGGGTAGGTCCATCAAGTCACTTTGAGTCAGGGATTGGGCTACCTATGGGTAGTGCCATGCGACTCTTTCACATACCATGAGTTAGGGATTGGGCTCCCTATGGGTAGTGCCATGTGACTCAACCCTAGATATTGATCTACCTGTTAGGTAGGATAATGTGGGGTTTAATGGGGATCTACCATGAGGAAGGTAGCATCCAGGTCCACTGCAGGGACAGCACAGAGATAGGGGATAGGTAAGAATTGAGTAGTATTGCTTAAGATATAATTTTGGTTGTTAAATGATAATTGGTTGATTACATTATTATCATAGTTGTATGATTATTGTTTCCCCCACATACCAGCTTTATGCTGACCGACGTTTTGTTTTTCGGTGTTTTAGGTTCAAGTGAAAAGAACAAACAATAAAGTGGCATTTGTGGATTTAAATGAGGGTTAAAGTACACAGGAGGATTAGTTAGAATAGACTCTAGTTATGGATAGAAGTAGTTACCCTCAGTTTGAAAGAAAAAAAAGGTATGCAAAGTTTTACTTTATTACAGCCTTTCAGTTTAGTTTGTAGAATTTGATAATTACTATTGATTATTTGTCGAACCTTTGATCCGAAAATGGGGTTAACGGCTCTGACCTCTTGGTCTCCCTTAATTGGGGGTTATTGGGAGGTTGGGTCGTTACATTTGGTATCAGAGCATAGGTTCCTCATTCAATCTTTAATAATTATTAAATTTTACAAACTCTGTAGAACCTAAGGGAGTTATTAGAGGAATTTCCGAAAGATAGAGGTGTCTAGAAAAGGATCACGTCCGGGGCTGGCAAGATTTTCCTCCGCACCGCTAGTCGGAATACGAGGACTCCCGGATTAGTGTGACTGCCTGGCCAAAGTCTCAAGATTTGACTCGAAATAAGATACCTTTAGGACTCTCTCATCTTGCTCATCCCTTCTCAACTCAAATTATGTTAAGGACCTTAAGGCTTAGGGTTTTCTCTATTTTCCTCACCCTCTTGAAGTATGGTTAAGGTTGATAAGGTTTAAGGAATCCTCCACCAAATTAATAAAAAGCATGTAAATAAGATGTCATGGACATAAGCTTAATAGATTAAGCGTAAAAGAATAGATACATGCTTAGTTCGTATGACATAAGTTGTCATGCCCTCAGGAGAGACCTGAGGCTAGACCTTCGTGTCTAGAGGATAAGTAAGGAGAGTTTGTCTCGGAGGTAGAGATCCCCATTACAAGTGGAGACCTTGCACATCCTCTTAGGATGATGTTAACCCTAACCCTAAGTGAAGGTTAGAGAGAAAGATGACATGATGAGTTAGATGTCATGGTAGACCAGATGGTTGCATAGACATGCCTTGGATGCCATATGAGCCATGAAAGGATGGATGACTGAGTACCTTTGGCGACCCAACCCTGGGAAGGATCGTGCATGTTAGAAGGATAGCACCTTCTTTGATGAGTTAGAGAAGAACCTGTAGTAACCCCATGAGCTTATATGGGCATGGCATAGTATGTACCCAGAGTGTGTCAGTAGTGCGGAAAGTAGGTTGAAATCATGGCCAGGAGAGTATGTTGGATGGCTTTTGAGATAAGCATAAAGATAATCCTGAGCGAACATAAGTTGAACCTAGGCTTCACCCACGTAGGGGTATGCTTGTGAGCTTGATCCTTGGAGGCTGATGATTTCTTGGTTGCCATGAGAGGAACCAAACCCTAGAGAGAGGATGAGTCTGTTAGTACCTCTATACCTTTGGTAGGAAGAGTTCCTTAGACTTGAAGAGGTTTTACAGTAGGTTGTGAGGTCGTGTACCTTGTTGGTTGTCCTTGAGGAGGACTCCACTCTGAAGTGTTGCTCGAGTAGAAGGATGACAGGAAGTGCATGCCATGCCTCGTACATGTTTGGATCATAGTTAAGAGGTCGAGAAGACAGTGGACATCATAGAAGTGAACCTGGGGTTCCAAGGCCTAAGAGGAGAAGTGGTGTACCTGATGCTCATGACAAGGTTTGAGTTCTATAGATTCGAGCATGGTACTCCTCATGATTGGAGGAAAGGGAAACCCCCTTAAGTTTAAGGTATGTTTGTTGAACCCCTCACAGCGAAGTTGATGACATGGGAAGGTATGATCTTAATCCAGCATTGAGGAAAGAGAATAAGTATGACCTAACATGGTTTAGTAGGTGGTCTGCTTGTACCTTGGTAGCTTCTGGGTTGAGCATGCTCATATGGATGTAAACCCTAAGAAGTTTTGTGACCTTGTTGTCAAGAGTTGTAGTTTCCTCCCATCATGGGACCCTTTGGTAGGGTGTGTACCAGTTTGTGGGTTTTGTAGAACCATAAAGAGGTCTCATAAGATCGTGAGAAGCTAAGTGAAAAGTACATAGTATGAGAATGAACCTGTAGACCCATAGATAACCATCTCTAAGTGCATGTGGATATGTTACCATGGAGGTAATCGATATGGGGCCTGACCAAGGCAGGCAGGTTGCCATGACCCCAATGAAAGGATGGAAGTCAACCATGAATGCAGAGAGAGAGATGATGAAGGCTTGGGTAAGGTTCTAAGTGGAACATGTACTATGTTAGAATCCTAAGTCTATTCTAGGGTCAGGTAGGGATAAGACCGATGGAAGTAGGAGTTGCCTAATTCCCTAGTTGCACATGACCATAGAGTCGAGAGGTAACAACTATCATTGTTTGAGGGCCATGGGTTAGGAGATTGATCACCTTCATGAACTCATGGGACCCAAAGGGCAGATGAGTAGGGCACTCTCTGGATGCATGTGGGAAGAGGGATGACCCCAAAAGTGTCGGCACCCTGTAGACCCAGATGAGATGACCAAGGATTGTGTGGTGACCCAAGTAAGTTCGAGACCAGTTTTCCATGGAAGTAACTTTAATATCAAGATGTTGGCGATGTAGAGACATATGTGGCACGTTTCAACGTAGATTTAAAGGTGTACTGGCAAGGTGGGATGTACCATCTCTACTCTTAGAATAGGAAGAACTCTATATTTGGACTGCAGCCAAATGCTTATTTCTTCTTATTATGGGAGTGAGAGATAGGACAATACGCATGTCATACACCAAGGATAAAAGGTGATGTGATTTGGAACATTACCATGAGGTATGAGGACAGAGATGATAACATACCCTGGTGGAGTGAACGATACATGGATGGTTACAGAAACAATATAGTCATCTTACGAGGATGTTTTATCATGAGCTATGTTGAGTTCAAAAAACTAAGAGAATTAAGCTCAGAGTTTTCATGATGAAGATAGGCTTAGAGCTGAGATGAGATAATAAGTGAAACACATGGAGGTGTATGTCTTCAACGTTACCTAATACCTAAGAAGGTGAAGTAGCAATGGATGCTCTGGTGGAGACATAGCTGTCAAGTATGGCTAGCGGATAGAAGAGGTTGATAGGCTAACCTAAGTTTGAAAAAGAAGATATGTTTGGCTAACACCCAGATGTAACAAAATCTGTTGAGAAAGTTAGTGGTTGTTTGGTTAGTCAGCCCTTGGTGCAATAAAAGGATTGTTGTAGAACCTCAAATGCACTTCTTTGGAAAGGAAGGTGTTGAAACCCTGATTATAGTGGTTAGGGTTTCTGAGGAATCCATCTTGAGGAATCATGACATATAGGAAATCATGATTTTAAGATCACCATACATCGTGGTACTACAAAGATAGTAGGTGACAGTATTACTTTGGGTGTATAAGATGAGGATGCATGTGGCTTGTGGCCATGCATCATAGGAGGTGAAGGACGAACACCAGTAACCCAATGTTATGACATAGAGGATAAAGAATCCCTGAGAAGGAATGGGAGATCATCACTATGGATGTTGTAAGTATCCCCTAGACTAAGGAAGGTCGAGATGCAAGATGGATTATGGTAGATTGGCTTACCTATATGACATGAGAAAGAAAGAGTATTGTCAAGGGACAGATCCGGTTGAACTACATATGAGAAGAGATGGTTCAACTACACCATGATGCGAGTTCAGAAGTTCTTGGGTATGACCTAAAGGTTCACTTCCATAAGGTGGAAGTAGGTACATGAAGAACTCGATGTTAGTACCACTTATCACCCTAACTAATGGTTAGTACGATTCAGACTAGAGGGTCTGATGAGAGCATGTGTGCTCATTCAGGGTGATATCTAGAGATAGTTCTTGTCTTCGGTAAGATACGATGATAACCATCATAGCCAGTATCGGGACGTAAAGGAGCACTCTGCAAAGGAGGTTGTGTCGGTCACCACTTCATTAAGATGATGATGGTGAAGGGACCTTACGAATGTCAAGAAAGGACCACAGTGTGTGTAGATGAAGTCACTTTGATCATGCAATGGCTGAAAGGAGCCTAAGGACAACATGAGTTGTAAGTTGATGCAAAGTAGACTGACATGCAGCTCACTGTGGGAGAATATGTGACATGAAAATCCGACCCCTCTAAGGTACAGCTAAGAGAGTTGAGTCCCTGATGCATGGGTTCTTTTGACATAGTATGGTGGAGAAGGTTAAGTTTTTCCCTTACCCCTCAGGATAATGCGATGTGTAATGAGTTCCATGTGTCCAATTTAGAGCACTATGTGAGGTACGTGGACCATGTGCGGAGCAATGAACCTAGTGAGCCCCAAGGGAGGCTGAAATGACCTGAGTCACCTGTGAGGTTTATAGATGCCAAGGTGAAAGAAATCAAAGAAAAGAATATGTGATGATAAAGGTTCTTTGGAAATTCCATGGATAAGGTAAAGCCACATAGGGGCCAATGATGGACATGGAAAAGTCTTATCCTAAATTGTTTGTTGCTTGATGAAATTTTGAGGACAAAATTCATATAAGAGGGGAAGGATGTTACAACCCCAGTTTTGGGTTCTTTTGGTAGGAAATGTGATTTCCCATATTAAAGATATTTGAACAAATACAGATATGACTTGTTTTGAATAAATGTATTTCATTTACAATAGCCTTGATGATTATTTTGTGGGCTTTATTGTCTATTGGGCCCAATAACAAGGAAGAGACAAAAGGAACTCCATTATTAATAAGAAATGGAGAAAATAAAAATGTAGAAACCTCTAGAAGGCAGAAATATATAATCCAAAGGTGGATTTCGTGCCTCTTGGGTTCCTTGGGTTCCAAGGAGAAAGAAAGCAATAAGAAAAGAAAAAATCAATTAAATATTTCTTTATTAAGAAAGAAATTGAAAATAATGATAAAATATGGAAAATAAGAGAAAAGAGGTATAATTGAATTATCCTTGGTGGATTTTTGTATCCGAAGGATTCTTAATGTTAAATGGAATGCCCATGAGGAAAACAAAAAGAAAGAGAAAGAGAAATCCTCAAAAAGAGATATTTTAATAAGAAATAAATAAGATAATGTATATTGCTGCATCTAGGAGGAGAAAAAGTATCCTTATAAAGGAATTTTGAAATCTTTGAGTTTCTTGGGATCCAAGGAGTCCCAATGAAGAAAAAGAAAGAGAAGATACCAATAATAAAAAATAAGAAGAGAATGTGAATGCATTATTAATGGATTATGTGGCATTCTTAAAAAGGAAATATTTTCTATTAAAAGAAGATAGAATTGCGTGCCATTGGGACAAAAGTCAAGCCTAAAAGAGAATAAAGGAAAAGGTTTTCGAATTTCTAAGTACCCAAATAATATAGTTATATTAGAATATAATGAAGAAAGAAGAGGTTGCTTCTTAGCAAGGAAATATGATTCCTTTTGGGAAAGGACTTGAGTCCTCGTAGATGTACACCTTAGGGCTTCGTTACCCACCCTTATATATCGGGTAGAGCCCTGGTTCGAGCCCGAGAGAGAGAGAGAGAGAGAGATCCCACACTCTCCTCCTTGTGCAAACCCTAGTCATGAGTAGGGGATCTATCCCTGGAGCAGCGGAGGTTCGTTTGGTGGTCTTGATGGAGGAAGGAAGCCTCCACAACAACCAAGGAGGGATCGGAGATTAAGCTCGCGCTCCTGTCTTCAAACAACTTCATCCATAGGACTGCAATTACTGCAAATGTAGCAGTAGTTGCGGCCTATTTGTCACTCGAGATTGGCCATGGTGGTCGCAACCTGGGGGTGCCATGTGTGTGCCAAGGTGTTGTGAGGCTGGAGCGGCCATGGGCAGCGACCCTCGAGCCTTAGGGGCGGAGAAGGAAGGTTCGCAGGCGGTTGCAGGAAGCGACCAAGCTAGGGTCGCGAGGAAGAAGAAGATTCAGGGACAATTGACATATTTGCCCCTCTGTGCAACACAGCGTCGGCCACTTAACCGAGGGTAGGACGGTCTTTTCGAAATATTTCCAAACTCGCCAACGTTGCATGGAAACGGCTACGTGACGTTCATGGAATGGTCCAAAAAGGTAACTTTTACAAAATTCATAGCTAATTAACCGTAGCTCAGATGGATACACATTATATATGAATTTTTCTCAGAAGAACACGAGGAATCCAATAAAAATATGCTTGAAGCCTAATTCTGATTCCAATTCGAAAAGTAGTGTAGTTTATCAACTTTAATGATTTAATGATTAAGAAACCCTTTTTCAAGATGATTAATGTGTTTAGTAGGGTTTAATGGATGATTAAAGTTGATATTAACATGTTAATTGTAAAAACGTATATTGAGAACAAAAATAATGAACTTTGCATGTAATTGGTTTAATTGAGAGTTCATGTGCATAAATATGCTTTAATGGGCCTTGAAACCCTAATATTAGTAAAAGTTACGCATAATGGTTTTAATTATTCAAAATCATGAATAATGCTGAGATGTGATAATTCCAAGCTATTTCAAGTATAAAAAATCATAATTGTGGATAAATACCCTTAATATAGTAATTATGGTTTTCTGATGGATAAAGGTAGAATTAATGGCAAATAGAGTTCATATGTGTTTTAGACCATAATGAACTATGAAATGATGATAAATGAGCATAATGATCTTGACATGGATTAAAAGGATAAAAATGGTAGCTTTATAGTAAAAGAGGCTTAATGGACTTAATTGATGATTAATTGTGTTGTTTCTGAAATTAAGGTTATATGATGTTAAAAGGTAACCTTAATAACTTTCGTGAAGGATAGATGAGAAATTAGGGTTTAAAAGAGTAAAATGAAGTAAAAATCCTAACTGCAAAGTAAATCCTAAAAGAGGTAGAAATCCTAAAAAGGAATAGCAACCTTAAGTAGCAAGATGGTTTGAATAGATTTTGATAAAAAGGAATTGGATGTGATTATGGGATTCTTGTACTTGCTTGATTGGATTTCCCTTCTTGGTTGGTTCTGTCTCAAATCTGCCTTACAGGTATGTGGTTACGCTTATGAATATCTTGAATTAGTTTTTTGAGGTTTTTCGAAGATTTCCTCGATGACTTGAATTAAACTGTTGGATGAATTTAATTCATGCAAACTATAATGTGGATATGACTATCACTTAAGATATGTGCTTACTAGCTCAGATCCTAGTCCCATCTGTGGCTTAATAGTTTGATCTAGTACATGGCTACCTATGGGGTAGGTCCATCAGGTCATTGGATGACTTAGTACATGGCTATCAAAGGGGTAGGTCCATCAAGTCACCTTGAGTCAGGGATTGGGCTACCTATGGGTAGTGCCATGCGACTCTTTCGCATACCATGAGTTAGGGATTGGGCTACCTATGGGTAGTGTCATGCGACTCAACCCTAGATATTGATCTACCTATTAGGTAGGATCATGCGGGGTTTATTGGGGATCTACCATGAGGAAGGTAGCATCCAGGTCCACTGCAGGGACAGCACATAGATAGGGGATAGGTAAAGATTGAGTAGTATTGCTTAAGACGAAAATTTTGGCTGTTAAATGATAATTGGTTGATTACATTGTTATCATAGTTGCATGATTATTGTTTCCCCCACATACCAGCTTTATGCTGACTGACGTTTTGTTTGTCGGCATTTTAGGTTCAAGTGAAAAGAACAAACAGTAAAGTGGCATATGTGGATTTAAATGTGGATTAAAGTACAAAGGAGGATTAGTTAGAAAAGACTCCAGTTATGGATAGAAGTAGTTACCCTCAGTTTGAAAGAAGAAGAAAAAGGTATGCAAAGTTTTACTTTATTACAGCCTTTCAGTTTAGTTGGTAGAATTTGATCATTATTATTGATTATTTGTCAAACCTTTGATCTGAAAATGGGGTTAACGGATCTGACCTCTTGGTCTCCCTTATTTGGGGGTTACTGGGACGCGGGGTCGTTACATTTGGTATCAGAGCATAGGTTCCGCATTTAATCTTTAATAATTATTAAATTTTACAAACTCTGTAGAACCCAAGGGAGTTACTAGAGGAATTTCCGAATGACAGAGGTGTCTAGAAAAGGATCACATCCGGGGGTTGGCAAGATTTTCCTCCGCACCACTAGTTAGAATACGAGGACTCCCGGATTAGTGTGACTGCCTGGCCAAAGTCTCAAGATTTGACTCGAAATAAGATACATTTAGGACTCTCTGATCTTGTTCATCCCTTCTCAACTCAAATGTTGTTAAGGACCTTAAGGATTTGGGTTTTCTCTCTTTTCCTCACTCTCTTGAGGTATGTTTAAGGTTGACAAGGTTTAAGGAAACCTCCGCCAAATTAATAAAAAGCATGTAAATAAGATGTCATGGACATAAGCTTAATAGATTAAGCGTAAAAGAATAGATACTTGCTTAGGTCGTATGACATAAGTTGTTATGCCCTCAGGAGAGACCTAAGGCTAGACCTTCGTGTCTGGAGGATAAGTAAGGAGAGTTCGTCTCAGAGGTAGAGATCCCCATTACAAGTGGAGACCCGGCACATCCTCTGAGGATGATGTTAACCCTAACCCTAAGTGAAGGTTAGAGAGAGATATGACATGATGAGTCAGATGTCATGGTAGACCAGATGGTTGCACAGACATGCCTTGGATGCCATATGAGCCATGAAAGGATGGATGACCAAGTACCTTTGGCGACCCAACCCTGGGAAGGATCGTGCATGTTAGAAGGATAGCACCTTCTTTGATGAGGTTAGAGAAGAACCTGTAGAAACCCCATGAGCTTATATGGGCATGGCATAGTATGCACCCAGAGTGTGTCAGTAGTGCTGGCAGTAGGTTGAAACCCTGGCCAGGAGAGTATGCTGGATGGATTTTGAGATAAGCATAAAGATAATCCTGAGTGAACATAAGTTGAACCTAGGCTTCACCCACGTAGGGGTATGCTTATGAGCTTGATCCTTGGAGGCTGATGATTTCTTGGTTGCCATGAGAGGAACCAAACCCTAGAGAGAGGATGAGTCTGATGGTACCTCTGTACCTTTGGTAGGAAGAGTTCCTTAGACCTGAAGAGGTTTTGTAGTAGGTTGTGAGGCCTTGTACCTTGTTGGTTGTCCTTGAGGAGGACTCCACTCTAAAGTGTTGCTCGAGTAGAAGGATGACAGGAAGTGCATGCCATGCCTCGTACATGTTTGGATCGCAGTTAAGAGGTCGAGAAGACAATGGACATCAGAGAAGTGAACCTGGGGTTCCTAGGCCTAAGAGGAGAAGTGGTGTACCTGATGCTCATGACAAGGTTTGAGTTCTATAGATTCGAGCATGGTACTCCTCATGATTGGAGGAAAGGGAAACCCCCTTAAGTTTAAGGTATGTTTGTTGAACCCATCACAGCAAAGTTGATGACATGGGACAGAATGATATTAATCCAGCATTGAGGAAAGAGAATAAGTATGACCTAACATGGTTTAGTAGGTGGCCTTCTTGTACCTTGGTAGCTGCTGGGTTGAGCATGCTCATATGGATGTAAACCCTAAGAAGGTTTGTGACCTTGTTGTCAAGAGTTGTAGTTTCCTCCCATCCTGGGACCCTTTGGTAGGGTGTGTACCAGTTTATGGGTTTTGTGGAACCATAAAGAGGTCTCATAAGATCGTGAGAAGCTAAGTGAAAAGTACATAGTATGAGAATGAACCTGTAGACCCATAGATAACCATCTCTAAGTGCATGTGGATGTGTTACCATGGAGGTAACCGATATGGGGCCTGACCAAGGCAGGCAGGTTGCCATGACCCCTATGAAAGGATGGAAGTCAGCCATGAATGCAGAGAGAGAGAGAGATGATGAAGGCTTGGGTAAGGTTCTAAGTGGAACATGTACTATGTTAGAATCCTAAGTCTATCCTAGGGCCAGGTAGGGATAAGACCGATGGAAGTAGGAGTTGCCTAATTCCCTAGTTGCACATGACCATAGAGTCGAGAGGTAACAGCTATCATTGTCTAAGGGCCATGGGTTAGGCAATTGATCACCTTCATTGCTTTTGACTTGAACTAGGACAAGCTAGGGCTTGTGTAATTTGATCCTTTTCATGTACCTAAAGCCTGAAATCAATCTTGAACAAACATATTATAAACATAGGAATAGAATGGTTAAGTCATTATCAAAATATGGGTAATGTATAACTCTCAAATCAACATTTACCACTTAAAATGAAGCCATAAAGGTATGTAAGATACAACGGTCAATCTATGGATTGAAGCAATCATATTGGATATGGAATCTTTATTTTGATTAGATAGTCAAATAGTTTGGCTTTATTTAGATGCAGATGAACCTTCTATTTACAAGAAAGTCGGTAGGGGCATAATTGTACTCCTCATATTGTATGTAGATGACATACTTTTGATGCAGAATGACATCCCTACTCTATAGGTGGTAAAATTATGGTTTAAAAACACATTCTCTTTGAAGGACTTAGGACAAGCATCCTATATTCAAGGAATCCGGATCTATAGGTATAGATCTGAATGCTTCTTGGTCTAAAAAGTACATGAAATGACAAAGTGTTGAAAAGGTGTACCATGCAAGAGTCTAAGAGAGGAAAGTTACCCATGTCACATGGAATAACTCTCTATACAGCTCAATGTCCAAGCTCTTTTAAAGAGAGAGCATGCATGAGTAAGATTCCATATGCATCTACATTTGGATCTATCATGTTTGCAATGTTATATATATGTCCTAACTTCTTGTATGCTTTGGGCATGATGAGTAGATATCATTCAATCCCAATGAAGGTCAGTGGACTTTCGTAAAGAACATCCTTAAGTAATTGAGAAGAATAAAGGATCAATTCCTCATTTATGATGGTGAGGAAGAGCTCGTGGTAAAGGTTTACACTGATACAAGCTTCCAAACTGATAAGGATGATTACCGATCACAATCACATTTTGTATTTTGCCTTAATGGATGAGCTATAAGCTGGAAAAGTTCCAAGAAAGAGACAGTGGTTGATTCTACAACAGAAGTCGAGTACATTATTGCCTCCAATGCAGAAAAGGAAGTTGTATGGATTAAGAGTTCATTGGAGAACTAGGAGTAGTTCAATTTATTGATGATATAGTCAACTATATTGTGACAACAATGGAGCTATTGCGTAATCTAAGGAACCCAAATCATATCGGTGTTCCAAGCACATACTATGACTTTACTATCTCATATGAGAGATTGTATATGAAGGAGATGTCCATATTTGTAGAGTACCAGTCGAAAATAATGTTGACCCTCTAAGGAATGTACTTTCACACAAAAAAAGCATGATAGTCATGTTAGATCACTTGGAATGAGATCCATGAATGTACTTTCACAACAAAAAGCATGATGGTCATGTCAGATCACTTGGAATGAGATCCATGAGTGATTGGCTCTAGTCCAAGTGGAAGATTGTTGGAGATATGTCTTGACAGCCAATCATATGATGATTATAATGTCACATCTTGTAATTGACTTGATTATCAATAAAGGCAATTCTACTTATTAAGTTTATTTCAATATGAGATAATGAATAAATATAATAATTTCCTAAGAATGTATGACTCATTGTATGTGAACCATGTTGAGGACTTGAACATTAGATCATGTGTGTGCTAAGAGTATTCATTCTTCTCTTAGTCCCTAGTCTGATATTATTGTAGATATTAGGATAATAATAATACATCAATACTAGTATACATGTTAATTAATGACTAAATCTCATTAGTCATGATATTGGATATCAAATCAAACACAGAGGTACCTGTTATGAACAAGTGTACTAGACAGACCCACTTTGAGTGTGATACTTGGAAGCTAATGATGGTGGTCAGAATCACATCTCAATGTGATAGTGGTGATTGTGGTCCTTAGACCTAAAGTCTCTATAGTGATCACATGTCATTTAATGTGTTATAACACTACTCAAAGTGACCTTGAATAAGGGTTTCTATAGAAGTAGTGCTTAGGTGCATTGTGACACATGTGAATTATAGTGATTGGATGGAATTTGTCCATCCTATTGGAGTGATATCATGACCACTTGATGAGTGAGACTTGAAATACATGGTCGTTCTCACGTGAGTCAATATATAATATTGAGCTGACATGTATCTCAAATAGTCTACTCTAGATAAAGGAACAAAGAATGAATATTGACAGGATAATGTTTCCATGGCTCAGATCCAATCTAGATATCAAATACAAAGGGACTATACAATCATTATAACACTTGTTAGAATACTAGGTTAAAGTTGTTCTCCTACTTTTCTAATTCCTCGGGTGGCAATGAAGTCTTTCTAGATACCAATCATTGCTTGTGAAGTCATAATTTGTTTATGGACATCACTATCAATGTAATGTGGAGCCTATAGGGTCACACACATAGGATGCATTGTAATAGAAATATAATTATGGGCGTGATTGGAAATGTAGCAAGTTATATTGATTACTAAAATATTTAGGTGATCAATTAGAACAATATTGTAATAAAATACAAGATAATTGGCTAAAAGGTTTAACCCAATTGATTGGACCTAAGATTATCAACTCATGTGATGAGTTGACCAACTAATCCTGAGTGATCGGTTGGAGTCACCAATCGGGTAATTGAAAATTAGATAATATAATGCAATTAAATGATCAATTAATTAATAAATAAATAAATTTTGATTAATTGGTTAATTAATTAATAGTGTGATTCTAGAATATTCTGAGTACATATTTAGCTATCCATAAGCGGCCTGCTTTAAGTGTAGTTGCCGCTTTTTTGTTTCTTAGAGTTTTGGAAATCCTACTTCCTTGCTTCTCCTATTTAAAGGGGCATGACGGTCATATCAGATACACACGCTCTTGTACATGAATCCTGAATGTCATTATCCCTAAGAGAGAGCGAGAGAAGTAGAATGGTTGTGAAGGTAGCACATCACCAAGTGAGAGGTTGCTCCTTCCACGCTAGCTCAAGCAGTGTGGCAAGGAGTTCTAATCCATCCGCGTGGATTACATAGAGATGCAGGCATCGTGCCAGTGCACTCAGAGAATGTCTTCGAGGACCGTCCATGCACGTGAGGAGCGACACACAACACCGCCTGAGGAAGGTGTCGTTGGACTTGTTCCACAACAAGGTATGCCACATGTGCCCTCCTTTTAATTACATTGTTGTTGTTGAGATCTGTTTGAAGAAAATGTGAAGATTTTTTTTATTATTTCCACTGCATTTGTTGCCTCCATGATTCCTAACATATATACACTCACCTAGAAATTGTTGGGTCGTGCTCCCTTTTGAGATACAATAATTATCAATCTCAAGAAACCAGCAAAAACACATAGCCTCTCTTTGAACCCTAAGTAGCAAGGAAAAGAAACAATGAGGGAATTAAAAAAAACAACTCCATGGATGAAGTATTTTATGTGGAAACCTTAGTTTTCACCTAATTTGCCACTCATTAGGTTCTCCATATCAGTTTTCCCATCTTAGTATGACCCACAAACAAATCCCTCTAAAATATATCATCTAAAACAAAGCACCCTTTTGTAAACTTTTAACGATGACCATGGGAAGTTGGTTGACTTATAGAAAGGTTATGCTGGCTTCTAGGAAGCTGGTTGATTTCTCGCCAATTAGGTCGACCTATGTCCCAACCAGGGTGTGAAATCTCTAGAAATTTGGTTGCATGACTAAAGGTCAGATCGACTTCCAATACACCAACGCCCTGCATGTTGATCTTCTCTGCATTGATCCATTCTGAATCCTTGTACCAACAAGACATAATGATCTATTTAGAGATCCTGACTTATTTTTTCTAATATACAAAACCTTATTCTAAGGTATAATAAACCATCATTAGACATTTCCAACAAATATAAGGGTTATGCCATCTCAAAAAAGTCTAAGAAATCCTCTACACCCTCATACATGCTCCAAACGTAAAATGTTAATCATATTATAGTAAATGACCCATCATTAACCATAACCCTAACCTAGCATAGGCTTTGTAAAAAAATGAGTCATCAAGGAGACTTCCTCTTCCCAACCCCTCATTAACAAGTGGAGGCCCGACACAGGAGAAGTATGGTAAACCAAGTGTGCAACCCATCAGTTCTGTTGCAAACCATATTAGACATAAATCTCAATTTATTCATCCCCGTGAGGATTCGAACATATGAACTCTGCATGTGTTCGTGATCCGATCACCAGTGATCCATACCCTCGCGTGTAGGCTTTGTAGATATCTCAATACTATGACATATTCAAGATTCAATTTGAATATATTCCACATAAGTATTATTTCAAGCACCATTCATTCATTTAACATTATACATACACATTAACAAGATCATTAATCAGTCACATTGGATACCCGGAGATCAAAAGTGAATAATTAGGTTTAGAAGTGAACATGGACCAGGATGTTATACTTATGGGTTTAGCATTTAGGGTACCTCATTTTACCGTGTCCATGTCCCAATTGTCAAGGGACGTATGATTTGGTTATCATCTTCTAAATCCCAAATGCATCCCTTAGAATAATTGTTGATGTCTATTCTAATATGTGTAGTTGAAGTTGTCAAAGAGACTTGAGTGAGACATGTGTACTCCTTTAAGGTTGATCTGGTGAAGAAGTGTCTATGTTATTATTCAAGACACATGGGATCTCCTTCAAGACCTACTATGATCCCATTTGATTGCTATAATGGATGAATAGAGTTAAATGTGGATTTTTACGATTTTAAATGCAGGGATTTGATTGCAACTTGCTTAAAAGAATACTTTTGTGAAAATAAGTGAAGCATGCAATTGGAAATATACAACCACAAAAGATAATAATTTATACTGGTTTCAGCTTGAAAGTCATAAACCCACTACCTAGTAGTTGCCTACCAGGATTCTCAGCATATAATTTATTATTTTTCATATAAACTTAATTATAATTAATAGTGTTTGTTGTGAATCAAACTCCTTCAGCCCAATAATGTCACTACCTCATCTTTGTGAGATGTAGAAGATCTCCTTTGAAGAAGTTTACAATTTCCTCCTATCACCCTCAGACGCACTCTTTTTACAAGAAGTAGCTCCAAAGAACAAACGAAATAGGGAACAAAAATGAAGAATGATATAACAATCTCACAAAGATTACAAATTTATCTCCTAATGACATATATGTACGTCCACAACCAATAACAATTGTCAGAATTCATCCTATAATTGGTCCTTTCCCTTATTGAACAGTCACGATGATAACAAAATTGCAAATAAAACAAACCTCGAAGCCTTGAGACATAATTAAACCCACAAGTACTTACTGGTTAACGATAAAAAATTTATTTATTATAGTAATGTTACTATTATAATTTTAGGTAAATTTATTCTACTGTCAAATTTGCCCCTATGGGGGCTGTCTAGTTTCCCCCCACGGAATAAGTAAAATAACATTAAAAGCATTGGTATTTCACTTGCGCCGCACGAAGGGCTGTCTGGTTTGATGTGGTATGTTTTGTTCACATTGCGGACATGTTTGGTTCTTAAATTTTACCGTATTAGATTGTATTTTGATATCCGTATGTAGAAAATTTATGTTTAGTTCGTGGGATTTGAAAAACGGAGCTTATCCTGGGATTTTTGGACATAATCGAAATCTCACATTTTAATTTCCATCAAAATTCTCACAGACGCCAAAATTCTACTATGGCTGGCTGGTGGACCCGGAAAAAAAATCTGATATTTTACAAATCCTGTAAACCAAATATAGAAATCATATTTACAGGCAATGCAGCATTTTACAAATATAGGATAACATAAATGCATGAATCTTGAAAATCCACCCAACCAAACGTAAATGAAATTCAAATCCATTTAGTACGGTGCAATCAGGTGAAATCCAAGTGATTCCGTGAAAACGGCGCCCTATCCGGGAACGTTGGGTGCAAAAAACAAATTTTGCTGTTCTGTGCTCTTCTCACGTAGCACTGATTCCAAATTCTAGCCATAATATAATCAATGTAAAAAGCAAGTCAAGCTTTATGAATTTCTAAGCAATTGATGTGTAGTTGGCCACGTTGCTATTTGTAAAAACGGTATCAGTTGTAGGTGATGTCTTGAACAGTAATTAATGCTTCTATCTATACATCTACAGCAACCAAATAATTGAAATGAAAAGCAAAGAATTTGAAGTACATTGAACCAAATAAATTCAATAATGTTCAAATGTTTCGATCTATCTCAATGTTTTAAGTCACTAATTTAACTCCCAAGTATATCCTACCAAACAAGCCTCTAGCGTGGAGACATTGGTTAATTCTCTCTTTAGGAGTAGAATTTACTGTTTGGTATGTTTCTATCTAATATATGTAAGTTGTTTTAATGTGTCTCCTAAGGCTTAGTTTGGAAGAGACGTTTCAGAATGCGGCATTCCTATATTATCGCAGCTGTATTATATTTATAGAGTGATAATAACAAATACTATGTTATTCAGATTTAATAGCTAAAAGTAGCATTTACAAAACGCATCATATACGACAGCTTTTTTTATCACTACGATTCCTCGCATTGGGGCTTACAGGAAGAGCTCAGCTACGTTATTGCTGCAGCAAAATCAGTATAACCAACGAACCGAAATACCACCCGGGCACGTTTTATACATTGAATACTTGTAGTCGGAAAAGTAAGACGCAAACGGCGCCTAAGATCTAGTTGGGTTCAATGTTATACTAATATCTCACACACAAACGCACACGTGCCCCCATACGTACACACCCACATGCACACACAGGTATATATTAAATCTAATTACAATAATGATATTATTAGAAGCAGATTTGGCTGGGAAACCGGGAGTTGTGATATTCCAGTTATTTTGTTGGTTAAATATTTCTGTGTCATAAATATAAGTTGTTTTAAATGTGTCTAGCAGGATCCAATCGGGCTCGCGAGCGACAGCGTGAGTAAAAAAATGATAGTGGGGACTTTCGCTTCTGATTAAGCAAGAGGGAGAACAGCCAATAGCGTTTGTCAGAGATTTTTAGTCCATATTTGTAGTGCCCAAGCAGGCCAGTATGATTCGATCTCACAACTTATGCTTCACAAGCCAGTTGTGAAGGAGAACATGAGTAATCAGACACAAGTCAAGTCAGTCAGAAAATTAGGTCTAATTAGGATAAAAGAAATTTAGTTCAGCGTGTTGTCATGCCTTACATGATTAATACCATTCTTGTGTTGTATAACAGAAAACATAAGAAACATAAAGACAACAAGTCAAAAAAACTTAAAGTGAGCCTTAACATGGTTGCGGGACAGAAGAGAGGAAAAAATCAAGCAGACAATAGTAAGAAAAAAGTTGTTGGAAACTTATTTATTTAATACCAACTCTACTAAAATTTACATTCATATCTCTGGCAATATTCACATAGCACAATAAGTATAGTGTGTCTCAATTTTTTAAATGTCCATAATTTCTTTTTTTTGGTTGGCTAAAAATCATGTTGCTATATTGAAAACCAAAAACTTTGGGCACTATACAAAGGACCCTTAAAACAAAACCTGCAGATGGAAAACATGCTCGCGCAGGAGCAACCCCATCCCCAACAACAAACAAAAGCCTTGAAACCAAAATGCTAATGGTCAAGGAACAAAAGAAAAGCTAAAGACCTAAGACTAAGCATCAAGAAGACACGAATCCTGAACATCTCAAGCTAAGGGAGCATAGGCTGATGCAGGCCAGGCGCTCAATAGCAAAAGGCCCACCCACAAAGTATGAGCACCAAAGCCAAGCAGGCAGCCCATGCCCCAAACAGGAAGAGATCTCCAGAGCTCTGGTTTTTGCACTTCAATCCTAGGCTGCGATCGAGAAGCAGGATTTGGACAAGGTCCAAGTCGATTGCAGGAGGAAGCACGAGGCTTGACCAGCACGGAAACATAACCAAACACTGGAGCAGAACAGAAGCCAGGGGAATCGGAGGTTGGAGACCACTGAGGCCTCTCTTTACTAGCATTAAGACACCCACAAAATGTAAAAAGAGGAGGCAGGGATCAAACAGCATCTTCAACCCCTACTCCTGGAACAGCTGCAGCACCACGTCCTGAGAGGCGTGCTTGAAGAGAGGCTTTCTGGTACGCAACCAACAAACACCATGTCAAGGACGCCATTAACTGTTGTAAGCATCAACAGCCAAGTAGCGGCCTGCCAGGTCTTTGGACTACCGTAGATGTTGTGTACAAAGCATCAACCATCATGCTGAGGAAGAAGCCCCAGGCTGCTGATTGCACATAGACACTCCATCAAACACCTTGAGAGCGTCGCACAGCGATAGTGGGGGGAAATACCCATTGCAGCACGACAGCAACTCAACGACCTTCCAGTCAGCGGTGAACCTCCGCGCGAGCGGAGAGAATACACTGACTGCTAAGACAATGATTCCAGAGTTGGGGGCGCCGCCAAGCATGTAGCATCACCGGCCTATCAGGGGACGCCCGAACCGACCTGCCTTTTCGGCCACACCTAGACGGAGCACCACCACCTCCGAGTCCAGCCAGAGGACGAGTCCTTGGCGGCTATGAGGACGCTTCCCAGTGCTACTTCGGGGAAGACACCGAGACAGTAGCTACAAGGGCGCCGCCGAAGCGAGGAAACCCGCCTAACGTCGAGGACGGAGTCCCAGATCTGGGGACACTACCCGAGCACAGACCGCGTCTAGGATGATGATGAGGCATGACAGGACGACGCCCGTCGAGCTCCGTCTTGGAAGCCTGAGCAAAACCAGATGCCGGCTACGACCCCTTGAATTGGAAGGAGGCACAGGTGCCAGGGCCAGAAGAGCAAACAGCGAGATCGACGAAAGGGGAAGGCTCTTCTCCACTCGTCTCACTTGAACGAGATGAAGTCGATTGAATCGATGGCGCCAACCTCGTCAATCGCGGCTCTCGCAGCGCAACTCGACCCCTGCCGGGCAACTGGATTGCAGTTGGACGCCTCTTTCTCCGGGAATAGAACGAGCTTCGGTCAGCGTGGTTGAAAGCCATGGGAGAGGCACGCCTGAGATGACGCGCCCCTCCCCCCAGCGGTGCCACCGGGTAGAGAGAAGCCGGAGCAAACCCCAGAGAGAGAAGCAGGAGTCCATAATTTCTTTGTAGTAGGAAAAAGATAAAGTGATAAATATTAGTGGATGGAGGGAATCTGGAATGGAAAAAGGTCATAATAGATGAAAAGTGGAATGTAATTAATAGAAAAAAAGTAGATAGTGAATGGAGAGAAATCGTAGTAAATAAAAAGAAAGAGATAATAGATGGATAGAAAAGGCATAATAAATAAATAAATAATAATAGACGGAAAGAAGATATATTAAATACAAACACCGATGTAGTGGATGGCGAGAAATTGTAGCACAATAAATCATACATGTATTTTTAATATTATTCAAGTTTAAAGTAAGTATTAGAGTATTTATCACTAAACATTGTTTATTTATAAATATGCATTGAATTTGTAAGACTATATAATGTAAAATATTGATTAAAGAAAATATAAATATAGTGTACATAATATTATTTATAATATATATATATATATATATTACTTATGTACGTAAATGATATAAAAATATAATATATCTAGTATTGCTTAACACTTTTATCGATACAGTTTTAACTTAAAATTTGTAATGTGATTGATAATTTTTGTCACAAATAAGAAATACTTGTAAATTATTTTGCTCTCTTTTTTTATAAACTTTTCAAATTTTGGCACTGTGCTGCTTTGTACACTATTACAATGTTGTTTTTCATTTTTTATTTGTGTGGTTCGAGGTGTTGTTGTAAGTCTGAGTGGAAGAGATGTGTTCTATATTAGTACTCAAAGTTGTTCCTCTGAAATATTCAAACACAAGGAAAGGGACCAAAGAAAAACTCATCTAAAATATTTGCTCCAGTGTAGGGTTCATTTTTTCAACTTTTTTTGTTTTAGAACTTTGATTAAATCATTCATTGGCCCTCACATGACAATACATCATTACATTTGACTAGGTCTGACAATTTTGTCTGACCCGGTCTGGCTTGAACCAACCGGACCCAACTCAACCCAATACAAAAATTATGGGTTTGTCAATGACAACCGGCAGAGTAGGGTGCAAGTCTTGGATGTTGTTGAGTGACAGGCTAGGAAACGGGCCAGACAAGATCCATTATGGGCATGTCGATCACCCGGTCCCGAACGTAATCCTATTTGTTGCCGCTTTGCATACTCACGTGTCGACAACAACTACCAAGAAGGGAGGCTCGTGAGTAGCGAGACCCTAACCGCCAGGCGGTCCCGTCCACCATCTTCCCTACATTATGTTTGGTATGTGGTGAATAGGGTGGGGGGAGAAAAGGAAGAAAGCGAAAAGATTACTTATGTTACTATGTTTGGTTAATATGAAGTGGGAAGGAAAGTATCAAAAATAATATAAGTAAAAAATGAGTGATGTAAACATAAGTGATATAAAAAACTTTTACATATAATAATTATATTTATATATTTATTCATCTATATTATTTTATAAAAATGCATTCTCAGAGGCGTGAATAATAAATAAGGTTTTCAATGCTTTCTGAATGATAAAATTTATAGATCTAAAAATAAAATTATAAGTTGTACATGGTGTCAACGTATGCATTCTATTTATTATGTGTTGAAAGCGCCATAGGATGGGTATTTTGTATAATAATGGGAAAATAGAATTTATATATTTAAGATTATAGTTATAGAAGTGGTTTCCTTCATATTTTCAATTTACAGCAAACTTTTCATCTATATAGTTAATTATTTACCGCCATAGTCCACCATATTTTCTCCAATTATTGTATAATAATCTCAAACTTTTTGACTTTTCTAACAAAAAATATATGTTTTTAAGTACCCTTCTAAAGTATGTATTAAAATTTACTTTAGTTTTTCTATTTTATTTTTGTTTAAGTCAAAGTAAATTTCCTCCAAAGTTTATAAAATATTTCTACAACATTCTATATGTATCTCCAAGTAAGATACATATATGTGTCATACTAATTCTCTATTCATATTAATTGGAGACTAGAATGATATTTCCTACCATATATTGTTTATATTTTATATCTCACATTTTTTATTTTCCTTAGACCTTTTTGATATTTTCCTCCGAAATATCTCTGTCTCCACTCCAATTTGGTAGAGAGAATAGGACATAAGTGATTGGAGATACACTTGATTTGTTTCCCTCTGTTTTCCGTCATTCCCCTCCTTTTCCCATCACTTTGTCCAACCAAACAGCTCAACTTTTTTGCCGCCTCCATTCACCACATACCATTCAAGCTCTTAGGTTGGACACATACCAAACGGGCCCTTGGACCTGGCATAAACAGCACAGCTTTTAGGTTGTTGAGAGATGGAAGTTCCTAGTATCAGTGAGAGATGGGACTTTCATGGCTGCAAGAATAATATGTGACCGGAAGATCCTCTATTAGACTGAAAGTAAGTTCATAAAATAGCTATACTACCAATTCTGCTATATGAGAGTGAATGTACAGTGAAGAAACAATATTTCGACAAGATAAACAAGGCAGAAATTCATACGCTGGGATGGATATGTGGGAAGGTTAGAAAAAATCGTTTCAGAAATAACTGTAACAAGAATAAAGTGTGCGTGTGCTTGTTTTTGTGTGTGTGTGTGTGTGTTTGTGTTTGTGAGCTAGACCGTAAGGGACTTTCTATTGAATTTTGGAATTCCTTCCCCTCCCTTTTGCACGCATTATGCGCACATTCATAATGCACACATACCCGCATGCGTTATGTGTGTGTTATGCGCGCACACATGCATGCACATACACACACGAAGTGAAACCCTCGTTTTGCGGGAAGGCTGACTCAGATGATTTAGACGTGCAGCACAGACCAACTAACGCGCCCATACAAAGCAACACAAACACAACTAATAGAAGAAGAGGAAACTCTTAATTAATACGGAATAACTTATAAAGAGAGATTTTGAATCTCTCCATGTCCACCAGAATATGATCCAGCGCAAAATGGAACAAAGGATGGGACTGACTCGGAGGCCAAGCCCCACCCCATTGTCAGGCTAATGCGGGTTCAGTCAGGTATAGCTGGGTCGGGTCGGGTCGGGTCAGGTTGACAGAAACTCGACCCATTGTCATACCAACTTCTGACACAGCTGCTTACGAAACGTTAGCCACTATAACTTAAGCCATTGCGTCAAATCAATGCATATCTGTTATTAAACGACTTTCAGCAAGAAAGAGAAGTCAGCCTATCAGACTACAATCATTCAAGACTCTCCACTCAGACAAGTAAGCAACTGCTGTTATGGAATCTAAAGACAATTCAGACTAGTTTTCAGCCAAATTCCAAATGTCGTAACTTCGTTCCATTCCCATGCCCACAAAGAAAAAGAAGGATTTAGCTGTCAAGACACTTGCAAATCCCAAATATACAAGATTTTCATTTTATTAATCAACAGAGAAAGCGGGACCTATCCGTTGAATACAGTTGAGACAGTATGATTTCCTATATCAGTTTTTATAGTGGGATACACTACGAATATCTTTCTCAAAAGCCCGTCGCTTACTCGAAGAAAACATTCAGCTATCTTTGCCATCTTCCTGGAGTTTACAATCTGCAGAGGAAGTTTCCACAGCGGCGTCAATAACATTTTTGCCCTTGCATTCTGTTGCTTCAGGAGAAACTTCCACAGAAGTAGAAGCAGAACTCACAGATCGTTGTGTCCTTATAGAGTAAAGCTGGTCCTGCAAGGCCTATAGAATGGAAGACAACATGGTCATCGACACAGCAACCAGAAATCATTACAAAACAATCAATGAAACTTAATTGACGCAACAGCTGCAACAAAATCCAACAGTGAGGTTCGCATCAAAACCTAACAACAATCTAGAAATACTCCCTCAATAAAAGAACCCACAAATGCAAACAATTATCTACATTCAAAAGGCATGGAAACTCACAAGGTAATTAAGTAATTCACAGTACCGCTCATGCATTCACTCAGTTTCAAATTATGTGAGATTAAAATGTTATCCAGCTTCGGCTGTACCACACCCACGTGAATACACAGCAAATTGAATGTTAAACATAGCAAACCATTAATAATGTACAAAACAGTAGACCAACATATCCAGCGGCATCACCTAGGCAAATTAGCAAACACAGCTGCAACACACGACAGCTGCTACACAATCAAATTGAAAGAGAAGCCCTATGATGATTGGGACATCTTCTGCGATGAGAAGGTCTGATGAAGAAGAAGGTTGCACATGGTTCGATCAACATATTTTGTTTGCCAATTTCAATCATTCTCTCCTATGTTACCACCAGCCGTGCAGACCAGGAACGAAAGGGAATGGATACAGAAACTTACATTTGTAGATGGTTGAATTGTCCTGCCTCTTTTAGGCAACGATGATGCCACCAGCTAGCCGGATACAAAGCAGTGACGTGCGCCAGTTGACAGCCCGATACCTAAACCACAGTTGCAGCAGGTAATAGTTGATCCTGAACCAGTGGAATGCAAGTCTCATTTGGCGTGGAACTTGGGTGGCAGATCTGACTGCAAAGTTATTCTCGCCTCGCAACAGATTGGAAACGCAGCACTTGGTGGTGAATCATGGCGACCTTGAAGAAATTACCTTCCTCCAGCACCATCTGCACGGGCAGGAACCCGAGAGCCCTTTGGATACAGGGAGCGTGACGTTTGTGATCTTGTTCAGGAACCCCCGAGGTCCATAGTTGTTGCTGCTGTGGTCCACATCCGGAAGAGCTCGTAAAGGCTAGAATTTTTTCCGTCCATGCTGAAGTAGTTCTCCAGTAGTCGAATGCTCTGGGGCTCCATGGCAATCTCAAAGTGGGAGAGTAGACTGTTGTGATTGGTGTCAAGCCTGGTGAAGTGCTCTTCCATGGAGTCGTCAAAGTTGTGTTCATGCTCAGCGAATTCGTAGCTTATCGCGCTGCCGCCATCCAACGTACACCGCCGCCCTTTGGAAGTTGAGGGAAATAGATTACTAGGGATTAAATTTTGGTGGGTCTCGATGGGTCCTTATGGGTATATAGGGCATGTTTGGTTACCTGGATTTTGCCGTATTGGATTGTATTTTAGACTCCAGTTCAGCAAATTTTATGTTTGGTTTACAGGATTGGAGAAATGGAGCTAATCCCGGGATTTTCAGACATAATAGGAATCCCGCATTTTGGTCTCCATCAAAATTCTCCCGGACGCCAAAATCCATCATGGGCATGATGGTAGACACGAAAAAAAAAAAATCTCACACTTACAAAATCCAGCAAACCAAACATAAAATTTTACTTTGCGGGATTTTGAGAATGCAGTATTTCAGTAATGCAGGATGAACAGAATACAGGATTTCAGTAAATCCTGCTAACCAAACGTGCCCATAGTCTAAACTAAATAGACCCATAAACATAGCAAACCCATTATGGATCCATTAATCTATTTGGACACATTTAACCCTCCACAATGGGTCTGGGCAGGATGGATTTGGGTCAGCTGGGTTAGGTGGGTCAAATTCCCATCCGTAACTTGTGCATGCACCATGCACGGCACTGCTACTGTCCCAGCCTGGCAGTCTGGCTCTTCGACCCCACAGCACTCTGCACTTGGTCTATTGGTGTTATCAAATGTCTACGCAGACCTCACATACATCTAGCTATCCCTAGCCTGTGCATGGACATTGGATGGGTTTGGGTCAGCTGGGTTAGGTGGGTCAAATTGCCATCCTTCCCTGTGCATGCACCTTGGACGGCACTGCTACTGCCCCGGCCTGGCTCTTCGACCCCACAACACTCTGCACTTTAAGTCTACTGACGTTATCAAACGTCTATGCAGACCTCACATACATCTAGCCCCTAAGCACGGAGGATTTCAACCCCAGGTGGCCCTAAACCCAGAGGAACACAAAAGGGCCTCCGAAGCTTTCCCACAGTGATGTTGCATCACTTGCCCTTGTTGCCACTATTGCAAATCTTTGCAAGCACTTTGGCTTCTTATTGATTCAAACTGGGATCATATGGCTAGTTTATCATCCCTATTGGTAGATATATTTTGGGCTCTAAGGTGATTAGCTTACACGTTGTATGCCCGTACGGGATCATACAGCAGAAATGCAAATGCCTAGAAAAGTTGTGGCATGTAGTAACCCCATCCAGTGTTTCAAAAAAAGGTCGCACAGGCCGCATAAGCGGCCCGTATATACTTAGCCGCTTATAAGGCCGATTAGTCGGCGATTTTTAGATGGACATTTGTTATCTCAGCCTAAACTAGATTATATATTTATTGATAACATGCTCTTGATGTACTATTTTGTTGTATGTTTTGTACACGAGTCACGTGCTTATTTAACGTTTATTATTTTGGACCTATAGTACAAGAGGACGTTTTTTGTATTGTTTGGTTGGTGTTCATTGTTATGTACTTGTGTTAAACTATTTTCTGCATGCTTCATCGGAGTTTATGTTTAAATGATTCTAGAATGTATTATAAATGGTGTTTTACTTTCCATTGAAACTTTATATTAGAATCTATCTCAAATTTTAGGGTCTAAATATGTAATCTACAAATCAAATATGCAATTGTGTGATTACTTTATATACTAACTAATTATTAAAAAAAATCCAAAACCGCATATACTTCCGCATATATTCCCGCATACCGCATATACTCTATAAGGTGACCTCTCCGCAAGTATAACGCATACTGCTTTTTAAAACTATGACCCCATGTTGGTTGTTTACACTAACGAGTTTCAATCATTAAGAATGATCTTTTACTCAACTAGCTATTTCCCGCAAGTATACAAGAGTAGTTGTAGTCGAGGTCGAACACAAGGAGCGTTGGTTAGTTAGGCGCAAGAGTTATGATTTTCAATAATCTAAGATCATTGTACACAAGATGATTGGATTAGAACAACTAAATTATAGATTAAAAACAAAACAGTAAATTATCACTTAAGAAAGGTTAAGATTCAGATTTTGGAAGAATCTTGGACCTAGGATTTCACCAACATATCATAGCATAAAAAATGAGCATGAAATTTAAACATACTAAGCACTTGTTTTTAAGGAGAGTTGTATGTTACATTTCACCTCCCGATGCAAGTACAATGATCCTAACTCAATACAACATTCTCATGTATGAATTTCGTTTTGGATCACAATCCTACTCCTCAACTCCATAATTTCCACTCTCGTGATAAAGAAAGAGTTGCCAAGAGAGTACTTCCTTACTCTCCTACCTATCTTCTCAGATCAAGCAAGAAAGCATAAACCGTGCACATAAGGTGGCCAGCCATACATGCAGAAAAGAAGAAACCGGTATTCACAAGGTGAAAAAACAAACAACACAGTATTTAGTACGAAATTAGCATGTTCCATACATGCTATGACATGGGAGCTACTCTCCCATGTCCAAGAAAAGGAAACTACTCGTCCATGATAATGTACAGCAAAAAATGTGCAGAATTTTTAGAATTCAACATGATTTAGAGAAGGAAAATCTAAGTAATCCCAAGGTGTAACCAAAGAAAGGTAGAATTCCGACTTGAAGACAAAATCCCACTTCTACAGCTGCTCCAAACCGGACAAACCTCTCTCCCAAGAAGCTTGGTGGAGTGAAGAAGCTTTGTTGCACCTTGGAGAAGAAGCTTGGAGAAGAAGAGAAGAAGAATGGGGGTTCTTTGGGAAGAAACCACCTTCCACCCAAAATCGCCCTCCCTTGCTCTAGACCTGTTCTGGGACGAAAGACCTTTGAATTATGACAAGTGATAACCGCTCCATAGAGTGATTTCTTCTTTTAAAACGAAAGGAGACGTATTTGAAAATTGTTGAAACTGACAGGTGCACGGCGTGTCTTTTATAAGACACGGCGTATCTTATGCAATAACTGAAGCTTCGGTTGAGTTCTGGAAAGTTACACGGCGTGTTTTTAATTAGACACGGCATGTCGTTAATAAGACATGGCGTGTGTTTAATAAAACATGGCATTTGGCTGCAAATCTGGAGTTCTGCATTCAATTTCTGGACTGCGACACGACGTGTCTTTTTCAAATCTGGAGTTTTGCGTTCAATTTCTGGACTGAGACACAGCGTGTCTTTAATAAGACACGGCGTGTCTTTTTAAGACACGGGGTGTCTTAAAAAGATATGGCATGTCAGTTGTTGTTCTGGGCTGTTCTGGGTTGTTGTGTATTCTGCTCATAACTTTCGGCGTGTAGGTCAGATATACATGCCGTAAAAAGTGGTATCTGCGCAGTTTCAAACCCTAAAACATGTAAGTGATCCAATAAGAGATTATATGATATATTCATCATCATTTCATTGTAAATGTAGTACCTACAATCCAAACCATGAGACAAGTAAGAATACCTAAAAATATAGAATCCAGCATGAATGAGAGTGATAATTGAGTCAAAACAACATGGATATGCAATCAAACATGATCCAAAAGATGATATGATTTGTGCACATCACCCCATCACATGATGCTTGCTGCATTTAATTTGTTTCATACTGCCGTAATAGTGGCATGCGGCCAAATGTGAAGCAGTTATCACGATAGCTTGTTGAGACACTTAGGATGGTGGATAAAACAAGGAAAAATCACGATTGTCAATAGCTAGACAATAGGCACACTAAACGAATGCCCCCACATTCTAGGTATACCTCTTCTAAACAAACAATATTAGGAAAGACCCAACTAACCCAGTTCCAAATTCAAAAACGACATTGATGGTCAGTTCCGTCTATCGTCTCCCAGAGAACCAACACATGTTAAAAGGTTGACAACAGATAGCTCAAAGACATAGAATGTCATTCAGAAACCACATCACCAACATGGACCAGAGCCATTCACTTTGAGCAATGATGGCCTCTTAAGGTAATCAAAAGTCAGATCCTATAGTGTTGTGCTGCGAGAAGGAAGATTCGGTTAGTGGTCCTTTCAGAATTGGACACCAAACAACTCTTTGGGAACTTGGAGGCTAGGACAAGCTTGCATGTTTTAGAGGGACCCAGCTCTTTGATTCTCTACTCCGACTCTTAGCTAGGCATCATTATTAAAAAAATACTAGCTCCCTATTCTTGCATCAACATGGTCAATCCAACAATGGCTTACGACAGCGAGGATTCTGATGCGCTAAGCCAAGGGCATGAACAAAAAACGGTAGCCAACTGACATTGCCATCAACAATGATGAGTAAAAACTTGCATAGATGTTGTGATGACTGAGCTTTTGAAATCATTAGATACCTAATTAGATGAGTGAATCCAAGAGTTTGAGTGTTGAATGATCAACCTGAATTGATGTGTATATGTGGTGATTATGTAGCCTTACCTTATTATGTGTGCTTATGAAAATTGTGAAAGTGGAGAAGTTCAAGACTTAGTATATTTAACTCACATTTGTGTTCTACTCCTTGTCAAAAGACATTGAACTGAACCACCATTTTCCATAAATTTTGACTGCCCTTTAAATATACAAAAGATGAATAATCATTCAATCAATAGTCCTTTTATTGTTTGATTTCCTATTCTAACTAAGCATATAGATCCAATTATTAGAACTTCTAATCTTGAAAGTGTATTTTGATCATACAAAGGTGTTCCAATTGGCTTGATGATGATTGAAGGATGTTGAGGTAATATAATGTGTAATGCTCCTAAATTTATGCCTTTTACGAAATAATCAATTAGATAACCAAATAATGGAGTTTTATTCTCAAATTTGTTCAGAATCTAGATTGTACGTTGAGGAATTCATGGTTAAGATTTGAGGAAGTTTTGATGTTCTTAGAATTATTCAAGCTTGAAGATTGGTAAATAATCAATACTATGGTGATGTTCAAATTAGGTTTTATCAATCATTGAAGTTTACAGAGGTGCCACAAATCGAATCCAAGTGTGGGCACTTCTCGGCATGGGACCAAACTCAGTGTAGGATCAAACAGACTTCTCAGCATGGGATTCGACGGTCTAGCTATCATCCCTAACATGTGCCATGCCATGATAGTAGAGAATAATGACATGACTGTGCCTTTGACCCCACGTCGATATAATGGAGCAAGGAGTGATAGTGTGTGACTAGTCGGCCTCTCCTCACCCACACCTCTCTAATGAGCCATTTCACAAGTCATTTGGTCAAAACTAGAGGAAGGACGACATGTCCCCTTTGTTGACTTCTCCATCGCAAGCTGGAGTTTGTGCGGAGAAGAAGGGAGTGAGAGGATTAGAGGTCTGAAAGAAGGTCTAAAAGATGCAAAAGAACCCTCACAATCTCACGAAGCCAGAGGATTATTGAGATCCAAGCTTGAGGGTGGGATGCCAAGACGACGATCTCGAACTCATCAAAAAAGAAGGCTAACTTTGGGGATAGTCAATGGGGCTTCTGCACTGCGATGCAGGTGCGTGTTCGGTTCCTAATGAAGTATAGAAGTTGTGCAGCAGATAGACGTACAGGTGGACCTATTGTCTAGAGGATCCTATAATATAATATAATGTGTCCATAATCCTATAATTATGTATTGATTGTGAGCTTTATAGTGTGGGTTGCTATGGGTTCATGTGCACATACTAGTTTTCCACATGAGTATGTAATAAGGTATTGTTTCCTTCTGACCTCTTATTTTCTTCTTCTTAACCTAGTGAATGACATTTGAAATTGCCATTCTCGCTCAAGTCAGATTTCGATTTGAACAAGGTTAAGGAGCTGAAAATCCAGACGTCACAGATGCCAAGGTGGTCAACATGTGGTATCTAAAACAAGGCAATACAGAGCATAGGAGAGTGAGCTAGGGAGTTAATTAAGGGACACGAGCATGAATATATAAATGTTGGCAATCACTATCAAATAATGGAGAACAAACCATTATGAACTAAATCCATTCTAAAGTTTGAATTAGATGAATAATTCAAGCACCCTCAGGTAGAGGTACTGCAGTTTCATGCAAAACTAGCATGCCCACAATACCTAAACATGTGGCAGAAGGAAGCAACAGGGGAACAAACATCATCGAGCAAGGGCAAACAAGGAGTTGATCAAGGGATGTGAGCATGAATCAGTAAATGTTGGTAACTGATACCAAATAGTGGAGAACAAACTATGACGAAATAAGTCTTCACCAGAGTTTAAATTAGATCAATTCAAGCACTCTCAGGGGAAACCGCAGCTTCATGCAAAAATGCAAAACTAGCATGCCAATAAAATTTACTTTAGAGGAAAGGAAACATAAAATAATGACATCATTAGTATAAATCATTATAGATATATAATTAATTCCCAATCTAACAGCCTGTCGTGACAGATTGAAATATCACTTTTTATTTACATGACAGGGCCAGTATTTTACCTGAATCTGTTGTTGGATAAAAACTTCTTGTGCATCCAATGTAGATCTTGGAGCTGTAGATGAAGAATACTGTCCTGCAGATCCAAGCATTTCACTGGATGGTTCTCTGCCAGGATGGCCACCATGATGTACATGTCCAGCCAACCTAACAAAGTCAAAAAGAAAACATGTCAAGCTTTTAGCATACTCCAATACAACTAAATAAAGCGTACAACATAAACACTAAACTTACTGTCACAAACTACAAGTCAAATGTGTTCTACATTATTAGAAACTAATGGTCTGGAAAATGATTTTCTTCCTTGCTGGTTAGATGATCAGAGGTATAAAACTTAACTAATTTGTTGTTGACATTCACAAGACTTATACAAGTCACCCTATCTAAAAATAGATAAACAAAAGACCTATACTTCACTATTCCTTTCATAGGCATCTACAATTGTTACCACAGTTGTCAAGAAACCAAGGTGGTGCCTTGTTAAACCAGCTCCGTTAAAGAAGATAAACATAAGGGTGCAAAATAACTTGTGTGGAAAATTGTACGACGTGAAGGGGTTAATAACGGACGAACCCTAAGCTTGTGAGAGCTAAGTTTTGTTGCTTTCTTCTCATATCAGAGAACTGGGGTTGGTGTTACAGTAAACAGACAAGTGTTGAATGGGTCCACCTCCAAAATTCACCTAACATAATAAAAGAGATATATAGTCGGTAAATGGGAACAGACAAGTAACTTAAACCATCCTTCAAGTTGGGTTTTGCCCAAATAGCAAACACAACAAGTAAAGGTAGAGAGGCAAACACTCCTGGTGAAAACGTCTTTAATTTGCTCAATTTCTTGACATATGGTTGACATAAAACTTCAACATCAATATTTAAACGAATTAAACATCAATCCAACTCCACTGGTTTAGTTCGATCATGCAAAAGTTAACGTCGTTCTTTTTTGATAAAGCAAAAATACAATAAATCACATAGCGACAAGAAAAGTTTAGGAGCATGCATAACCTGACTTCTAGTTTCCACAGAACAGGTTATATAAGTCCTGATAAGAGTACCAGTTTTTCATCCTCGCTCTTTGTTCTTCATCAAGGAAAATTCAATCCTTGAGACTCAATGTATGATTTATTACACTAAGGAACTGATAGGTTTATATCTCAGTTCATGTCTCTTTATTACGCTGACATAAGCTAAGACCAATCTTTGATCTCGTCATTTCAATCCTCAGGAAGTATGTTAATTTTTCCAGGTTTTTTTATTTCAAATTCATCTGCAAGTTTTTTTTTTGCTAAGTCATGTTCAAAGAACAAAATTTGCTTGATGCAGCTAAAACTGTAGTCAACTAAATATCACCTCAACCAAAAGCCTAAACAAGCAACCAAACCCGGTCAAGCTATAGACCATGCCGACCATCCACACTTGGCCACCAGCATGGCCGAGTTACCTAAAGCATGCTAGCTCAACTTCAATAATAGCAATATCTACCATGGCCTAGACCAAGGTTGTCTAGGCGGCTGGGTGTTGCCCAGGGGCGCCCAGACAGCCAAGGTGGATGCCTAGGCGTTTTCCTAGGCGCTTTATTCTTTTCATACTTTTTCATCTATATGTTTATATGTATGTGTTGTATATATATTATAATTATATATATAATCATATATGCATAGTTACATATTAACCTATATGAATCAACGTCAAAATATATATATCATATAGAGGTATGAAACATCTAACAAAGTTATTCAAATAAAGAATAAAACGAAAATGTGTTCAATTTTGTTCAGTTGATGAACAGTAATTACATGCAGCTATCACTGCTGCTTGGTGGACAAAACAAAAAAAATGAAAAATGGGACAAAATAGGACAGGTCGACAAGGAAGCATGGTTGTATAGGCGGCTAGGCGGCCAGGCGTTCCAGGGGGACGCCCAGACTGCCTAGGCGCCCAGGCGGAGGCCCAGGCGTTTCTAGGCGTTTTTATATATTTTTTGTTTTAACAGATATATGTAAAATTATTGAAAAATACAATCCTTATACATAAATGTACATGATAAATATGCAATCAATGTGCTAGCATTGTATGAAGAAAGCAACATTATCATTAGATATGGATTGAATTGTGGAAGTTTTACCTAAACAATTCATATAGAAATCAGAAAGCTAAACATGTATAATGTTTGTAGCCAAAACAATGTATAATACTATTATGTAGAATTTAGGCTAAATCAAAATTAACAAGGTCTAAATTAGAACTGATTGGCCCTAATTTAAACTCATTTGATCCAAATTTGACCTAGTTTACCCTAATTTTTTCCTAAACCATACCTAATTTTGTATACCATGACCTAATCAATCCCAATTTCCATAAAATTTTCATATATTCACCTAAATGAGACAAAATTTGACCAAATAAGACCTAGTCATCCAATTTAGAACAAATTCCCCCAAATCATACTTGTTTCCCTTAAATTAGACATAATGTGCCCAATTTTGACATGATTTGGCCTAAATAAAACCTAATTTTGTATATTATGATCCAATCAGACCTAATTTCCCCGAATTTTTTCTATATTGACCTAAATAACATTTAATTTGGCAAAATTAGACCTAATATCACCATATCAGACCATTTCCCCAAAATCAGACTTATTTTCCCCAAATGAGACCTAATATGCTCAAATTTGACATAATTTGGCCTAAAATCAAACCTAATTTGCATAACATGACCAAATCATACCTAACCCACCCTAAATTTCCCTATGTTGATCTAAACGAGGCCTTACATGACCAAATCAGACCTAATTCCCCCAAATTAGACCTAATTCCCCCAAATTAGAACTAATTTCCCCAAATTAGACATGTTTTCCCCCAAATCAGACCTAATTTACCCTAAATTGATCCCGTTTGGGATAAATCAGACCCAATTTAACCACAAAATAACTCAATTTGATCAAATTCAGATCTAATTTATGCTAGATTAGCCTTCAATTGGCTTAATTTGGGTCTCAAAAGGCCTTACACAACAATTTAGGTAAATTAGGAGCCTGGGCGCCCAGTTTGAGGCGGGCTGACTTAAGCCTAGGCGCCCAGGCGCTGCCTAGGCGCCGCCCAGGCGGGAGCCTGTACAACACAGCAAGGAAGAGAGCGGTCAATAGAAAAATTCACAAACAAAGAGGAAAGAAAAGTTATGTTCAAATTCGTTCAATGGATGAATGATAACATTTGCATGCAGCTATATTGATGCTGCTTGGTGGAGAAAACCCGAAAAAAATGAAAAAAGAAGAAAAACAAAGGAAGAGAGCAGTAGATATTAGTAAATTACAAACAAAGAAAAAAATACTTTTGTAGTCCAGAGGCCCAACAAGGCCCACCAAGCGCCCAGGCTAACTGCTTAGGTGCCCAGGCAGGCTGCCCAAACGCCTAATTAGGCTGGGCGCCCAAAGGCTGGAAGTTAGGGCTGCCTAGGCGAGTGCCCGTACAACCATGGCCTAGGCTGCCAAAACTTAGCTAGTGCTTCACAATTCCGACCCGATGAGAATAATGAAAAGACTTGTAAACATGCAAACTCCATTTTTCATCAAATTTGACTCTTAGAAGTGGCCCACCAAGCGCCCAGGCTAACTGCTTAGGTGCCCAAACGCCTAATTAGGCTGGGCGCCCAAAGGCTGGAAGCTAGAGCTGCCTAGATGAGTGCCCGTACAACCATGGCCTAGGCTGCCAAAACTGAGCTAGCGCTTCACAATTCCGACCCGATAAAGAGTTGTAAATATGCAAACTCCATTTTTCATCAAATTTGACTCTTAGAAGTCAAATAATAGAGAGAAGGGGTAAAGGGAGGAGTACATGGGTACTTTTTCGTAGTGAACAACGATTTCTACTCCAGAACCCTGAAATCTACCCCAAACCCAAGATGCAGCAGCCCAACCGTTTTCCAAGTGACCGATGTTCCTCTTTGATAAAAATGTCAAACTATATGAGGAGACAATTAAGGAACTCTAGAACAAGCTTAATCTGGATTGCAACCAACATATAAGGGATTTTCACGTCATGCCTTCATCTACATTCCATGTTTTTGGTTGCATGACATTAAAGGCTACACAACAATAAGAACTCACCCAAAAAAAATCTCAAAATAAGAACTGACCAAAAAAGTACATCCACTTGCATCTAATTCAATATTAGTCTTTAACATAAATATTTTGATGTTCCTCCTATTGCTTTCCTAAAATGTCCTTAACTTCCTCAAAGTTCCCAATAACTTTGACTTGTAAGTTAAGTGAACTCAATTGAAATTCAGATCTCATACCCTTTGTCATGACATTTGGAAGAAAACATTTACCAAGGTAATACTTATTTACATAAGAAATTGAGTGACAATAACTACGTAGAGTATAACCAAACTAGCTCACAGGCAACATAATTTAATCTTCAACAAATCAATAGAGCATGCCGTATATCTACCACATTATATGTACTTCATAGAAGCTTTTCTAAATGTGCCAAACTTGTGACTATCTTTTGTCGGTCAATGTAGATCAGTTTTCTCTCCGCATATGTTTGGTAAAAAAAAAAAGGATCTTCTACTTCGATCATAATCCAAAATGGAAAGTGTTCAGTTCGAACATGAAAATGTGACTGGATTAAACTCTTAGGGGCGGAGTGGAAGAAGGGAGGAGATTCTCAAACTAGGAAAAGGATCCAATTACTATAGCGGTGCACAAAACAGTTCGACCAACTCTACAAATCGCATATGGCTATGCAACCCAATATGTGATCCTAACCGCATATGTGGCCATGTGAGTTGCATAAGCTGTTGCTTTTTGTATAGAGACTATATATTATATTTTTTATCAATTATCTTATTTAATTATTTATTAAACTACATGTACACAAACACACACCCATATGTACATATACATACATATATATAACTCATTATACATGTATAACTATATGTTTACAAAGTAATGCATACAATTGTACTACTTTACACTTCATTTATGTAATTTATGCTCGTATATAATCAATTTATTGACAAAATCCAGGACCAGATATGGCTTGCATATACCCACAATCAGACACTTCATTTATATAATTTATGCTCGTATATAATCAATTTATTGACAAAATCCAGAACCAGATATGGCTCGCACATACCCACAATCAGTGTATACTCTATGCAGTACCATGGCAAACACATACCGCGTACCCCTCTTTTAAAGACGGCGAACACATTCCGCATACACCTTTTGCAAATATTACTTAGATCAACTTTTAATATAAAGACAAGTGATTCACATCGTTTGCCAAACTAGATATCATCGTGACATCATTTCTTAAATGACATTCATAAAGAAAGAGAATTTACAAGGACACCACACTCATCATCATCATCTAAGCCTCAATCCCAACCATGTTGGGTGGCTATCCTTCTTTCCTGATCAACTCTGTTATAGGTCATACTCTGATCAACATGTAAAGATTCACAATCTCTTTATAAGCTCTTCCCAAGTTAATTTAGATCTGCCTCTGCTTTTTTTTATTGTGCTCCACAAAATAACTCTATACTCACCTAGAAAGAAAATTACATTTTTTTTAGTCGATGAGATTGATTAGCCCATGTAATTTGTTTCAAGATCAAAAGGCTCTGTCATTTGTTTCTTATATCACTCGGCGTGTGTATATGGAATTCGAATATGCAGTCCATGTAATTTGTGTGTATAGTATTCTAAAAACTAGATTCACAAGTAAAATGACAATTGGAGACAGATGTGATGGCTCTAGTGATAGATGTCCTGACGAGCCTGGAGTTTTAACCCCTGCCATTGGGCCATTTCAGCCATATAGTAAGACAGAACTCTTACCAAGTAAATGCATCTGGAGGAGGATAGACAAAGGACTTTTGGTATACTGCAGCAGCAGCAGCAGCAGCTTGAAATCTTAGCTGGCGTGGGCTACTAGTAGTTTCAGTTGGAGGGCCCTGGGATGAAGTTCCCGCTGCCGGTGAACCTGTCGATAGATAAACCGTTGCTTCTTTTAGAATTCAGACACAATTAGATTAAGAAGCCGTGAAGAGCTGATATAACATAATATAATATAAAAGTGTGCAATTGTAAAGATATATCATTGATCTGATTTTCAAGATTTTAAAAATAAAAATGAGAGAATTTGTTACATCTGATTCCACTCAGAAACAGAGATAGCAATGCGTAATTGAGAAAAATAGTTAAATACAGTGACATGGTTGCTTATCTTGCACAGTCTCCAAATTCGCAGAGATGACCACAATCACATTATGATATACTAAGATTTAGAAGCCATGAAGAGCGGTTATATCATGATGCAATATGAAAGTGAACAATCCAGTCTCAAGGAAATATCATGATCTGATTTTTCAGAATTTCTAAATCAAGAATGAGAAGATTTGTTACATGTACATCTGTTTCCAGTCATAAACAGAGATAGCAATGCATAAGTGTGAAAAGAGTAAAGACTGTATTACAATGACATTGTTTTTTATCTTGCATATAGTCTCCAAATTTGCAGAGAAGACCACAATCACAAGCGTAAATTATAACAGGAGATATGAGATTAGTATCAGCTTAAAGGGAAAATATTCAGGGGTTCTAGTATTACCAGACTGGGGATGTTGAGCTGTAGCATGCTGATGACCAAAGCCTCTAGTAGCGTTTTCAGGAGGAACAACTAAAGCTCTGCATGTTGGACATGTATGTTGCCTCTCTAACCAAGAACGCAGACATTGTACATGAAACAAGTGCCCACACCGCAACTTTTTGGCTGTTGTCATCTCTTCACGGCATATAATGCAAGTAGCGTCACTTCTGCATTTATCATGAATCCCCATAACAGTTAATCAGGAAACTTTTTTGGTAAGAAAATTTCATAAACACGATAAAAAAGAACGGGCTATAGAAAGAACTTACGCACTAAGCTCTTCAGGTGTTGCATCCGGAAATCTTTCATTCATGTTAGAAGTGATTTTCCGATAGCGGATATAGTCAGCAATGCGAACTTTGAAATTCCTAAATGTCTCATAAAGTTCACGAATCAAGTGTAGTGGTATTCCATAGTTCCTAAAACACACACATAACATAAATTAATCCAAAAACACTGACCAATCTAGTTAGATAATCATAAGAAAATAAGCAACGTGGTTAGGACTAAATTTTGTGTTGATGACCTCATTTCATCTTTCGAAATTGAATGTTCAATGTTTCGTTTGAAAATATAGCATTGAGAACACTAATTTGAGAAATGCACCTCCACTTTTTCACATGTCAAAGAGCACACCTAGACGAGTCCTAGGTCAAGGCCCCTCAAGGGTGCCCCCCTTGACTTGTATGCGTTTTGGGTTCTATTGTACGTTCGTGGACTACATATGGATATGAATTTTCTTTATAAGGGGCGTAAAGTTCAAGATTAATGGTATCCATGTCAGTGGGTCTGAAATAACGAGATAGTGGGGAAATCATCATTGTGTATGTATTTGTTAATTATAGATGGGCAAAACCCTCTTCTATATTGTTAATATATCTTCCTTTATGTCTTTATTTTCTATTTTATATTACTGTTGTACCTATGTGCAATTTACCCATTTATATAAATAAAGAGGAGAGCTCTATTGGGACTCTCAAGTTGCCTTTGTGCAACAACGCAGACCGTTGCCTGTTACGTTACGTAACTCTTCGCTTCTGTTAACATGGTATCAAGAGCAGGTTGAGCGCCGCCTCTCCCTCTCCGTTCTTCTCCAGCGCCGCCCCTCCCTCTCCCTTCTCCCTCCGACCAAGGCGCCGCCGCAAGCAGCGGCTTCTCTCCTAGCAGGCCACCGCCGTCGCTGCAAGCAGCGGTTGTTCTCCTTGCCGCCGGCGCGCGGCAGGAGCGGGGAGCTCCACCGCCGGCGCTGCAGCCCTCCGCCTAAGGGTCTCCGCCGCCGTTCAACACCGCTGGACCTTCGGTAGATTCTCCCATGCTACCGTAGGCCCAGCCGTCAAGACCCAGAAACTCCGTCTACGTTTTCGGCAATTTTTTCAGCAACTTTTCGGGCATTTTTTGGACGCCGAACTTGCCGCTTGGGATCTCCGGTTGATCAAACGGCCCTCTAAAGCCCTCACTGGAGGTCTCGTCTCTTCTAAAGTGCCTTCCTAATCACATCTCCTTCATGTGTGATTAGGAACCTCTCTCTTCAAGGCTGTCGATGCGTCAGTAACGCATCCTCTATCCGTTTCTGTTGTAACGTGTATCTCTCCGTCACGTGACGTGTATCTTCCTGTCAATCCAGCCTTCTTTGTGACGTGTATCACTCCGTCACCTATCCTCGTTGCATTATGGAGAATAAGATGTCGACCTATTATGGAGAGGTCTCGCCTATTCTCATCAAACTCAACGGGAAGAACTTTCTGCTATGGATGAATGTTGTTCATACCGTCTTGGAGTCCCGAGATAGGGCGAAGTTCGTTGATTCTGCACCCCTAGCTAGCACTGACAAAGACTATGCCGAGTGGAAACGTCTGGACAGCCTAGTGAAGACTTGGCTTTGGGGCAGCATGGAACCTACAATTGCATCTAGGTTCATGTTCTACTCTACAGCCAAGGAGATTTGGGATGTTGTGAAACAACATTATGCCCAAGAAAAGAATGTTCTTCGCCAGTTTATGATTTATGACCGTCTTTTTGCAGAAAGACAGGGTGATAAGCCACTTGAAGAGTATTTTGGTGTGATTCAAGCTATTTCTCAAGAACTGAGCTACTATCATCCAGTGATCGTCGCTGAGCAGATTAAAGATAGAGATGACTTGGTCACTGCTAAATTTTTATCTGGACTTAGCCCCTCCTTTGGTTCGGCCAGAAGTGTGATTCTTGCGTCAGACAAATTACCCAGCCTTGCAGAAGCTTACTCGAGGATTCAGCAGTCCACCTTTGAGTCCGTTGATGCTATTTCTGTTGTTCCTTCTGGAGATTCTCATGCCTCTATTGCAGCAGCAGTTAGAGGAGGAAGGCCTGCACCGTCTGGCAGACCTGGCTTGGGCAGAGGACGTGGGACTCGTCCTAGATGCACATTCTGCGAAAAACCTGGGCACACTGTCGAGAAATGCTGGAAGAAACATGGGAGACCTGCAGCCCCACCGGTTGGAGCTGCAAACTGTGCCACTTCAGACTCTTCCACTGTGGGCTCTAGTACCTCTAGCATCACTCTTACTCGGGAGGAATATGACAGATTTATTCAGGCAACTCAGCACTGGAACATGGGCGCGTCATCTTCTTCGGCAGCCAACCTTGCGTCTACTGCGGGTAATCAGGCTACATCCTTTATGGCTTCTGGATCTGCAAATCCTTGGGTGGTTGACTCTAGCGCATCCCAGCACATGACTGGTATGAGGAGATTGCTTCGTTTACTTGACTCATATATTCCTCATCCGTCTGTTACCTTGGCAGATGGTTCAGTGAGGAAGGTGGTAGCTAGTGGATCTGTGTCTCTTACACCAGATATTGATCTGAAATCTGTCCATTTTGTGCCTGAATTTCCATTTAATTTACTTTCTGTTGCCAAGCTGATTGACACTGTAAAATGCACAGTAACATTCGGACCCTCTTGTTTTGTTTTACAGGATCTCAAGAGTATGAAGATGATTGGTGGGGGGCCTAGGAAAGGTGATCTCTACCTCTTCCCTGGTGATTGTCTACCTCGCCATCCACCTCCTGCTCCAGTTTCAGCCGTCCTGATGAGTGGTTCCCCCTTGTTGTGGCATTGCAGATATGGACATCCATCCTTAGAGAGTCTGAAGAAATTGGAACCAGATCTGGCTCATTTGTCTTCTTTAGAGTGTCAATCGTGTCAGTTGGGCAAACATCATAGACTGTCATATCCTGTTCGTGTCAATAATTGGGCTACTAGCCCGTTTGAGTTAGTCCATAGTGATGTGTGGGGTCCTGTTAAAAACCAGAGTTATAATGGTTTTAGCTATTTTATCTCCTTTGTGGATGATTACTCTCGCATGACATGGATTTATTTGTTGAAAAGTCGTGAGTCTGTGCTTTCCATCATTAAGCATTTTCATAAAGAAAATTCAAGTTCAATTTAATTGCAACATCAAGACTTTTCAATCTGACAATGCTCTCGAATATGTTCAAAAAGCGATGAATGATTTTTGCAGTTCGGTTGGGATGATTCATCATACATCCTGTCCTCACACTCCTATGCAGAATGGAGTTGCTGAGAGAAAGAATCGCCATCTTTTGGATGTTACTCGATCCCTCATGTTTGAATCAAATGTGCCTAAACGGTTCTGGTCTGAAGCCCTTCTCACCGCCTGTTTTTTGATTAATAGACAGCCCTCCTCTGTTTTGCATGGACGCACTCCCTTCTCTGTTTTACGCCCTACGGATCAACCCTTTCATGTTCCTCTTCGGGTTTTTGGTTGTACATCCTTTGTTCATAATTTTGATCCTAAGCAAGACAAACTCTCACCTAGGTCTGTGAAAACCTTGTTCCTTGGGTACTCTGGTACGGGTGAAGGGTACAAGTGTTATTGCCCTAGTTTGCGTCGTATGTTTGTTTCTAAGGATGTCACCTTTCATGAAACTACTCCATATTTTGCAAATGCTATGAGCAAGGGGGAGCATTTGAGTGAGAGAGTGCCACCCCCAATTCAGTGTGAGCGAGTGCCACCACATGTGCCGAGTGAGGGAGTGCCACCCATTATTATTCAAGACATATCTCATGATGATGCACCTGTCATTCAGCCCTATACGCAGGTTTATCACAGGCGAGGTAGACGGAATCCAGATGAGGCAGCGACACCAGTCTCTGAGCTTCCTCTATCGTCTTCTACTCAAGAGATCCCTGCAGCAGCATCTGACCTTGATATTCCTATTGCTGTCCGGAAAGGTATTCGTTCATGTACTATTCGACATCCTATATCCAATGTATGTTGTTTGTCGCACTTATCTACACAGGCTCGTGCATTTGCTGTTGGGATAGACTCAATTATGACACCAAGAAATCATTTAGATGCTTTGAAGGACAGTGGTTGGAAACAAGCAATGCAAGTGGAAATATCAGCTCTATTTGACAATGGCACATGGGATCTTGTCGACTTACCTGCAGGAAAGAAAATTGTGGGCTACAGATGGGTTTTCACTGTCAAACACAACCCTGATGGATCTATTGAAACGCTGAAGGCCAGATTGGTAGCAAAAGGCTACAAACAGACATATGGAGTTGACTTTTTTGAGACTTTTTCTCCAGTTGCTCGTTTAAACTCTGTGCGGATCCTTATATCTCTTGCTACTACCTTTGACTGGCCTATTTTTCAGCTGGATGTCAAGAACGCCTTTCTTCATGGTGATCTTCAAGAAGAGGTGTATATGGAGCAACCACCTGGTTTTGTTGCTCAGGGGGAGTGTCAGAAAGTGTGCAAACTGAAGAAAGCTATATATGGGCTAAAGCAATCTCCTAGAGCTTGGTTTGACAAGTTCAGTGTTGTTGTTTTACAGATGGGTTTCTCTCGCTCCATGACTGATCACTCTCTATTTTATTCAAACTCTTCTTGTGGGTCAATCATTATTGCTGTCTATGTTGATGATATTGTGATTACTGGCAGTGATTCTACAGGTATATCACGTGTGAAAGAAGGATTACAAAAACACTTTCACACAAAGGACCTGGGGAAACTGAGATATTTTCTAGGGATTGAGGTTCTTAGATCCCATGCAGGTATAAACCTATCCCAGAGGAAGTATGTGCTTGACTTGCTACAGGAAACAGGCATGACTGATTCTAAGCCAGTATCCACTCCTATGGATTATCACACCAAGGAGATGGATGATGACACTGCGTATTCAGATCCAGGACATTACAGGAAAATAGTTGGGAAGTTAATCTATCTAACTGTAACAAGACCTGATATTTCTTTTGTTCTAGGAGTGGTGAGTCAACATATGTGCACACCACGACAGTCACACTGGATAGTTGTATGCAGGATTCTGAGATATCTGAAAAGTGCTCCTGGAAAGGGGATCACTTACTATAAACCAAAGAGTCCCCCATCTTCTTTGGCTCTCACAGGTTATGCAGATGCAGATTGGGCTGGTAATCAAATTGATAGAAGATCTACTTCTGGCTACTGCACTTTTCTTGGTGATCATTTGATCACTTGGAAAAGCAAGAAACAACAAGTGGTAGCGCGGTCTAGTACTGAAGTTGAGTACCGTGCTATGGCACATGCATGCTGTGAATTGCAATGGATCAAATCTGTCTTATCTGAGTTAAAGATTTCAATTCAGTCTCCCATGACACTTAAGTGTGACAATCAATCTGCTATACATATTGCCAGGAATCCTGTCTTTCATGAGCGTACAAAGCATATAGAAGTTGACTGTCACTTCATCAGAGATCAGATAAAGAATGGCAATGTTGTGACACCATATGTCAAGTCTGAAGATCAATTAGCTGACATCTTGACAAAGCCATTGGGTCCAGCAGTGTTTCAGAATTTATTTGGCAAGCTGGGCATTCACAATGTGTACACTCCAGCTTGAGGGGGAGTGTTAATATATCTTCCTTTATGTCTTTATTTTCTATTTTATATTACTGTTGTACCTATGTGCAATTTACCCCTTTATATAAATAAAGAGGAGAGCCCTATTGGGACTCTCAAGTTGCCTTTGTGCAACAACGCAGACCGCTGCCTATTACGTTACGTAACTCTTCGCTTCCGTTAACATATATATAGGAGAGGAGGCAAGTTCAGATAACCTAGACTCATGCTTGTTGAGTCGGCCGACTAGTCAGCAAGTCATTTTCCAAGCCTCCACCTAGCTGATCAACAAGAAATTGGGAGCACCTAGTCATCCGAATCGCCCGACTAGTCGGCTGACTGGGCCGCCTGGGCGGGGCAAGTCAGGAAAAGTCGGTCGCCAAGTCAGGCCCGACAGTTATTTTGGTTTTTTTTTAAATTAAAAGGTTTAATTAATCCCCAAGTCAGAGAGGCCCGACGTGCACTCTGTGTCCACCGATGCACGCGACTCCTCAGCTCCCAAAAGCTCCGCACGACAGAAGCCGTGTCCGTCGCTTCCAGCGGACGGCGGTGTGTGCCTGCCTCTCTTAGCCGTCGGCTTCCTTTCTCCGACGAAGACGTCTCTGCGGCAAGTCTCCATCACCTCTCTTCTCAGAGGATATTCGTTGTGGTTCTCTCTTCTTCTCTGCCTCCGAAGGATTGTGCCTCTCTTCTTCGGCTAAGTCTACGTATGTTGCGTTTAATTTTGGATTTAGCGTGGGAGGGGACAAACTCCGACTCTATTCTTCACCTCGGTAGCCATGGAAGGCAAGACAAATGTTCCTACACTAATAGGGGAGATCCTTCCTCAGTTTCGGGAGTTGGTAAATGACCCGTCTCGTAAGGCAAAGTCGAAGGATCCGGGCTGGAAATATGGTTTTTGGCCGAACTTGTCAGATAAAAACAAAGTCCAATGCGGTTTGTGTGGTCATGTGAGCAGTGGTGGGATCAACCGCTTGAAGCAACATCTCATAGGTGGCTTTTCTGATACTGTGAAATGTGCAAGATGTTCTCATACCATACGTGATGAGTTGAGGAACTACAGGGAACAACACAAGAAGCGCAGAGTTGAGACTAGCTTTGATGTTAACGAGACTAATAATGTTGATGTTGAGGATGATGTTGCAGCTGAAGGCCAGACTCAAAATGTTGTTGCATCGACTACTGCTGGGGGCGCTAGGAAGATTTCTTTTCCCGCAAGTTCTAAAGGGAAAGCTACTGTTGAAGGTTTTGCAAATATTAGTCCAACTGAATATGTAGCGCAAAGGAAGGCGGGAAAAGTACAAAAGACCATTGACGCAGCCTTTAAGAAAGAGGCCTTACAGGTTGCATATGATAGTATTGCTTCTTTTTTTTATGATGCATGTATACCCTTCAATGCAGTCAACCGCACATCTTTTGAAGTGATGCTGGCAGTGTTCAGAAAATCGGCCTAATCGACCGAATAATCGGTTTTGGGGGTCTACCGCTCCGAATATGAATAATCGGCCTATAATCGGTCCAGGACCGATTAATCGGCCGTTCGGGGGAATAATCGGCGATTTTCAAAATCAAATGCGAGTAATAATTTTTTTTACATTAATTTTTTCTAATACTACTATTTGTCATTACAATTACATTCTCTTCTTCCACTTTACATATTTGGTTTTCTCCTCATATTTTCTCAATAAGTTTATAGTTAATGTTTATTGAACTGATCCTTATCGTTGATGTTTTCTTCTCTAATTTCATCAATGTTTCTAATTACTTCTTAATGCAATATTAGTCTATGACTTATCAATGTTTCTAATTACTTATCAATGTTTCTTCTCTAATTTCATCAATGTTTCAAGTTACTTATTAATGCAATATTAGTCTATTACTTATCAATGTTTCTAATTACTTATTAATGCAATATTAGTCTATGACTTATCAATGTTTCTAATTATTTATTAATGCAATATTAGTCTATTACTTATCAATGTTTATAATTACTTATTAATGTGATATTAGTCTATGACTTATCAATGTTTTCTTCTCTAATTTCATCAATGTTTCTAACTACTTATGAATTCAATATTAGTCTATTACTTATAAATGTTTCTAATTACTTATCATTGTCATTATTATATGGTCAATATATAATTTACATATATTTATGATTAATATTTTAAAAAAAATCAAAACCGATTAAAACCGAATATTCTCCCGCTTATACTCCCGCATATCGTATATACTCTATTCGGTACCCTCTCCGCCCGTACACCGATTACCGCTTTTCAGAACAATGGATGCTGGAAGCAATTGGACAATTCGGCAGAGGAATCCCTCCTCCATACCACCAGATGAGGCTACCACTATTAGAGAGGCAATATACAATGACCAAAGAGTTGAAGCATGAGCATGAAAAGCATTGGAAGTTTTATGGGTGTACTTTGATGTCAGATGGTTGGTCTGATAGGAGACAAAGAAATTTAATTAATTTCCTTGTCAATACTCCTGAGGGCTCCTTTTATTTGTACTCTATTGACTCTTCTTCTGCGGTACACAATTCTGAATATATGTTCATTGTTCTTGATGAGGCGATTGAGAGGATAGGGGCTGAAAACGTTATGTAGGTTGTGACAGACAATGCAACCAACTATGTCAGTGTAGGGAAGAAGTTGATTCAGAAGAGGAAGCATTTGTTCTGGACACCGTGTGCGGCGCATTGCGTTAATCTGATGCTAGAAGATATTGGAAAGATGAAAAAGTATGCTCCTGTTATAAACAAGGCAAAGAAGGTGACTGCATATATTTACCAACATGTCCAGTTGCACGACGCATTTATGAAGAGTAGGAACAATACTGAGTTGATGCGCCCTGGTGTAACCAGATTTGCCACTGCCTTTCTCACTTTGCAGAGCATGCTAGGCCACAGAGACACTCTATTTGCCTTGTTCAATTCAACTGCTTGGGAGGAGAGTAGTTGGCCTAAGACAAATGCATGAAAGGTGTCTGCAACTTGTCATTCTAGAGCATTTTGGAATGCAGTCCAAAGATTTACTCAGATCTTCACAGCCTCTCATGCAAGTTTTGAGACTTATAGAGGCAGATGAGAAGCCCCCCATGGTCCGGGGAGGAGTGGTTCAGGTGGTTCGGCATGGTGTCCCCTCATGAAGGGACCCGGGTTTGAAACCCAACGGCCGCCTCTGAAATGGTACATGTCGTACAGGTCGGCCAACTGTACGCTTTAACCGGTTCTCGGGTGTGTGGGGCACTCGGGGCCCGAGAGTTTTACGCTGTCTGGGGGGTCACAAAAGTGACGCTTCTACGGGGGCGGTTCTCTCGATAATCAAAAAAAAGCCCCCCATGGCCTATATTGCAGTTGCAATTGAGAAAGCAAAGGAGGAGATCAAGCTGAATTTTGCTAACAAGGAGAGGGACTACAAGCCTATCATTGATATTGTTGAGAAAAGATGGGCTTTTCAGACGTCTCGGCCTCTATATGGAGTTGGTTTCTTACTCAACCCGTCACTTTATTATGAAGCTAGGTTGAATAATGATCCAAATCTTGGCGTATATGATTCTGAATTTGTTGATTGCTTAACAAAGATGGTTGAAGATGTGCCAACTCAGAATAAAATTTCAGAAGAGTTAGATTGGTACAAGGAGGCTCGTGGGATGTTTGGCAAAGACATTGCCATTCGACATATGACTGTAAAGACCCCGCGTAAGTATTTTTATTTTTTGAATTAATATTTATTATTTGCCTTAGATTGTTGACCTTAGTTAGTACCTAAAAGGCTAATACTTTATAATTGTCTATTTGTCTCTTAGTTGCTTGGTGGGACGCATATGGAGGGCAGACTAGAAAGTTGCAGTGGATGGCCAAGCGTATTTTAGGATTGTGTTGCACATCATCTGCTGCAGAGAGAGCTTGGAGTACCTTTGACCTTGTTAGTGGATTGCTATTTGACTGTTTTTAAATTCTAAATATTGATAACTACATATAGTCATATTCATACTTGCAATTTGAATTGTATAGGTTCATACAAAGAGGAGCAAACTTGAGGTCAAAAGAATGGATAAATTGGTGTATATTCAATATAATCGCCAATTAAATGAACGATTTCAGAAGAGGCGATCAGAGAATTCACAAAAGATTTATGATCCTATTGCCCTAGATGATCTTGACTGGGGTAGTGAGTGGATGACAGGTGTTCCCGATGATCCTGTAGTTGCACAAGGGGTTCGTTTGACTCAAGTTGATGTTGCAATGGGGGCAACTGAATATCAAGTTGAGCCTAATAGGCCAAGGAGAGGTGTTGCTGCAGTGAGAACCAGTAGAGTGATTGATATTACAAATGATGACACAGTAGAGGAAGATGTGGCGATGACATAATGGAAGAGGACACTGCTCTTGGAGATGAAGATGAAGAAGAAGATGATGAGCCAGAGGATGGAGAAGAGGAGCAACAACCATTTGACTTTTAGTTTATTTTCATTAGCAATTTAGCGTTTTGAAGTTTATTTGAATTCTGAATTGAAACATTATGCATTTGTGTTTGAATGAAACTTAAGTTAGACATGTTTTGATGTCTTTTGGATATTTGTGTTAATACGATATATTATTATTAAGTTACAGGACATCCTTGTGTTAATTATTTAGCATGATATCATATTTGAATGTATCTTGCAGCAATTCAAAATTTATACAAGTCCGAATCAACACATGGTATGTCACTCTACACTCTTATTATGCATGTTATATTTGTTTAATCATTCATTTCTGTTATTTATAGTGTCATATATCAATTTAAAACCATTATATATTTATATATATATATATATATATATATATTATATACATATATATATATATATATTATTAACCAGAAAAAAACATGCAACTAGTCGGCCGACTAGTCGGCCTGGGCGGCCTAGTTGCCGAAGCCAATCGGCCCACCGACTGGCCGACTTGACAAGTATGCCTAGACTTTTCCCTCTCTTCAATGTATATCCTATTTATCACTACCTCACCCTATTTCTTAGTCATATATTCAAATTCATGCTTTGATGCTTTTGATGATTGATAAGGCTCCTAGTGTTTTTAAATAACTTGCGACATTTATATTGATGTATGACCTAAATTTTACCTACATTATACACTACTCCTTTCATATCAATTTTGATCCGTTATATGATTATTTTTTATCCTCACTTCGTGCTCATAAGGTAGAGGGATCTCTCATGTTTCCAACGCATCTAATTTTATCAAAATTGGAACTCATATGAGGGAGTTGTGTCTATTTGAGGATTTAGACCTCCAAAACCTAAATATTTTTCCTTTTATTCTCGATTTTTATTTATGGGCCGGCTTTTAACGGCCCAATTCAGGGCGTGTGGCCCACCTGGTTCTCCATCTTCCCCCCTCCCTTTTTTTCCTTATGGCGATCCAAAGCCCTCCCCCTTGACCATCAAATGCCTTAAATCCAAAAGCAATAATCTTGATCCCTTGGATCACTCACCCTCAGATCTGAGCTCCCCTCCAACAAAGTAGATCACATTTGATGTGCACTTTTACTCTTTGACCTAAAAGCGGCCCTTTTTGCTTATGTGTGATGTCACTTGCTTAATCTTGGGACTTTGACATACGTAATCATCAAATGATCATCCAAACACTAAATCAGTAAAGTTTACTACCTTTTTGAACCATGGCATCTGCTTTGATCATGCTTAGCTTTATTAATGGCTTCATGTTGCGTCATACGCTACATAGTGGGACTTTTATGGACTTTTCGTAACTAAATCTTGATGCTTGTACACGTTTTGATCAATAATGATTAAAACAATATTTGTCACCTCAAATCAGTAATCTTTTGATTCTATGTAACTTATTTTACCATGATCTTACATTACTTGCCACGCTTGTCTCTTAAAGTCTCAACAGACCTACTTTTGTACACTAATTGACTAGTATGATTAGTTATGATCTTGCATGATTAAACCTCGATAAATATCCCAATTCAGTACTTCCCTAACTCCAAATCAGAGATAATATCACCTTTATATTTAATCTAGTGTGGATGGTTCACCTAGATCTAGGACTTAATGTTATACTTGTGCAATATTGAATCAATCATGCATGTTTGACAAGATGAGATTGTACTTGAACTATTTGATACCTAAGTTTAGGAGAACATCCACATGACATGTTTCAAGTTTATATTAACAAAACTCTATTATGTCTTTTATATCTTCGGTCACCTTGGGGTTGGACCTTCTATAGAATCTTACTCATGATTTATAGCTTGTTCACAACTCACAAGGTACGCTAAATCTCTTGACCTTACTATGATATTGGTTTATTTGTATGTATGCTCGTATGAATGTTTGGCTAGATAATTACTTGATTGAGCTATTGTTCCTATCATTATTATTTTCATGTTTGATTATACTATGTTGACAAACCTTGAACATAATTTAGAGAAATCTATTATATATTCTGGTGTACCTCCCTGAAGTTTTAGGGTAAGGGCACAAGGTATGTTGAAAAAGGGTTAGCTTTTGGCGATGGCCTTGAGGTCCTATATGAATAGGGTTAACTCATGACGTTAGTTTTGAAATTCCTCATGATGAAATAGGGTACATATTTTGTTTGGCCTTAAATGTCCCTCACGGACCCGTCCTTAGAAAGTGGTTAAAAGGCCTATGCTGATATAATGGATAAAGAAACCTAAAACATGCTTTGTATCAAAGAATGTCATTAAGTTTCTCGCCTTGTTCTACTACTTATTTATTATAATGTTTCTAGCCAAGTAACTTTTATATACTCTTAAACTGTGTTTACAAGCCTTTTCATAGCATGCTCAATGCACTCGCATTGACATATTTTGTTTATTGAATTTTAGTTGCCAAATAAAGATTTGTTGCACTCAAGACTCTAAGCTCTGAAACGAAACACCAATGGGTACTCGACATAGAAATGGGTACCAATCTCTTTTCTCCATGTCTAATATCTTGTTTTCTCTTTGGTTTTGTTATTGCTTTTTCATATATTGCTTGTGTGAATTATGTGCCATTCTAGGGACGGACGCCCAAGTCCACTCCCTTTGACCAGCCATTAGGTGTTTGGACTTAAGAGTAACAAACGGTTCCATGACACAAGTACAAGGAAGCGGACATAACCCTCCACGCAAAGACATTTTGGTCGATATTACAAATGAACCTATAAATTAAATAGACCAATAATACATTCTAACACTCCCTCTCAAGTTGTAGTCCAGGTGAAACACATCTCCAGCTTGGACTACAAGACTCGATCGATAAGACAATATAATAAATAAAAGATGTCATTCCACATACAAGAATTTTCACTCCCCATTAAATATTATCCTCCAACTGATAAAAGAAAATTTGATGACACCTCATTTGAGGTTATATTCAACAGACTGGATATAATCGAGCTCTGAAGAAGATATTCCAAAGCGCATCTAGAATGAAGAACATCTAGTAGATGGAACCCAAGCATTGCAACAACGCCACCATCAATCTAGAGTAGGTAATCAAAGCACCACAACTACCCCATCTTCACTGGAAAGGAATGTGTGATCCAAATAAGTGCAGTCAACACATCCTACGATCATACGAAGTGGCAGTTGAGATATCTCCAAAAAATTATAGCCAATTGGACTAAAGTACAAAAGATCACAAACATGCATAATGGGATACAAACACTGACACAATGAGGTGATGATGACTGTCATACTAAATCCATAAAGTGGAGCATGAATCCGGGGAACTTGGCAGGAATGAAGGACGCCATAAAGGAAAACCCAAATAGATCAGCAACAGCACCATCTAAATACTTGAAAACCATCATATGCAACTTGTAGAAGACATAAATAGAGTAGCACAGTGAAGATAAAATTTGGATGAACATCAACCTTGCAGGTTCCATATACATGTCATACATTGACAAGCTTCTGAAAAGCCGTCATCTATCATGAGAATGCAGCAAGATCACTACAACACGAACACCATAGGGAACAAGAGGTCGGAACAAACACAGCAAGTTTTGTTCCAATGTATCAAAGTTGTAATTGAGATCCTTCAATGTATGCATGAAGGTAGTGGCCAACTAGAATAAGCGCCAACAACCATCCCACATGCAAATCGTGGAACGAACACAAAGAAGCACAATGTCATAAGGAAAGAGATATGCCAACAATGCAGTGGAAATCATTGAAAGATACCCAATGTTTAGTGGGAATTAGGCGCGCAAAGACATTGGAGGTGTTGAAGATACCCTATGCTTAGCGAGAATGAGGCACACAAAGACATCAAAATAATAGAAGTGATGAGGAATATGAAGTTCCATGAAGATCAAAATAGCATGTGATATATGTTATCAAGTAGTTGGATGGAAAAGAGACATGTGACCCCCCCCACACGTGGATTGAGATGCATACAAGAGGGGTAGGGTGGGGAATGTAATCTTCAAATGAGAGGTAGTCGTAGCTTTTGGAGGTAGAAACAAAGTAGTAGATGTTTGATTCTCTCCCCCTGACTTGCAGATCCAACTCCGAGGTGAGTTGGTTGGGGGTTGCAAGGGGGCAGTACGCCCCTCTACATGGGGGGCTCAAGACGAGAGTTCCCGAAACATTTTTTTATAGAGCAAAGATAACTAGCAGCATCGTGTAAGTCAGAATTTTCTAACCAAGGACAAAGCGTGTGACACAGTGAAGATGTTGTATCAAAATGCATCAAGACTTCTTGACATTAGACACACTGTGTGTCTTGATTGTTACCGTCTCACTAATGAACTTACACTACGAAGTAGACAGTAAGTTCGGAACAAGACTTTTCATGTTTAAGGTAAACAAGATCATCATGCTAAAAGTCACACGGCGTGTTTGATGATGACATTGTGTGTCAAGTATGAAAGTGACAAACCAAAGAAGATGAAGACCCAATGCTCGATGACAACGTTGGTCTACTAGTTGAGCCGCTCCTTGCAACCAACACAGCGAGGGTGTGCCTTGCCCTGCTATCGTGTTGCGATGGCACCTAGGCTTGTCGCTGCACTGACTGGCTACAGCGCGGGGTGGCTACTACAGCTCTAGTTGACAGTAGTTGCGGCCGCCCCTATGGGATCGGTGTTGCCTGCAACTGGAGAAGCAACAAGTTGCTCTGATCATGCGGCTCACAGCGTAAGGTTGTCTCCCTATGTTTAGAGTGACTTGAATGGACTGGAGAATTCGGCTAAACTTGTAGTCATCGAGGAAGACACAAGGGAGATATTGGGATGGACAAGATGACAAGCGTTGGCGCAGCACCTGCAACACTTGGTGAAGTGACACCTAAACAACCTGGCCCGAGGGAGTGCGGAGACAATGCAAATATTATGAAAGAAGAATAACAGAGGAGACGATTATGGAAGCCGAGATGAAACATGGCGGGCGGTCAATCTAAGAAGAGATGGTTGCAGCCCGCAGGCAGAAGCTCTCTATTTTCTCTCTAGGGTTAGGATCAATGCTATGATACCATGTGAAATAACCTGATAGCAGGAAAATTTCCCTTGTGTGTATATTCGTTGTTTATAGATGGACAAAACCCCTCCCCTATATATAAGGGAGGCAAGTACAAGGAAGCAGGCATAACCCTAATGGGCCAAGACATTTAGGCCCATATTACAAATTAACATATTAACTAAATAGACCAATAATACTTTCTATAAGTGGACTACCCCTATAGTTAGGGATTAACAGCCTTACATCCGTTGTTACATCGTCCGTCAATGTATGCTCCTTAGATCAAATTTCTTTGTGGATGGCTATTTATTTTCCTATTTATTTTTACTAGGCTTTTTATTTCTATAGGAGTTCAAGGCAAGGAAGCACAAACACTTCTACACAACCCCTGTGTTCATGTTGGATACTTGCTGAACACGGCCCGAAACATTTTGGACATGGCTAGGACGTGTCTTGCCAGTTTTGGCCCATTTTTGCAACCCAAACACAGCTGGACACGGCCCTAACACTCCCTGGAGACATCAGTACGGCAAAAGCTGCTGCAATACCCAAATTTTGAGCGCAGATACTGAACATACAGCTGTTGTTTCAATTGAGAAAATATTACATAGAGCTGAGATCTAATCCAAGTTGCAGACAGGCTTGTTAAAAAGAATCGATATGTAAGCTGAGTTAGATATTATGAATCGCATTATAGTCTCATAAATTGGTTAATTGAGTAATTCGAACTCATTTATCAGTTATGAGGTTCTACTGTATCTACTGGAACACAAGTTGTTTAGTTGTTTACTTCATGTTGTTTCTATGACACACAAAGACACATATTCGTATTCATATAAGATTGTACATACATATAAACATAATTCTGGGATTTTTCAATAATTTGAATTCATACATTATACACCCACAAGTTTGTACATATTAAAAAATATGTTTCCGTCGTCAAATGATGTGTTTGTGTCAGTGTCCCAGTTCATGTCAGTGTTTGTGTCTGTGTCTAGAATAGTGTCCGTGCCTCCTTGTCATCCATGCTAACAGACTACTATCCCTATTTTAGGGATTTATAGCCTTAAGTTTAATGTTAGGTTCATTGATATAAGCTCCTTAAATCCAATCTCTATGTTGAGGGTTATTTATTTATCCAATTTATTCTTATTAGGTTTTGTATTTCTATAGTGCTTATATTAGAACCCCATTTGCATATTATGGACCGGAAACATTATAAATATGTGAAGAATACATGTGGGTAAAAATATCCTTAAATTAAAAATAATGCCTAGTAGTCTTAGGAGATGTGTTTATCTCTATTTGATCATTAGTTGCAATATCAAATATCAGAGTACCTATATCAGAGATCTTCAATATATAGTACGAACCCAAATACCCATATGAATAATCAATAAAAAATAATTACATAGTTAAATATTTATTGTGAGGTGTTGACAAAGAAATATGTGTATATATTTTTGTATATAACCGCAAAATATGTGAATTAAAGAGGGGGACATTCATGATAATCATAAAAAATTAAAAATATATGTTCTAGCCCTCAATCCCGACCGCATCAAGGCGACTATATAAATCCCTTTTCATCCAGCTCTACTTAGAGTCATGTTCCCATTGAGATGTAATGCATCTTTCTCCCTATTAGCTATACCCAAGTAAATTAGGTATATCTCTTCCTATCCTAACTTTGTTCACCATTCTAATCTAGTGCATTTGTTGGCCATCAAAGCACATGTCCAGGTCATCTAAGGTGAGCTCTCATAGTTTGTCCCCATTACTTGTCACTCCCACTCTATTTGCACAATATCTCCTCATCTTCATATGCCTATCTTAGCATTCTCATTCCTACAATATTCATCACATTCATCATTAGAATTTCTTGTTTCTTTATGGCTTAACACTATCTCACAATATGGTTGGCATGTAGCTATATTATTAAAGTTACCTTCTTAGTCTGAATAGAATCTGTTTAAGAGATATTAGTTATGTTAGGTTATTATGTAAATGGTCTCAAGTGTGTTTGACCCGTTAGGGTTTCATCTCATGCTTTGTATTACTCCGCTCTTCTACACCCTCCCCTATACATAGGAGTAGGATCTTGTTTAAGAATCAACTCATTAGCCTCCCTCTTAGTTTCTTCATGGTTTCAGAGTAGTACATTCTTGGGAAACTTTAAACCTTTCCGCCAACCTAGATCAACAAGAGAGAGTTCTATCTTGTTGGTGGTGGCTGATGCGGCTGCTTCATGTGAGCGGGCGCCTGTAGGCCCTCCTAGGTCCTCTGAGCCCTTTTCTCCTCATGCCCTCATCCCTTCCACTTATTGGCAGAATCCAGCTTCTGTTATGATCTCCTTCAGCCTTCCTCTAATCTGGTTACAGGAGGAATATAGTCTGTCTTCGTGGTCGAACTACTTGACCCGGTCAAGTGCACTCCTTGAAATCGCACTCCTTAACCTAGTCAATTTCTTTGCCCTCAAAATCTCTTCCAAAATCAGCCTTCAACGATCCATCGTTTCTGTAAACTAGTGTTTTATTTACGCTCTTCATTTTTCGATTGTTATTTTCCTATTCTACAAGGACCTCTCTATAATTGTTCTCTTTATAAATATATGGCGTACACACATTGTGTACCTTAACCCTTACAGTCCAGTCAAGATGGTATCAGGGCATGTTTGCTAGCTGCCCTCCTCTCCCCAGCCGCCGCCCCTCTCTTCTCTCTCCCTCCTGCCGGCGCCCCCCCCCGGGCCGCCGCCGCCTAGCGCACGCCACTTCCCCGCGCGGCGCCCACCTGCCGCCGCACGCAGCCCCGTGCTGCCACTGCCGGTGGTCGTGCGTCTTTACTACACTGCCTGGTGATTCTCTGTGTACGGCGCGGGCCTACTAGTGCATCCAAACTGTCAGTCGTTCATCTCTGGTTGTTCGGTTGACGGTCTTCGGCGATCCTATCTTTGTGTCTGCCCGTGCCGGCCCCTGAGTCGTCGGGTTCTCTGTTGCGCCTCGACGTAGTCTATATGTAGGTTGGTCCTTCCAGTTCTCCCCCCTGCCTGCTGCCGCCTAGCCGGCGGATCTAGGCGGCTCTATTCTCTGCTGCTTGTGGACCCAGCTCCCTCATGGCTTCCTCCCATGAGGACTTCCGTCGTTAGGTGACCATTGTGAAGCTTGACGGACGCAACTACCAACATTGGGTTTGCTCTATGGAGATTTTTGCCAAGTCACAAGACAAGCATTCCCATTTGACTGATGATCCGCCTCCTTCTCCGCCTACTACTGTCGAGTCCAAGGACAAAAAGCACTATGAAGACTGGGTCAAGGATGACTCGACTGTGATGACGTGGATCCTGAACAGCAGCAAAACTCGCATCAGCGTCACTCTACTTCGTCTCCCGACAACAAAGGAGATGTGGGACCAACTGGTCAGCACCTATTCTCATAGCAAAAATCCTAAAAAGGTGTTTGATTTGAACAAACAGTTGTCCCGTATGCACTTTATTGGACATGATATTGCTGACTACTTCTTCACCTTTAAGGGTGTGGGCTGAACTTAAGAATCTACATCCCTTATCCACTGACTTGGCCACGATGCAACGACAAAGACAGGAGCTGCAGGTCGTCTAGTTCCTCTGCGGCCTTCCGGACTCATATTCTGGGGTGGTTGACAAAATCCTAGCCAGCGATTTGTTACCTACTTTGGAGAGTGCTTTTCAGCATTTCCAACGCCTGCCGACCTCCTCATCAGATGTCTCTTCTAACACAGCTGACCCCACTGCTCTTGCTGCTATGTCTGGTCGTAGTCGTGGTAGGGGTCGTGGTCGACCGTCGGACAATCGTTCTGCTGCTCCTGGACGGGGACGTGGCTCATCTGGTCATGGCTCGTCTGTTGATACTTCTGGAGGTGTCGCTGCTGGTACTGACTTCTTTGGCCGCACCAACCACACTGAAGACAAATCTTGGAAGAAGCATGGCACACCTGCGTGGGCCAATGTTGCGACTGATGGTACTTCTCAGACGGTCACTGCTGCTCCTCAACTGAGTCCACTGTTGAGTTCATCCGCTCCGAAGTGGAACGTCTTCTGCTTGAGAAGACTGGTGCTTCATCTTCGTCTGCTGCTACATCTGGAGCTCACGCGGCCACTTACTCTGGTTGTGATTCTGCATTCTTGAATGCTCCTCCTTCTAGTGTTGGTAATACCAAATGGGTGATGGACTCTGGAGCCTCATCACATATTTCTGGCAACCGTTCTCTGTTTTATAAACTGACTAAACCTTGTTCCAAATTTATTGTTATGCTTGTTGATGATTCTAAATTTGTTGTATCTGGAATGGGTGATATCTTTGCACAAGTTCTTTTGCGATCTGCTTTATATGTGCCGAATTTTCCACTGAATCTATTATCTGTCAGTAAAATTGTCCGCAATGTTAACTGAAGTCTGACTTTTGCAGCGGGTACTTGTTTTTCCAAGACCTTCGTACGAGGATGAAGATTGGTGGGGGGCATGAAGGACCAGATGGACTCTACTACTTAAATGAGTGGAAACAGACTGGCACTACAGCTCTGGCTTCAGCACTTTCAGCTTCTGTTTCTGCATTACAGTGGCATTTCAGACTTGGACATCCGTCAGCTGAGAAGTTAAAACATGTTATTTCTGGTGTCGGCTTGCATAGTTTTCAATGTGAGGCTTGTCAATTAGGCAAACAGTCTAGATTTGTATTTCCCAAAAAAAACTCATATTGGTAGCAAAACTATTTTTTATTTGGTGCATGTTGATGTATGGGGTCCTTGTCATATTCCAAGTTTATCTGGCAATAAATATTTTATTTTGTTCATTGATGATTACTCTCGCTCCACCTGGTTATTTCTGTTAAAAGATCGATCCCAAGTTTTGCCAACTATTGAATTCTTTTTTGCTGAAATTAAAACTCAGTATTCTATTCCTATTAAAATTTTGCGTACTGATAATGCATTGGAATTTGTTCAAAAAAAACGTAGAGTTATTCTGTCGTTCTGTGGGGACAATTCATCAGACATCTTGTGCTTATACACCCAAACAGAATGGAGTGGCTGAGAGGAAGAATAGGCATTTACTTGAAGTTGCTCGTACTATACTGTTACACTCTAATGTTACCAAACATTTTGGCCAGAAGCTGTTCTTACTGCATGTTTTCTGATAATCATATGTCTTCCTCTGTTATTGGAAATAAAATTCTTGTACAAGTTCTACAACCAGATTTGCCACTGTGTTATGTTCCTCCGAGGATTTCTGGGTCGACTTGTTCTGTTCTTTTGCTTGGTCCTACTCAAGACAAGTTGTCCCCTAGAGCTGAAAAATGCATTTTTCTGGGATATTCACGAACTCAAAAAGGGTATTGTTGCTATAGTCCGATTACTAAAAGTGGCTCACGAGTAGTGATGTCGTTTTTTTAGGATACTCCGTACTACTCTACTAAAGGGACTACGTTGAGCTCCGATTTGATTGCAGCACCTCTGCCTATTACTTGTGATTCTACCTATACTGTGCAACCAGATACGGCTACAACTCCTCTTATTGTTTATCAACGCAGAAATCGGCCGCCACAGCCTACTCCTGCTCAAGACCCCCCCACTGACAACCAATCTTCTTCAAAAGATCCTGCCCCTACTGAGGTAATTTCTGATCTAGATTTATACATATTGCTCTCAGGAAAGGTACTAGATCATGTACATCTCATAATATTGCTAATCATGTCTCTACTGCTCATCTGAATGTTCGTGTCAGTAATTTTGTTGCTGCTCTATCTGCTATTTTTGTACCCAAGAATGTGAATGACGCATTATAGAATCAGGCCTGGACTCAAGCCATGACAGAGGAGATGGCTGCTCTCAATGACAGGGGTACCTGGGATCTTGTTGATTCTCCTTCTGATTGCAAACATGTTGGATGTCGTTGGGTCTACATTGTTAAGTATCATCCTAATGGAACAGTTGAACGCCTGAAAGCTCACCTCGTGGCGAAAGGGTACACTCAGACCTATGGTTTTGATTATTTTGAAGCTTTTTCTCCTATTACCAGGCTAAATTCTGTGCGGGTTCTTCTTTCTGTGGCAATAAATTTGGATTGGCCCCTCATCCAGCTGGACGTCAAAAATGCTTTTCTTTATGGTGATCTTCAGGAGGAATTATATATGGAGCAACCACCTGGGTTTGTTGCTCAGGGGGGAGTCACACAAAGTTTGCCGCCTCAAGAAGTCTATTTATGGACTCAAAACAGAGTCTGTGTGCCTGGTTCGATAAACTGAGCAAGCTTTGTCTACTTATGGTTTCATCAGATCTCATGTTGATCATTCTGTTTTTATCAAAAAGACGTCCACTGGTATTGTAGTTCTTATCGTGTACGTTGATGACATTATTTTATCTGGCAGTGATCTCTCTGAAATTAATGCTACAAAAGCCTATTTATGCATTTTAGAAAATTGAGGTATTTTCTGGGGATTGAAGTTTCCAGGACTACTAATACTCTTGTTCTATCACAACGCAAGTATGTTCTTGATCTTCTACAAGAGACCGGCATGCTTGGAGCTCGGCCTACTGATACACCTCTTGATCCTAATGTGAATTGGGATAATGATGAATCTCCTTTGTATCCTTACAGTAAAAGATATAGAAGACCGGTGGGAAAACTGATTTATTTGACTGCTACTAGAGTTGATATCTCTACTGTTGTTGGTCTTGTTAGCAAGTATCTTGATAAGCCTAAACAGTGTCATTGGGAAGCATTGTGTCATATTTTGAGATATTTGAAGAACTCTCCTGGTAAAGGCATGTTCTATAGAAAACATGGTCATTGCTCTCTTGAAGGCTATTCTGATTCTGACTATGCTGGTAGCAAGATAGCCAGAAAATCTACTTCTGGTTATAACACCTTTGTTGGTGGTAATCTGGTTACTTGGCGGAGCAAAAAGCAAAATGTGGTTGCCAGATCTAGTGTTGAGGCTGAATATCGTGCTATGGCTCATACTGCTTGTGAGCTTCTGTGGGTGCAATCTCTTCTAAAAGAACTTGATGTGATATCCTTTGCTCCTATTCCTATGCACTGTGATAATAAAGCAGCTTTTTTCTTGCAAATAATCATGTTTTTCATGAGTGGACCAAGCACATTGAAGTTGATTGCCACTTCATCTGAGAATCTATTCTAACTGGACGTATCTTCACTCCTTTCACTCGCTCAAAAGATCAGGTTGTTGATATCTTCACAAAGTTGCTGGCCAAGAAACATTTCTACTCTCTTGTGGACAAGTTGGGCATGATTGATATCTATGCTCCAACTTGAGGGGGAGTGTTAACTAGTGTTTTATTTAAGCTCTTTATTTTCCATCTGTTATTTTCCTATTCTACAAGGACCTCTCTGTAATTGTTCTCTTTATAAATATATGGGGTACACACATTGTGTACCCTAACCCTTACAATCCAGTCAAGAGTTTCCAAGATGCCACGCCACAAAATCAGGTTGGAGCGCCCCCTTGGTATGCATCTACACCAGAATCACTATGGAAGGCGCATCCTGAACCTGAGACGGCACCTCGTAGTATCACCCTTCGAAGCTCCAATACTTGGTACCCCCCCTACTTGCCAAGGCATGGATCCTGACGGAACTGGCGAAAAGCCTCGACGCGTCAAGAAACCCCACAGGCACGGACATCCTCTCCAATCACACCCTTCATCATACTCAGTGTTTGTGGCAACAGCGCAAAGTACTTGGTCCCGAGAACCAGGTGGGTCTCTCTTGCACAATTGTGGTTGCAGGCTCTGCCCATTCCTCAGTATGGAAGTGGCCTCAAGAGGCAAAAGAAACGTTTGTCTTTGTAGGGTCAACATTGTCATTGAAACTTTCGTCTTTCGAGAGCCAACATTGTCATCCACCCAACAGACCAGGTGGCAAAGCTATGATAGGGCAACAGTGTGGTCCATGTCCTTGTATGTTGAGCTCCATGGTCCATGCCCTTGTATGTCGAGCTATTGTCCCAGAGATAGTCCAACAGCCATTGTTTTAAAAAGCGACCCAGGTGACCGTTTAAGAGCCCAAGACCCCTGGGTACTGAATTCAGGCCTTAGGCGCCCAAATAGGAGGATGCAATTGAGCGACCGCTTTTTGCAGCCTAGCCAACTTAATAGATCGCTTAATTAACTGCTAAGGTTGCTTAATTGGTTGATCATCGCTTTATGGGCCGTTTTTGAAAGGTGTTGTAGAACTATAAATCTGGTTGTGCAAAATACTATATACATAATGTTTAGTTATTCTTTACAACTTTATATGTAACATATTACATTATGCAAACTTAATGATATAAACAACTTTGAGCTACATGGTTGTGGCAATTATCATATATGGTATGTAATTAACCTAATGTATAGTTCAACAACATAGTTTTCATGATTTATGGGCAGACATATAGGTAACTATATTATTTACTCATATTATATGATAAGGATGTAACTATATGCAAGGATAGTGCAACTAGTATAGTATTTGTGTATGACATAACACTTTTATTGATATTTGCATAGGTGTTAAAGTTAAAATTGTCTGAAAAATATATGAAATCTTCATTGTCCGCTTTTTCAAAAAGTGTTTGTTTAAGCCTTTGTTCATCTTGTCCAGAGTTAGCACCATTTAAACCCCCAATTCTAAATGCTACTTGTTGTCATTCTCCTTGTTGGGCACAACACGGCCACTTGCATACTAATTTACAACTTGGGATGGACTTGGGAGCTTCATCCATACGGCCTTGGGGAGATCTGCCTAGACCTCGTGTTACAGCAAAGGCCTTGTGGAGCATTGCATCTGCTTGTCGTGTTCCCACCGAATACGCGGGCTCCAATCATTAATTTTGGCTCACCCTATGTTGGAGCGAGGAAGAAGTCAATCTATGCTTGGGCTCAAACAGACCTGGCTCCAACAAATAAGTGCTTCAAAATACAACCAGCAACATGCTATTAGGAAAAACCTCAAATTTTCTACTCAGTCTTCCTTCAAAAATCTTTAAGAGACATTTTTTCTCAGGGGTTATGCACCCCGCACTAGTAAGCGGCGGCCTCCCCTCAACTCCCACCCGTTGAGGGGCAAAGGGATCCCCTCGTTGGGGCCAATATTCCCCAGCAAGACTGTGACTGATTTGTCAAGGAGTCTCCTTACCATTGTCTACCCACAACTAATCTCTTATTCATGTAGTGGGTGTGCAGGGGTGCTAGATAGGAGAAAAGAAAATCATTGATCCGGACATGTTGTCCAATTGCATATTCATATGTCTATGTTGACACATGTTATAGCACACCTTTCCAATAGCAACCCGTGTTGAGCACGTTGACACACTTCTATAGTGCAATATTCCTATAATAATGCCCTTATCTCAACTATCGTGCATCATTCTGGTTGCGATGCTTGTTGTGGGCAAGGTTGAAAAAAGCGTGAGGCGTAACGAGGCGCTTTTGCCTCGGCGAGGTGAGGCATAAGTCTCAAGGCGGTCGATGCGTAAGCCTCAGAATGTACCGAGGCGTATGAATAAATAAATAAATATATATATACCTTAAAAATATAGGTATATATTATTATTATTATTATATATATATACAAACACACATATATATTATATATATGCACATGTATATAAAATGTATTTACATATCTATATATATTGACATATATACATACATACATATATATATATGCATATGTATGTATATATATGTATCATATATGTATATCTAATGTCTATATATACAAGTTATATATATATATAAGTATATAACTAAATAATCAAATCACAAAACAGTATAGCACTGACGTGTAGCAGCAGCTGGATTAGCCACTACGGCCACCAGCAAGGGCTGGAGTAGCCTAAAGATTGATGTTTCCTGGTTGCCTGGAGGTGGAGATCTTCTATTTGAATAAATACCACTTGGGCTGGGCCATTTAGCAGTCCAAATAGTACAACAAACCATCAGTTTTAGGTGGCAGACAGAGGCTTACGCCTCAGTTACGCCACAGCGCCTCAGCGCCTTTTTACGCCTCTTGAAAAATGAGGCGTCCGCCTCTGCAAAAGTGACTGAGGCTTAAGCCTCGGGGCGTCCCTGAGTGCGCCTCGCCTCGAGGCGTACGCCTCTAGCGCCTCAGGGTGCGCTTTTTTTCCATGGTTGTGGGGTACTTCGATAACAATGGCGACTCAGATGACTTCTACAAATGTCTTCCATCTGCTACTCCAAATGCACACTAAAGCCCGACTTCGTTATTTTGCACTTGTCTGGCGATTATCAATTTTATAGGAAATCCATCTACGATCACTACTTCTGCCTTGGTGTTATATTCACCAGTGGAGAAGACGTGTGCATTACCTACTACATGGTATTTTATTCAGGGGGGTAAAAAAAATTCAATCATTATACTGCACAATTTAGGGGGGCATCAAAATGATCTATAAAGGCTATTGTTATTCATTTTCTTGTGTCTAACTTGGCAAGTTGAATGTGTTTCATCTCCAACCTGAGGGTAAGTGTTAGAATTTTTTGTTATTTAGCTTTATCATGTGAACGGACCTAACTATGTTTGGTACATTAGTATTTCATGCCATGTTTTATATTACTCTCCCTCCCCATACATAGGAGCAAGGTCTTTTTCAATAATTCATTAGCCTCCATCTAACATCTTGTTAACCACATAATCTTACAGACATAATGATTGGGCTTACAGATCCACAATGTCACAATTTACTTCGACTTTTTGAGAAATTCACGTTTAAAACGCGAATTTTTCCTCAAACACATGAAACAGCTAAATAACTCCCAATTCTTGAATATATGTTTTATTCCCGAATTCATGTTTTACATTTTATTCCCGCTTTATATGTTTTCTTGTATTTTCATGTTTTGTACGGTTTAAGACTTTGATTTAGTTTGAGTGTATACATGTGTGTCTAACTGTCTATAAATGTAAGTGCGGATGTGTATATGTTTGTATGTAAAATATCTATGTAAAAGTTGTATAGATATGTACTATGTGCAATATATGTGTATTTATATGTATATATATATATATATATATATATATATATATATATATATATATATATATATTGGTGTGTGTGCAATATATGTGTAAAATAAGTGTGCCGTATATACATATTTATACATCCATGCATATATCATATGTGTATATTCTTCGATTTTTCTCGACTTTTCCTGAATAGTTGACCTTATTTCTACCGTATGTTGATGGTTTTTAATCCGAAATTTCCCGCATGATTCCCAGCTCAGGCAAACGTATCCCAAATACTGAATTTGTGACTGTGTATCAACTTCACTCACCTTGCATTATGAGAAATATCCTCTTCTGCTTCACAGTCCATAAATAGTGGGCACCAAAGTAATGAGGGTATCCACATTTTTGGACATTTGCTATGATCGGTTTTGTTGCATCACCTAAACTTACAAAACGACTAAAATTGTATATGTACTATGTGTTGTAGATTGAAATTATATTTATATATAAGGGAAAGATAACTTCAATTCAAAACAGCATGGCACCTAGGTGTCTCGAGGCATCGAAACTTCGATACATGAACACCCTACCGCCCTTATACATACAATCAAGATATTGTCTGTGTTATGGTCTATGAAGCACGGATACTTCAAAACAGTCCATGTACCACATTAAAAATGACATACATTGTATACTAACACTTCTTGGACACTCCCAGATACGTATTGGATACTTCCTAGTCGTACCCAACATTTTTCCTATTTCTTTGGTATTGGTTGTGTATAGCACATTTCTCAAGGCGTCTTGATTTTTTTTCCTCCTATAAAATAGCAAGATCATGAGACATACAACATAGGGACTCTAGAGATCCAACGCCTCCCCAATATACATCTATTTAGGCAACTAGCAGAAGTTGATCTTAATATAGGAATCTCTCTTTGCACTTTGCTCCTTTGTTGGTGGGCAAAGACATCAATGGCTAAAAAGTAGATGTCACTTGATGGGAGGCGCGTCTTGGAGTATCTACTACACGGTGGCCATGGGATATACTTCAAAGGAAGGTACAACTTTGAAACGTATGATTCTCTATTTTTGGGTATTTCCGTTTTATTATCGTGCTTTTATGTTTTTTTCCTGTCTATCTAGACTATTTCCCCATGTCCTTGTTCCTTTTTCTCTTAAAAGTTTTACATGGTTTTGTTTCCATTTTAGATTTTTTTCTTATATGTTGACTTAATCCTTTTCCATTAGGTGTTCTTTCTTATATGTTGACTTAACTTTATTTTTCCTGGGTTTCACATATCATCATCGTCATCATCTAAGACTCAATTCGAACCATGTTGGGTTCAGCTACATGGATCTTTCTTTTCCAATCAGCTCTTTTTGGCTCGTATTTAGATCAAGGTGTAAAGATTCCAAATGTCTCTTTATAAGCTCTTCCCATGTCAATTTAGGTTTGCCTCTTCTTTTAATTGTGTTTGACTCAGTAACATTGTTTCATATAGGCATGTTAATTGGTTTGTGTTGCACATGTCCATACCATCTTAGTCAGCCTAACGTAACTTGTCACTAATACTAGCCAACTCCACTTTTTCCCCGATATAGTCATTTCTCAAACACACTTTTTTCTTGTCTTCCCACACATCCATCTTAGCATACGCATTTCAGCCACATTCATCTTGTTGAGACCTTGTTTCCTCACCACCCAACATTCAAATTTATGTAGCATGGCTGGCAGTATAATTGTTCTATAAACTTACTTTTTAATCTGATAGGGATCTTCCATTCACATAATACCCAAGTTGCACTCCTCCACCTCAACCATCCTGCAATCATTATTTGACAAATATCATCTTGAACATCCCCATATATTTGAATAATAGAACCCAAGTAACAAAATTTATCACATTTTGATACATCCACTCGTCCAACCTAGGTTTTGGAAAGCGTGAAGCGGGAAGCGTGCGGATTGACCCTTTTGAAGCGGGGAGCGGAAAGCAGGCTTTAAAGCGGACCAAAGCGGGCGCTTTTTGAAAAAGCAGTCTGCATTGTTTTAAAAAATGTAGAAAACTTTTGGTGACCGTCATACTGCTAACATATCATTAATCAAGCATCTAAATGATATTTCATTACATCATAATGACTTTTACATATGAAAAAGGGTCCTATTTACAAAAATAAATTGTTACAAGCTAAAAATACTCAAACATCATAAAACCGCATAGTCCTCGCTCAACAATCAAGTATCATACTAGTAATATGTACTTAATATCATGGTTGTATAGGCGGCTAGGCGACCAGGCGTTGCCTGGGGACGCCCAGACCGCCCAGGGGGAGGCCCAGGCGTTTATATATATATATATATATATATATATATATATATATATATATATATATATATATATATATATATATATATATATATATATATATATATATATATATATATATATATATATATATATATATATATATATATATATATATATATATATATATATATATATATATATATATATATATATATATATATATATATATATATTAATTTAATGGATACATGTAAAATTTATGAAAAATAAAGTTAAATCAGTAGATGGTTAAATAATATCAAAATCAGTACATAAATAAACACAAATCAGTAGATAACTAAATAAAAATAGTAGCTAAATAAATACAAATAAGTAGATGAGTAAATACAACTAAGTGGATAAATAAATAGAAATCAGTTGATCAATAAAGTTACATCAGTAGATGATTATATAATTTCAAAATCAGTACATAAATAAATTCAAATGAGTAGATAACTAAATAAAAAATAGTAGACGAACAAATTCAGTAGATGAATAAATACAAATTAGTAGATGAATAAATACAAATCAGCTGATAAACTAATATAAATCAGTAGATGATTAAATAATACCTAAAACGGCATATAAATAAATACAAATAGTAGATGAATAAATACATTAAATACGAATCAGTTGATAAACTAATATAAATCAGTAGATGATTAAATCATTCCTAAATCAGCACACAAATAAATACAAATAGTAGATGAATAAAATACAATAAATACAAATCAGTTGATAAATAAAGTTAAATCAGAAGATGATTAAATAATATTGAAAATAGTACATAAATAAACACAAATCAATAGATAACTAAATAAAAACAGTAATAAATAAAAACAAATAAGTAGATGAATAAATACATAAGTGGAAAAGTAAATACGAATCAGTTGATAAATAAAATTACATCAGTAGATTCTTATATAATTTCAGAAGCAGTATAACTAAATTCAAATGAGTAGATAGCTAAATAAAAAACAATAGATGAATAAATGCAGTGGATGAATAAATACAAATAAGTAGATGAATAAATACAAATCAGTTGATTAACTAATATAAATCAGTGATGATTAATCAATTCTCAAATCAGTACATAAATAAATACAAATAGTAGATGAATAAATATAATATATACAAATCAGTTGATAAATAAAGTTAAACAGTTGATAACTAAAGTAAATCAGTAGATGATTAAATAGTATCAAAATCAATACATAAATAAACAGAGATCAGTAGATAACTAAATAAAAACAGTAGATAGATAAATACAAATAAGCATATGAGTAAATACAATTAAGTAGCGCCTCGGCGGGTCACCTAGCCCGCCTGGGCGGACGCCAAACCCGCCTCGCGCGCCTGGCATAGCCTTTGATGCTGGGCGCCCAGAGATAGAGACCCCATTGGCCGCCTGGGCGCCCGCCCGTACAACACAGCTTAATATTGTTTCAACAATTGGGCTTAGAAATTATCATTTAGTAAAAAAAATTGGAGGTAGTAGTAGTTAAATACTAGTACTCTGTACAAATATTGTTGACTGAGTAAGGTAGTCTTCAACATAATATAAATAGATGCACATTTAAATAGTAATAAAGAGAAATCATTGACAATATATAGTAGAATCAAGATAATTAGATATTACTCAGTAAATCCTAAAGAGCAATAAACTACTAGACTTAGTATCTAATAAACAATATAACAAATTTTACTACCTTATTTTGTTACAGTCTATAAATGGTTGTGCAAAGTTTTTGTACAAGTATACAAAATGGTTGACTATTAATTTGTCAGTGGTAATAAACTACATTAAACATACATGCCAATATCATACATAGTAAATCATAAAGAACAATAAGTTACTGCACTAAGTACATAACTGACAATATAACAATATTTTACGACATCATTTTGTTACAGTCCACAGATGGTTGTGCAAAGGTTTTGTATAAGTATACTGAATGTCAGTCTATTAGAGTATCAGCGGTAATAAGCAACATTAAATATACATGATAATATCATAAACAAACTTGAAAGTACAAAGTACTAGTCTAGCTGTACAGAGTGTACAAACAGCAGTAACAAAGTAAAGATAAATGCTAATTACTAAACTTTCTTACACCTTTTGAGATACAACAGCTGGAGCATCACATCTCCCAAAAGTAGTGGTTTCATTTTTCTATAGATTTGGCGAGTGATTAGGCCACTCCAGAAATATTTGTCGTGAAGCGCCCTGAAGCGGTCGCTTAAGCGGGGCTGAAAAAGCGGCCTGAAGCGGCAAAAAGCGGGAAAAAGCGGCCGCTTCAGTCCAAAACGCTTCAAAGCCCGCTTCAGCTAAAATTACAACGGGACATAGGCTTGACCGCTTAAGCGGCCGCTTCACCCGCTTTTTGAATCACTGCGTCCAACTTGGGCCCACCAATCACAATTCTAGATTGGAAGAGATTGCAATGCATATACTCAATTTTGCTCCGATTAATCATCTATCCATTTGATTCTAACACATTTCTTCAAAGTTCAATTTTATCACTCAATCCATCTTTAGTTTCGTCAATGAACACAATATCATCAGCAGATGACTTGCACCAAGGAATAGCATCTTGAACATGCTTGGTCAACACAATCATTACAAGAACTAATAGATATGGGTTGTGTGTTATCCTTGATCTACCCCTATTGTGATAAAAAATGTTGGCGTCTCTCCTTCAGGAGTTTTAACACTTGTAGTTGAGCTATCATACATATTTTTAATCAAGTCAGCATATTGGATTGGCAAACTTTTTTCTCCAAAACCATCCACAACACTTCCCTAGGTACTCGATCATAGGCCTATTCCAAATCACATAAAAACCATATGAAGATCGCTTTTGCTTGTCTATACTTCTCCATAAGCCTCCTTATCAAAAAGATGACATCATACTATGGATTTAATCCAACTTTTTTATTCAACGTAAACTTTTCCTAGATTTCACATATAATAAAGAAAAACTTATGGGACTTAATAAAACTTTTTCATACAATGGATGCACAGTCCCTTTGCAACCTCCTCTAACTTTTTATTTTTTCATTCAAAATTTGACAATGAGTATCACTGGAAGTATATTGGAAAGATTGGAGCTACAAACAAATTAAATGCATATATTTTAACTTTATACTTCTTCCATGTCCACCAATGTGTTCATATCCTATACTTTAAAAACGATGTATCATGCTTTTGTATCTGTGTTTGTGTCCAGAAACATGCATGTGCTTCCCAAGCTATGGTATCCAAAAGATAATAAATCGTCGGAAACATCTTGTCATTATTATTTTTGTCTTTCAAATTTTATCCCCAAGTTCGCATTGCAAATATTGAAATTTGAATGTCATAATATGCCATGGAAAGAGCCATTGCAACTAGGTGTTTGTTGTGTGTTTAACATCTTTCTTTTCTTTTATGGGTGAGTGGGGTTGGCATGAACAACATATGTTCTAATGGGTAAGAAAGTAAACAAGCTAGCTTCCTTTTATCGCACATGCCCTTTGGACGAGTAGGTTTTGTTGCTTCCCCAGGATGAAAATGTTCAACTTTGATAATGTTTCCAATGGTACATAGCTAGAAATTTGTGGAAATTTGACATCTACATTCTTGATGAATTCAACATAAGAAGCAAATGAATTAACTCAAAATATTGTACAAGAACAATTTCTAGCCCAAAATGCATTTATTTATGAAACATTTAATTGCTTTGATGAGATTTAAAATGGAAAAGACCATGACGAAATGAAGGAAATAAGTTGTACAATTTCGCAAGCAATATATAAACAAAGACAACAAAATATGCAGTAATAGTTTGTATTGGATATATGACGGCCATAAGGAGCTAGAAGTGTAGATATTAGTAGATTTTATTGTTTTTGTCTACTATATTAACAATGCCAATGCAAAAAATGAAGGAATTAACGTATCAATTTTGACAAGCACAATGACCGAGAATTAGATATTAATATATTCATTTGAGCAATAATTTCAGAAATCATTTATAAACAGAAAATATTCGATGTGGAGTGGAGACCTATATGTGAGTGAATAAACGAGTGAGTTTACAAGGGATTAAAATATCGCCATATTAGAATCTAAAGTTAGAAGGCTTTCTAATTTTCAATTACTCTTGATTGACACAAGATGCAACTTGAAGTATGTAATGATTCAATAAATGGAAGAAAAATAATTGTGATACTTTGTTGTAAATTTTCTATAATTTTGTGAAAGATGTACATAAAGGATGGCATAGTCTTATAGAATTATTTTGTGGATTATAACCAAAATATGATATTAGTTGGTAATCTAAAGATTTCGGTTGTAGATCCCCATATTTGAGCAGATCTACAACTTGTAGATCGCCTACTTTGCGTTTAATTGTTGTCATTATTACTAAGGGGTACACATTTTTACGGTGTGCATGCTATACACACATAAATATGGAAGACACTAATTTCAAATGTGAAAGTAGATGGCTTATAGTAAAGAAAAATGTGAGAACCACTTAGAAATTATAACATATTGGTGAATAGTGAAAGGTTACTTACACAAATATCGCCAAGAAGAAGAATAGGTACATAGACAAGTGAAGAAGATCACGAATCAGCTCCAAGTAGAAAGTATATACAGCTTTCCTTTCCCATTGCCCATCCATAAGCATATCATGAATATAGAAAGTATATTTTATGAAAGATGAAACCGTCGTTGTCGCAAGAATCATGTACCTGGTAAACATGGCATATTATAAAATGGTGGAAATCTTAAGATACTCCTATCAAAGTAGAATATACTGCGGTAAGGAAGGACCTGAGTCTAGTTTTTTTAGGGAATTGCACTCATTTTTTTCTTACCAAACAGATATTTTACATACATTTATATAAGCATCAAACAAGCTCTTGGCACATATATACTGATAGTATATATCTCTATACCAAGGTAAACAAACTGTGAGCAGGATGAAGGTAAATCAACCTTGGACTGCAGTTGAGCTTTCTATTCTGAGGATGTCTATTTCGTTGTGGTATATATGCAAAATCATAATTCGTTATGCCTGAAGCACCCTAAAATAACTGTTCTGATCCATTATAAGCCATGGTAGGATCAGGGATGTGGATTAAAAAAACTGTTTTCAAAATGGATAGTGCCTTGCTCAAAGAATGGAGCTTTGCCTAATTTCTCGTCTCAGGTTAACAAGTTCAAGGAATACGGTCCGGTTGATCAACTTAAACATGATAATGTGAACCACTATGAATAAGATGTAACGGCAGTTCGGAAGAAAGAAAAAGTGCTGATCCTAAATGTGTTATTGAAGATGTGAGCTATATAGACCTATGCTCTCTATCAGTGTATTGCTTGAAGACCTTGTTAGACTTTTGAACTTATGCTGATGAGATGACAGTATAAGTAACTAGAGTGGAAAGAAATTTAGCCTACACTTACTCAAACGCGAAGAAGAGGTTGACTGACGCCAGCCTGGTCTCTATCAAGGACTTAACAGAACTGTATAGAAAAATGCTATCCACGGCGAGGAGAAACAGCATGAACGAGACGATACGGAAGTGTGACAGCCTAGTGACAGTGGGCGTGGTCTCTATATACTCCACCCTCTTCTGCGCCAACCAGTGCAGGGCCTTAATGAGTAGGAGCGCGGTGACCATGGCAAGGAACCCGACGGAGAAGTCCTGTCGGAAAATGGTGATGGCGAAGAGGATCTCCATGACCTCCCGCCAGGACTGGTCGTTGAGCCGCTCGACCTCGGCCTCGCGGAGGGTGCCGAGGAATACCCGCTTGACGAGCTGCCAGGCGATGCACATGAGGGCGAAGCCCATGTTGAGGAGGAGCACCAGGCAGATCTTGGAAGTCGAGAGGTAGACCATAGCCGGATAGAACTGCTCCCGGGTGTTGAAAGCGTGGTACACGATCGCCACCGCGGCCACGAAGCTGAAGCCGGCGTAGGTCTGGAGCCGGATCATCTTTCCGGGTTGGGGAAACCGTCGGTGAGGAGAATGATAAAAGTTCACACTGTTGTCCTCTGTACTCAGAACCAGGGGAATGGAATCACCGCCCCGTTTCGGTAATTGATTTCGGGAAACAAATTCCTAGTACCTTCGACGAACTGTCGCAGAGCCGGAACCCTAACGCAGTAGGCGAGTGAAGGCGGAGGCCGCCTGACAGCAGGGGGCTATCCTGACAATTCGTGCCCCGATCTATGCCGACACCGGCAACGAGTCCCTGGAATGAGGCACAGGAGATCCCGCCGGACGGCGTGCGGAGGAGAATGGGCTGTCGAATAGAAGTCAGAAGCGGAGACCGGACGGCCAAGGCGGCTCTCCGCCGCGTCCTTGGATGAGACACGTGGAATGAAAATTTTGTTTCGTGTCATGACGAATCAGGAGATGACGCGGGTGTGTAATGGCACAGACGTGGACGCTGTAGAGTCGTCTGATTGCCTACTGGAGTATTGCCCCAGCATCAACTTGCTTACAGAGCTATGTGGATTCATTTTTGGATCCAAAACGCACAATAACAGGAGCTGAATCAATCTATATTACATGAGTACAAAATATAAAATTGTTCAAATTTTCTTATTTATAATGTATGTATTTTATTCTTATTTTATGACGTAATATCAAAAATACATTGTCTGGAAAAAAAATAGTTGTCGAAACTTCTATTCCAATTCATTTTTAATTTAGACAACAACTTCCGAATATTTTGGAGCAGACATGTGAATTGGTTGTCTATTGACGATACTTTAATCTAAAATTGACTTTTTAGTTCTTAATTATTTACTCTCATAATTATTTACAACAATATGTTGTGAGAGAATAGCTCGAGTGATATCTAGTGGGATCTCTTCGGTATTTAACGTGTCGTTATCAAAAATTACATCTGCTCCCCTTGTTTGTTAAGTACTACGAAAAAAATAAAAAAAGACATAAAAAGTAAATAAACAACATAAAATTAAGGAGTCGTTTGGGTGCAGTATTTTGTGGTGGGATTATACTTGGATTTGGTATTCATGAAGATGCGATTTGGATAATAAACAAGGTAGTTGGTGACTGTCGGTAGTTTCGGAGCAGTATTCTGATGTAGTGAAATGCGGCCTTCTGAATACCGCCAGTATTGGCGTGATTGAGAAAGTATGCGGCTATCTTTTCATTGGGACCCACCCTCACCCATTTCTCTCTCCTACCATCAACGTCTGGTGTTCTTCGTCGTCCGCCGACCTGGCCCGCTCGTCCATTTTCTCTCCAGGCACCATCCTCCTCCCCCCATACGGAGATCTCCTTTCCCTTCCACACCCACCTCGGTGTCCTGTTTTTCTGGAGACACATGTAAATAATTATTCTGCCACTCGAACAAAACAGTTTCAAGTACCAGCATTTGGATTGGAAGCCACCCGCAATCTACAAATGTTGATTTACTTGCAAAAATGTCTTCCGAACGGGGCCTACGTGTCATGAAAAAATTAAGTAGAGAGATGAAGTGATTGTTCTCTCAAATTTTAAAAATTGAAACCCATTTTTATCAAGTTTATAATTAGTACAACAATTTACATATAATTTGGTAATTAAAAATAATTTGATTAATATCCAATTGACTCTTTCTAACCTATAACATATCATCATCAAAATAACTTTGGTCTCTACCTCTCGTATAAGTATATTTATTGTAACTTAAAATACTAAAACAATAGAAAATTAGATAAGCAATATACAGTATACTTGTAATAAAAAAGGGACAAATCAAGCTAATGAACTTTGAAGCTCACACTCAAGATTTTGACCCTTTTTTCACGTGCTTCAAAAATTGATTGAATAATTTACATGCAATGTGTTAAAAAAGGACAGCTATATAAAGTGTTAGTTGACTCCCTCCAACTTGTAGAATGTCGTTCAAAAATTATCCTTGTTCCCTTTCTTTGACATTCATATGGGGAAATACAAAAAATTATTTATTTAGTACTCACAATAATTTAATTACAACATGCCAAAGGATAATGACTCGATTATTTTCTATGTGACTCCCTGTAACTTGTGTAATTATCGAAATTATGAATGCTCTCATTCTCTGACAAATAATAGGTAACCTAGATGATGTATTACAAAAACTACGATATTCCTTATTTCCGGAGCTCAAAGTTGACACTACAATATTCCTTATTATAACATGTGTTAGCTGCTTCTATTAAATAACCTTAAGTGAATTTCAATAGAACATCTTAACATAAAACTACAATGGTCACCTATATTTTTTCAGATATTGATTGTCAAAAAAACAACCAGAAGAGAAGTAAAAAAATAGCCAAAGATAACTATTGAAAGGATCCAAGTCTAATTTTTGCAATGGACTAAGCAGACAAACAACCAATGACAAACAGATAGGTGAACACAACTTTATAATAAGAATAGATATAGATGAGTGGAGTGGCAAGTTGGATGGAGGAAGGCAATACATATCATACTAATACGAATAGAAAACTGAGCAGATCAAAAAAGCCTAGAAGACAGAAGATATACATGAGCGGAGCAGCAAGCTAACTGAAGGAAGGCAATACATATCATATTAACATGAACAGAAAATCGAGCCGATCAAAATAGCCTGAGTAGAGAAGCAGCCTGGACAATTTTGCTTTATTAAAGGGATATAGACAAGGGGTAAATAAATAAAATAATATTTTTATGTCCTTATTTTTGTGTGAAAGGCAATCTATTGCATTGAGTTTCAAAATAGAGCCCACAAAGCACTTTCTTTGCGTATAAGTTTCGGCAGCTCGACTCATTGGTTGTCATGTAACTTGTGATAAGAGTTCATTTTTAACAATGCAATTATATATTAAATTTACATTGTTAAAAAATGGTTGGAGTCTATTTATCCTAGAAATTGACTATGAATCAAACCCATCAAATGTTGTCTACGATCAGTTCTCGGTATTTTTTAAAATTGTACAGTGCATTGTAAAATAAATGTGTAAATATTATATGCTAAGTGTACTACCAAAATGTGATCTTTGTGAGCTAACAACTCGACAACAACACAAAAATATCATAATATTATCTAATCTTATGTGCCTTTAGTGGATGTATTGTGTACTATCCATTTATGCTTGTGTACTAATTTTGATAAACTGCATATATTGATGAAGTTGGATGTAACACCGTGCATGAGGTGCCATACACCCAAATGAGGGTAAGCATCATGAGTGATAACAAGAAAAAAACATTTAAAGATGCAGGATAAAACCAGTCCCGCCTAGGTTAAATTCCCATATGGGTAGTCAAGCGCTTCCAAAATCAAAGTAAGGTTTGTGATACTTGGGGGTGGAATCCCCTTAAATGTCCCATAGCAATAAGTAGTGAGACATTTAAAAACAATCGACATCATTGTTAACATATTAGATTATAGAGTTAGTTTCATCGTCATTAAGCTAGCTACCAAAGCGATTGGGACATCTATGGGATTCACATACCCTCTGGGAGACGGGATCATGTCAGCCTCTACATAAAAGTTGATGACACCCATCAGAATAGAATGACTCGTCGTCATATAAAAGGGGAAATTATAGAGAGGGACTTTCCTCTTACGAGCAGAGCCCGCATCACCTATAATAAGAGAGAGTGACTCCAAATATTATATGAAGAGTAGATGTTTGAAATAACCAAGTATCAATTTGAACTACTAAAATTGAACATCTAGTTTTTTGGTTCTATCCAAATATTTCAAACAATACTTGCAGCTAGTTCCATGTCCCTCTTTTTGAAGCTAGGATCACGATATGAATCAGTATTGTATATATGATAGAAAGATCAATCATACTCATATGGGTAGGAGCTATTATCATGTTAATGATATTAGAAATGTTCCCAAAGATTGATGGTGGACACTCAAAGAAAATATAATTGATGCTCTCAGGATTGTTTGTGCAATAGGGACAAAGAAAGGTATGTGAAAATCTCTCTTCATATAATCTAAGCCAATGAAGCGTTTCTTGTACCATGTTAGAAATAGAAGGATGATGACCTAAGGATGATATGTAATTCTCTAATATTGGGCATCATAGAGACTATTGCCATGTGGAGCAATAAAGAACTTGTATGCTCCATTAACAGAATATATTAGTCCTTACGTCCATGAAACCCCGGGTACAGTGGGGCCTTTGAAAAAGGCTAACACATGTAATCATAAGTTCAATAAGGCTAATGTCTATGATGAACTTTTCCAGAGCATTCTACCTATTTGAGTCAATAAATCAGTAGTTTTGTCCATATGATTCTCTTCATACTATTGACCTAACGATTATACAATCTCCATATTTTGATGATGACTTTACCATTCCTATCATGTGTATACAACATTCTACTAGAGATCAATTTCAAATATTTAGGTACACCAAAGGATCAAATTAGAAAACCCTAGTTTGACAAAATTAAAGTCTTCTCAACATGAGTTCAAGAATTGATACTAGCAAGATTCTTTATTAGAATTGTGTTGTTAGTCATTCATAATGAATGTGTGACATGTAATTAATCGTAGTGGTGCATTAGAGTCGTCTAGGGAGAATAAAAAATTCTTCACATACAAGACGAGAATTTCTCAGTCCAGTTTGTCCTAGGTTAATACAGCTGACAACCATTTGAACTGGCTTGACAAAAACCTATGTTGGCCAAGTTTGCCATGGGGCAATACAATTGGAAACCATTGAATCGGCTTGACATAAACCTCTGTCGGTTGAGTTTCTTATCCGTAAGTAATTAGGTTGATAGTTATATTGGCCATATAGGAAGTTTTGTCGATCGAGTTTCCAAGAGGGAACTCGCCGACAACATTGTATGTTAATGTGCTAAAAAGTGCATTTAGATGTTTGAATGGGCTAACGTAGGAAAATATGACATCAGATATGGCAGCAGCAACAAAAATTTCATGTCATATTCCCCTTAGACAACAAATCATGTCAACTACCATGAACTGAAAAGGAGACTTACAAGGCGTATCTCTAGTCCTGGAGTAAGTCCACTGACTATCCTTGTTGCGACATACTTCTTTCTCAAGTCACACATGGACGACTGTCGGTGGCGGCCTCCTAGTCTAACATCACAAATGGTAGTTGACAACATCTTCCTAGAGGGTGGAAAAGGCCTCATCACCTTTACTTAGTCTACATGGACCACTGAGAACTCTTGTTATTCTTTTCCGAACAAACAAGAAGGAGTTGTCCCTTCTAGTCAACGTGCTAGCGTCGACTTGCTCTTGCTTGTTGTCTCTCACTTTTATGAGTAAGAGTTGCTTGGGTTCTCACATTACCACAATTACGGGAAGACATCAATTATCATAGACTATTATTGTATCTCTGGAAAGCCTCAACAACCCCTCTATTTATAGGAGGGTGAGGGTCAAGATTTTAGCTCAACCGGGAGTCAAAGAAATAAAATTTCATGAATCTCCCAAAGCCTGAGAACTATGAACCGGTAAGTGCACATGTGAGTCGATCGGTTCAACACTTGAATCAGTTAGTTTATTATATTTCTCATTTGCAATTGTATTGGCTTTTAATATTTCTTTATTGCACAACATGACATCATCATCAATCCTTGATCTAATCTCATTGATTTACCAAATGGTCGATTCACAACCTAAACCGGTATGTTCATACATCTGAACCAATTGGTTCACCAACCGAACCATTTGATTCAAAATTCTAAATGCCATTCTTGTTTAAATTGAATACCTAACACTCTAATAATCAAGTTTAAACCATAATTGTTATGACCGCATCTGAGCTTAATTGGTAAACTAGGGTTTACCTAGATGATCATCTTATTAATTGGATTGATCATTGCTTGAATATAATTAATGATGATAATTCAATTATGATGTTTTAAACCTAATAAGAACGTTAAGTGTTTTGTTGTTTGAGAAATTAGGGTTTAAGAAATATAAACTCTAGTTGGCTAAAATTAGGGTTTTGATGGTACATGAGTATGAAATTTGATCAGGATAGCAGTGTGGTAAATGATTTTTCATATTTTCTACAAATTTTTATTTAATTGAATTTTGGATATGATATTTATAACTCAATCATGCATATTGGAGAAAAATTTCAGAATATTTGAGTGTTCTTTGAATGTGGTTATTGGTCGAACTATACTTCGACCAAAATGTTGACACAATGCTTTTTAGTAGTGTAGTATTTTATTTTTAATTCTTTATTGGTAACACCAAATGATATAAAATTTTAAATGGAGATCTGAAACTCAATCATAAACAACAAGTAAAATTTTCATAATTTTTGGATGGGTTTAGACCTTATCAGTAAACGAATTGCAGTAACTAACATTTTTGTAGAATTCTGGATAGCAGTACACTATTCGATTTTTTATTATTTAATGGAAGCTTGTAATGATCTCAAATTTTAACTGAAGCTTTGTAACTTAATAATACACAACATGATAAATAATAGATTTCCACAAGGGCGCCATATTCTCAGAGCCCAAACTATGTGATTATAATAATTTTTGGAGAAGTTTTGATCTCTGAAATACACAAATTCACAAAAACCTTTTTATGACAGAAAAATCTGCTGAAATAAGAAATCATTTAGTGAGGGGTCAATGTGAAATTAACCCAAGCAGTTTAATTGCTCGATATGGTCAGCCTAACACAAAAGGAGCTCTCATAATTCTTGATTCAATCCAGAGAAACGAAATCCTAGAGAGAGAGTTAGGGTTTGAGAGTTGATGGAGATGTTGACCTAGGGTTTTGCGGTCCGAGGAATGATGAAATCATGTAAGTTTAGCTTCTTTGGATATAGTTTCAAGGTGAATATTATCTCACATGTCAAAATTCCGTCCCTCCTCTAGTTTGATCTAAAATGGTATCAAAACTTCCCCTTTTCTCACTCTTTCTTCATAATCCCTCATTTTTAGGGTTTTCTAGTTGAAAGGAAGAAGAATTGGGTGAATTGATAGGGATTTATATGGATTCGATATTTTCATATATGGGATGCATTTTTAAGGTATTTTCACACCTTAGGGTGAGTGGGAACTTCCTTTAAACAGTATATTGCACGAAAATTGGTTAAATGAACCATAATCTTTAATTGTTTAGTATGCAACTACAAACCCTGAATTATCTATTTGTTCTAAGTTGTTGCAAAATGATATGAAATGGATTCTTCCTTTGTTTAAATTAATTTCATATGATAAAATCATATTATAAATGTATATAATGCATTCTAATGAGAATTCCCTAAGTATTCGTAGAGGTTATAAGAGTAAACTGAAATATAGGGAATTTGTCTATGAATGAAATTTGTTGTATAAGTAAATAGAGAAAGTTGCTTATCTAGATCCCCTTGGTTTTGAATGATTTTTATCTAAATTCATAGTATATGTATGTCAGATACTATCTTAGATTTCATTTAAAGTGATAGTGTTTGTTTCGTATCTCAGTGAAGAGGGTGAAACCCTAGATGCGAGGAAAGTTGGATATTTGCAAATAGATATCATGAAATCCATTCGAAGGGATTTTCTTGACATGATAGACTTTATTTATTCAATGTTATTATTGATGCATGATATCCCAGTGAATGGCTTGGAAACCCAAATTCAACTCAGTCCCAAGGTTTCATACATATGTTGATTTTATATGATTTGTTGATAGTAGTCTTTATTCAGTGAATGTTTATGTCACATGAAATCTTTATGGGAGCCATGGGAATAAGTTGTTGCCTAGTGAGAGGTGACAAGATGTGTGATGGCCTTGTGATCCATGAGAATACTTGTACAACCAGTGAAATGAATACCTTGGTCTAAGGACCTAGAGGTAATGGTTACCTATTACAGAGGTAACAATGCTATGTGACGATCTAAGGGTTTGAATACCCAGATTCAGTAATTATGATAATGATATGAAGGGATGAGAATTCCCAGTAATGTGAAAAGGGATTGAGATCCCATGTATCATGTGTTGTAAAGATTTGAAAAGTACATGATAGATGTATTACACCTTTCTTTGTAGCATTTATTGTGATTAAATGAAACCCTAAGGGTAGGGTGTTCAATGAATCAAGTATTGTGATATCAATGTTCTCAGCTATTATTAATAATTCTTATAATGATGAGTAATTAACTCTTAATTGAGTTATGAGATGGACAACTCAAGATTTGGGTTGATATGCACGTTCTTTGAGAAATTACAAATAAGTTGTAGGTGCTATTGACGATTACTCATATGTCAAGTAATTAACTCTTATTAGTGTAATAAGATGATAAATTGCACGATTCTAGTGTGTATGTGCCAAGTGGACATGTAATCTGTTTATTTAAGAATTTTAGTCTGCCTACATGTATAGTATGTTGATTACTCAGTATATTACAGTGTTTTGAATATAGTGCTCTGCCAAGTTTAGAATGATATACATGTTGTATTATAACTTCAAATAAGTAGACGTGATACCATAGAGATACCAGAGTCAAGTATAAGTAAGAGAAGGGTACAATGTAGAAAGAGCTTTATAGGAATAATAAAATAATAGACTTAGGAGCCTTGAACACCGTAGAACCCCTATGTGAGGTCTGCGCCTTAGGGGTGAAATGACCTAACACTGGCGTATTCCTCAATGACCGATAGTGTACAAGTACCGTGAGGGAAAGGTGAAAAGAACCCCCATCAGGGAGTGCAATAGAGAACCTGAGATCCGATGCAAACAATCAGTCGAAGGAGCGGATCACATGCGCACTCACTCAGACGACGTACCTTTCGCATGATGGGTCAGCGAGGAAATGGGAACATAAGCTTAAGCCATTAGGTGTAGGCGCTTTCCAGAGGTTGAATCTTTGGGTTCTTCCTATTTGACCCGAAACTGATCAATCTAGCCATGAGCAGGTTGAAGAGAGCTCGGAAAGGCCTCGCCACATATGAAATTGAGCACATTTTTACAAAGAAATACCACACTTGTTTCTCGAGAAGAGATGGGAAACATGCTCAATATCATTTGATTGAATAGTTGCCTCAGCTCCTTGTTGTTTGAGGAAACCCCCCCTTCAATTGGTCTTTTTTCACAAAAAGCAGACATGAGATAAAAAATCAAGTGTTTCCCTAAGATTTCGAATAACTGTCCTGAATTCAACTTTGACCCTCGTTCCGATCATTCTCCAGGGGGAGGTTCATTAGCATAATGAATGTTCCATTGTTCCATGTCTGATTTATCGAGTGAAATGGGCTTCTTTCGCTCTAAGAAGGAAAGATGCAGCGTTTAGTATACGGGGGTCGGAACGTGTTATCAGGGGGCATGAGGGACGAAGCCCTAGTGGAAGTCTCCTTAAATTATAGTTTGCAGTGTCCAACATCAACCAGAAGTCCTAGTGGCACTAGAATACAGAAAAGCCAAGAGGTGGCTTGACTCTCCGCCTGTGTGCTCAGGTTAGAGGAGGAGTCTAGTTTAGGCCAGAGAGCATTTCCTGGTAGAGTAGTCAGACTTAGCATTTCTTGGGTGTGTCCGCTAAGTCTTGTATGGTGTGATCGTAGTGCACTACGAGTCTTCGTATGTAGAGTACACGGCATATGATCAGGGCATAATAAAATGAATGAGACATCAAACAAGTGTGTACAGTTATTCAATTATTCTTTTATTTTTGAATTATTAGATCTCATTATGATCAATCAAACATTTCATATATTGATTCACTCTTATAGATATTTATAGTATCCTGCCATATTTATGATTGTCAATTATTAGACTCTTTAAAGCTTACTACTGTTATAATTGATATCAATTGCTCAAAAGTATATATGTAATTATATCAATGCTTTAGACTGTTTCTTTGAAGTACTCATTCACTGAGCAATTAGGCTCACCCCTCTACTCACAATTTTTAGGGAAATCACATGGACTTGAAGAAGATATCATTGCATCAGAGTAGATCTGGCACAAGAGTTAAGTCTGAGTATAGTTAAGTTCAGTCGGTCCTTGTCACTCTAGGTCCTTGTAAAGAAATAAGAGAGAGTTGTAAATGATGATGTATAACATTATTCCTCTTTTAGCAATATGTGAGAATCAGCAAGTCTTATGTGCTTAAAAAGTATGAGGCACATAATGAATGTTCATGCATGCATTTATACTGTTGAAATAAGATTAGAGAAATCAATGTTTAGATTCCCTTGTAAAGTTGGTTTATGTGGTTCAATGCGAGAAAACAAAGAGTTTTGAAAGAGAAGAAAAAGTTAAGGGTGATCTTTGTATTACGTTAAATCCTAATCTCATGATTAGTGGGAATTGTGAGATCGGGGTGTAACAATAATCATGAGTAAACTTCTTTTCCAGGTGTATCCTACGTGTGTGATCCTATAGGTCCCAATTTACGTTAGCAGTGAATGTCCATAACTAATTTATGACATCACAAGAAATGACTAGTATCTAGCAAGACATCATTGCTACCCAAGTAATTGGAAAGTTGGAGAATAACTTCAAGCTACAATGTGTGATTAGTGTTATAGTGATTGTATAGTTCCTTTGTCTCTGATATCCAGATTGATCTTGATGCATGGAAATGACATCCTCTTAAATGTTCCATCCATGCTCCTTGAACTAGAACAGACTCTCTAAGATAGATGTGAACTCAGTATCACATGTAGACTCACATGATCATGGCCATGCATTTCTCAGTCTCACTTATTAAGTTATCAAGATATCAGACTCATGTAAGAGGGATAAATCCTATCTACATCACTCACATTCATTCTCCATGTGTAAGAATGTATCCAAGCATTGAAAGATCTAGAGGGGGTGAATAGAGATTTCTGGAACTTAAAATTAATTAAACAATCAAACCAAAGAAGGAGGAGGAAACAAGGAAGACACTTGGATGTAGAGTGGTTCCTACCTTTGAAATCAAAGGTAGTCAATCTACTACGTAATTGTTTCCAATTGGGATTTTGAAAGTGATTTATTTTTTACCTCATAAGGATGTTACAAAAAATACAATCACTTTCTACACCCTTGAAGTATCCTTCTTGTTGAAGTAGCCTCAACCTCCTTGAAGCAGCCTTCTTGAAGTAACTTCAAGTCCTTGGAGCAGCCTTCACATCCTAGAAGTAGCTCAACCGCCTTGAGATAGCCTTCCTTTAGAAGTAGCTCCAACCTCCCTTGAAGCAACCTTCCTTGAAGTAATCTCAAGCTCCTCTGGAAGCAACCTTCTTCACAAAGAAGTAGCTTCACCGGTGCTCTGACAAGCATCCTCTACGATCTTGGAGTAGCCAAGGAGAAATTTCAACCTGTACCTATGAAGGGGGATTGGAATAAAGGAATACAACAATGTTGCTCAACACTTTGATCCTATATCAAGCATTAGAATCTCCCATCCACTTAGGATTAATGTGTCTATGTGTGGTGGCTAGGAGATTGTGGCTATAGGACTCCTTTCTAGAGCTCAAGGATAAAGACAACAAGTAAACCTTAGCTTGATTGCTCTCAATAGTGAATGCTCAAGTGTAGCTTGGTACTTAGGTGTCCTAAGGTCTCTCCTATTTGTAGGAATGGTTTGCAAGTACTTAGGGACATTCTATAGGTCTTTTAGAGTGTTCTTAGTGCTTAACTAGCCATTAGGTATCCATTAATTGACTTGTAATGGCTAATTGTTTCGAGCTGAAAAGAATAATCCAGAAACTGTCTCGGTCAAGGAACTTGTAGACCGAGATGTGTCTCGGTCAAACTTTTCTTCAGCTGAGGGTTTTGGAGCAAAAGCGTTGCAACGTCTATTTCCAACTCCCAACTACCAACTACCATCCACCCAGTCTAACGGTTGCAAGCTTTGGACCATTGCTTATTTTTGACCGAATGCTAATTTAGAGCACAATTGTGTAAGTTGTTGAACATTGCTTACAATTTTTATTGAGGTGTTTCTCGGTCGACAAGAACTTCGACAGAGTGTGTCTCGGTCGACCTATTCTTCGACCAAGGGTGTCCCTGTTTTAGGTTTTTGAATCTCCTTCTTAGTGTGTGATTTAATGTGTGTTGGTGACTCTAACTTTGGGGGAAAACCTATTTAAGGTTGTGAGTGGATGAGGAATATATAACGCTTGATTTACATGATATCTAGGTAGTTGTACATTATATATTTGTACAAGTTTTTACATTGAGTACAATCATGAAAATATTAACAATTTAAGCACATTGATCTTCCATTTGTGTTGATCTTCAACTATCCACTTTCTTATTTCCTTGAATCCTAAAATACTCAAATAGCACGTTAGATCCACAAGAATGAAATGTATATCATCATCAAAATAAAGGGTATATTAATGTCCAATTTAGCCAACAATCTCCCCCTTTTTGGAGATGACAAGCATTTCTAAATTATAAACAAAATTATTAAATGAGATGAGTTTCATACCTAAGATTTACCTTGGATGAAGAACATATTCTTGTTTTGATAAAATGTGTGTACAAAACATAGTATCCATCTCTTAAAGAATATAGCATCAATTAATGTTAAGCCAAGAGAGCATGAAACACATTTATTTTGATTTTATATTATCTCCCCCTTTTTCATTTCAAAAAGATAACCATATAATCATATTATTATTACTCCCCTTGAATTGGATACTCTCCCTCAATATCATACTCAAATTGTAAAAACAAAGTGATGGAAAAATGTCCAATGAAATCCACAATATAAATTTTATTATCACGACCAAGAGAACAAGCTCAATTACATTGAAACAACATAGAATAGCAAGATAAACTTTACTAGAGTGATCACAATGAACTTTCCCACTCACTACATAGTTCCACATCACTTGAAAGAGCTTAAAATTACATCAACTTCAGAATCTTTCCCAAGAAATGGAGCACCACTATTCTACTTGACAAGTGTTTGCCAATCAAGTGCACCTATCTTTGTGAGAGCATATGCTTCCAGGAATGTGGGTGTCCGGTCAAATTGGAAATGGGCAGCTATGTCCTGGAGTTGCATGGGTGGGTACTGAGTATGGGAAAGATCATGTGATGGAGGTGATGGAACTTGGGTGTAGTTTATTGAAGGATTATAAGGATAGAGACTCCCTGGATAGAGTGAATATGGGTAAGTATGTGGAATATTTGGAGACAAGGCTCGCATTCATTGATTGAGATAAGTCATGGCATGGTGATTATAGTCCAATTGTCTCCCAAATTGAAAGGTATCCCCTTTGAGATAACACACATCATTGGTTAAGTTTTCTATGGAGTAGCTAGGAGGAGTAGGAGGTGGCGGATTTGCTTCGGTGGATGTTTCTCCTTTAGTCCTAACCCTCTTGTGTCCAAATTCAAGGCCCATCTTATCTACAATGTGTTTGGTGAGTTTTTGAGGATGCCTATCACACTTCTAGTTAAGATCCTCTAGGTTTTTGTCAATGCAAAATTGAATGATTTGACATACAAAATCAACAAATGGGGGATTTCCAGTAAATTCAAAATGTTGGAAAAGATGATGGTGAATGAAATTTACTGGAATACTCTCTTAGATAGCATAGATTAGATACATTCTAAATTGTGGAATTTCTATTTTATTTGATCTAGGGTAGACATGCCCAAGGACCGAGGGGAAAGGACTAAGATACCTCTATCTAACTACGTACTACCTTCTAAGAACTTGGGTGATATGATCCTTCAGCTTCCTCGTACTGAAGCTGACCTAAAAAATGTTTTAGTAGGTTAGTGAGCTACAAGCTCAGTGAATAGAATTTCACCCAACCATCGCAGATAACTCATTTTATGATTATTAATTGGAATAAAATACAAGATAATACTATACTGAGCAGATCTAAGCAATATAATTTAAATGACAGGAGATGTCAACATTTCATTAAGAAAACAACTATTGCAAGGTTGTAGATACGATTAAATAAGAGAGAATACTAAAATTTCATTTAAAGGACAACTGCTATGAAACTAACTCAAATCTTTCTTAACTCTTTAACTTATAAGAAACTCTATGAACCTATATGAACATATTTTATCTTATTCCCTGATCATATGCAGTGTACTCTATACATGAAGACTCGTAGTGAACTACGATCCCACCGTACAAGACTTAGCCGACACCCCGAGATAGCTAAGTCTGACTACTCTCCTGGTTTGCAACAGGAAAATTGTCTCTCTAACCTCGGCACTCCTATTGTGTCGTAAACTGGACTCCTCCTCTAACCTGAGCACATAGGTAAAGAGTCAAGCCACCTATTGGCTTTTTTATACTCTCGTGCCACCAAGACTTCTGGTTGGTGTTGGACATGCTTTTCTGTACTCTAGTGCCACCAGGACATCTAGTTGATGTTGGACACTACAAACTATAATTTCAGGAGACTTCCACTAGGGCTTCGTCCCCCATACCACATGTTGGTACGTTCCAACCCCTGAATACTGGACGCACTGCCAGGGTAGGTCGTTTCACCCCTAAGGCGCAGACCTCACATAGGGGTTCTACGGTGTTCAGGCCCTTAAGTCTATTATATTATTATTCTAGAAAAGCTCTTACTACATCGCATCTCTCTCTTACTTATTCTTGGCTTTGGTATCTCTATGGTACTGAATCTATTTGTAAGGACCCTAACCTCCATTTTGGGCTTACCCTGTTTGTTTTGCCTAAACCTTGTGCTTGGTTACTTGCTAATCATCTTTAGTGATGATTAGGGTTTGCTTGTGCTTAGTTGAGAGTTGGAGGTGCTACTTGCAAAATAACCTAAGATAGGGTTGGAAAGCAAGTTTGTCACCTTGAGAGATGTCTTTCTCTCTCTTTGCTTCCTCTAGGGTTGAGAGGAAGGTTTGGGCTCGTTCCTTGAGTTGTCTTGGGCTTCATTGAAGCTCTTTTGGGCCTTGTTTTCCCTTGTTTGGGCCTTGCCTTGCTTGGTTGAGCCTTGTATCGAGCAAGGATGCTTGTGTCGGCCTTGCTTTGTGTCACCCATGGGGTGTATTAGGCATGGAGGTAGAGAGTATCGGCCATGGACCATCTTTGACCCCTTGACCTCGTTTGTGTCACCACTAGTGGACACTTGGTGCATAGTGCTTGCATGTGGCAATAGCCTTGGACATGTGTATAAGGTGAGTTAGTGAGGTGGCTTTTGCCCTTGGACAAGTGTCCTAGGTGGGCGACACATTACCTTGTTTTCTCCTCCATCCTCTTCTATTTATGCCTTGCCTTTCTCTTCCTTAGGAACCCTTTTAGCTCTTTGTTGCTCCTCTCTTCCTTGGTGCACGATACACCTACCCTTTGGAGCAAGTTGGTGGCCTATCCTTCTCCCTTGGTGGTGATCCCTTCTTCTTTCTTTAGCTTGGTGGCCTAACCCTAGGTGGGTCTTATCTTTTGGTAAGCATCTTCCCTCTCTCCCTAGCATCTTCTTCTCCATCTTTCCTGCCTTTAGGCCATGGTGGTTATGGTTCTTGTTCCTTTTTTTGAGGTGGCTGAAGTGGTGAGCTTGGAGCTAGGAGCTTGAAGCTTGGAGCTTTGGAGCTTGAGGAGTTTGCTTAAGGCGGGTTAGATAACTTCTACCCTAGCTATACTACCTTCTCTATGCTGCATGTTTCATATATGATGATGATCAGCCATTGCATGTTATGGTTCTTGCTCTAGTATATGTTGTTGATCTTATGGATATAAGGAGCATGATGTTGTTGTTGTTGTTGATGGTTTATATGCCTTTACACCTAGTTGGCTGAACCATGGTTTAGGTTTTCCTTTTTGAGCAACACTCTTTTCTCTCCTTGGTCTAGAGAAGTGAGTTTGAGCTCTAGTAATGTGGGCAATACCCCTCTCTCAATTAGGTTGAGAGGTGAGCTTGTATTCTAGTTGCTTGAGCAACACCCTCCTCTCACCATGGATTTGAGAGGTGAGCTTTTGACGACCTATGTTGAGGTGGATCCTTGTGGTAGCCCGACTTGTGAAAGAGGTTGTACAAAACCCCTCTCTTGGTTGTTGAGAGGTGATCCAACCTTCTTGATCAATTAGGGTTTGGTGCCCTTGTGCTTGAGGTTGAAGACGACCTTGTTGGGTTGTGTCTTGCACGATATGACTTTGGGATAGTGCTGCCTGATAACCTTCTTGTCTTGGGTTGTATCCTTGGCCGATGTGCCTAGTTGGAGCTTGGTTGGTGGTCGATACCCATGTGTGCTTGGGCGTTATGCTTTGTTGAGTGCCCTGCACGACACACCTAGTGTAGGTAGTTGGCTTGGTGCCCTATGTGCCTTGGACGTTATAGAGCTCAGTAGGTTATCCTTGTGTTAGGCGACATGGTTTAGTTGTGGTGATGCACGATATGTCCTTGAGGTGTAATCCTTGGCAAACATTCTTGCTTGGGCGTTTGGATGACCCCTTGTCGATATGCCTAGTTGAAGCTTAGTTGGTGCCCGGTATGGTCCTTTGGTCGATACCCTTGGTGGAGTTGATGGATGGGTGATACACCTATGATGAGTGGCTGATACACCTTGAATAGGTGGTTGCCCGATACATCCATGTAGAGAGGACTCCCGATACACTCCCTTGTCTTTAGGTGGTCTTGGCCGATAGACTTGATAGCTTGGTACCCGGTACAGCCATGGCCGTTATCCTTGTTTATATGAGCTTGGGCGATATGGTATGGTGCCCAGGATGGCTTCGGCCGATACCACCATGTCTTAGTTGAGCTTTGACTTATATGAAGTGTTGGATGATATGGCTTCATGCTCGACATGCTAACCCTAGGATGCTGTCTGTATGATGCTTCATGGCCATGTACGACACCATTCTTGGGCGGCATGGGTACCCTGGCCGATAGGGTTAACCGTCGGATGATGCTGAGATGGTTGCACGATAGGGACGCCTTGGGAGACACCCCTTTGGTCGATATGGCTCATGTTGAAGGTTAGCCCGATAGTGAAACCTAACCCTAACCCTAGCTTGGTGCACGTTAGACCCTTGGCCGATAGTGTTGCATGTTATACCTTGGTGATGGCTTCCCGACACCATGAGTGGAACCTTGGTGCATGTTAGAGGATGTGTAGTGTTTGGCGGATATGGCGGTGAGTTGCTTTAGGGTTTGGAACCCTAGCCGGTACACCCTTTGGTGAGGGTTGGCGCTGCTCGCCATACTTTATAGTGAGGGTTGTAGGAGTTTTGGTGAGGGTTCTGATAACCCGGAATATATATAGTTGATAGTTTCATATTAATAATGATAACACAAGTGATATGATATAATCACCTTGAATCATGCAACTATGATGATGAGATAAGATGATAGGTGGTGAACCATGTATGTTTGGGAGGATATGATGTTGCTATACATGATGGTGTGACACATGCATATGGTCACAAGTATAAGGCATAATATATGCCCATGATTAATAATAATACTATGAATGATAAAGCTTGTGTGATATACCCATGGATGCTTCTTTATACTTGATAGCATGATCATTCTGTTAATCCATGATGGCTTCATTAATCTTTGCGAATGTGTATACTAACCATGCAGGTATTTCATGGGGATTCATAGCCTGGTAAGAGCTATGAGATATATGTGCTTTGACTAGCACAATGTGATGATAATCCTTGTTAATAAAATAACAAGTTGATAGGTCTGAGGACATGATATAAGGCTGAGTGCCTAGTTGAGGTGTTATCCTCTGATGATGAGATAAGGGATGCGTTCCCAGGATGCCGATACATGATTATGATGCCTTGAGAGGCAGTGGTTGATATCATGAAGGATTGAGGTCCTAGGACAGTATGTTGATGGCAATAATGATGTAATGTTATAAGGCTATGTTATACTTTGTTTTGCCTCAACAATTGGCTTAACGCATACTAATCAATTATAGATGAACATATCATGTAGTTTGCCCTGGCCATAGATCCATTAGCATTGGTATTTGGTGATGGTGAAACAGGTTTATCCCGCGAGATTACCTGGAGCGCATATTTTTGAATATGTGAGGTTTCCCCTAGCCTAAAATAGGAGGGTTGAGTGCAACTATGGTTGCAGACTCAGGATATATGGAGCATGATGAACATACCCATGGCTCAGGATATGTGATGATGAGCATGATGCGTTCATGGCTCAGATGTATGTACTAGCACCTATGATGAGGTGAGCTAGAGATATGGGTAGCTTGCGGAGCTGGCCCATAGGCTGAGGCCCTATAAGCATAAGACTGTGGTCTTGCTTGATGATTTGTGTACTGACCACGAGAAGGTGAGGTCATGGAGTCCAGATCTCCTTTGACCTTGTATGGCACTGGATTGGCTTCACAACCAATGGTTGGATTTGAGCAGGGAAGGCTCACTTCCTTAGGGCATAATAAAACGTAACCCAACCAAATAAGTATATCTTTCTTAGAGCAAAACACGGAACATTGATTGAGGCCTTGCTTATATAGATGATCTAGTTACACCTTGCAGATATGTGTACGATCCTTATATATCTTGTGATAAGTTCTTATAAAGCTTATCTTATCAATCATGTTCCACAAAGAAATACTTGGTTATATGCCTCCCAGATATCTTAGTGAGCTTGATGGTAATAATAGCTTTGCTCAGTATGCTGCTCTTGTCATACGCTTTATCAGTTATTTGTTGTTATCTGCTTTAACCTTTGAGGTTTTATAGTTCGGCGGGGAGTTACGTTTCTCGCTGGGACTGTGTGTCTCACCCCGCTGGTTTACACCCTTTTTAGGTGATCGCTCTAGATACGGTGGTGGTCGTGAGGTTGCGACCAAGCAGCAAGAAGAGTAGTAGAAGGCAAGAGATTGACATGTTGCTGTATTGGTGGTTTTGTAGTAGAGTCCTGGAAGTCATCCTTGTACTCTCAGGTCCTTGGAAGTGTTTTGACGACGTTTCACGATGTTTAGCTGCTGTAAATTTTGTATACCCTACTGCTGGCCGTACGTGGTCGTTCTGTATGTATAAACAGGTGATGAACTAATATGCGCTGTTGCGAAAGTGGGTGACTTTAAGTGGTGAACATATCATGCAGGTGATCTTGAATATATCTATATATGACATGATCTTTTTGCAGGGCCTGGTTGTAAATGTTCTGTATGTATGATTTCCGCAATCAGTTTTAATTAACCCGTATTTTCGGTAATATATGGTTCCGCATGTTTTCGTGTGTCATCTCATTGTCTGTGTGATGGCGGGGTGTCACACTATTAATTTGAAACTTATAAATACAACATGAATATCATTTCTAACTTGGTAGTGTAATATGCTCAAACACGGTAATTTATTGAGAAATCAACATATTGTACTTGCACGTAGATTTAAACAAATAGAATAGTTGTCAACTTGGCACATACATACTGAAATCATGCAATTAAACATCTTAAGATATTGATAAGGGTTGATTACTCAACATATGAGAAATCATCAATAACACTTGTAAATTATCTAAAATTCCTAGAAAAACGTGCACATTAACCCTAATCCTGAGTTGTGCATCACTTAACCCAATTAAGAGTTAATTACTTATCATGACATGAATTATTGATATTAATTGATAATTTCAAATGATTTCTTTGAGAAACGTGTCCATTCGTGTTAAGACTGAACCATGCACATTAAATAGGGAGTGTGCAACTAGGTTTCCATTGCCATTTTCATGTCATCATCATTTCTTTGAAACCGGGCATCTATTAACTTACTAAAAATGTACATGGGTTTATACCCAAATTGTACTGTTATTGGTCGTGTGCTACTGTTTCAACATTTAACTAAGCAATTTAGGTTTCGATCAATCATGTAATCTCACTAATCTAAATCACATTCATCAATCAATTAACTAGCATCGTACAAGTGTAACTAAGAAATTCATGCAATTTAGAAATTAAGCGACGTCGACACTGCCCGACATATGAGTAAATGCTGATGTTTGCGAATAACACTGATTTCAACCGAAACATCTGATTATTTGAGTTATACTTGTGTTTGGGAGTGAGATTCTACTCGCCATATGTGAGGTGACCACAGTTCAACTGGAAACTTGTCTAGAAGCCAGTTTTCGGGTGTCAGCAGGTCATCTCCAACCTTGGTACTATTTTGGAACAAACATGCTTCACGCACAGGTTCTACACACGCACAAATAGAGAAGGAAACCTTGGATGGGTGCTGCTCGCGGGCTAGGGGGCTGTAGAAACAAATTTAGGGCTCTTAATCAGAGTCAAAGGCATCGACTTCATGGTGCTAGCTATGCCCAAGAACCCATGGCTGCTGCTTCACACAACTACTACTGCTTGCTAGATGGGGCGTCGCCCCTTGCTAAATTGAGACACATGTGGCGCAATACGGGTGGGATGTTGTGGTTTCCTGTCTTGGGCTCTTGGTCAGAGTCGAGGGTAGCATTTGGTGGTGATGGTCATGCCTAGCTACACCTGGCCAGTGCTGCTGTAGGTGCAGCTGCTGCTTCTAGCCGCCAACACATCTCTGTAGGTCGGGCACTGCTAGGGTAGGGTAGAGGAAGAAGAAGGGCGGAGGAAGGAGAAGGGAAGTAGGCCGCCTACGGATCGGAGCTAAGGAGCTCAAAATCACCCACACACCCTGTAATGACCCTGACTTGGGTTATGAGGGAACCATATTTGTTTTGGCTAAGTAAGTTTCTTAGAAATTTAATATAATCCTATAAGGTGTTTTGTTATCATGTGACACTCTTATGTTCCAAGTTTGGTCCTGATTGAATGTTGTTTGAGCAATGTTTCTATGTTTTGGACCAAAGTGTAATTTACCCAAGGTGAGGGGTTATATTGCAAATTGTCACATGTTGAACATGCCTTAAGTTTTTTAGCATCATAAGAGAGAGAATTATGCTAATTGGTGGCTTGTGGAATGCCTAAATTCCAAGTTTGAACATGTTTGAATAATGCTAGTACCTTGTGCATCAATTTTGGTACAAATTATAATTTACCCAAAATGTGGGGTTGATATGCAAATTACCACATCTAGAATGTTCCTACTTCCTCTATGTATCATTTAGATGAGAGAGAAAGAAGGAGACACCATTTTTGAATCAATTATGAGTGATGGTAATCTTGGTGATGAAATGACCAAGAAAAGGGTTGAATATGAAACCTTAACTTGAGTTGTATCAAGTTGAAAAGCTTATATATGAGTGCCTATCGGCCAAGGAGCCATAGGATGAGCCTCATATCAGTTTTTAGACTCTTGTAAAAGGCCATGACGTGCAAATAACCTCAAGGAGGTGAAGTTTATCGATTTACAACTTCCTTAGAAAAGTTATATCGGGTTGTGAATAAAGTGGTGATTTAGTTGATATATTTTATTCAAAGGGATAAGTAATGGACGAAAATTCATCCCTAGATTATCCTCAAGCATTTTGCATGTCAATATAAATGTTAATTCATGCATGTAAACATGTCACCCATGCATGGACACGTGGCACCTAGTAGCTCAAATTGATGACACCTCATTTTCACACTTCTTCATGAACAACAAGTATATATACCCCTTTTTTCACCCCCATAGTGAATGTTTTCAAATCCTACCACCTCCTTGCTCTTAGATATCATGCATAAGGTCCTTGTATCGTTCAATAGTGAAGTGGTATCGTGCATAGGGCCTTGGGTATCACCCATAGCAAGATCATATCGGCCAAGTAGGGTGATATCGACCTAGTGAGGTGATGTCGGTCATAGTGAAGTGTTTTGATCACAAGTGAGGAGGATATCAGCCACAAGTGATGGAATATCGTGCAAGGGTAGTGAGGTATTGTGAAAAGGTGAGAAGGAGCAAGAAGGATCTCAATACTTAACCCTAAGGTGAGGCCATGATCATCTTCAACCTTGGATTGAAGCATGATTTTAGGGTTATGATCTTCCTTTCTTTTCTTCTTCACCAATTGCTTATCTATGGTGATTCCTTGTATTTGAAGGAGTTATGAACGAGCCTTGGACTTTTGATAAGTCATCTTAAACATTAGTAACGTGGATCTTTGGAGCTTGGAGATTTGAAGTTGTTCTTAAGGCGGGTTATATAACTTGAACTCTATCATGTTATTATTCATCACCTAAATTGCTATACTTAATGATCTACTTTTAATTCTAAAATTTTCTAAAATAGTTGATGACATTATGAGTTCTGGTGGTTTCTTAGACCTGTTGCCATGAACTATAATAGTTAGAATGAAGGTCTATATCTTGAAGAAGATGGTATCACCTTATAAAGTGATATCGGGTTCAAGCACACAAGCAAGCGCCTCTAACCCGATATGGTGATGCACCTACTTCACTAAAACGATATGGATATAGTTTTATACTTTGTTGCACGATATGGTGGTGTAGTATACACCTCTTGCACGATATGAGGTCAAGCATACACCTCAAAAATGATATTGGGTTAAGCACACACCTCTTTGCCCGATATGGTGTGAAGCACACATACACCTCTAAAGTGATATGGTGTGAAGCACACACACACACACCTATTTGCCCGATATGGTGTGAAGCACACATACACCTTTAAAGTGATATGGTGTGAAGCACACACACACCTCTTTGCCCGATATGGTGTGAAGCACACATACACCTCTTTGCCTGATATGGTGTGAAGCATACACACACCTCTCTACCTGATATGGTGTGAAGCACACATACACCTCTAAAGTGATATGGATGCAAGCATACACCTCAAACCTGATATGGTAAGAACACATACACCTCAAGGGTGATATGGTAGGCACACATACACCTCATACCTGATATGGTAAGCACACATACACCTCTAAAGTGATATGGGTAGCAAGCACACACCTCATACCCGATATGGTGGAAGCACCTCAAAACCCATATGAAGGAAAGCACCTTAGATGGAATGTACTTGATGGAGTAACACATGAAGTGTCTTATATCAAGTCATACATTAATAGGTATGGAGTTTAATTAATATTGATTAATTAGTCTAATGAACCTCGAAGGAAAGGTTGAGCCAACTTAATAAAGTATGAAGTAATCAACATCCTAGTAAGGATGAGAGAGAAACTCATACTTCTGTGATAATCATGAAATGAGCATACATTGATACTCCTAATATGTGTGGAGACTGAATCAGGGTTTGATTCTTGATAAATGTACTTGAAAAACCTAGATGGTTTTATAAGAGAAACCTTAACCCTAATGAAGGGTAATGATAAGAGTTGAAATTATAATTGGTTAATAAAGGGGAAACCTTAACCATATTGAAACCATGCTGGTAGCATGAGATAATGAGCATAGCTAAGTATGAGCTATGATGTCACATATGATACAATTTAATAGGTCTTGTGAGCCATGTGATTAGTTTTTGCCTAGTGAGAGGTGACAAGATGTTTAATGGGCCTTGTGAGCCATGTGATTAGTTGTTTCCTAGTGAGAGGTGACAAGATGTTTAATGGGCCTTATGAGCCACGAGAATAGTTGTTGCCTAGTGAGAGGTAACAAGATGTTTATAAAAATCTCATGTAAGAAATGATAATGTTCAAATAAACTAGGAAATGGAAACCTAGTAACATAATAATAATAATAATAATAATAATAGTAAATGGATACAATAATAATAATGAAATCTTAATCATACATGCTTTATGCTTATAGACAAATAAGGGCCATAGTGTTTTGAATATGCTTAAAGGAGATAAAAGGAATACTTGTATTATATAAAGGATGTGAATAAGTATGATGGCTTGGCTAAGGTATAATGCCTAGTAAAGGTGATGTGGTATTCAGTGATGAGATGCACATGATTGGCATAGTCCAATGTCTGGAATAGATGCACAAGATTGGCATAGTCCAATGCCTGGAATAGTTTTATAGGATTGGGATAACCCAATGCATGGTTGTTAATCACAAGATTGGTAATCACCCAATGCCTTGTTGTTTATCACATGATTGATAATAACCCAATGCCTGGTTGTTAATCACAGGATTGGTAATAACCCAATGTCTGGCTGTTAATCACAGGATTGGTAATAACCCAATGCCTGGTTGTTAATCATAGGATTGGTAATAACTCAATGCATGGATGTTAATCACATGATTAGTAATAACCCAATGCCTGGATGTTAATCACATGATTGGTAATAACCCAATGCCTGGCTGTTAATCACAGGATTAGTAATAACCCACTGTCTGGCTGTTAATCATAGGATTGGTAATAACCCAATGCCTAGTTGTTAATCACATGATTGGTAGTAACCCAATTCCTGGCTGTTAATCACAGGATTGGTAATAACCAAATGTCTGGCTATTAATCACAGGATTGGTAATAACCCAATGTCTGGCTGTTAATCACAAGATTGGTAATAACCCAATGCCCGGTTGTTAATTACATGATTGGTAATAACCCAATGCCTGATTGTTAATCACAGGATTGATAATAACCCAATGCCTGGATGTTAATCACATGATTGGTAATAACCCAATGTCTGGCTGTTAATCACATGATTGGTAATAACCCAATACTTGGTTGTGATATCACATGATTGGCATAGTCCAATACCTGGAATAGTTACACATGATTGGCATGGTCTAATGCCTGGAATAACCTCACAGGATTGGAAAAGCCAATATCTAGACAGATGATGATGATGATGTATATTCACATGACTGGTACAATTCAATATCTGATTAGCAGATTGGATGAGGCTAACAGATAGAAATGAAAATGATTCATGGATGTCATACCATGATAACGAGTATCACAGGATAAGATTGAGATGTTGATATAGTATGATGGGTAAATGATATACATGTTCTTCCTATTTCTTATAAAGAGAATAGATGATTTACTGCTCTATCATAGATAGTTGTAATGCTTTAAAATATGAGAATGTTCTAAACTGCTTATCCTCTACTCAGTTCAATACTATTTAGATAATAACATTTGACGGAGAGTTATATATCTCGCTAGGACAATTGTCTCACCCCATGGGATCCACATTTTTAGGTGGACGTGCACGAGGGGGAATGAGACCGTACTATAGAAGGATAACAACAACAACATGGACAACAATGGCATCTCAAGTTGAGTATATTGTCTGTCGTGTCTTATAGATAGAATTCCTATGTGTCATCTCTATACTCTCAGGTCCTTGGACTTAGTACGTGTTGGTTTTATGAACAATATGATGTTTTTGCTTGTATGCCTCAAGGTTTGTTGTTGCTTTATGTATATGTTTTGATAAAACAACTGTTATATGTTATCCTCAAGAAGAGATGGTACAATGTATGTACAATATATGATCAATGTGAATATCAGGTTTTGGTTCTTCCTTAAAGAGTTTTCTTGGAAATGGATCTCTCTGCAAAAATGGTTTTAATTTTTAGTGATTTTTGTTAATCTGTTTCTTATGATTATTCCGCATAATTAATAACGATTTGGTTCGTTTTGGTGGCGGTCGTCACACCCCCCCTCTGCTGCTCTCGTTCAGACAGGTTGGGTGCCGCTCAAGCGGTTTTGGAAATCTAATGGGGGAAGAATAAGATAAGGGAAAAGGTAGCCGACCCACTAAAGGGGTAATTTATAGTATTGGCCCAAGAAATTTAAAAATGCCATAACTATGGCCTCGGGGGTCCGATTGAAATGTTTATTTTTTGCAAACTTTCAAGCACGAAATCCACTACCTTCTCAAGGCAAGAAATCAAGCTAATTAGACTGTAACACTAGATCAAAGCACTAATTACATCTGTGAGTACTTAACTCAACTTAATCAACTTAATGATGCACTACACATTGTGCTTACTGGTTAATCGTGGAGTGGGTCATAACAATCTCCCTTACTTATAAGAATTTCATCCCAAAATTCCTAAAAGAGAAAAGGAAACTTGTTACGCATCTATGACTCAAGCTCCCACGTGGCTTTCTCTAGGTTGTAGTTCCTCCAAAGAACTTTCACTAACGGTATCTCACAATTCTTGAGTTTCTTGATCCTTCGATCAACTATTTGTACTGGTCCTTCAACATATGACACATATGATATGAGATGTACAGGTTCTGGGTCCACTATCTTCTCTGTACCAGGGTAACACTTCTTCAACATCGATACATGAAATACATAATGTATATTAACCAACTCAGATGGCAAATCCAACCTGTAGGCTACAGGTCCAATCCTCTCAACGATAAGATATGGGCCCATAAACCCAGGAGTCAGTTTGCCTCTCTTGCGAAACCTCAACACTCCTTTCCATGGTGAAACTTTCAGATACACTTCATCATCAACCTCAAACTCAAGAGGTCTATGTCTCTTCTTAGCATAACTTTTCTGCCTGTCATGTGCAGCTTTCAACTGTTCTCTGATCATTGTAATATTTTTTGTACTCAAATCCACTATTTCTGGTCCAAGAATCTCTTTTTCATCCACCTCGTACCAACATACGGGTGATCTACACTTTCTGCCATACAGAGCTTCATACGGGGCCATACCAAGACTGGAATGGTGACTATTGTTGTATGCAAACTCTATAAGGCTCAAGTGTTCTTCCAACTTCCACTGAAATACAAGACACATGCTCTCAGCATGTCCTCAAGAGTCTGAATGGTCCTCTTTGACTGACCATCTATTTGCGGGTGAAAAGCTATACTGAACCTTAACTTTGTGCCCAAAGAACGATGCAGCTGATTCCAAAACCGGCTACTGGTTGGGATGATATAATTGAAACTGGGATACCATGCAGCCTGACTATCTCATCCACGTATATCTTAGCCAACTTCAGGACATCAGTTTGATATAATTGAAACTGGGATACCATGCAACCTGACTATCTCATCCACGTATGTCTTAGCCAACTTCAGGACATCAAACGTTGACTTAACAGGAAGAAAGTGAGCAGACTTAGTTAGTCTATCCACAATCACCCATATTGAGTCACAACCTCTAGGTTTCCTGGGCAACCTACCACAAAATCCATTATGATATGTTCCCACTTCCACTATGGTATAGGAAGAGATTGCAAGGTACCTACAGGTTTCTGATGCTCAGCCTTAACCTGCTGACACACACTACATCTTGCCACGTACTCAGCTACATCCTTTTTCATACTTGACCACCAATACAACTCCTTAAGATTCATGTACATCTTAGTATTGCCTGGATGCATAACGTACATCGATGCATGTGCTTCCTCAAGAATCTGTTCTTACAAATAACTGTCTCAAGTACACACAACTTGTCATGCTGATACAACAAACCATCATCTAAAAATTTGAACTCTGGTCTTTTTCCCTTTGTCATATCCTGCATGATCTGATGTAACTCACTGTCACTCTGCTGAAGTTCCTTGATATGATCATAAAAGGTAGGCTTGACTTGCGTCTGTGCAATCAAACCACTCTGCTCTGTCACCCCTAAGTCTAAGTTCAACTTCCACATTTCTACTAGCAGGTCTCTCTTGAAACATGCCATAGAGAATGCATCAGATGTTGAACTTGACTTCCTGCTGAGGGCATCTGCTACTATATTCGCCTTACCAGGATAATAATCTATCCTCACATCATAATCCTTGATCAATTCTAACCATCTTTGCTATCTTAGATTCAGATCCTTCTGGGTGAAAATATATTTCAAACCCTTTTGATCCGTAAACACCTGACATGCCTCACCATAAAGATAGTGACGCCATGTCTTCAGAGCATGAATTGCCGCAACTAAATCCAAATCATGTGTTGGGAATTCTCCTCATTTTTTTTAAGATGTCTAGATGCATAAGCTACTACCTTGACTTCATGCATCAACACACAGCCTAAACCTCTCTTGGAAGCATCACAAAACACTATGTAGCCCTTATCTGCCTCAGGCAGGATCAACACTAGTGTTGTAGTCAACTTATTCTTCAAAATCTAAATACTCTTCTCACAGTTGTCTGACCAGACAAACGGTGCACCCTTTCTTGTTAAGCATATCAGAGGTGACGCTATAACACTAAAGTTCTAGATGAACCTCCTATTAGAGTAACCTACCAATCCTAAGAAGCTTCTGATCTTGGTAGGAGTCTTAGGTTGCTCCCACTATAGAACAGATTTGACTTCTTAGGGTCAACACTTACTCCATCTTCTGAGATGACATGTCCAAGAAAAGACACCTCACCTAACCAAAACTCACACTTACTGAACTTAGCATATAACTGATGTTGTCTCAACAACTGTAATGCTATCCTCAGATGCTACTCATGTTGCTCATCATCTTTGGAATAAATTAAAATGTCATCTATGAAAACCACTATGAACTGATCCAAGAACTGCTTGAAAATCCGTTCATCATATCCATGAAAGCTGCTAGGGCATTAGTCAGTCCAAACGACATGACCAGAAACTCATAATGCTTGTATCTTGTTCTGAAAGCTGACTTAGGAATATCTGAAGCCTTTATCCTCAACCGATGATATCCAGATCTCAAGTCTATCTTAGAAAAGATGGTCGCTCCACACAACTGATCAAACAGATCATCTATCCTTGGCAACGGGTACTTATTCTTGATGGTGATCTTATTCAATTGTTTGTAGTCTATACATAACCTCATAGTACCATCTTTCTTTTTCACAAACAAGACTGGAGATCCCCATGGTGAAGAACTAGGTCGAATGAAACCCTTATCCAGTAATTCCTATAACTGGATCTTGAGTTCCTTCAACTCTGCAGGTGCCATTCTGTAGGCCGGTAATGCTATAGGTTGACTACCTGGAAACACCCGGATCTCAAAGTCTATCTCTCTTTCAGGAGGTAGACTTGGAAACTCATCTGGGAAAACATTTGGAAACTCACAGACCACTGGCACATCCCATAGGATAACTATACTCTTCTCTGCTCTAGTATCTACTACATGTGCCAAGAATGCCTCACAACCTTTCTGCAACATTTTATCAGCTACAACGGTTGATATGATACATGTAGGCAAAACTTTCCTATCTCCAGAATAGACACAAGAAAATCCACCCCGTTGAAAGATAGCCTCCTTCTTCCAACAGTTTAGTTGAACTCGATACGTCTCTAGGCAATCCATACCCAAGATAACTTGAAAAGAGTTAATATCTAGGGGTATAAGATTATCCGCGATGGTGTAACCACCAAAGGTCAACAAACATACAGGACCAAACTCCATCAACATTGTCGGTTCACCTAACGGAACCCTCAACAACAACTCAACCGGTAACTCCTGGGTTAACATGTTAAGCTCACAAGCTAAAGAACTATGTATAAATGAGTGAGTAGCACCCAGATCTATCAAAACTGTAACTGAAATGTTGTTAAAGAAAAGCATTTCTCCTGTAATCACTCAAGAAGAAACAATACCTTATTGTGGTGTCAAAGAGAAGAAGCGTCCTGAAGCTCTTCCTCTCCCACGATGTCCTCGTTGTCCTTCCCTAACACTGGGTGTTGCACCACCTCGGGAACCTGAAGCTACAGAGGAACTGGGTCCTCTAGCTGGAGCCTATCTTGGAACATTCTAGTATTGTGACTAGGAACCCTGTGACGCTGACTGATGTAACTGGGGGCAATTCCTCTTGAAATGTCCCATGTGTCCGCACTGATGACATCCTTGAAACTCTGTTCCCCAACACTGTCCAGAGTGCGGCTTCCCACAGATGTCACACCTCGGTACCTCTCTCCTTGGCAGACCTATCGCTGAAATTGATGATCCAGATGACCTTCCTCTTGGCATATTGCTCCATCTCCCTGGACTAGATCTTCCCCTACTCTGAGAAGATATCACATCTTCAAATCCTTGTTTACTGAAACAGCCAAAACCACATCCAAGCTTTGAGAAGAACCCGCTACCACTTCCTCGGTGACCACTACTAGTCGGTCCTCTGTCGAAGTCTCTGGGTCTCTTTCTATTCTCATAACGCTTATCAGCGTTCACTGACTCCTCTACACATCTTGTTGCCTCATCCACATCATCTCCACCACCTGTACCCATCACTTGAGGTTCAAGTCCAATGTGGCTCTCAGCTTGATCCTCATGACCACATCCTCTTCCTTCCATCTACAATAGTATAGCAGAACACTTCATGTTAGAAAATTGTAGTTAGAAGGAAAACACCTAAGTCCTAATCCTATTGGTATCTTATCATCCCCTGACCTTTACTTAGAGTAACTACATACTCAAACCTAGGTTTTGATAACAAATTAATTGTGATGCCCCGATCCCCGTGCCACCTGTGATGACCCCGGAGACGGGAGAGTCATCCTTGATAAAAGATCCTTAACCTTATCTTTTCTTAATCACTTAGAATTAACTTAAAGGAAAAACCTAATAGCTTGAATAACATCGGATCGTAACAAAACTGCGGAAGCACTTACCATTTACCTTACTTGGAATAAAACCAAACTTACACAACATATTACATTGTTCATGCAGAAAGTAAAACACAACAGATAACTGAAATCTAAACTACATATTACATTATATTCTCTCTCTACCACACAACATGCCTAAGGACTGAAGGGAAAGGACTAAGAGACCTCTATCTAACTACATACTATCTTCTAAGAACTTGGGTGATACGATCCTTTAGCTTCCTCGTGCTGACGCTGACCTAAAAAATGTTTCAGTAGGTTGGTGAGCTACTGGATCAGTGAATAGAATTTCACCCAACCATCGCAGATAACTCATTTTATGATTATTAATTGGAATAAAATACAAGATAATACTATACCAAGAAGATCTAAGCAATATAATTTAAACGATAGGAGATGTCAACATTTCATTAAGAAAACAACTACTGTAAGGCTATAGATACTATTAAATAATAGAGAATACTAAAATTTCATTTAAAGGACAACTGCTGTGAAAAAACTCAAATCTTTCTTAACTCTTTAACTTATAAGAAACTCTATGAACTTATATGAACATGTTTTATCTTATGCCCTGATCATATGCAGTGTACTTTACATATGAAGACTCATAGCAAACTACGATCCCACCGTACAAGACTTAGCCGAAACCCTGGGATAGCTAAGTCTGACTACTCTCCTGGTCTGCAATAGCCGCTCAATTCCAACCTTTGGCTGCGAAGCCCAAAACCACTGCCATACAAGGTCAATGGATGATCCGGACTCCATGACCTCTCCTTCTCGTGGTTACTGCACAATAACCAGCAAAGTGGCCTCAGCCATAAGGTCAGTCCCGCAGGCTGCCCTATCTCTAGGAGATAATGAGGTTTACTATCCTAGCTTTAGGGGTGAGAGATGTTGCATAGTAGGTTCCCCTATTCTCATGGCATGAAGTGTTAGGAAGAAAAACGGCCCTTTTGACATCTCCTAAACTAATGGTGTTGTCATTGGTAGAGAGTTTGAATAAAGGATTGCCGGTGGTTAAGTCTATGAAATCTCCATATTCCTCCTCATCTATATATAACATTTTAGGATGTCTTTTTCAGAGAAATAGAAGCCTAACCCATCAACCATGGAAGTGAAAGAGAAGGGGTTATTGGAGTCCCTAGTAAGATTAGCATAAAACTCATTTACTGCTTGGGTGGACCAGAAATGGAATGATGGTTCAAGAAACTTTGTAAATTTTTTCACCTTAAAGAGCTTGGGGAGATCAAGGAGCATGCTGAAGTCATTGGTGTCCACCAGGCATCGAGGAAGAGGAGTCTTTGAGGTAAGCTTGAGGTAGCATTCTCTAACAGAACGTCGTTGAAGGTGGTGTCATTGATGATGCTCAAACCTGTAGTTACTTGTATTCTCTTCCTCCCCGCAGCTTGCTTCTTCCTGCCACGTGCCAAACATGAAGCCATCTTGCACAAATGGAGGTGGAGGAAGAACTAGGGATGAGAGTGCAAGAGTATTTCTGAAGGATAGTTCTAAAAGATCACTAGAGAGGAGGTAGAGAAGAGATCAAGTGAGTTGTGTGTAGAATGGGCGAATTGGGGTCCTATTTATAGCAAATCATGGACCTTCTTGATCGACCTTTTCATCGACCGAGAGCCCAACGACTCTCTGATGACACTCCCCGCAATGGTCAGTTCGGTCAACCGTTGCAATTTGAAAAAGTGACTATAAGATGGAGGGTTCGATCGAGAATTTTCTCGAACGAGGACGTTTTGCAAAAAAAAAAACCGGTTCACAAAATTTTTAGAGAAAAAATTAATTCATCAGTGCCTTGTTGGACGAGGGTTCCATCGAGTGGAAGTCAGTCGACAAGTTTGTCGACCAAGAATCATCTCGGTCTAGCATAGTTCAGCCGAACAAGTGTCTATGTGAGTGGTTTTGGTGAATTGTTTTGAGCTTGTTTATGTACTTGTGCATGATAGTAAATTATTGTGACAAAGAATCATTATGAGGGTATTTGTGCAATAAACATAACATAAAATTCAATTAGAATTTTGAGCACATATATCAAATAATACATTTTCTAAGGAAGTAATAAGTAACATCTTTCTTATATATTGAAATTGATCAAGAGGAAGAGGTTTGGTAAAGATATCTGCTAATTGCTCTTCAGTATCAACATGACGGAGAGATATGTTATTTTTTGAAATATGATCTCTCAAGAAATGGTGTCTAATTTCAATATGCTTGGCACGACTATGTAAAATAGGATTATGGGCCAAGTTTATAGGACTAGTATTATCACAAAAAATCGGCATAGAAGAAAATGAAAAACCATAGTTGTCGGGTCCCACTCTTTTGATCAATATAAATACCAATCATTAGAGATAATCTCAAAACCTAAACCCAGATTATGAAATAAAATAATGAATTCTCGACAAAGGTGATTAAAAATATATGAAAAGCATAGATAAATTTTTCCTCTTTCTTTCTTCACAAATTCATAAATCAATGTCGCATCATGAACATCACATCCATATATCACAAATCATATTCAACTTCATTAAAACCAGAATCAAATCTTGTTCTCATATGCTATTCAGTTTACATCAGATACATGTACATTGCTGAACAAACTTAATCTACAACCCATCCTGGGAAAGAGAGAGTATAGGGATATTCTAATCTATCTAGATTATATTATTTATATCTTCTTTATCACAACCTCTCTACTGGATAGCATTATACCTAAAAACATTTGAAACAACCTCATGAGACTCATATAGAGCCCCAGTAAGTGGATACCTCCCACTCAAGCTAGGTACATGCATCAACATCAGATTAAATATAACAAACTTAATAGAAACATGCAGATATTGAAAAGTCTAGTAGATAAATCTATCATAAGTCATTTCTAACTTACAATGATAATCTAATCCAATAGATAAGATAATCACTTAAACCAATTATAACTTTGAAACATCTTTTAAAGCATGTCTATGAACAAATCAATAGATACTTCTTAGTTCATATTAAGAATCCTACTGCATGAGTAATAAGTCAATTTATAAGCATTTTGAATCAATACATAGCAATAACATTTTCTTTGTGACACTCCACGAGCCGGACCAGGAACACATCCTGCACTCATGAAGCTGAAGTACACATAATACACAACTACCAAACAATACTATCAAATAGCAAGCAATCCAACTCATATTCAGAATGGATATAAATCCCATCATTTATAACTTGTCAGCATGACAGATCATAATATGAAATAGAAAATGTACATAGCAACATGATTAATTTCCTCAACAAGAAGTATAATCAACGATAACAAATCATCAAGTAGCAGTACAAGGAATGTAACAACCATTCCAATCATGTTCTACACGGCTTATCATCTTTTATTCATTTGCTCTGAAACTACTTAGCTTGTACCTCACCAAGTAGAAGTTGTCACGCCTGATTCTCATGTCAATGACTCACCGTCACTATCTTAGGGTTTAGTCGGCCACCCTAAGATATCAACAACAGACCCTGGCTACCTCAGGATTTCCTAAAGCGGCTCACGTCCTCATCTCATGTACACAAGATATGAACCAACAAAGTAATAATCACATATCACAATATTTCACATATTTCATTTCATCAGAGTCTATTCCCTCTGGACATAGACTTTCACAACAAGGATTTAGGGCCAGAGCCACTCCAGATGACTCACTCTTAAATCCTGGTGGTATAACCTTTAAGGTCTTGATCCACACTCTGGAAATCCTTCTCATAATTTATCGATTACTAGAAAGAGATCTGTTTTGTTTCCCCAGTGTGGTCCTCGGGGGAAACTCACGGTGTTCAGGGCACCTAACTAGATATTCCATCATTTCACTTGTTATTTGAAACATCCCAACTCAAACAAAATACGATCACATACTAACTAGTGGATTACCAAAAATCATAGGAAATTAAAACCGATTTATAACAAGCACCATAAGATGAGGCATATTACATCTGAGCCAACACTTTCTTTTCATAACATATTTTCAAGGTGCTACAACATAATTTCCCATCATCTCATTACATGAAATAACTGTCCCACATGCTGATTTATTACATCAAGGTACATAAGCCGAAAACCATACATGTCGATCATCTTATCAGAAACATTGAAAACTCTCCCGAAGACCTGAGTGTATAGGGATGACACATAGGACTCTACTGCTAGACACTATCTATTTCACCATGTACGATACATCTGCATATCATTCTCAGCTACATGATCTTTATCTCTCCATGCACGTCCACCTAAAAAGGTTTTTAACCAACGGGGTGAGACACACAATCCCAGTGAGAAACATAACCCTCTATCAACTTTATTACTAACACAGATAACTGAGCAGATAGTTCAACCAAACAACAGGTAATTACTAACCAATTATATATATACAAAGGAATATGAAGAACATGTATATAGAGAACATATGAGAAAGCTTACATCATCCAAGGCCTCAACCAATGTTTTGTATTTTGCCTTTCAACAGATATACTAAACGACTTGATTAGAAATTATTATGCCCTGAGGAAGTGAGCCGTACTGCTCAAATCCAACCTTCGGTTGCAAAACCCAAAGTGCCATACAAGGTCAATGGAAGAGCCAGAATCCACGACCTCTACCCTCGTGGTCAGTGCACGAGAACCAAAGTAGGACTGCAGTCTCTTGCTTAAGTGACCTCAGTCACAGGGTTAGCTCACGCAATATACCCTTTTCTCTAGACCTCCTTGGTACAAGTCACGACGCTAATATACATTGAGCCACAAGCCTATTCACCGTGATCTCGAGCCATGAACGTATTCATGCTCTATTACACTGAGCCATGAGCCTGTTCACCATGCTCCCAAGCCATGAACACATGCATGCTCTATCACACTGAGCCATGGGCATGTTCACCATGCTCTTATACACATCTTGAGTCTAAAACCACAGTTGCACTCTAATCCTCCTATTTTTGGCTAGGAGAAATCCTGCATATTCAACAATATGCACTCCGGGTTAATCCATAGGAGAACCCATTTCACCATCACCAGCTACTGACGATGATGGATCTATGGCCAGGGAAAACTACATGAAAGGTTCATATGTAATTAATTATTGCATTTTAAGTGGATTGTTGGGGGAAACCAAGTTATATTAAGCAAACCATAAACAAGAGTAAACAACATATATTCCATTAACTTGTGTCACACTGTTACTGCTATTCTCAAAGCCATCAACATCCCCATATTGCCATGGGATATCAATCCCTCATTTCATCACATAGAGCCACCGCCTCTCATAAGGTTTCATCGTCATACATCATCATGGGATAGCAATCCCTCATATCACAACTAGAGGATAATACATCAAATAGGCACTTAGGTCATAAGACCTTTCACATCATACTAGTGATACATGTTATCTCATCATCAAGGAACATTATCATTTCTCAGATATTTCACATATACCAGGTGCCACACAAGACACATATTCACATAAGCATCATAGCCCTTTCCTGAATATGTATTTCAATTAGTAACACATGCATGGTTAGATTGCACAACAATTGAGATAACTTATTAAAGAGACATAACATGATTATCACATCATTAGGATTTGGAACATCATACATTATCATGAACACATGGAGCATAGTATCTTAAATGGTATCTTAAACAATACGCATTACTATCACCATACCAAGGCTATCCCACCATACCCTATGTGATGCCCCGATCCCCATGCCACCTCAGATGACCCCGGAGACCGGGGAGTCATCCTTGGTAAAACACCCTTAACCTTATCTTTTATTGATCCTTAGAAATAACTTAAAGGAAAAACCTGATAGATTGAATAACATCGGATCGTAATAAAACTGCGGAAGCACTTACCATTTACCTTACTTGGAATAAAACCAAACTTACATGACATATTACATTCTTCATGCAGAAAGTGAAACACAACAGATAACTGAAATCTAAACTACATATTACATTATATTCTCTCTCTACCACCTATTGTGTCATAAACTGGACTCCTCCTCTAACCTAAGCACACATGTAGAGAGTCAATCTACCTATTGGATTTTCTGTACTCTCATGCCACCGGGACTTTAGGTTGGTGTTAGATACACTTTTCTGTACTCTAGTGCCACCATGACTTCTGCTTGATGCTGGACACTACAAACTATAATTTAAGGAGACTTCCACTAGGGCTTCGTCCCCCATACCACCTATTGGTACGTTCCGACCCCCAAATACTGGACGCACCGCCAGGGTAGGTCATTTCACCGTTAAGGTGCAAACCTCATATAGGGGTTCTACGGTGTTCAGGGCCCTTAAGTCTATTATTTTATTATTCTAGAAAAGCTCTTACGACATCACACCTCTCTCTTACTTATTCTTGGCTTTGGTATCTCTATGGTACCTAATCTATTTATCTGACACTTATAAATACAACATAAATATCATTTCTAACTTGGCAGTGCAATATGCTCAAACACGACAATTTACTGAGAAATCAACATACTGTACTTGTAGGCAGATTTAAAAAAATAGATACTTATCAACTTGGCACATACATACTAAAATTATGCAATTAAACATCTTAATATACTGATAAGGGTTGATTACTCAACATATGAGAAATCATCAATAACACTTGTAAATTATCTGAAATTCCTAGGAAAATGTGCACATCAACCCTAATCTTGAGTTGTGCATCACTTAACCCAATTAAGAGTTAATTACTTATCATGACATGAATTATTGATATTAATTAACAATTTCAAATGATTTCTTTGAGAAACTTGTCAATTCGTGTTAAGACTGAACCACACACATTAAATATAATAGGGAGTGTGCAACTACGTTTCCATTGACATTTTCATGTCATCGCCATTTCTTTGAAACTGAGCATCTATTAACTTACTAAAAATGTACAACCTGGGTTTATACCCAAACTGTACCATTATTGGTCGTGTGCTACTGTTTCAACATTTAACTAAGCCATTTAGGTTTCAATCAATCGTGTAATTTCACTAATCTAAATCACACTCATCAATCAACTAACTAGCGTGATGCAAGCGTAACTAAGAAATCCGTGCAATTTAGAAATTAAGTGACGTTGGCACTGCCCGACACCTGAGTAAACGCTGACATTTGTGAATAACAATGATTTCAACCGAAACGTATGATTATTTGAGTTATACTTGCATTTGGGAGTGAGATTCTACTCACCGCGGGTGAGGTGAATACAATTCAACTGGAAACGCGTCCAGAGGCCAGTTTCCGGGAAACAACATGTCATCTTCAACCTTGGTACTGTTCTGGAACAAACGTGCTTCACGCATAGGTTCTACGCTCGCATAAACAGAGAAGGAAAACTTGGCTGGGTGCATCTCGTAGGCTAGGGGGTTGCAAAAACGAGTTTAGGGCACTAAATCAGAGTCAAAGGCGTCGATTTCATGGTGCTAATTATGCCCAAGAACCCATGACTGCTGCTTCACGCAGCTGCTGCTGCTTCACGCAGCTGTTGCTGCTTCACGCAGCTGCTGCTGCTTCACGCAGTTGCTGCTGCTTGCTAGATGGGGTGCCACCCCTTACTAAATTGAGATGCAGGTGGCACAATAGGGGTGGGATGATGTGGTTTCCTGCCTTGGGCTCTTGGTCAGAGTCGAGGGCAACATTTGGTGCTGCTGACCGTGCCCAACTACTCCTAGCCGGCGCCACTGCAGCTACTGCTTCTGGCCACTGGCACAACTCTACAGGTCGGGCACTGCTAGGGCAGGGTAGAGGAAGAAGAAGGACGGAGGAAGGAGAAGGGAAGTAGGGCGCCTGCAGATTGGAGCTAAGGAGCTCAAAATCACCCCCCTCTGCTACTCTCATTCAGACAGGTTGGGCACCACTCAAGAGGTTCTAGAAATCGAACGGGGGAAGAAGAAGATAAGGGAAAAGGTAGCCAACCCACTAAAAGGGTAATTTACATTATTGGTCCAAGAAATTTAAAAATGCCATAACTATGGCCTCGGGGTCCGATTGAAATGATTCTTTTTGCAAACTTTCAAGCACGAAATCCACTACCTTCTCAAGGTAAGAAATCAATCTAATTAGACTGTAACACTAGATCAAAGCAGTAATTGTTTTTGTGAGTACTTAACTCAACTTAATGATGTACTAAGCATTGTGCTTACTGGTTAATCGTGGAGTGGGTCATAACACCCTACTTCCCATGTCACCATGAGTACCATCCCTAAGGATTCATATTTTAAGGATTATACAACCATGATCTATCATCAATCATTATCAAAGGTTCACCTATCATCAACCATAGGTAACCACCATACTAAGGTTCACCACTTGTTCATCATACCTCATCATCATGACCAAAGATATGGCCCCAAGGTAACACAATAAACATACTAACATCTAGGTCCCAAGATAACACCTAGGGGTATCGGGTTAGGGCATAACCCTCACTAAAGGTGTCACCTACCCTCACCAAAAGCAGGCAGCAACCAAACAAACCCTCACTAAAAGTCAGTATCAACTACAAAGCTTCAACATCACAAACTAAGGTGATATCTGACAAGGTTCATATCAGGTAAGATCAACAAGCTCCACCTATGTTTGGTATGGGGCAAAGCATGACGTGCGAGGAAGCCACAAAAGCCATATCGTTCAAACACACCTCATCCCATCATGGTCAAGGGACCATCTTCCAGGACATTGTAACACATCTTACTTCATATTGGGTTAGGCAACCTTGCAACCGTGTCCGCCAAGGACCACATAACCTTATAGCAACTAAGGTATCCTCTAGGTCAGCCCCAACTTGGTCAACTCCCTTTTTACCTCGTCCATGATCATTGTTATTATGCATACTATCTAAGCCAATAAACTTCAAACCCTAGGATGCATATTATATGGTTCTCATATATAACTCCATAGCATCAAAGCTCTCAACATGTGTCGTCCTAGACACCATATCGCCCAAGCTCAGAGATATAACAACCTATACCTCCCTATGTGTCGAGTAACCAAGCATGTACCGGGAAAAGGCATCATATATTCATATAGGGTATAAGTCAAGCACTCAACCCTTGTGTCGCCCAAGCAATCATGTACACAACGTGCTCATACCGAGTTAGCATCATATCATAACGTGCAACGCTGTGTCGGGCGACGCCTCACAGTAGGCGACGTCTCATGCCGGGCAATGTTGTGATGGGAAACGCTCTATCGGGCAACACCATGGAGGGCAACACACCTACATGGGGTAACGAGCAACACTACCTAAGGGGGTATCGTGCAAAGAAACAACAACGCCATGCAACACAACAGAAATGTTAGGCAGCGCGTCACAATAGAGTGTTGGGTAGCACTATCCACGAGGATGTCGTGAAAGGCACCAACAGCCCTAATGCCCAACACAACCCCATATCGCCAAGGAGGACAACAAGGCGACCACCTACTGTATCGCCCAACCCTATCTCAACGGAAGGAGAGGGATATCGGGCAACAACCCATCCAAGGTTTAGTTCTAACATCCAAGGTAGACGGTGGTCAAGACACCCATCAAAGCACCATATCAGCCAACGCCTTCAAGGGATATCAAGCATCACTAACCATCATGGGTGTCGTGCAAGGAAAGGCCATGACGCCAAAGGGGTCAACACAAAAGGGAGATATTGCCCAAGAGCTCAACTCCTCCAAAACACATATCGACCAAGGGACCAACTAGGTGTCAACCAACCATAACATCCAAACCCTAACCCTAGGGTCAGAAAGGGATATCGGTCACAACACCATATCGCCCAAGGATACCAAGAGTTTTGGCTCACCTCTCAACAACCAAGTGAGAGGGGTTTTGCACAACCTATAGCATATCGGGCAGCAAGGGTATAACAACACCCTATCGTCCAACCAACTCAACATATCACCCAAACAAAGGATGAGCCTATCGGGTTCCTTATGCCTAACCAAGGATACCCATCACCAAAGGCATAACCACCCCATATCGTCAAGGTACCAACCAAGGGTTCAACCCCAATAACATGTCGTGCAACTAGGGCAGATCATCATCTCAACACTAAGGTCAGCACTTCTATCGGCCAAGCTAACATGTCACCCTACCATCTAGAACATAGGCTCACCTCTCAAGTCCAAGGAGAGAGAGGGGTTTTTCCGAAGGACTCACTACTTCCTCATACATATTGGATCTTAAGCTCACCTCTAAAATAAATGAGAGAGGGGTATTTCTCATGATCCATCAACCAAAGCATGACCTATCGGGCAAGGCACTATATCAGGCAAACACTATATCGGGCAACCTATGCATATCGGGTTGGTCATCTTCAACCTCAAGACACCCCATACCATCCCGCACAAGGAGAACAAGGTAAAGGAAGTAATAAAACGTAACCTTTCCATTAGATCATATATCACGTTCAACATAAACAACTATCACAGGGAAAGGTGTCGATCTAAAGGCAAGAGTCTATTTAAGCACATATGAAGAGTGAAAATAATAGAGATGAGTGAGAGTTATGTAACCCGCCTTAAGATGATCTCCATGAAATACAACAAGCTTCCTGATCCAAGCATCAAACCCACGTTCCTCACCATGAAAATCATCCATCCAAAGCTACAAACTTACCTTCGGTACCATCATAATCACCTCAAGAAACAAAAGATGAAGAAGAAGAAGATACCATGGTTATGCTTAGCTCAAGAAGAAGAAAAGAGAGAGAGGACCACGGCCTCACCTACTCTCATCAAGGGTCCATCCATGGCCGAGAGGGGAAGAAGGATATGAAGAAGAAAGCACAAAGGAAATCTATCAAAGAAGCATGACTCACCAAGATCGAATCTTGAGCAAGAAATCTCCATGGGCAAGGAACTCGGCCTCCCAAGCTCCATGGGGATTTCCTTAAGCTCCCAAAGCTCCTAAGCTCTCCCCACACAAGAAGGGGAAAGAGGTGGACTAAAGGGATCACTTTGGTAAAGAGGAAAGGAGTTATATACACCAAGGAAGAGAGAGGTACAAAGGAAAGGTGTCATACCCACATAAACTTAGATGCCACTTGATCATGATCTAAATCCACTTGTAACCAACCAAAATCCATATGCACAACCTAGTGATACACTCTAGGCTGTGTATCATGCAGCTGGCCAACCTCCATGGGCGACACACCCCCTAAGCCGATACATACCCCAAGCTTCTACCCGATACACTAAAGGACAAGATAGCACATGTGACATATATGGCATTAAGACTATATAGAGATGTCACTCCTCGACTAATATCCAAACAAGGCACCCAAACCTTCATCCACATTATAGATGATGCCAAACTGAAGCAAAAAAGCTCTAGAGCAGATAAATTGCATATTAACCCTCCACTTTGGGTAATTTGCAATTTACACCAAAACTAGCACATAAAGCACAAGCATCATCCAACCAAGCTCAAACTTGGAACATAGGCCCTCCACAAGGTGCCTCAAATCATCATACTCTTTCTAATGGTTCTATAGAACTAAAGGCATGCTCAAAATGTAACATATTGCAATATAACCCCTTACCTTGGGTAAATTGCACTTTTGGCCCAAAACAAGCAAACATTGTTCAAACAACATCCAAACAGGACGAAACTGGAAACATAAGCTTGTCACATGGTATTAAAACATCTTGAGGGATTATATTAAGGTTCTAATCACCTTTCTTAAGAAAAGCAAACATGGTTAGCCCAAAGCATGGGTCATGGTCCTTACAAGCCATAAACCCCTAACAAGGATTTCGTCCCTGAAATCCCAAGCGGAGAGAAGATGAGTCTTACTCACACATCACATCATACTTCTCCACAAAGCTCCAGGGTGTCACAGATCTATGACTAACATACTCTCTCTTCCTCCAGAACCAACATAAGGTTTCCTGTACCGATCACAGGCTCAGCCCTCCGTCTCATCATCCTTTGTGTGGTAGCACTCTTTAGATACTGGAACATCACATGCAACTTGTATCACTCAGGTATCAGTTCCTTACTGATATGTACCAACTATTCTATGTATTTTCACAAAGGATGCCTCTAATCCAAGGGAGATCTATCTCAAAAGGGATTATCACAAGATACATACTCTACCAACCACATGTATACACATAACATACCTCATAAGGCATTGTACAAAACATCTCGAGTTAGAAACAAAGAGTAAGGTACACCACATCATCTTAGATTCAAGGCTGCTACAACTTCATATCGATTTCCAAGAGCACAACAAACATCAACTTGGGTCAGAACATGTATGCACCGTCTCAACTGATCTGGCTAGGGATCGCAAACCTTATTCATCCGTCTCTAACCGATGCACCTCATGCCTCGACCTTCCTTTACCCGAGACTTAGCTAGGAGTATTCTAAGGAATCATGCTTAAGTTGATGAACTTTTCCCAAGACAATCTTACAACAGTTCCTTTCATTGGGTGCATACCTTTTGTCGTCATGTTTATGCATAGTATAAACCCCTAACATGTGATAGCCATACTATAAACACTTAGCCAGGTTGATCAAAGCCAACTTCTCCATCTGGGACCACTTCACACCTTTCTAAGGATATCCATTCCCAGGATTATCTCAATCCTCAACATGTCACGTGGAAAGAGGTTCACTTGACTATCCTATCCTCGAAAGGGAAGGACACGAGAAGGATATACTTCATCCAATACAACCAGGTCATCCAACAAGGCATTCAACAACAGGCTACTTCTCTTTTGGCCAACAAGAAGGAAACATCTGCCACACATCCTATAAGCGTTCAAAGGAGGGTACATCCTAAACTGGATCAATTAGAGTAGAAAAAAGGCAAGAAGAAGACAAAACGAAATGGAGCGACTCCATCTGACCTACCAGCAAACATGTAGGTTAACCCACTATTCTGGTTAACTCATCTCACAAGATCTATTTGTTTCTTGTTGCCCTCCGCTCCCTAGTCAGACTATCCAATCCTCACTTCCTTATCCTCATCAGCGTTCCTCTATGTTTCTAAACTGCTGCCTCAAGGGTCACCTCACAGATCTAGACTCCAAAACAAGCTTCAGCTTATGGGTTCAAGGTCAATGATGATCTATCAAGATGGTCCATTACCATACCTCCACGATCCAAATCTCTTGACTCTTAACCCTCACACCAGAAGACATGTTCTCACTTTCTCATACACTTGGTACTTCTCATATACTAGGATTCCTTACCTTGGTATCCACTTCATGGGTCAAAACTCATCGCTTTAGGTATCACATCCATATTCTATCGTCGTCACCAGATCAAAACATGTCAAGAGGATCCTATCATCATCTCGAAAAATCATCTATCACAAATATCTCCAACTTGGAAACTAAAGCCCAATATCAACTGATACTTTTCAAAGTATCCAACCAAGATCATTTCAAAAGCATACATATCAAGTGACACAAGGTCCACTTGACTGTCACTCCCTCAGAAGGAAGGAACACAAGGGAACAAAATCCTCCTATAACCCTATCAAAACATGTGGTTTCATATCGAGGGGAGGAAATTACCACTTTCTTTGATCCTTACATGAGTTTTCAACTATTTAAATATCATTAAACCTTGTTCCATTTAGTTTTATCCTGTTTCTTCTTGGTTTCCTTGCAATCAACACAGGAATCATCAAGACAATTACATGTCATTACACTTTTTCCCTTGTTGTCGTTGTATCATTTTCATGATTCTTTCCTGATTATATCATATTTTCATTTTCTCTTTGCGAAAAAGATTGTTACTCTTCTCATATTCTTTATTGAACAAGGATCATCTCCCTTGTTCCCTTTTACTTATCATGAATTTGCACTTTATACTTTCTTATTTTTGCTTGCGTTCATTGGTTGGTTTGAGATTAACTCAGGTTCCATCTTATTTACTCATCATTTGTTCTTTTCTTTCTTCCAACCTTATCTTGGTTTTTAGGCATTTTCTTCATCTTGTGTAAACTTTATGCTTTAACTTACCTTGTTATCACAGGTTAATCTGTCTTTTGCCATGTATATCTCTTTAGATTACAGTTTCAAGAACTTATCTCATCATATTCTTACATGGATTTGGGTTTCATAGAACGGTTACTTCCTCTTTTGACTATCAAGCGTCTAGGTTTTAAAGAGTTATGGTGCATTTATTTACTTCTTTTATAGAAAGATGAAGGTATTAGTGTCATATTTCTGATTTTTTAATGCTCTTTAGATTGTTCCAGAATGACTACTTGATTAGAGTAATCAAAGAGGAAACAATATAAGGCTCCACACTTACCTTTTTCTTCAATATTTGAATACCTGGACAGGGTATCCAAGTACTGAGATTAGGTAGTATGCACCATATTTTATGTCACGGTCCAACCTTAGACACCATCCTAATCCTAGTCCTAGTATCTCTATAGACTCGGCGAACCTAGATCTCTAATACCAAAAACTTGAAACATCCCAACTCAAACAAAACACGATCACATACTAACCAGCGGATTACCAAAAATCAGGGGAAATTAAAACCAATTTATAACAAGCACCATAAGGTGAGGCATATTACATTTGAGCCAACACTTTCTTTTCATAACATATTTTCAAGGTGCTACAACATAATTTCCCATCATCTCATTACATGAAATAACTGTTCCACATGTTGATTTATTACATCAAGGTACATAAGCCGAAAACCATACATGTCGATCATCTTATCAGAAACATTGAAAACTCTCCCGAAGACTTGAGTGTACAGGGACGACACATAGGACTCTACTGCTAGACACTATCTATTTCACCAGGTACGATACCTCTGCATATCATTCTCAACTACATGATCTTTATCTCGCCAGGCACGTCCACCTAAAAAGGTTTTTAACCAATGGGGTGAGACACATAGTCCCAGTGAGAAACATAACCCTCTATCAACTTTATTATTAACACAGATAACTGAGCAGATAGTTCAACCAAACAACAAGTAATCACTAACATGTTATATATATGGAGGAATATGAAGAACATGTATATAGAGAACATATGAGAAAGCTTACATCATCCAAGGCCTCAACCAATGTTTCATATTTTGCCTTTCAACAGATATACTATACAGCTTGATTACAAATTATTATGCCCTGAGGAAGTGAGTCGTACCACTCAAATCCAACCTTCAGTTGTGAAACCCAAAGCCGGTGCCATACATGGTCAATAGAAGAGCCAGAATCCACAACCTCTACCCTCGTGGTTAGTGTACGAGAACTAAAGTAGGACCGCAGTCTCTTGCTTAAGTGACCTCAGTCATAGGGTTAGCTCATGCAGTCTACCCTTTTCTCTAGCCTGTCTTGGTATAGGTCACGACGCTAGTATACATTGAGCCACAGGCCTGTTCACCATGCTCCCGAGCCATGAACGTATTCATGCTCTATCACACTGATCCATGGGCCTGTTCACCATGCTCCCAAGCCATGAATGCATTCATGCTCTATCACACTGAGCCATGGTCCTGTTCACCATGCTCTTATACACATCTTGAGTCTACAACTGCAATTGCACTCTAATCCTCCTATTTTCGGCTAGGAGAAACCCCACATATTCAACAATATGCACTCTGGGTTAACCCGTAGGAGAACCCATTTCATCATCACCAGCTACTGACGATGATGGATCTATGGCCATGGAAAACTACATGAAAGGTTCATCTGTAATCAATTAATGCATTTTAAGTGGATTGTTGGGGGCAACCAAGTTATATTAAGCAAACCATAAACAAGAGTAAACAACATAGATTCCATTAACTTGTGTTACACTGTTACTGCTATTCTCAAAGCCGTCAACATTATCATATTGCCATGAGATATCAATCCCTCATTTCATCACATAAAGCCACTGCCGCTCATATGGCTTCATCGTCATACATCATCATGGGATTGCAATCCCTCATACCACAACTAGAGGATAACACCTCAAACATGCACTTAGGTCATAAGACCTCTCACATCATACTAGTGATACATGTTATCTCATCATCAAGGAACATTATCATTTCTTAGATATTTCACATATACTAGGTGCCACACAAGACACATATTCACATAAGCATCATAGCCCTTGCCTAGCTATGTATTTCAATTAGTAACACCTGCATGGTTAGATTGCACAGCAATAGAGATAACTTATTAAATAGACATAACATGATTATCACATCATTAGGATTTGGAACATCATCCATTATCATGAACACATGGAGCATAGTATCTTAAATGGTATCTTAAACAATACACATTACTATCACCATACCAAGGGTATCCCACCATACCCTACTTCCCATGTCACCATGAGTACCATCCCTAAGGATTCATCTTTTAAGGATTATAAAACCATGATCTATCATCAATCTTTATTACAGGTTCACCTATTTGTTGGGTTTTAGGGGAGGCAGAGAAGGCAGCGGAAACAAAAATTTTCTTCTCCCGAATCAAGTATAAAGGAATTGCATCAACGTCTATACAATAGGAAGGATGGTTTGTAGAGACATACCTTGTCCCGAGGCTTGCTCGATGACATTACCTTATGGCTTGCGCAGTCTTCACCTCTAGTCTTGGACGGTGTCTGTGTAGCTCCTAGTCTCACCGGGACTGTCAGGATTGACAGTTGTCCTCTGAGCGGTAGAAATCTCCCGCCTCTGAAGTAGTCCACACGGACCACCTAGAACTCTGATCGCCTTGTTGCACAAGGCACCGGAAGGGTCATGTCGGCGTACTAGTCACCGACACACTCTTTTGCCACCAGTTGCCTTTCTACAGTTGTCTTTCTCTTGTTGTGCCTCCCTTATCGGGTAGCACTCACTCAGGCTCTCTTGATTACCACAACCAGAGAGAATGATAACTTTGCAGAGCAACTGGTGCTCTGAGTTGTTGTACCTGAGAAGCCCCCAATACCCCTATATATAGAATAGTCATGGGACAGGGTTCTCTACCCTAGGCAATGCGGGATTAAAGTAGGAGTAGAAGGGTTTGAGATTTTTCACAAAACAACCAACTGCGCCAGCTGAACCGATCGTTTCATGCATGAACCGGTCGGTTGGGGACCTGAGACGATTGGTTCACACCTAAACCGGTTGGTTGGGACACCTGAGCCGATCGGTTCACTTCTAAATCGGTCGGTTCACTACCCAGGTCAGTTCCCGATTGACTTTTCCTCTTTTGTTTCGAATTGATCCAAATACCAATCCTTGTTCCAATCAAATTGGACAAGTGAAACGAAGAGAAATTTCTCACCAACCTGACTTTCCCAACTCGCTCGTTTGGACCAGTTGAGTTGATCGGTTCAACCCTTGAAATGGTCATCTCAACCGGTCCTGAGCCGATCGTTTCATCAAATGAGTCGATCGGTTCACCAACCTGAGTCGATCGGTTCATCATATGAGATGATCGGTTGGGAGTGCAAAATCAGTCGATTGCAGTTCCAATCAATTTGATACTCTAATCAATTGGTCCAACACCTTGAACACTATGATATTGGGCTATCAATCGATTGAGTGTTTAATTGAACTACTAAACATATTTAGTAAATAATCTAAACATTGTTTGTGGACAAACTCCTCGTCCAGGTTAAATCCTATGTGTGTGACCCTGCAGGCCCATTTCACATTGGTAGTGAAAGTCCATAACACTTATGACTTCACAAGCAAAGAGCGGTGCCTAGTCGCACATCAGTTCTACCCAAGAGAACAACTTTCAATCCTACAATCCATGAAATGGCGTTACAGTGAATGTATAATTCCTTTGTCACTGATATCCCGAATGAACTCAAGGCATGGAACTGTCATCTTGTCAATGTTATTCACTTTCTTTATCTCAGAGTAGACTGGAGGAGATATGTATGACATCAATATCACATACTGATTCACATATGCGTGTGCACGCCTATCTCAATCCTACTCATCAAGTGGCCAAGGATATCAAACTCCCTCAGGAGGGACAAATCCCATATCTATCACTCACCCCTCAAAAGCACCATGTGTCAAAGCCACCCAATCATCACCTTTATAACGACCCATGTTTTAGGACTGTGTTTGATGATGTCAAAGTGTACCCAATGGCATGTGTTGGTGTAGTGATTTCAGGTCAAAGAATCACACTCACCACCATCACTGTGAGAGTTGACTGTGACTACCAAATCATGGTTCCATGTGTCACTCTCACGGTGAGTCTGTCCAGTACACTTGTTCTCTAACAAGTACCTATGTGTTTGGTTTGATATCTCCATATCATGATTAATGAGATTCTATCATCAACCAACACCACAATATAGTCTTGTATGTCATTGTTGTCTATCTACCTTCCACAATGACATCCAACTAGGGACATAATAAGAATGTACAAACTCTTAGCATCCATATGATCTCATCATTCAGGTCTTCAACCTGAAATCATACGCCATTGAGTACTGTCATTCTCTAGACATTCAATCTGTTCTATCATTATCTCATACGAATGAACCAGAAAGAATTGGAAGCTTGCCTTTGATGTTTATCAAATCAATCTTAATGTATCCCACCAATCATCCCATGATTGGCTCTCAAGGCATACATACCAACAAATTCCCACTTACACTGTGAGCCAATCACCCTTGAATCATATTCATAGTGATCTTCAAACATGTCCCACATGTTACTATGCTCTAGTGCTTACGCAGTAAGTTATGGCAATACCTTGCCAGAGTCGGTATTAACTGCATGTCTCTCATCTCTTCATTGTACGTCACACGTATGAGATGGAGTTGTCGTAATATGTGATCTAGTATTCCTTTGCTAACCTTTAGTCACATTGCATGACCAAGCACTCCTTATTTGTCATCAATGACCGGAATATCTATAAGTTCATCTCTATGAACTTCCAGATCCATATAGTATCCACTAATGTTCTCTAACACACGGATACTTGGCTTTTCCTTTTAAATGGCTTTATTGGGATGTTTCCATTTATTAACAAACATTCACTTTTATATATCTCATATATATTTTGCGATTAGTTTTCTGTCCTTTTCAGAAGTTTGCATCAGTGTAACTCTTTACAATGAATCCTTCCTTATTTCCATATAACTAGTACTTCTCAAGTATTTATCAAGTTCTTATGGTATTCCAGTAACCCTTACTGGAACTAGACAGACATCCACTCGTCATGTCCCACATACGAGTTATCAGAATGATCATATCATATTGTCATGTCCTACATACAAGATGAATGTCTTTTATTCTTGCCATGTCCATACATGCAAGATAATGGGATGATTACATACATGATAGATCTGTATCTATTCTTAGTGTTCCCATTCTTCATAAGAATTGGACACTTGGCCTTGGGATACTAACTCCATGGACAAGTTTTCTCCCACTAAATCTGTGCACACTGAACCCTTCAGTATAGATTGCCAATGTATTCTTTCTCTTTTCAGGTCAAGAGGTTTTCGAGAACTATCTCTATAGATCTCTATTCCTATTATATAGGAAACGTCTCTATCTTCCCTAAAGATAATTTCCACTTTGGATTTCCATTCTAGAACATTTCCATTTCACAACATGTGGAATGTGAATATGCTCCCACTAAATCATAGATCCCTTCTTTATCTTTGACATATCAGTCAAACCCTTTGACTATATTATCAAAGTAAAGATCCAACTCTAAGTTTCTTGTACTCAATCAATCACATTAATTAGTCCATTATAACTTATAGACTTCATTTTCATTAATGGATTCATAAACCTTATAGGTTGTGTCAAGTACACATCCTTGTTTTATTCCTCATAGGAATGTGGTTTTATATCCGTATGCCAAATCTCTTAGTCGTTAAGTTGCAATCAACAAGCATCATCCTTTTCAAAATTTTATCCATGTGTCTTAAAGATTAAGACTCATTCGCACTTATGGTTCACATGGAAGTCATTTAGGATGTAATGGTCATAAACCATAATTCAAAATTTGGTTCCTCATATTCATCTAGATAGTTGACTCATCACATGACCAACTCATCACATAGATAATCGAGGTGTTTCTGTCAAGGATATAAGAACTCACAACTCCTTGTGATTCTTAATGTCCTTTATTAGTGTGGGGTATTCTTTATTTGAGAAGTTAGTTATTTGATAACCATCCTCTAACTCCTTAGAGTATGACTCCTTTTGATTTAGACATCACCATGCCTTAATCATGAGTTTACTATGATACACTATCATAATTACTCACAAGGTTCTCAAACATTTGGTCCAAGTATTTCATTCATTGATCTCATCAAGAATTAACACTTTACCAAACTCGTACTTCATCTATGATATTCTTGAACACTTCAAGATATTCATATTGGTAGTTCTCTAAACACTGTTTGAAGTACTAGCATTAACTCTAATAGGTGTGTAAATACATCACATGTATTATACCTAATAGGATAATCATTCTTCCACTACCACTAGTGAAGATTGATTAATCATGTCTAAGAGATTCATGTCTTCTACTGGTTCTCTAACCAAAAGAGTCTAGATTTATCCATCATATGGAAACTAGAGATGAATTTCTCATGATAATGTTAATTCGTTGTATGAGTTATCAATAACTTTTAGGTATCATTTTATCTTATGCATACCAAGTACCATAAGATAAATAAGGCATTGCCACAAGGAAACATCAACTTTATTAATTGCCATTATTGTCATACAATATGCAAAAATAAGGTGTTTCTATCCATTGGCAAAGGAAATAGCAGTTTATAACTTTATTACATGCCTTCAAGGCTGAAAATAAACTAAAGTACTCCTATCTATGGCGGCAACACTTGCCCCATTTATCAGATGCTTTACACTTTATATCTTGGTATCATATACCTCAAAAGTGTTATAAGTTTATTTCATGACACCTTCAGGTGGGGACGTCTGTCACCTCTTTTTTAGTTCTTCCAAATAGAGTGGACAATTCCTTTTCCAATGTCTTGGCTTTTGACAATGGTGGCAATTGCCTCTCTTTGTCACACCTCCCTTGGCCTTGAGAGTTGAAGACGACTTGGGCTGATGGCTAGCATCAGAACCTTTCTTAGCCTTGCCCTTGCCCTTGCACTTGGACTTGCCTTTCTTGTTGCTGATCATCATCACAGATTTAGGCTTGTCCTTCTTCATCTGTGCCTTGGCTGTCCTCAACATGCCCAACAACTCTATCAATGGCCTGTCAAAGTTGTCCATGTTGTAGTTCATCACAAAATGACTGTAGGATTCTGGAAATGATTGCAGTATCATGTCAGTAGCCAACTCTTGGCTAAGGGGAAATCCCAGTCTTGTCAGGTTCTCCACATACCCAATCATTTTGAGTGTGTGTTGACCAACTGGATCTCCTTATGTCATGACACACTTGAACAAAGCCCTGGAGACATCATATCTCTCTTGTCGTGCTTGATCTTCATACATGTTCTTGAGATGCTGAATCATCTCAATAACACCCATGTTCTCATGTTGTCTCTACAACTCATGGTTCATGGAGCACAACATCAAGCACTTTGCATTAATGGCATCTTCATAATGCTTCTTATAAGCATCCCTTTTTGCCTTTGGTGCGGTAGGAGTAGGTTCCTCTGGAGCTGGAGTATCCAGGACATAGAGCTTTCACTCTTGAGTGAGAAAAATTCTCAATGTCCTAAACCAGTCGTGGAAGTTGGTCCCATTCAGCTTGTCCTTTTCAAGGACCGATCACAACGAAAAGTGATTGTTGTTTGTTGTCATTTGTACTACAAAAGGAAATATATGCAATTTAGTCCAAAACTCAATTTTGACTTATTTGATTGATTTGAAAGGTTGATATCATAATTAAGACTTTAATTAATTATCACTCCCACTATTTTTGTTCAAATTGATATCCCTCACCATCGTCTCGGAAGATTGCAGCGTACAATCTTCTAGTGGGTCAAGATCCTAAAATCCTCTGAGTCATGGACTAGCTAGGGCTGTCACCCACAACTTAGATCTTCCAGGTAGGCAACTATTGATGGGTTTTGAGGGAGGCAGAGAAGCAGCGGAAATAAAAAATTTTCTCCCAAAACCCAGAACAAAGGAATCACGTCATCGTCTATATAATAGGAAAGATGGTTTGTGGATGCATACCTTGTCCCGAGGCTTGCTCGGTGACAGTTCTCGCGCCTTGCGCTGTCTTCACCTCCGGTCTTGGACGGTGTCTGTGCATATCCTGGTCGCAGCGGGACTGAAGACTCCTGGTCTCACCGGGACTGTCGGGATTGACAGTTGTCCTCCGAGCGGTAGAGATCTCCTGCCTCTGCAGTCGTCCACACAGACTGCCTGGAACTCCGATCTCCTTGTCCCACAAGGAATCGGAAGGAGTCACACCCTCCTGTCAACGTACTAGTCGCCAACACACTCTCCTGCCACCAGTCGCTTTCTGCAGTTGTCCTTCCCTTGTTGTGCCTCCCTTATCAGGTAGCACTTGCTCGGGCTCTCTCGGTTACCAAAACCAGAGAGAACGACAACTTTGCAGAGCAACTGGTTTACACTGAGTTGTACTTTGAGAAGCCCCCAATACCCCTATATATATAGGAGGGTCATGGGACAGGGTTCTCTATCTCGGGCAATGTGGGACTAAAGTAGGAGTAGAAGGGTTCGAGATTTTCCACAAAAACAACCAACTGTGTAACCTGAATCGATCGTTTCATAACTGAAATGGTCGGTTGGGGATCTGAGCCAGTCAGTTGACACCTCAACCGATCGGTCGGGACCCATGAATCGATTGGTTCGTGGTCCTGATCAGTTCCCGATTGACTTTTCTTCTTTTGTTTCTAATTGGTACCAAATACCAATCCTTGTTCTAATCAAATTGGGCAAGTGAAATGAAAGAAAATTTCTCACCAATCTTACTTTCCCAACTTGCTTGGTTGGACTTGAACCGATCGCTTCAACACTTGAACGAATCGCTTCACCCTATCCATGAGCTGATCGGCTCACTAGTTGAGCTGATCGGTTCACCAAGCTCAGCCGATCGGTTCATCACATGAGCCGATCAGTTGGGAGTGCAGATTGTGCAGAATTAGTCAATTGCAGTTTCAATCAATCTGATACTCTAATCAATCAGTCCAACACCTTGAACACTATGATATTGAGCTATCAATTGATTGAGTGTTTAATTGAACTACTAAACTACTTTAGTAATCAATCTAAACATTATTTGTGGACAAAATCCTATGTGTGTGACCCTGCAGGTCCATTTCACGTTAGCAGTGAAAGTCCATAACACTTATGACTTCACAAGTAAAGAGTAATGCCTAGTCACACATCAATGCTACCCAAGTGAAATAGAAAGTTGGAGAACAACTTTCAATCCTACAATCTGTGAATGGTGTTACAGTGAATGTATAATTCCTTTGTCACTGATATCCTGAATGAACTCGAGGCATGGAACAGTCATCTTGTCAACATTCATTCATTTCCTTGATCTCAGAGCAGACTGGGTGAGATGTGTGTGACATCAATATCACATATTGATCCACACGTACATGTGCATGCCTTTCTCAATCCTACTCATCAAGTGGCCAAGGACATCAAACTCCCTCAGGAGGGACAAATCCCATATCTATCACTCACCCCTCAAAAGCCCCATGTGTCAAAGCCACCCAATCATCACCTTTATAACAACCCATGTTTCAGGACTGTGTTTGATGATGTCAAAGTGTACCCAATGACATGTGTTGAGTGTAGTGATTTCAGGTCTAAGAATCACACTCACCACCATCAGTGTGAGAGCTGACTGTGACTACCAAGTCATGGTTCCATGTGTCACTCTCACGGTGGGTCTGTCTGGTACCTTGTTCTCTAACAAGTACCTATGTGCTTGGTTTGATATCACTATATCATGACTAATGAGATTCTGTCATCAACCAACACACAATCTAGTCTTCAATGTTATTGATGTCTATGGTTATTTCCATAATAACAACTGACTAGGGACTAAACAAGAATGTATACTCTTAACATCCATATGATCTCATCGTTTAGGTCCTCAACCCAAAAGCATACGTCATTGAGTAAAACAATTCTTTAGACATCTATCATGTTACACCATCATCTCAGAAACAGTTTAAACATATAGATCGAAAATTGCCTTTATTATTATTCAAATCATTTACAAAGTATCCCATTACAATCATCATATGACTTGCTCTATGGGCATACATACTAACAACTTTTGCCAATTGCATCATATGCAATTCTTGAAAGATGTCATATGCAACTCCTTACCATGATCACCTCCATGCCTCAAGGTGCTAGATCTATCTAGGTCACCTTGTTAAGTCTGACCCAAAGCCAACATGATGAATATGCACCCTGCTAGGGCAGACCCACATATCCATCCTTCACGCTTCCACGAGATAGATGGTGCACCACGCTAGGGTGTGCCCACACTTGTCCGATCAAGCTTTTCATGTGTGTCACATATGGAAGGCATCTAAAACTTTAATATTTAATGAGGAATTTGGTTTTATAGGTACATATACATATCCAATCACCACAATATATAGTATGTATCATATACATGCTATATCCCACAGAAAACATGTGAAATGATAAAAGCGATGATTATGGCCATCCTAATGTGATTCCTCGAGCCAAGAGGAATCACAGTCATCTAGGTCTACATCACATGCAACCTGTACAAGATGACTTCTGCGCTTTGCCATTCTGGGTTTGATCAACTCATCTCCATGATTGATCGGATCTCCATCAGGCCGGTCATTTGGATGCCACCAGCCGATCAATTGGCTCCTCCAACCGATTAGTTCACTAGTCGTCGTGCATCTCCTCAGGTCACTACTTGCACATCTCACTCCCCGAACCGGTCGTGTAGAATGCCAACTGATCGATTCACGCCTTGAACCAGTTGTCTCAATCATCATTAGGTTGTCCACCATTCTTTGACATAATAGGAAATAAAAATTCTATCCTATTTACATTTGAATTGAGAAACCCCGAGTTACATATTGGGGGAGCAAAGGTAGGAAAGAAATCTCGAGTTATCTCGAGTTACATCAGGAATAAGAGATAGGGAATCAGTGTGCAGACCGAGATGCAAGCAACCACATTCAACCAAGCACACATACATAGGGTTTATTGGCCATAACCACGCTATACATCCACCACAAAACTCATTTAAGGGTGACGCATATCGAGTGCATTCATATTACATATCATATATGTATATTGGGATTTGTGGATTTAGGATTGGACATGCATAAAGCCAATTGTATTTGCATCGTATGCAATAAAGGCAACAAACCAAAATCGATCATATCGATAATCGTAAAGTATAGAGCAGTTGATGTGGCTCTAGTACCACTATTGGGTTTTAGGGGAGGCAGAGAAGGTAGCGGAAACAAAAATTTTCTTCTCCCAAACCCAATATAAAGGAATCACATCAACATCTATACAGTAGGAAGGATGGTTTGTAGAGACATACTTTGTCCCGAGGTTTGCTCAGTAATGTTACCTCGCGGCTTGCGTGGTCTTCACCTTCGGTCTTGGATGGTGTCTGTGCAGCTCCTGGTCTCACCGGGACTGTCGCGATTGATAGTTGTCCTCCGAGTGGCAGAAATCTCCCGCCTCTAAATTAGTCCACACGGACCACCTGGAACTCCGATTTCCTTGTTGCACAAGGCACCAGAAGGAGTCGTACCCTCCTATCGGCGTACTAGTCACCGACACACTCTCCTACCACCAGTTGCCTTTTTGCAGTTGTCTTTCCCTCGTTGTGCCTCCCTTATTGGGTAGCACTTGCTTGGGCTCTCTCAGTTACCACAACCAGAGAGAACAAAAACTTTGCAGAGCAACTGGTGTTCTGAGTTGTTGTACCTGAGAAGCCCCCAATACTCCTATATATATAGGATAGTCATGGGACAAGGTTCTCTACCCCGAGCAATGTGAGATTAAAGCAGGAGTAGAAGGGTTCAAGATTTTTCACAAAACAACCAACTGTGCCAGTTGAACCGATCGTTTATGCATGAACCAGTCAGTTGGGGACCTGAGTCGATCGGTTCACACCTGAACCACTCGGTTGGGACACCTGAGCCGATCGGTTCACTTCTGAACTGGTTGGTTCACTGCCCTGGTCAGTTCCCGATTGACTTTTCCTCTTTTGTTTCGAATTGATCCAAATACCAATCCTTGTTCCAATCAAATTGGACAAGTGAAACGAAGAGAAATTTTTCACCAACCTGACTTTCCCAACTCGCTCATTTGGACCAATTGAGCCGATCGGTTCAACCCTTAAACCGGCCGTCCAACTTGTCCTGAGCCGACCAGTTCATCACATGAGCCGATCGGTTCAACAACCTGAGACGATCGATTCATCATATGAGCTGATCGGTTGGGAGTGCAGAATCAGTCAATTGCAGTTCCAATCAATTTGATACTCTAATCAATTGGTCCAACACCTTGAACACTATGATACTGAGCTATCAATCGATTGAGTGTTTAATTGAACTACTAAACATATTTAGTAAACAATCTAAACATTGTTTGTGGATAAAATCCTCTTCCAGGTTAAATCCTATGTGTGTGACCCTGCAGGCCCATTTCACGTTGGCAGTGAAAGTCCATAACACTTATGAATTCACAAGCAAAGAGCGGTGCCTAGTCGCACATCAATGCTACCCAAGTGAAATAGAAAGTTGGAGAACAACTTTCAATCCTACAATCCATGAAATGGTGTTACAGGGAATGTATAATTCCTTTGTCACTGATATCCCGAATGAACTCAAGGCATGAACAGTCATCTTGTCAATGTTCATTCACTTTCTTGATCTCAGAGTAGACTGGAGGAGATATGTATGACATCAATATCACATATTGATTCACACATGTGTGTGAACGCCTATCTCAATCCTACTCATCAAGTGTCCATGGATATCAAACTCCCTCAAGAGGGACAAATCCCATATCTATCACTCACCCCTTAAAAGCCCCATGTGTCAAAACCACCCAATCATCACCTTTATAACAACCCATGTTTCAGGACTACGTTTGATGATGTCAAAGTGTACCCAACGACATGTGTTGAGTGTAGTGATTTCAGGTTAAAGAATCACACTCACCACCATCACTGTGAGAGCTGACTGCAACTACCAAATCATGGTTCCATGTGTCACTCTCACGGTGGGTCTATCCGGTACACTTGTTCTCTAACAAGTACCTATGTGTTTGGTTTGATATCTTCATATCATGATTAATGAGATTCTGTCATCAACCAACACCACAATCTAGTCGTGTGTGTCATTGCTGTCTATCTACCTTCCACAATGACATCCGACTAGGGACATAATAAGAATGTACAAACTCTTAGCATCTGTATGATCTCATCATTCTGGTCCTCAACCTGAAAGCATACGTCATTGAGTAGTGTCATTCTCTAGACATTCAATATGTTCTATCATTATCTCATATGATTGAACCAGAAAGAATTGGAAGCTTGCCTTTGATGTTTATCAAATCAATCTTAATGTATCCCACCAATCATCCCATGATTGGCTCTCAGGGCATACATACCAACACTATCATCAACCATAGGTAACCACCGTACTAAGGTTTACCACCTGTTCATTATACCTCATCATCATGACCAAAGATATGGCCCCAAGGTAACAAGATAAACATACTAACATCTAGGTCCCAAGATAACACTTAGGGGTATGGGGTTAGGGCATAACCCTCACTAAAGGTGTCGCCTACCCTCACTAAAAGTAGGCAGCGACCAAACAAACCCTCACTAAAAGTCGGTATCAGCTACAAAGCTTCAACATCACAAACCAAGGTGATATATGACAAGGTTCATATCGGGTAAGACCCACAAGATCCACATATGTCTGGTATAGGGAAAAGCATGTCGTGCGAGGAAGACACCAAGGCCATACCGTTTAAACACACCTCAGCCCATCATGGTCAAGGAACCATCTTCCAGGACATCATAACACATCTCACTTCATATCGGCTTAGGCAACCTTGCAACCATGTCGACCAAGAACCACATGAACTTATAGCAACTAAGGTATCCTCTAGGTCAATCCCAGCTTTGTCAACTCCCTTTTTACCTCGTCCATGATCATTGTTATTACGCATACTATCTAAGCCAATAAACTTCAAACCCTAGGCTACATATTATATGGTTCTCATATATAATGCCATACCATCAAAGCTCTCAACATGTGCCATCCTAGACACCATATCACCCAAGCTCAAATATATAACAACATATACCTCCCTTTGTGTTGGATAACCAAGCATGTACCGGGCAAAGGCATCATATCTTCATATAGGGTATCGGTCAAGCACTCAACCCTTGTGTCACCCAAGAAATCATGTACACAACATGCTCATATCAGGTTAGCATCATATGCAACGTTGTGTCGGGCGATGCCTCATAGCAGGAAACGCGTCACAGCCGGTGACGTCTCATTCCAGGCAATGTTGTAATGGGAAACGCTCTATCGGGCAACACCATGGTGGGCAACACACCTACACGGGGTAACAAGCAGCACTACCCAAGGGGGTATCATGCAAATCAACAACAACGCCATGCAACGCCATGACGTGCAACGCAGCAACAACGCCAAGCAACTCGTCACAACAGAGTGTCAGGTAGCACCATCCAGGAGGATGTCATGCAAGGCATCAACAACCCTAACGCCCAACACAACCCCATATCACCCAAGGGGGACAAAAAGGCAACCACCTATTGTATCGCCCAACCCTAGCTCAAGGGAAGGAGAGGGATATCAGGCAACAACCCATCCAAGGTTCAGTTCTAACGTCCAAGGTAGACGGTGGTCAAGAGACCCATCAAAGCACCATATCATCCAACGCCATTAAGGGATATCAGGTAGCACTACCCATCATGGGTGTCATGCAAGGCAAGGGCATGACGCCCAAGGGGTCAACACAAAAGGGAGATATCGCCCAAGAGCTCAACTCCTCCAAAACACATATCGGCCAAGGGACCAACTAGGTGTCAACAAACCATAACGTACAAACCCTAACCCTAGGGTAGGAAAGGGATATCAGTCACAACACCATATCGCCCAAGGATACCAAGAGCGTTAGCTCACCTCAACAACCAAGTGAGAGAGGTTTTGCACAATCTCTAGCATATCATGCAACAAGGGTAGAACAACACCCTATCGGCCAACCAACTCAACATATCGCCCAAACAAAGGATCAGCCTATCAGGTTCCTTATACCTAACCTAGGATACCCATCACCAACGGCATAACCACCCCATATCATCAAGGTACCAACCAAGGGTTCAACCCCAAGAACATGTCGTGCAACTAGGGCAGATCATCATCTCAACACTAAGGTTAGCACTTCTATCGGCCAAGCTAACATGTCACCCTACCATCTAGAGCATAGGCTCACCTCTCAAGTCCAAGGAGAGAGAGGGGTTTTTGCCAAGGACTCACTAATTCCTCATACATCTTGGATCTTAAGCTCACCACTCTACTAAACAAGAGAGGGGTATTTCTCATGATCCATCAACCAAAGCATGACCTATGAGGCAAACACTATATCGGGCAACCTATGCATATCGGGTTGGTCATCTTCAACCTCAAGACACCCCATACCATCCCGTACAAGGAGAACAAGGTAAAGGCTGTAATAAAACGTAACCTTTCCATTAGATCATATCTCAAGTTCAACATAAACAATTATCATAGGCAAATGTATCGATCTAAAGGCAAGAGTCTATTTAAGCACATATGAAAAGTGAAAATAATAGAAATGACTGAGAGTTATGTAACCCGTCTTAAGAGGATCTCCATAAAAGACATCAAGATTCCTGATCCAAGCATCAAACCCACGTTCCTCACCATGAATATCATCCATCCAAAGCTCCAAACTTGCCTTCGGAACCATCATCATCACCTCAAGAAACACAAAATGAAGAATAAGAAGATACCATGGTTATGCTTAGATCAAGAAGAAGAAAAGAGAGAGAGGACCACAGCCTTGCCTAATCTCATAAAGGGTCCATCCATGGCCAACATGGGAAGAAGGAGATGAAGAAGAAGCACGAAGGAAAGCTATCAAAGAAGCATGACTCACAAAGATCAGATCTTGAGCAAGAAATCTCCATGGGCAAGGAACTCAGCCTCCCAAGCTCCATGGGGGTTTCCTTAGGCTCCCAAAGCTCTCAAGCTCGCCCCACACAAGAAGGGGAAAGAGGTGGACGAAAGGGGTCACTTGGGTAAAGAGTAAAGGAGTTATATACACCAAGGAAGAGAGAGGTAACAAAGGAAAGGTGTCATACCCACATTAACTTAGATGCCACTTGCTCACGATCTAAAGCCACTTGTAACCACCCAAACTCCACATGCACAACCTGGTGATACACTCTAGGTTGTGTATTGTGCAGATAGCCAACCTCCATGGGCGACACACCCACTAAACCGATACATACCCCAAGCTTCTACCTGATACACTAAAGGACAAGATAGCACATGTGACATATATGGCATTAAGACTATATAGAGATGTCACTCCTCGTCTAATGTCCAAAAAAGGTGCCCAAACCTTCATACATGTTCTAGATGATGCCAAACTAAAGAAAGAAAGCTCTAGAGCAGATAAGTTGCATATTGACCCTCCACTTTGGGTAATTTGCAATTTACACCAAAACTAGCACATAAAGCACAAGCATCATCCAACCAAGCTCAAACTTGGAACATAGGCCCTCCACAAGGCGCCTCACATCAGAATACTCTTTATAATGGTTCTAGAGAACTAAAGGCATTCTCTACATGTGACATATTTCAATATAACCCCTTACATTCTTAGAATCATGTACTGATTCCTATCTTTTTCCATCATTTTATACTCAGTAGTCTCAACTTCTTTCATTTCATGTTCATTACATTATCCTGACCAATCTTTCTTGATTCACTTTACATACAATGCTTCTCTTCTACATAACATTTATCAAAGTACATATCTTAGTATATTTCATTTAATTTGGGTTAAGCCATATGTAATTAAAATAAAAGATAAAACACTTCATCATACTATCTTCATCAGTTTCATCTTTATCTTGCAATCATCATTAAGTACATCTTATTCATATTATCTCTTATATTCAGATACGCTCACCTTGTCATTGACTACTAATGTCATTCCCATAATCAACAATGATCATTCTTTACTATACTAAAATAAATGCATTAGACTTAGATGATATAAGTAAGGCTCATCATATTCAATTGAAGTATTAATACCTTCAACTTCAGCATTTGATCACATTTACAACATCATATACAAGTTCTAACTTTATCACTCATAATCGTCTTAATAATACACTTTTGGGATTTTCAAGAAGTCATTCCATAGTTCAACATATCATAATAATCATATCATTCAGTAATCCAATCATGACTCAAGGGTTCATTAGGGTTATTCACAAACATGGAAACCCTAGTTTCCATTTTCACACATTTCATTCATAAATCATAAGTATACATTGATTAATTGACTCGTTTCATTCACTTCCTCAACACAAATCCTATTCAGGATATGTTGTCATTCACTTCCATTAACATTCAACAAAGTACTTGTATCATACAATCTAGTACAATTCAAATATGATTTTACACATGTCAATTCAATTCCAAGCATATCGAGCATTGGGCTGATTTTCAGGCAAAATTCACATGAAATAGCATATTCATCTACCCATAAGAAAAACCCATGGATCCTCAATCAATATATCAGGAACGAATCAAGTTCCAATCAATGATAAATAATCAAAATTAGTAGAATTGGATCCCCAATATCTTTCCCAAATCAAATCCAATCACATACATGTACAAACAAGGTTTCTAATTGTTTTAGCATGATAGAATTAGGCTTTCAACATGAATACTAAGCTTAGGAGGGAGAAAAACACTCACCTCAGGTGCCAAGCACCTTAATTTCGTAGGTCAACCTCTGAATTTTTGGAAATCCAATCAAACTCTCGCAAAAGAATCCAATTCTTTCTCCTCTCAACTCAGAAACCCTAGAACTAGGGATTAGAAGAGAAAGAGTGAGAAAAGGGGGATATTTGATGTGATTTCGAATCAAATAAGGGTAGGAATGGAATGTTGACATGTGAGAGAAGATTCACCATGAAATTCTATGCAAAGAAGCTAAACTCACTTGATTTCATCATATCTTGGATAAAGAAACCCTAGGTCAACATCTCCACCACCACTTTCTCTTCTCAAAACCCTAGCTCTCCTCTCTCTCAAAAATTTCATTTCTTTGACAGGAAGGATGAGTTATGAGAGCTCCTTGTGTGTTAGGTTAGTGATATAGATGAATTGAGATGCTTAGAACAGTTGCAAACAAGCCCCTCAATGTATTTTTATTTTGCTCTGACTGGTTGGTCGGCTGAGTTATAAAATCGACCAAAACCACACGTTTCAATACTAAAACCTCATAAAAAATTATGAAACTTTAAGATAATGTATTAAATTGAATTTATAAGAGACAGTAAAAATTTTAAATCATTTGGAGTTACGAATAAATAAATAAAAACCAAATACTACACTACTATATTGCATTCAGCAACATGGTCGGTCGAGTTTGTCCTTCACAAAACTCGACCGCCACCCCTCTCTGTAGGGATCAAAAATCACTCAAAAATTACAAAAATTTAATAAGGTATCTATAATGTAGTTTAACAACTACATTTAAAATTTGAGATCAATTGGATATATCAATAAAAAGATAAAATTCAATTTCTACACTGCTATATTAATCTAAAAATATGATCGGTCGAGTTTGAAACCCGATCGACAAATAGGTCAGAACATTCTGAAAAAAATACGATATTTTTCAAGAGTGTTCAAATTTTATATATAAAAATCATATACAAATTTGAATTAAATAAGAGTTGCACATAAAATACCAAAAATCATTTAGTGAGACACTATATTTATCAAATTCTGTATTCATATGTCATCAAAACCCTAATTTGGGCCGATTAGGGTTTCCAAAATTTTAACCCTAATTATGTGGATCAAAGTATGATAAAACCTTCTCATTATATTTAAAACATAAAAACTTAACTACCATCATTAATCAAGCTTTAAACCATGATCAACTTAGTTAAGCATACCATCATCCAAGTAAACCCTAATTAGATGACTAATTTGAAAACGAGTAATTACAAATTCTCCCCTCCTTTTTCGTCTCAAAATCCAAGATAAGATACAAAATAATATCATATCATCTAATTATTCATCTCTCACAACATCCAGTTAGAAAGTATTCCATTTTATCTTTCTTTCATATGACATCTTTTTTTGTATTAGATGGATATTTCATCCTATGTCATCATCATATCTCTCCTTGAGTATTATAAACATTTGAATCACTAATATAAGTAATACATCATTTATGAAGATCTGATTCACATCACCTTTCACATCCTTTTTTTTTAAATTTGATTGTGTATCTCATGAATTAAGATTATGACTCATTCACATATTATCATCTGCATTCATCAATTTCCTTTATAAAGAAGATCATCTAGTATGCATCTTAGTTCATAGCTTTTTCTCATAATTTCAGATTTCATACTCAAACTCAAACTCATTAGAGTTTATGTTCATAATCCATTAAGCTTTCATCTTTCTTATATGAAATTTCATGTTTTCCATATGTTCCATATTGAATTATAAAATCCTTTTCTCTTTCACCATTTTATCGCCATTCTTCTCTTTTTCATCATGTATCTTATTATACTACCAAACTATGTTCATCTGGATACTTGGTCAGGGCATCCAGAAGAAGTATAGTCGGCAATTCCATACTAGTTTAGCTCAATACCCAAATACTTGACTAGAGTATCTGGATATTGAGTTCAGTCAGTATGCACATCATTCAGATTATATTCAACATCGACATTATAAATTGTCCTAGATCCTATTATCCCTGTAGACTCATCTAACCTAGGCTCTGATACCATGCTTGTCGGGACCCACTCTTTTGATCAGTATAAATACCAATCATTAGAGATAATCCCAAAACCTAAACCCAGATTATGAAATAAAATAATGAATTCTCGACAAAAGCAATTAAACAATATATGAAAAGCACAGATAAATTTTTCCTTTTTCTTTCTTCATAAATTCATAAATCAATGTCACATCATGGACATCACATCCATATATCACAAATCATATTCAACTTCATTAAAACCAAAATCAAATATTGTTCTCATATGCTGTTCAATTTACATCAGATACATGTACATTACTGAACAAACTTAATCTACAACCCATCCCGGGAAAGAGAGAGTACATAGACATTCTAATCTATCTAGATTATACTATTTATATCTCATTTGTCATGACCTCTCTGCTGGATAGAATTATACCTAGAAACATTTGAAACAACCTCATGAGACTCATATAGAGCCCCCGTGAGTGGATACCTCCCACTCAAGCTAGGTACATGCATTAACATCAGATTAAGTATAATAAACTTATCAGAAACTTGCAAATATTGAAAAGTCTAGCAGATAGATCTATCATAAGTCATTTCTAACTTGCAATGATAATCTGATCCAAATGATAAGGTAATTACTTAAACCAATTATAACTTTGAAACATCTTTTAAAGCATGTCTATGAACAAATCCACAAATACTTCTTAGTTCAGATTAAGAATCCTACTGCATGAGTAATAAGTCAAGTTCTAAGCATTTTCAATCAATACATAACAATAACATTTTCTTTGTGACACCACCAGCCGGATCAGGAACACATCCTACAGTCCTGAAGCTAAAGTACACATAATACACATCTACCAAACAATACGATCAAATAGTAAGCAATCCAACTCATATTCAGAATGGATATAAATCCCATCATTTATAACTTGTCAACATGACAGATCATAATATGAAATAGAAAATGTCCATAGCAACATGATTACTTTCCTCGACAAGAAGTATAATCAATGATAACAAATCATCAAGTAGCAGTACAAGGAATGTAACAACCATTCCAATCATGTTCTACACGGATTATCATCTTTTACTCATTTTCCATGAAACTACTTGGCTTGTACCTCACCAAGTAGAAGTCACCACACCTGATTCTCGTGTCAACGACTCACCGTCACTATCTTAGGGTTTATCCGGCCACCCTAAGATATCAACAACAGACCCTGGCCACCTCAGGGTTGCCTAAAGAGGCTCACGTCCTCATCTCGGGTACACGAGATAGGAACCAGCAAAACAATATATCACATATCACACAATTTCACATATTTTTCATTTCACATTTCACATATTTCATTCATCAGAGTCTATTCCATCTGGACATAGACTTTCACAACAAGGATATAGGGCCAGAGCCACTCCAGATGACTCATTCCTAAATCCTGGTGGTCTAATCTTTAAGGTCTCGATCCACACTCAGGGAATCCTTCTCATAATTCATCTATTACTAGAAGGAGATCCGTTTTGTTTCCCCAGTGTAGTCCTCGGGGGAACTCACAGTGTTCAGGGCACCAAACTAGATATTCCATCATTTCACTTGTTATTAGTCTCTTTTACTCATCTTAAAAGAATTCAAAACATCATACATCATATTTGTATATTCTCGCATAACTAGAATATCATGAAACATATCAAGTTTATCAATAAGGAAAATGATCAAAGTAAGAAGCACAATAAATCTGTAGATTTCAACACATATGATTATTTTTATCTTCTACATCATCTCACAACAATCATCAATAGTGGGCTTTCTGCCCGAGACATAATCTTATTGTCCAACATTTACCCCATCAGGGTTTTATCATCATCAGTGGGCTTTCAGCCCTAAACATAATCTCATTATGCAACATTTACCCTTATCAGGGTTTCTCAATGTAAGGAGTGCATATAAAATTCAATTTTAACATAAATATTATCAGTTCATTGTATATCATAGTTTTGAACAAATATTAGAAGAGGCATTAGAACTAGCAATAGTAAAAGCATATAGATATCATGTATCATTCCTCATACCCAGAATAAATTTATCATACAACATATGCATGTTCCATCCAATCTGAATAGATGCCAATAATTGCATGCATATGCATGCATAACAGACTTAGTTCTCTTCTTCTTTTATTTCACATCCTTCATATGGGTTTACTAATCAACACATGTTGACTATCAATTGAAGTTTGTACTATTAGTCCATTGTCAGAGTACAATTCACAATTCAAGAACACATTCTTGTAAATCAATTCAAATACTTGACTTTCATCTTTTGGTTGAATTCAACTACAATTATGTGCATCACTTAATCCCCCATTTGAGATTGTCATTCACTAGCATCAACAAACTCATCACTTTAGGGTAAGAGTTACATTCTTAGAATCATCTACTCATTCCTATCTTTTTCCATCATTTTATACTCAGTAGTCTCAACTTCTTTCATTTCATGTTCATTACATTATCCAGACCAATCTTTCTTGATTCACTTTACAAATGCTTCTCTTCTACATAACATTTATCAAAGTACATATTTTAGTATATTTGATTTAATTTGGGTTAAGCCACATGTAATTAAAATAAAAGATAAAATACTTCATCATACTATCGTCATTAGTTTCATCTTTATCTTGCAATCACCATTAAGTACATCTTGTTCATATTGTCTCTTATATTCAGATAAGTGTACCTTGTCATTGACTACTAATGTCATTCCCATAATCAACATTGATCATTCTTTATTATACTAAAACAAATGAATTAGACTTCGATGATATTAGTAAGACTCATCATATTCAATTGAAGTATTAATACCTTCAACTTCAACATTTGATCACATTTACAACATCATATACAATTCCTAACTTTATCACTCATAATCGTCTTAATAATAAACTTTTTGGATTTTCAAGAAGCCATTCCTTAGTTCAACATATCATAATAATCATATCATTCAGTAATCCAATCATGACTCAAGGGTTCATTAGGGTTATTCACAAACATGGAAACCCTAGTTTCCATTTTCACGCATTTCTTCTTTTTTTTGGTCGGCTAAAAATGTGCTACTAATATACCAAAAACTTTTGGTACAAAAGCACCTCATAGGTGAAAACAAAAACCTTGAATACCCAAACATGCAGATAATCAAGGGCCAAAAGATCCAACATAACCTAAAAACAAACTGTAAGATAAAGACCAGACCCCTAAAGACCTCACCCAAAGTACAAAACAAGGACATATGCACTGCCATGTACTCAATGGCAAGAAGCACACTCACAAATTATGAGCACAAAAAACCTTACAGACAAACCTTGCTCCATTAGGACAAGGGAAAAAGAGATTCGATCTTTATTCAGCAATCTAGGCTTCAGAAGTAACCAAGACTTGGGAAACAAAACCCAAATCAGCAGCGAACAACAAAGGGAACGTCCAACCAAAACTGGGATCACCAAGAACTGAACTGAAGCAAAGAAAAAGAACTCAGAAGTTGGATCCATTATGCAATCTTCCTCCACTAGCATTTACCACACCCACAAATTGTGAAGGAAAGAACCGAAAGAAAACAACATCATCTTCAACCTCTAAACCCGGTATCAGAGTAGGTGAACCCCTGTATGCTTGGAGAAGACAGTAAACCATTTGCAAGTGATCCTCATAGTACCTATTGCCCCATAGAAGCAAATCCCCGAGCACTTGATGCTCAGCTTGCACCAACCACTGTACTGTGTCAAGGACTGGATCTCTATGGGGAAGGCGTCGCCGGAGCTCCAACCACCACTACAAGGGTCCATAGTCACCGACACCTAAGGAGGAGGAGCCATCATCAGAAGCAGCGGTAAAACGCGCCTCAAATGACTAAGCCATTGTTGTTGAGTCCCTTTAGAGATAACCAGGGGTAAGACTACTAGGGAAATCTTTCTATGGAGAGGGGTTGGAACCCAGGCTGAGAAGCATCGTCGTTGCTCTAGATGGAGCGCCGCCTGCTGGACAGTAAGCGCCCTGTGAAGAGCCCAACTGCCTCCTTAGTCACCAAATGTAGAACTGGAGTCAATGCCAAGGTTGCAACAGGGACTAGTCAAAATCGTAGACCTATGGATTTCAAGAAGAGGGAACTGGTAGCTGACTACTGGTCGACCGAGATAGCCTAAAAGAGGGTGCCACAAGAGCATCGATTGGGCACACCACCAAGGCAGAAAAGGGGACCAATCCGCCTAGCAAAGGGACCAATGACCGTCGTGTTTCACCAAAATGAGATCCTAGTCAGATTCGTGGGTCGTCGTCTCCCTGGTTAAACTAGGAATCACTCAGAGGAGGGAGGAGTTGCTTGTGAGGTAAGGAGGAGACAACCCCTTCCCTCACCTGCGTGATGGATCAGCAGACGCATGAGCCCCAGAACTGGTTTGGGGGCGGCTTCACTCCATCTGTCTCGCTTGAACAGAACAGAGTCGACATGTCAATTTGTTGTAGCCCTACCCAGATCTTGCCTCTTCGTGGCACATCCATCTCCCCTTCAAGCCAGATCTACCGAGGAGGCGCCAGTGAAAGCGATTTGCTCCCCTTTCTCCAGAGACTCACTTAAAACTCCACATTGCCGGTCTCGCCATAATTGTTGGGGGCCAGGGGGAGGAAAGTGTCGAGGTGATGCTCCCTCCCCCTAGAGGCAACCGTCGGGAGGGTAGAGAGAAGGTAGAGCGAGTGGATCCCTAGAGAGAACCGCCAATAAAATTGGTCGATTGGCTATTTTTTACGCATTTCATTCATCAATCATAAGTATACATTGATTAATTGACTCATTTCATTCACTTCCTCAACACAAATCCTAATCAGGATATGTGGTCATTTAATTCCATTAACATTCAACAATACACATGTATCATACAATCTAGTACAATTCAAATATGATTTTACACATGTCAATTCAATTCCAAGCATATCGACTATTGGGCTGATTTTTAGGCAAAATTCACATGAAATAGCATAGTCATCTACCCATAAGAAAAACCCATGGATCCTCAATCAATATATTAGGAACTAATCAAGTTCCAATCAATGATAAATAATCAAAATCAGTAGAATCGGATCCCCAATATCTTTCCCAAATCAAATCCAATCACATACATGTACAAACAAGGTTTATGATTATTTTAGCCGGATAGAATTCGGCTTTCAACATGAATACAAATCTTAGGAGGGAGAAAAATACTCACCTCAGGTGCCAAGCACCTTAATTTCATAGGTCAACCTTTGAATTTTTGGAAACCCAATCAAACTCTTGCAAAAGAATTCAATTCTTTCTCCTCTCAACTCAGAAACCCTAGAAATGGGGATTAGAAGAGAAAGAGTGAGAAAATGGGGAGATTTGATGTGATTTCGAACAAAATCAGGGGAGGGGTGGAATCTTGACATGTGAGAGAATATTCGTCTATGCAAAGAAGCTAAACTTACTTGATTTCATCATATCTTGGATAGAGAAACCCTAGGTCAACATCTCCACCACTTTCTCTTCTCAAAACCCTAGCTCTCCTCTCTCTCGAGAATTTTGTTTCTTTGACAGGAAGGACGAGTTATGAGAGCTCCTTGTGTGTTAGGTTAATGATATAGATGAATTTCGGTGCTTAGAACATTTGCAAACAAGCCCCTCAGTGTATTTTTATTTTGTTCAGACTGGTTCGTCAGATGAGTTATAAACTCGACCAAAACAACACGTTTCAGAACTCAAAACTCAAACCAAAATTATGAAACTTTAACCTAATGTCCGAAATTTATTTTATAAGAGACTGTAAAAAATTTACATCATTTGGAGTTAGGAATAAATAACTAAAAATTAAATACGACACGGCTATATTGTAGTCAACAACATGGTCGGTCAAGTTTGTCCTTCACATAACTCAACCGACACCCTCTTTGTAGGGATAAAAATTATAAAAATTTAATAATGGGGTTTAACAACTACAGATAAAATTTGAGATCAATTGGATATACCAATAAAAAGATAAAATTCAATTTCCACACTGCTATATCAATCTAAAAATATGATCGGTCGAGTTTGAAACTTGACCGACAAACATGTCAGAACATTCTTAAAAAATTCTGATATTTTTCAAGAGTGTTCACATTTGATATATAAAAATCATATCCGAATTTTAATTAAATCACAGTTACACATAAAGTACTAAAAATAATTTAGTGATACACTATATTTATCAAATTCTATATTCATATGTCATCAAAACCCTAATTTGGGCCGATTAGGGTTTCCAAATTTTTAACCCTAATTATGTAAATCAAAGTATGATTAAACCTTCTCATTATATTTAAAAAATCAAAACTTAACTACCATCATTAATCAAGCTTTAAACCATGATCAACTTAGTTAAGCATACCATCATCCAAGTAAACCCTAATTAGATGACTAATTTGAAAACTGGTCATTACAATATTCATTCAAAACTTGTTGCATATAGAGTACTTGAGTACAACATAATCCAATAGCCACATATTCAGCTTCAGTGGTAGATAGGGTGATTGTGTTTTGTTTCTTACTAAACCAGGATACTAAGGCTCTTCCTAGTAAGAAACAACCACCACTTGTGCTCTTGTGACCAAGTCGACAACCAGCATAATCAACTTCGGTGTAAGCTTTTAAATCTAGCAATTGTCCCTTAGGATGCCACAAACCATAGTCGATAGTACTAGAAAGATATCTTAAAATCCTTTTAACGACTTGAAAATGAGAATGCATTGGTTTTGATTGGAATCTAGTGCAAAGTCCTACGGAGAACATGATGTCCGATTTAGAGGTGGTTAAATATAGCAAACTACCTATCATGGCCCTATACAAGGAATCATCAATGGGTTCACCATCTTCATCCTTGTCAATTTTGACAGAGGCAGCCATCGGAGTGGTATCATGTTTTCAATTTTCCATACCAAATCATTTTAAGAGTTCTTTGGTGTACTTCTCTTGGCTTAGAAAGATTCTGACCAGTGTTTGTTTTATTTCAAAAACCAAGGAAAATGTTAATTCTCTGACGAGACTCATTTCAAACTCTTTTTGCATAATGTCACTAAATTGCTTGCATAAAGAATCATTTCAAGCTCAAAAAATAATGTCGTCAACATATATTTGAACAATAAGGAAATCTGATTTGTAAATTTTGAAAAACAATGTGAATCTGATTTTTCGATTGAAAAGCCATTATCAAATAAGTAATTTTTAAGTCCTTCATACCAATTACGTGGTGCTTGTTTAATATCATAGAGAGATTTATTAAGTTTTTATACATGATTAATTTTATCAAGAATCTCAAAGCCAGGTGGCTGAGCAACATATACCTCCTCTTCTATAATTCCATTTAGGAAGGCACTTTTGACATCCATTTGGAATAAGTTAATGTCTTTGTGGGCAGCTAGAGCTAATATCATTCTAATAGACTGAAGTCTAGCCATAGGAGAATAAGTTTCATTAAAATATATTCCTTGTTGTTGGTTATATCCTTGGGATACCAACCTAGCTTTTTTTCTAACTACTTCCCCGACTTCATTAAGTTTGTTCTGAAAAACCCACTTAGTTCCAATAATGATTTGATCTTGTGGTTTAGAAACTAAGTTCCATACATTATTTTTTTTAAATTGATTTAGTTCTTCTTGCATGGCCATTATCTAATATTAATCCTTTAAGGCGTCAATTACCTTTTTAGGTTCAACAATTGATACAAATGCCATTTTTGCTACATCTCTAAATGATGATCGGGTTTTTACTTTATCAAAAGGGTTTCCTATGATTAAATCTTGAGGATGATCCTTGATTAATCTAGGAATGGGATGATGTTTCTCGTTTTATTGCTCATTTTTAGTGTTTTGATCATCTTTAGTACATATGTTACATATGGTCAAGTCATCAATGTTATGAATTACGCCTTTTAAGTTTTCATTTTTATTTTTAGCACTTTGTGTTGTTATTTCATGAAACGTGATATGAATTGATTCTTCAACCTTTGTAGAGATGGTATTATAGATTCTAAATGCCTTGCTAGAAGTTGAGTATCCCAAAAAAAATCCTTTATGTGATTTAGGGCCAATTTTATCTTTATCATTCTTTGTATTTAAGATGTAACAGGGTGTACCAAAAGCATGAAAATAATCAACTCTAGGTTTTTTGTTGAAAATAAGTTCATAAGGAGTTTTCTTAAGATGGGAGTGAATTGTTATGTGATTCAATACATAACATGATGTATTAACTACTTTAGCCCAGAAAGTTTTAGGTGTATTGTGTTCAAGTTACATAGTTTTAGCCATTTCTTATAAAGACCGATTTTTCCTTTCTACTACCCCATTTTGTTGTGGAGTGCGTGGAGCTGAAAAATTATGTGTGTACCCTCGAGATGTACAAAACTCTTCAAAGATATGATTTTCAAACTCTCCATAATGATTACCCCTAATGGTAGATTTTTTTTGTAGTTGATTTTCAATTTTAGAACAAAATTGAATGAACATTCTAATTGTATCATCTTTGGTTGAAAGGAAATGAACCCAAGTATATATACTATAAAAAATTACAAAGTAGTATCTTTTACCACCAATAGATTGAGTTATCATATGACCAAACAAATACATATTAATGAGTTCTAATGATCTAGTAGTGTTAAGTAAAATCTTAGATTTAAAAGAAGTTTTACTTTGCTTACCTGAAGCACATGGTTCACAATTTTCAGGTTTCTCAAAAGAAACTTTAGTTAAACCATGAACAAGATCATATTTAACCAACTTTTTGATAACATGTGAACTTGCATGACCTAGTCTTTTATGCCATTGCTGTAAGAATTCATCATTTACAATAAGACATTTTCCAATAATAGCTTGCATGGAATTAGGTCTAAGTATATACAAATTTCCTAATCTTTTTCCTTCATAAACAACATTGTTTGTGTTTTCTATAAGTAGCTTGCAACAAGATTTGTTAAAAAGAACATCATAGCCACTATCACATAATTGACTTGCGCTAATCAAATTGTGATGTAATCCATGAACAAGTAGGACATTTTTAATTTGATGATTTGTACCAACATTACCTATTCTAATAAGTTTACCTTTGGTGTTATCTCCAAATGTGACCGTACCACTCTTCTTTTCTTCAAAAGTTTGAAATGATTCTTTGTTTCCAGTCTTATGTTTGGAGCAACCAAAAACAACCCAATCCTGCAAAAATATAAAGGTTTTGGTACCCATGTGATGATACTTTTGGTTAGGAATGTTTATTAAAGCATTTTGTATTTTAGAATAAATCGTTTGAAAGAGTTTTTGAACAATTTTCAACAACAAGATTGAGTATAGTCATAAGTTGATTGATTCAGTGATAAACTCTTTACAGTACTACTCAATCAGTGATTATTCGACCAAAAGGGTTCTCGGTCGAGTTAACTATCGGTTGAAATAATTTGTCAGCAGATACAATTTTGAATAGAATATTCTTTGGTCGACAGTTTATTTAACCGGATGGATCCTCGGTTGAGTATTTTGTCAATCGTAACTGGTTCTATGTGCATTTATTAATGTTAAGCAAATCATTAAATCATGAAAAATATGTAAGTTAAAACTATGTTTAGTTTAGATAAGACAATCAGATTTTCAATTTTAGTTTTTGGTCAAATATCAACTAGGTATCCACATGTTTCTAAGTTTGTGGTTTTGTAACCCAAGCTAGATCCTTATTTTTATTCCTCTTGTAAAGGCATGAAAAAGAATAATGACCAATATGTAGACAATAATGGCAACATATAAAATCAATTTCATTTCTCTTTTTACCATATTGGTCATGAGATGAAGTTGTTTTTGGTATGTACATGACCTTTGTCTTGGGTGCTTGTGCCCTTTTAGCTATGAGTTTTTGATAGAATTTTTCTTTAGGTATATAACCTAGACCTCTCCTCCCAATTTGTCCAGAAGAGTCTTTTTGGATTTTATCAAGGATATCTTAATTTTTCAAGCTACTAATATATTTTTGCAACTTACCAATTTCATATATTTTCTTTTAATATATAATTTTTTGTGATCTAGATTAGATAGAAAACTGCCTCTTTCTTTGCCAATAGCATCAAAATCCAAATGAGTGCATAAAATAGGTTGATTTGAAGATCATTTATTTTAGCAAGCAATTCAACCTTTTCTTGGCAAAGAAAGTTATAGTTTGTTTCTACAACAAGCAACTTGATATTATGCTCATTAATCGAAGATTTTAGGGTATTTATTTTAGATATAAGACTTTCATTTTCAAAATAGTGAGTATATATCTAACATTGCAAATCATCATTAGTTTTTGTAAGCTTCTTTAATTTCCTTTTACAGTCAATATATTTTTCATGTATCTCTTGGAGACCAGTGACCAGTTCTTATTTAGACAGTTCAAGAAGACTTACCTCGCTTGAGTCCTCGTTTTCATCTTCTTTGGCCATAAGGCATTCAACTTCCTCCTCCCCGCTTCCACTTTCATCACTTGATTCATCCCAAGCAGCTTTGTAGGCTTTATCTCCTTTGTCCTTTTTCTTGAAAGAAGACTTCTTTACTTTCTTGATTTTAGGACATTCATTCTTTATATGTCCTTTCTTGCTGCATTCAAAACATCTAAGGGAAGAAGAGGAAGAAGCACTATAATTCTTGTTAGATTTACACCTTCTATATTTCTTACCATTCACAATGAGTGCATCTTCTTCATCATCTCCTTCACTTGTTTCATCACTTTCTTGAATGATGACTTCTGATTGAGTCTTTGTTGTAGATTTCAAGGCTATGTCCTTTCTTTTTCCCTTTTGAAACTCAACCTCCACTCTTTCTTCTTATTCAAAGGTGACCTCATGAGTTTCTAGGTTGCCAATGAGCTGTTCCATCCTCATTGTGGTGAGATCATTTGCTTCTTCAATAGTCATCACCTTTGGTTTGTATTTTGGAGGTAAAGATCTGAGAATCTTGGACACTTGATCTTCTTCACTTATATATTTTCCTAATGCGCTTAGACTGTTAACAATGGAAGAAAATCTTGCATACATTTCACTAATAGATTCATTACGTTGCATGTAAAATTGCTCAAACTTTTGTTTAAACATATTGATTTTTGTATTCTTAACTTGGGTAGTTCCTTCATGTGTTATGGAGAGTTGATGCCATATATCTTAGGTTGTGTCACATGAGGATATTATATTGAATTCACTTACTGAAATAGAACAACATAATATGCTTACTGCTTTGACATTCAATTGAACTTGTTTTACCATGTTGGGATCCCATGTTGCATATTTGGTTGTAGGGAGCACTTAGGGATTGAACACCATCCTCCACAATTCCAAGATAAGTCCTTGGAAGTAGAATTACATTCTTCTTTTTCAGTAGGTGTAGTTTCTTCCATCAAAAGGAGGTGGTTGAGTTATGTGAGTTCCTTCAAGGTTGAGGTTTCTCAACAAGTTGTACCCCATTCTTTAAGACATGTTATGGCTCCTTGAAGACCTGCTCTGATACCAATTAAAATATCTAGAGGGGGGGTGAATATAAATTTTTGGAACTTTAAAATGAATTAAATAATCAAATCAAATAAGGAGGAGGAAACAAGGAAGACACTTGGACGTAGAGTGGTTCCTACCTTTGAAATGAAAGGTAGTCAGTCCACTACCCAATTGTTTCCAATTGAGATTTTGAAAGTAATTTATTTTATTACCTTACAAGGATATTACACAAAATACAATCACCTCATACACCCTTGAAGTGGCCTTTTTGTTGAAGTAGCCTCAACCTCCTTGAAGCAGCCTTCTTGAAGTAACTTCAAGTCCTTGGAGCATCCTTCACCTCCTAGAAGTAGCTCCACCGCCTTGCATAACCTTCCTTTAGAAGTAGCTCCAACCTCCCTTGAAGCAACCTTCCTTGAAGTAATCTCAAGCTCCTCTCGAAGCAAAATTCTTCACAAATAAGTAGCTTTGTCGGTGCTCCCACAAGCAACCTCCACGATCTTGGAGTAGCCAAGGAGCAATTTTAACTTATGCATGTGAAGGGGGATTGAAAGAAAGGAATACAACAATGTTTCTCAACGCTTTGATCCTATATCAAACGTTAGAATCTCCTATCTACTTAGGATGAACGGGGCTATGAGTGGTGGCTAGGAGATTGTGGCTATAGGACACCTTTCTAGATCTCAAGGAAGAAGACAACAAGTGAACCTTAGCTTGATTGCTCTCAATAGTTAATTCTTAAGTGTATCTTGGTACCATAGGTGTCCTAAGGTCTCTCCTATTTATAGGAATGATTTACAAGTACTTAGGGACATTCTAGAGGGTTTCTAGAGTGTTCTTAGTGCTTAACTAGCTGCTATGTATCCATTTATTTACTTGTAATAGCTAATTGTTTCGAGCTGAAAAGAACAATCCAGAAATTGTCTCGGTCGAGGAACTTGTGGACCGAGATGTGTCTCGGTCAAACTTTTCTTTGAACGAGGGTTTTGGAGTATAAGTGTTGCAATTTCTATTTCCAACTCCCAACTACTAACCACCCAGTCTAATGATTGCAAGCTTTAGATCGTTGCTTACTCAGTCGAGGTTATTTTTGATCGAATGCTAATTTAGAGTACAATTGTGTAAGTTGTTGAACAGTGCTCACAATTTCAACTAATGTGGTTGTCGACCGACAAGAACTTTGACCGAGTGTGTCTCAGTCGACATGTTCTTCGACTAAGGGTGTCCCTGTTCTAGGTTTCTGAATCTTCTTCTTAGTGTGTGTTTCAATGTGTGTTGGTGACTCTAACTTTGGGGAAAAACCTATCTAAGGGTTGTGAGTGGATGAGGAAGATCTAATGCTTGATTTACATGATATATAGGTACTTGTGCATTATATATTTGTACAAGTTTTTACATTGAGTAAAATCATGAAAATATTAACAATTTAAGCACATTGATCTTCCATTTTTGTTGATATTCAACTATCCACTTCCTTATTTTCTTGAACCCTAAAATACTCAAATAGCACGTTAGATCCACAAGAATGAAATGTTTGTCATCATCAAAACAAAGGGTATATTAATGTCCAATTTAGCCAACAATCATCACCTTTATGGTAGCCTTTATGCAATGTCAAATTGGATGATGTCAAAGTACACCGAGCGACATGTGACGAATGTAGTCATTTCAGGTCTAAGAACCAAAATCACCACCATCACTATGAGAGATGATTTTGAATACCATCCAATGGTTGTCGTGCATCACTCTCAAGGTGGGTCTCTCTGATACATTGTTCCTAATAAGTATCTATGTGTTTGGTTTTATATCACATATCATTACTAATGAGATTTTTCCATCAACCAACACACTGTAAGGAGGCGGGATCACCCCCTTACTAAATATTTGAAGAATAAAACATCCATTCTGAACACACTCAAAGGTATGATGGAATGGGTGTAAAATTTTCAAATGTGAATAAATGGAATTCAAAACAACTAAAGTATAGCATCAGAATAAAAATAATGACTATATTCAATTTTCACAAAAGATTACAAAAGTATATCATAGTATCCCATAAGGGTTTACATGTATGATACAACACAAGGATCTAAGTAGAGGGAAATCTAAACCATAACAACTTTGCCTCCAACCTATAACTCCTTATGCTAGTATAAAACTTCATGCCTTATCATCCAAGTCCTTCACCTAGGGTTGGAAGCATACCCCAGCAAGCAGAGAAAATAGATGACATCAACAAAGGATGGTATGTGCATGCTAAAATAGGAAATTGAGAAATATATGGAATAAAGGAAATCAAATATATAAGGCTTCCCATAGAAAGGATAAGGACCACCCAAATGGGTATCAAGAGAAAAGGAATTGAAATAATATGATAACAAAAGTATACTTTCCATTAATAAAACATAAATATTGTGCCACACAAGTAGATGTTAACAATTAGGGCACACACCCCATATCATCAACATGCATGCATGTGAGATAAACATAGTCCTAGAACAATATAAACACAAAGGTAGCCATGTCTCATAAACTTACCTGATAGAGAAAGGAATACTTCCAATCTATCAAATATATAAAACATGGGCCAAGAATCACACATCTTTCCCTAGGTATGAGGTTCCTTTCCATCCCAAAAGAGCAAGAAATATCACATCTGCTCGGCAGGAAGTAACACATCTGCCATAAAAACCAATGCAATTACACTACGCTAGTGATATTGAATCACATATCATGTTAAATGTAGAGGCAAGTAGAAAGTATAGTCAGAATATATATACTAATCACCACATACGTGACCAACATATACATCCACCTCATAAATGGGCAAAAGACATCACATGTCATCTTTTAGAGTTCCATCATGAACAAAGCATAAGATAAGAGTTCAAAAGAATATCCATGATCACATGATCAATATCAAATAAGGCAGTTCACATGAACCATGATTTTCAAAAGAAAAGACATTGTGTATAGGATAATGTCCATAGGAAAAAGAGAATGAATAAGCATATGTGAATTGTTCAACATAGAAGAATAGGGGATACATCATACCTCAACTTCAAAGTCTAAACAGTCCAAGTCAATTCTAGATCCAAGCCTAGGCATCCAAAGAACCTCTAGGGAAGGTGGATAGGTCCAATAAGTAAGGTTCCCAAGCTTAGAGAGGCTGGTTTCTCCAACAAAGCTCCTATCTCGAGCAAGAAGCCCCTTCTCCACTTTAGAGGTGAAAAACTCTAACAAAAGAACATGAAGATGAGGTGTTTATGGTTCTAGATTGGTTTCACCATGGAAGGCCATAGTTTCGATCTGGAGGAAGGTGGAAGGAAGACAAACAACATGAAAATAGGGAAGGAAAGGAGGATACTTACTAGTTGTGGTCAAAATTACCAAGGAGGAGCTTAATAAATCCTAAATAGAGAAATTTAGAACCCTAGGAGCCTTCTTCACCAAGGTAGGCACCTCCTTTTATCTTGGGATAGAACCTTCATGGAAAAATAGAGTAGGAATGATGCTATAAGCTAGAGGAAAGAAAGAAGAGCAAGAGTTTTCAAATTTGGAGTTGGGAAGGGGTAGATATGGCTATATAAAGAAAGAGGTCAAGTATGAGGTGTCTATGAGACTTTCCAGGTGTCATGTATAAGAGTGTCCATGGACATGAAAGCCTTTATTGATAAGGAAGAATTCAAGCATGAGGTGTCAAGTTACTTTCCATGTGTATAATGCTAAGGGTGCCTATGGACATGCAAACCTTTATGGATAAGGAAGAAGTCAAGCATGAGGTGTCCATGGAGCTTTCCATGTGTCCTTAGCCCAGGGATTTCATGACCATGCAAGAGGACAGCTCATAGAGGCTTCTTGAATATCAAATGTTGGTTTGTGGACACTTATAGGCCATCCCAACCGACCTGTAATCAAAGAAATAACCCCATTGGTTGATAGCTTCTAAAGATAAGCTCATTTATAAAGAGAGCAATCCCTAAAATGCCCTTGGAAAGAAACACCTACAAACCAAGGTGCAACAAGGTTCCCCATGGTTCAAAAACTCGATAATGGTAAGGAAATATATAAAGTTTATAATTCATGTGACAACTTGCAAAGAAAACCTCCCAATTGGGTAAATTTTAGAAAATTCCAAAATGTACCTAAAATTGCATAACTTGCACAAACAACATCCAAATTGGACCAAACTTCATCCACAAGTTATCTTTGATGTGTTGAATATTATTTTTTCATTATTTCCGTATTTTGAAGTTATATAATCACATTATTCATTACTTATGCCTTTTACTCATTTTCTCTCTCCTAAACTTATCCTAATATTTTAAGGTTGTCCAAATTAGATGAAATTTGACATGTAGGCTAATTTTGATATGTAGATTTTGAATTTGAAGTTTGTTTCCACTGTTGAGACTTAATTTTATTAGATATGTCATATGTACCATTAACAACCCTTTATCTAAATTATTCATCCAATTAATTTTCTTATCTTCATATTACCACCAAAATGATTTATGTGGCATATTTTATGTATCCATTATAAACCTAAGATTAATGTTTAGAACATTAGGCTACATTAAGGTGAAGTATACATGCATTAGATCATTGGGGTTATACTAAACATATATTTAGGTCTAACCTTCAACCTTGTTTGGCTAAGTCCAAAATGTCAACTTCTAGGGTAGGGTCTGAGATCTAGTATGTTACAACACACCACCCCTTAAAGGGATTTCATCCTTGAAATCAAAACATCCACATATAAGAAAACAACTTATTCACCACCCCTTAAAGAATTCATCTTATTAAGTCAAAACTATTCTTTTGGTACAAAAGGTTCAACTACACTTCCTTACATCCAACTACATAAGCATCATGCAAAAAAAGAAACATAACTTGTAAATACTAACTATGAACTATGGGTTAACTTGCTCTTGCCCATCCTCAAACAAGTCTTTACACCCGGGAGACTAGTTCAACATATTAGGGTCCCTAAATATAAATCATATATATGTCTAAGGCTACGATTTCCTAAAAGCATGCTATTTTGAACAATTCATATTAACTCAGGCCAGACCGGTATCATATGGATTCGGGAGTCCTCATAAACCAAGCTAGTGGTGCGGAGGAAAATCTTGCCAGCCCCCAAACCATGATCCTTTCTAGACACCTTTGCTTTCAACCTAATGTCCTAGTAGGTGCCTAAAGGCCAAGCTAAACAACCTCAAGTTACTATTGTTACTTATGCATCTTTTAGTTGTAAGTATTTTAGGGATCTATTCATCATTATTCTAATGTAAAACTATAAGATCCTAAATCAACCCTTCATCATCTATTGATCAACTCTAGGGAAAACACATCACTTAAAGGTAAGGCAATTATTCTAACAAGGGAGAGAAAATTGAAATAGTCAGATTCCAACTACCATGGGCTATGATACCATGTTGTAAGGAGGTGGGATCACCCCCTACTAAAGATTTGAAGAATAAAACATCCATTTCGAACACATTCAAAGGTATTGTAATGACCCTGACCTGGGTTATGAGGTAAACCTATTTTTTTGGCTAAGTAAGTTTATTAGAAATGTAATATAATCATATAAGGTTTTTTGTTATCATGTGACACACTTATGTTTCAAGTTTGGTCATGATTGAATGTTGTTTGAGCAATGTTCCTTTATTTTGAACCAAAGTGCAATTTACCCAAGATAAGGGGTTATATTGCAATATGTCACATGTTGAACGTGCATTAAGTTCTTTAGCATCATAAGAGAGATAATGATGCTAAGTGGCGGCTTGTGGAAAGGCTAAAAGCCAAGTTTGAACTTGTTTGAATAATGTTAGTACTGTGTGCACCAATTTTGGTACAAATTGTAATTTACCCAAAATGTAGGGCTGATATGAAAATTACCACCTCTAGAGTGTCCCTACTTCCTCTATGTATCATTTAGAGGAGAGATAATGAATGAGACACTATTTTTGAATCATTTATGAGTGGTAGTATTCTTGGTGATGAAAAGACCAAGAAAGGGGTTGAATGGAAACCCTAATTTGAGCTTGTATTAAGTGTATCGAGTTGTAGTGATTAAATGGGAGTCCCTATCAGACAAGGAGCCAAAGAGGAGACCCCCATATTATGTTTTTAACTCTTTGAATTTTCAAAAACTAGCTAAGCACCTCAATAAAGAAATGGTTATTGGGTTGCAACTTTCCTTGGGAAAGGTTGCATTGAATTGTGAATAATGTGAGTGGAAGTGGCTTGTCCTAGAAGATAACCAAAGGAGGCCGACCCTTATCCCTTGCATTATCCTCAAGTTTTTATTTTTCATGTCAAGATAAAGATGGAGTGAATACAATTACATGCGTCAATCCATGCATGGCCATGTGGCACCTACTAGTAGTAAATTGATGACACCTCATATACACACTTTTTCATGAACCTCAAGTATATATATACCCTTCCTTTCACCCCTTAGTGAAATTTTTCGAATCCTAACACCTCCTTTCTCTTAGATATTATGAATAGAGCCTTGTTATCATGCATAGGTGATGTGTTATCGTGCATATAGGGCTTGGGTATCGGCCATATCAAGTGGTATCAGCCATAGCATGTTGATATTGGCCATAGCATGTTGATATCGGCCAAGTGGAGTGTTTTTTTGCCACAAGTGAGGGGGATATCTGCAAAAAGTGATGGCATATCGTGCATGAGTAGTGAGGTATCATTCAAGGTGCTAAGGAGCAAGAAGGAGCTCAAGTATTAACCCTAAGGTTAGGCCATGATCATCTTCAACCTTGGATTGAAGCATGGATCTAGGGTTATGATCTTCCTTTCTTTTCTTCTTCACCAAATGCTTATCCATGGTGATTCTTTGCATATACAGGAGTTGTGAAGTCATCTTCAACATTAGGAATGTGGATCTTTGAAGTTGTTCTTAAGGTGGTTTATATAACTTGAACCCAATTGTATTATTATGCACTTTCAATTATGTCATACTTGTTGATCTACTTGCAATTTCGATTTATCTTGAATAATTGATGATCCCTTGAGTTCTAAAAACTTCGTGGGACTGTTGTCTATGACTTAGAACAGTAATGATGAGATTCTATAGGTTGGTGGTGATGACATCATCAAGGGTAAAGTGATATCGGGTTGAAACACACACCTCTCTGCCCGATATGGTGTGAAGTACACACACACCTCTCTGCCTGATATGGTGTGAAGTACACACACACCTCTCTGCCCGATATGGTGTGAAGAACACACACCTCTTTTCCTGATATGGTGTGAAGAACACACACACCTCTTTCCCTATATGGTGTGAAGCAAGCACACACCTCTTTTCCCGATATGGTGTGAAGCACACACACCTCTTTGCCTGATATGGTGTGAAGCACACACACACACACCTCTCTGCCCGATATGGTGTGAAATAAGCACACACCTCTTTTCCCGATATGGTGTGAAATACACACACACACACACCTCTTTGCCCGATATAGTGTGAAGCAAGCACACACCTCTTTGCCCAATATGGTGTGAAGCACACACACCTCTCTCTGCCCGATATGGTGTGAAGCACACACACACACCACTTTGCCTGATATGGTGTGAAGCAATCACACACCTCTTTGACCGATATGGTGTGAAGAACCCACACCTCTTTGCCCGATATGGTGTGAAGCACACACACACCTCTCTGCCTGATATGGTGTGAAGCACACACACACACCTCTTTGTCTGATATGGTGTGAAGCAAGCACACACCTCTTTGCCCGATATGGTGTGAGGCACACACACCTCTCTGCTCGATATGGTGTGAGGCACACACACCTCTCTGCCTGATATGGTGTGAAGCACACACACACCTCTCTGCCCGATATGGTGTGAAGCACACACACACCTCTAAAGTGATATGGCAAGCAAGCATACACCTCTGTGCCCGATATGTTGTGAAGCACACATACACCTCTTACCTGATATGGTAAGCACACATACACCTCTAAAGTAATATGGGTAGCAAGCATACACCTCCAAACCGATATTGGGTTAAGCATACACCTCTTGGATGATATGGTGTTGAGAACACATCTCTTAAATGATATGGTGGGTAACCCAATACACTAGACGACAAAAGTGGTAAGGTGGTTAATACCCTAGAACATGTGATGGCCAATACACTAGAGTATGATGTGGCCAATATCTTCAAGTGAGGTGAGGATGTTATATCTGTGTATGGTGAAGGTAATACACCATATGATTGGAAGGGTTGATACCATGATGGGTAAGGGTATGACGGATATGATGATGTCTAGCTCAATATACACCTAACCCAATACATGTGTTCAACTTGACATACATGATTCAACCTGATACACCTTGTAAAGGTGAGGGCAAGACACTCTTAGGAGTAATGAGTGTAACACCAAGTAATGGTGTGATTAATGCCTTGATAGGTGAAACACCTAAAGTGGTTGATAATGGTCAACCCTATATCAACAATGCCTTAACCCGAGATGAGTCCATATCACTTGATGATAGTTGGGTAATTCAAGTGTGTGACTTAGGCCAATACACAACAGGATAAATGTGATGAGTTAGTGCATAAAGTTAGGATGAGAAATACCCCAATACAAGATAAGTTGATAAACTTAAGTAAGTTAAAAGTGACGAGGGAAGTGATATACCAAGGCATGATAAATATCACATCCTGCACCTCAAGGTTGATACACCTTGATGCACCTCAAATCCAATTTACTTGGATGAGTAACACATGAAGTGTGTCATGTCAATTGTTACATTGAGATGTAATGAGTTTAATGCACTTTGATAAGCGTAGGCTAACATACCTTGAGAAAGGGTTAAGCCAAGTTAATAAAGTATGATGTAATCAATATCCTAGTGAGGATGAGAGAGAAAATCATACTTTGTGGTGATAATCATTTAATGATAAATGATGAGAATAAATAAGCATGATTGAATACTTATGATATCCATGTATGCTCCTAGATGTGTTTAGCAATGATTTAGGGTTTGGATTGATAATATGAACTTGAAACCCTATTCAACTATAAAGGGGAAACCCTAACCCTAATAATGGGAAGGGTGTATTTCTTTTATTGCATAAGCCTTGTGAGACATGTTAAATACTTGTATAAAAAGTATAATGTTTATGTGGTCTGATGACCTAAAAGATATTTGTTGGGCCTAGTGAGAGGTGACAAGATGTTTAATGGGCCTTATGAGCCATGCGAATAGTTGTCACCTAGTGAGAGGTGACAAGATGTTTAATGGGCCTTGTGAGCCATGTGAATAGTTGTTGCCTAGTGAGAGGTGACAAGATATTTAAATGGGCCTTGTGATCCATGTAAGATGCTTGTGCAACAAGTATCATGTATACCTTGGTCTAAGGACATAGAGGTATTAGTTACCTGATAAGTGGTAACAATGTTCAGTAGTGAACTAAGGGTTTGAATACCCAGATCTAGTAATCATGATGATGATAATATTAAGTGATGGGAATTCCCAATAATGTGATAAGGGACTGATATCCCAAGTATTATGCATTCAAAGTGATCCAAAGGTTATAAAATTACTTGTTAAATGTATTACACCTTTCTTTGTAGCATTTGTTATAATTTATGTATGAAACTTGTCTTATGCTAAAAGATATGATAATGCACTTAATTAATCAAGTGGAATCTTATCATGTAGCGCCCTGACCATAGATCCATCAACGTCAATAGTCGTTGAATGGTGAAATAGGTTTTCCCACGGGATCTCCTGGAGGGCATATTTTTAAATATGTGGGGGTGATGGGTGCAAATATCCTTACTCCCTAATGAGGGATTGATGTGAGATCTCCTTCATTATAAATGATGGGATGGATGTATCACGAATATCCTGATGATGATGAATGTCGGGATTGATGGTAGATAACTGAAATCTCTCAATCCTGAAGAGAGTGCATGTTGCGGCTGTAGCTCTATAGCGAAGTTGCCAGTATACCTTGGAAAGGTATTTAGCAGTTGACACAAGATGTCCTGCTTGTGGTCTCATACTGACTGAGACAACTGAGGTCGTGGTAGCCAGCTCTCCCATTGATCTTGTATGGTACCGATTTTGACTTTGCAGTGGTCGGTTGGAGTATGAGCGGTATACATCATCTCCTCAGGGCATAAGTGTGATTGTAAAATGTAATCAACCGTGTAGCGTATTTGCTTAAGGATGGAATACAGAAATCATTGGTTGATGTTACATTTCTTATTGCATCTTAAATGGATAGATGTTATACATGTTCTCCATATTCCTTATAAAATGAATAGATGATTTACTGCTTTATCATATATAGTTGCAATGCTTCAGAAGATGATGTTGCTCTACTCTGCTTAAATAGTGATTAAATCCTGCTTATTAACGTAAAAGAATCCTCTGCCCAATTTTATGTTGTTTAATTGTGATATAATATTGTTGGCAGAGAGTTATATCTCTCGCTGGGATATGGGTCTCACCCCGTTGGTCACCAACATTTTTAGGTGGACGCAGACGAAGAGGTAGAGACCATACTGCACAGGTACACCAACAGCAGTAGGGACAACAGTAATAGCTCAGGTTGAGTATATTGTCTGTCGTGTCTTGTAGATAGAAGTCCTATGTGTCATCTCTGTACTCTCAGGTCCTTAGATTTAGTACACATTTATTTTATAAACAATCTAAGGTTTTGGCTAGTATGCCTCAAGGTTTTATGTTGCTTCAGTATATGTTTTGACAAAGCAACTATTATATGTTATCCTCGAGAAGAGATGATATAATGTATGTATAATGTGAACAATAATGTATATAAGGTTTTGGTTCTTCCTTAAAGAGTTTTCCTAGAAATGGATCTCTTTGTAAAATGGTTTTAATTTTTAGTGGTTTTTTGTTAATCCACTGCTTATGATTATTCTGCATCATTAGTAACGATTTCACTGTCGATTTGGTGGCAGTCGTTACGGGTATGATGGAATAGGTGTAAAATTTTCAAATTTGAATAAATGGTATTCAAAACAACTAAAGTATAGCAGCGGAATAAAAATAATGACTATATTCAATTTTCACAAAAGATTACAAAAGTATATCATAGTATCCCATAAGGGTTTACATGTATGATACAACACAAGGATATAAGTAGAGGGAAATCTAAACCACAACAACTTTGTCTCCAACCTTTAACTCCTTATGCTAGTCCAAAACTTCATGCCTTATCATCCAAGTCCTTCACCTATGTTTGGAAACATACCCCAGCAAGAAGAGAAAATAGATGACATCAGCAAAGGATGGTATGTGCATGCTAAAATAGGAAATTGAGCAATATATGGAATAAAGGCCATCAAATATAAAAGGCTTCCCATAGAAAGGATAAGGACCACCCAAATGGGTATCAAGAGAAAAGGAATTGAAATAATATGATAACAAAACTATACTTGACATTTATAAAACACAAAAATTGTTCCACACAAATAGATGTAAAGAATTAGGGCACATACTCCATATCATCAACCTGCATGCATGTGAGATAAACATAGCCCTAGAACAATATAAACACAAAGGCGACCAAGTCTCATAAACTTGAAACTTGATAGAGAAAGGAATACTTCAAATCTCCCAAATATATAAAACATGGTCCAAGAATCACACATCTTACCCTGAGTATGAGGTTCCTTTTCATCCCAAAAGAGCACAAAATATCACATCTGCTCAACAGGAAATAACACATCTGCCATAAAATCCAATGTAATTACACTACTCTAGTGCTACTGAACCACATAGCATTTTAAATGTAGAGACAAGTAGAAAGTATAGTCATAATATATAAACTAGTCACCACATAAGTGACCAACATATACATCCACCTCATAAGTGGGCAAAAGACATCACATGTCATCTTTTAGAGTTCCATTGTGAACAAAGCATAAGATAAGAGTTCAAAAGAATATCCATGATCACACAAAATCAATATCAAATAAGGCAATTCACATGAACCATGATTTTCAAAAGAAAAGACATTGTGTATAGGCTAATGTCCATAGGAAAAAGAGAATGAATAAGCATAGGTGAATTGCTCAACATAGAAGAATAGGGGATACATCATACCTCAACTTCAGAGTCTAAACAGTCCAAGTCAGTTCTAGATCCAAGCCTAGGCCTCCAAAGAACCTCTAGGAAAGGTGGATAGGTCCAAATAAGTAAGGTTCCCAAGCTTAGAGAGGCTGGTTTCTCCAACAAATATCCTATCTCGGGCAAGAAGCCCCTTCTCCACTTTAGAGGTGAAAAACTCTAACAAAAGAACATGGAGATGAGGTGTTTATGGTTCTAGGTGGGTTTCACCATGGAGGACATAGTTCTGATCTGGAGGAAGGTGGAAGGAAGACTAACAACATGAAAATAGGGAATGAAAGGAGGATAGTTACTAGTTTTGGTCAAAATTACCAAGGAGGAGCTTAATAAATCCTAAATAGAGAGATTTGGAACCCTAGGAGCCTTCTTCACCAAGGTAGCACCTCCTTTTATCTTGGGACAACACATTCGTGAAAAAATAGAGTAGGAGTGATGCTCTAATCTAGAGGAAAGAAAGAAGCACAAGAGTTTTCGAATTTAGAGTTGGGAAGAGGTAGATATGACTATATAAAGAATGAGGTCAAGTATGAGGTGTCTATGAGACTTTCCATGTGTCATGTATAAGAGTGTCCATGGACATGAAAGCCTTTATGGATATGAAGAATTCAAGCACAAGGTGTCAATTTACTTTCCATGTGTCCAATGTTAAGGGTGCCTATGGACATGCAAACCTTTATGGATAAGGAAGAAGTCAAGCATGAGGTGTCCATGGAGCTTTCCATGTGTCCTTAGCCCAGGGATTTCATGGCCATGCAAGAGGACAGCTCATCGAGGCTTCTTTAATATCAAATGTTGGTTTTTGGACACTTATAGGCCATCCCAACCGACCTCCAATAAAAAAAATAACCCATTGGTTGACAGCTTCTAAAGATAAGCTCATTTATAAAGAGAGTCATCCCTAAAATGTCCTTAGAAAGAAACACCTTCAAACCAAAGTGCAACAAGGTTCCCCATGATTAAAAAAATCGATAATGGTAAGGTAATATATAAGGATTATAATGCATGGACAATTTGCAAAGAAAACCTCCCAATTGGGTAAATTATAGAAAATTCCAAAATGTACCTAACATTGCATAACTTGCACAAACAACATCCAAATTGAATCACACTTCATCCACAAGTTATCTTTGATGTGTTGAATATGAATTTGCCATTAGTTACATATTTTGAAATTATATAATCAGATTATTCATTACTAATGTCTTTTACTCATTTTCTCTCTCCTAAACTTATCCTAATATTTCAAGGTGGTCCAAATTAGATGAAATTTGACATGTAGGCTAATTTTGATATGTAGATTTTGAATTTGAAGTTTGTTTCCACTTTTGAGACTTAATTTTATTAGATATGTCATATGTCCCATTAACATCCCTTTATCTAAATTATTCATCCATTTAAGTTTCTTATCTTCATATTACTGCCAAAATGGTTTATGTGGCATATTTTATGTATCCATTATAAACCTAAGATTAATATTTAGAACATTAGGTTACGTTAAGGTGAAGTATACATGTATTAGATCATTGGGGTTATACTAAACATCTATTTATGTCTAACCTTCAACATTGTTTGGCTAAGTCCAAAATGTCAACTTCTAGGGTAGGGTTTGAGATCTAGTATGTTACAACACACCACCCCTTAAAGGGATTTCGTCCTTGAAATCAAAACATCCACATATAAGAAAACAACTTATTAACCACCCCTTAAAGGATTCATCTTATTAAGTCAAAACTATTCTTTAGGTACAAAAGGTTCAACTACACTTCCTTACATCCAACTACATAAGCATCATGAAAAAAAAGAAACATAAACTTGTAGAGACTAACTATGAATTATGGGTTAACTTGCTCTTGCCCATCCTCAAACAAGTCTTTACACCTGGGAGACTAGTTCAAAATATTAGGGTCCCTAAAGATAAATCATATAGATGTCTAAGGCTACTATTTCCTAAAAGCATGCTATTTTGAACAATTCATATCATCTCAGGCCAGACCGGTATCATATGGATTCAGGAGTCCTCGTAAACCAAGCTAGTGGTGCAGAGGAAAATATTGCCAGCCCTCGAACCCTGATCCTTTCTAGACACCTTTGATTTCAACTTCATGTCCTAGTAGCTGCCTAAAGGTCAAGCTAAACAACCTCAAGTTACTATGGTTACTTATGCATCTTTTAGTTGTAAGTATTTTAGGGATCTATTCATCATTATTGTAATGTGAAACTATAAGATCCTAAATCAACCCTTCATCATCTATTGATCAACTCTAGGGAAAACATGTCATTTAAAGGTAAGAAAAGTATTCTAACTAGGGAGACAAAATTGAAATAGTCAGATTCTAACTACCATGGGCTCTAATATAATGTTGTAAGGAGGCGGGATCACCCCCTTACTAATTATTTGAAGAGTAAAACATCCATTCCGAACACACTCAAAGGTATGATGGAATAAGTGTAAAATTTTCAAATTTGAATAAATGGTATTCAAAACAACTAAAGTATAGCAGTAGAATAAAAATAATGACTATATTCAATTTTCACAAAAGATTACAAGAGTATATCATAGTATCCCATAAGGATTTACATGTATGATACTACACAAGGATATAAGTAGAGGGAAATCTAAACCATAACAACTTTGTCTCCAACCTTTAACTCCTTATGCTAGTCCAAAACTTCATGCCTTATCATCCAAGTCCTTTACATAGGGTTGGAGGCATACCCCAGCAAGAAGAGAAAATAGATGACATCAGCAAAGGATGATATGTGCATGCTAAAATAGGAAATTGAGCAATATATGGAATAAAAGACATCAAATATAAAAGGCTTCCCATAGAAAGAATAAGGACCACCCAAATGGGTATCAAGAGAAATGGAATTGAAATAATATGATAACAAAAGTATACTTGCCATTAATAAAACATAAATATTGTGCCACACAAGCATATGTAAAGAATTAGGGCACACACACCATATCATCAACCTGCATGCATGTGAGATAAACATAGCCCTAGAATAATATAAACACAAAGGCAGACATGTTTCATAAATTTGAAACTTGATAGAGAAAGGAATACTTCCAATCTCCCAAATATATAAAACATGGGCCAAGAATCACACATCTTGCCCTAAGTATGAGGTTCCTTTCCATCCCAAAAGAGTAGGAAATATCACATCTGCTCGGCGGGAAATAACACATCTGCCATAAAAAACAATGCAATTACACTACTCTAGTGCTACTGAATCACATAGCATGTTAAATAGAGGCAAGTAGAAAGTATAGTCAGAATATATAAACTAGTCACCACATAAGTGACCAACATATACATCCACCTCATAAGTGGGAAAAAGACATCACATGTCATCTTTTAGAGTTCCATCATGAACAAAGCATAAGATAAGAGTTCAAAAGAATATCCATGATCACATGATCAATATCAAATAAGTTAGTTCACATGAACCAAGATTTTCAAAAGAAAAGGCATTGTGTATAGGCTAATGTCCATAGGAAAAAGAGAATGAATAAGCATAGGTGAATTGCTTAACATAGAAGAATAGGGGATGATACATCATACCTCAACTTCAGAGTCTAAACAGTCCAAGTCAATTCTAGATCCAAGCCTAGGCCTCCAAAGAACCTCTAGGGAAGGTGGATAGGTCTAATAAGTAAGGTTCCCAATCTTAGAGAGGTTGGTTTCTCCAACAAAGCTCCTATCTCAAGCAAGAAGCCCCTTCTCCACTTTAGAGGTGAAAAACTATAACAAAAGAACATGGAGATGAGGTGTTTATGGTTCTAGGTGGGTTTCACCATGGAAGGCCATAGTTCCGATCTGGAGGAACGTGGAAGGAAGACTAACAACATGAAAATAGGGAATGAAAGGAGGATACTTACTAGTTTTGGTCAAAATTACCAAGGAGGAGCTTAATAAATCCTAAATAGAGAAATTTGGAACCCTATGAGCCTTCTTCACCAAAGTAGCACCTCCTTTTACCTTGGGACAACACCTTCGTGGAAAAATAGAGTAGGAATGATGCTCTAAGCTATCGGAAAGAAAGAAGAGCAAGAGTTTTCTAATTTGGAGTTGGGAAGGGGTAGATATGGCTATATAAAGAAAGAGGTCAAGTATGAGGTGTCTATGAGACTTTCCATGTGTCATGTATAAGAGTGTCCATGGACATGCGAGCCTTTATGGATAAGGAAGAATTCAAGCATGAGGTGTCAAGTTACTTTCCATGTGTCCAATGCTAAGGGTGCCTATGGACATGCAAACCTTTATGGATAATGAAGAAGTCAAGCATGAGGTGTCCATGGAGCATTCCATGTGTCCTTAGCCCATGGATTTCATGGCCATGCAAGAGGACAGATCATAGAGGCTTCTTGAATATCAAATGTTGGTTTGTGGACACTTATAGGCCATCCCAACCGACCTCCAATCAAAAAAATAACCCATTGGTTGATAGCTTCTAAAGATAAGTTCATTTATAAAGAGAGTAATCCCTAAAATGCCCTTGGAAAGAAACACCTTCAAACCAAGGTGCAACAAGGTTCCCCATGGTTAAAAAACTTGATAATGGTAATGGAATATGTAATGATTATAATGCATGTGACAATTTGCAAAGAAAACCTCCCAATTGGGTAAATTATAGAAAAGTCCACAATGTACCTAAGATTGCATAACTTGCACAAACAACATCCAAATTGGACCAAACTTCATCCACAAGTTATCTTTGATGTGTTGAATACAAATTTTCTATTATTTACATATTTTGAAGTTATATAATCACATTATTCATTACTTATGTCTTTTACTCATTTTCTCTCTCCTAAACTTATTCTAATATTTCAAGGTTGTCCAAATTAGATGAAATTTGACATGTAGGCTAATTTTGATATGTAGATTTTGAATTTGAAGTTTGTTTCCACTGTTGAGACTTCATTTTATGAGATATGTCATATGTCTCATTAGCAACCCTTTATCTAAATTATTCATCCAATTTAGTTTCTTATCTTCATATTACCACCAAAATGATTTATGTGTCATATTTTATGTATCCATTATAAACCCAAGATTAATGTTTAGAACATTAGGGTACATTAAGGTGATATATACATGCATTAGATTATTGGGGTTATACTAAACATCTATTTAGGTCTAACCTCCAACCTTGTTTGGCTAAGTCTAAAATGTCAACTTCTAGGGTAGGGTCCGAGATCTAGTATGTTACACACACACTCTAGTCTTATGTGTCATTGTTGTATACGAGCTTCTATAATAAAAACCCACTAGGGACATATCAAGAATATATATATATATATATATATATATATATATATATATATATATATACTCTTAACATATATATGATCTCATTGTTCATGTCCTCAAACTAAAGACATGCGTCATTGAGTAATATCATTCTCTAGACAGTTTACTATGTTACATCATTATCCAATAACCGAATAAAATAGAATAAACAGTGGATTGGCTTTATTATTAATCAAATGGTTTACAAGATATGCCATGACAATCATCATATGATTAGCTCTCTGGGCATACATACTGACAGACTCCCACTTACACTTAGATCCAATCACACATGAACTTAATCCCAAGTGATCTAACATGACCTTCATGCTTTTGATGCGGAAGTTATTTTCTCTAGGGGTAAACCACATTGCTTTCAGTTGGTACTCTGCAAATCTTCACATCTCCTCATTGTACGATCTCTCCTTTGAGATGGAATTGTCATTGTATGTGCTTGGAACACTGATGCGATATGGATTCCCTAGCTTGTGCAATAGCTCCATTGTTGTCACATTATAGCTCGACTACATCGCTAATGCTTGAAACCACCCCAATTTTAGAAATGGACTTCTTGATCCAAATAACTCCTTTGCATGGGATGAAACTATATACTTAACCTCAGTTGTAGAATCATCAATTGACTCTTTCTTGGAACTCTTCCAGCTTACACCTCTATTGTTTGTGAAAAACACAAATTCATATGCGATTTACGGTTATGTTTTTCAGTTTGGAAGCTTGCATCAATGTAACCCTTTACCATCGACTCTTCGCACCACCATATATAAGGAATTGATCAGTAGTTCTTTGCAACTACTTAAGTATGTTCTTTATGATTGTAGTGACTTTCAATGGGATCTGACTGATACCTATTAGTCATACTCAAGGTACATTAGACATCAGTGCGAGGACATAACATTGCGTACATGATAGATCCAATTGTTGATGCATATGGAATCTTACTCATGTGCTCTTGTTCTTCACAAGAACTAGGACGTTGAGCTCTAAAGATAATAACACCATGATACATGGGTAAGTTTCCTCTCTTTTAGTTCTCCATGTTGAACCTTTTCATCACTTTGTCAATGTATGAGCTTTGGCTTAGGTCAAGAAGCCTTCGAGATCTATCTATATAGATCTTAATTCCTAATATATAGGATGCTTTGCCTAAGTCCTTCATATAGAATATATTTCCTAGCAAGGTCTTTACCATATGTAAAGTAGGGATGCCATTCCCCATCAATATTATGTCATCCACACACAATATGAGGAATAGTATCATGCTCCCACTAACCTTCTTGTAAACACATGGTCCATCTTCATTTTGACTAAAACCAAACTCTTTCACTATTTTGTCAAATCAAAGATTCTAGCTCCGAGATGCTTGCTTCAGTCTATAGATTGACCTTTGTGACTTATAGACTTTATTTGCATCCTTTGGATTTATGAAACCCTCAGGTTGTGTCACATACACATCCTTAAGAAGATTCCCATTAAAGAATGTGGTTCTAACATCCATCTGCCAAGTATCATGGTCATGATAAACTACAATGACAAGAATTATCTTGATGGACTTAACCATGAGAATTAGAGAAAAGGTTTCATCATAATCAACCCTTGAACTTGTCTGAAACCCTTTGCAACCAATCGGCCTTTGTAATTTTGTACATTACCATCCATGTCAGTCTTCTTCTTGAAGACACACTTGCACCCTATGGGTTTTATCCCTTCAGGTGGATCCACAAAGGCCCATATCTTGCTAGTATACATGGATTCCATCTTAGGTCTCATGGCCTTAAGCCACTTCTTAGATTTTGGTCCCTTATCAACTTCTATGTAGGTAGTTGGCTCATCATTAATGACTGACTCATCGCCTTCTTGAGTCATGACATAACCAATCTTTTTGGCTCAAGGCATGACCTACTAGATCTGCAAAGTTCCTGTGTTACATGAGGAATTTGAGATTCCACAATAGTTTGTGACTATTCATGTTCCTCTTGTACTTCTATAGGTTCAATGCTTTCTTGTTGATCTCAAACCTATTTGATTTCCACTTTCCTCCCACTAATTCCTTTGAAAATGAATTCCTTTTCTAGGAACACAACATCCATGGCAACAAATACTTTATTGTTAGATAGAGTATAAAAGTAGTTATATTTGGTTTGCCTAGGATATCCAACATAATAACATTTATCCAATTTGGGTCTAAGATTTTCGCAAAACTACTTACTCATATAGGCTTCACAACCCCGAATCTTCATAAAAGACACGTTGAGATGCTTCTCATACCATATCCCATATGGTGTCTTTTCAACTAATTTAGATGGTACACAGTTTAGTGTAAATGACATGGTTTACAAAGCATAACCTCATAAGGAATTCAGAGATCAACAAAACACATCATTCATTGCACCATATCTAGCATTGTGTGATTCCTTCTTTATGACACACCATTATGATGTGGTGTTCCAGATGGAGTATATTGTGATGCAATACCACGGTCTCACAGAATGTCCTCAAACTCTTGACCTAAGTATTCTCCACATCGATCAAAAGAAAATGACTTAATACTTTTACCAAGTTGGTTTTGTACTTCATTCATTAAATCCTTGAACTTTTCAAGAGTTTGAGTTATGTTTCATCAAGTAAACATAACCATACCTACTAAAGTCATCAGTGAAGGTAACAAAGTATTGATAACCACATCTAGCATTTGTTCTAAAAAGGTTGCATACATCAGTATGTATGAGTCCTAATAGATCACTAGCCCTCTCATTGTTACCATTGAAGGGATTCTTTTTCATCTTGCCCAACTAACAATACTCACATTTCACTATCGATTCAAAATCAAAAGAGTCCATGTATTCATCTTTATGGAGTCTAGAAATGCATTTTTCATTTATGTTCCCTAGACGACAATGCCAAAGATATGTTTTGTTTGAGTTATTGAGTTTTAATCTTTTGGTATTTACATTATAAAAATTTGTATTTATATCTAACAAATAAAAACCAAAAGACATTGGAGCACTTCCATAAAAGATCTCATCTTTTAAAATAGAACTTGACCATTCTTTATATGAAATTCATATCCATCCTTGTCCATACAAGATACATAAATAATGTTTCTATTAATGATAAGTACAAAGTAACAATTCTTTTTTTTTGGGTACACATCTCCTTCAGCTGTCATCCTCCGTCTTTTGTTCCTATGTTTCCATCCTCCTCACATTGTTGTTGTTCCTTGAGGTATTGTTGTGATAACCAGTTTGGGCAGGCATGAAAAGTGACATTCTTTTCTTCAGATTTCAGTATCCTTTTAACCAACATATCTTTAAGAACATTATGCTCTCTAGGTTTGTATATGACGTGCGTTTGATTTTGTTCCTTGAGTAACTTCCTGATGGATGTGATTGTATTTTTTAGTAGTGGTGGGCATTCTCTATTACCTTGTATAATTTCTACCGCTTGTTTCGAATCGCTCTGCACATAGTACTTCAGCTGTAGGTTGTGATGTGCATTCCTACAACCTAGGAGTATTGCATTCAACTCTCCCATCAATGGATCTGTGCCAGTGAATAGGTGTGTGCCTCCTTGTATCCATGTTTTGTGTCTGTCCCTGACTAAATAGCCGGCCACTGTGATATCTTCGCCCAAGTTGACAACAACATAGACTGTGATAAGCCCTTCTGCATCACCAAGATCCCCCATACTTCTCTAAATTTGCCTCCCCTTCTGTTTATCCCTCTTTTTCATGAGTTTGATATCTTCTGCCAGCATTTTGATTCTCGTCAGGATGGCTGATTTGCTTGCTTGGTTCCTCTTAAATATTTGCTCGTTCTTCATCTTCCACAGTATCCAGCAGCAGACTGAAAAATAAACTCGTCAGTGTTTGTTAGCTCTTTGCTCCTTCAAATTATCTTCTATCCATTCTTTAAGGTTCTTGGTAAAAAAAACCCATCTCCCCTCATCCCCCAAATTGCCTTCCATGTTTCCTTGCCAATATAGCAGTCTCGAATCGTGTGCAGACTCATCTCAGTGGCTACCTCGCATCTTTCACATAGAGGTGTATCTATCATCTTCCTGACCCATCTCAGTTGGTTCGTCATTAACCTGTCTTACTTTAAACACCATAGAAAGTTCTTAATACGGTAAGTACATTGATTGTTCCAAATGCATTTCCATCCTCCTTCCGATCTTCTTTCCTTTCCCCTTATTAACAACTGGTAGGCGGTATTGGTATTGAATAGCCCTTGCTGGTGCAACTTCCATCTGTAGGTATCTTCTCCATAGCTCTCATTTGGAGGTACCATGCTCATAATTTATTTGCATGTCCTTTCATCACACCAGTACCCAAAGAAATCCTTGTCCCAACTTCCATCATCCAAGACTGCTTTGCTGACCTTCAAATCACCTAGTTCCTCTGGGATCGTCCTCCCTTGCTTGAGTTGTGGTTTGGTGCCTATGATAATCCATTCGTCATGCCATAAACTCGTGTGGTTTCTCGTAATGGTTGTCATGGCCGAATTTTCCCGCACTAGTTATATTTGCTTCTGAATGGTCCTCCATATTGGTGATCCATTTTTTGAATGAGTAGCTCCCCTCACATACTTGCCTTCCATAAGGTTTTCCCATCCTACTGGTCTATTATTGGCAAAGTCCCAAGTGATCTTCATCAAAAGTGCTTCGTTTTGTTCCCTTGTTGATTTCAGGTCCAAACCTCTGTGTTCCTTAGCTGCGATGACTTTATCCCAGGCCACAAGGTTCATTTTCTTCTTCTCCTCACTTCCGCTCCACAAAAAGTTGTGAATGATTTGATCTATTCTATCATAGACAGAGCTTGGTATCTTTGTGGCTTGTATGCAGTATGTCGGTGATGCATTCAGTACTGACCATGCTAGTGTTGTTCGGCCTACGATAGATAGAGTTCTGTTAGTCCAGTGATTGACTTTCTTTGTGATGTTGGCGGCCAACCCTTGATAGTAGTTCTTGCTATTTCTACCATGCACTATTTGAATGCCAAAATGTCTGCCAATTTTTGTAGTTTCTTGTATGTTCATGGTTCTGCATATCCTTCTTCGAACTTGTGTCGGCGTATGTTTTGAGAAAAAGATTCTTGACTTCTCTTTGGATAAGCGTTGCCCCGATGCGTCCTCGAAATGTCTTAGACATTTCATCATGCACCTGCCTTGTTTGGGCGTGGCTACTCTGAAGAAGATGATGTCATCTGCAAAACATATGTGTGAGAAGGGAATCTTGTTTTTTGTGAACACTCCCGGCTCCCAATTTCTCGTGTACTTCATGTTCTATGGCTTGACTTAACTGTTCCACACACATAACAAAAATGTAGGGCGACATTGGGTCCCCTTTTTTCACACCTCTAGATGGTGTAAATTCCTTTAGTGTCTCACCATTCCATAATATGGAGGACTTGCCTGAGGTGATGACCTGCATTATAATAGCAATAATATTGGTAGGTATGGTTGTTCTCATCAGTGTATCATTAACGAACTCCCAACTCATCCTATCATATGCCTTTGATAAGTCCAGTTTCAACGCCATAGTCAGCTTTTTGCTTCCGGATGTCTCCATAGTATGCACAATCTCCTGTACCAGCAGTACATTGTCCACAATTTTCCTTCCGGGGATAAAACTTGTTTGATTAGTAGATATCCATTCTTTCATGTAAGGTTTGATTCTCACCATAAGCACCTTGGACAGGAGTTTGACACATACATTATTCAGCGAAATTGGCTGAAGATCGCTGCACGTTTCCGGCTATTCAATTTTGGGAATAAGCACTATTGTCGAATTTGTAGAGCCCTCATCCAGGTATCCTCCTTGAAACAGTCTTTGTACAAACGTTGTAATTGAGTCTTTGATCCAACCCCAATTCTCTTACATGAATTGTGTGTCAATCCCATCTGGTCCCGACGCTTTCAATGGTGCCATCTCCATCAAACATTTCCTAATTTCATCCTCTTGGGGTGCTTGGCTCATGGCTAGTTGTTCGTTGGTCTCCAGGCCAGGGAAACTGCCTATGTACAGTTTGCTAGGTTGGGATCTTACTCGTGGTGCGTCTTCAGTGAAAAGGTTCCTGTAGTAACCATTAACATGTTCTTTCAATTCCAACGCATTTTCAATCCACACACCTTCCTCGTTCCTTAGTATGAAGATTTTGTTTTGAGTTCTTCTCGATTTCACCTACGCATGGAAGAAGGATGTGTTCCCATCTCTAAGTTTCAGCCGCTCACAATGGGCCTTATGCTGCCAGTATATCTCCTCCCTTCGTAGTTCCTCTTTCAACTCATTTTGTAGATCAATAATCTTGTTTTCTAATTGTTCTTCATAATTTCGTGCTAGTTGATCTTGTGCCAGCAGTAACCTGATCTGAATAGATTGTTTCCTTTTGTTGGTTTCGTTCATCTCCTTTTTATCCCACTCCATCGCCTTTTCTAGAAATACCTTGGCCGAATTACTGAAGTTGTTGTGTTGTTTCTATTCTTCCTTGACTAGTTTCGTGAAGATGATCTTTCTTGCCAGTGCGCCCATGTTCTTTTCCGATCATGCGCCTTGAATTGTCGTGACTCCTTCGTAATGAGAATCGGTGCATGATCAGATCCATCTCTCTCCACTACTTCTACTTTGTAGCTATCCTCCTATTTGAGCCATAGGTAGTTGCCCAATGCTATGTCTAACTTCATTTGTAGTAGAACTCTTCTAAAAGTGAGTGGCGGACCAGACATGTTTAACTCTGTGAGTTTGTAATCTATGATTGCCTCCCAGAAATCATTACAACTCCCTGTGTTGCTTCTCTTCCCACCAATCTTCTCATCCGGGTGGAGACAGGCATTGAAATCACCCACTAGGATCCACAGAATGCAGACATTTTGACTTAATCTCTATGGTTGATTCCACAATAATCTTCTTCCGTATCTACATACACTTACATATACTACCGTGAGATGGAATTGGTTGTCTACTCTATAGTGAATAAATTTCCTATGACTAAGAAGTATCTCCACATTATGCACTTGCCCTTTCCACAACATCCAAATTCCTCCCAAGAACCCCAAGGCTTTGACCCGATGTGAATGTAAGTAGCCTAGCTTCTTGATAAATTATAGGTTCTAACTGGAGTCGGAAACTCTTGCTCCATTTGCAATAGCAATGTTTTAACTATACTACAAGCCCTATGGGAAAAGATAAATTATAAGTTTCAACTATAACGAGCAACTCTTGCTCCATTTACAACATGTAGTTTGACCTTGCCCTTTCTTAAAGGCTTACTTCTTTTTAGACCATGAATATTTGAATGCACGTGAGATCCACATCTGGTATCTAGTACCCAAGATGAACAAGTAGATAAATTTATATCAATAACGTATATACCTAAAGTGGAGATCTCTATCCCCTCCTTCTTCTTCCTTAATTCTTCCAGGTAGAGAGGGAAAATCCTCTTCCAATTTCCAGGTTGGTGATAGTGGTGACAATTGCCTTCCTTAGTCTCCTATCACTTTGCTTTGAGTGCATAAGACTTGGGATTTTGACTAGCTTTAGAACTCTTCTTAGCTTTGTCTTTTCCCTTGGACTTTCCTTTGCCTCTCCTGATCATCATAACATACTTGGGCTTGTCTTTCTTCATCCGCACTTTAGATGTTCTCAACTTGCCAAGTAATTCTAACAACAACTTGTCAAAACCATTCATGTTGTAGTTCATTATAGATGGCCTTTATGACTCTGGCAGTGACTGTAGAATCACACATGTGGCCAATTCTTGACCCAATAGAAATCCCAAACTAGCAAGGTTTTCCACATACCCAATAAGCTTGAGCACATGGGGGCCTACTGGATCTCCTTCTACCATGTTGCATTGGAACAACACCTTGGAGACATCATATCTCTCTTGTTCTTCTTGATCTTGGTACATGTTCTTAAGATGTGGTACCATCTCAAGAACATGCATGTTCTCATACTGTCTTTGCAACTCATAGTTCATTGAGCATAACATCATGCACTTGACATCTACAACATCTTCAGAGTGCTTCTTGCAAGCATCCCTGTCAGCCTTATGCACAATGGGAGTAGGTTCATATGACTCTGGTATCTCCATGACATAGAGCTTGCACTCTTGTGTGAGAATAATTCTCACATTTTGAACTAGTCATGGAAATTATTTTCATTGAACTTGTACTTCTCAAGGATCCATTGCAAGGAAAACGTGTTATTGGTTACCATTTGATTCTACAAGAAAAAATTACAATTTGTCAAAACACTTTTGATTTGATTTGGTTAAACCAAATTTTGATGATGTTTAGTAAAGCCTCTAAATAATTATCACTCCCAATATTTTGTTTAAATTGATAGCCCTCACATATCAATTCAGAAGATTGCAATGTACAACCTTCTAGTGACTCAGACCCAAAACAATTGAGTTATTACCCGACCAATGCCAGCGTCTATAACCAATTATTAAGGTAGGAAACTTTTGCCAATTGTGTCTTATGTAATTCTTGGATATATGGTATGCACAACTATTTGCTATACTCATATGCATGCTTCTAGGCACTTAATCCCATTAAGGTCGCCTAGTTAAGTGTGACCAAAAGCCAATACGATAGTAAGGCACCCTGCTTGGTAGGCCCATGTGACTACCATGACACTTTATGAGATGGATAACACGCCACTCTTAGCGTGACCACACTTATTCGACCAAGCTTTTCACGTGTTGCATATTGAAAAAATCTAAGACTTAATATTTGATTGAGGGATTTTATATTTATATAAATACATATAAATATCCAAAAACCACACACACATATATATATATCATACACATACTATATCCACATACGAAACATGCAATTATAAAACATAAGCAATGGTTATGGCCATACGATTGTAATTCCCTGGAGCCACAAGGAACTATTACCACCAAAGGTTCACATCATATATAGCAACCTATTGTTCATGAAGAACAATGTTGGAACAAGTCTGGGTTGATTGATTCAACTCTTCAACTGATCGGTTGGCCTCCTAGTCTGTCGGTTGGTCTCTCAGATCGGTTAATTAGTTTTCTGTTCAAGCGACATGTGGACTCCTCCAGTTGACCGGTTGGGCCAGTAGTTGAGCGGTCGGATCCTCCTATTGTCTAGACTCCTCGGTCCTCTTGTTGATTGATTCGACTTTTGAGTCTATCGATTTGTCTGTTGTTCAATTCCTTCTTTACCATAACATGAAATAAAAGCTATATAATCATATTTAACATATGACATTGTAATAGAGACACATCAAGTTACATTTGAGGGGAGCATCGGCAAGAAGGCATTAATATGTTTACATATGGAAAGCGAGAGAGAGGATATGCATGAGTGGTAACTAGCAAGACATCATTCCTACCCAACTAATTGGAAAGTTGGAGAGAAACTGCAACCTTATGTGATTAGTGTTACATTGATCATATAGTTCCTTTGTCTCTAGTATCCAGATTGAGATCAAGGCATAGAATCCTCATCTTCTTCAACGTTCAATCCATGTTCCTTGAACTAGATCAGGTTGTTTGAGATACATGTGAACTCAATATTGCATATTGACTCACATGAGCATGGGCATGCATTTCTGAGTCTTGCTTATCAAGTGGTTGGGATATCAGACTCTTATAGGAGGGACACATCCTATCTACATCACTCACAGTCATTCCTCGTATGTCACAATATATCTGAGCATCACATTTATGGTAGCCCTTATGCAAGGTCATGTTGGATGATGTCAAATTACATCGAATGACATGTGATGAGTGTAGTCATTTCAGGTCTAAGAACCACAATCACCACCATCACTATGAGAGAAGATTCTGACTACCATTCAATTGTTTTCATACATCACTCTCAAGGTGGGTCTATTCGATACATTATCACTACAACAAAACTGCCCATTAGTGGCATTTATTTAAGTGGAATTTATAAAAAAAGTCACTATCTTTCTAATATATAGGCATTTTTAATTAAAATTCCGATGAACCACCTATTATAGGATTTCTGAAAAGGACATAACATTAAAGGATTTTTTTTCTAATTAGTGGCAATCTTAAATTGCCATACCAAATTAGGAAATATTTTGCTAAACTATATTGACTTCCCACTCCAAATTAAATTTTCCCTTCACGCTGCACTCTCCGCTCATTCAGCCCGACGTTTCCGATCTCCCCCTTTCTCCCTATGCAACTTCCTTGCTCCCTGGCCCATCGTGCCCTAGGTCCGTTGGTGGCTCATGATCGTCTGCAGATTGGGAGAGACTGGTGGCGCCTGTTGTTCGCCAGTTGCCGTCCGTGGTGCTAATAGTTGTTGGATATGGAGTGCCAAGTTGTTGGTGCCACAGTGACACCTTGCCTGTGATCACGAGCGTTAGTTCTTCCTCCTCTGCCTATTTGAACCGAGCCCAACCGAAGCATATTCAGGCACTGTTCGTTCTTCCTCATCCGCCTTGGCGGACCGAGCCCAGCTGAAGCACCGCCGCAGACTCAATCTGCCCCTCCGACATCGGCGAGCTTGAGTGAGGGACTCCGATCAATCCTCTTCAGATAACCATCGTCGCACCCTTTTCTATTAACTAAGATGTAGCTTACATACCTCCTTCAAGGTCTCTTTCATGACCGATGGCTAATAGGCATGTAAAGTGTCAACAATTCTCATGCTTGGACGAAAAATCTATATCTATCGAATGCCATGACACTTGGAATTTGTTGTTCATCTGTAGGTTATCCTAAATCATCAATGACTATTAATGGGAAACCTTGCAGCAGAATAAAAAAACATATTCCGACTAATAACTTGTTTACTAATAGTAGTCCACTCTTGTTTCCAGCCATTTCAATTGACAATACTTAAAAGGTATTTGCCTTGGATCTGACTTTTGTTCTACATACATTATTAGTACTTTTTATCTATAGTGTTATAATTTTGAAGAAAGACAAGAATGAAGAAACTATAGCACTTCAAAGATGTTAACAGAATATGACTTATAGAGTTCATGTAAACATCACATGTAATTAATCAGTTCCCTATTAAGATGGTGGATTGGTATTTTGTATTCGATGTTTACATGGTCTTCCCACAAAATCGTTTGAGAAACCATGTGATGTGAAATGCAGCGATCAGTATAACTGAAAAGCATAATGTAGACATAATAATTCATAAGTGATCACCTTAAAACAAACATAATAATTCATAATGTAGACTACGATAATTGTCGATATAAATGACACTCGTCTTACTTTCCATCTAATTCTGATTTGTATTTCTCAAGTTGTCTATAAAAATATGTAATATCGTTATATATACTTATTGAAAATATATAATATTGTTATATATACTTACAATTGTTAGTACTAATATTTTGCAGTCTCTTTCCACCCACAACAATCACTATGGCCTGGGCCTCGACCCCCTCTGTCCTTTTCCCTGAAACAGAACAGCTGGACATCACCCTAGACCATCGTACACTAGCACAACTCACCATTACTAGACAATGGTGTCATTTGAACGGAAGACGCTACACTAATGGTCAAGTGACTTTAAAGTATGGAACCTTGAAAACTGTAATCGACGTTCAGTATGATGGCGAATGCACTTTAAGGTATCCACAACCAGTTGGCTTGCGTGGATTCAGAACATGCTAATTGGTCGAGAGGACCAGATTTGGCTTCCGAACATGCTAATTGGATTCGTCTATGAGGGACTCCCTCTGCGACACAACATCATCAACAAAACGGACAAGTCACCAGTCAAACGGGTGTCTCAATTCTTGATGAAATTTTGTTACTTTTAAATAAGGAATCACCAATAAATGTATTTTTCACTATTTTTGTAGAATGAAATTTTGTTACTTTTAAATAAGGAAATCACCAATAAATGTATTTTTTATAGTATTTGCCACAATTCACCAGTCAAACGGGTGTCATAATTCTTGATGTTATATTTTTTACTATTTTTGTAGAATGGATAAGTCTTAGATAGCAGAGGATGACCGAACGAGTAGTAAATACCTATGTGGAGTATCCAACTTTTTGAATTTCGCTTTTCAACATTCAGCGATTGGAGACAAGATTGTATGCCCTTGTAGAAAGTGCACTAATGTATATCAGGTCACCAGACAGACTGCATTGAGTCATCTATTGTGGAATGGCTTCTTACAAAGCTATATTTCTTGGGCTTTTCATGGAGAAGATGTCGATGTTGAAATGGATGCTCCAACTGATCAGGGTGATTGTCTAGATGATGAAAATTTACAAGATATGTTGCATGATTTTTTTATGAGTTTCAGTGAAGACGAAAATATGGAAGGAGTACAGTCGGCTACTGATCAACATTTAAATGTTGACAAATTTTATATCTTGTTAAAGGATTCTGAGATAGAATTATATCCAGGGTGTAAGAAACTTACCAAACTTGCTTTCATACTAGAATTCTATCACCTGGTTTGTCTTAATTCCTTGAGTAATAAAGCATCATCTATGTTTCTTAAGTTCCTTAAAAAAATGCTACCAGAAGGAGAACAATTACCTTATTCTTTTTATGAGCTGAAGAAGACAATAAAAGAGTTGGGATTACATTATGTGAAGATTCATGTTTGTCGAAATGGTTGCATGATGTTTTGGAAGGAGTCTGTCGATAAAGATGTCTGTGATACATGTGGAGAATCAAGATGGCTAACGACTTCAACACCCAGATGATGATGATGAGGAGCTAGTAAACAAACCCAGAAGAACACCTTCCAAAGTGCTCAGACACTTTCCACTTATACCACGACTGAGGAGGTTGTTCATGTCATCAAAAACCTCTTCCTTAATGAAGTGGCACGCAGAAGAATATAAAAAAGATGACAAGTTAAGACACCTGGTAGATTCACCTGCATGGAAAATATTTGATGTTATGCATCCAGAATTTGCTGCAGACGCTAGAAATATTCGATTGGGACTTGCCACTGACGGAGTTAATCCTTTTGGGACAATGAGTAATTCTCATAGTACATGGCCTCTCGTAATTATTCCATATAATTTATCTCCTTGGTTGTGCATGAAGCAATAGTATTTTATGTTGTCTCTACTAATTTCTGGACCATCTTTGCCACATAATATAGATGTTTACTTGCATCCATTGATTGATGAGCTGAAAGAACTATGGAGTACTAGTGTACAAACATATGACGCTAGAGCCAAGGAATTCTTTCAGATGTGTGCTTCTTTATTATGGACTATTAGTGATTTTCCAGGATATGCACATCTATCTGGTTGGAGTACTAAAGGCTAAAAAACATGTCCTTATTGTAATAAAGATATTGTCTCACATTGGTTGCCACATAGCCGTAAAGTTTGTTACAGAGGACATCGTAGGTTTTTGCCAGCTGGCCACAGATTCCGGAAAGAAGCTAGGGCATTTGACGGTGATCAAGAATTTAGGAGTCCACCTAAACCTCCTTCTGGAGCTAAAATCTTGTCACAATTGGATGGCGGAAGCACTGTAATTGGTAAGAAAAGGCCGAGAGGTAAAGATTTGACACACAATTGGGATAGGAAAAGCATATTCTTCACGCAACCATATTGGAAATCTAACATTGTAAGGCACAATCTGGATGTCATGCACATTGAGAAGAATATATGTGAGAGTGTTGTTGGAACATTGCTAGGTCTGAAGGATAAAAGTAAGGACAACTTGAATGCAAGGAAGGATTTGGAGGATATGGGAATTAGATTTCCGCTTCATCCACAAACTGTTGGCACACATTCCATACTACCTCCAGCTTGCTATACGATGAGAAAAGAAGAAAAAAAATCATTTTGCAACCTCGTAAAATCTGTCAAAGTTCCATATGGGTATGCATCTAATATATCTAGATGTGCACGACCGACGGATCAAAGGATGCTACCAATAAAAAGTCACGATTATCACGTGTTGATGCAACAACTTCTGCCATTAGCTGTCACTGTGTCTTTGCCCAGTAAGAATGCTAAGTCATATATTATTAATCTTTGTCGCTATTTTCAGAGGTTGTGCACTAAAGTCATAGATCCAAATGATTTTGCTGCATTGAAAAATTCAATAGTTGTGACACTTTGTGAGATGGAGAAGATTTTCCCTCCATGTTTTTTGACTTAATGGGGCATCTATCAGTCCATCTCATTTTTGAAGCTAAGATAGCCGGCCATGTTCAGTATCATTAGATGTATCCAATTGAAAGGTAACTTTTCATACCTCATGATGACTTCACCTATTGGAATTTAATTTGTCATAATATTTTTGCCAACTTTGTTATCAGGTATCTGCAGACCCTAAAAGGATATGTTCGTAATAAAAGATATCCAGAAGGATCAATAGCAGAAGGATATATAACTGAAGAGTGTCTTACTTTTTGTTCAAGATACTTGGATGGAGTTGAAAAAAAATTAAATCGGCCATATAGAAACGATACTGACGAAATAAATTTGGAAAACGAGCCAACACATGATAGTGATGGTTGGTCGATTTTCTCGACAGTAGGTCATGGTGTTGGTAAAATGATAGCATGTGTCTTGGACGAACATATATTGCAACAAACCCATAAGAATGTACTATTCAATTGTGATGCAGTTGAACCCTACATTAAGTAAGTTAGTGACAATTGTCTTCTATTATTAAAATATTATTACATATTCCAATTACATATTGCACATATTTTGTTTTCAGGAAGCACTATGATATCATTAGGCTAAAACATCCTCATAAGTCCTTAAAGGAGGTACAGAGAATACATAGTAACTCATTTGATGGATGGTTTAAGGAACATGTAAGTTAATTTTTCATAATTAAATTTGTTATGCTTCATGATTAAATACTAACAAACTTTTCTTGTGTTAGATTGAGACACTCCTAAGAACAGAAATTGTGGATGATAAAATCAAGTTTCTTTCTCAAGGTCCACATCAAATGGTCGTTAAGTACAAGGGCTACATTGTCAATGGTCACAGATTCCATACCAAAGCAAAAGATCGACATCTAACAACACAAAATAGTGGAGTCTTTCTAGTAGCTAAGACTGATTGTTATGCTAAAACCATTGACCGCAATCCAATTACTAGAGATGTTACCTACTATGGTGTTTTGAAGGATGTTATTGTGCTCAATTATTATGAACACTTTAAGGTGACATTATTTAGGTGTGATTGGGTGGACATCTACTCCAAGAGGACAATCAAACATGATGAACATGGGTTGACTCTTTTTAATTTGAGATGACTTCAATCAACTGGAGAACCGTATGTAGTGGCATCTAAAGTTGGAAAATTATTTTATGTAGAACATGTCATTGCAAAAGGGTGGCATTTTGCTGTAAAGATTCCCCCGCGAGATACGTTCAACATGGAAGATCCATCTTGTAGTGAGACTGTCGAAGCTTATGTGCAAGGTGAACCTAGAGATGGGCCATCAATGACAACAGAGGATGAAAATGCATATTGTGACATAGTTAGATTGGATATGGAAGGAATTAATGTTGATAGTTCAACAATTGAGAAAGACCAAATCCCAAATTCAGCAGGATGACGAAAGTGTATATCAAAGTGATGAGGATGTCCGTTTTGAATGAGAAAATTACAAAGTAGCAACCAATGTTTATTTTAGTTTGTCGTTATTATTTGACTTACATATGCTTGTTTTGTTGGCATGAAGTTTCCACTGTCTGAAATGTATCTGACATATTTTAGTTGCATGCTTCTATGTGTGTTGGATTATCTTGCATATTCTCGAGAGAGAAGGTTGTCTGATCAGCTCCTTCGATGTATTGTAGCCTAGCCAAAGTGGTATCTAAAAGTAGTATCTAAAGTAGTATGTTCTGCTTAAATTATGATGTCCAACTTACTAACAATTATGATCACCTTTTGCTTTGCCTTAATGTAGGTGTATGCAATCAGAGTTTCATTTTTATGCAATCATCTTCACTAACACTGCTGCTAGCTCTGCTGTTACTGATATGTTGACAATGACTTGGTGTACCTCTGCAGTTTTGCATCCTAATTTCTCTGCAGAGGTACATTAAGTCTTTCTCAACATGTCAGAACTATGCTCTAGTGGAGAAGTCTACGAAGAAGCCTCAAGAAAGAATGGTTTCTCCAAGAGATTAAAGGCCATTCTCGAGAGATAAGGTTGTATGATCAGCTATGTTGATGTATTGCAACCTAGCCAAAGTAGTATGTAAAAGTAGTATCTAAAGTAGTATGTTCTTCTTAAATTCTGATGTTATACTTACTAACAATGATGCTCACCTTTTTCCTTGCCTTAATGTAGGTGTATGCAATCAGACTTCATTTTTATGCAATCCTCTTCACTAACACTGTTGCTAGCTCTTTTGTTACTGATTTGTTGACAGCGATTTTGTGTACCTCTACAGTTTTGCGTCCTAATTTCTCTGCAGAGGTACATGAAGTCACTGTCAACATGTCAGAAATATACTCTGGTAGAGAAGTCTATGAAGAAGCCTCAAGGAAGAATGGTTTCTCCAAGAGATTAAAGGCCATTCTCAAGAGATAAGGTTGTAAATGTCTTTTTGCTTCCTACTCTATAAAGTCTTCTTGCATGTTTTGTTGTTACTTGTTTTTTACATGTGGTGGTTGCCATGACTGGTGATGGTGTCAATGATGCACCTGCTTTGAAAATGGCAGACATTGGTATTGCCATGGGAATTTCTGGAACTGAGGTGATTATATTCTCTATGGTAATTTGTATATCTATCTTCTTGTCTTTTAGTAATTATTACGGATAATGATGTTTCTTCTCTTTTTATGTGTCAGTCCAGGTTGCCAAGGAGGCTTCAGACATGGTTCTTGCTAATGATAACTTCAGTACAATATTTATTGCAGTTGATGAAGGGAGATCTATCTATAAGAACATGAAGGTCTTCACCGGGTTCTGCTCTTATTAATCATTTTATGCTTTCTTGCCTTACTAAATTCTTTCAACTTATTATGTATAGACTATAGTTTTATGAGAACACTGGATGAGATTGAGTTTAATTATAATCTTTTGCTTTTACATAATTGTCAAGATTGTCAGCTTTGCCCCTTTTCTATAATCTATTTAGTTGTGTGCTTAGCTAAATGTCTAAAGCTTTGCTGCATGGCAAACTCTATTCAGCTGACATGATGTGAATGGTACATTTGAAATTATCACCATTGTCGAACTTATTAGTAGTAGTGAGAAGGTGGGTTCTTGTGAGGCTGCCCTTCTTGCAAAGCTCAGCATTAGGCCCTTCTCATATGGACTGGTTGTGATGTCAGTTTATGACAGTGGATCTGTATTCAGCCCTGAGGTCCTTGACCTTACTGAAGATGACCTTATTTATAAATTTGGCAATGGTGCTATCTTCCCTAATACTATCTTATTGCATGCTAGTGTTGTAAGTTTTCTTGTCTTACATTTTCATGCAAGTGCTCAACCTTTTGCTCACTTCATGGCAGGATCCTAGCAAGTTTGTAGTTGTTGCTGCCCCTGCTGCTGCTTCAGGCTATGCAGTTGCACCTGCGGCTTCTGCTGCTAAGGTGGAATATAAGAAGGAAGAACCTACTGAGGAATCTGATGACTTTATGGCCGAATTATCATATGCTATCACTGTAGCTGAGAAGAAGGATGAACCTTCATTACAGTGTAGCTGGTCTAATCCTGCAGAAGCTCACAACTACTTGGAATGCTAGAATGGAGCTGTATGTTTTTGTAAGAAAATGAGTTTGTATTCCTTTGGGGGTCTCCAAGTGCAAATTGAGTTGATATCTAGTTAGTGATCATGTCTAGAATATGTACCATATATAGTCATATTTGATGGTGTTGTATTGAATATAAGGGTCAAGGTAAAATGTCCTCCCCATGTAATTGTCATTTGATTATAAATAAAAAAGTTCAATACTTCTGGAAAAATGTGTTCGGCTTCAATTGGCATTCAATTAGAAAACTTGATCATGAACTACAAATTGACTGACTAAAATCCATAAAAAGTTAGATAATGCAAAACTAGTATGTCATTACTGGCTTTTTTCATAAGCCACTGCATTCAATCAAAATCGTTTTATACAACAACATTATACAAAATAGTGGCATTTGTATAAAAGCCAAATGATGGATAGTGGCTTTTCTAGAAATGCCAAATGATGGTTTAGTGGCCTTTATGTGGCATTTATTAGAAGCCACTAAAGACAAACATTTAGTGGCTTTTACAACTTAAGCCACTATCTTCCTAGTGGTATTGGTGCTAGAGGCATTTTTTAAATGTCAACAAATGCCACTAAATTTGTTTAGTGGCTTTTTTTCAGTGGCATTTCTGAAAGGCCACTAATGGGTATTTTTGCTGTAGTGTATTCTCTAACAAGCATCCATGTGTTTGGTTTGATATCATATATCATTACTAATGAGATTTTCTCATCAACCAACATACACTCTAGTCTTATGTGTTATTGAAGTCTTATGTGTTATTGATGTCTATCAGCTTCCACAATAACAACCGACTTGGGATATAACAAGAATGTATATATACTCCTAACATTTGTGTGATCTCATTGTTCATGTCCTCAAAAGGCATATGTCATTGAGTAACATCACTCTTTAGACATGTATTATGTTACATCATCGTCTCATAATTGTAACAAATAGAATGAACATAATATTGCCTTTATTAATAATCAAACCATTTACAAGATATGCCATTACAATCATCATGTGATTGGTTCTAGGGGCATACATACCGACAATTAAAACTTCGATCTGATGGAACCTCCAAAAATGACTAAAATCCAATCTAAGTGTCTCTACTAGCCAGTAAGAAACCTTAACTATAAATAGGAACCCCTTGGACTTCATCCCAAGCTTGCTTTCTATGTTCATATGCTATTGTTGAGTGGTTATGCCTACAAGAGCTCATAATATCCCTCAAGATAGATTACATTTCCACATTCATTTTAGTGAGTTAGGTTTTCTATAAGAGAGCTAACATAAATGCCATTCTTATCAAGCACTCAATCTCCATTGTCCAATCTCCTCTTTTGAAGCTTGTACTGGATGATTGCTTCCTTGGTGAAGGAGGTCAAGGTTCAAGGATGAAGATCCAAATTCAAGGGTGGGTGAGTCCTTACTATAGGGTTAAGACCCTTAGTCATTGGATAAGTAAGACCTTGGTAAGGCCATTGGATCCAATATCTGTGAAGGGGAGATAAATGTTCCATGTTCTTAAAAAGAGAAGGTATTTTTAGTAGAGATATTATAATCAATATAAGGTGGGATTCAAGTGTTCAATATCTCAAGGGTTGACCTATCTTGGTAGTGTAATACATCTTGATTTAGAGTCTGGAACCACTATAACTACTTATGTTCATATGTGGATTTCTCAGTCTCTCTTATCCTTGCTTTTCTTGTTTAGTTGCACACAAAATTCCATATAAATTGAAGGTCTAATCAATTTTGTGCAAGTGTTTTTTTAGCTTCAAAATTCCACTCACCAAAGAAAAAGAAAATAGTGCATTCATCTCACAACCTGAGCCAAAGAATGTAAAGGAAACTCTTGAAAGATGAGGAGTGAATCATGGATATGAAAGAAGAGGTAGAACAATTATACAAAAAAAAGTGTGGACCTATGTTCAAAGACCAAAGGATATTGAAATCATTGACATCAAGTGGGTATACCAAGAAAATCTTGATGAGGATAGAAAGGTGGTAATAAACAAGTCAAGTTTAGTGTCCCAATGTTAAAACAAACGGGAAGGTATTGGTTTTGATGGAATTCATGCTCTTATTTCTAGATTAGAATCTATTTGTATGCTTCTTGCCTTTGCTAGTAATAAAAATTTCTTGCTATATCAAATGGATGCTAAAGTTCATTTCTAGAATTAGAAGAGAATTTTTTTGTGTCTCAAGCTATTGGCTTTGCTCATGACAAGCTTGTAGATCATGTTTATCTTTTACAAAAGGTTCTTATGATCTCAAACAAGCCCCTAGAGCTTAGTATTAAAGACTTAAGACCTTTTTATTAATATGGCTATGTCATGGAAAAAGTTGATTCTATGCTATTCTTGAATCACTCTTCTAACAATTTCTTAGTTTTTCAAATTTATGTTAATGATATTATATTTGGTGGCATTAACTTTGATATTTTCTAAGAGTTTAGTTCCCTCGTGAAGAGTGAATTTGATATGAGAATGAAGGGCGAGCTTGCTTTATTTATTGAATACAAATCAAACAAACGAATTATGGGAACTTATTTACCAAATTAAGTACACTAACAAACCCTTGAAGTGCACCGGGATGGAAAATAACAAGTCAATTAAAATCCATGTCTAACTCTGTAAATCTTGACAGACATGAAGAAAATGAAAAGGTAGATGAGAAGATACATAGAGGCATGATTTATAATTTACTATAAGTTATTGCCTCTACATCACATATTATGTTTAGTGTTGTCTAATGTGATATATCTCAATCTAGTCATAGAAAATCCCATCTAATAGCAGTAAAGAGGATTTTGAGATAGTTGGTTAAGACCTCGAATTTTGGGCTACGGTACACTAAGTCAAGGGACTTTACTCTAACCAGATATAGTGATGTGGATAATGTTGGGTGCTTAGTTGATAGAAAGGGTGCAAGTGGCACTTTATTGGATCGTGTTCACTTTCTTGGTTCTCTAAGAAACAAAATGTCATGTCTCTATCAACGACTGAGGTTGAATACATAGCCACTGATAATCGTAGTGCCCTAGTCTTATGGATGGAAACTACTCTAGGACTTTGATATTCATAAAGATGCTCTCCCATCTTTTATGATAATATTATTTTAATAAATCTCTCATACAATACTATATTTCATAGTGGATCTAAGTATATAGAGGCATGTCATCATTTTCTTTGTGATCGCATTGATATGAAACACATTTATATCACTCATGTGGAAACGGTATACCAACTTGCAAATATTTTCAGTAAACCTATTGTTAGGGACCAATTCAACTTTATAAATTCAAAAATTTTCATCACTATCATCGACTAGTTAAATTGTTCCTTATATGCCTCTATCATGTTCATAAATGCCTACAATCTACTTGAGTTTTACTTTTTTGGGTTTGAAATGACTTAGCACATGTATTTGGATCTAATTGCAAATGATTTTTCTCTCTAATAACACTTAATAGTATCCCATGGTGAGTAAATTATAGATAAATATCATTTACATGCTATATATACTCATTGTGCATGATTATATAGGTCTATAGGGCTTAGAAAATTAATTTTGGGTTTTGAAACAACAACTACTTCAGTCTAAGTTTGTGATGGGGTAACTCGACCCACAAGTATGATTGAGGAGTCTCTAGTAGCTATTGTTTGTCTGGTAACCCAACACTCAAATTCAACCAACAACATTGGTGTTGTTAATTGAAAAAGATTTAGGCAATCAAGTTTTATCCCTCTCATCTACAAAAACTCGACGAACTACCCATCTTGGTCTCTCCTCAAATTGTCGACCCTTCATCTTCCTAAGACCTATCTCTCCTGGTCCAAAATAGTCATGTACAACATGAAAATGTCTTGCCCTTAACCTTCTCCTACATGCTAACCGTCCCCCTCTAGCATTGACAATGCTACTTATGCATGTGATATGTTCTACCCCTCAACACAATATGCATCTTCCACTGCCCACTCTACCCCTACCATTGTTGACCTTCCATGTGACTCTCTCGACATCCATCATGGAAAACCCATCATGCTAATCGGGATTACTCAAAACTAAAACATGACCGATCACTAATTAATCACATCCCTAAAAAGGGGCAAAAATTAAACCTATTTAATCTTTACAAACATATCCAAGAACATTTACATATAGGCCCATCATAATGCGTAATTCTATATATCATATCAAGTATCCCTTACAATTGCTTTGTGGCTTCAACCACACCATATACATACAGAAGGTGTTATACACATAAACAACATGTACAAGCATCATAATGCTACCAAAATTTCGATTCGATGAAACATCATATATAAAACATTCCTGCTCAGACCTAAGAGTATAGGGACGACTCTAGGACACAGTAGACATTTGAATGACCTTCTTCTAGGGTTCTTCCAAAATAGCTCCTCCTTGCTACCATAGGTATACTGCCACTGTTGACGACTAGGCATGGCTAACAACATAAGCATGGCTAACAACATGAGCATGGCTAACTACATAAGCATGGCTACTTTCTCTTATTACATTATACGTCATCTATATATTTATAAAAGCAAAGCAAGGGATACCATCCCATGTAAAATCATTGCATAACCCTAACAAATATGCTACATGACTAGATTACATCTTTTATTAAGTGTTGCAGTGTTTGAGGCGTACCACTCAAACTTCCAACTGACCACTATGGAGTCACAATCAGTTCCGTACAAGATCTAAGAGAACCAAAATCCTAAGATCTCTTCCCCTTGGTCAGTACGAGTACGCTATTGTAACATCTTTGTCAAGCTACAATCAGCCTAGTCTACCCTTGTTACACAGGCCATGGCACTAGAAAACTAGTGTATTCAAACCCTATCATCTGAGGTACAATCATAACTGTCGTCAATCACATCACATATATGTATCCTCATTCATCAAAGATACAACCTCGATTGTTCTCCAAAACCTTAAGATCAGACTGACAAGGATATACTCTCCTTGTACCCACATATACTCAACAATATATGACTCTGAGTTTCCCTTATGGAATACTCATTTTCCTATCCAACAAATTCTGACACTAGAATAATTCTACGACACATGGAACTACATGATTAGGGTTTCACTTGATTAGTTATTGCCAATTGAGTGAGTTCAGGTGGCACCAATCAAGTTTTTCACACAAACCCTAATTCATTTATACAAAATGTTGGTATACAACAACTCCAGAAGATATAAAACGTATGAGACATACTATTTATCACACCATCACAAGATATTAATCTTTTGTCACACATGAAGAGGATGACACCTTCACCAGGGCTCAAGTCACGCCCAAAGGTCATTTAGACCATTCACATAATCTTCTCTAAGAACATCATTATCTGTGAATATATTTGTAAAAGGTTCTACATGTCATGAACACACTCGTGGTACATAGATTTAGCACAATATTGCATTGATCGTGTGTTATGATTTTTACAAGACAACATAGAATTATTACCATTAACATTATGAGAGTATCCTTCCATCATAACAACATAAGGGGAGACAAGTATATTTAACCATCATCACTTAATTACTTTATGTTAGGTTCAACAAGGTAGATTGCATTAATGTTATAAATCAACACTCCTAACTAAACCATCGATTTGTTATACACACACTTGGGAAAAAGCATAAACTCTCACACCTAGAATTCCCATCAGTTGATGCATGCACTTAACCAAAACACAACCACTAGATCACATGCTTCAAACACAAACCATCAGATCACATGCTTCAAACACAACCATCAGATCATATGCTTTTAACACAACCAATGAATTATATGCTTCAAACACAAACCATTGGATCATGGTCATTATCAACAATACAGTTTCACATACTAAGTACAAGTATAGACTTATATGTTACACCAAGCATGACCATTAGATAATGGGCTTCATCAAAACCACCAGATCTTGGGATTCAACAAACCATCGAATGTCATGTAGGCAAAACCATCTGATCTTGCAACTAGTAGAGCCATTAAATACACCTAGTGAGACCATTAAATCATACACATAGTGAGACCATAAAATCATACACCTAGTGAGACCATCAAATCAAACATCTAGTGAGACCATCGAATCATACACCTAGTGAGACCATCAAATCATACACCTAGTGAGACCATCAAATCATACACCTAGTGAGGCCATCGAATCATGGACCTTATGAAGCCATCAATTATGAGGCTAGAAAGACCATCGTTATGAAACATAAAGAAGCCATCAGATGTCAAGCATAGAGAAAACATCAAATGTCAAGAGAAGTTGGACTATCATTTGTTTAGGCTAAGCAATCCATCAAATGTTAAGACTTGGTGAAATTAGAACTTATACATCAAGAGAAAATCATCATTTGTTTAGGGTTAGAGAAACCATCAATTCATCCATTGATGATAGCATCATAACCATAGGTTCTCAAGATCAAGTAAAACCATCAAAACAACAACTAAGTAACAACCATCGGTTCCCATAAGAAGTCAATCCATCAGTTCATAAGTCAAGAGAGAAATCAATCATTAACACTTAAGGAAAATCCATCATTTCTCACTATAAGGAAACCCTTGTTTCATGGACGTGCAAGGTCTATAACTCCTACTTGCAAGGAATAAACATGAACAAGGTGAAGGGGTACATAAAGGAAGATTATATACTCAAGAACTGCCACATATGCACAAACCCTAGTCAAAGAATCATCTTTCTATTGGTTACTACGTTTTTAGAGCAAGATCTACACATAGAAAGTTAAGAGTAGGCAAGAAACGTGAAAAAAGTTGTATAACCCACCTCATGGATGATGATGATGGTTCAAACAACAAGGTAGCTCGAAGAGAGAGAAGAAAAAACCTAACTTGATCACTTCACATGTTCAAGCTAGCTCCTTTCTTCAAACATAAGGAAAACCTGGGGCAGAAAAGAGGAAAGAAGGTGTTCTTCAACCACAAGCTCAAGATCCACCAAGAACATCATGTAGCCATCCAATAAGGAAGAGAGAAGAAGGAGGGTAAAAAGGAAAAAAAGGAAGAGAAGACAATCTTTTGGGCAAGAAGCTCGGTTAGGAAGCTCCAAACATCCCTAGAGAGGGTAGATCTAAATCCTAGAGCACATGCAACCAAGATCGACCAAGCTTCTTCCTCTAGAACTCTTATCCTACACCATGCAAGAGGATCAAACCTCTCCAATTAGAAAGAAGATGAATAAGGTTTGTAAAGAGCTCTTGTAACATACCAGATCTTAGACCCTACCCTAGAAGTTTGATCTTTTTAGACTTAGCCAACTAAGTTGCAGATAGATCTAGATGAGGTTTAGTATAACTCTAATAAGATAACACATGTATAAATCACCTTAATGTAACCTCATGTTCTCTCATTATTCTTAGGCCAATAATGGACACATTAAATAAGTCACATGAAGTACTATAAAAATCATGTTAATAATCCCACATAATTCTTTTGGTGATAATATTAAGCTATGAAACATTATAGAATAAGCAAACGTGATAATCATGAAATAATGTGTTAATGATGGCCACAAATACTAATTATGACATAACTCATTAAAAGAAATCTTAAGAGTAGAATCTAAGTTAAGAACCATGTTCCTTGGGTCCCGATTGCTTTGGGAGTCAAGTTTCACATAATTCACATAATAATAATTAATTTAATTTATTTTGGGAAGAGAAGATCTAAGTTTTCCCCAAAATATCAAATAAAGTAATAAATGACTTCAAAAATGGAAAATAATCTTGGATTCGTATCCAACACATTAAATATAACGTGTGGATGAAGTTTCATAAAATTTGGAGAATCTTATAATATGTAATGCATGAGGAAAGAGAAAAAAGTATTTGAATTATTTAGCATATAAAAAGTCCTTAAAAGGAAAATATAATTTCATAATTGGAATCTACATGCCTTAATTAGCCTCTTTGCAAAATTTCACCTAATTTGAGGTTCATTTGAGCCTCAAAAAGAAGAAAGAGAAAAAGATAATTTAATGTGAACACACTTTATTCTAATTCGATTTGGATTTTGATTTTTGTGTCACGCTCCATCGGATGGTTAGGCGTGAAGCGGTCCACTATGGACCCAGATCTGATGGCTCTCAACTTGTACCCTACTTTGAGTAGGAATTGTTCGCGAGAATAGTATTTGTGCTCTGTTTTTTATGAATTTCTCAGGCTATAGTCCATCTTTTGTCAAGATTCTTTTGTCTTTGTGTTTCATATATGTTTGTGCATGTTTTAAGCTCTTGTTGCAATGTTTTGTGGAGTATTCAAGAAGAATCCAATTTCCATTCTCCATGGATGGAAGGTCCCTATTCGAATCAGAGTGTTTTACATCCATACCTATAAATATGGGTACATAGTTGTGCGTTAGACATCACTTTTTGTTCTCATACTTTCAATTTCGACAGAGACCAAGTATGGAGCATCAAAGATTGAGTTTTCTTCCTTGGATAGCGGCCCTTGCTTCTCCTTGCACACACCATCTTCATCCAAATTAAAGGTATGATAGAGTTTCTCTTTGCTTTAGCTTTCATTTGCAACTTTCGGTTTTGCGTTTGGTCGTGATTTGCAAAAATGCCCAAAATCTCCCTCAAGCTGCCGCCGGCGTGCATGCTAGCTAAAGGAAGAAGAAGCCGTGTGGCATTTTATGACTTTGCCTCTCCACGACGTTGGTTTTCTTTGGTTTTGTGCGGGTCAATTTCGTCTTTTTGCAGGCCACCGTGCCCCAGCCGCGTGGCGCCCATGGGCGAGCGGTCCCGGCCGGGCCATGTGGCCACATGCCATTAGACAGGTCAACACCATGCACTCCGCTCCGCACGAGCCACTTAAACACGTGGCTACTGACATGGAAGCACATGATTGGCCTATTTTCATAAATTCATATCTTTTGATTCGTTTTTCTAAATATTAAAATAAACTATGTTTTAGAATTAGAAAAATGCAAGCTTTCCAATAAAAATAGTTTCAAAACATGGTTCTGAGTTTTGTAAAAATGTATTTTCTTAAAATGAATTGAATGATTAAAATTCACCAGAAATACACTTTAATCATCATAACTCCAAAATATACAAAATTATATGTTTTCTTAATCAGGAGAACCTAATAAGATCAATGGTGATGGTTTTAGAGTGTTAATAGGAGTTTTGTGTGAAAAGTCCAAAAGTAGGATTTTCTTTACATTAATACATATGGCAAACCCTAATAGATGTGAATAATTTGTAATTAGGTACAGTTGATCTTGGAAACAACTATATTAGTGAAGAGTGTTTCTAGGACTCTAATTTTAAGGTATATTTGCATCCCCTATTATTCTTCATTGAGTATTAACCTAAATTATCTTTCTCTTGGTCCTATGGACATAAGCATATACACAATGTCATTCCTTTTATCATGGTTCATGTGAACTACCATATTTGTTATTGATCTTGTGATCAAAAATATTATTTTGGACTCTTATCTTATGCTTGGTTCATGATGGAACTTTATATGATGAAATGTGATGTTTTTTTCCCACTTGTGAGGTGGATGTATATGTTGGTCACTTTTGTGGTGACTGATTTGTATAATTTGACTATAATTTTCTACTTGCCTCTACATTTTACATTCTATGTGATTCAGTAGCACTAGAGTAGTGTAATTGCATTGGTTTTTGTTTATGGCAGATGTGTAATTTCCTATCGAGTAGATGCATAATTTCCTGCCCTTTTGGGATGGAGAGGTTACCCCATACCCCGACAAGATGTATGATCTTGGCCCATATTTTATATATTTAGGAGTTTGGTTATGTGCCAATCTCTATCATGTTTCAAGTTTATGAGGCTTGTCCGCCATTGTTATTTATATTGTTCTAGGGCTATGTTTACTCACATGCATGCAGGATGATGTTTATGGATTATGGGTTATGTGCCCTAAATTCATATGTGCTTATGTGGCACCACTTTTATATGTTGTTTTAATGGCAAGTATCTCTTTTATTGTGGATCAATACTCTTGATACCCGCTTGGGTGGTACTTTCTTTTCTATGGGAAGCTTATATTTACTTTGATGTCCTTTACTCCATATATTTCTCAATTTATTTCTAGTATGCACATACCAGCCTTTGATGATGTCTTCTATTTTCCTCTTCTTGCTGGGGTATGTTTCCAACCATAGGTGAATTACTTGGATGATATGGCATGCAAATTTGGATATATCTTAAGGAGTTAAAGTTTGGAGACAAAGTTACTATGATTTAGACTTCCCTCTATATAGGATCCTTATGTTGCATCATACATGTAAACCCTATGCGGGAGATTTAGATATACTTTTTGTAATATTGTTGAGAAATTGAATATAGTCATTATATTCTTTCGTTGCTACACTTTGGTTGTTTTGAATACCATTAATAAGATTTGAAAATTTACACCCACTCCAAGATACCTTAAGGGTGTGTTTGAACTAGGTTTTATTCTTCAAATTTTTAGTAGGGAGTGGTTCCCTTCTGGGATCCAACTCCTTACAACATGGTATTAGAGCCCATGGTAGTTGGAGTCTGACTATTTCAATTTTATCTCCCATATTGGAAACCTTGACTTAGATAGTTACCTTTATATGAGATGTTCATCCTAGAATTAATCTATGTTTTTCATGAGATAATGAAAGGTTGATGTTTAGTGAACCCTAATGTGATGAGGATTAGATGTTCATCCCCGACCAAAAGGTTTTTGGCTACATAAATCTTTATATGCAATGGGGTTTTACTTGAGGATGAAATTAGGTTTTAAGGATGAGTAATAAGTAGGATGAGAAGACCTCGTTATGGAAAAATGTGACTTGGTTTCTGCATTGATTTTGAGCTCACCGTTGTTTTATATCGCATGATTTTTTAGGAAAAAAATATTTTCAATTATACTACTATATGTAAAAAAATTTCTGGATTCCATCGTAGTTTTCTTAAACTAAGTCACAAAGTAGTAGTATGAGAAGTTTTAGTAGTGAATCCCTTAACCTAGTGCTAACCCTATCTTTAGATTTGGAGTTGTGACTAGGATTGATATAAAGGTGTAATTGACCTACCCTATGACTTTTGGATGTTTATGTAGGGTTGCTAGGTTAGAGACACTAGGACCTAAAACTCAACCCTAGATGGTTTTGAATTGTTAGTTGGACACATGGACCACATAAATCTCTAAAACATTCACAACTAAAAGATATATGGGTAACCCTAAATGTTGTTCAGTATGACTTGTTAGGTTAAACCTTTTAAGGGGTGGAGAGTAGTTGGTTGTTGATTTTTGGATAAATATATTTCGAGGATGAAATATTTTTTAAGGGGTGGAGTGTTGTAACATACTAGATCTTGGACCATACCATAGAAGTTTGATCTTTTTAGACTTAGCCAAACTAAGTTGCGGATAGATCTAGATGAGGTTTAGTATAGCCCTAATAAGATAATGCATGTATAAATCACCTTAATGTAACCTAATGTTTTCACATTAGTCTTAGGCTAATAATGGACACATTAAATAAATTACATGAAGTACTATAGAATTCATGTTAATATTCTCACATAATTCTTTTGGTGATAATATGAAGTTATGAAACATAATGGAATAAGCAAAAGTGATAATAATGAAATAATGTGCTGATGATGGCCACACATATTAATTATCACATCACTCATTGAAAGAAATCTCAAAAGTAGAATCTAAGTTAAGAATCGTGTTCCTTGGGTCCCAATTGCTTTGAGAGTCAAGTTTCACATAATTCACATAATAAAAATTTATTTATTTTATTTTAGAAAGAGAAGATCTAAGTTTTCTTCAAAATATCAAATAAAGTAATAAATGACTTCAAAAGTGGAAAATAATTTTGGATTCATATTCAACACATTAAATATAACTTGTGGATGAAGTTTTATAAATTTGGGGAATCTTATAATCTTTAATGCATGAGGAAAGAGAAAATGGTATTGGAATTATTTAGCATATAAAAGTTCTTAAAAGGAAAATATAATTTCATAATCAGAATCTACATGTCTTAATTAGCCTCTGTGCAAAATTTCACCCAATTTGGGGTTCGTTTCAGCTACGAAAAGAAGAAAGAGAAAAGGAGAAACTAATGTGAACACACTTTATTCTAATTCGATTTGGATTTTGATTTATGTGTCATGCTCCATCAAATGGCTAGGCGTGAAGTGGTCCACCATGGACCTAGATCCGATGGCTCTCTACTTGTCTCCTACCTTGAGTAGGAGTTGGTCGTGTGAATAGTATTTGTGCTCTGTATTTTGTGAATTTCTCGGGATATAGTCCATATTTTATCGAGATTCTTTCACTGTTGTGTTCCATATATGTCTACGCGCGTTTTAAGCCCTTGTTGCTATGTTTCGTGGAGTATTCAAGAAGAAACCAATTTTCATTCTCCATGGATGGAAGGTCCCTATTCTAATCAGAGTGTTTCACACCCATACCTATAAATATGGGTACATAGTTGTGCGTTATACATCGCTTTTTGTTCTCGTGCTTTCAATTTTGACGGAGACCAAGCATAGCACGTCGAAGATTGAGTTTTCTTCCTTAGCTTGCAACACTTGCTTCTCCTTACACATGCCATCTTCGTCCAAATTAAAGGTATGGTTGAGTTCCTATTTGCTTTAGCTTTTATTTGCAACTTTTGATTTTGAGTTTGGTCGCAATTTGCGAAAATGCCCAAAATCTCCCCCAAGCTGTCTCCTATGTGTGTTCTGGCTGGAGGAAGAAGAAGCCGCATGGTGTTTTACGAATTTGCCTCTTCGCGATGTTGGTTTTCTTCAGTTTAGTGCGAGTCAGTTTCACCTTTTCTTGGGCCAACGTGCCCCAGCCATATGGCACCTGCAAGCGAGCAGTCCCGACCGGGCCACGTGGCCGTGTGCCATTGGCCAGGTCAGTGTCGGGCGCTCTGCTCTGCGTGAGCCACTTAAACACATAGTTGTTGATGTGGCAACTCGTGATTGGCCAGTTTTCATAAGTTCATATCTTTGGATTCGTTTGTCTAAACATTAAAATAAAATATGTTTTAGAATCAGAAAAATGCAAGATTTCTAATAAAAATAGTTTCAAAACATGGTTTTGAGTTTTGTAAACATGTATTTTCCATAAATGAATTTAATGATTAAAAATCATCAGAAATAAACTTTATTCATCATAACTCCAAAATATACAAAATTATATGTTTTCTTAATCTAGAGAACCTAATAAGATCAATGGTGATGGTTTCATAGTGTTAATAAGAGTTTTGTGTGAAAAGTCCAAAAGTAGGATTTTCTTTACATTAATACATATGTCAAACCCTGATATGTGTGAATAATTTGTAATTAGGTAAAGTTGATCTTGGAAATAACTAGATTGGTGAAGAGTGTTTCTAGGACTCTGATTTTAAGGTATGTTTGCATCCCCTATTATTCTTTATTGAGCAATAACCTAAATTATCTTTCTCTTGGTCCTATAGACATTAGCCTATACACAATGTCTTTTTTTTTTAAATGGTTCATGTGAACTACCTCATTTGTTACTGATCTTGTAATCATGGATATTCTTTCAGATTCTTATATTATGGTTGGTTCATGATGGAACTTTATATGATGACATGTGATGTCTTTTTCCCACTTGTGAGGTGGATGTATATGTTGGTCACTTTTGTGGTGACTGGTTTGTTTATGTTAGATGTGTAATTTCCCACTTGTGGCTGGTTTTTGTTTATATCAGATGTGTAATTTCCTGCCGAGTAGATGTGTAATTTCCTGCCCTTTTGGGATGGAGAGGTTACCCCATACCCAGGCAAGATGTATGATTCTTGGCCCATGTTTTATATATTTGGGAGTTTGTTTATGTGCCAATATCTATCAGGTTTCAAGTTTATGAGGCTTGGACGCCATTGTTATTTATATTGTTCTAGGACTGTGTTTATCTCACATGCATGCAGGATGATGTTTATGGATTATGGGTTATGTGCCCTAAATTCATATGTGCTTATGTGGCACCACTTTTATATGTTGTTTTAATGGCAAGTATCTCTTTTATTGTGGATCAATACTCTTGATACCCACTTGGGTGGTACTTTCTTTTCTATGGAAAGCTTCTATTTACTTAGATGTCATTTACTCCATATATTGCTCAATTTTTTCTTGTATGCACATACCAGCCTTTATTGATGTATTCTATTTTTCTCTTCTTGCTGGGGTATGTTTCCAACCCTAGGTGAAGGACTTGTATGATATGGCATGAAGATCTGGATATAGCTCAAGGAGTTAAATCTTGGAGACAAAGTTGCCACGGTTTAAACTCCCCTCTATCTAGGATCCTTGTGTTGCATCATACGTGTAAACCCCATGTGGGAGATTTAGATATACTTTTTGCATAATTGTTGAGAAATTGAATATAGTCATTATATTCTTCCGCTGCTACACTTTGGTTGTTTTGAATACCATTAAAAAGATTTGAAAATTTTACACCCACTCCAAGATACCTTAAAGGTGTGTTTGGACTGGAGGTTTTATTCTTCAAATTTTTAGTAGGGAGTGGTTCCCCTTTGGGATCCCACTCCTTACAGCTCATTTGGGTGAATGGAGAGAGGTATATAAACCTTAGGGAGAGAGAAGGGTAGTTTGAGGTGTCAAATCATGCATGGCATGTGTCAAAAGTCTAAAACTTCTCATCCATGCAAACCAGGTCAACCTTTGGATATTGATTCTAGGGGGACCATCAGTTGTCAACCCTCAAAGGAAAACATATATCATTGTAAACCATATTACATCATATATATATATATATAAGACTTCGATCTTATCATCTTAACATATTTCATCTATTCCATCTATCATATATTCTAACAAGGCTCTAGACATCTAATCTACATCTATGCTTTCTTCTAGACTGATGTCATTCACTTTCACTTAGGTTGCATGACCACCTCCTACCCAGAGTTGTGTGGGGTCACATATTTATTATAATGCATACATATATAATAAAATAGTATATAGTTTTTCTCTGATAAAATATGCATCAGAGGAAACTATCGAGGTTCAATCCAGTTGGAATAAAAAATCAAATCCATAAAATGAGTGTCCCACTCATAGTACAGAGTCTAGTGTCGTGTCACCTAATGAAAAGGGTGAGAACTTGGTGTAGACTGGTGTAGCTACTCAAAACATAAATGCATCATATGTCAAAGGTTTCTCTTCCTGTGATGTACGCCATTTCCAAATAATGCAACATCCCATACCATTGCACTATAAGCAAAGAACGATACCTAAGGACCCTCTATACAACAAGCACCAGTCTAGACCTAATTCTCAAACATCTAGGTGTTAAACTAGAGGCTAGGTCAGATCTAGTCTCTAAAAGACAACTAATCTAACTCTAAAGATGTTCAAGTTCAAGGTTTCTTTAGTTTGAGTTGTACAATGAGCAAATGTCAGGCTTTGCTATTGTTCGTACTCTGATGCCACCTGTGACGTCCCCTAATTTTTAAAACTTAATCTAGTGTGTGATGTCCAAGAACCTCACCTCAGCGAGAATCCTAATTTAAACACCCCACACTAGGCTAAGAAAAGGAAAATCATAGGAATTCAAAAGGACAACAATAGTAGCACATGCACGTGAACAATAATAAGACCGTACAACACATGTTCACTACTCAACATATAATTACAACATGAATTGTTACAACATCTGATATTACATATTGAACAACAAACTTCTACATATACATGTACTGCCACTAAACAATGGGATCTTAACACAACAGGTCCACATGCACATCAGCTCGCCACACAACTCTCAACTATCCTGGTTCTTCAAGATTATATGTCCCCATACCTAAAACAAATATTACATGTGGTACATGTCAGCATAATATTCAAGAATATTATACTGAGTATGCCTACGTGTATTTTTATATACCTCTCATTACTAAGATTAGCAATAAGATAAAACTAGTACTTGGCAGTAATAAAAGAAATATAACAAAAGCATACTTGAACAAAAGATATGTTTATTAACAAAAGAGAACACATATTTTAGGCACATTTTCCATTATATCATTCATGCATTGACCGCCGAACGTTGAATGCACTGAAGGCCTTATGATCGACTACTAAAGAGTTGGATCATCTCATAATGTGATCAGACTACCAAAGAGTTGGATCACTTTCAAGTAATTGACCACCAAAGAGTTGAAGCACTTTATTCTCCAACACTTGACTACCAAAGAGTTGAAGTACTTGGATATAATGGAACAAATATATTATGTTTCATATGTCCATAGCCATAAGTATGGAAAATCAAGCAAGATATCATACAAGAATATTCATCTCATCTAATATCATATGCCAAGTATTTGTACACACATAATACGACCATACTAAGTAGTAGGCCAAGTAAGAGGTAAGGGTGTACCTTGATCAATATATAATCTAAACCACATATTCTTGATGTCAACTACCACATTGGTCAACCCCTGATAAAGACAAGATCACATATCACCATTATGTTCTCATCATCGTAACCCTAGTCAATGTTATTAGGGTTTAGCTTAGTTCATTAATATATATCTTCTCATCTTTACTTGTATTCTTGTCTTGGAATTATCTTATTGGTGTCACTTTTCAGTTATGTTCCAGGATAGTATAGATATATCTGAATATTATGTTGCATATAATTATATCCACATATTAACCCTAGGTTATATGCATTAATCCAATTATGGGTTTTTGCATCATTTTAGGATCATCTAAAAAATAACATGATTTATATGCATAATTATGATCTCAAAATTACATATTCGCTTCCAGTTACTGATATTAGCTTACTCTAAAATTTCTAAGATTTCTTGAGCAAATTTGTATTTATTTCACATTAATCAAGTTTATTAGCCCTAATCAGCCACATTAAATAGATTACATGATTTCGGGTTGAAACATCACCATATTTGACATCACATGGATTATATATCATATTCTAGAGATACTGATACATTTTCATAATTTTAGATCAACATTTGATATTTATTACTCATAAAACAAGTGTAACATATTAAACATGATATCACTGTGTTTTAATCACCAAAAGGTTAATATTATGGTTCCATTTTGATCTACTCATTTTTATGAACGTTTTGGTTTTTTATTTATATTTTTCTGACATATGTGCCAATTACTGTGATTTATCTAAAATATACATAGTTATGGGAATTTTACCTTTATGGGCCTATGAGATGTCGCCGTGTGGCTCTAATTGGTGGGTGTTGCTCCTTTGATCCAGCTAGTTCAGGACTTGGACCTGGCCTGGATGAACGCCTACTCCTTCTTTCCCTCGTGGTCTTTGGACAGTGCATGCATTCTCATTTTTGCCGCATGAAGTCATCGTCTCGGCTGGGAAACACCGGCGAGATGTCTCAACTTCTTCCCCACTCCTTGCTTGATAGATATTCCCTAAACTTCATGAAGAGCTCCACCATCGACATGTCTGTATACATGATCTGTGAGCTGTTGTGTGGCTCCTTCTCCTCCTCCATGTTCATTATTGTTCCTCTACCACATGACCGCTGCCATAAGAAGCAGATCCGACGAGTGATCTGTGATGGTCGAACTAGCCTCTGCTTCTCCTAACTGTGTGTTCAGACTCATCCCTTTGATGTAATGCTTCCAGGAGTGGACTCCTCATCCTTTACTCCAGATCTTCATAGCCACAATCTCATTGTTGGTGATTCCTATCTGCCATAGTTCTTCTATAAGGATTGTCATTGGGCTCCAGTCTTCAGCGAGAACTCTTGCAAGCCGTGGTCTCCCTCGTCTACTTTTGTAGCCTCTATCGACTTTGAGTCTTGCAGTGGTGCCGACCTCACACCTCCTGGTCCTTAGGGTTTCTCCTTAACCTACTCGCTACTGCCTGTGAGGCTTTCCTCCAGCGAGAACTAGGTTTCTCTCCTTGTCATCCTTTGCCCTTTTGTTGCTATGCACATCAGTTGAGATGACGTAAGCAACAACGCTCACTCTCCTTCTAATCTCTACTCAAAGTCGTAATTTGAGAGGTCATTGAATCATTCTAGAGGAGGCAAGGCTAACTACTCGCTCAGTTTTCCAGTCCAATCCTGGACCGCATCATGCGGTGATGGGAAGTTGCTAGGGCTGAGCTCGGTCCAGAACCGGACCGGACCGAACCGAACCGGATCGGACCACGGACCGAATTTTAATAAAGATATGGACCGCAGACCATACCGTTTCGAGGTAGGACCGGACCGGGACCAGACCGTTTTGTACTAGGACCGGACCGGACCGGACCGTAATCAGCATTTTTTACATGTTTTACGACTTATTTAATTGTACAAAGTTGATAATCTTAGTCACTTCTAACAATTATATAACTTTAGTATCAAACGATTATATATGTACTTTATTTGTAATTATTATAGAATACACCTTCAAATATACATGAATTTTATATAAAAGTCAATCCGCGGTCCGGACCGGACCGGACCGATTTTGGACCGAACCGGACCGAAGACCGAACTCATCAAAATTCTCGGACCGCGGACCGGACCGAACACAAAATGGACCGGACCAGACCAGATCGAATTGAGCAGTCTGGTCCAATTTTGCGGTCTGGACCATAATTTGCTCACCCCTAGAAGTTGCTACCTCATCCTCCCCCACGTCCCTTGTTGGACTAAAGGTAAGAAGAGTTAAACATTTAAAGGTCAGGATGGTGCCACGCTACCAATCCGTGGCTATGATCCATCACTGTAGATCCTAGGAAAACTCTACCCGCATGACATTGCCTAATACTAGAATTTAGGCTATTCAATTAAATCCTTTGGTCCATCATGGTAAAAGAAAACACATTATTTCATCATTTTCAAACCCTAAAATCTCCTTCTAGGAACCTCAAATCTCCATGAAAATTTAACCATAGCTTTAACACAACTCAAGGTACTTCCCATTCATTTTTGGTACCAAAACACATTTGTTTGACCATTATACTAAGTACTTCAAAAAGTCACAAACTTATGAATCATAATCATGATGTCAACATCAATCAACACTCAAACTTTACCAAAACACTAGGAACTCTCAATATAACTCAAACATATGAATTCAAAAAATGTTGTTCGACATTAAAGGTTTCCAAAGATCACTCTATCACATCCTATATACCTTAAAAGAAATTTCATCGTTGAAATTAAGCCAAAAAAATCCATTCTATCACAATATCTCTCTATGATGCCCACTTAAGAGTACATGATTGCTACAAAAACCCTTGATGCTAGGAAAGCCCTTGATAACCCCTTGAGGTCCATGATTCGAGAGAATATAAAAACTAATTCAATTCCAATTATCTTGATCGTTAACATAATCTTTGAACTTTAACATGATGAGATTTCTCCGTCACAAAACTTCAACTTTAATTTTATGAATTGTTAATCATAATCTCAAATCTTAATGGACATTATAATCATAGGACATAGTAATCATCAAGTGATTGAAATAATGGACATGATTAAATCATTGAACTTGAAATCATAATACCTATTTTGTACTTAGCATTCAATCAACCAAAAATACTTGTGCTCAACAACATGACCCATTTACCTTGGATCAAAGTAGATCCAAAGATGGTCTCTCTGATCTTGATCAAATCCTAGGTCAAACCATCCCTTGTCTTGATTAAGCTCTAAGTATGTGTACATAATTATCCAACATCATAAATTAATACCTTGTATTTATCCTAGATTATGTTTGGGGTGATGAAAACTAGGGTTAGGGTTATGGATTGGATTCATTAAGTTTGGAAAACTTGGCCTTCATATTACTAAATTAATGATCATATTAATCAAATTTAGGGTATTAGAGTTCCTTATGCAAACCATAAGAAGAGATAGGCAAAATGGTTTCAAAACCCTAAAATTGTTTCTACTAAAAAATTCCTTTCTAATGACTATTTATTCATAATTTTATGACAAAGTATCAATTTAATACAAATTTCTGAAAAGCTGACTAATGAAAATTCAAGGAAAAACCATGTGTGCTTCATTATCCAAACACCTGGTCCACCTGGCTTTGGGCCCACTCTGAGGTGGCCCAATAGGATGTTGCCAACTGGGTAAAGGCCCAACATCTATGAAAGAGTAAAAGGGTGCGTTAAAACTCTGATAATACACATAAGTGCATGATAGATAAAACTAGATCTACAGGGGTAAAATAGTAAAGCAAACATAGTTGATCGTCATCTTATGAACTATGTGATCCTAGTGCAACAAACTCGATTCTAGGTGTGATCCTAGGAAACAAAAGCAGTCTTGAGAGAATGCTCAAGATTTTGACTATTAAACTGGATTCATGATAACAACACGGTCTCAAAGACCCCTAACTTAGGTCCCATTGCGACAAGGAAGTTAAGAAGCACCTCCAACCATGGCCATGGGGCGGTATCGACGAATCAAACCTAGAATTGATATAGAGAAGGATGATCTTCCTTATCTAAAAGACTTGCAAGGAAAGATCAGTATCAGAGACATGAAACCTATTCGGGGAATGCACCAGTATCCACAGAGTTTGTTGGAAAATAGTGAAGATCAAGAGAGAGTTATTGGAGATGTGCAAGGCATTGAAGAAGCAGAAAAACACAAAACAAGGTGTAGAACACACTCACAAAGGTCAGAAGGAGTTGGACAATGCCTCCTAAAGGTTGGGTGACCACTAGATTGCCATGACAGTGGTCTAGGCGGTGAGGTACAAGTCTTGTTGATTGGGGAAGTTGCGAGAAAAAACAAGCATAAAGGAAGAATTGTGGAGGTATGCATATGCTTACTCATGCGTTAATTTGATTGGAGTTCGCAGAGGAAGCCGGGGTTTGCAAGGTGTTTGTCAAAGAACAATCTGAGCAGGTCTAAGAGTCTCGAAGCTCTGGGGCACCAATTGGTAATGGAGGAGTAGTGCTTGAGGTCTAGTAGTGCTACAAGATGCCTTATATAGGCAAGATGTTAGTCGGAGCACCCTCTACAATTTGGGGTGGCGCGACTATGGAGAGCCCTAATTGGGTATTTCTCAAATGAAGGGAGAGAGACGATGAGTTATGGCTCATTCAGTTTTGGGAGGCATTGCGAGTTCATTGGAGAGGAAATTTTGTGAAACGGTGCAGAAACGGGAGAGAGAGTCGTGGAGAGGGATGGCCTTTAACTGGTTTCAAACTAGTAAGAGAAATGGAGGAAGAAGATAATCCTCTTATTGTTGGATCGATGATGAATGACTAGCGACGTGCGTGAGAAAAAGGAAAGGAAAAAAATGAGTGTGGCAGTAGAAAATTCGAGTCTTTGGTCTTAATCATCACATAAAATGTATTTGTAATCAAATTCTAATAAAACCACATGAAAACTTGCTTAATTGATTTGAAGGGTTAAACATGGTCGAAAATTGACCAAATTTGGACCACACGCCTAAAAAGGAGTCTAGATTCTTCCTATACACCTAGATTTACCTTTTGTCAATTGTATGTTCATTAATACATTACAAGTCATTATCTTATATTATGTATATAAAAGTTGAAATAATGTGTAATATTTTTTCATAATTGTTCCATTTGACTCCAAAAGGAGATGATTAATGAATATCCCCTCTTCAAGATTTATCCTATATCCCTTTTATGCTTAATGGGAATATCACCTTAAAGGAGATAGAAAAGTGAAAAGGAAAACATGTATTCAACATTTTGAGTTAGTTGAATCATATAATGCACATATGAAAGAGAAAATACAATTGAGTTTCATTTTAATTTTTTCTTACTTCATTTTCATATTAGAAATACCAATTATGGTCTTTTTACATTAAACCCCTCAACTATTGTTATTTATGAAAACCCCATTCTAAGGTTTTAATTTAGCTTTGAAGATTGGGTGTAATAAATAAGAAACTCAGACAACACAACACTCTGGGATCGTCTCAACATCATCAAAAACTTATGAAAATTTATTGTGTTTACTAAACTGAAGTTTGAAAGCAACAATTAAATTTTTTGCTAATTTGGACAAGCCAGTGAATTAACACAATTTGAATATCGTACTGCTATATTTCATCATCTATAACATGGTTGGCTGAGTTTGTCTTAGGAAACTCGATTGACCAATAGGTCCAGAACACATCCAAAAATTCTGATATTTTGCAATAATAATTATATTTGAGTTATATAAACTATATCCTCATTTTAAAGAAACTATATTTATAGATAAAATACTAAAAATCATTTACTACACCACTATAATTATCATATTTTTTCTTATAGTATTAAATTCTAAATTATGCCAATTAGGGTTTTAAAATCTCTAACCTAGTTATGCAAAACAAAGCATGTTAGAGTCTCTCTTAAAACATCATAATTGAACTATGACCATCAATCAAGCTTAAATAATGATTACTCTAGTTAAGGGTAAGTTTGGGAGGGAGTACTTTATTATCATTAAGTTCAAATCCTCAAATTTTAAGAGTTGCTTTCATTTCGTTAGGTATAATGGGGTGAAATGCCAGAATTCAGATTGCCACATCTAGGACCGCAAGGTTAAACAATATACCATTCATATTGCATCCTTTTAGGGAGTTGTCGAGCGCAGTTTATCCAGTCCCCACATAGCACAATATACTTTTTTCCTAGTTATGTATCAACAACAGTTGCAAATGTATGCCTACTGTTGCAATATTGCACAAAAGCTATACGTTGTCGTGTTGCTTGTTCTTTAGGTCATGTAGACAAATAAAAAAATGCCATGTGAATTGTTACATAAAGTTGAGTTACTTATCCTGTAAAGAAGTGAAACCACTTCTCTACTAAAAATTTGAACAATAAACCTCCAGTCCAAACACACTCAAAAGGTATGTTGGAGTGGGTGTAAAATTTTCAAATCTTTATTAATGGTAATCAAAAGTCCAAAGTATAGCAGCGGAAGAAAATATTTGACTATATTCAATTATAAAACAAAGGATTACAAACTTAAACTTACATCACAAGGATCCATGTAGAGGGAATCTAAACTACCTCAAGATTGTCTCCAAGCTTCATCATCTAAGTTTAGGTCAACACGTCTTGCCATCCATGTCCTCCACCTAGGGTTGGAAGCATACCCCAGCAAAAGAGAAACAAAAGGAGACATCAACAAAGGCTGGTATGTGCATACTAAAAACAATTTGAGCAATATAAGGATATAGGGACATCAAAATATACAAGGCTTCCCATGCAAGAGATAAGTATCACCCAAACGGGTATCAAGAGAAAAGATCATAACAAAAAGGGATACTTGCCGTAACCAACAAATAATAAGAATGTGCTATCAATATAAACATCCACTACCATGGTGGGAAACAAAGCACATATCATCATCAACATGCATGCATGTGAGATAAGCATAGCCCTAGAACAATATAAATAACAAAGGCGGTCAAGAATCACACATCTTGAACCTGGTGGAACATGGGCCAAGAATCACACATCTTGCCCTGGCATGGGGAATCAAACATCCACCATCCAAATATATATAACATGGGAAAGGAATCACACATCCTTCCCGGGTATGGGGAATCACACATCCACCATCCCAAAGATATCACAATGTTTCCATGTTTCATAATGAGACAAAACCAAAGAAATTATACTACTCTAGTGCTACTGAATCACATAGCATGTAAATATAGAGGCAAGTAGAAAAGTACAGTCAGAATTAACAATGTTGCCATCACACAATGGACAACACAAACATATAAGCAAATCCACTTCGAAGTGGGCATATAACAACAAGTAAAATCCACATCACAGTGGCATATAATATCAAAAGTCCAACATGCACCAAAGCATATGAAACAGAGTCAAGAGAATATCCATGATCGTAAGATCAATAACAAATATATAGTTCACAAGAACCAAAAGATAAGAGCAATGTGTATAGGCTATTGTCCATAGGACCAAGAGAATGATAAAGATAGGCTATTGCTCAATATAGAAGTAATAGGAGATGCAATCATACCTCAACAACAGATTCAAACGTCCAAAGACACTTCTAGGTCCAAGCCTAGGCTTCCAAAGCACCTATTAAGTATATACGTGGAATTAGGGTTAGGTTTCCATTAATTATACAAAACCCTAAAAACACCTTTTTATTTATGTGTGAATTAGGTTATAAAAGCTATTCCATATTTTAGGTTATATTTTCCTGAGCTCAAAACATATTTTATTATATTTTTCTGATTTATAAATTATTAGTTATGAATTATACAAGTTAATTCATTATTTATTAGATCCATTGAAAACACCTATTATTAAACATTAGATTTAGTTATCAAAACATGTACCATTAGTTAGATCTTATTTTTCTGAATCCAACGAATATTTTTCCATAATTTTATGATGATCCAATAATTAGTTATTAATTTTACAAAACTGACCAATCATAAATCAGAGAAAAGCCATGTCATCAAAACTGCAAAGAGAGGAAGGGAGAGAGAGGGAGTGGGTCGTGGCTCTGAGTTGGCCCAATCATAGCTGGCCAACTCAGTCGGCCCCTCATCCAACTCATCCGAACAAGGCGCAAGGATAGAAGAAGCAAAACCACAAAATTACTATTTTGTCCCTAAGAAGAAAAGCAAAAACGAGGTAAAAGCAAAGGGCAAAATAGGGTGTCAACCACAACGATTGTTGTACCAGATACCATCCCCGGCATGGCTGGAGCACGGCCAGCAGGGGGTGCCATCATGCGATACAAGCACAGCCAGCCTCGCCTGAAGGTCACCGGAGCTTTGAGAACTCAAGCTGAAACCAACGATCCTCAGATCGCAACCTGAGGCGCCCTGAGTTACAGAGTTGACAACCTGCTCGTCACACGGCGGCACTGCAAGATCAGGATGGCCACAGGCTCAAAACCACGGCTGAAAAGGACAAACGGCGGTGCACAACTAACATGGAGACAACCAAGATAAACAAAACAAGCCTTGTGGCCAAAAGATGCGGCAGCGGTACAGAGAAAACTCACAGCTCAGAGGTGCACCAGATGCTCTACACAACTCACCAAGCTAGGCCACAACGTAAGCAAAGAAGGATGGAAAAGGGTAAAGGGAGTTACCAGGAGCGTGTATGATCGAGGAATCGAGTTCCAACGCCGCCAATACTCCACAAAAGCCAATTGATGACCAGAGAAGGAAACGAGGAAGTCGGGTGCAAAGACAGAGCTTTTAGGCAAATTGATGGTAGAGGAGGATTGTAGGGAGACCGAGAAAGGATCCAGGGTACCCACGAGAGAACAAGACACAGAGGATCAGCATCAGAGAAAAACTGTGGAGAACACAAATTTAGGTGTTTCCTATATATAGGGATTTAGGGAAAGAACAAGGGATGAATCAGCTCAGAAAAGAAAAAGGAAACCAACCCCGAAAGAATTTCGGGAAACCGATGTCTGTGGACGGAGAACGGTGGAAGAGAAAATCATGTTTACTGTACGCAGAAACAGGGAGTCCGATCCAAGGTAGGAGATAATCTCACTACCCTTGGATTCAAATCTGACGGTTACAGATGAGTCCGAATAAAAGGAAACCAGTGTGACAAAATCGATTTTATTTAATAAAGTGATGTTGCAATATTATTCCTTTTCTCTTTCCTCTGTTGAGGGTGCAAACGAATCCCAAATTAGGTAAAATTTTGCACAAAGTCTAATTAAAGCATGTAGATTCTGAATATAAAATTAGATTTGCCTTTTAAGAACATTTAATATGTCAAATCATTCAATTAATACATTCTCTTTCCTCCTTCATTAATGGCTTTAGGGTTATCCAAATTTTATGAAACTTAACCCATAAGTCACATTTAATGTGTTGGACACGAATTTGCCATCAATTTTACATATTGGAGTTGTTTGTGTATTTAATTAATATTTGAAGGTTCTACATATTTCTCTCTCCTGATTTTACCTTTTAAGCAACCTTTCTCCAAATTGGATGAAAATTCACCCAAAGGCTATATTTATTATGTAGATCACGAATATAACATTATTTTCCTCTTTTGAAGTCATTTATTATGTTTATTTATTAATTACACCTTTTAGGCAATTTCTCTCTCCTAAATTACCATATTATTTCAAGGTTGTCCAAATTAAATGAAAATTGACATGTAAGCTTATTTTAATGTGTTGATTACGAATTTGAAGTATATTATTTAATTTGAGGCTTTATTACATGGATTACATCATATGGCCCATTAGAGGCCCATTAACCATATTATGCATCCAATTAAGTTATTTATCATCTTGTTATCACCAAATGAATTATTTGACACATTATATTACATTATTCATGCATTAGATTATTAGGATCATTCTAACCTCCATCTTGTTTGGTCAAACCCAAAAGATCAAAGTTCTAGGGTAGGGTTCAAGATTCGGTATGTTACAACACTCCACCCCTTAAAAAGGATTTCGTCCTCGAAATCTATAGATTCAAACATCAACCACCAACTACTCTCCACCCCTTAAAGGGTTCAACCTAACAAGTCAAACTAAACAACTTTTTAGAGCTACCCACCTCTCTTAATTATGAGAGTCTTAGAGATTTATGTTTTTTCATGTATCCAACTATCAAGTCACCATCTAGGGTTGAGATTTTAGGTCCTCGTGTCTCTAACCTATCAACCCGACATGAACATCCAAAAGTCATAGGGTACGTCAACTACACCATTATATAAACTCCTAGTTACAAAACTAGGGTTAGATTCTACATAAACTAGAGTTTCTCTTGATTGTGACTTAGCTCAAGAAAACTTTGATAAAATCCATAAAATTTTATACATATAGTAATATAATTGAAAATATATTTTCCTTCGAAGAATCATACGATATAAAACAATGGTGAGCTCAAAATCAAAGCGAAAACCAAGTCACAATATTTCCATATTTAGATCTCCTAACATATTCTCATCCTCAAAGCCAACCTTAGTGCATACAAAGATCATCATTGATAAATTCTAAGGTCAACATCTCACTTATAGCTATCTAGAAAAGTCAAGGGTTCAAATGGGGAGACAAAATTGAAATAGTCGATTCTGACTACCATGGGCTCTGATACCATGCTGTAAAGAAGTAAAACCACTTCTCTACTAAAAATTTGAACAATAAACCTCCATTCCAAACACACTCAAAAGGTATGTTGGAGTGGGTGTAAAATTTTCAAATCTTTATTAATGGTAATCAAAAGTCCAAAGTATAGCAGCGGAAGAAAATATTTGACTATATTCAATTATAAAACAAAGGATTACAAACTTAAACTTACATCACAAGGATCCATGTAGAGGGAATCTAAACCACCTCAAGATTGTCTCCAAACTTCATCATCTAAGTTTAGGTCAACACGTCTTGCCATCCATGTCCTCCACCGAGGGTTGGAAGCATACCCCATCAAAAGAGAAACAAAAGGAGACATCAGCAAAGGCTGGTATGTGCATACTAAAAACAATTTGAGCAATATAAGGATATAGGGACATCAAAATATACAAGGCTTCCCATGCAAGAGATAAGTATCACCCAAACGGGTATCAAGAGAAAAGATCATAACAAAAAGGGATACTTGCCATAACCAACAAATAATAAGAATGTGCTATCAATATAAACATCCACTACCATGGTGGGAAACAAAGCACATATCATCATCAACCTGCATGCATGTGAGATAAGCATAGCCCTAGAACAATATAAATAACAAAGGCGGTCAAGAATCACACATCTTGAACCTGGTGGAACATGGGCCAAGAATCACACATCTTGCCCTGGCATGGGGAATCAAACATCCACCATCCAAATATATATAACATGGGACAGGAATCACACATCCTTCCCGAGTATGGGGAATCACACATCCACCATCCCAAAGATATCACAATGTTGCCATGTTGCATAATGAGACAAAACCAAAGAAATTATACTACTCTAGTGCTACTGAATCACATAGCATGTAAATATAGAGGCAAGCAGAAAAGTACAGTCAGAATTAACAATGTTTCCATCACACAATGGACAACACAAACATATAAGCAAATCCACTTCAAAGTGGGCATATAACAACAAGTAAAATCCACATCACAGTGGCATATAATATCAAAAGTCCAACATGCACCAAGGCATATGAAACAGATTCAAGAGAATATCCATGATCGTAAGATCAATAACAAATAGATAGTTCACAAGAACCAAAAGATAAGAGCAATGTGTATAGGCTATTGTCCATAGGACCAAGAGAATGATAAAGATAGGCTATTTCTCAATATAGAAATAATAGGAGATGCAATCATACCTCAAAAACAGATTCAAACGTCCAAAGACACTTCTAGGTCCAAGCCTAGGCTTCCAAAGCACCTATTAAGCATATACGTGGAATTAGGGTTAGGTTTCCATTAATTATACAAAACCCTAAAAACACCTTTTTATTTATGTGTGAATTAGGTTATAAAATCTATTCCATATTTTAGGTTATATTTTCCTGAGCTCAAAACATATTTTATTATATTTTTCTGATTTATAAATTATTAGTTATGAATTATACAAGTTAATTCATTATTTATTAGATCCATTGAAAACACCTATTATTAAACATTAGATTTAGTTATCAAAACATGTACCATTAGTTAGATCTTATTTTTCTGAATCCAACGAATATTTTTCCATAATTTTATGATGATCCAATAATTAGTTATTAATTTTACAAAACTGACCAATCATAAATCAGAGAAAAGCCATGTCATCAAAACTGCAAAGAGAGGAAGGGAGAGAGAGGGAGTGGGCCGTGGCTCTGAGTTGGCCCAATCATAGCTGGCCAACTCGGTCGGCCCCTCATCCAACTCAGCCGAACAAGGCGCAAGGATAGAAGAAGCAAAACCACGAAATTACTATTTTGTCCCTAAGAAGAAAAGCAAAAATGAGGTAAAAGCAAAGGGCAAAATAGGGTGTCAACCACAACGATTGTTGTACCAGTTACCATCCCCGGCATGGCTGGAGCACGGCCAGCAGGGGGTGCCATCATGCGATACAAGCACAGCCAACCTCGCCTGAAGGTCACTGGAGCTTCGAGAACTCAAGCCGAAACCAACGATCCTCAGATCGCAACCTGAGGCGCCCTGAGTTACAGAGTCGACAACCTGCTCGTCACACGGCGGCACTGCAAGATCAGGACGGCCACAAGCTCAAAACCACGGCTGAAAAGGACAAACGGCGGCGCACAACTAACATGGAGACAACCAAGATAAACAAAACGAGCCTTGTGGCCAAAAGATGCGGCAGCGGTACAGAGAAAAACTCACAGCTCAGAGGTGCACCAGATGCTCTACACGACTCGCCAAGCTAGGCCACAGCGTAAGCAAAGAAGGATGGAAAAGGGTAAAGAGAGTTACCAGGAGCGTGTATGATTGAGGAATCAAGTTCCAACGCTGCCAATACTCCACAAAAGCCAACTGATGACCAGAGAAGGAAACGAGGAAGTCGGGTGCAAAGACAGAGCTTTTAGGCAAATTGATGGTAGAGGAGGATTGTAGGGAGACCGAGAAAGGATCCAGGGTACCCGTGAGAGAACAAGACGCAGAGGATCAGCATCAGAGAAAAACTGTGGAGAACACAAATTTAGGTGTTTCCTATATATAGGGATTTAGGGGAAGAACAAGGGATGAATCAGCTCAGAAAAGAAAAAGGAAACCAACCCCGAAAGAATTTCGGGAAACCGATGTCTGTGGACGGAGAACGGTAGAAGAGAAAATCATGTTTACTGTACGCAGAAACAGGGAGTCCGATCCAAGGTAGGAGATAATCTCGCTACCCTTGGATTCAAATCCGACGGTTACAGATGAGTCTGAATAAAAGGAAACCGGTGTGACAAAATCGATTTTATTTAATAAAGTGATGTTGCAATATTATTCCTTTTCTCTTTCCTCTGTTGAGGGTGCAAACGAACCCCAAATTAGGTAAAATTTTGCACAAAGTCTAATTAAAGCATGTAGATTCTGAATATAAATTAGATTTGCCTTTTAAGAACATTTAATATGTCAAATCATTCAATTAATATATTCTCTTTCCTCCTTCATTAATGGCTTTAGGGTTATCCAAATTTTATGAAACTTAACCCATAAGTCACATTTAATGTGTTGGACACGAATTTGCCATCAATTTTACATATTGGAGTTGTTTGTGTATTTAATTAATATTTGAAGGTTCTACATATTTCTCTCTCCTGATTTTACCTTTTAAGCAACCTTTCTCCAAATTGGATGAAAATTCACCCAAAGGCTATATTTATTATGTAGATCACGAATATAACATTATTTTTCTCTTTTGAAGTCATTTCTTATATTTATTTATTAATTACACCTTTTAGGAAATTTCTCTCTCCTAAATTACCATATTATTTCAAGGTGGTCCAAATTAAATGAAAATTGACATGTAAGCTTATTTTAATGTGTTGATTACGAATTTGAAGTATATTATTTAATTTGAGGCTTTATTACATGGATTACATCATATGGCCCATTAGAGGCCCATTAACCATATTATGCATCCAATTAAGTTATTTATCATCTTGTTATCACCAAATGAATTATTTGACATATTATATTACATTATTCATGCATTAGATTATTAGGATCATTCTAACCTCCATCTTGTTTGGTCAAACCCAAAAGATCAAAGTTCTAGGGTAGGGTTCAAGATTCGGTATGTTACATATCCATAATGAGCCAGCCATATAAACAGATGGTGATTAACTGTCTAACCAAATAGATGAATGCAAACTATAAATCTTTGGACATCACCCAACCAAACAAAATATAACAGTTCAAATTCCACTCATCCAGACAATTTGTTTTCTTAAACACACTTTGAACTTAAATACACTCTACCAAATAGGTTCTAAGCATGTAACCATTCAAAAAAACCCTAGTTAGATGGCTAAGATGAAAATGGGTCATTACAAACAAACCCTAGTTTGATGGCTAAGATGAAAATGGGTAATTGCAAACACATTGGCGCAAGTGCCAAAATGCAAGAATCAAAACTATGTTTTTTGTTACATTGTTCTCAAATGAAAAAAAGAGTTCGGGATCACAGTCCCTTGAATAACATGATGACAAAAAAATCATCTAAGATAACTACTAAATTAACCTAAGATAGAGTCACAATCATAAACTTTGAAACTCGAGATCTTGAAGCAACTCTTGTTACATTTGATCATGCTCACCACCTTGTCCATCTGGTATGTAGCCACACACAAATGGGAGAAGTGTTAGAGTAAGGGGCACATTGAATTTCCACTTAAGAATTAATACTATTAAGAAAATAGTAAACAAATACTAATATGAAACAAGCTTTTAATTTACATATTTTATCTATTTTGGGACCCCATCATACGATAACTCCTCTCTAAAATGGCATGGATATTCCTATTAATGGGCATAGTGTGCATATGAATGAAACTTAGATGTCACTGAGTTGGTGGGGCTGCACCTCTGAAATGAAATGGGAACTCCTATGAATTGGCATCGTATGCCTCTGAATCATCTCGAACCTACTGATGAGGATTTATAATATAATGATTTATTTGAAGGTTATCTCTTATATAAATATGATAGCCTTCGATACAAATTACTAGTTTCTGAATATGAAAACATCTCATATTAAAATAATATATTGCTAACTTATTATGTAACTGAATTTGATTTCTAGAATGGAATTACTAGTATTAAATTGAATTAGTGATGTCTTTATGCTAATAGCATAAGCAGTATGATACATGAACTAAAATCAAAATTGAAATACTACTAGTTGGGAGTAACTTGATCTTCCAAGTTACACAATATGTGCATATTATGTTATAGGGCATAACTACTTATAATATAAAAATATAGTGGACATGACCCGCTTAGACTTATTACAAGTGAGCCCTAACTGAGTTGCCAAACTCATAAGCTTGCATCCACGTAAGAGATCAATAATCTAAAGCTAGTTCCTTTTCTTAGGCTTCATCATAGAACCACTAGGGTTACTACAAGTTTAGATTTGGGTTTCTAGGTACATGTATACAATGTCTGGGTAAAGGTCTACATTATTCGTTATGGTGACTTAGTCAAACTAGCTTTATTATATGATTTTATTTAATGGAAGAGTTATTGTAATTAGGGTTATGTTACTAATCAAATGTATTGTTATTCATCCCACCCCTTTAACCATACTCTTAAGTTTAATTAGAGTTTTTTCTTGAGCATATTACAATTTCATACCAATATTAGGATGTGACCCAATTTATCTTGGGGGAAAGTTAATAATCAATAATATACCATCACACACGAGGACAAAAGAAGTTGTAATACTCATATATTAGTAATTCAATGTTATTACATATAATACCTCTCTACATATATTCTAACATTCCCAAGAACTAAATGTGTGTCACAATATGTGATTTAGGCTTGATTTTATATTTGATAGATTCAAGAGGATAATACAAGGCTACTGTTAAAAGTTGGCCTTTTCAAGGCCGGGGTGCTTTTTTGGATTTTCTAGAAGGTTTGATCAACCGAGTAAATGATACAACAATTTATCATAACAAAGAAAAGGATATCTTATGTTAGATAAGGCCCCTACTTTACTGACCAGGCCCAAACACCCATCGCCACATAGCTATGCCCCTATCAAAAACATGTGACTGGACAACAAATGGAAGTGTTAAATGACCCAAATACCCTACTAGCATGTTATGAAATCATATAGTTTATTAGGGTTTATTTTAAAAGCATCATCTTAGTTGATTACTAAAAAGTAGAGAATACACAAGGAACATAACAAGGAGTCCTTGATCACAAATAGACAAAATAGATTTCTCAAGAGAAGCCAGGATCAGGGAAATGTTCTCCAAACTCACCCAAAGACAAGGAGCCTCGACCTGGACTGATTCATAGCCTATGGATCCATAACCTTATCCCGCCATGATAGGGAGAGTAGGAAAGGTGGAAACCCGCCAAATATGAAAATGCACCAGAAACAGATGGTACAAGGTGCTTCATTGAAGTTAACTATAACAAGTGGTGAAGATAGTAGGTGTAACTATGACATATACTTAGGAATTGGGCATAGGTGCATATTACATATGGGAGGGATATGGGAATTACTAGTCCATGGGAAGAAATGACTTTTCCTAACGCTTCTGGATGACCTTCCATAGTCTGTCCAAGCATTTGAGACCATCATAGAGGTCTAGTAACCTACAGTAAACTTCAAGTCTATTGATAATGGTGACAAAGTAGGGAAACAATTTATGATTGGAGAGTGAAAAAAAGAGACACCAAGTTTGGATTTATAGATGTGTTAGGGTTGTGGGCACTGCCTTATTTATATGTTTAGGGGTAAGTATCAATTTAGAAGGTTATTTAGAGAAGAGGGTAGAAGGTTGGGGTTTGATTGGGATTTGTAAGCACTAGTCCTACTAAAATCAAATATTACTGAGATAGAGAATCGATGAGGAATATGAAGGGGATAAGGGTTTTGGGTTTTATTGCATGGAAGAGGAGTTTGGGAGAGTAATACAGAACCTCATTGTCATGGTCGGCTCAGGAACTGAGCGGGGAAGATGACTTATAGAACATTGATTAGTTGACTGAATAGGTTAGTTGGCTGAACTTCATTCAAGATCCCATGTTTCCCTTTACCAAAATGATATATAATTTATGTTTAAAAAGGAAATTAAATGCCTTTATTCCTATAGTTAACAGGAGGGTATAGGATTATTTAAAGTTAACAAAGTACGTCAACCTGACTAAATTGTGGGTGAATAATCCATTTATGAAATTTGTTTTCACTTTCAGGCCACATAAGTCACTATTTTCCATGTTTAGAGTCACGAGGTGGAAAATTTGTTAGTAGTCATCCATAATTAATTAGATCAGAATAATTGGGTAATTCTTATAGAATTTTTTTTATACTCCTATTAAATTTTCAATGACAAATATAATATTTAACATGGGAAATTCATTATTGAAACCCAAAATGGACCATTTACTGCCTACTTTACTGGCCCTACCCCCTACTTGAATGAAATCACTATGCCAATTGATCCATTTTTTCTTATTCCTTACTCTATTGGCTCTTTCGTTGCCTAGGTTACACCTTCGGAATACCCCTGAACGGGTGTGAACCAAAAGGAATGATGACTTTGAGTTGTACCAAGTCTGAAACCGAGTGGATTTATTTTTTGTCAATATTCAAATAATGTTTTCTCAATATCTCATAATGAAGAGTAATTAAGGAACTAAAATAGATGACACATGAAATTGTGGATGCTATAATACTTGGATGAACTATTATAAAACTTATACATAAACTCAATGGGATTCCCCCACACCTACATAAAACACAAAAAACCCTTCAGAAATAACATCATCCACAAAGGTCACCTTAGAGGATACAAGTGCACTATGAAAGTATAACGAATGACTCTCTACATTATTACCTTTCTATAAGAAAAGGAGTAAGGTATCCCAAGACAAGAATTTTCATGAATAAAGATCCTCATCTTCACATATTTCTTTTGTACCCATCTAGATGATATTTACTATCATAAAACATTTATATATGATCTATTTTCTTCTAAAATTCCACTTACTAGTGGTAGTTTGGTATGCAAATACCAATGTAGGCATATGCACTATTCTTTTTACTACCACTTTAAAATAGTGTGTACTAAAATAATAACATTAATACTAACATGGCTTGGTCATGAACACAACTCCAAGTCCATGTTTCTGCACTTGCCATTTTGGGTATGTTTGGATTGATGTATCTAAACGGATTTACAAGAATACATCACCTAGATAATCCCAGTAAAAGGAATTCTTGGTTTGAAAAGGTTCAACAACACCAAAATTTATGTTAGGTTGATTTGTACCTTCGTGAGGTCTGTGGGGAAGTTGGCACTTTTCTTTACAGAGCGGCAACACTAGTGTACACGGCAGAACATGATCTCGCCGCCCAAAAAAATTTAGAAAGGAAACTCCATCCAACATATACAACTTGGACAAAAATGTAGGATCCACCTTCCTTTAAACCAAACATAACTTTATTTATTGTTGGAGCATTAAATGTGATCCAATACATATGCATCCAGCAAAACAAAGGTAAAGGGCACGTTTGGCTAGCTGAATTTTCAAAAATCATGTATTTTGTCCATCCTGCATTATTGAAATGTTGCATTCTCAAAATCCCACAAAGTAAAATTTTATGTTTGGTTTTTTGGATTTTGTAAGTGTGGGATTTATCTTTTTTTGTCTATTGTCTTGTCCATGTTGGATTTTGGCGTCCGACAGAATTTTGATGAAGATCAAAATGCAAAATTCCTAATATGTCTGGAAATCTCAGTATTAGCCTCATTTCTATAATCCAACAAACCAAACATTAAGTTTACAAATCTCGAGTTCAAAATACAATCAAATATAGTGAAATCTAGATAACCAAACATGCCCAAAGTGGCTTTCATTTTCAATTCTATTTGGAGAGTCAAAAGAAGTAAGCGACTATTGGTGAGAGAAAGCTCCAACTTATTCTCTCTAGAAACACTATCACTCTGTAACATCTCTGACTCTCCTCAGCTTTGTCGATTGGCTCCAACCACATCGAAGATCACACCTCGACTGGATCTAAGCTAGACAATCAACTACTCCACCAACTAGGGAAATACCATCTAACAACCCGTCTGACAAGCTCTAGTAATAGCAATCACTGATGCAACTTACACCATCGCACCACAGTCTCTATCACAACATCATGCAATGACGCCCCAACATCTGTAACAGCTACAACATTGCCTCAACATCCCCTCACACAATACCATTGACACCTGTGGACAGAAACATAACACTAGTTTTTCGATAGCAACAAGAGAAGAGTACACACTTGCTACGGCCATGAAGGGAGAGCTTTCCTAGATCTACATTAAATTGGGAGACACCACACTTATCAAATGTGGGGTACTACTATGTGCTATATTCAAAGCCTTAAGACGGCGCCGACCTCACCTCCTCATTTCCACAACCAGTCGACTTTCTGTCTCTGACCATGAGAATAGGAGGCCATATTAGTGCAACCCTGAGCGATAGCAAAATACTTTCACATAGAAACAATACACCGTTGCATCTTAGATGAGCTTATATGAACAAGATATACATTACCAAGAAAACCACATGGATAACAACCAATCTCTCGACAAACAACCCAAACATGACCACCATATTCCCATTCATGAGCTACCCACTCGATGCGCTAGAAAACCACACTACTGTGTAGCTTCCAGGGGCATGGAAATACCACTAATTCAACCTACCGTTGAGTGTAAACAAGGTGCATATGGGGAATAAAAACTTTGAGATAGTCATCAACTATGACAACAAATCCAATATCTACATTGTGCACTGGTGGACGGAGATGATCTCATCACTCAAACTTAAAAAAGAGTGTGTGCCATCTTCCTCCGTCCCATTGCTGACCAAACCCTAATGGCATGGGTTACAAATTTCAACAACAAAACTCTAGTGGAGCTACACTCTCTCTTCAAGACACCTTAATAAACAGACTCCATGCACACTTACTTAGCGGATCAACTTTTTGTCTTGGAGAAACATCAAACCAAGATTGGATAGAGAGTAAATCCCGTCAAGATCACCTCAACATCTGCATCTCCAACAAACACGGAAGAGGAAGATACAACTACATCAGTGTTGCGCTACAATTCTGTAGCAGAAAGGTATGAATGTAAGAACTCATCTATCTCCTTATTAAAAATGCCACAATTATCTTCGAAAAATCCTTTTGAACAACACCAAGAAACCATCAATCCCAACACAATGCTCAGTTACGAAACCAACTTCCTCCGCTCCAAAAGCACTTAGATACAAACTTTGCATTAGCCACTTATACGAGGGATGAAAACCCTAATGACTGGATGTGACGTCCCTGGATTTTCTAAAACTTAATCTAATGTGTGACGTCTGAATCGAAACCCTCACCTCAACGAGAATCCTAATTTAAACATCACACACTAGGCTAAGAAAGAGAAAATCAAGGGGGTCAAAAGGAAACAACAATAGTACATGCACATGAACAATAATAAAACCATACAACACATGTTCACCATTCAACATATAATTACATAATGAATTGTTACAACATTTGATATTATATATTGAACAACAAACTTATACATATACATGTACTACCACTAAATAATAGGATCTTAAGACAACTGATCCACATGTACATCAGCTTGCCATACAACTCTCAACTATCATGGTTCTTCAAGATCATATGTCCACAACCTAAACAAAAGATTACATGTGGTATACGTCAACACAATATTCAAGAATATTGTACTAAGTATGCCTACATGTCTTTTATATACCTCTCATTACTATCTTGGCAATAAGATAAAACTAATGCTGGGCAGTTATAAAGAAATATAAGAAAAAGCATATACTTGCACAAAGATATTCATTACCAAAAGAGAACACATATTTTAGGCACATTTCCATTATATGTAAAGTTAATCAACCACACACACTATTCTACCAAGGATATTTAGTGCTCACATGTACTATTCTGCCAAAGAGATATAATACTTTCACAAATGCACTATTCTGCCAAAGAGATTTAATGCTCACATGTACTATTCTGCCAAAGAGATCTAGTACTTTCATCAATGCACTATTCTACCAAAGAGAATAAGTGCTATCATATAACGGATCCGTTATCTTATGTTCCATGTATTCATATCCATATAAGTACAGAAAAATAAGCAAGATACCATATAAGAACAATCAACTCATCCAATATCACATGCCAAGTATTTACTACACATATGACACAAGCATATTGTATAATAAGCTAAGTAAGAGGTAATGGCGTACCGTGATCAAGACATATCACAATCTATACCACATTCCTGGTATCATCTATACCCTTGTCAAACCTGGTTAAGATAATATCACATACTATCATTAGATTCTCATCATCTTAACCCTAGTTGTGTTCATTAGGGTTTGACTTAGTCATTATGATATGTGCATCATCACTTGTCTTATCTTCTTAGAATTAGGTTACTGGTATTATATTACTGGTCTTGGATTCTAGGTTAAGATACATAATCTGATTATTTGATTACATTCAATTTTGTGCACGTATTGACCCTAAATCATATTCATTAAGCATATTACGGTTTATATCACATTAAGATCAATCATCATCACATAACATGGATTATGTGTATCATCATAATCTCATAATTAAATCTGAGGTTCCATATACTGATATGAACTTACTCTGTTATTTCCAAGGTTTCTTGAGCATATTTGTATTTTCTACATTTTATTTAGGGTTATTAGCCATAATTAGCCATATTGAGTAAATTATATGATTTTGTACTTCAACATCACAATTATTGACCTCAAATGAATTATACATCACATTTAGGTGTTACTCACTCATTTTCATTATTTTAGGTCATCATTTGGTATTTATTATACATCAAATAAGAATAATACATCTTGCATGATATCACTGTGATTTAAGCATAAAAAGACTGATATGATGGTTTCATGTTGTTCTATGCATTTTTTTGAAAATTTTGGTACCTTATTTGTATTTTTCTGACATCGGATGTATTTATTATGAAATTTCTAAGAACTGTGAATTTGTGATATATTTACTTTAAGAGGCCAATCGGTGGGTGCCACCTGGCTATTAAGAGGCGCACTGCTCTAGGCTTGAGCCGACTGGGTTCATTACTGAACCAGATCAGGGATTAGTCTAGTGGTCTGGTTCAGGGCTCCTTTCGTTCTCGCATGAGTGCTAGTACGCCCGACGCTGTGTCGTCTCCTGCAGCTGACGCTTGGGATCCGCTGGCCCAGGCTGGCTTCTCCTTGCAATCGCCCCACTGCAATCTCAACACTCAACGTAGGTGTCTCCACCTGCTTTCCAGTGTAGTAGTGAGGTTCTTCGGTGGTGATCGGCCGTCTATGCTCCTCCTTATTTTCCCTGTTCTAATTGTGTACGAGCATCGTCGTGAGCTCCATTCTCCTATTCTTGCATCCAATCTTATTCGTGTGTTGCTCCCTGACTGTGTGTGTTCGTCTTTCTTGATCGAAATGACGACTATGCCTTTGATCTCTATCCATAGGTCCATGACGATGGACCCTGCCTCTCCTTCTCCTTCATCTTCTAGTACTTCCAATAGGTCCTAGATGCCTTGTTGATGTGATGTTGTGAGATCAGCACTTCCGTACACCCTTAAGGCTATTGATCAGCTTCGTTGTGAGGATGCCACTGCCAACACTGTAGTTCAGATTCCTTATTCCATTTTTGCTGGCTGAATCTGTGGTGGACCAGAAGAAGCTTCTGTGAAGTTGACTACACCTCCAAGATATGGTGTAGAACACTAGATATGTGCCCATGAGCCTCCTCGTCAGCCACATCAAACTCCATGGCTTCAACACACACACCCACAATCTTCACTTATAGCCTCCTTTCTGCTCCACCTCTTCCTTCGTTCTCTCTTCTTTTGTAACTAGTGATGAAGAGACAATAGAATGGAGTGGTTTGTCCCCTTTATTTTCTCTCCAACCAGCATCATCAAACCAGTTGTTTTAAGTAGGAGACATTATCCCTCAGTTAGTTTGTACCTTCACCCCACGATCAACATCGTGGAGGTGGCATGGATGAGCATAGACTTATCTCCCATGATCTATGTTGTGATCCACCATCCGAGGGTATGGGATCCTCCCCACTTCAGTGGATCCGCATCATGGTGTCTACGTGTGACATGTATTCAAAACTTAGCCAAAAACATCAGACCTCGCTCGATCACCAAATAGGCACGAAGAGTCACCACATCAAACTCAAATATCTTTCTCTTGGAGAAATATGTACCTATGAAACTTGGATTATAGCTTCCTAATCATACAAGATACATTCTACACGGTTATTGTGCCAAAATTTCACCAAACATCAGGCAATTAGTTCCTTTCAAAAGGCACATAACTAGGGACATTTAATACAAATTCAATATCATATAACATCCATTCTTTGTCAAAATGCTTGGAAATCTTAAGTAACTCAAACACATGAATCACTCCAAAAGTTCATTCCATCACATCCCATACACTTTAAAAAGAAATTTCATACTCGAAATTAATACATAATCCACTTTATCACATCATATACATCTTAAAATAAATTTCATCCTTGAAATTAAGCCATCCTCTTACTTCAAGGAACTTCATCCATATGCAGAAAACCACTCTATGTGCAACATATCCACATAGGATACCTAGAACCATATATCCAAATCTATATTTGTGTCTTCTAGGAGATTTTACAAACATCTAGGGTGAAGCCCTCAACATATAACATGATTTAGATGCTTAGGTTATGTCACACTTCCAACTAGGATTTTTGTACCCATTTCACCCAAGCATAAGATTTGAACAATAGATTGCACATGAAATTTTTCACAGTTTAGGATTTACATCCTCATTTTACCCAAGCATTAGGGTTCCCACATCGTATTACCATGTTTTGAAGGAGTTAACTAAGTTAACCCATTATATCAAGGTTTCATCAACATTTTATTGAGCTAATTGTTAAAACATGTTCAACATTAACATATGCCTTTAGGAGAGTATTTACTATAGTTAAGTCACTTTATTCATCTAGATCATATCACACTGTTGCAATTGTTATGTTGTGCTAACTGTCAAACTATATTTTTCATCTTTGTAAGCACTAAGATTAACACGCCATGTAACATGTTTCATTCATATGATCTTATTTCATTGCTCATAACAAATTGTAACATTTATTAGTGATTTCATCACAAGATTAACCAATGATATCACATTATCATCCTTATTCATCTATATGGTTAACCATTTATACATAGAGATCTATCAAACTAGACTTGTTGTTCCATCATGCCATATTCATATATCACATCTCAAGATAAGATCGCATTCTTACATTTATTATATCATGGTTGTGATAAAAAACTTATGTGAGTGCCTTGTGAAACATATATCAAAACTTTATCTAGCCTAATTGAGGTTCTCCCAACCCTTATCCTGAGGGTAGTGTCATGCTCAATCTCTTTGAGCTCACTCAATTATATGAGTATTACGTACACTAACTCTATCTTCCCTCTTTGATCTTGGGTTTTGAGGTCTACCTCATTGGCACTAGTGATCACTTCCCAAGCTCTAGCCACATAGGCACAAAACAAGCCACAACATGATACTCTTTTCATATGTTCTCTACCCATGAGATATGCTTACCCAAAACTCTCTTATATACACCACTAGATTCCTATGTGGGAAACCACCAACCCGAGCATGAGGCTTCACTGAAACTAAAACATAGTTACCTCCTCCAGGGTCTTGGGACTCTCTCTCCCTCACCCAGATGGTAGGTTCTCATATTTAATGTTCACATGTACATGTATAACTAGCCTCTCTCTGACTCTAGGGTTTGGTCCCATCAAGGAAATCTAAGGTTCAACAGGTCTAAAGGAATCATGCATAACGCAACTCAACTCAGTCACTCAGGAGTATTCTAGTTTAGGACATATCATATCACATATATCTTGGAGTTTAGGTTCTCTGACCTTCTCCTTGTGGGTCTCACTCTCTCTTGAGCTAACCCCAAAACTGGTCCTAACACTAGAGGTCCTCCTTCGTAAAAGAGATTGAGGCTCATGTTGACTCACAATCTTGTCTGAGTGTAACTTAACTTAGCTTATTTTATCTTATAAAAAGCACACATACTTGCATCATCAAAACTTACCTCAAACTCTCAAAACTGAACTTAAGTCCTAGAAGACAAACATAGATCATCATAAAAATCCTATATCATCTATATAAGACTTAGATCATATCATCGAAGCTCATTTCATCTATTCCATCTATCATATATTCCAACAAGGTTCTAGACATGTAATCCAGAACTACTCTCTCTTCTAGACTGATGTCATTCAGTTTCACTTAGGTTGCATGACCACCTCCTACTCATATATGTGTGGGGACACATTTTTGTGATACTTACATATATAATAAAATATTATATAGTTTTTCTCCGATAAAACATGCATCGGAGAAAACTATCAAGGTTCGATCTGATTAAAATCAAAAACTAAATATAGAAAATGAGTGCCCCACACATAGGAGATAGTACAATGCCATGAAAACTAATGAAAAGGGTGAGAACATGGTGTAGACTTGGGTAGCTACTTTAGACAATGAGAGTTATATGTCTAGGGTTTCTCTTCCCTTGATGTACGTCATTTCCAAATAATGCAACGTCCCATACCGTTGCACTATAAGGAAAGAACGACATCTAAGGACTTGCTATACAACAAGCACCAGTCTAGACCTAGTTCTTCAAAATATAGGTGCCAATCTAGAGGCTAGGTCAAATCTAGTATCTAAAGATGAATAATCTAACCCTAAGGATTATTAAGTTCAAGGTTCTTTAGTTTAGCATTGCATAATGAGCAAATGTCAGACTTTGCTATTGTTCATGCTCTGATACCACCTATGGCATCCCCGAATTTTCTGAAACTTAATTGATGTGTGATGTCCAAATTGAAACCCTCACCTCAGAAATAATTCCAATTTAAACATCACACACTAGGCTAAGAAAGACTAAATTAAGGGGTCAGAAGGAAACAACATTAGTACATGCACATGAACAATAATAAAACCATACAACACATGTTCACCATTCAACATATAATTATATAATGGATTGTTACAACATTTGATATTACATGTTGAACAACAAACTTATACATATACATATACTACCACTAAATAATAGGATCTTAAGACAACATGTCCACATGTACATCAGCTCGCTATACAACTCTCAACTATCCTAGTTCTTCAAGATCATATGTCTATAACCTAAACAAAAGATTACATGTGGTACACGTCAGCACAATATTCAAGAATATTGTACTTAGTACACCTATGTGTCTTTTATATACCTCTCATCACTATCTTGGCAATAAGATAAAACTAATACTTGGTAGTTATAAAGAAATATAAGAAAACACATATACTTGCACAAAGATATTCATTACCAAAAGATAACACATATTTTAGGCACATATCCATTATATGTAAAGTTTATCAACCACATGCACAATTCTACCAAGGATATTTAGTGCTCACATGTACTATTCTGCCAAAGAGATTTAGTACTTTCATAAATGCATTATTCTGCCAAAGAGATTTAGTGCTCACATGTACTATTCTGCCAAAGATATTTAGTACTTTCATCAATGCACTATTCTACCAAAGAGATTTAGTACTATCATATAATGGATCAATTATCTTATGTTCCATGTGTTCATATCCATATAAGTTTAGAAAAATAAGAAAGATATCATACAAGAACAATCATCTCATCCAATATCATATGCCAAGCATTTACTATGCATATAACACAAGCATATTGTATAATAAGCCAAGTAAGAGGTAATGGCGTACCTTGATCAAGACATATCACAATCAATACCACATTCCTGATATCATCTATACCCTTGTCAAACCTGATTAAGATAAGATCACATACTATCATTAGATTCTCATCATCTTAACCCTAGTTGTGTTCATTAGGGTTTGACTTAGTCATTACAATATGTGCATCATCACTTGTCTTATCTTCTTGGAATTAGGTTACTGGTATTATGTTATTGGTCTTGGATTCTAGGTTAAGATACATAATCTGATGATTTGATTACATTCAATTTTGTGCACATATTAACCCTAGATGATATTCATTAAGCATATTAGGGTTTATATCACATTAAGATCAGTCATCATCATATAACATGGATTATGTGTATCATCGTGATCTCATAATTAAATCTGAGGTTCCATATACTGATATGAACTTACTTTGTAATTTCCAGGGTTTCTTGAGCATATTTGTATATTCTACATTTTATTTCGGGTTATTAGCCCTAATTAGCCATATTGAGAAAATTATATGATTTTGTACCTCGACATTACAATTATTGACCTCAAATGAATTACACATCACATTTAGGAGTTACTCACTCGTTTTCATAATTTTAGGTCATCATTTGGTATTTATTATACATCAAACAAGAATACATCTTACATGATATCACTATGATTTAAGCATAAAAATACTGATATGATAGTTTCATGTTGTCCTACGCATTTTTCTAAGAATGTTGGTACCTTATTTGTATTTTTCTGACGCCAGATGTATTTATTATGAAATTTCTAAGAACTGTGAATTTGTGATATATTTACCTAAAGAGGCCAATCGGTGGGCGCCACATGGCTATTAAGAGGCGCACTGCTCTAGGCTTGAGACGGCTGGGTTCATTACTGAACCAGATCATGGATTGGTCTGGCAGTCTGGCTCAGGGCTCCTTTCATTCTCGCGTGAGCGTTGGGATGCCTGACGTTGTGTCGCCTCCTGCAGCCGCCGCTTGGGATCCGCCGACCCAGGCTGGCTTCTCCTTGTGATTGCCCCACTGTGATCTCAGTGCTTGATGCGGGCGTCTCCACCCGCTCGCTGCCACAGTAGTGAGGTTCAATGGTGGCGATCGACCATCTATGCTCCTCCTTATTTTCTCTATTCTGGTCGTGTACAAGTGTCGTTGTGAGCTCCAATCTCCTATTCTTGCATCCAATCTCGTTCGTACATTGCTCACCGACTGTGTGTGCTCGTCTTTCTTGAATGAAAAGGTGGTTGCGCCTGTGATATCTAGCCAGAGGCCCATGATGATGGACCCTGTCTCTCCTTCTCCTTCATCTTCTCATACTTCCAATAGGTCCTAGATGCCTTGTTGATGTGATGCTGCGAGATCAACACTTCTGTCTACCCTTAAGGCTATTGATCAACTTCTCAGTGAGGATGACACCGTCAGCATCACATTTTCCATTCCTTGTTCCATTGTCGTTGGCTGCTTCCATGCCAGACCAGAAGAAGCTTCTGTGAAGTCGACTACACCTCCAAGATATGGTGCAGAACACTAGATATGTGCCCATGGGCCTCATCATCAGCCACATCAAACTCCATGGATTCAACACACACACCTGCAATCTTCACTTATAGCCTCCTTTCTGCTCCACCTCTTCCTCTGTTCTCTCTTCTTTTGTAACTAGCGATGAAGAGACAATAGAATGGAGTGGTTCATCCCCTTTATTTTCTCTCCAACCAGCATCGTAAAACCAATTGTTTTAAGTAGAAGACTCCGTCCCTTGGTTAGTTTCTACCTTCACCCCACGATCAACATCGTAGAGGAGGCATGGATGAGCATAGCCTTGTCCCCCATGATATGTTTTGTGATCCACCATCTGAGGGTATGAGATCCTCTCTACTTCAGTGGATCCGCAACATGGTGTCTACGTGTATTACATATTCAAAACTTAGCTAAAAACATCAGACCTTGCTTGATCACCAAATAGGCATGAAGAGTCACCACATCAAACTCAAATATCTTTCTCTTGGAGAAATATGTACCTATGAAACTTGGATTATAGTTTCCTAATCATACAAGGTACATTCTACACGGTTATGGTGCCAAAATTTCACCAAACGTCAGTCAATTAGTTCCTTTCAAAAGGCACATAACTAGGGGCATTTAACACAATTTCAATATCATATAACATCCATACTTTGTCAAAATGCTTGGAACTCTTAAATAACACAAACACATGAATCACTCCAAAAGTTCAGCCCATCACATCCCACACACCTTAAAAGAAATATCGTCCTCAAAATTATGCAAAATCCACTCTATCACACTGGACCCTTGTCACCCACAAGAGTAGACCATAGTTTCGGGATATGAGATGCAATAATAGAGGATATTCTAAGTCATGATATACTTCACCTCCTCGATGCTTTAACTTAGACTTATAAACAGATCAAATACAGAGCATATACTACTATATCTGATATCCGAATTTAAAAAAATTCGATCTGATATCCGACGGATATCATGTGATAATATCCAAATCCGATCCGACAAATAATATTTGAATTCAGATAAATATCTGATCCGAACCAAAAGTCATAAATATATTTTTAATAATACGTTATATATAGAAAAAATTGATATTACTATGAAAATATATGATAAAATATCTATATTTTTGTGTTTTTATATATAGATAATATATATTTTATGATATATATATATATATAATTTGTTATATTTTGAGTTTTTTCAGAGCAGATATAGCCATATCTCAAATACTATCCGAAATTTTCAGATTTGAAATTTGATATCCTAAATCCAATCCGAATTATGCAGATGTCATATTTTTTTTTCAAAATTTTAGACTCGAATTTGGATTGAATGTGCAAATTTCATATATCCATTTATAGGTTTACTTCAGCTACAACTAGCTTGGACACCTTTCATATAGATGCCCTCAAAATCTTTGTCCTTCCCTAGGTCGTCACAAGCCACTTTACAACAGAAAGAATATTTTACATGCAAAACTAACGATTACCAATAGATCTCCCCACACCAGAGGATTTGTCAAATCAGATAAGCCTCCTAAACCCCATGAACACTCGACTACTTTTTTCTAACCCTTTCTCCTGTCTCTACATTCCTGATCGAGATGCAACTTTATCTCCCCTTTCCCATGAACATGTCAACCAGACAAGATCTAAACACCTTATGTCGTGATCTAAACCATCTATAACCCCCCTTTGTCTAATACATCCTTCACCACAAACCTCATTCTCCCCTTTTGCTGAATGCATATCACCCTTCACCATGGATCTTGTTGTTCATCTGGATCGGGAGTTCCCTATAGACTTACCTGCAAACTTCGTGCGAATTTTGAAAGTCTTCACCAACCGTACCATTCTTGTCACCATCACCAACAACATTGATAATAACACGGTCAACATCCTCGATGTTACCAGAGCCATAGCCCTCCTCCTTTCAAGACACACTATCCTTAAACCTAAGATCCTATCACTATCTCAACTTCAGTACTCTTTCCCTGAGGAACCAAACTGGATCACTCGTTTGGGCAAGTCATGACCAATCCATGTGGTACTAGTTTTGTGCAAGCCAACATCACCAAGTGGACCCCGAAATAAGGGTCATCTCTGGCTGGTTCTGGTAGTTCAGGTTGGGCTGCCATCTTTGATCGTCCACCCCACCTATGGGAAGTGGAGGTATTTAGAGCCATTGCACACACCATTGGAGACACCCTCTAGTTTTTTAGTCATAACACTCTCCATCCCATCCAATATATCAAGGATTTTTGCGTCTTCTCTATTACACAAGCCATCACTTTACATGCTTCCATAAAAATCAGGCTTGGAGAGAAGATCTAAAAAATAAAGCTCACTCCGAAAAACCCCACTACTATCTCCAACCACCTTCACGGACATCATCTCACACCCACCATCTTCGTTCTACCCAACCAACTCCAAAAAAAACTTCATTGGCACTAGAAAGCCCAATGAGAGACACATGGTTCGGGAAAGAAAGAACTCCACTATTTCACAGGATGACACAAACCAATCCTCACAAAAAAAGAGACTAATGACCTCCTCCCCATCAGTGGATAACAACAACCAAGCACTTCATGAATCCTTCAAAACATTTCCATTTCACAACAACAACACAAATAACACAACTAGCCTAGATTCTGACACTATTCAGATACTGTTCAGAAACTGAAAACTGCCATTATTGATGAGATCCGATCCTCATAGAGTCCTAAGTAGAAGAGCAAAGGGAAAGTGCTTGCCTCAATCTCAGTCATCAACTCAATGTCAACTACACTAGAGGGTCAAACCAGGAGGAACTTCTTTGCTACTGAAGAACCATGTACATCCTCAGCACACCCAAATAACTCTCTGCATAATACACGTCTATCACCATCTACTGTAACTTATACATCTGATTGTGATAACCATATTGATAATATTGAGGATATAGCTTCATGGCTAGATATGCAATCTTTTACTCATTTTGCTGATAAGCTAGTTGTAACCTTCAAAAATGAGATAGTAGCACATAGCGCCTTAGATGACATAGAAAAATTCATGCACTGGAGGAACCACAGATAAATTCATGACAAAATTCACCACACTAGAAAACCTCCATCTTAATTAATCATCGAAATCATTTGTTTCAGACTTATACACTCTCACTCGATGAAGATCACATCATGGAACGTCTGTGGTGCCTCTAGTTATTACAGGATAAAAGAAATTCATAGGCACATTTACAAAAATAATATTAATGTTGTCACCATCTAGGAAACTTAAACCTCTCTGCACCATTTGCCTTGAAAACCATAGGAGGAAAACACATCAACTCTTTGTATCACATTCCCCAAGTGGGAATCAAAAGGGGTTTAGCCATATGAATCAATAATAGCTCATTCACCATCACACATGTAGATACTTTGAACTACTCAATTACTCTTCATATCACCAACTCTACGGACACTCTCAAATGTTTTTTCATAGGGGTCTATGGGGAACCTAGCTCAAACAAAACAACTTACATTGAAGAGATCAAACTCATCTTTCATAGGTACGCTAGCAAACCATGGCTCCTGGGGAGAGACTTCAACCTCATAACTAAATTATCTGATAGAATCAACCTTTCACACGAGACTGGCCATATGCACACATATGAGAAATTTTTTAACCAACTTCTTACCCAACACAACCTGTTTGATATTCCTCCAGCTAAAGCACAATTCACCTGGCATCGAAACCAACCTTGGGCCACGGTAGACCACTTCATTTGCAAAACTCATTGGGAAGACCTTACCCCTACTCTTATGTTTCCATTGCACATCGACCCAATTCTGATCACTTCCCTGTCATCATTAATACTAAACTGTAAAAATGGGGCCATAAACCATTTCACATTGAATTTTTTTGGCTCCTTGTCCCCATCTGTATGGATCTTTGCAAACAAACCTAGGCCACATCAGATTCTTCCATTACCATATTCTCAACAATACTAAGAGAATCATGTCTGCACTCAAATCCTGGCAAAAATAGAATTTGGCAATATCAAACATAAACTGGCTGACTGAGAACAACAACATCTCTTTGTAGTCAGTGATCCTAATACCAATCCTACCCTCATGCTCACTATCAAAGAAAAGATTGAACATATCCAAAACTGCATTGACACTATTTGGAAACGACACACAAAGATCATATAGGCTACTGAGGGAGACAAAAGCAAAAAATTCTTCCAAAAAACCCGCAACAACAATGCCCGAAACATCATTCCTAAACTTGACATTAATGGTAGAATTATCTCCAATAAATATGTGATCACCAACCATATTGTACACCATTTTGAGTGCATTTTTAACACTGGACATGAACCTACTTCTCTTGATTCCATCAATTGGAAATACATTTGCAATAAAACTATTCCATCCCCTCAGAACACCATCAAATACTTTAACATTGACGAACTTGATGATGCCATAACCTCACTTTATAGGAACAAATCACCTGAACTGGACGGTCTCAACACCGAATTTTATCTTGCCAATTGGAACCATATTAAAGGTGACTTCATGAAACTGCTCCTATCCTTCCAAAAGAACACAAATGTCCACAAACACATCACAACCCTCAACCATACCAACATAGCTCTCCTAAAAAATATGAAACACCCAAACCAAATCACACAATTCTGACCCATTAGCCTCCTCAACACATCCTACAAAATTACTGCAAAAATCCTCAGTAACCGCATCAAACCACAAATTTAAGATATCATCGCCCATAAAAAAAACACCTTTCTTAAAAATCACAGCATCCATGACGCCTTGATTATGGTCAATGAAACCATTCACCTGTGTTACAAAAACAAGACACTTGTCATTGCTATCAAGCTGGATTTTGAGAAAGCCTTTGACTATATCAATTGGAATTGTCTTCTCTATACCATGTGTGGATATGATTTTCCAAACAAATGGATCAATTTGATACATGCATGTATCTCCACCAACTACTTCTCTACCATCATCAATGGTTCACCATTTGGACATTTCCACAACACAAATGGCCTTAGACAAGGAGACCCACTTTCTCCTTACCTTTTAATCTTAGTCACTTTCATCCTTACTAACATGATCAAGATCGGAACCACTCATGGCCTTGTTACATCACCTGCAGAAGGCTTCGAGAACATCATCCAATTTGTCGATGATACCATGATCCTTGACAAACCCGAAGACAACACTATCATCAACACAATTCACATCATCAACCTCTTCTCCTACATATCCAGCCTCAAGATAAACCTTACTAAATCTTCCATCATTGGAGTCAACAGTACTCTTGAGGTTGTCAACAAATACATATCTCTTCTCCAATGCAAGATTGAACAATTTTCAATCTTGTATCTCAACCTACCCATCTCTCCCCACCCTCCACACATAGTCTATAGACCCCCATCATTGATAAGATCAAACACAAACTTCATTCTTGGACTAACCACTTCTTCAACCTAGTTAGCCGACTCACCCTCCTTAGTAGTGTTATTACACCCATAACCACACTACCTCAACTGCTTCCCACTAACTAGAAAAACCTCAAATCTGATTGACTCCATTAGAAGACAGTTTCTATGGAACCATTACAACGAAGATCATAAGAGGAGAAAATTGCATTTCGTCAACTGGGATACTATACATGCACCTATTGAATATGGAGGATGTGGCATCATAAACATCAAGGTCCACACTTTGTGTCTCATCACCAAGATAATTAATACCCTTACATCCAATACTAATAAAATCAGGAAAACACTCATTCTCAATAAATATTATAAACGATCCACTCCTTGGTACAAAACCAGTAAGCACACATCTTCACCACTTTGGAGGTACATTAACAAACATTTCGACATCATCATAAACCCGATTCACTCCCCCATGCTTTCACGTACATTAACTTCTAGAGTGACCCATGACATCATAATAACACTATACAAAACTCGAAATGCCACTTCCACATACGACCATCTATGAGCAGAATTAATACAACTAGAGCGCTTCAACTTCTAACCAGCAATCGAAAAAACTCCCTCAAAGTATAACTCAATAACAACCTCAACCTGTACACTATTTGGGATATCATACATGATCTTAAATACAATCCAACCAATAGTATCTCATGGAAATGGGGGCCTACATACACACCAAAAAAAGCGTACCCCCATCTTACCTTCATAGGGCACATATCAGATATGACCAATATTTGGAAAATGAAATGGTCACATAAATATAAATTCTTCTTCTGGCTTATTTCAAACAACAAGATCCCTACTAACCATTTTATAAATATGAGAGGCTTTCAGGGACCTACCATATATTATCTGTGTCATTTTGTGGAAGAAAGTACACAACACCTCTTCACCACTTGCCATTTACATTACACTTTCTTAACAAATACTTCCCACCACACACAATCACATATTGCATACTTTTGCCAAACCATATCCTGCACATACAATCCAACAATTCTAAGCACTTTGCACTAGACCTTATTATAAACATCCTCTGAAACATTTGCTTCGAAAAAATATGAGAAAATACCAAAATATAAACCGTCCTCTACACCAGATACAAACCGAAGTTAAACAACGTTATACATTAATTTGCATTGCATGACTGACTTCCACATCAACACAGGTGATGGGAGTAGATGAGGATCAAGCAAATGTCTTTGGATAACACAATGGCAAAGGTTGCTATACCTCAGAGGATATCATGACGGACGACACTGAACACCATCATCAGGACTGGAATCTACATTCTATGTTTCCTATACACGCTGAAGCTCATTGTTAAGGAGTGCCTCCCCTAGAGCATTGCTACTTTAGACCCTTTTTGTTTTTTGGTTATCATCATCTGACCATGGAGCATATCCTCGAAAGTGCCCTCCTTGTTAAAACATCTTTTTATCCCATGTTTAAACATTTTTATTAATGCATGAGCTACTTATCAATTTTTTTTTGAGCCATGACCTGAACCAAGGCCCAGTAAATCGAGTGAGCTTGGGCTTGGATAACCCGATATCGGGCTACCGGATCCACCATAGTGTTCACGGCCTGGCTCTCGAATATGCGGGTCGAGTTACAGCCACGGGCAAGTAGCTAGGGTTTTTCTGTTTTGCTAGAAGAAGAAAACAACAGCGGAGAGGGCGGACGGTGGTACACAGCGATGGCCAAGTACAGCTTCACGACGAAGGAGAAGAAGTCGAGGATCCAGGAGAGGAAGAGGGCGGCTCATGGCGACCCTAATACCGGGAAGCTGAAACAGAGAAAGCAGCCAACTTCCATCTCAGGCAAACGCAAGAGAAAGCTCTTCAAGAAGTGGCGGAGGGACCAGAAAGATGCTATCAAGCAGGGACATGTCACAATGGAGGACGTCGAGATGGCGGTAGCCGAAGGTTCGTTTTGTGGCATTTTTCTGGTTCTCGGTACTTTCCGAAGTTCCCGCCTTGAGCGTCCGTTTGATCCGAGTTAGTTTCTGGCTTCACTCTGCCGTTATTTCATAATCTAGTCGACCACGGCGATAAACTTGGAACTCAAGACATACTACGAAATTAGAGGAAATCTACAAAATATTGCCAAGAGAATGTCCTCCAGGTTAGGGATATCAATGGGCGTGGATTGTCAACACACCTGGTCCCTGTCATTCCCTTGATGTCCCCATCTCTGCCTTCTGAGATGAAACGAAAATATTCGTTTTAGACTCCGCGGGATTGTGGATAATCCCATCCTCTCTATGATACTGCGCGTGGTCTGCAACCTATCAGTAGGTGATCTCTATACACACGCCCTAGTTGATATATAGACACATGCTCTGCGCTATGGTTTCTAATGCCCCCATTAGGCTTGACCTACTCCTTGAACTGATACCCCTGAGTGGGCCATGCCTATAGGCTCCCTGAAGCCAACAGCTGACTAGGCACCGTTGGTGATGCTTTTAATCGCTATGGCGGGGCTAGAGCCTATAGCCCACATGCCATTCAAGCACAGTAACAATCTTGATGATAGAAGTAGATCGTGATGCATAACGATATCACTCTACTTTTATGATTCAAGCCTTTTTTTCGTTTCTGAGTTCTAGTTTTCACTGGTTTTCTTGCTCTATTTTTATAATATTGAGCGCGTAAGAATTAGTATGGCTACCATCTATGTTAAGGGAACCATGTGCCAGATGGGGGATGGTGGGGCTGCTGGAATTATTTTATTTTCCTGAATTTGTTTGGGTTTACCGTTTACCCTCCTTCCCCACAGCCATTGAGAGCGTCTTCATTCATCCCTATGGGTTTTACAAAATTTCAGAAACCAAAAAAATCTTGGACTGGGTGGAGTGGTGGAAGAATGGGACCTTGCTAGATGCCCTTGACCCATTCTGCCATCTGGTTCACTATAGAGCTTAATTTAATTTCACTTTTGCACTGACAATCACATTTTGTCCCATACTCTGGACATATGTTCCATTAATACAACTATCCTTAACTGATCAACACAAAATATAACTGTGCTATTTGTATTGATGTGGCTACCAACACTGAATTTCTAGACGCAACCTCATGTCACAAATCCTGTAAACGTGTTCCAGCTTGGCTCCCTGCCCAACTATTGTGAATGTAGCTTGAGAATTCACTCCTTGTTGGAGATCTGTATGTCAAGGTTAACAATGTTGGAGCAGCAGCCTTTGGTAAGACTCCAAGCTTCCCATTTTGTCAAGATTCAAAATCTATCCCTATTAAGGTGTTCTTGAGTTAATTTAGGCATGCCTTCTTTTAACGCAAAGATTGTTCTAATGTGATTAATAAACTTATCAACAAAAAATGAAAGACATCTATATAAAAAGTCAATTTGAATAGTTTGTGAAATGTGAATTATATATGAATTGAGCTCTTATCTAATTGCAACATACAACTTGTGGAATATTCATGTTTAATAACTAACATCTCAAAATATGTGAATTTGTGAGTTTAGTAAGCAATCGAGAGGAGATAATAGCCAAAAAAATTTGCAGATTGCGCCTGTTGTCATTCTTTGCAAAACTGGAACACACCTAGACAACAATGTTATTAGGACCAGACCGATCATTGACTGGTGAGGCTGTCGGTTCTCGGTTAACTGGTCGGATCAGTGCTCGAACTGGTTCAACTGGTGCCACTCTCAATGAGTTGGCAAACATATAAATATTCTAAACCTTTAGACAAAATATGAAAAAATTCAACTCTAATACCACTAAAACTAAAAGCCATATCTCCCTCAATAACAAGTGATGGTCTAGTGCATTACAAAGCACAATAATGTCTTCCAAATGATAGTGATAAATAAAATCACATATTCAACTAATAACGTAAAACATAGATTAAGATCATAAATTCTAAATATATAAAATCACAATTCAAAACCGCAGCAGTCAACCAAGGATGACTAATTTTGAGACGTTTACAAAATGACATTATAGTAGACGCTCAAGGAGTAACAGTTTGATTAAAACATACTGACTAGTAGTATCAGTATTATACATGTAACTACACAATCATAATTAACCTATTAATTTGAATGATAATACCACATGACAAGTATTAAACTAGTGGGGGTCAAGGGGTGTTATATGGTGTTAGGGTTTTCAAATGTGGCTATTATCCTGGCTGGAGTCACTTGTCACATAGAGTGGGCCCGTTCTAGCCATAGTGACAAATTATGAATTCGACAATTTTTCTGTTGGCTGAAAAAATCAAAATTCGAAAAAAATTGGGAAAATTTGTGAAAAAAATGATAAATTTTGATCAAGTTTGGTCAACTATTTGGAAATAATCGTGAATAATTTGGCTATATGTACATACTACATACATATATTTATATAGATATATAAACATACATATATATACACATATATGCCTATACAAACTTAAATGTATGTATATGATATATATGCATATATACATATCAGATGCATGTTAACTATTAAGGTCACAAGACATATAATCTTATTGAGTGAAAACTTAGGAAAAGAATTAAAGAATAGTTGAGCAATAAGAATGGACTGATGGGAGAGAGAGGGGGGGTTGGAGGTTTACTGTATATCAACAATTTTGTCTTCATGGTTTAGTTAAAAAAGAGCAAACGGCTTAATAGAGAAAAAATGCAAAAAGTCGTGAAAATTCACGAAGAATCCTGAAAAATCGTATAAATCGCGAAAAAACGGGAAAATCCGTGAAAACTCATGAAAATCGGCGACTGTCGTATTAATCGTAACGAATCGGAGCCTATAAAATCGCGAAAAATTACCGTTTTTTTTGTAAATTTCGGAGACTTTTGTTACTATGGTTTTAGCTACTCGGACTGATTTTGCCTGTTGGACCGCCCGTTCTGCCGGTTTTGGCTGTTTTTTAAGTTGATTTTGGGTCTAATGTAGGGTGCGTAGTGTCCAATATGTACACAGAAAAATTGCTTGGGGAACTGTCCATGCTTTCTAAGATCAGACAATGAGACTGGTAATCTTCTGTGTTCATAGGGCAAGTTGAAGCTTGAGCTTTGTGAGGAAGGGAAGACATAGTTTTGATAGAATTCGTGGGTCACACACAACCTTGATTTGTATGACTTTTGGCCAAGTCCTTCATATCAGCTTATATTTGTATTTGCAACTCTTACTTAACGTGATTCATGGCCATCACTGCCTTGATTCCCTTCACCTTGTAAAATGTTGTTTTCTACTTGTCCTATCTGTCTTTGCTGTTTCCAGTTCTCAATACGATAGGGAAGTTTTTATTAGCTTTCACACCCATGTCCACCTGCATCAATGCTGTGCTTCCCCATGCCTCAGGAAGACAGCACCTCTGAAGAGCAGGGGGCTGACACCGTTCAGGGATTATAATAAGTGGAAGCAACCATCTTTAGTGTCCTTCTGAATAGTCAACCCAGCTGGCAGAACTAAAGGATGCTAGGTGACATTTGCTGTGAAAGGTTCTCTAGGTAATGTAGCATCTTTGATACCTAATAGAAAGGATCTGCATTCGAAACTATTTAACTTGAGTGGGTCAATAATTTAATATATCTAAGACAAACAACAAGCATAAAACTTTTGCCCACTTCATTAGTTCCCACTGCCCTGCTTTATTTACCCGTCATTACTTCTGGTTTTGCAAGCTCCATTCACATGTTGACTCTGAATTTGCACATGCAGCTCCATGACTACCATTAACTGATAAACAGATAAACCGAACTCCCCTATTCCCTTTGACTCACATGACCTCACCCTGATTAAGATGACCTCAGCCACTGGTCCTGCTGACTTGTCCAACATGGTCTATTACAAGACCATGTTTGCTCATGCTTGATGCATCAAATGTTTTTTCTTGTATGACTAAAGGCCTGCTTGTTCTCATAAGGTTCCATCTGTACATGACAGCTCAACTACTAGAATGGTGCAGAAGGTTATTAGAACCGGTCCTAACTGGTTGGTTCAACCGGTTGAACTGGAACCGGTCAGTCTAGCGGTTTGGTCCTAGCTCAGACCCACAAATGAACTTTGACCAGCCAATAACCGGCAACCCAGCGAACCGGTCGAGTCGAGTTTGCCTAACCAGAGGGCATGGTATTAAAAAACCCGCCTTGAGGCTCTCAAGGCTTACGCCTCGAGGCGAGGCTATCCTAAGTACGCCTCGAGGCTTACGCCTCATTGCCCCAGACTGAGGCTCACCCCTTAAAATGTCTGAGGCTCGCCTCACAACAATGAGGCTTCGATGCTTAGCTGAGGCGCACGCCTCGGTTATGGATGCTAATGTCTAATGTTACCCACCAACTTTTTTACTTTAAGATTATTACAAACATTTAGTAAAAGTTTTAATTAGTTGTTGTCGTAGTTACTTATCATTTTCTTATGATTGAATTTATCACTATTATTCTATGAGTGAGATCTTTCAATCTTCAAGGTTAAATTTGTCTTTGTTTGCTACATTTTTTATTTACTATGTCGGTAAATTTCATTTCATTATTAAGTAATTTTGGTTCCTTGTTCCTAATAATTCTTAAATGGATATAATATTACAATCATTGATACTCATTATTTGCTAAATATTTATTATAGTATTGTAGTAGTCTTTGATCTCTATTTAATCTTATTATTTATTAAGTTACGAAAATCACTTCTATTTAGTCTTGGTTTTGCTTGTATATACATATTTATGTAACACATATATATAATATATACACACATATATACACATATATGCATATAATATATATGTATGTATATACATTTAAATATTTAATAATTTATCAATGCCTCGTACATATTTCAAGGCTTACGCCTCAAACGCGTCGAGGCGTACGCCTCGCCTCTTTGAGAGAAAAATGCGTCGTTACACCATACACACTGTAAAACCTTGACAGAGGGTTAGTTCTCACTCACTTATCAGCCGCCGTGTGACCCCCCCCCCCCCCACAGTAGCATGATTCCACACACACACACCCCCGATAACCCCCCACAGCCCTAGCGGAACAAGAGGCGATGTCGTCACTGCGTGACCCTCCCCCAGCATTAGTTCCCACTACCCTGCTTTATTTACCCGTCATTTCTTCTGGTTTTGCATGCTCCATTCACATGTTGACTTTGAATTTGCACATGCAGCTCCATGACTACCATTAACAGATAAACCGAACTCCCATATTTCCTTTGACTCACATGACCTCACCCTGATTAAGATGACCTCAGCCACTGGTCCTGCTGACTTGTCCAACATGGTCTATTACAAAACCATGTTTGCTCATGCTTGATGCATCAAATGTTTTTTCTTGTATGACTAAAGGCTTGCTTGTTCTCATAAGGTTCCATCTGTACATGACGGCTCAACTTACTAGAATGGTGCAGAAAGGTTATTAGAACCGGTCCTAACTGGTTGGTTCAACCGGTTGAACTGGAACCGGTCAGTCTAGCGGTTTGGTCCTAGCTCAGACCCACAAATGCACTTTGACCAGCCAATAACCGGCAACCCAGCGAACCGGTCGAGTCGAGTTTGCCTAACCAGAGGGCATGGTATTAAAAAACCCGCCTTGAGGCTCTCAAGGCTTACGCCTCGAGGCGAGGCTATCCTAAGTACGCCTCGAGGCTTACGCCTCATTGCCCTGGACTGAGGTTCACCCCTTAAAATGTCTGAGGCTCGCCTCACAACAATGAGGCTTCGAGGCTTAGCTGAGGCGCACGCCTCGGTTATGGATGCTAATGTCTTATGTTACCCACCAACTTTTTTACTTTTACGATTATTACAAACATTTAGTAAAAGTTTTAATTAATTGTTGTCCTAGTTACTTATCATTTTCTTATAATTGAATTTATCACTATTATTCTATGAGTGAGATCTTTCAATCTTCAAGGTTAAATTTGTCTTTGTTTGCTACCTTTTTATTTACTATGTCGGTAAATTTCATTTCATTGTTAAGTAATTTTGGTTCCTTGTTCCTAATAATTCTTAAATGGATAAAATATTACAATCATTGATATTCATTATTTGCTAAATATTTATTATAGTATTGTAGTAGTCTTTGATCTCTATTTAATCTTATTAAGTTACAAAAATCACTTCTATTTAGTCTTGGTTTTGCTTGTATATACATATTTATGTAACACATATATATAATATATACACACACATGTATACACATATATGCATATAATATATATGTATGTATATACATTTAAATATTTAATAATTTATCAATGCCTCTTACATATTTCAAGGCTTACGCCTCAAACGCGTCGAGGCGTACGCCTAACTTCTTTGAGAGAAAAATGCCTCGTTACGACATACACACTGTAAAACCTTGCCAGAGGGTCAGTTCTCACTCACTTATCAGCCGCCGTGTTCACTGATAAGGGGGAAAAAAACCCCCACAGTAGCATGATTCCACACACACACACCCCCGATAACCCCCCACAGCCCTAGCAGAACAAGAGGTGATGTCGTCATTGCGTGACCCTCCCCCAGCCGCTATAGCTCTGCCTCCTACCGCTTGCCAGTGCTCTATCTTCTACTGCCGGTCATTGCTATGCCTCCTTCGCCGGACACCGCCACTTCTGCTGTGGATCACTATGCCCCCCTCTGCTGCCTCCACTCCGCCTGATGGCGTGGCTGTGCTTCCTTCTGTTGCTGCGTAGTTGCTTACCATCGCCCTTTGGTATGTCTTCTAATTCCTCCTTTTCTTCTACTCTTTTCCCTACTCGGTCGAACATCCTCTTCTTCGTCTACTGCTTCCCTACCTCCATTTCTCCCCGCCTCCTTGTCTTTTGCTTCTTCTTCTCCATCCTCACATTAGTCTTCGTCTCCAAGTACACTCATTAGTCTTTGCCCATACCTTGCTGGTTAACTTCTTCTTTTCCCCCTACTCCTTCCTTTCTTTCACCTGTCTTCTTACACTCATTGCCTTCTTCCTGTAAACATATTATTCAGTTATTCCTGTTCTCTTCTTCCTCTACTACGTCTACCCCTCTTTTTGTTCACATGTTTTTCCTCTTGGTTTCGGAATATGGTATCAACAATACTGGTGCATTGTGTCTTAATGTACCAGGTATTTACATAGTAAATCAAAGATAACTGAAAGTTTATAAAATTAAACTATTCACTGAAGTGTTACGAATATCATTTATGATGGAATGGTGAATGGTTGAACATTGCTGTCGGGATTTCCTCCCCTCTTTCAGTTCTACAGTGATATTGGAGGACATATTTCATTGTACTGAAGTTTTCACAATAGAATCCGTCTTAACCGTTACAGTGATATTGGAGGATGTATATCATTCTACAGAAGTTTTCACAATAGAATCCGTCTTAATTGTTTGTTATAAACTGAGTACAATTCTGCTAGAAGAATTGGTTGGTGTACTATTGGTGCATCTGATTATTGTTGTAACAAATTCTTTATGTAAATTTGTTATAAATGAGATTTCAAATAAGCTTAAGATTATTTGAAGTATTTTGGGCCTCATCTATGTGAGTTACTTGAAACACTTCACTTGGTTAATATTATAGTTGTCTTTAATATCTTAAGTGGCCCCTCCATATTCCTTGGCTTATGTGTTGTACCACAACCTACCAAGGCGTGAGTTAGTATATCATCGTTGTAATCAAGCCCCAATTTCATTGGAGTCAGCTACATAGCGAATTGTAATAAATTCATCTCTCTCTGTTAATTGGTTCCGAATTCTCTTTGAAAAGTTTCATAATGTCATATTTTATGTCGATTTATGCTCTCACTGCTTCCTATTAGGTCATTAGAATGTCCTGACTATTATATGTTTCATGTTTGCTTATGGTGTGTTGTTATAACTGGCAGGAACATCTCAGAGACCCACTGAGAAGTCAAAACCGAAGTTTCCATTAAAAAGGAGTTCAAACCTTAGAATAAAAAAGCTAAAGCAGAAAGGTGGATGGCTTATCTTCCGTCGCTGATCGTATTGTTTCATGATGGAATTTTGTTGATGACCTTGACCTAATTGATTCTTTCTTTAATTCAGGCAAGAAAAAGAACAGATCTGAAAAAGCTAGGGTAACTGCTGATGCCACAGCAGATCTGATGGTAGAATGATAATATTAAAGAACGAAGAAGTATCACAATGTGTTTAAAGACTTGCATGTGGGTTTCCCTTTTGTCCGATACACCTGCATGTAATCTGGTGTTGGATGATACACCTGCATGTAGTCTGGTGTTGGATAAGATCTTCTTGGCATCATTGCTGTAGACTAAAAATTGGGTTATTTTGTACTAAAACCCAAAAATGTACCTTGCAGTGAAATATATGTTGCAAGGCTTCAAGGATGTATCCCACTAAGGAAATTTGTAGTCAAACATCTCGCCAGATTACTTAATTCTTGGACTATGCTTTTAAAAATGAAAATGTATTTATCCTTAAGTTTTTCTAGATCATCCACTTGGTTTTATCAACCATATAATGCACCACAGCTGCGTGACACAGCCCTGCCAACAGTTCCTATTCGTTGATGCTCCGTAAGACCAGTGGACCGCTGCTGGTGGGTAGAGATAAAACGCTATTTTTGCAAAATTGCAATGTCTTGCTTAGTGATGTGTAAAATTGTGGCACAAATGAGGTTTGTTAAATTTCCGTAATACAAGTTGTCTTTGATACAGCTAAAAATGATGTTTACGACACGAAACTTTCAGATGTAAGTATCGATATTCCATAATGGTATTTATTGGTTTGACCAAATATTTAGTAAGTTCCTTCCCGTGGTACCTGTCATTCTCATCCTATCTTCTTGTTCGGCATTCTGTGAGTCTACTGTTTTTCTTGCTATAGAAATGCAAGCATGGATACTATATTTTGTGGTTGTTGGTTGTGACCTTCCCAATGGGTTGCTATAGAAATGCAAGCATGGATACTATATTTTGTGGTGGTTGGTTGTGACCTTCCCAATGGGATGTTATAGGTGTTGAAGTGAGGTATCCTGTTTTAATACTGAATTGTATTGAATTTGTTTTTTATTTGATACATTATCCATGACAAGAACAACGTATATGTTTCATACACTTTGTGCAAATGTAATCGGTCCTCAGTTTAGGTAAAGGAGGGTTGGTTGTAGATTGGCAACAAGTCATAAAAATTTGTTACTTCTTCTATATGACATGGATCCTATAAGAATTTCATTGGAATGTCTCTACCCAGCGATGTTGTACAGGACATGGGGTGTGGTGATAAATATGCAAGGATAAACAAGGATTTTCGCATCTTGGACTGGTGTGACTAAAGAAGCTAGCACGTTGCATAATTGATCGAATGTGTGAAGAATGTGCAAGGGTTACCATATCTTGGAGGTCATGGTAACAAACTTTAGTCCCGCCGTATCATTGTTTGGATGTTGTGAAAAATGTGCAAGGGCAATATTGGGTTAGAGTTGGATCTTAGAATAGGGAAATTTTTGGAGGTAATTGATATGGTGATGAGAAGAAAAGTTAGTATTGCTTGCTTGTAAGAAATCAAGTGGACAAGGGAATATTGTAGAGACATTGGAAACACATGATACAAAATTTGGTATACATGTATTGATAAACATAGAAATGGTTTAGATATTAATGTGGGTAAGATGTTGTCAAGATCACAAAGATGAGTGATAGAATAATAGGGGAAGATTTTTAACATTATTAGCACCCATGCCCCCCCCCAAGTTGACCTTAGCGAGGAGGCTAAGAAGGATTTTTGTGATGACATCAATAAATTGATCCAGGAAATACCGATATGTGAGAAGATCAATATTGGGAGTGATTTTAAATGCCCATGTGTGGAGTAGCAATGCAGGGTATGAGAGAGTTTATGGTGGTTCTTGATGTGGCAGCAGAAACAGAGTCGAGGATATTAGACTTTGCAGTTGCATATTATACAATTTTGGCAAATACTCAATTAAAATAATATCTCATAAGATTACTTTCAAGAGTGTGTACTATTGTAACCGACTTGATTACCCCCTTATAAGGCGGGTGGATCGTAAATTATACAAGGATTGTAAAGTGATTCCTAACAAAAAACTCACAACCCAACATAGGTTGGTGGTTTTGGATATGGACATGAAGATAAAAAAAGACAAGCACAATAGAGTCCAAGATAGCATGATCAAGTGGTGGATTCTTGAAGGAGAAAAGAAATTGACTTTTCATGATAAACTCATAAATGAGGAAACTTAGAACTCAAACTCTGATGTTAACACTATCTGGCATAACACCTGCTCCTGCATAACAAAAATTGCCAAAGAGATTTTGAAGAAGTCCAAAGGTTGTGACCCTTCACAGAAAGAGACCTGGTGGTGGAATGATGAAGTATAGAAATATATTAGACTGCAAAGGGAGATCTATAGGAGCTTGCCCATATCTCGAGATGATGAAACATTCCAGAGATACAAGCAAGAAAAGAAAGAAGCTAAAAAGTTTCTTCATGAGGCAAGGTCTAGATACTTTGATGACATTTATCAGAAGCTAGACTCAAGAGAAGGGGAAAAATATATTATATAAAATGGCTCATATAAAAGAAAGGAAAGGAAGAGACTTGAGTCAAGTTATTTGCATAAAAAACGAAGATGGTAAAGTGTTGTTGAAGGACGATGATATCAAGAACCAAAGGAGAATCTACTTCCATAATGGAGATACTGTAAATAATGTTAGAGACTCGTGTGATATGAATACATAACATATCATTTACACACGACGAGTTTCACTATATGATGTCAAGAATGCTTTGAAAAAAATGAAAATGAGAAAGGCATGCAAACCATATGCTATTCCCATTGATGTATGGATGAGTATGAGAGATGAAGGAGTTATGTGGTTAACAAATTTCTTTAACAAGATCACGAAGACCAAGAATATGTCAGATGAGTGGAGAAATAGTACTATATTCCCCATCTACAAGAACAAAGGTGATGTTCAAAGCTGTACAAACTAAGAGGTATCAAGTTGATGAGTCACACAATGAAGCTTTAGGATAGGATTATTGAGCAGAGGCTATGATCTATAATGCATATATCAAACAACCAATTTAGTATCATGTCTGGAAGATCAACAAAAGATGCTATGCTATTTTTCTAATAAGGAGTCTTATGGAGAAGTATAGAGAAAGCAAAAGAGATCTTCATATGTTTGTATTGATTTAGAAAAAGCTTATGAACGAGTACCCAAGGAAGTGCTGTGGATGGTTTTAAAGAAAAAGGGTGCGCCAATCTGATACATAGACTTGATTAAATACATGTATGACAGATCTGCTGCAAGTGTAAAGACTCATAGACTTGATTAAAGACATGTATGACAACTCTACTGCAAGTGTAAAGACTGTTGGAGGAGAAACACCAACTTTTCCTATCACAATTGGGGTACACCAAGGATTCACACTCATCCCATATCAGTTTGTTCTTGTTATGGATGAGTTGATAAAGAATGCTAAGAATGATATTCCTTGGTGTATGTTATTTGCTGATGATATTGTATTGATTGATGAAACTAAAGATAGATTAAATGATAAAGTTGAACTTTGGAGAAAGTCATTGGAATCAAATGGAATGATGGTTTGTAGGATCAAAACTGAGTATATGCATTGCAATTTCAGCCAATCTCGCATTGTGAATGGTGGAACCAAGTTGGACAAAGTAGTTATACCAAAATGTGATAAATTTCATTACTTGGGTCATGTTATTCAAATACATGAGGATGTTCAAAATGACATTTGTCATAGGATCACTGCAATATGGTTGAAATGGAGGAGTGCAACTGGAGTATTATGTGATCAGAAGATCCCTCAGATTAAAAAGTTAGTTTTATAGAACAACTATACGTCCAACCATGCTCTATGAGAGTGAATGTTGGGTGGTGAAGAAACAAGGTCTCAACAAGATGAACGTGGATGAAATGCATATGTTGAGATGGATGTGTCGGAAGACAAGATCATATCTTTTGAGAAATGACTATATCAGGGATAAAGTGGGGGTGGCAGACATTGATGAGAAGTTGCGTGAGGGACGACTCAGATTGTATGAATAAGTGAAACACAGAGCGAATAATGTGCCTTTATGGAGCAATGCTATTAAGCTAAGCACAATTAATAAAAGAAGAGGAGGATCTAAATTAACATGGGAAAAGCTAATAAAGAGCAATTTTGAATCTCTACATCCCGACCAGAATATGACCCATGATAGAGCTGAATGGAAACAAAGGATCCATGTAGCCAACCCCAACATAGTTGGGATTGAGGCTTAGTTGATGATGATGATGATAATGATCGCAATGATGATGATTACAACGACGACGAAGACGATGAAGACGTCGATGATGACAACGACGACAACAACGACAATGATGATCATCTAGGACAAGACCATGTTCATTTTTTTCAGCGGCCATGAGGAGACAGATGCATTATAGATTTAAGTCATTGTAGTAGGACATATCATTATCAAGAATGTTAGTCGAGGACTAGGTGGATTTGTATGTTTTAATGACAAATTTGGTCCATGAGAAAGGATTAGAGTGAGATGGAGAAAAGGATAGCACGTGCAGGTGTAGATGATGGGTGATTTAGGTTTCTCGTATTGTGTTTGGATGTAATGCATGATAATAAGACTTTGGTGGATTTGATGACCAGTATATTGAACGGTTGCCTATTGGTATACTGGGTATACGTCAAAGGAAAAAGGGGAGAGTAAAGATTGGCCAAGGGAAAATGGGGTGGACCTATAGTGAGCAAAAGAAAAATGAGTGGTCAAAACCTAAAAATGGGAAATTAGGACGGATGTAGCCAACAAAGGAAAAAAAGTGAGAGTGAGCCGCAATTGGAAAAAAAGGGATGGCAGTTGGATGACCAAAAGGGGAGAAGTCATGGGTGAAAAAAATTCAATGACAATAGATTTTAGGTGGTAGGTATTAGAATATGTGTGAGGATGCTAGAAGGTGTTGATTCATAGAACACTACGGGCGAGGAAGACACTATGTTAGAGGGCACCATAGGTTGCGGTGCTTCACAAACATTCAGGAGTTGGAGTAGAGGTGTTGCACGAGAGTTGGATATATTCTGAACGAGTACCTAAGGAGATTTAGCACTGAAGGGTATGATTTGGTAGGACATGTTTATCGTCGTTATACCATCCACATGTAGCTTTTGTGTGGCCAAACATGAGATGGGGTTACCGACAAGATACAAAATCCCATCTTTTCTTCAATCCCATGAACCAAACATTCATAATGACATTGTGCATATCATCCTATTTGTTGAAGAATATTAGATATTACAAGAAAGCACATTTAAACACACAAAAAAGCTCTTTATAGTGAAGCGAGATTGAGGAAATACTGTAATTGGCAAGTTCTCTTTCCTATCTTTTCAAAGATCATTCAAAATCCTATGCTCTCCTCTAAATACACTACATTTGACGACAACTAATAATTGGAGACATTATTCTAATAAATGGTACATGATTCACGGGCTAAGAAGGTGCGGCATAAAGTAAATATCTTCGCTACCCGTGCGGGTAACTAAGATTCGCTACCCGTGCATCAATTTTGTAATGCGATGACACATATATGTAATGAGACAACCAAATTTGTAATGAGACAACCGAAATTGTAATAAAAAAACTCATTTTGTGTTACAGTGCTGTTACAGTAATAAATATATATTTATTACTGTAACAACGCTATAATACAAAATGAGTCTTTGTATCACAATTTCGGTCGTCTCATTACAAATTTCGATTGTCTCATTACAAATGCATACCTTCCCATTACAAAACTGATGCACAGGTAGCGAATCTTAGTTACCCGCACGGGTAGCAAAGATATACCCATATATATATATATATATATATATATATATATATATATATATATATATATATATATATATATATAGTCAGGCTAGAATACATTCGAGTGTACAGATCGCACGAATACACTCAAGTGTTTTTGCATATCAAGACTATTTTTTACAAAATATAAATCATTGATCTTCACTGTCATACTATAACTAGGCTACATACAAAATTTGAGCCCATTTGGATGAGTGTAAGTCACTCATCCAAGGGCAACAAAATCAACGTGCGAAACAAATTTGAAATATATAATTTTTGCGGTCTTTATAACATGACCTATAAATGTCCTAATGTGCTCAAATTTTGCGTATGATCTATTCACAACATGTTTAAGAATATCAATGGATTAGATTTAAAAAAAATATTACATCATGAAAAACTACTTGAGTGTATTCTGCTCCAAATACACTCAAGTGTATTCTGCTCCGAATACACTCGAGTGTATTCTAGCCTGACTCTCTCTCTCTCTCTATATATATATGGTCTCTCTCTCTATATATATGGTCTTGCTCTCTCTATATATATGTATATATATATATTGGTATATCTTCGCTATCCGTGCGGGTAATTAAGATTCACTACCCGTGCATCAGTTTTGTAATGGGAACGTATGCATTTGTAATGAGACAATCCAAATTTGTAATGAGACGGCCGAAATTGTAATGCAAAGACTCGTTTTGTATTACAACGCTGTTACAGTAATAAATATATATTTATTACTGTAACAACACTGTAATACAAAACAAGTTTTTGTATTACAATTTCGGTTGTCTCATTACAAATTTGGTTGTCTCATTACATATATGTGTCATCCCATTACAAAATTGATGCACGGGTAGCGAATCTTAGTTACCCGCACGGGTAGCGAAGATATACCCTATATATATATATATATATATATATATATATATATATATATATATATATATATATATATATATATATATATCTTCGCTACCCGTGCGGGTAACTAAGATTCTCTACCCGTGCATCAGTTTTGTAATAAGAAGGTATGCATTTGTAATGAGACAGTCTAAATTGTAATAGACAGACTCGTTTTGTAAATACAGCGTGATGTTTGTATTCTCTGTCTGGAAACAGTAAAATATATATTTATGACTGTAACAACGCTGCAATATAAAATGAGTCTTTGTATTACAGTTTTGATCGTCTCATTACAAATTTGAACCGTCTCATTACAAATACATGCCTTCCTATTACAAAACGGATGCACGGGTAGCGAATCCTAGTTACCCGCATGGGTAGCGAAGATATACCTTATATATATATATATATATGATGAGTCAGGCTAGAATACATTCAAGTGTATCCGGAGCAGAATACACTCAAGTAGTTTTAAATGATGCGATATTAAAAAAAATCTAATCTATTGATCTTCTTAAACATCATGTATATAGCTCATACACAAAATTTGAACCCATTTGGACATTTATAGGTCATGTTATAAAGATTGCTTGCATTTTAAATTAGTTTCATGCGTCGATTTTGCTGCCCTTGGATGATTGACTTACACTCATCCAAATGGGCTCAAAATTTGTATGTAGCCTAGTTATAGTATGACGGTGAAGATCAATAGTTTACATTTTGCAAAAAATAGTCTTAATATGTAAACACACTTGAGTGTATTCATGCGATCTGTACACTCGAGTGTATTCCAGCCTGACTCTATATATGATAGCGATCCAACAAGATGTGTTGTGGTGAGAGCAAGAAGGCATTTGTATAAAGAAGATATTTATGGCCCATTATAAGAATCCAACCATATGGATGGCAAGGGAATTGATGCATTTACCTTCCTGAAAAATTGTTGCAATTTGATATATTCTACTTGTCCATTTATACAATATACACCTTTTACATCCAATGGTAAGTATGTAACCCGATATAGAGCGTTGAACAATATTCAATTGTTGTGCATGTTATATAAGTCCGATAATGACATAATTTGATAGGTAGGTAGATATTAAGACATACTTTCAATCCATATAGTTAGGTTATGAAAAGTTGATCTTGAGAATGAGTATATAAATGCCACTCATGCTCTCACTAAAATCTATTTCTCATTGGATTAGTGTCCTCTTTATATACACATATGTGCATGCGTGAGTGCACGTGTACGTGCACACACACACACACATATATATACACATATTTTTTTATTACTTTTTGGTTGTGTAGATGAGTCCATGAATACCTATTAGTATAGTATCTACTAATATTTTATTGAGACCAAGTGTTCTTTCATTTATTGATTAGGTTGGCTAAAACCTTACTAAATACATATTGTAAATGAATCTACATATTAAGGATACCCCATCCACCAAGAACATTATATACCCTAGAAAAAATTCTCTAAATTTTGTCAATTTTTAATTCAATGTTGTTAGGTAGAGGGACAAAACTAAGGTAATATGATGGAATTCTCGAAAGGGAGGCATTGAGGAGAGTGAGTCTACCCGCTCTATTGGGGTAAACTAATTTTTAATTGGCTAGCCTTATTGTCATTCTATCTAGGATAGGTCGCCAACTCTAGGAGGAGAGTTTAGAGGGAGAGAATGGAAAGCCCATATATATGAGAGGAAATGTTTCTATCTTACATTGGAATGTATGATAGAACCTTTGTTGTTCCTCATCAAAGGGATAAGATCCAACCAATTGATTTCTTGAAGTTAAATTTGAGTTCAAGAGGTGTTGAAAGATACCAATAATTATGATAGTGTTGATAAAATTAGTGTCACTGGGATGAATACAAATGATAGTATCATCTACAAATTGTATCAAGTGTCTTTTTTCTAAGATTTTCTATTGGGTTGAGAATATTGTTTTGGACCCTTGTTTAAACATTATAGAAAGGAGTGATCATATAAAAACAAAAGGTAGAAAGATAGATGGTCTACCTAATGGAATCCAGTTTTGCACCCAAAATATAAAAATGGAGTTCAATTAAGTAGCATGGATGAGCAACTATGTTTGAGGCATGTTTGAATCCATCAGATCATTTTTTTGAATTTATTTGTCCTTTCTGACACTAGTAGAGTAACTCTCAATTGACATTTCAAAACCTTTGTTGAAGTCCATTTTGAGGATCAAGAGGGGCTCTTTAGACTTTTGTTGAGTATGTATAATCTTATTATCCAAGATACACACAACTTGATTTTTTCTACCTTTGTGAAGGCAATTTGTTCCTTATTAATTATGTCGTTGATGTATTTTTTGAGTCTGGAACTGAGAATTTTGGCTATTAGCTTATAAGAGTTATTGATGAACATGTAGATAAGTTTAAATTGATTGATATTTGTAGGGTTATTAGTCTTTTTTAATAAGGGTGATGCAAGCATTGTTTATTTGGATCTGATCTAGATTTTCACCCACAAAGTGGTCTTCAAAAGTATAGTATATATCTTTTGCAATGATACCCCAATTATATGTATACAAAGACATGTAAAAATCATTGAGATCAAGATATAAAGATTTGTATTTTTCATTTTTTTCTTGATGAATATGTCCCAATTTATTTTAATATTTGGAGAAAATCTACAATTGTTGTTAAAAAATTTCTTGAATTACTAGTAATGTGTTGCATCATGTCATTTCTATCCAAGAATTAAGTATGTTTATCATCACCATTCTCTTATGTACAAAACACACTTTTTGAAATAATTTTGTGTTGGAGTCCCCATCCCGATCCGTTACAACTTAGATCTTAATTTTCAAACATCTCTTGATCAAGAAGTCCATATGTTAATTTGTGCTTTGAGTAAATCATTGACTAGATCATCATGATTGTTCTTATTCTCATCCATAGTGAGTGTTAGTTGTCAAGTTTTTAATTGTATATTAACATTAACAAAAGAAGTTTTCCAAGCTTTGAAACCACTCCATATATTTTTGAGATTAGAAGCTAACTTTTTGGTCCCCTTGATGTTATGATCCATCTGCCAAAGTATTAACAACACAATTCTGGTCATTTATTCAATGATCAAAGATAATATCATCTCTCTAGCTACAAAATATAGTTTATCCCATTCATTTTGCATTTCCCCATATTTCCACCTATATAATCCACTCATCTCGCCATTTACCATAGTTCAGGTTTTTTTGTATTATACAAAAATATATTTCTTGCTAGACTCAAGTGAAATTTATTTTATCTTTTAATAAGTCTTGTTCCATAAATTTACCAATGGGATTATACTGAATAAACTATTCATTTTGATTCTATGAATATATAGTTACCATTATATTTTTAAAATTCATATATTTTTGGATAATAAGAAAGGTTAATCCTTAATCATTACCCACTCATCTTCCTTCAATTTTTAATTTTTATTCCACATATAACTCAATCTCATACTCATAATAGATTTTATATGAAATATCTCCAAAATATTCTTGAAAATCTAGAAATTTGGATAAAGTAATTCATTTTTTCTTTTTCTGGGGACACCTAACATATCCCAACCATTTTCTAGGTGCCACAAGAGGGACCACATGATCCAATACAAGTCTGACCCATAGATGACGAGAAATCCAGTGCCAGTTCTAGAATGCTCCACTCAAGTCTCCAAAACCTAATTCTATCAAATAAATACCCCCTATCTCCATCATACATTTTCACTCCTTATAACTCTCCTAAAGCTAGAGAGACAACTATTTCTCAAATAATTTTAATTATTTGAGTGACTAGATGATCCTTCCTCTATCACGAGCATTTTTGTATGCAACTAGTCTAAAGAACACTTTTATAACTACTTGATCTACATATCTAAATTATAACTGCTCTAATCTACATATATGATTAACATCAATTAGTCTGTATATCCACTCACAAGTGTCTATAATTACTTAATAAATTGCTCATGTTTGTCAGTTGGATAACTCATATAAGCTCTTATGTGATTTAGTTCAATGTCCCCACATTATTTATTTACTCAAAATGAATTGGATATTACTCAGCTAGAATCCTTGTTCATATTGTCTCCTCTCTTCTTATCACACTTTGGTCCTAACTGCCCAACATGCATATCTGCCATAAGAGATCTTGATGTAGTTAAGACCTCACACCTAAAAAAAAGTAGGATCTATACAACAATGATAGAAAAGTTACAACTGTATCCAACCCCAAAGATCTACAATATCCCATTTTATCACTTTATTTTCTTTAGTTACACTTGAAACCGCTTTAACTCGAGATCATAGAAAAGGTTCAATACCAATTAGGTGATATGGGGGTGCTAGCACCTTTCCCACTCATAAAAAGATCCTCAAATGTGTCTTTTAGCTTTTCTTTCTAATGTTGCCTCATCCATCTACGATTGAAGTCAAATTTGTATTACAAATAAAACTGGTGGTGGTTCTGAGCTTTATTATTTTATTGTATTTTATGCAACTGTTAAGCTAGCTTCTTTCGAATTAGGTGGATAAAAAATTTGGCTTCTCTCCTGGGAAGTGAAAGATGATCTAGGCTGATTTCTCCTTTTTGTTTTCTTATCATTTTTTCTTGATTTATGTTTTCCTTTCTCTCTTTCTACCTTTTCTTTTTCAATGAAGGGAAAAGAGTAGTGTCAGGGTGGTAGAACTAAAGTATCAATCAGACTTGAATCCTCAGGATGCTTCTCTGTGTTTGGGTTCCTACTACCTATCAGACATCCATTTGGATTTTCAGGTTATTACTTTCTTTCCCAAATCTTTTTTAGGGTATTGATTGTCGCTTCTTATTAGGATTTTCTTTCTTTTTCCTTTTTATGGTTACTCATTCACTTCTCTTTTTATGGTTACTTGGTACTTCCCTTTCTTGTTTTCAATTTTCTTTTCTCCCTTATATATGTATAAAGTAGTTATCAAAAAAAAAAAATGAAAGAGGAGGGTAAGAGAGATCTTGCATTTGAAAAAGATTCTCTCTTGAAGACCACATGGTTGCTTGCATGATTGATGTGTTTTGGCAAAGGGACAAATATTGCTTGTTCATACATGAGTTTATCACTTACTTAAAATTTACTTTCTTATTTGTCTTTTCCTTTCTTAAAATAAGTAAAATCCATATACTTACACTCTACACGCCTACACACCCATACATTTACAGAACGGGTGCCAACACTCGTGTTGAATACCTAGATGAGGAGCGGGGGTGTTAGTAAAGGTACCGAAACAACACAATGCTGGTCGTCCAAAGGGCTTTAAGACACCCATTCTCCTAGCACTAGTGGCAAACTGCAACCTCTATCGCCACGAGGTGTATCGAGAACAATACCCAAATTTGATGAAATAGGGCTACTCACATGATGAGTACCATCATGCCATAAAGAAGTTAAAGACCAACCCTTCCTACACACGTCATGCTTGAGTGAGGACATGTACCATATCTAACTCATGGGCGATATGGATAAGGTTCAATATTCTGACAAATGCATCTCAAATGTGTTGCTTGTTTTACATGATTCCAAGATTGTTGCTCTTTACTCCCATTCCTAAAATTGTTGATTGTTACATGTTTCAAGATTATATCCATGTTGCACATATTATTTATGCTTTTCTGACATCTTCATGTGTCAATCAACAATCTTTTCAACAACTAACAATAATCTATAGGATCCACAATCTTATCATAAATCAACAATCTTTTGGAAATGAAGCAATCCTTTCAAAAATAAATACTCTTTTAAAAAATCAACAATCCTTCCAAAAATCAACAGTCTTATCAAAGATCAAAAATCCTTTTCAAATAACAAACTTTTCAAAAATCAACATATTTTTTCAGAAATCAAAATTTCATTTTTCCCAACGATGATCAATATTTTAAAAATGAAACAATAATTTCAAAGTGAAACAAAGTTTTAAAAAATTAATAATCTTTCAAAAAGTCCACAATCTTTTCAGAATCAACAATCTTTTCAAAATGAAGTATTCCTTTTTAACTATCAACCATCTTCCTAAAAATAAAAGTATTTTCAAAATGAAACAAAGTCTTGAAAGAGCTACAATCTTTTCATGAATCAGTTATGAAAAATCAACAATATCTTCAAAGATCAATAATCTTTTTAAAATGAACAATCTTTTCTAAAGAAAACAAGATTATCAAATCTGAACATTTTTTTTTCAAAAAACAACAACCTTTTCAAATATTGACAATGTTTTTCAAAACAAAACATTCTTTTCAAAAGGAAACAAAGGTTTGAAAAACCAACAATCTTTTCAAAAACCAACAATCTTTAAGAAATTGATAAAATGATAAAAAATCAACAATATTATAAAAATAAACCATCTTTTAAAAGGTAAATTTTTTTTTACAATAAAATAATGATTTTGAAATTCACAATCTTTTTTAAAAAGTTGAGCTCTTCTTAAAAAATGAAGGATGTTAAAATCCTTTCAAAGTGAAGTAATCCTTGTGAATAATGGTAATCTCAAATGATCTTTTTAATATCAAGACACTTTATCGATACCATCTTGATTATTTCCTCCAAATAATATAGAAACAAAGTGAATCCAACCTTTCACCATACCACTAGAAAATCCCTCAACCTACCTCATGCAGTAGGCAACCTCAATGCCATATGACCATTTTACCAAAATTTTATAGCCCATTCCCCACAATTGGAATATGAAAATGTACCCATGCACCATGTTTCACCTTGTGCTTGAATTTAATCTTGTGGGTGACCTACTCAATGGTGCTAAAATCAACCTCCAAGACAACTATAAACCTTCCCAAGATCTTTTGACTCAATCCCCACCTAAGGATGCCTGATTTTGGTCTCCTATCTTGATCCACCACCCACATTTGAACCCTTAGGTACATGCCAACATGCTATCATAATAGGGTCCATGCTAGAATGTCTCCAACTCTAATCCATGATCATAAATGAGACCCCAAATCTAAAAAATGTTTAAAAAATCCTTAACCTCTTCCTAGTCTCCAACCTTACACAGAAAGGCTGCCTAGTTTCATCTACAAGATAATTTCTCTCACAAAAAACCACATCCCAATTTTGTAACATTTGCTTCAACCATTTACCACTCACATGGTTGATTGGCATCTGTCTCCTTGAGGAACCTCTCAACTCGGCTTGATCAATTCAAGATAAAGCTTCATGATTACACCATAAGGATGTTGTCAAAGAATTGTTTGTTAACCTAGTCCACACTCCTAATGGCTACATAGACAAATGTGAGTGGACTTGGGCGTCCGTCTGTAGAATGGCACAAATATTTCACACATGCAATATATATGTAAAAGCACTAACAACAAGATATAACAAGATACTAAAAGGGTAGAGAGAAACATGTAGCCATTTCTATATTCTAGTATACCCATTGGTGATTCATTTCAGATCTTAGAGACTTGAGCGTAGTGGATCTTCATTTGGTAGCTACAAATTTCATAAACAAAATATATCAATGCGAGTGAATTGAGTATGCTATGAAAAATTATATAACCACAATTTAAGAATGATATAAGAGTTGCTTGGCTATAAACATAATAATAAGCAAGAAGAAACAAGGCAAGAACAACTTACGACATTGTTTTATACAAAGAGTTTTTTTAAGTGCGTTTCCATTATACTTTACAATGTTCTTATGTCCATTGACCAACTTCCTCAAAGGAAGGCTCTATAAGGGTGCTCTAGATTAGACAACCCTTTATCTACATGGTCTGCCTTATATTGATATCTCAAGTAAGATGCCCAACCTTGTGTCCTTTCTAACTTTAGGAAGGTGAACAAGGTTTGTTTAATGGGCAAGTTCAATTATGTCCAAGGTTTGTTCAATATATTTCAAGAAAAATGAACATACTAATCATGGGGAACAAGTAGCTCAAACAAGTAATTATCTAGCCAAGCATTCATAGATGCATACATAAAAACAAGCCAATAACATAGTAGGGTCAAGAGATTAAGCGTAACTTATGAGTAGTGAGAAAGTTATGATAAGATCTCTAGAGATGATCCATCCCAAGTTGACCTACGATGTAAAAAGATACAACATAGAGTCTTAAATCACTAGGGTTGATAAGATAAGCATCATATGAGTCATGTGGATGTTCCCCTAGTCCTAGGTTTCAATTAGTTCAAACATAATTCCAAACTTTCAAACATGCACGTCATCATTCAACCTAGTCCAAGGATCAAAATTAAGCTCTAGGTTTGCATGAAACATCCACATTATGAGTAATGCAAGTTAAAGATAAGGTCTGATTTATAAATAAGGGTAGCATGTCATTTAGATTATTATCATGGTTTAACATGCAAGATCATGATTAAGTCATATTAGACCAATTCCATGCAATATGGTCATATTTCCAAGTCATATAAGCATTGAGGGCATCTGAAAGATCATTTTGACTTTTAGTGCTACAAGATAATGACTCTACTGATTTGGACAAGATAAAGCATGGGATTAACATATCAATCATATTTCATCATGTGGACCCAACTAGGTCAACTTAGTCATTTTGATGCACAAACTAGGCACTAGATGTATCATGGACCAACCATGGGTTATATTAGCATGAAATCTTAGATTATCATGGCACAAAGCGTCATATGGTTTATTGATTTTGAGATAAAAAGGTTAGATGATGACAATTCGAGCCAAAGTCTTAAACTTGATCATGCATGCACACAAAAGAACCAATTTTAGGGCAAAGGTAGATATAGAAGGTTAAGATGGCCATTAGGGTTCATGTAGATGATCCAAATCCTAAATCATAGAAATAGTGAACTAAAGTTATAGGTTTTGGAAAACATGGAAACCTTTATCATCAATAACATAAAAGGAAGCACAAAAGCACATAACGATCATTAAAAGAGTGCAAGTATCAATTTTGGTAAAACTAGAGAAAGTACAATTACAATTAGGTCTTAAAACCAATTTTAATGGATAGATCTCATCGAGAGGGTCACGATTCATATATTATATTCTATAAAAGGACAAGGTATGCAAGAGATATCATTTTTGGAACATTTGCATTGTGAACTTTAGAGAAATGGGGGGGGGGTTAACAAAAATTTATGTGATGCATCCAACCGTGCGATCCTGATCCGGTGGCTTCTTGCCCCCAAGACAGCTCACGCTGCTCACTGTTGCTCGTTGCTTTGGGCCACTTGAGCAACGTCCACTAGTGATCCCTAGACGCAGGATGCTACCCTACCAAGGCACCACACCAAGCGATTAGAGCTACCCATTCTGAATCTGAGGGCCCTCTGATCATCCTCTTGCTACTGGCACAAAGTTAGGACCTTGCCCAACACCATCCTCATTGAGACTGGGGCAGGGGTGCCTTCGAACCCACGTGACCACACCCAGGAGCCGACCCACTCAAGGGAACCCAACTGAGCTGGCTACATTGCTAGATTTAGAAAAGGAGGACATAGGAGAGAGGGCGGTTGCACGACCTTCCTGGTTGTCACCCTTATAGTGCAGGTCTAGCACTGCTCACTGCAACAACTTCAGGGAATCACCCAAGGTGGCATTGAGCCTGCAAAAGGCTTATCGGGTCAGAAAAGGAGAGGGAGAGAAGAGAGTGGGTGAGACAGTGGTAGTCAAGGCTATGCCGCTCCTCCTTCCATCATCTTCATGATAGTGCTTGGGTTTTGAAACCCTGACCAAGCTGGAGATGTTGGGATCACGACCTATAGGGCAGGTGGTGAGGAGCAGGGAAGGCAATACTTCTGTTGTGGGTGGAGGAGTTAACCCCCACGACAAAGGGATTGGAGGGGTTCAAAAAAAAGGAAAGGAAGTAAGGGGAGTAGGTTTAGGGTTTTGGATGGTGCTAATAGGGTGGCAGAGGCTGCCCTACCACAGTTGGTCAAGTGGACCAAAGGGGAGAAGGTGTAGAGAAAGGGATAAAAGGAAAGGAAGGGAGGCAATATATATATATATATATATACATATATCTATATATATATATTCTTGAACACATGTTTATGAACCATGTTTTGTGCTGTTTGGGTGATTACTTAATCAATCCTAGTTATGTTCCCTAACTCTAATATACTCCAAGGAAGTGGAAAGTTATGTACCTAGGGTTTGGTGGTTAGATACAACATTAAAAATCGTAATAGGCTATGAATGGAAATCTAATCCTAAAAATGGACAATGTGATATGTTTAATTATCTTCCATGGAGAAGCTGCTATGTTATGCTATTTTCTCTCTTCTGTATATAAACCTCTAACCTTGTAGGTGAAAAAGTATGCCAAGGCTTGTGCATGTAGTGCTGATGATCATACGATACAACATGGTGATTATGCACATTGATGAGGCATAATGTGATGATGTATATGCAGGGTTATGTGTTTGGGTCTAATGACCTGGTGATGATTTAATGCCTATTGTGAGGTGATTTCTGCTAGTGATGTGATTGAGGGGTGTATTTCCCAAAGTGATGTGACATTGATGTTGGCCTTGTGTATGGCAGTGTTACAAGTATCATGTGGTGATAGTGTGACAAGTTCGCACCTTATACATTTTATATCTTTTGGAGTTGTACCGTACCCTTATTCTTGTAGAGTTTGTTATGGTTTTATACGTTGTAACTTGATTGATGCTAAAAGTAACCCAATTGTCTAACTAATCAAGTGGAACCTTAATCATGTAGGTTCCTTGTGCCATTGATCCTTTCCAATGTCAACTTTAATTGATGGATCGATGAAATAAGTATAACTCAGAGCACATAATTTTGAATATGTGGGGGTGCAAGTCGAGGTATCTCTGTGCGTCCACAGTTACAGGTTGTGTGAGACGGCCATGCATGATCCAATCTCCTTATGATATGGATGGACATGTGTGAGCCAATCATTTTTTTAAGAACGACCATGTGTGATCATATTCTTCTAGTGACGTTACATGTACCAAGGTGGGCTAGGTGTTATATATATGGATGGCCATGCGTGAGCTGATCATTTGGATGACCACATGTCACCTTTTTGCAGTTGATGAATATGCCTCTGCGGTGTTTTTCTCTTATGCTAACCAAGAGGTGTGGAGAGGTCGTGGATTTTTTCTCTTCCATTTGACCTTGTATGGCACCGATTTTGACTTAGTAGTGGTCGGTTGGATTTGTGTGGTAGGACTCAAATCCTTGGGGCAATATTAAAATATGTAACACAACAGTGTAGTATATCTTGCTTAGGGCCAAATGTGAATAACATTGGTTGAGACTTTGCCTTATCTTTTTACCGATTTCTTGAATTATAAGACGGTAAGAGAAGTCAACTGTTATACATGTTATTCATATTCCTTTTTATAATATAACTTGATCTACTATTTAGTGGTAACTACCTAGTCTTGCTTAAATTGCTTTATTGGTTGATTACATATCGTTTAGTTGAATCTGCTACATGCGTGGTATGTTGTCTACATGTTTAGTATGTTATCAACTGCTTAGCTTATCTATGATTTAATGGATGTTGGATGAGAGTTATATCTCTTGTTGGGATGTTTGGTCTCACCCTGTGGGTTTCCACATCTTTTAGGTGGTCAAGTACGAGGGGCTAAAGATCATGTCGCTGGTGCTAAGCAGCAAGAGGACCAATAGTTGTTGAAATGTTGGATATACTATTTGTGTATAGAATTAGAGTCCTACTCTCATCTCTATACACTCAGGTCCTTGGGGAGGTTTTGTAGTTTGTATCGATATGAGGTTTTGGCTTTATTCCCGTTGTTGTATAGAGATGATATATATGTATATGGACAGGTTATCATGTGTAATAAGATGTGGCTTGAGGGACAATGGACAATATCTTGTATAATGTTTTGGGCATGTGATATGCAATACATGTGGATTTTATAGACTCATGAGCAATATGATGTGACTCCTATGATTTGTTGGATCGCTTTTAATTTCTGGTGTTTTATGGTAACCTGGATGTTTAGTTTAGTTCTATAGTTTGGCTTTGAGCAATCTTGTTTATGGCGCGTCAGGCGTCATAGTTTAAGGTTGGTATTAGAGATTTAGGTTCACTGAGTCTACAAGGACATAGGTCTAGGGTTGTGTCTGATCTAGTGTCCTCCAATTTATCTCATGGTCACTTCTACTTATGTAGAAGTAGAAGAGTTAAAAAGATGGCTGAAGAACACAAAGAACATGTTTCTTAGAGTGGTGTTGTTGCACCAGGTGGAGGTGCAGGGAGGCAGGTTGTTGATTGGAGGACACCTGAAGTGCCCAAGTTTGACCCGGCCGTGCTAAAAAACCCTTCCTATCGGTCTATGTCTGGGCTATTTATGGCCACGATTACACATCTGGCAGACAAAATGCCTGCTCCTCAAGTGAGAGAAACAACCCCCAATGTGGAATCCTCGGGTACAAGAAAGACCTCCAAGAGCTTGAGGTGTGTCAGAGCTATAGAGTATGCTATTACAGCAGATTCAACGGATGCAGATCTTTGGTTAACAGAGTTGGAGAAGGCTTTCAAAATCCTTATCATCCCCGAGGCCGATAAGGTGATACATGTAGTATACCTTCTAAAGGGAAGTGTTGTCTATTGGTGGGCCATCGAGGAAGAGATGACCAGGTGTTGAGATCAGTTGGGAGGAGTTCATACGGGAGTTTGTTAGTAGGTAATTCCCACGTACCTATCTTGATGAGAAGATCTCTCAGTTCGAGAAGATTAGGCAAGTACCCATGACGATCAAAGAGTATGAGGCAAGATTCATGGATTTGTTGAGGTTTGGTCCTCACATGACGATGATAGATGAGGAGAGAATTAGAAGTTTTGAGAAGGGTCCGAATGGTGAGCTGACGACGGCTGTGGTAGAGCTTGAGAATCTGAGAAGTTTGAAACATTTGTGGAATCTATTAGGAGGATTGAACGGTCTGTGGTTTAGAAGCAAGAGAAGAGTGCCAAAAAGATACCTACACAATACCAGGGACATTCATCTAGAGGATTTATAAGCCTAGGTTTTCTACACTGCCAACTCAGCAAAGGTCCAGTGCACAAACTCAGTGGTCACCCGTAAAGGCAGAGGTTGCAGTTTTTCACCAATAGGAGCCCCCAACATAGAATCAGTATCAGTGACAAGGCCATCAAGGCCATGGTATGAGAATAGAACGTGCTACAATTGTGTCCAGGTTGGGTATACCAAATAGTTTAGTTCCATGAAGGATGATGAGGTGACCCAACAGTCGAGTCATAGCCAACAAGGATCGCAAAGAAAACAATACATCATTGGAGGAGGATGAGGATGTGGACAAGCATCATAGGCTGCTTCTTCAGGACATGCTAGTAGGGGACAGGGATGTCAACAGGTGATGACTAGATTCTATGCCATGAGTCAGCTGGAAGGACTGATCAACCCACAAGTAGTGATAGGTCAGATGGAGTTATTTCATTCTCATTAGTCTTCTTCTTGCTTCATATCTATTTTGGTTGATCTGGGTGCAACCCACTCTTTTATCACTAGTGAAGTGATTACTAGTAGCTCTTTGCATGTTAAATGTAGATGTGATAGCCTTTATTTAGAAACCCCATTGGTTGGTTCCATAGAGTTGTGGGAAGTGTGTCCTTCCTGTATCCTTTCTTTTTTAAGACATAGCATTCAAGTGGATCTCGTGTCGATTGACATGTATGGATTTGATGTGATCCTTGGAATGATTACTTTGAAGAAGTATCATGTGGTCTTAGACTGCAGTTCCAAGGTAACAAAGTTTCGGGATGGTGATGAGATGTGGATCTTCCAAGGAGATCAGAAGATTCTTATGATGTGTCTAGTATCAGTGATGGTGGCGGAGAAGCTGATGAGGCAAGGTTGCAAGACGTTTTTGGCACATGTGAGGGATACTAAGATGAGGAGTCCTAGTATCCAAGAGGTACTGGTTGTCTGTGATTTTGAAGATGTGTTTCTAGGTGTTCTCCCACCTCGAGAGATTGATTTTGAGAATTAATCTAGTTCTGAGTACCTAGTCAATAGCTTAGACACCATACAGGATGGTGCCGGCTAAGATGACAGAGTTGAAGAAATAGTTGCAAGAGCTTCTTGAGAAGGGTTTCATCATACCAAGTACATCACCATGGGTGCTCCATTGCTATTTGTGAAGAAGAAAGATGGATCTATGAGGTTGTGCATAGACTATAGATAGTTGAATAAGGTGATGATAGAGGACAAGTATCCCTTGCCGTGGATTGATGACCTATTTGACTAGTTGCGAGGAGCCGCAATGTTCTCCAAGATGGATCTAATATTGGGATATCACTAGTTGCGGGTCAAGGGAGATGACATACCTAAGTCAACATTCAGGACTTGGTATGATCATTATGAGTTCGTGGTTATGCCGTTTGGGCTAATCAATGCAGTGACAACATTTATGGATCTGATGAACATGATGTTTAGACCTTATCTAGACCAATTCATGGTAGTTTTTATAGATGATATCTTGATCCACTCTAGATATATCTAGCAACATGAGCAACATTTGCGTAAGGCTTTGACCATGTTGAGGCAACATCAGTTGTATGCCAAGTTCCATAAGTGCAAGTTTTGGCTGAAGGAGGTGTCCTTCCTAGGATATGTGATATCTTCTGAAGAAGTTCATGTGGACCCCAAGAAAGTTGAATCTCTGACAAAGTGGGGGCAGCCAAAGACGTAGATAGAAGTTTGTAGTTTTCTAGATTTGACAGGATACTACAGGAGGTTCATCAAGAACTTTAGTTGAGTGGCATTACCCCTAACGAAGCTGACAAGGGAAGATGTGCCTTTCATCTGGGATGACAAGTGTCAATGTGCCTTCCAGTTGTTAAAAGGAGAAATTTATTAATGCGGCAGTGTTAGTTCTGCCCGAGCAAGGGAAAGGAGACATAGTATTTTGTGATGCATAGAGGAATGGTTTGGGTTGTGTGCTGATGCAGGTCAAGAACGTGATTTCTTTTGATTCACGAAAGCTTAAGAAACATAAGGAGAACTACCCATCCCATGATCTAGATCTATCTATAGTGGTCCATGCCTTGAAGATCTAGAGACACCACCTTATCAGTGAGAAGTGTCAGATCTTCACGGATCACAAGAACCTGAAGTACATCTTTTTGCAACAGGAGCTGAATATGAGGCAATGATGCTGGATAGAGATAATCAAAGACTACATTTGCATGATTGATTACCATCCAGAGATAGAAAATGTCATGACTGATGCTTTAAGCAGGAAGTGTTCTTTGTCATCTTCTACAGACAAGGCATAGTTGTGTTCCTTGGTGTGCCATAAGAGATACATGTTGGTCTCCTTGCGTCAGATGAACGTGAAGCTAAATGTTTCCTTGCTAGTTGGGTTGTTGGCACAAATGCAAGTGAAGCCCACGTTGAGGTAGAAGATTAAAAAGACACATTAGGTTGATCCTATGATAAAGCAGATATGATTAGAGTTCAATAGGGAGAAGTGTGATGGCTTCCATGAGGCAGAAGATGGGACAGTTTGCTATCACAACAGAGTCGTGGTTCCTGGTGTTGACAACTTGAGGAAGATGGTTTTGGAAGAGGCTCACTCTTCAATGTATGCTATGCACCTAGGTAGCACCAAGATGTATCATAACCTCAAAGATATGTATTGGTGACATGGCTTGAAGCATGATGTGGCTGAGTTTTTGGCCAAGTGCACAGTGTGTTAGACAGTCAAGGTAAAACATCAGAAACCTACAGGGACATTGCAACCATTGCCTATACCGCAGTGGAAATGGGATCATGTGACGATGGACTTTGTGGTTGATCTACCTAGGACAAACAAAGGTGATGATTTTCTTAGGGTTATCATTAACAGGTTGACCAAATAAGCACATTTCCTTCCTGTAAAGACAACATATAAAAGAGAGAAGCCTTCCTAGATATATGTTGATGAGATAGTGTGTCTTTATGGTGTTCCAGTTACCAGCTTGATAGATAGAGGTCCTCAATTTACAAGCCACTTTTGGGAGTGATTGCATGCAACTTTGGGTACACAATTGAGGTTTAGTACTGCCTTTCACCCACAAATAGATGGGAAGTCTAAGAGGACCATACAGACCTTGGAGGATCTATTAAGAGCTTGTGTCTTTCAATTTTTGGGTAGTTGGGACATCCACCTCAGTTTGATAGTGTTTTTTTATAATAATAGTTATAAGAGAAGCATTGACATGACAACTTACAAGGCATTGTATGGGAGATGTTGCATATCTCTGTTGTGTTGGTATGAAATAGGTGAATACCAACTTTTTGGTCTTGAACTTGTACAATAGACGACAGAGAAGATCAAGGTGATTAAATAATAATTGAAGGCAAAACATGACAAGAAGAAATCATATGCAGACAACTAGAGTAGACTGTTGGAGTTCCAAGTGGGAGACAAAGTATATCTCAAGGTTTCTCCTTGGAAGGGTGTTTTGAGGTTTGGGAGGAAGGGTAAGTTGGCTCCCAGGTTTATGGGACCATACCCTATGGTGGCACGTGTTGAGAAGGTGGCTTACAAGTTGGAGTTGCCATATGAGTTGCACAGGTTGCATCCACTGTTCCATGTGTCCATTTTGAAGAAGTGCTACCTTGGTATAGATTTATTTTTATAGCCCATTGAAGTTGAGCATGGTGAGGATATGTTGCATGTGGAAGGACCCATGTTGATCCTTGATAGAAGAGTGATGAGGCTGAATAAAAAGGACATAGTGCCGATGAAGGTTCTTTCGCACCACCATGGCATTGAGGTAGCTACATGAGAGCTTGAGGAAGAGATGTGGAGGAAGTACCTGTCTCTTTTCACTTAGGATTTCAGGGGCAAAATCCTTGTTAGGGGTTTATGGCTTGTAAGACCCCTGGCCTGTGCTTTGGGTTAACCTTGTTTGTTTCTCTTATGTAAGTGCTCAAGAACCTTTCTCTAATCCTTTGATATGATCTTATAGCTTGTGGAGAGCTTAAGTTTCCTATTCGAGCTTGATTAGATAATGTTGTGCTTTTTGTGTTTGTTTTGGGTCAAATTGCAATTTACCCATTTGTGAGGGTTATCTTGCAATTTAACACCTCTATGGCATTACTTCTCTCTCTTGGCTTCATGAGAGAGAGAATGTGTGTGATTCTTTGGGGCACCTTGTTTGAGTTTTGGTTGAGTGGTGACGTCACTAGGGGGTGATTAGGGTTTCTAGGGTTTGATGTGCCTTGGTTATGTGTACCTTGTTGAGGGTGGTGACCCTTGTCTCAACCTTAAGAGAGTGCCTTGAGGGGGTGTTATGGTCGATACACCTTCCTTGTAGGGTTTTGTCTTGACCAAGGTGGTTGTGGGTGTCTTGGGTCGAGATAGTTGTCTTCTGGTGGTTTATCTCGATCTAGCTTATTGGTGACCCCTCTTGTCGTGACCATGTTGTGTTTTGGTGTTTGTCTCAACCATGGGTTGGTCACAACTGAGATCGTGTGTGTTGGGTGACCTAATTGGTTGAGACCTGACAAAGTTTTTATCACCATCTCTTGCATGTATGTTTGAAGTGGTTGCATGTTGGTTTCTTTGGTGGACAAGTGTCCCATTGGAGTCGTATGCTGACACCTCATCCTCACCCTACTTCTCTCCTCCTTTGATTTATAAACCCTCTTCTATCCATGAAAGCAACTCTTTTTGGTCATCTTCTTCCTCCCTATTTATTTGGTCGTCCTTGGAGCCTTGAGGAGCAAGAAACCTATTTTGGAGCTCTCATTGGTCAGACTTCCCTTGCATGTGGTGCTTGTGGTGATCCTTGGTCATCTTCAACCTTGGTAAGTGTTTTCCTTTCCTTGATGGCATTTCTTTTTTATCTCCTACCCCACCTTCTTAGCTTTTATTGGACCTATACCATGGGTCCTTCATGGTGGTCATCCTTGAGAAGTGAACTCCTCATCACAAGGGTAACAGGCCATGTTTTGACAATGCAACACCCAAGTGAGAGGGAGTTTCACCTCTCTTTTATTTTTCTTTCTTTGGATCAGCCTAAGGTTCCTTCTTGTCCTTTTCCTTTGTGATATCCTTGACCATGATGTCTTCTCCTTCTTGAGGTGCTTTGTGTCAGAGTGTGAATCTTTAGTGGAGCTTCTTTTTCTCTTGGTGATCATGTGCTTGGAGCTTGCAATCTTTGGAGTGATCTTCCTTAAGGCTAGTGATATAACTCTTAACCACCTCTATTATTTGCACTTTTCATAAATGCATGTTTCTATTTTCTCTCTCTAAAACGTACCCCTATTGTGCTAAGAGATAATACCATGCTCTAGATCTTGTTTGGTGGTGATTAAGTTACTTGGTTTGCTTAGAATCAGAAACCCTAATTTATGGAACCCAAATTTAGTGATTGTTGTGTAATAGTGGTGTTCTTCTACCTTTTGACCTTGATTTTGGTTGCATGCATGGTACTCGTGTACTTTGGTGTCCTATGGAGTATAGATTCTATTTTGGAGGTGTTAAAAACTATTTTATCCCGCTTTCATGTGGTGTTTTCATGGTGGTTTTATGGTTCATGCTCAAGATTTTTTTGTGACCGTTTGGTTTGAGGTTTCTTTCCCATGCGCATGATGGTTTTCCTTAGTTTCACTATTTGTTTTGGCCATGGATACCTTCTTTTTTGATCATGCAAATCCCTATTTTGGGGGTTGTCCCCTTGCTTTGGTGGTAGATCGACCTATGTGATTGCTACACTATGTTTTGATGGGGGCCACGACACTTTGTACTTGGTTTTGGGTTGAGACCACCCTAGCGACGTTCGCAACACCTAGACTTCGTTTGGTCATGACCTAGGTCTAGTTTCGGTCGAGATGTTCTTGGTTTGAGGCCGTGACATGTTCTCCCATGGATGGTCAAAACCCTAGTGGAACTAGATAGGTCTTCCCTTGGTGTGTTGAGGTTACGACATCATGGGTGTTGGTTGTCGTCGAGACACCTTAATGAGTGGGTGGTTGCGACCCACATGGATGGTGGTCGCGACATGTATATGATGGATAGTTGAGACACGTGTATGATGGGTGATATATATATATATATATATATATATATATATATATTCTTGAACACATGTTTATGAACCATGTTTTGTGTTGTTTGGGTGATTACTTAATAAATTCTAGTTATGCTCCCTAACCCTAATATATTCCAAGCAAGTGGGAAGTTATGTACCTAGGGTTTAGTGGTTGGATGCAACATTAAAAACCCTAATCAACTATGAATGGGAACCTTAACTCTAAAAATGGACAATGTGATATGTTTAATTATCTTCCATGCAGTGGCTGCTATGTTATGTTGTTTCTCTCTCCTGTATATAAAGCTCTAACCTTGCAGGTGAAAATGTATGCCAAGGATTGTGCATGTTGTGGTGATGATCATATGATACAAAATGGAGACTATGCACATTGGTGAGGCATAATGTGGTGATGTATATGAATGGTTATGTGTTTGGGTCTAATGACCTGGTGATGGCTTAATGCCTATTGTGAGGTGATAGATGCCAATGTTGTGATTGAGGGATGTATGTCCCACAATGATGTGAAATTGATGTTGGCCTTGTGTATGGAAGTGTTTCAAGTATCATGTGGTGATAGTGTGACAAGTTCACACCTTATACATTTTATATCTTCTGGAGTTGTACCATATCCTTATTCTTGTAGAGTTTATTATGGTTTTATATGTTGTAACTTGATTGATGCTAAAAGTCACCCAACTGGATAACTAATCAAGTGGAACCCTAATCATGTAGGTTCCCTATGCCATAGATCCTTTCCAGTGTCAATTTTAATGTGGTGATGTATATGCATGGTGATAGATGCCAATTATGTGATTGAGGGGTGTATGTCCCACAATAATGTGAAATTGATGTTGGCTTTGTGTATGACAGTGTTTCAATTGCATGTGGTGATAGTGTGACAAGTTCACACCTTATACATTTTATATCTTATGGAGTTGTACCATAGCCTTATTCTTGTAGAGTTAATTATGGTTTTATACTTTGTAACTTGATTGATGCTAAAAGTCACCCAATTGGCTAACCAATCAAGTGGAACCCTAAGCATGTAGGTACCCTATGCCATAGATCCTTTCCAGTGTCAAATTTAATTTCTGGATCGATGAAGCGAGTATAATTCCAGGTGCATATTTTTGAGTATGTGGGGGTGCAATTCGAGGTATCTCCTTGTGTCCACAATTACAGGTTGCGAGAGATGGCCATGCGAGAGCCGATCTCCTTGTGATATGGATGGCCATGCATGAGCCAATCATTCTTTTAAGAATGACCATGCGTGAGCCTATTCTTCTAGTGTCGTTGCTATACCAAGGTGGGCTAGGTGTTATATATATGGATGACCATGCGTGAGCTGATCCTTTGGATGACTATTTGTCACCTTTTTGTAGTTGACGGATATGTCTTTACAATGTTTTTCTCTTATGCTTGCCAAGATATGTGGAGAGGTCTTAGATTTTGTCTCTTCCATTTGACCTTATATGAATTTAATTTTGACTTAGTAGTGGTCGGTTGGATTTGAGTGGTACGACTCAAATCCTCAGGGCAATATTAAAAGATGTAACACAACAATGTAGTATATCTTGCTTAGGGACAAATGTGAATAACATTGGTTGAGCCTTGCCTTATCTTTTTACTGATTTCTTGAATTATAAGATGGTAAGAGAAGTAAATTGTTGTGCATGTTCTTCATATACCTTTTTTTTAGAATATAACTTGATCTACTATTCAGTTGTAATTTCCTAGTCTTACTGAAATTGCTTTATCGGTTGATTACACATCGTTTAGTTGAATCTGCTCAATGTGTGTGGTATGTTGCTTACATGTTTAGTATGTTATCTGTTACTTAGATTATCAATGCTTTAATAGACATTGGTGGGGAGTTATATCTCTTACTGGGACGTTTAGTCTCACCCGATGGGTTTCTACATCTTTTCGGTGGTCGAACATGAGGGAATAGAGATCGTGCTGTTGGTGCTGAGTGACAAGAGGACCAGTAGTTGCTGAAAGGTTAGATATGCTGCTTGTGTATGGAAGTAGAGTCATGTGTATCGTCCTTGTACACTCAGGTCCTTGGGGAGGTTTTTGTTGTACGTATCGATACAAGGTTTTGGATTTATGCTCGTTGATGTATACAAATGACATATATGTATATGAATAGGCTATCATGTGTAATAAGATGTGGCTTGAGGGCCAGTGAACAATATCTTGTATAATGTTTTGGGTGGGTAATATGCAATACATGTGGCTTTTGTGGACTCATGTGCAATGTGATGTGACTCCTATTATTTGTTGGATCAGTTTTAATTTCTGGTGTTTTATGGCAACCTAGATGTTTGGTTTAGTTCCACTATTTGGTTTGGAGTAATCTCGTTTATGGAGCGTCGGGGAATCACAATAGTAAGTATATTTGTGAAGGCCTAGAACTCATGGAAACTTGTGAAATTAGCATTCACAGATGTATTTGGGAGGCATGTGAAGTCTTTTTGTGAAGGCCAATTAGTCCTTCAAAAAATTATTTATAAAGGCTAGAGTTTCTCATCATAGTACTTGTGAAGAGACTGTTATAGTAGGACTTTTGTTAAAGGAATTCCCCTCAATCAACTTTTTACATGATTTAATGTACATTTATGAAGGATGCATTCTTCACTAATAGCCAGTTTTCTTGTAATGGATTCTAGACAAAGAAGCTACCCAAATGATATATAGCTCTGCTCATGAATGCAAGTATGTCACTATTGGTAGTTTTAAAGCTAAAAACACATGCCATAATCTCCTTTGGTGTTCATGAAAGGTACAACAATTCTAGGCAGCGATATGTAGGATGTACAATCACTTCTCCAAAACCAACTATTTTGGAATGTAGAGACCACATATCTATTAAAGGAACCTACAGTTGAATGACCAAAAGGAAGGAAAGGGATATCCATAAGACTTTTAGCATACCTATTCATCCTATGCCCCATAAACAATAAATATGAAAGTGAAAGCTACTTTGACTAAAAGATATGCGTCAGAGATAGCACACAAGCAATAAAAATTGACAAATTAGAAAGAAAGGATATTTTGAAGAACGATGTTTTGGGAGGCAAGATCCTTTTAGAATTGGTAGAGTTTTTGATAAGAGGTCGTAATAAAATCGTCTATCAATTTTTAGTCCTATCACCCTGTTTGTTTATCCTTACATGGTGATTTTGTATTCCTAGCTTAAGGACAAGATAAATGCTAAGTTTGGGGGGGAGTTGAAGAAACAAATTTCATGAATATTTCAAGCCTCTTTTATTTTAAAAACTAACCCTCATATGTACATAATGATCATAAAGTCTTTCATTTTCCACATATTTGTAAAACCTATCTTCTAATGAAATTACCTTTTAAAAATAAAAAATGTCAACTCAAAGTTCATTAAGTTCAATTAACAAATGACCAACCTCTAGGTTGATCATTATGCATGAAAATAAATTAGGGGAAGAGAGTAAATATCTCAATTAATCTCCAAGGTCCATCAATGAAGTTAAAGCACAAAGCTCGATAGACAACCCATCAAGCTACATAATCAAGAAAAGCATTAATCAACCTCCAAGTTGATTGTTCAACAATTCAAGTGATTGGTGTAAGGTTAATCGATCTCCATGTCAATTCAATGACTATACCCAACTAACTATGAAGATCAATTAATTAAGAGCTCAAGAAAAACCAATATTGACAAAGTGATGAAAATCAATCAGCACTTGAGCCAGATAGTAAAAGATGGTATACAAAAAGGCCTATTAAGCAATTCAACCACAACCTACCTATCAACCTTTAGGTAGATCGATTCAAATGAAATCTAATCAAGTTTGAAGAAATATCTCATATTCAATCAACTCAGACAAAGAACCTCTGAAGAAAATTTAGACAGAGGCCCATCACTTACCAACAATCAACTAGAAGGTGAATCATCTATCCAATCGAGCAGAATAAAAATTGAGATTTGATCTTGATTGCCAAGTCCTATGGGGTTGATGCCACGTGAAAAAATCATAGGCCGACACAAGGTTGACCATTCCTTATAAACAGGATCCCATGGCATCACTCTTAGGACATATTGTCTTCAACAAAAAGGCTGAAACATAGTCGTATAAAATATAAACCAAAGTCAAATCTGTCGAACTCATGAGAGTCATTGAGCTCTTTGACTTTGCCACCAACCACTTTCATTATTAAGATCAATCAAGTTCATTTTGACTCCTAAGTTCCACCAACAAAAGAAGTGAAGATGACCGACCTGCTAAGGTCGATTGAATAGACCAATCCACCTCAAGACCCATTGATCTCATTGACTGTCCTCTCAAGGTGGTCGATCTCTCAGTTTGATTCAGCCAAAAGGTGGGTAGGGAAACCTCCCAACTCCGTCTACCTTTGTACCAAACTCTTCCGTTTCTCTTGTTGTTTCATTATTTTCTTTTAAAATTTATGACTTGTTCAAGTTGTAATTTTATTTTTTGTTGCACCATGAATGGCTAATCTCAACAATTTGGGTTGGGAGTAGCCACTAGGCCCTCCCAACCATGTAATATTTCCTTACTATGCTTAATGCATATATTCTTACAGTTTTTTTCCATACTCCTATCTAAATACATTGCTTGTTTGATTAGCTACCTTCTTGCAATGTTTGATCAAGATTATTTTGAAAGAACAAGTTCATGAAGATCTAGAGTTTGGATTCATGATGATCCATGAAAGTGGGTAATCACTATAGCAAGAGTCATACATTTATTCAAAATACTTTGATCACATACTGAGAGAGTGGTTCCTCTGGATAGCAATCTACCCAGATATTGAGAGAAGGAGGGTGTTAGATATCTTTATGATTGTTTGCAAATTGTATTAGGAATATATAAAATTGAAGAGAAAGTTTTGCATAATCGAGACATGTTTGATTGGTGAAACCCAATCCAAGTTCTCCTTTATCATAATCACATATATCTTTATCTTATTGGGTTTTATAACTTAGGTTTTTTTGATATAGATGAATTTGTTCCTTAAGTGCAACATCAAATTCAACCTTTATTTGACTAAGCTAAGTTAAGTGTTTCAGTTATTACATTGTTGCCTCTCTTGATCCTTGTGGTCAATCATGTATTACTATAATAGACTCCATGTTGAGTTGCAGACACCTCTTGAAGTTAAGTACAGATTGAAAGTATGATACATTTTGTCCAGGAAATTATGTTTGCACTTTTGACCCACATTTAAGGACACCATTGTAGGGAAGCAAATTTGAATGTCTCAGAGCATCCTTGGTTAATAGAAATAATTAGTTGAGTCAAATATTAAATTAAGAAGCCAATTGTGGTTTGCTGATACTTGGTCAGACTATACTTTGACTGGGAGGTATTTCATCAAACGTTACTTTGGCCAGAGTGTATGAGGAAATGTATCCTTTCTGTGCAGTGTCTAGGAAGTTAAAGTTGGGTCATTTTGAATACTCTTTGCTTAAACTAGAGTTCAACCAAGACGAGCCCATTCCATCTAAGTGTTTGGCTGAGAGATATTCATAAGATTATTTTCTTCTGATATATCCCCCAACTGAACCAAAATTTTGGTTGGGCCCATCTGCATCGAACTATACTTTAGGTAAAAATTCTACTAACTTAAAAAGGTAGTAAAAATGAATTCTGAATCTAAACATTTACATGATAAAAGTTATTGTATTCCAAGTCTATGTATGGTCCTAACCAATGATAAAATACATTGAGGACTCATAAACAATCAACATTTAACAAAATAAAAAATAATGGATACTTACAAGGTTTACAATCCAGTGAAAAATAAAATTTATGTAGACAATTGATCCTCGTATGATATAAATCCCTTTAGCATTGCTCTAACACATATATTTCTACAACACTCAATAACATACTTAGATGAAACATTGATGTCAAATATGTCATTCATCAAAATAGGTCTATAAAGTTCCCTTGGACAACAATAAGCACATGAAATACTCTTATGTAAACTAGGTTTTTGTATAGGCGGACTGCTCAAGTGCACCCACCTTGCATAGGATTCTCAATTATCCACTTAAAAACTTACTAAGAGTTGTTTTTGTGAAACAAACTCAGTAAGGGTGCACCCTGAGGCAAGCCTAAATTATAGTTCAACATATTTTAAAGAACATAGGGATTTCATATGTTATTTTGTTTGGAGTTAAGGATTTCAAAGGCAAGTGTGTCCTTTGGGGATGCCTGCCTTGACCTTAGTCTCGTGAAACCAAAGTCATGTTGAAGTGGCATGTGGTGATCGCATGTAGAAAGATAACACATAGACACAAGCAGTATGATGTAATTCCGTGACTATGGTTGGGTTTTAAGAAATGGTTGTAGTTGAATGCTTCTCCAATTTGGGTTTGCATAAGTGGAATCGGATTTGAAGTTGTGGGTATCACCATGGAATCTTCCAATGATGATTTCTAAGTAACATATTTTTTGAAGGAGTATCAATTAACTAGATGTCCATTTTAAGTGGTCGCTTTTCTATTACCAAAATTGATGTTTAAATTATATGTATGTGAATTTAATTATATAAGTGATTTAGAATATTTATTTTATAAACTCATTAGATTTTATCCATTGGTGTGATTATTGAATATATTTTGATATAAGATATTATATTCAATCATTTTTTTATTATTTATTAAATTTATTGAATATTGCATATAATCATATGTTCTTACCTTGCATCCTTCAGGATGTAGTTCACAAACTTACAATATTATATTTCTTTCTCTTAATCTGATGCAACCTTTTAGTTCCTTATATGGCATGCAAAATATGGTTTGATTTGAAAAATGTGCATATGCCATCACTTGATTCATTATCAGTAGTTATCACTTAATTGAAAATTTTCATAATTTGAAATAGATTCATGTACTAAAATCTAGGTCACAAGTGCATTTCAATCTCAATTTCTAGAGGACAAAAATGAGGTTTCAACACCCCCTCATACACATAATTGAATCCAAGAAAATATTTGAATATAAAAAATTGTCTCTATTTTTCTTCTTGAGAAAAATCAATGTTGTCACCCTCACTATCCAGGGGACAACCATCATGTCCTCTTAGGAGAGTCAACCATGTCCATCATAATGTTCTCCATCCACATAGACTGACAAACTCATCAACATTGTTGCAACGTCCACTACTCATATATCTAACATCACAATCACTATCTCCATATTGAGGAATTAAATCTTTTCAAGAATGATGTGTGTTCTCCTCTCCTTCAACCTCCGCACCCGCGTTCCCTTAATATAAAATATTCACGACTTGGAGATGTATTTGTAGGCATCCATAGGCCCACAATAGTCCCTTTTTCATCTTTTTTAGGCATGTGAGATAAATTATCTTGGAGACGATCTCGGCCTCTCAAACTAGAAATTTGGGTCAGTATAATTCCTCAAGATATATTGGGAAAAGTTACCTAGTGGAAGACTAGCAGATGCTCCTGCGCTAGGTGTATGCAGGTTGAAAGAAAAGAAGATGTGAGATAAATAATTTCTACCATAACAACCAAAGGAAACAATTTATTTCCTTATTTGTTTTCCATCTAACCTCATCCATTTTACGCCCTACTGATTCCATCCTTAGTATCATCACTAGGGGTGAGCATATTCAATTAATAATCGATTAAACAAATAATTAATTTTGGATGGTTAACCTTTTTTGGACAATTTGCTTAATTTATTTTATTTGATAAATTTATTTCGATTAATTAGTTAGATGGTTAGTTTTTCGGTTAAAAGTATCTTTTTGTTTGGTTAGACGAAATAACCAAATAGTAAAATTTATTCAAAAGAATATCCTACACATATATATACCTATATAGTCGTCCTTTTATTTCAAAACTCCCACATTCATATACTAATCAAGTTTTCATAATCTATATAGCACTATATTTATATGCAATATTACAATAATATAACAATTGTTCACAATTTTATTAATATTTTCAAATATTATTATTACAAGAGTGTTACTTGGTTAATCAAATTAATTGCAAATGATAACCATAATCAAGTTAACCAACACTGATTTGATTAGGTTAATAGTTCAAATCTCAAACCACAAATTAACAATTCAACTGAATTGAATTAACCATAATCCACCAAATTAACTAAAAGCTCACCCCTACTAACCGATAGATTTGGCAACAGTAGTATGCAAACTTGGCCATTGAAAGAGGTTATCATATGTTTGTTACGTGGAGACAAGAGGGGATGGGAAGGAAAGGGAAGAGAATGATGGGTGGGAGGAGATTCGAATGATGGGTGGAAGCAAACCAAGGTAGGGTAGGTGACTTGGTGCTTTATGAGAAATGTGTTTATATAGGATTGAGAGAGGAAGATAGGGAATAATTTAAAATTGTTATTTTGGTGGGGCCTGAGATGAGAAAATTTATATACAATCAAGACATTGATGTATTTTCCCTCTGCTCCACCCCTATTAATAGAACAAGATTGAATAAAAATGAACAACATCATTCCATTCTTTTCCTTTCATGACTCCCTCATTTTACTTAACATAACCTTTCCCCTCCTCTTTTGAGTGTACCTAACATTACGTTAATGTTTGATGCTACATAGGTGGGTTCGATGGCCGGCGGATGTCATCATAAACACTACGTTCCTAGACTAAAGGCAAAGAATATACTAAGAACAAAGACCAATTTGATAACGAATGTCAGAGGTTAAAATGACCAAAAAGGTAACCAGTAATCTATTACTAAAAACAAATCGTCTCGATAACGCGTATGGAATAGAAGAAAAGGCTACTAAAGTTCGTGCCGACTGATGAACTGTTGATTGCTGAGGGCGTTATGCTTCTCAGTCAAGAGATATGCCCATGTACCTTATATAATGACGGGCACGTTACTGAAAGGAACGGAAAAGGGTATTCATTCCCTCGAGTTAGGAATCTAGAATTTGAAGAGCCAACTGCAAATGGTCTTAATTTATTGTTTCCGTACAAATTCAAGATTATGGGTGCCTGGGCGGTTTTAGAATTAAGTTTGGCCGTGACTTTCTGGTATTTCGAAGTGGTGTACAATATAATTTTTAGAATACTAGGAAGCGAGCCCCTGTCCAAAATGAGAGACCCAAATAATTAGATCATCCAAATAATCAGATCATCGATTTGTTAAAGAGAGGTCTCAGATTCAAATCACGCAGCGGCATAAACAAAAACGGCAATTCAAAGAAAAAAGCGCCCGATTTGTCCCACATGCAATGAATAAAAACGACTTTTTTCAGTAAATGTTTACTTTATAATTGATTAGTGAACCACCACGAGAAGAATAACTCGACGGCCATGGAGAAAAGGAATCCATGCTCAGCGGTGGTATACCCTTTGTCTATATTCACTATATTAATAGTAGAAGCAAATTGTGAATGTGCGAGCAGTTCCCTGGAAATAGGAGCGGATCAGAGAGGGGGGGGGGGGGGGGGCTCCGAAGTCTTAATATATACTAGCACGAGAACACATGCTAAGCACGTTTATATAACAACTAAGCGTTCAGATGACATGTTTGGCATATATAAGCATATATACTCAGTTCTACTTATTTCTCAATGTATATCAAAGTGATATTTGTGTCGTACTTCAAATACTACAAATAAAAGAATTTTTATTAAAACTGTAATGGTAATGTGTATTTAAAGCATAATTAGATACACATTCATTCACATCTCATCACTTTGGAGATTCTTAATATATCACATAATAAAAAATATTCCTTTGTAAAATCTTTTTTTCTTTCAAAATTTGTAAAGTTTATTCAAAATCCAAGTCTGGTTTATAGTTTTTATAAGCATGCAACTAATATTTCAATAAATATCATATTACTTAACCTAGAATGATATTTCTGTTATCTTTTATGCGGTTAATAACTCAAAGTATCTGCTAGACTACAATCTTATCATGATATTGATTATTTGAATTTATCATATCTAAACTAACTTGACTTGATAGAGTATGAACTCAGAATCAATCTGGAATCATTTTAGGCACCAACTTTCAAACTTGGATCCGATTAAGGTTGATAAGCAACAATTTTTCATGGCAAACCAAGTCAGGTTCACGTGTTTGACAAAACATTGACATGTTTAAACAACTTCCCACTAACCATCGGGATATCATTCTTGAGTTTTCAACATTGACTGCCTCATATGTATACCAACATATGTGTGTGTACTGCATTCAATTCTTGGGTTTAGTTTTAATTAGCCTTGACTTGGCCTATATAATAATTTCTGCCAAAAAAAATTAGTTCAACTAATCAATCTAGTTTATATGAGTCAGGTTTGACTCAGGTTTATGCAAGGCGTAGCATCAGTCAGATTGGGCCATTGTGATTGATGTTCATCCCATCTTGAAGTGTTCCCTGAAAAGGATATAGATTAGACATGTCTAGAACTCACACACATCCCATGTATTCATAGGATCTAGTAAAATTATCCAATAATTTCTAAAATTTCTTCAGCATGCACATTGTGTTTTAATGAATTGTTCAAAAATGGATAATTAAGATGATTTTTTAGAACACATTTAAAGTGAAAATATGTCTATGTTATAAGGTTAGATTTTTACATCTTAAATATCAAATTGGTACATGTCACTTAGGTATACTATGTCATGTGGTTTTTATAGCCTTACAGTATGACTAACAATTTGAATAATAGGTAAAAATAATTTGTAAAGTTTGCAGTCAAATTATTATACGGGAGATGCATATTATATGTAAAATGTAACTATACTATATGTATGTTACGGATAGCATTTTAGTGTTTGAGTTCCATCTACCAAGGTCCTAACTGAAAATGTGGATCAAAATTTATAGACATATCATTATTGTAGTTTATGTGAATTATGTCTAACTTAGATAATGTGCTGAAAGAACTAATCATATCGCTTTGGGTCAATCAATGACTATCTCATCTTCAATTATTTTCTTGAAGAAAAAAAATAAGTCAACAACCTAAATAGTTAAAAATATGTGACTAAATAGGTTCTCAAGGTTGAATTTTCTTTAGGCATCATCTAGGCCATATAAAAAGTTGGACCAAAATTTCCAGCTAGGTCCATCAATGTTGTTTATGTGAATCCGGTCTGATTTAAATTATAAGGTCAAAAAATTTATCGGACCATGTCAGCCCAATCAATAGGAACATAATAAACAACTCAAACAGTTACATGTTGGTGACGACTGAGTTTTTTAGTCCTTGATTTATCTTGGAATGACTCGCGCCAAATAAAAATCCGAACCAAAATTTTCAATATAGTTCATGAAAATTAAGTTTAATTAAAATTATACGATCAAAATATTTGTCAAATCATGTCCATATCGGTCTATGCTCATGTCTTCTGAATCTATTATCAAGAAAAAAATAAACGTCTCAAATAGTTAAATAGATGTGACCAAGTGTTTGAAGACCAATTTCTTATTTATAGGATATCGATGCCCATGCACCATATCTTAAATTGTTTTCTAGAAGTAGAAAAAAAAGAGTAAACAACCTAAATAGTTAAAATTAGGTGACCAAATGAGTTCTGAGGCTTGAGTTTATTTTCTTCTGAAACCGTTATCTAAAAAATACATCTCAAATAGTTAAATGTAGGTGACCACGTGAACGGAAAAGCACAAAAACACACACGTGAAAAGCACACAGACACACATGTCACTTGTGCTTACTCATAGGGTTAGTAAAGATATATATATATATATATATATATATTCATTTACGAAATTAGTTATACATGCATCTGTTTTGTAATAGAAAGGTAAATATTTGTAATGAGACAACCAACTTTTTAATGAAATGATCAAAATTACAATACACAAACTCTTTTATAATACTATGTAAACTGCTGTCATAAACATAATTTTTACTATTTTTAGTGCAAGAATAAAATTTTGACGTTGTATTTTACAAAATGAATCTTTGCTTACAATTTTGATTGTTTAAACTTCCTATTAAAAAATAGATCCACAGGTAATCAAAGTTAGTTACCCACACTGACAGTGAATATATACCCTATATATATCTTTGTGTGTGAGAGAGAGATATATATCTTTGATACGCGCGCATGTAGCTACTTGTTTCAGAAATAGTTCTTTTTTTTGCAGTTTTTTACATTACATGAGTAAAGGGTTACATTACTTTTCAAATAGTTACATTACATACATAGTAGTTAGGTTCTAACGGATGCAAAAATATATTTATTTCAAAAACTTTACTATATATTTTGTCTTTTTATACATAACTATATAGTTACTTTTTTTTGAAAAAAAAGGTTATTTTTTGTCTAGATAATTACTTTTCTGATCAAATAGTTACTTTTCTAGATGCATGGGTAGCGAAATCCTAGTTACTCATGCAAGAAACGAATGAACCAAATATATATGTATGTATATATGGGATTAAAGAGGTATTCTCTCCCCTTTTCCCATGCTCGTGGCAGAGGCCAAACGCCCAAGAGGGTGGTAAATCAAGACGACATATGTAAGTATGTATGTATGGGATAAAGAGAGGCATTCTCTCCCCCTCTCCCACGCCCGTGACGGAGGCCAAATGTCCGCGAGGGTGGTAAACCAAGGCGGCAACTGGGATTCGAACCCGGGTCCCTTCGTGAGGGGACACGTTGCTTGACCACTTGAGCCACTCCTTGTCGGCTGTATGTATGTATGTATGTATGTATGGGACCAAGAGAGGTATTATCTCCACTTCTCCCATGCCTGTGGCAGAGGCCGAAAGCTCACGAGGGTGGTAAATCAAGTTGGAAACTAAGATTCAAACCTAGGTATCTTTGTTAGGAAACACCATGGTTGATCACTTGAGCCACTACTTATCGGCGTATATGCATATGTATGTATGTATGTATACTATTCATATATGATTTTTCAACATCTAACATCAAATAAATTTCTAATTGGATTGGCTCTAGTGCTTTGTTTCTAAATAAATGGCCTAGGTTTAAGTCCCACTCCCAATATAATTTTTACAAATTTGTTAAATTCAGCCCCTGCTATTAAACTAATACCATCTTCATTTAATTCAGCCCCTCTTTGATCCGCCCCTACTTAAAAAAGTACATGAGATACATGTTCAGTGTCAGATCAACACAATAGGGAAATTAAAGGATTAAGTTTGGTAGGTTGGGGGATCACCTTTATAACATCCCCAATCAATAATACCTCCACATTGTCCAAACAAAGAGGGTGACAATAATACTAACTTTTTTCACATATTTTGTAACAATAAAAGGGTCTACTCTACCAACAACCTAGAGATTCATGGACAATGCACTACTAATAGACACATCATTACATCACACATTGTGAAACACTTTCAAACTCTCTTCAACAACAAACATCACACTTCAACTTACCTCCACATTGTTTGGGATATCACTTTATAGATATCATGTACACAAATTGCATTAAACATCCCTCCCATCTCCTTGAATAATTAAAAGAGACTGAACTCAAAAAATGATGTTTACCAAGTTGGAGCTGACAAATCGTGGGCCTAGTTTCATTGGTGGTGAATTCTACGAATATATATGGGAGCACATCAAATGAGATTACATAAATATTATCTTATAGATCTCCCAACATGATGACATCAGTCCACAACTAGGGATCATTAACCACATTAATATTATGCTCATTAATAAAATAGATAATGTAAAAACTGTTTAAAACTTTTAAACCATCAACCTCATCAATTAATCCACAAGATCATGGCCAAAACTCTATACACTAGGTATAAACACATTTAGATGACATTAGTGGACATCAACAATGTGCCTTTCTCAAAAATATAAACATACAAGACACATACATCATTGTCAATGAAACCATACACATGTGATATCACAACAATACCCTCATTTTATCATTAAACTAGACTTTGAGAAAGCCTTTGACAACATAAATTGGAACTACCTCATCTAGTTTATGGAAGGATGTAAATTCTCACATTGATGGATCCAGTGGATCAGAGCATGGATTACTACCTAAAAAATCTCTACCATTATTGATGGATCACCCTTAGGATATTTTAAGAGCTCTAATGGAATCAGGACAAGATGACCCCCAATCTCCATATCTATTCATTCTTGTCGCATCCATCCTTACAAATATGATTAAACTAGGTATACATAATAGCCTAATCACATCTTAATAGTTTTACACTGAAAATATCATCCAATATGGAGATGATATCATTATCTTCATCAACCCCGATGACACCAATGTCATCAACACCATTTGTATCTTAGGTATATTCTCATACATTAAGGGTAGATCTATAAATAGTTCAAATACATAGCGTATACTTCTATATCCAATATTTCAAACTGAAAAAAATCCAATCTAACATCCAAACTGACGTGCGACATATGTTGTGTAATAATATCTGAATCTGATCCAGACAAAGTAATATCGAAATTTGGTTAAATATATGATCCGAACCTAAAATTATGAATTTATTGTTATAAACATATTATACATAGAAAACATTAATATTGCTATGAGTATATATGATAGAAAATGTATGTTTTCATTTTTTATATAGAGATAATATATATTTAATAATGTATGTATTTATTTGTCGAGTTCAGATTTTCTTGGAGAAGATATAATCATATTCAATATCCTATCTAAAATTTTTGGATATGAAATAAGATATCCTAAATCCAATCCAGATTATGTGGACATCATATTTTCTCTCTCTAAAATATCAGACTCAAATCCAGATCGAATGTGCGGATTTTGATGTCCATGTACATGCCTAATTAAGGGTCTCAAGACCAATCTCCACAAATCACGATCAATGCCACACACATTAGCTAAGATCTTACACTATGCTACCATACTCTCCTCAACTACAAAGCAGAGGGATTCCTTCTCATATATATTGGACTTTATGTTCTCCCCACCCAATGCCTAAAACCATATAAAACCCTATCATCAATAAACTTAACCACCGTCTGACATCGTGGAAAACAAATTTCCTCAATCTTGTTGGTAGACTCAATCTATTCAATTGCCCATCACTTTATTGATTGCCTATCACATGAGATGTATTCCTCTCCCAACCCACATACACCATTCCATCGACAAAATTTGTGTCAAATTTTAGACTAACCCCTGGTATCATGGACAAATTATTACCCATCAAACCATTCACCTCCAAATTCCACACTCCATATCAAACATCACCCCTACCAAAGCATCGAATCTTATGGGTAGCCCACGAGATAAACATCCTAAAAAGAACTTTAACTACCGCCTTTTTTGGTAAGTACATACACTGATCTATACAACTACCTCAAAATGAAGTGCCAAGAGTAATATATCATGGTTGGGGACCTACATACACACCAAAACTAGCCTATCGACTCTTTACTTACCAAGGATATATTTGTCCCACCAAATTCATTTGGAGGTTCTCTTAAGATTGAACTCATCATCTAGCTCATCTTCTATAACAAAATCCTCACCAATACCAATATGAATAGAGAGGCTCTCTAGGTCAGTCCATTTGTTTTCTGTGACATACAGAAGAGAAAACCACTACACATCCCTTTTTTATCACATTATTACTACCCAACTCAGAGAATATTTTTTCAATACAAACAACATGCACATCACTGCATTATCGAAGGTCCATCAAATGTTTCAATGTTAACAGCCCCAACTCTAGGATACCAAACACATAACAACATTACTAGATGTTGTAATATGGACTATCTGGATCGAGAGAAACAATTTAAAATTTAATAAATATAATAGAAACAACCAAGCACTCATCTAACAAATCAAAGATTTAAATGACGTACTTATTCTTTAAAAACACACATGTAACCATGGAGTAGAGTAAAGAGAATGAACACCCGCAAGTAACTTTTGGATAAAAAACAATCATTAAGAGAACTTTCACCATGGAGGGGATCCTCACTGATACTATGAGTTCTGATATATTTTCAAGATTTTTATGTTTTCCATCTATGAGGCCTATTCTCACGGTTCCTTTCCCATTATTATACTTTTTCACCATCTTGAAACAATTGTTATTTAACTCCTGGTGCTACAAACTCTATGACATGGACCATTGAATATACTTTTATTATGTATTTCACAAATTATCATGAAGTTGTATTTTTGATTTTATCCTAATATGTGAACTTTTCATCAAAATGTGTGGAAAAATCCATATTTAACCTCATGTTCAAACATAAGAAATGGATCATATATGGATGTATACTTCAATGACGAACAAGATCAAGGGATTTCCGTGTCTTGGGGTCAACAACCTTCTCATTAGAAGCACACAAGGGTGGAATAGAAGCCAAACATCAAGATAGCCACTACTAGTGTGGGACTGTCACTTGAATGGGGTGAAATTACTTGTTGAACATGTAATAATCATGAAAATTTTAATAATGGAAGTAAAGAATAGTAAAAGTAAAGAAGGGTTATTTTTCATCATCATTATCTACAACATAATATCTTGAGCAGCTGTGGAACTATTATAAAAGTCTGTGATGCCTTTCGAGTTAGATGTTTCATAAACTATATATATGTATTTTTTCAATGAAGGACCGTTAGATGTGATATGAAAAATCATATAGTTCATAAGAAATGGATCTCAAGTTATATTAGCAGATAGGGTAGTAACTTTGTCGTTAGTGGTTCTATATGTGTACGGGAAAAGGAACATTGTGTGAAAATCTATGAAAAAGATTCAAATCATAACACTAAAAGAAGGACCATGCATACTATTGCAATGTTGATCAGGTTCAATAAGAATTTTATTGGCACAAAGCCTCCACATGAATAAATTATTACTTGGCCTAGCATTTTTTTTAAAGATTTCACAAAGGGGGTGATGGAACTCCTAAATTATGGAGTTTTTAAGCCTTGTTGATGGTTAGTTCACCACCCTATTCCCCAGTGATGCTTGGATCTCTTTGTGGCGATTTGGGTATGGTTTAAGATGATAGAAAAAGTGTTACAGGGGTTGTATGCCTGACAAACTCTTTCTAATCTATCTGAACTATTTTTTAGGATCAAGTTGGTGGCATATGATAAGAAGACATGGGAAAAAGAGGACTGGGAAGATGGAGGTAGACACAAGGTATTCAACATAATATGATGAAGTTTTTCATAACTCCATAAGAAGTCCTGACGAAATTTTGTCAGCACATGTGCTTATATTTTTAGGGAGGGGTATGCAATTGATTTAGTATGAGGATATATGGGATAAATCATAATTGAGGAGAACAACATGACCAACCTTAAAGAGAGAGGATCTCACCATACAATGAGTTTTTCTTTGAGTAATCAATAATTCCATAACGATGATCTAAGTGATGCAGGGTTTATGGGTAAGACAATGTATTTTTCGATAAAGGTGCCAAGGTTATACTGATGTGTTTGAGGAAGGATATTGAGGTTTAGTGATCAGACATGAAACCCCTGGATAGATATTTTGTTTTAGTTAATATTTAGGCCTGAGAAATCTCATAAGATGCACATGGTTCTTTTGATGTTCATGATGTTTTGACATACAAAAGTCTTATGAAGAGGAGTGTGTCGTCTGCCAAAATCATGGAGTTTTTGGTCACAATATTATTAATAGTTATGGGATCAAACAACCTGACAGTGGTGTTTAGCAAAGCATGCGACTAAGACATTGAGTGGCTAGTATGAAATGTAAGGAAGATAGAGGATCTCCTTGGCAGAGGCCATTTGAACTTTTGAAAAGTCCATGTGGAGATCCATTAAGGAGAGTAGAAAAGGATGCATATGTGATGCAAGATTTTATCCATTTTCTTCATGTGTTATAAAGCCATGGATCTCCTCGGCAGAGACTATTTGAACTTTTGGGAAAAAATCATGTGGAGAACTGTTAAGGAGAATAGAAAAGAAGGTACATGAAATGATCTTTCATCCATTTTATCCATGTGTTGTTAAATACATTGCCTTCAAGGATTTTCCATAGGATGGAACGTTTTATGTGGTTAAAATATTTCTCAAAGTCTAACTTAAGGATGACCAAATGGTAGCCTTTCATATGGCGATGACAAAGAATCTCATTTGTAGTGAGGCAAGCATCATGGATTCACCTACCTTTAACAAGAGACATTCAATTTCCATACATCAGATGGTTGAGGTGTGCTGAAAGTCTAGAGATGAGAATTTTTGCTATAACTTTGTAGATATAATACAAGAGTATGTTAATTTAGTAATATGATATTAGTTTTGGGTTTTGTTTCCCTGATATGAGTGTAAGGTATATATCGTTAAGTCTAAATGGTAATGATATAGGATCTTAGTGTGAGTAGAGCGAGTTTAATATATGAAAAATGTTTTTTTTCATAAGGAACCAATTGGAGATGTAGAATGAACCAGAGAAACTACTATGTCCTGGGGATTTATCAATACATATATCTTTTATGACAAAATGTGTCTCTTCGTGAGAAGAAGTGTTGTGATGGAGTTATTGTTATGTAAGGAAATATGGCATCATGTAAAGCAACAGAAAAATAATTAGTTGCGATATTCCCTAAAGACTATAGATCGCGTTAAGAACTATGCCATGTGAAGGATGGTTGCAAGGTTATACCTGGTCCTGGAGCAAGTCTAGAGACAATCCCGTCACAACGACATGCACCTTTCTTCAAGTTGCATTTGGCACCATGAATGTCGGTTGATGTCGTCCTCCTAGCAGTAGGCAACGACCTCCTCGCCTGTAGAGTAGTCCATGCGATCCACTAGAAACTCTTGTCATTCTTGTGGAATGGACAAGAAAGAGTTGTCCCTTCTAGTGAACGTGCTAGCGTCAACTTTCTCTCCCAATTCTCTCTCCCTTGTGGTTCCTCCCTTTTTGAGGTAGAACTTGCTTGGGTTCTCTTAGTTACCAGAACTAGAGAAGATAGCAATTGTCATAGGTTATTTTTGTGTATGGGAAGCTCACTATACCCCTTTATTTATATTAGGTCTAGGGTCATGTTTTCAATCGGTCTGGGAGTCGAAGAGACAAAATTCATGAATTTTCTAGAAGCTACGAATGGAAAATTGGTCAGTTCATGTGTGAACCAGTTGGTTCATCTCATGAACCGGTCATTTTAGTAGCCTTCCTATTTTGAATGACTTTGGTAATCAATGCACAATTAAAGCAAAACATTAAATCAACATCAATCCTTGATCTAATTGAATTGACCATTTGAACCAGGAGGTTCATCACATGAACTGGTCGTTTGGGACCATGAGCCAGTTGGTTCACTTAGTGAATGAGTCAGTTCATGCCCTAGTTTAGGCATTGTTTAACCTATTTTGGTGCTAATTGACTCGACACTCCATCCTATTGGTTCAACACTTAAACCGGTTGGTTCAATGTCTAGTTGGTCAATTTTCAACTAGTGTTTCTTAATTGGAATACATAAACACATTTACTAATCCAGTTAAACATCATTCGATGAATATAATCCTATTCCAAGTGCATTCTATGTGTGTGACCCTGTAGGTTCCAAGTTATATTGGCAGTTAATGTCCATAAACAATTTATTACATCATAAGCAATGATTGGTATCTAGCAAGACATCGTTGCTACCCAAGAAATTGGAAAGTTGGAGAACAACTTTAACCTATAATCTGTGGTTGGTGTTACAATGATTGTATAGTTCCTTTGATTCTAATGTCCAAATTGACCTCGAGGCATGGAATTGTCATCCTCTTCAACATTCAATCCACGTTCTTCAAACTAGACCGGACTGGTTGAGATATATGTGAACTCATCATCATATATTGATTCACATGTGAATGGCCATGCTTTTCTCAGTCTCTCTTATCAACTGTCTAGGATGTCAAACTCCAGTAGGAGGGACAAATCCCATCTATATTACTCACAGACATCCCATGTGTCACAATGCATCTGAAAACCACCTTTATGGTATCTCTTATTCAAGGTCGTGATGGATGATGTCAAAGTGCATAGAACGACATGTGATGAGTGTAATAATTTCATGTCTAAGAACTGCAATCACCACCATCACTATGAGGGATGATTCTAACTATCATTAATGGTTCCATGTATCACTCTCAAGGTGGGTCTATTGGATACACTATTCTCTAAAAAGTATCTATGTGTTTGGTTTGATATCACATATCATGACTTAATGAGATTCTATCATCAACCAACAAACAATCTATTCTTATGTGTTATTGTTGTCTATTAGCCTTCCACAATAAAATCTGACTAGGGACATAACAAGAATGTATATTCTCTTAAAATTTGTACGACCTCATTGTTCAGGTCCTCAACTTGAAGATATGCCTCATTGATCAATATGACTCTTTAGACAGTTATTATGTTACATCATTGTCTCATAGCTGAATAAATAGAATAATCTGGAAGATTGTCTTTATTATTAATCAAATCATTTACAAGTTATGCCATTACAATCATCATATGATTGGTTCTCTGGGCATACATACCAACAAACTCCCACTTGCACTTAGATCCAATCACCTATGAACTTAAGACCACATGATCTAACATGACCTTCATGCTTCTACAACGAAAGTGCTTTTGTCGATGGGTCAGCCACATTGTTTTCACTTGGTGCTCTGCAAATCTTCACATCTCCTCATAGTATGATTTCTCGCATGAGATGATTTGTATGTGCTTGGAATGTTGATGCGATCTGGGTTCCTTGGCTTGTGCAGTAGCTCCATTGTTGTCACAATATATCTCAATTGCATTGTTGATGCTTAGTACCACCCTAAGTTCAAAAATGAACTTCTTGATCCAAACCACCTCATTGTTGCGTTGGATGCAACAATATACTCAGCTTCTATTATATAATCTGTAACCGTCTCTTACTTGGAACTCTTCTAGCTCACAACTCCATTGTGAGGTAAAAAATATCTCCTGACTATGATCTGTAGTCATCTTTGTCAATCTGGAAGCTTGCGTCGGTGTAACCCTTTATCACCAAATCTTCCTATCCACTGTAGGCTAGGATCTAATCCTTAGTTATTCTCAAGTATTTAAGATGTTCTTTACGACTGTATAGTTGTTGGTACGTATGCCTAGGGAGACAATCATGTGACTATTGCAATGGAATAAAATGTAAATGATTTGAATAATAAATAAAAACAAGCTTCCAATTTATTCTATTTAATTTAGTTATGAGATAATGATGTAACATTATAATTGTCTAGAGAATAATATTACTCAATGATGTATGTCTTCAAGTTTTAGCCTTGTCGAAATGAGATCATACATAAGTTAAGAGTACATATACATATTCTCATTATGTCCCTAATTAGTTATTAATGTGGAAGGTTGATAGACAAAATAATGCATAAGATCAGAGTGTGGGTTGGTTGATGATGCAATCTTGTGAGTCATGATATGGCTATATCAAACCAAGGACATAGATACATGTTAGAGAACAATGTATCAGACAGACTCACCATGAGGCTGACACATGGAAGCCATCTTCATGGAAGTTATAGTCGGCTCTCATAATGATGGTGGTGGTTGTGGTTCTTAGACCAGAAATTACTACCCTCAACACATGTCGTTGGGCACACTTTGACATCATCAAAGATAATCTTGAAACATGGGTTGTTATAACGGTGATGATTGGGTAGCTTTCACACATGGGGATTGACTGTGAGTGATAGATATGGGATTTGTCCCTCCAATGGGAGTTTGATGACCTAGGCCTCTTGATTAGTGAGACTGAGAAAAGCATGGCCATGTGCATGTGAGTCAATCTATGATGTTGAGCTTACATATATTTCAGACAGACTGCTCTGGTTCAAGAAACAAGATTGGATAATAATGAGGGTGACTGGTCCATGCCTCTAGTTCAATTTGGAATTAGTGACAAAGGAACTATACAAACACTACAACACCATACACAGATTGTAGGTTGAAGTTGTTCCTTAACTTTCCATTCACTTGGGTAGCATCGATTTGTGACTAGGCACCACTCCTTGCTTGTGATGTCATAAGTTGTTATGGAGATTCACTGCCAATGTGATATGGGGCCTATAGGGTCACACACATATGTCTCGACCTAGAAGAGGAGTTCAGATCTCGATTGACATTTGAATTAAGTGATAAAGTGTTTAGGCATTTGATTCATGCAACAAACATGATGATACCATTGCCAGATGCCCATCTCAAGTGTTGAGACGGCTGTATGGAAGTGCCAAACGTCCATCTGAAGAGTTAAGACTGGCGTATGGGTGTCATGACTGATTGTGAGTTGAAATTGGCAAAGGAACGAACTGACCCAACCAAACTGGCTCGACTCGGATCACCATACGACCGTCTGGGTGACTGAAACTACTGTCTCTTATGGGTTAGATGGTTCAGTTCGATCAGGAAGTTTCTAGATTTTCCTTATTCATTTTGCTTGAGCAATACTTATTGCACAAGTAAATCATGTGTAACATTGATGGGAATTGATTTGCCGAATTTGTGTACAACTGGGAAACTGTGAAACGAGTGTCTCGCAGTGTGAGATGACCTTTTGGCTACTTCAGAGTGTAAAGTTTCTAGAATTGTTGTGAAATTTTGAGTTCTTCTGGTTCCTTCCACTCCCGCATAGAATGGGAACCTAGACCCAAACCCCACCTATAAATAGAGGGGAAACTAGGACTTCTCAGAACACAACACAGACAATTGAGAAACAATTTCTTTGACAAACATTGTCCTCTCTAGTTGTTGTAACCATGAGACCCTGAGCAAGTTCTACCCGACTTGAGAAGAACAACAAGGGAAAGAGCAATTGGGATCATTGTTGTGGGAGAGCAAGTCTTTGACTACTACATTGACGAAGAGGGACAACTCCTTCCTGATCATTCTAGCAGAATGATAGGATTTCTAGGTGGTCCGTGTGGACTATTATAGAGGTAGGAAGTCATTCTTTGCCGCTCAGAAGAGAATTTTAACTAGAAGTCATGACAAGAGGATCTGTTGAAGATAACGATGTTTGTGGCTACAATATGTGGTGCAGACCAGGAGGCACAACAGTCATACATGTCCCAGTGAAACTAGGATTCAGAGTTGTGCATCTACAATGATGAGGATTGTCACTAGACTTGCTCCAGGACTAGATATATCACATAAACCATCCTTTTAGTGTTATAACTATTGACGTGATCTATTGATTATGGAGAATATGATAGAAAAAATTTTAAATTCCATTTCTTGCTCAGTGCCATATTTTCCTATAGTGGTAACAGAGACAACACCAATTTACTATATTATGGGATAGTTGATATGATTGAATTTTAGTTTTTATCATTCTATTATTGCATGAGACATGAATAATATCTTGTCAAATCCAATACCATAATAAACCCAAACTAATATATATATGATATATATATATATATATATATATATATATATATATATATATATATATATATATATATATATATATATATGCAATTTAGTGGACGACGCTTCCTTCATCTTCTCTCTAGGGTTGGCCACTCTGCCTTCTCTCTAGCGCCCATCCGGCGGCCGTCGCTGGTGTGGCAACACATCCCACTATCACACAGACAACGAGGTGTTACGCAAAAACGTGCGGAAATCACCATACCACAGATTACCAAAAACACAGGTTAATTAAAACCGATTGCGGAAAGCAGGTAAACTGAGAAAACTATTACATTTAAGTCCACATCCTGCAAGGAAACATGTTATAAAAACATTTACAAGCCTTGATATGTGTCCACAGCTTAGAGGAACAACTGTCTAACCAACACATGAGTTCATCACCTGTTTATATGTACATAAAGAGCCACATCCGGCCAGCAGCAGGATATACAAAGGATCATCAGCTATACATCGTGAAACAACGTCAAAACTCTCCCAAGGACCTGAGAGTACAGGGATGACTCTAGACTCTAACACAAAACATCCAAAACAGCAGCATATCCATCGCTTTCCTTCTACTGCTCGTCTTGTTGCTCGGCCGCAACTCTGCGACCACCACCACGCCTAGCTCGACCACCTAAAAAGGGTGTAAACTAGCGGGGTGAGACACACAGTCCCAGTGAGAAACATAACTCCCCACCGAAACTACAAAACCTCAGACAGATAAAGCAGATAACCAATAAGAGGTATAACAAGAGCAGTTATAAAATAAAGTTGTTCATACTAGCAAGCTTACCAGATGTACGAAAGGCATATACCCAAGTATTTATTTATGGAACATGATTAACAAGATATCATGAGGAACATATAAGCAATTGCAAAATATAATAGGATTAACTACACAAGCGAGGCCTCAACCAATGTTTCATGTTTGTCTTATGCAGTAAATACTATTCGGCTAAATTACGTATTATTATGCCCTGAGGAAGTGAGCGTACCGCTCAAATCCAACCTTCGGTTGTGAAACCCAAGTCGGTGCCATACAAGGTCAATGGAAGAGCCGGACTCCACAACCTCTCCGCCTCGTGGTCAGTGCACGAGTACAACACAAGCAGGACCGCAGTCTCTTGCTTAAGTGGCCTCAGCCACAGGGTCAGGCTACCCTTTGCCTAGCCCGCCTCGGTACAGGTCTCAGTGCTAGTGAAACTGAGCCATGAGCCTGTTCACCGTGCTCTGAGCCATGAACGCATTCATGCTCCCATATCACATATCCTGAGCCATGGGCCTGTTCACCATGCTCGTATCACACTCGGGCTATGGGTCTGAATCCGCACCCTGGAGTCTACAACCGAAGTTGCACTCTTACCTCCTCACTTTAGGATAGGAGAAACCTTGCATATTCAACAATATGCGCTCTGGGTTAACCCGTAGGAGAACCCGTTTCACCATCACCAGCTCCTGACGATGATGGATCTATGGCCATGGAAAACTACATGATATATTCCACTGTAATTAATTAGTGTATTTTATGTGGATTGCAAGATTCAACCAAGTTGTATAACATGCAACTATAACAAGAATAAATAGCATGAAACTCAGTATTATACTTTTATTGTAATCAACATCATCCTGATTCATCACAAGGATCCATCATTACATGTTATCACTTGGCCTCTTACCAATCATCTAGATCCATATCAAGGATCATCACATGCCATGGGATCTCAATCCCTCATCACATAGTGCCACTGCCTCTCAAGGCTTACATCATCATCATGGGATAACAATTCCAACACTCAAGTCCTCAGACCTAAAACACATTATGCACATTATCTTATCATCAAGCGTAACCATCAGGGCAATGTTACTTGAACATAATTACCTCATAGCCCTTTACCTGGCTATGCATGAAACACCTGCATGGTTAGTGTACACAATCATCAAGGATTAATAACAAGAGTTTTATTATCCTACATAGAGCAGTACTGATGATTATATATTTTATCATTCACGCCTCCACCTGTGATCATAGATATAGTTCATATCATTAAGCAAATCATTCCATATGCTTACCATTTCCATAGCATTATACATGATCATATACACATGAAATGTCGTGTTAGAATACATGAATGTGATCTACTATATCAAGCATATCAAGAGTTACCATAATAAACCAAACATGATAGAATCCAACATATCGGGTTTCAAATGAGGAATAAGACCCTCACTATAGCACCCACTACCCTCACCACAGGTAGTATCGGGCAGGGCTAAACCTATCGTCCAACCACATTAGCCTTATAATGGTCAACCAACTACCAAGGATAACAGGAAGCGTCTGTGGTATAACTCGCAATGCTGTGTCGTGCTCTTCATGCATCTTGTGCAACGCTGTGCAACAAGGTCCGTTGTGCAGCTGAGCCCAAGGGATGTATCGTGCAAGGTGTGACACGCACCATATCGTGCAACTCTGCCGAGCATCTTGGTGTCGGGCAACGCAGTGTCGTGCTCGACTATCTAGCCCGAACCTATGTGTCGACACAAGGGGGTTAACGTGACGCCCGTCACAGCATCTCAGAGCTAGCCAACACCTTCACGCCTCAAGCCAACTACACTAGGCCATATCTAAGTCGTGTGTGTGTGTGTGTGGCAGGGTGCTCATCAACATGCAACTCAAACAACCAGCAAGGAGCCTGTCATTCAACCCACCTATCCATGCCCTATCGGCCGTCACAAGCAAGGATTGGGGTGTGACACCCGTCACAAGGTCAGGGACCAAGGGGTATCATCCTTCATAGCCACTACACATATCGTCAAAGGTTCTAGGTCAAGAAGCATCGAGCATCACCTCCCCCAAGATCATAACGATCAAGAAGCGACTCCACAAGGTTGTCATCAACCTCAAGCACAAGGGCACCAAACCCTAATGGATCAAGAGGATGGCTCACCTCTCAACTTAAGCGAGAGAGGGGTCTTGCACATCTCTTATCACCAATCGGACAACACAAGGACAACCCTAGACAAGGTTCCACAACTACGACAAAGCTCACCCTTCAAGTCCATGGTGAGAGGAGGGTGTTTCTTAAGCTACTAGAATCACAAGATCACCTCTCAACTTAAACGAGAGAGGAGTGTTGCTCATGATACTAGAACTCAAGCTCACTCCTGAAGACCTAGGAGAGAAGGGAGTATTACCCACCAAGAAACCCTAGAACATAGGTTTGGCCAACAAGGAGAAACTAAACAAGAAACTAAACCGGTAACATGCATAGCCGATCATAAGCAACAAGAACATAGAAGATGGTAATGTAGTTAGGGTTAGGAGTTATGTAACCCGCCTTAAGCAAGCTCCAAGCTCCTAGCTCCAAGCTCCACGCACCACCAAGGAAGAAGGAGAGCAAGGCACTCTAGGGTTCGGCCACCACTAGAGGAAGAAGAAGACTCCAAGGCAAGGATCAACCACCAATATAGTAAAAGAAAGGAGTGTGTCGTGCACCAAGGAGAGGAAGACTAAGGAACTAAAGGGATCCTTAGCAAGGAAAGGGAAACACATCTATAGAAGGGGATGGGGGAGAAAACAAGGTAGAGAAAAGCAAGGTGTCACCCACCTAGGGACACTTGTCCATGGGCAATGCCACTACACTAACATGCCCTAAACACATGTCCAAGGCCATTGCCACATGCACACACCAAGCACCAAGTGTCCACTAGTGGTGACACAAACAAGGTCAAAGAAGGTCAAAGGTCCATGGACGACACAACTGGACGACACACCATCACCATGGGTGACACAACCTTGGGCGACACAGCCTGGGCGACACAAGCATCCTCTTGCCCGACACAAGGTTCAACCAAGCAAAGGCAAGGCACCACAAGGCCCAACAAACTCAACCAAGCCCAAAGGAACTCAAGAAACAGGCCCAAACCTTCCTCTCAACACTAGAGGAAGCAAGGAGAGGGAGGAACACCACTCAAGGTGACAAACTTTCCCACAAACCCTAGACTTGGGTTAATTGCAAGTAGCACCTCCAACTCTCAACAAAGCTCAAACAAACCCTAATCACCACTAAAGGTGATTAGCAAGCAACTAAGCACCAGGGTTAAGCAAAGCAAACAGGGTAAACCCTAAATGGAGGTCAGGGTCCTTACAGCTGGGGGGAGGGGTACCTCCACGGTTCCTTCCTCCCCTTGGCCCAACCACAGAAGGCTAGGATGTGAAGGTTGTAGTGGTTCCTCTGGAGATTTGGGGCTAGCGGCCAGTCCGATTCTCACCTGCAGTGTCGTTTGGGTCGTCTCTTGGCTGGGCAAAGGAGGAGGCGTGATGCGCTGATGTGGAGCTCCGATCTAGGTTGCAAATCGGCAATTTCAACCTAGTCGACTTCATCCCATTTATGAGTGACGGGTGAAGAGGAGTCATGCCCTAGTTTTCGACTCCCGTGCTGCTGCTCCATCCAGGCCAAGATAAGGGGTTCCTTCGAGCTCCTCTTCGGAACCTGATTCCTCCTCCCCTGTCATGGAAGCCTTGTTTTTGACCCCGACTTAGTTGGCGATGGAGTTGGTGACTGAGCCCACTGGGCGGATGTTATGGTTGGGCAACCTCCATCAGGTTGGTTCCCCTGACGATGACGACCCCCTCCTCAGCCACGATCCAACATTGGTAGAGAAACACTGTGGCACTCATTGATGCTCCATGCTCTGCAGATGGGTCATGTTCGTACCTCGTTGCAGTCAGGTGTCTGCGGCCGGGGCGGTTACTGGCTTGCCCAGGGAAGGTTCCTCGACCACAACCTCGACGTGGAGCTTCTAGGCGCATTGACACAGGTGTTATCCAATCGGGCATGGTGACGCTTCCATCACCACCAGGAACTGCGTCCTGGCGACACTTCCCTACTCTGGGACTCTATCCATGATGCAGCAGTAGACCCAAGGGGAGCTGCAGTTCGCTTGGCTATTTCTCTCAGATGCTGCATCCAAGGTGTTCGATGGTATGCCTGTGGATTGTTGTTCTCTTCCGCAAGTTCGCCAGGGTCCGGTTGGTCTGGCTCTGGGTACGAGTTGATGATGATGGTTGCTTGGCCTTTGTCTGCTCTCTTTCACTCTTTGTGGGTGGTCTAATGCTAGTGGAGGAGGTTTCAAAGTTGGTCAACCTGTTCACCACCTCTTCAACTGAGTCAGAGATATGACTATTTCCCTGTTATAACTTAGACGTTAGGATGCATAGATGATTGGTTTTGCATGGTTCTTTGGAGTCCTAGGACTCATCATGGGGTACCTAGGTGGTTATTTCATCCAGCTAGGAACCTGGTGCTAAAGAAGTCAGTGACCTTCTCTTCTTCTTAGTCCTGCTGCATGCTCTATGCATCGATGGAATTCTTCTGTAAATCAGAAGTGATCAGAGCCTGCACTTTTGTGTGGGTTGGTGTTGGGTTAATAGTCTTGGCCTAGCAGGGGGATATATCCCCATAGTTTTTGATGTATGGCTGTTTCCCTCTCCATCCCTTTATTTCCTATTCCTGGTCAGATAGGCAACTGATGCTGAGGTTCTATTTTCTGCTGTCTGAGAGCTGGATGCTGCTTCCTGGTTCGTGTTTCCGCTACTTTTGTGGGTGTGGATATTGTTGTGTGAAGGGTGAGTCAGGTTGTTGCACCCTGGCATTCGATGTAGCTGATACCGAGTTCAAAGCACTGTGTGTGTCTGATGGGTTTACAGGTTGATGCTGCCAACATTTTGTTGCGTATGCAGTTGATGAAAGATGGTTCTCTACTTGGTACCCCTTCAATAAGTCGAGTACAGGCCGGTAGATTTTCTTCATCCTCTTTGATGTATCTGTTCTCTTTGTGGGTGGGCTTTATTGTATGTGCAATTCTTCATCAGATTAGGGTGTGTGTTTTTCTATGTGGCTTGTATGAGTGCTTGCTGGTGTGTTGGTCTAGGTTTGAGTCCTTGTCTTTCTGTTTGGGTCTTCTGCGCAAGACCGTTAGTTGTCCTCTGGTGTTTTTTCTGGTAATCCTCTTATAGGATTAGGGGGTGCTATATTTTGTACCTAAAGTTTTGGTATTTCACAATAGTAACACGAGTTTTTTGCCGACCAAAAAAAATATATATGCGATTTACATGTGTCACCCTAAAAGCGATTTTGATGGTGGATGTATAGCATGGTTATGGCCAATAACCCCTATCTAGACATGGTTGATGTGGTTGGTTTATCCATTTATCTCAGTCTGCATACTGAGCCTCTATCTTATCTTCCTAATGTAAAGTTAATTCTCTTCTATCTTTGCTCCCCTTGAATGTAACTTGAGGTTTCCCTTTATCATGTAAAAGTAGGATATATTTTTTTTCTATTATGACAAAGATGAAGACATTCCAAAGAGGAGATAGCCATCTAAAGGACCTTGGAGGACATGGTGGATAGATCAGACCGATCTCCTGGTCGACCCGACCGATCTAATGGAGGAGCTAGCCGATGGTGGATAGATGGACCTGATGACCGATGAGACGACCTAACAGCCGACCAGGATGCGAGCTGATAGGTTTAAGGGTTGAACTGATCAACCTATATTGGCAAGCACAAATATTCATAAACAATAGGTTTTTGCGTGTGATGTAAACCTAGATGACATAATCCCTTGTGTCTCTAAGGGATTACATTAGGACTGGACATAACCATCACTTTCATTTATTACATGTTTTTGTTGTGGGATATAGCATGTATATGATACATACTATATATGTGGTGATTGGATAAATTATATGTATTTATACAAACTCCCTCAATTAAAATATATCAAACTCTTATATGCTTTCCAAAAGAGGAACACATGAAAAGCTTGATCGACCAAGCATGGGTTCCATCTTTGTGGGGTGAACTGTCTATCTCGTGGAAGTGTGATGACAATAATGTAGGTTATGCTATGCGGGGTGCATTATTATCATGTCAATTTTTGGGTTGGGCTTGACTGGTGATTCTCATAACGTCTGAGCCTAGAAGCATGCAGTTCATTATGGCAAGGGGTTGTGCATATCATCTATCCAGAATTTCATATGATTAAATTGGAAAGAGTAGCTACCTTGATGGTTAGCTATGTTTTGCGGTGTTGATCGGGCCACAGTTGAATTATGTTAGATATGGCCCACTAGGATATTGTACATTGCAACATTCTGAGTTGATATTGAGGGCTATCAATTTGAATAAAATAGTGGGAGCAATAATAATGAAATACCCAATTAATATCGACAATTTTGTATCAAATCATTTCAAATCAAAAAATGGTTTTTGACAAATGCAATTTTTCTCTTGTAGAATCAATGACGAACAAATCCGATTTGCAAATGGTCCTGAAGAAGGAAAAACTTGACGGAAGGAACTTCCATGACTGGTTCTAGACTTTAAGAAGGGTTCTCAATGAAGAGTGCAAGCTCTATGTCCTTGATAAACCAGTGCCAGAAATGCCTACTCCTGATGAACCTAGGGCATAAGTGGATGCTCTGGAAGCATGCCAATGATGACATGGACACAAGGTATCTTATGTTTATCTACATGAACTATGAGTTACACGTGCAATGTGAAGACATAAGTGTTCTTGAGATGGCACAACATCTTAAGAAAGTGAAACTCGGTCTTACAAAGCAGGAAAGGGACGGTATCCTAAAGGTGTTGCTTGAGTCAAAACTAATAGATGAAACTCAGTGGAAGAACATGTGCTCAATATGATTATACATGTGTATCATCTTGAAGAAGTGGGATTCACTTTGAGCCAAGAGTTGGCCACTGATATGATTCTAAAGACTTTACCAGAATCATATTGTAACATGACTGACCTGTGTTATGCCATAACCTTGGAAGTTTTTCTTAAGTAAGTTATTTATAGCCTTGTTTAATCTTTTTAATAGTAATTAAGACTCAAGGATATTTTAATTTTCAATTTTGAGTTTATTTGCAAATTGTCTGTGCATTATATGATAGTTTGGGTATAAATTGCAATTTACCCAAGATGAGGGGTTATATTGCAATATGTCACATTTTTAATGTGCCTCAATTGCTTTAACATCATAAGAGATAGAATGATTCTAAGGGGTGGCTTGTGGAAAGCCTAAGTTCCAAGTTGGAGCTTGTTTGAATAATGATTGTGCCTTATGTACCAATTTTGGTGCAAATTGCAATTTACCAAAAATGTAGGGTTGATATGCAAATTACTACCTCTAGAGTGTCCATAATATCTCATAGAATCATCTATAGAAGAGATAAAAAAAGAGTCACAATGTTTGAATCATATTTGGGTGATTGTATTCTTGGTGATGAAAAGACCAAGAAGAGTTGTATAGTTGAAACCCTAAAACGAGTTGTATTGAGTTGTACTGAGTTGCAGAGCTTATATAGAAGTGCCTATCAGCTAAGAAGCCATATATGAGGTCCCATATCATTTTTTCAACTCTAAGAAAAGTCCAAGATGAGTTAAGCACCTCAAGAAGGTGATGGATATCAGTTTACAACTTTCCTTGGAAAAGTTGTATCAGTTTGTGAATAAAGTGATGTTGGGTTGAAATATCTTGTTCAACAAGATAACTAATGGCAGAAATATTATCCCTAGATTATCCCCAAGAGTTTTTCATGTCAAGATAGATATGTGTGCATTCATGGACATGTGTCAACCCATGCATGGACATGTTTCACTTAGTAGTATAAGGTGATGACACCTCTTATACACTCTCTCTCATGAGCCTCAATTACATATACCACTCCTTTCACCTACTAGTGAAACTTTTCAAATCCTATAACTCTCTTTCTCTTAGATTCTTGCATAGTAGTTGAGGAGCAAAGAGGATCTCTAGCCTTAAGCATAAGGTGAAGCCATGGTAATCTTCAACCTTGGTTGAAGCATGAATCTCGAGTTGTGATTCTTCCTTTCTTTTCTTCTTTGCCAAGTTCTTATCTATGGTGATTCTTTGCATATAGAGGAGTTGTGAACAAGTCTTGGATCTTTGATAAGTTCATCTTCAATGTTGGTAACGTGAAGCTTTGGATCTTGTATCTTTGAAGTTGTTCTTGAGGAGGGTTATATAACTTGAACCTAATCATGTTATTATTCACCTTCAATCTTGCTATACTTGTTGATCTACTTTCAATTTCGATTTTTCTTGAATGATTGATGATTCTATGAGTTCTAATAGTTGCATAGGATTGTTGTCCATGAACTAGACCAGTAAGGGATGAAAGTCTAGAGCTTGATGATGATGACATCCTCATGGCACAAACTGATATCGGGTTGAAGCACTTCTAACCCGATATGGTAATGCCCAATATGGTGATATGAAATCCGTTATACCTTGGAACCCCACACCCCTATCATTTTTAACATTTGGGTTGGTTGAAAAAGGACTAACTAGTTGTCTAGGATGTCACTAAACACATGGTACATTGATACTTTGAAGGTTTGAAAAGGTATGAGCATAAGGGTCTAACCTGATATGCAAAACCCTACACTTGAGTAACCCGATATAAGTGACACACCTCTTGGACAATATGGTGATAAGAACACACCTCTAGGATGATATGGTGGTAAGAACACACCTCTTGGATGATATGGTGATAAGCACGCACCTCTTGGACGATATGGTGATAAACACACACCTCTTGGACGATATGGTGATAAGAACACACCTCTTGGACAATATGCTTATAAGCACACACCTCTTGGATGATATGGTGGTAAGAACACACCTCTTTGATGATATGGTGGTAAGAACACACCTTTTGGATGATATGGTAGTAATCATACACCTCTAGCCCGATATGGTGGAAGCACCTCAAAACCAATATGGAGGTAAACACCTCAAATCCGATATACTTGATTGAGTAACACATGAAGTGTGTTATGTCAAATGATACATTAAGATGTAAAGAATTTAATGCATTTTGATAAGTGTAGGCCAATGTACCTTGAGAAAAGGGTTGATCCAACTTAATAAAGTATGATGTAATAAATATCCTAGTGAGGATGAGAGAGAAACTCATACTTTGTGTGATAACCATTTAATGATAAATGATGAGAATAAACAAGTATGTTTGAATACTTATGATATCAATGTATGCTCCTAATATGTGGGGTGCTATGAATTAGGGTATTGATTCTTAATAATATGAACTTGAAACCCTAATTGGCTAAAAAGGGAAACCCTAACCCTAATAATGGGAAGGTTGTATTTCTCTTGTATTGCATGGTGATGATATGTACTTGATATTGTTTTTATCATGAAATACTACCATGCAGGTATCATGAGATGATGAGCATAGCCAGGTATGAGTTACGATGTTTCATATGATACAGATTGAATGGGCCTTCTGAGCCATGTGAAATACTTATGCAACAAATATAAATGTATACCTGGGTCTGAGGATGTAGAGGTAATAGTTACCTGATAAGAGGTGACAATGTTCAATGATGAACTAATGGTTTGAATACCCAGATCTAGAAATCATGATGATGATAATGTTAAGACATGAGAATCCCCAGTAATGTGATAAGGGACTGAGATCCCAAGTGTTATGCATTCAATGTGTTCCAACAATTATGAAAGTACTTGATAAATGTATTACACCTTTCTTTGTAGCATCTGTTATAATTCATGCTTGTAACTTGGTTGATGCTAAAAGATACTGTAATGCACCTAATTAATCAAGTAGAACCATATCATGTAGTTTCCCTGGCCATAATCCATTCGGTGTCAGAATTTGCTGAATGGTGAAATGAGTTTAACTCGGAGAGCATATTTTTGAATATGTGGGGGTAATGGACAAAAATATCCTTACGTCCAAATAGGGATTGTTGTGTGGTCTCCCTCCTCATCATAAGAGTATATATGCCATGACTTAATATTAATATACCATGGATTGCTGTGTGATTTCCCTAAAGAGAGTGCATGCTGTGGTTGTAAGTCTATAGCGAAGATGCCACAATACCCTAGCAAGCTAATTACAGTTTGACATGTGATGTCACTTCCAGTGGTCTTGTACTGGCCGAGACAGGTGAGGTCTTAGAAGTTGGCTCTTCCTTTGACCTTATATGGTACCGATGCTTTACATAGACATGGTCAGTTGGAGCATGAGTAGTATACCTCATCTCCTCGGGGCATAAGTGTGATTGTAAATATGTAATCAGCTGTGTAGTGTATTTGCTTAAGGATTGAATACAAAAACATTGGTTGATGTTACACTACTTTTATACATCTTGAATGGATATATATTATATGTGTTATTAGTATTCCTTATAAAGTAAATAGATGATTTATTGCTCTATCATAGATAGCTGCATTGCTTAAAAAGATGATATTGCTGTATTATTCTTATAAACAATTATTAATCTTGATTATTAGTATAAAAGATCCTCTACTCAGTTTTATACTATTTACCTATGATAATAATATTGTTGGTGGAGACTTATATCTCTCATTGGGACTTTTGTCTCACTCCGTTAGTCACAACATTTTTTAGGTGGATGCAAACAAGGAGGTAGAGACTGTACTGTAGAGGGAGGACAACAACAATAGGGATAATAGTAACAACTCAGGTTGAGTGTGATGTCTGTCATGTCTTGTAGATAGAAGTTCTATGTGTCTTCTCTGTACTCTCAGGTCCTTGGGAGTTAGTATGTAATGGTTTTATAAACGATCTAAGATTTTGGGTTGTATGCCTCGAGGTTTTCTGTTGCTTATGTATATGTTTGGGCAAAGCAACTAGTATATGATATCCTCGACATGAGATGGTACAATGTATGTATAATGTGAACCATGCTGTATATATTGCTTTGGTTCTTCCCTTAAGAGTTTCCTAGCAATGGATATCTTTGTAAAACGGTTTTAATTTTTAGTGGTTTTCGTTAACCCGCTGGTAATGGTTATTCCACGTAATTACTATGACGATTTGGTTGTCGGTTTGATAGCGGTCATCACACATATATCCGCTTTATTGCTTGTTATCATGTGAGTAATTTGGCTGGACAAATGTCATAATTACTTGCCATGTTGATTCATACTGAAGAAAAAGAGAAGAAGGACAAGCTCGTGATGGTGATCAGCTGGGTTGAATCCAAGGATCAAAGAAAGACCGAGAAAAGTTCTATGGTCAAGCCTAAATCCAATTCTTTAGCACTCAAGATAAGGAGAAATTTAAAAGTACAAAGAGGAACTCATCCTTTATACTTGAAGGCTTTCAGGAAGTAGAAGATGGAGATGGTGATCTCCACTTCAAGGCTTTCAAGAAGCAGAAGATGGGATGGTGATCTCCACTTCAGGTATATACATTATTGAGATAAATCTATGTACTTCATCATCTTGAGTAATAGATACCGGATGTGTATCTGACATATGTTATCATATGCATTATCTAAAGAAAGTTGGCCTTTGGGAAAAGGTGAGGTGGAACTGTAAGTTGCTAATGGCGCAAGAGTTGCGACCATCGTAGTTGGAACCTATAGTATATCTCTATCCATGAGACTTATAATAGAGTTAAAGAACTACTATTATGTACCCGCTATAAGTAGAAACATCATTTATGTATCTTGTTTAGACAAGGATGCATTTGAATTCTAGACTAAAAATGATTGATGTTCTATTTTAAAAGATGGGATCTTTTATGGCAGTGCCCCAATGTCTTACGATCTTTACTTGTTAGATCTTAAGACAAATGTATATATTGTTATTACCAAAAGAATGAAACTCAACAACTCAAAAAAAACATAAATTTTTGTCTAGGGCACATAAATGAGAATCACATATCTAGACTCCATAAAGATGGTTATCTAGACTCTTTTGATTTCAAATCATTTGAGACATGTAAATCTTGTTTGTTGGGCAAGATAGCTAAGACCCTTTTCATCAACAACAATAAAAGGGCTACTAATCTATTAGGACTCATACATACTAATGTATGTGGATCTTTTAGAACAAAAGCTAGAGGTGGGTTCAAGTACTTCATACCTTCATTTATGACTTCAGTAGGTATGGATATGTTTATTTAGTGAAACATAAGTCAGAAACTCTTGAAAAGTTCAAGGAGTTTATGAATGAAGTACAAAACCAACTTGGTAAAAGTATTAAGGCACTTCATTTTGATCGAGGTGGAGAATATTTGAACCAAGATTTTGAAGACCTTCTTATGGTCCATGGGATTATATACCAATGGATCCCACTTGGAACACCACAACATAATGGTGTGTCAGAAAGAAGGAATCACACATTGCTAGATATGGTGAGATCGATGATGAGTTTGGCTGAGCTTCCGAATAACTTTTGGGGGTGCTCTAAATACTACAAAGTATACACTAAATCGAGTACCATCTAAATCAGTTCAAAGACACCACATGAGATATGGAATGAGAAGCGTCCCAATATGTGTTTTATGAGGATTTGGTGATGTGAAGCTTATGTTAAAAGGATGTTTTCTAATAAGCTTGGCCCTAAATATGATAAATGTTATTTTATTAGAATCATAAAGAAACAAGAGGATATTTATTTTATTTCGAATCTGACAACAAAGTGTTTGTTTAAAAATATGCTACATTCCTTGAGATGGATTTCATTTCTAAAGGAATCAGTGCGAGAAAAGTAGAGCTTGAAGGGGTTCAAGACCAACAAGAGAACATTGAACTGATAGATGAACCAGAGGAACCTAGAGAATCACAAGGTGTTGTGGAACCTCATACTCCTCATGTAGCATAGGAAACACGTAGATCTAATAGGACACACCTTGATTCATAGACGATGAGTCAATATCCTATAAAGATGTTATTGAGGGTCAAAAGTCTGAGAAATGTCTTTAGGCCATGATATCCAAGATGGAATCCATGTATACCAAAAAAGTATGGTCTTTTGTGGATCCACCTGAAGGGGTAAAACCCATAGGGTGCAAGTGGGTTTCAAGGAGAAGACCAACATGGATGGAAAAGTTGAAACCTATAAGGGCAGACTAGATGTAAATGATTTTAGACAAGTTCAAGGTGTTGACTATGACAAAACCTTTTCTCCAGTGGTCATGGTTAAGTCCATCAGAATCATGCTTGCTATTGCATCATATCATGACTATGAAATTAATAAGATGGATGTTAAAACAACATTTTTAATGGGAATTTACTTGAGGATGTGTACATGACACAACCTGAGGGTTTTATTAATCCAAAGGATGCAAGTAAAGTTTGTAAGCTACAAAGGTCAAAGAGTTTGGCTTTGTTCAAAATGAAGATGAACCTTGTGTGTACAAGAAGGTTAGTGGGAGCTAGTGGCATTCCTCATATTATATGCAGATGATATATTATTGATGAGGAATGACAATCCTACTTTATAAAAGGTAAAGACATGGCTTGGAAATACATTCTCTATGAAAGACTTGGGAGAATCATCCTACATCTTGGGGATAATAAGATACAAAGATAGATCCAAAAGACTTCTCAGACTAAGTTAGAGCACATACATTGGCAAAGTGTTGAAGAGGTTCAGCATGGAGAACTCAAAGAGAGGAAACCTTCCTACACGCCATGGTGTCCCCATCTTTATAGCTCAATGTACCAGTTCTTGTAAAGAAAGGGAACACATGATTGAGATTCCATATGCATCAACAATTGGATCAATCATGTACGTAATGTTGTGTACCCATCCATACGTCTCGTATGTCTTGAGCATGACAAGTAGATATTAGTAAGATCCAAGTGATGATTAGTGGATAGCTATGAAGAACATCCTCAAGTACTTGAGAAGGACTAAGGAACAGTTCTTGGTCTATGACAGAGAGGAAGAGTTGGTGGTAAAAGGTTACACCGATGCAGGCTTCCAGACTGATCAAGATGATTACAAGTTGCAATTCAGATTTGTGTTCTGCCTCAACAATAGAGCTGTGAGCTGGAAGAGTTACACACAAGAAAGTGCTACCAATTCTATAATAGAGATTGAGTATATTGTTGCATCGAGTGCAATAAAGGAGGCTACATGGATCAAGATGTTCATCACAGAACTTGTGGTTGTTCCAAGCATCATCAAGGCAATCAAGTTATATTGTGATAACACTGGATCTATTTCGCAAGCTAAGGAACCCATCTCATATGAGAGATTAGGAAACATCCAGATGTAAAGATCTGCAAAGTCCCAACTGAAAGCAACGTTGTTGATCCCTTCACGAAAGCAATTTCATAGTAGAAGCATGATGGACATGTAAGATCACTTGTAATACAATTCGTAGATGATTGGCTCTAAGTTCAAGTGGGAGTCTATTGGAATGTATGCCCAGAGAGCCAATCATGTGATGATTATATTGGCATAAATTCTAATTGATTTGAATAATAAATAAAGACAATCTTCCAATTTATTCTATTTAATTTAGTTATGAGATAATGATGTAACTTTATCAATGTCTAGAGATTAATATTACTCAATGATGTATGTCTTTAAGTTTTAGCCTTACTAAAATGAGGTCATACATATGTTAAGAGTATATATACATATTCTCATTATGTCCCTGATCAATTATTATTATGGTGGGTGTTTGATAGACAACATTAATACATAAGATCAGAGTGTGGGTTGGTTGATGACACAATCTTGTGAGTCATGATATGGCTATATCAAACCAAGCACACATAAACATGTTAGAGAACATTATATCAGACAAACTCACTGTGAGATTTACACATGGAAGTCATAGTTAGCTCTCATAGTGATGGTGGTGGTTGTGGTTCTTGGACCTAAAATTATTACACTCAACACATGTTGTTGGGTACACTTTGACATCATCAAACACAATACTAAAACATGGGTTGTTATATCGGTGATTATTGGGTGGCTTTGACACATGGGGATTGATTGTGAGTGATAGGTGTGGGATTTGTCCCTCCTATGGGAGTTTGATGTCATGGGCCTTTTGATTTGTGAGACTGAGAAAAGCATGTCCATGTACGTGTGAGTTAATATATGATATTGAGCTTACATATATCTTAGATAGTCTACTCTGGTTCAAGAAACAAGATTGGATAATAATGAGGATGATTGCTCCATGCCTCTAGTTCAATCTAGACATCATCGACAAAGGAACTAGACAAACACTACAACACCATACATAGATTGTATGTTGAAATTGTTCCCCAACTTTCCATTCACTTGGGTAGCATTGATGTGTGACTAGGAACCACTCCTTGCTTTTGATGTCATAAGTTGTTATGGACATTCATTGCTAACATGATATGGGGCCTATAGGGTCACACACATAGGTCTTGACCTAGAAGAGGAGTTTAGATCTGAAATGACACTTGAATTAAGTTCTAAAGTGTTTAGGCACTTGATTCATGCTACAAATAGGCTGGCAACTCTGCAGACACCCATCTCAAGTGCTGAGACGACCATTTGGAAGTGCCAAACAACCGTCTGGGTGTCATGCCTGGTTGTGGGTTAAAATTATCAAAGGAACGAACTGACCCAACCAAACTGGATCGACTCAGGTCACTAGACAATCATCTGTGTGATCGAGATAGCCACCTCACATGGGCAAGATAGTTCAGTTCGACCGGGGAATGTTCTAGACATTTCCCTATTCATTTGGCTTGAGTAATACTTGTTGCACAAGGAAATCAATGTCTAACATTGATGGGAATTGACTTGCCAAATCGTGTACAATTGGGAAACTGTAAAATGACCTTCTCGCTTGAGAGATGACCATTTCATCTGCCGCAAATTATGAATTTTCTAGAATTATTGAAAAATTTTAAGTTCTTATGGTCCCTTTCACTCCTGTATAGACTGGGAATCTGGATCCAAACCCTGCCTATAAATGGAGGGGGTACTGGGGCTTCGCAAAACACAACACAGACAACTGAGAAATAGTTGATATGATAAACATTGTCCTCCATGTTTGTGGTAACCACGTGAGCCCGAGCAAGTCCTACCCGACTAGGAAGGAACATCAAGGTAAAGATAAACTGGGATCATTGTTGTGGGAGAGAAAGTCAGTGACTAGTACACTGATGGAGAGGGACAACTCCATCCTGATCATTCTAGCAGGAAAATAGGAGTTCTAGGTGGTCCGTTTGGACTACCATAGAGGTAGGAAGCCATTGTTTGCCGCTTGAAGGACAACATCAACCAGCAGTCTGTGATAAGAGGAGCTGCTGAGGAAGACGACGTTCATGGCTGCAATCCATGATGCAAACCATGAGGCACAACAGTCAGTCGTGTCCTAGTACAACTAGGATTCAGAGTTGTGCATCTATAATGACAAGGATTGTCACTGATCTTGCTCCAGGACCAAGTATACCCCATAAACCATCCTTCCCGCATTGTAGTTATTGATGTGATCTACTGATTATGGGGAATATGTTAGATAAAATTTTAAATTCTACTGCCTTCTATGTGCCATATTTCACTATACTAGTGAGGTTGACTAGGATCTGACTAATATTTGATTGTCATGAATAAGGCATACAAGACATATGGGAGAGTGCATAACATTGAGTGCATGATGGATCCAATTGTAGATGCATATGGAATCTTTATCATGTGTTCCCTTTCTTCACAAGCATTGTGATATTGAGCTCTAGAGATGGTAACACCATGACACATGGGCATGTTTCCTTTCCTTGAGTTCTCCATGTTGAACATATTTAGCACTTTGTCAATGTATGTTCTCTAACTTAGTCCAAGAATACTCATGGATGTATCTCTATAGATCTTGATTCCTAAAATGCAAGATGGTTCTCCTAAGTCCTTCATAGAGAATGTATTTCTAAGCCAAGTCTTTACCATCTCTAAAGCAGGCATGTCATTCCCCATCAATAGTATGTCATCCACATATAGTATGAGGAATATAATCATGCTTCCACTAGCTTCTTTTAAACACATGGTACATCTTCATTTTGACTAAAGCCAAACTCTTTGAATGTTACATCAAATCAAAGATTCTAGCTCTGAGATGCTTGCTTCATTCCCCAAATTAACCTTTTTAGCTTACAGACTTTATTTGCATCCTCTAGATATATAAAACCTTTAGGTTGTGTCATGTCCACATACTCAAGTAGATTCCCATTAAAGAATGCAATTTTAATGTCCATCTTCCTTATCTCATAGTCATAATAAGATGCAACGGCAAGCATGATCCTGATGGACTTAAACATGGAAACTAGAGAAAAGGTTTCATTATAGTTAACACCTTGAACTTGTCAGAAACCGTTTGCAACCAATTGACCTTTTTTTAGTTTGTACATTACCATTCATGTCGGTCTTCTTCTTGAAGACCCACTTGCACACTATGGATTTTACCCAATCAGGTGAATCCACCAAGGTCCATACCTTGTTGGTGTGCATGGATTCCATCAAAGATCTAATGGCTTCATGCCACTTCTCAGATTCTAGCCACTTAACAACTTCTAAGTAGGTAGTTGGCTCATTATAAATGACCAACTCATTTCTTTCTTGAGTCACAAGATAACCAAATATTTCTGGCTCAAGATGTCTCCTACTAGATCTGTGAGGTTCCTGTGTTACATGAGGAATTTGAGATTTCACAATGGTTTGTGATTCTCTTTCTTCCTCTCGTACTTCCTCTAATTCAATGTTTTTTGTTGGTTTCAAACTTCTTCGAGTTCTACTTTTCTCCCTCTGATTCCTTTGGAAACAAATCCCTTTTCAAGGAATACACCATTTTTGGCAGATGGAGTAGTATCCCCTAGTTTCTTTGGGATATCCAATAAAATAACATTTATCTAATTTTGGTCCATTGTTTTCAACAAATATTTTTTTGACATAAGCTTCACATCCCCAAATCTTCATAAAAGACACATCAGGATGTTTCCCATACCATAACTCATATGGTGTCTTTTGAACTGATTTAGATGGTACATGATTTAGTATAAACACTAAAGTTTCAAGAGCATAACCCCAGAAGGAAGTTGGAAGATCATCAAAACTCATCATTGATCACAACATATCTAGTAATATGTGATTCCTTCTTTTTGATACAATATTATGTTGTGGTGTTCCAGGGGGAGTCCATTATGATACAATACCAAAATATCATAGAAGGTACTCAAACTCTTGTCTTAAGTATTCTCCACCTTGATTAGGACAAAGTGCTTTAATACTTTTTCCAAGTTGGTTCTATACTTCATTTGTGAAATCCTTAGAATTTTCAAGAGTTTCTGATTTATGTTTCATCAAGTAAACATAACCATATCTACTGAAGTCATCAGTGAAGGTAATGAAGTATGGACACCCACCTCTACCATTTGTTCTAAAAGGGCCACACACATCAATATGTATGAGTCCTAATAGATCAATAGCCCTCTCACTAGTACCAGTGATGGAAGTCTTTGTTATCTTGCCAAACAAACAAGCCTCACATGACTCTATTGATTTAGAAATCAAAAGAGTTTAGATATCTATATTTATGGAGTCTGGAGATGTGATTCTCATTGATGTGCCCAAGACAACAATGATAAGGATATGTTTGGTTTGAGCTGTTGTGTTTCAACCTTTTGGTATTTATGTTATAAACATTTGTATTATGATATAATAAATAAGGGCCATAAGATGTTGGGGAACGGTCATAAAAGATCTCATCTTTTAAAATAGAATATTGAACATTCATTATATGAAATTCATATCCTTCCTTATCCATACAAGATACATAAATAATGTTTCTATTTGTAGCAGGTACGAATATCATTTCTTTAACTCTATTGCAAGCCCTATGGGTAGACATAAATCATAGGTTCCAACTACAGTGGCAACAACTCTTGCTCCATTTGCAACATGAAGTTCAACCACGTCCTTTCGTAAAGGCTTACTTCTTTTCAGATCCTGCATATATGAACATATGTGAGATCTACATCCAGTATACAGTTTGTGAGATAAAGAAGTAGATAAATTATCTCAATAATGTGTATACTTGAAATGGAGATCTACATCCCTCCTTCTTCCTCGGTTCCTCCAGATAGAGAGGGTAATTTCTCTTCTAATGTCTAGGCTGGTGAAAGTGGTGACAATTGCTTCCCTTAGTAACCCCTCCTTTTGGCTTCAGTGTAGAAGAATTAGGCTTTTGGCTAGCTTTAGAACTCTTCTTAGCTTTTCCTTTGCCCTTAGACTTCCCCTTTCTTCTGATGATCATCATCACAGACTTGGGATTTATCTTTATTCATTTATGCCTCAACTATTCTCAACATGCCATGCAATTCTGACAATGTCTTGTCAACATTGTTCATGTTGTACTTAATGAAAAACTGGCTATATGACTCTGGAACACATCTCTGGCCAGCTCTTGACCCAAAGGAAATCCTAATATAGCAAGGTTCTCAACATACCCAATAAGTTGAGTACATGGGAACGTACTGAATCTCCTTCTGGTATGATATAATTGAGCAATGCCTTAGAGACATCATATCTCTCTTGTCTTGCATGGTCTTGGTACATGGTCTTAAGATGTGTGATCATCTCAAAAACATCCATGTTCTCATGATGTCTCTAAAAGTCATAGTTCATTGAGCTTAGCATCATGAACTTGATATCCATGATGCCTTCAGAGTGCTTCTTGTAAGCATCCCTATCAACCCTAGGCGTAGTGGGAGTAGGTTCATTTGGTTCTGGTGTTTATAGGACATAGAGCTTTTTCGCTTGTGTGAGAACAATTCTCAACATACTAAACCTGCCATGGAAATTATTCCCATTTAACTTGTCCTTCTCAAGGACCGATTTACAAGGAAAACATATTGTTCGTCTCCGTTTGATTCTACAATATAAAATTGCAAGTTGTCAACATTTTGATTTGATTTGACTAAACAAAATTTGATGATGTTTAATTAGGCCTTTAATTAGTTATCACTCTCACTATTTTGTTCAAATTGATAACCCTCACGTATCAATTTGAAAGATTGTTACGTACAACCTTCTAGTGATCCAAGATCCAAAACAATTAAGTTAATACCCAACCAACACTGGCACTCATAACCAATTATTAAGGTAGGCAACATTTTCCAATTGCATCTCATGCAATTCTTGGATAGATGCTATGCACAACTCCTTGTCATAGTTCATCTGCATGCTTCTAGGCACTTACTACATTATTCTCACCTAATTGTCCTGAACCATAAGACAACATGATAGAATATGCACCTTGCTAGGACATACCCGCATATCTACCATCACACTTCCACAAGATACACAGTGCACCACACTAGGGTGTGCCCATGCTTTCGTCAATCAAAATTTTCATGTGTGTCTCTTATTGGAAAGAATCTAAGAATTAATATTATATTTGAGGGATTTTATATAAATACATATACATATCCAATCACCACATATTTATAGTACATATCATTTACATGATATAACCACAACATAAGTAATGGTTATGGCCATTCTATTGTAATTCCTTGCAGCCACGAGGAATTACTACCACCTAAGGTCTAAATCATATGTAGCAACCTGTTGTGGATGACGTTCTATGATGAACCTGTCTAGGATGGTCACTTCAAATCTTGAATCAGTTGGTTGGCCTCTTGGTCGGTATTTGGTTGCTCGAATTGGTCATCTGGCCTCTAGTCCTTGCGATATATGGACTCCTCCAGCCATCGGTTGGGCCACCAGCCAATTAGTGGGCTCCTCCTATCATCGCCTTCTTAGTCATCCAGTAGATTGGTTTATTTCCTAAACTGATCGGTTCAACTCCTAAACTGATGGGTTCGCCTGATGAGCCAGTCGGCTTGCTTGGTGCAAAAAGCCTTATTTGCCATAACAAGAATTAAAAGATATCTAAACAGTATATTATAAATGTGAAACCTCAAGTGACATTCCAGGGGATCATAGGGAGGAAATAATTAATACTTTTACATATAAAAGAAGAGAGAGGCTCAATATCCAAACTGAGAAATAAACAAGAACACCAACAATCCACCATGAAGAAAAGGTCTAGGGGTATAGGCCATAACCATGCTACCAATAACCATCAAAAATATTTTAAGGTGACACATATCAGTTGCATATATATCATATCATATATATATTGGGATTGTTTATGGTATCTAATCGGATATGCACATTAGTCAGATTAATTATTCACATGTTATGAAATATATAAATGATAAAACTAAATATGATCATATCAATTAAATACCAAAACGTAGTAAATTGACATGGCTCTGATACCATTGTAAGGAAATATGGCATCAAGTAAGGCAAGATTACAAAAAAATTACTTGCCATATTTCCTAAAGACACTAGATCACGTCAATAACTATGCAATGGAAAGGATGGTTGTGAGGTTATACCTGGTCCTGGAGCAAGTCCAACGACAATTCCCTTATAGTAGTGTGCATCTTTCTTCAAGTTGCACCTTGATGTTTGTTTTCAGAGGCCTCCTAGTCTGGCACCTTGAATGACGGTTGACGTCATCTAACTAGTGGCAAGAAATGGCCTCCTCCATCTACAGTAGTCCACACGGAGCACCAGGAACTCTTGTCATTCTTGTGGAATGGACATGAAGGAGTTATCCCTTCTACTCAATGTGCTAGTGTCGACTTGCTCTCACAATTGTATCTCCCTTGTTGTTCCTCCCTTTTTCATGTATAACTTGCTCGAGTTCTCTTGGTTATCACAATCAGAGAAGACAATAATTGTCAGATCTTATTGTTATGTATGGGAAACCCCAATACCCCTTTATTTATAGGAGGGTCAGGGTCAGGGTTTCCAGTCGGTCTGGGCATCAAAGAGAAAGAATTCACAAATTTTTTGGAATCTCTGAATGGTGAACCAGTCACATTTCATGTACCAATCAGTTTAGGTGTGAACTGATCGGTTCATCTCATGAACTAGTTGGTTCAGTATCCTTCCTCTTTTGAATGAATGCACGATTAATGCAAAACATGATATCAACACCAATCCTTGATCCAATCAAATCTACCATTTGAATCAGATGGTTCATCACATTAACCATTCATTTGGGACCATGAATCGGTCAACTCACTTAGTGAACTAGTCAATTAATACCCTATTTTAGGCATTGTTTAACCAATGTCATTGCTAATTGACCTGGCACTCTGACTAATTGGTTCAATACTTGAACCGGTCAGTTTAGAGTCCATTCAGTCAATTTTCTACCAGTGTTATTTAATTAAAATACCTAAATTGTAACGACCCCACCTCCCAATAACCCCCAATTAAGGAAGACCAAGAAGTCAGAGCCGCTATCCCAAAACGGGATTAGTGGTTTTGCAAAAGATCAACAATAATTAATAAATTCTACAACAACTAAGGGTTAAAATGGAATAAATTTTTTCTTTTCTCATACCTTGCAAAATATAGGAGTGAGGGACTGTACCCCATATAACATCTATCTATCTATAATACTCCAATCTTTATTAAGATTTATTCCATCATTATCACTTTAAAAGAATATCCATTTTCTTGATAAACCTAAAATGCCGACAAACAAAATGACGGTCAGTATAACAAATTATACTGATATGTGGGGGAACCAATAATCGAGATTTAATTGTAACAATATATTGCAAGAAATTTTGATTTAACAAAACAAACTTTACACTTTATACATGACTACTCAATCCTTACATACCCTAGCCTCTGTGTTGTCCCTGCAGTGGACATGGATACTACCTCTCATATGGTAGATCTCAACTAACCCCCATGATCCTACCTTACAGATATATCAATACATAGGGTCATGGAGTCGTATGGTCCTATCCAAGGGTAGACCAATACATCAACTCATGATAACCTGATGATCCTACCTTGTGGGTAGACTATGTACTAGGTCATCTATCTCATCATCATCAGAGCTACATAGGAGGACCATGATCTGAGCTAGTCATGCACATATTATTATGGTGATAGTCGTAGTCACTTTATAGTTGCATGAAATAAAAGTCAATCAAGCAATTATTCCAAAGCAACCATTAAAAACCTTGGGAATCATCAGGAAACTAAAGCGATTTAACCATAAGCGTAACCACATACCTATTTTGAAGTTTTCAAAGAAGCAATTTATCCAAATCCAACTTAGATGTCCAAACAAGCAAGACAGGCAACCAATCAAGTAAACTTTGATCCTAAAAGCATGTATACTGTCTAATTATCACAAACATATCCCAAACAACTCTTTATTTACTTGGGACACCATTATAAGGTTTCTAAGTCTTATTAGGATTCATTAGGGTTTCTTAGATCAATTTCCTAAACTTTATCCCTTTTAGGTCAACAAACCCTAAAATACTTTTTCTACTCATATAAACCCTAATTGCTCAAATTATCTATATTCAGGATCCTTTATTCTCAAATTGGCTTTAGAACATAATATCTCTATCTTATTTATGGATTTTCACAATTAAAACCATTAAAAGTCCTAATTATCAAAATTAGGGTTTCTAATCCATTACTGCATATTCATGTACATGGAACCCTAAATTAAGCCAATTATGCATAAAGATCATCTTTTTAGATCAAATATTCATTTTATTAACAATAGGTTATCCAAAGAACATTATTAAGTTCACTAATCATCAAAACTTAGGGTTTTCCATTAACAACACCATTAAAGGTGACAACTTTATATACTTTTAGAATTGCAAGAGGAATTAGGCTTCAATTGTATTTTATTAGATTCCTCTAATTTTTTTGAGCAAGATCCATAAAATTTATTGCCATCTGAGTTACCAATAAATAGATAGGCTTTTCTCAAGAGAATTACCTTTAGGCCAATGGCAAAGTGCCATGTCATCCTTTTCTTTTTTCCTTTTCCCAAGTATTTATTTTCTCGGCTCACAGATCCCTTGCTTGGGTTTGCCTAGACCATAACCCAGATCCGATCCACACACACTCGTCTCCCTCACGAACTCCCGACACAGAGACTCTGTTTCTACGACAAAACATAGTACCCCACAACCCGCTTGCAGAAACAACGTCGGTGAGACTGCCTTCTAAGGACCTTAGAGCATCTGGCGGAATCAACACGGTTCCCAGAAAGTCCTTGGTCCTTGATAGGCACCCACAACGATCATGGATCATGCGCCTGTAAGCTAGCGTGGACAAAGAGCAAAGAGGCAGGAAATGAAATAGCGGGCAAGGCAGTGCTCTCTGCCTAATTGGGGGTCGCGATCCCTCTCGCTCGCCTCTTAGTTGGGGGTAGTACGCCTTATATAGGCAGAGGGGGAAAGAACTAGGGGTGTTACTACCGCCCCAGAATCCTGATGAGGATGGGAATTGGGTTTTCCCAAAGACGCCACGAAAGCTTCCAAATTAGGGTTTGTTAGATTCGTCTTATCCTCCCGAAACCAAAGGAAAAAAGAATCGAGGCAAACAATGGACTCTAGAGAGAGATCGAGGTTGTAGATGATTCACATCCACTGTTCCTATTTCCTATTTTAGAGAGAGCTAGGTGACGAATTGTCCTCCATTGATCTACTAATCGACCATCCTGATTATTCACGACATTCCTTATCCAAAAATATATCCTGGATATATTGCGACATTTAATGGAAATAACTCCACTTTAGGGATTCTTACAAAAATCATATCTCCCAAACCACATGTCCAATTAATACCAAATTTTAAAGGTAAGTCCTTGATGACTTAATCTACTTGTGTACCAAGTTTGGGACTTAAATACAATAGTATGAGAGACGTTTCTTCATAAGCAAGTTATCACTTAGTAAAGCATATTTATGCATATTCTCTCTCTTACTCTTTTATATCATTTATTTGGATTCCTTTTACCATTAAAAATCTTGTGAATTCGAAATATCATCCATGATGAATCAATCACACATATCTCCACATATTTCTCATATTTTCCTCATTATCTCCAATTTCCTTCTTAATAATGCATTATTTGATTTCTTCTTTTTCTTTTAAACATATTGGACTCATTAATATATTATGATCCATGAAATCACATGCACAAATGAAATATTTCCAAGGAAATCCATTCAATACATATAATTCATAAAATTCCCATAAGCATATATTTATTGGGGAAATTGAATTTCCAACCATATGAACCCAAAAATTGGGGTTGTAACATCCTTCCCCTCTTATAAGAATTTTTCCCCCAAAATTCCACCAAACATACAAACAATTCAATATAAGACTTTCCTATGTCCATCATTGGCCCCCATGTGGCTTCATCCTCTCCATGGTGCTTCCAAAGAACCTTTATCATCTTCTATTCTTTACTCCTGAGCTCTCTCTCTCACCTTGGTATCTTATACCCTCATAGGTGACTCAGGGTAAGTTTCCTCCCTTGGAGTTCAATAGGTTCAATGCTCAGTACATGGCTCGGGTACCTCACATAGTGCTCTAGATTGGACACATGGAACACATCATACATCATATTATCCTGATGGGTAAGGCTAAACATAAAAAACTCCACCAATCCATCTCAAATGGACCCATGTATCGGGGACTCAACTTTCCTTAGCTATAGCTCAGAGGGGTCGGGTCTTCATATCATATGTTCACCCATAGTGAACTGCATGTCAGTCTGCTCTGCATCAGCTCACGACTCAAGTCAATCTTGGTCTTTCTCAACCATTTCTCGATCAAAGCGACATCATTTGCATACATTGTGGTCTTACTCCAACCTTCACAAGGTCCTTTCACTGACATCATCTGAGTGAAGTGGTGACCAACACATCCTTCCTTATGTAGCTTCATACAATCCTGATACTGGCTATCGTGGCTATCACAACAAGAAAACTCTACTAGGGGAAGGAACTACTCTTATATATCACCCTGAATGAGCACACATGCTCTCATCAGACCTTCTAGATGTACATCAGTCAGGGGTGATATGGTGTACTCATCTTCAATCTAGCATCAAGTTCTTCTTACATCTACTTCCACCACATGGAAGTGAACTTGAGGTCATGCTCAAGATATTGAACTCTGATCACGGTGTAGTTGAACTATCTCTCTCTCTCATATATAGTTCAACCAAAACTGTCATAATGACAGTGCTGTCTCTTAGGCAAGGGATTAAGTCAACTCGGTAAGGCGATCTACCATAACGCATATTGCATCCTGACCTCTCTTGGTCCATGGGAGACTCACCTCAACATCTATGGTGAGCTACTCTTATTCCCTCTTGGGGACTCTTCACTATCCGTAGCAATTCAATGGGTTACTAGTGTCACCTCTTAGCATGCATGGCGACAAGCCACATGCACTCTATATACTTCTTCATCTCAGGTACTCAAAGTACACTTTTATTATCTTAGTAGTACCATGGTATATGCCAGACTTATAATCATGATCTCATGTATGTCATGATTCCTCAAGGTCAACTCCTCAGGAACCCTAAAACACTCTAGTAGCGAGTTTCATCACCTTCTTTTCCGGAGAGGTGTATTTGAGGTTCTTAAAACCATCCTTTTATCTCATCAAGCTCCAGGCTGGCTAACCAAGCAACCACTAACTTGACCAACGAGTCTCGTTGTATTTGAGTGTTAGCCCTACAAGTCTCACAAACTTAGGGTTCACCTAACAACCTCTTCTAGCCTCTCTACCGACTAAACAAGATGGTTGTGTCTCAACTAAGAGCACCTGTTACCACATTAATTCCTTATGTGCTAGATGATGGTGAAATCATAAACCTTCATATACTCCACTCATCACCCTCATCTCAAGTTTAAGTCTAACTGAATCAAGAAAACTTCAAGCTCATCATCTCGATTACCATACCCAAGATGCAACTCTTAGGATCCAAACTGCTCTTGACAAGAACATCCTCATATCATGATTACCATTGTTCTCTTTGTGTTTCCAAACCACATATTCAACATACTCTCAAAAGGTGTGGTACTTCCTCAAACATAGTAGAAAGGGTTTCAACTCATATCACCTTTATCCTCAGTGTGGCATGCATTTTGTCCTATCTCTCAAACCCATAACAAGATGAAATAAGCATTTGGCTGCAGTCCAAATACAGAGTTCAACCTATTCCAAGAGTAGAGATGGTGCATCACACATCGCCATCACACTTTCCAATCTAAGTTGAAACGTACATCACATGTCTCCACACCATGAACATCTCCATTATGGGTCTACACCCATGGGAAGACTATCCCCATCACCTCTGGATCTTAACATATCTATCATGCACAATCCTTAGTCATTACCTCAAGGCATCTAGGGTGCCAACACTTTTAGAGTGATCTGACCCTTATGCATATAGGGAGTGCCTCTCACATTTACCCCTTAGGCCCCATGAACTCATGAAGGTGGCCAGCCTCATAACCCATGAGCCTCAGGTAAAGGTAGCTATTACCTCTTGACCCTATGGTGTTCTGCATTCAAGGAACATACAACTCCTACTCCCATCAGTCTTATCCCTTCCCGACCTTGGTATTGACATAGGATTTCATCAAACCTGAATCCTTGCCCGGATCTTCATCATCCCTCTGGACACTCATGGTAAAACTTATATTCCTTCATGGGAATTATGGTGACCTACCTATCTTGGTCTGGCCCATACATGTTACCTCCATGGAAATATATCCTCATGCCCCATAGAGATTGTCACACATGGGTCTATAGATTCATGTTCATACTATGTGCTCCTACACTTAGCTCATCAAGCTCTTATAAGTGACCTCTTAAGGTTATCTCAAACATAAACAAGAGTTGGTTCTCACCCTACATAAATGGTTCCTTCCCAGGATGGAGAAAACTATCTCTTGATAGTAACAAAGGTCACAAACATCCTTACTTCCAAGGTTTACATCATCATGTGCACATGTTACTACTACTTCCCCTCTTAGGTCTAGGAACCCTAGGTTCACCTTCTTATGCATCAATTGTCTTACTGCATGCTCAACCGATCAACCATGAACTGAATCTATACCAGATAGAGCATGAACATCCTAACACTTCCACGTGAACACCTTTCAGAGTCCTACACAAGGAAAACCAACTGGGTGCGAGGCCTCACAACTTATTGTCATACCTCTTCTGGATCTATGGAACTCTCCTTCCTACACCTAAAAGGTAGGAACTTTCACTTAGACTCTTCCTCTCTTATAGGGTTTGGTTCCTCTAAGGTATCAAAGGTACGATAAGCCTCCAATGATCATGTATGAGGCAACCACACACATCTAATATAGCATCCATATCATACCTAACTTCTCACGATTCCTCACATCTTGGAGTCAAGGTCACCAACCTTTTTCATTGAGTCTCACTCTTTCTCTCTAGATATAACCCTACAACTGATCCTACCACTGGAGGTTCTTTCTCTGAAGAAGGTGGTTCAAGCTCTTAAGGTTACATGTCTACACCTACCTGGGTGAAAAGCATGATCCAAAATCTATGTCTGTCCAAGATTATCCAAAGCTATGCGTTCTCATCTCATGAACATCAGTCATAACCCTTCGGGTCTAGGTCTAAAACCTACTGTCATCCCTGCTTACATTCTCTTTTATGTAAGTGCATGCCTCTTCTTTACTCATATACAACTGTTAGGGTTCTTATATGGTTACCGCTATCCTCCTCAATGAGGGTGCTATCCCTCACCCTAATAGGCACGACCCTCCCAAGGTCAGGTCACCACGAGGCACTAGGGTCAAACTACACATGGTTCATGTTTCTCATGGATACTCAAAACCCCTTCACCACATGCACGCCTAACCCACATACATGTATGCATGGTCAACTATGATATCCAGCTCATCGTGTCTTCTCTTTCTCTAACTACCACTTAGGGTTAGGGTTAGCATCATCCTCAGAGGATGCGTTAGGTCTCTTCCTCTTCCTGGGGCATCTGCCTCCAAGGCTAACTCTCTCCTCATCCTCCTACAAGAAGGTCTAACTGCATATCTCTCCTGAGGTCATGACAAGACACGTAATGCAACCTTAAGCATGTAAGTAATCTTTAGTTTACACTTAAAATATTAAACTTATGTCCATGACATCTTATTTACATACTTTTCATTATTTGGTGGAGGATTCCTTAATCCATATTACTCTTATCCCAAACACAAGAAAGTGGTGGAGAGAGAGAATACCCTAAGAACTTAATATTTCTACAGAAATAAGAGGTAGAGAAGAGACGAAATTAGATGAGAAGACCTAGAGGTATCTTATTTCGAGTCAAATCCTTCGATTTTGTCCAGGCAGTCACATAGACCTGGGAGTCCTCGTAGACCGGCTAGCGGGGCGGATGAAAATATTTCCAGCCCCCCAGATCGTGATCCTTTTCTAGACACTTCCATCATTCGAAAATCCTCTAATAACTCCCTTGGGCTCTAAAGTGTTTGTAAAATTTAATAATTATTAGAGATTAAATGGAAAACCATGGATCTGATGCCAAATGTAATGACCCTGCCTCCCTGTAACCCCCAATTAAGGAAGACCAAGAAGTCAGAGGTGTTATCCCAAAACAAGATCAATGGTTTTACAAATAATCAACAATAATTAATAAATTCTACAACAACTAAGCTTTAAAATGGAACAAAATTTTTATTTTCTCATATCTTGCAAAATATAGGAGTGAGGGACTGTACCCCATATAACATCTATCTATCTAAAATCCTCCAATCTTTATCAAGCTTTATTCCATCATTGTCACTTTAAAGGAATATCCATTTTCTTGATAAACCTAAAACAATAACAAACAAAATGATGGCCGATATAACGAATTATACTGATAAGTGGGGGAACCGATAATTGAGCATTTAATTACAACAACATATTGCAAGCAATTATGATTTAATAAAACAAACTTTACACTTTATACATGACTACTCAATCCTTATATACCCTAGCCTCTGTTCTGTCCCTGCAGTGGACATGAATACTACCTCTTATATGGTAGATCTCAACTAACCCCCATGATCCTACCTTACAGGTAGATCAATACATAGGGTCATAGAGTCGTATGGTCCTACCCAAGGGTAGACCAACATATTGATTCATGATAACCTGATGATCCTACATCGCGGGTAGACCATGTACTAGGTCATCTATCTCGTCATCATCAAAGCTACAGAGAAGGACCAGGATCTGAGCTAGTCATGCACATATAAATATGGTGATAGTCGTAGTCACTTTATATTTGAATGAAATAAAAGTCAATCAAGTAATTATTCCAAAGCAACCGTTAAAAACCTCGGGAATTTCTAGGAAACTAAAGCGATTTAACCATAAGCATAACCACATACCTATTTTGAAGATCTCAAAGAAGCAGTTTATCCATATCCAACTTAGATGTCCAAACAAGCAAGACAAGCAACCAATCAAGCAAACTTTGATCCTGAAAGCATGTATAATGTCTAATTGTCACAAACATATGCCAAACAACTCTTTATTGACTTGGGACACCTTTCCAAAGTTTCTAAGTTTTATTAGGATTCATTAGGGTTTCTTAGATCAATTTCTCAAAGTTTAGCCCTTTTAGGTCAACAAATCCTAAAATACCTTTTCTACTAATATAAACCCTAATTGCTCAAATTATCTATATTAAGGATCCTTTATTCTCAAATTGGCTTTAGAACATAATATCTCTGTCTTATTTATGGATTTTCACAATTAAAACCATTAAAAGTCCTAATTATCAAAATTAGGGTTTCTAATCCATTAATGCATATTCATGTACATGGAACCCTAAATTAAGCCAATTATGCATAAAGATCATCTTTTTAGATCTAAATATTTATTTTATTAATAATAGGTTATCCTAAGAACATTATTAAGTTCACTAATCATCAAAACTTAGGGTTTTCCATTAATAACACTATTAAAGGTGACAACTTTATATACTTTTCGAATTGCAAGAGGAATTAGGCTTCAATTGTATTTTTATTAGATTACTTTTATTTTTCTGAGCAAGATCCATACATTATTTATTGCCATCTGAGTTACCAATAAATAGATAGGCTTTTCTCAAGAGAATAACCTTTAGGCCAATGGCAAAGCGCCACGTAATCCTTTTCATTTTTCCTTTTCCCGGCTATTTCTTTTCTCGGCTCACAGATCCCTTGCTTGGGTCCGCCTAGACCGGAACCTGGATCCGATCCACACACACTCGTCTCCCTCACGAACTCCCAATGCAGAGACTCTATTTCTACAGCAAAACAGAGTACCCCGCAGCCCGCTTGCAGAGACAACGTCGGTGAGGCTGCTGATCTTCTGAGGACCTCAGAGCATCTGACGGAATCACCACGGTTCCCAGAAAGTCCTTGGTCCTCGATAGGCACCCAACAATGATCATGGATCGTGCACCTATAAGCTAGCGTGGATGAAGAGTAAATAGGCATGAAATGAAATAGCGGGCAAGGTAGTTCCCTCCGCCTAGTTGGGGGTCGCGATCCCTCTCGCTCACCTCTCAGTTGGGGGTAGTACGCCTTATATAGGTAGAGGGGGCGAGAACTAGGGGTGTTACTACCGCCCCAAAATCCTAATGAGGATGGGAATTGGGTATTTCCCAAAGATGCCATGAAAGCTTCCCAATTAGGGTTCGCTAGATTCGTCTGATCCTCCCGAAACCAAAGGAAAAAGAATCGGGGCAAACGATAGACTCTATAGAGAGATCGAGGTTGTATATGATTTGCATCCACTATTCTTGTTTCCTATTTCAACGAGAGCTAGGGGACGACTTGTCCTCCATTGATCTGCTGATCGACGGTCCTGATTATTCACGTCATTCCTTATCCGAAAATATATCCTGGATATATTGTGACATTTATTGGAAATCCCTCCACTTTAGAGATTCTTACAAAAATCATATCTCCCAAACCACATGTCCAATTAATACCAAATTTTATAGAATCCTTGATGACTTAATCTACTTGTGTACCAGGTTTGGGACTTAAATACAAAAGTATGAAAGACGTTTCTTCATAAGCAAGTTATCACTTATTAAAGCATATTTTATGCATATTCTCTCTCACTTACTCTTTTATATCATTATTTGGATTCCTTTTACCATTAAAAATCTTGTGAATTCAAAATCTCATCCATGATGAATCAATCACACATATTTCCACATATTTCTCATATTTTTCTCATTATCTCCAATATCCTTCTTAATACTGCATTGTTTAATTTCTTCTTTTTCTTTTAAACATATTGGACTCATTAATATATTATGATCCACGAAATCACATGCACAAATGAAATATTGCCAAGGAAATCCATTCAATACATATAATTCATACAATTCCCATAATCATACATTTATTGGGGAATTTCCATTTCCAACCATATGAACCCAAAAATTGTGGTTGTAACATAAGTACATTTAGCAGTCAAGTTATACATCATTTATGAATAAAATACTATTCCAAGGGCATCCTATGTGATAGACCCTATAGGTTCCAAGTTATGTTGGTAGTGAATGTTCGTAACCGATTTATGATATAACAAGCAATTATTGATGTTTAGCAAGACATCATTGCTTCCCAAGTAATTAGAAAGTTGGAGAAATTTTTTAACCTATTGTCTGTGATTGGTGTTACAATGATTGAGTGGTTCCTTTGTCTCTGATATCTAAATTGAATTCAAGGCATGGAACGTTCAATCCACATTCCATAAACTAGAGAAGACTGTCTGACATATATTTGAACTCAACATCATATATTAATTCACATGTGCATGGGCATTCTTTTCACAATCTCACTTATTAAGTGACTTGGATATCAAACTCCTATAGGAGAGACAAATCCCATCTACATCACTCAAAGTCATCCCCATGTGTCACAATGCACCTGAGCACTGCCTTTATGGCAACCCTTATTCAAGATCACAATGGATGATGTCAAAGTGCATAGAATGACATGTGATGAGTGTAGTGATTTCATGTCTAAGAACCACAATAACCAGCATCACTATGAGAGATGATTATGACTATCACTCAATGGTTCCATGTATCTCTCTCAAGGAGGGTCTATCTGATACATGGTTCTCTAACAACTATCTATGTGTATGGTTTGATATCACATATTATGACTTAATGAGATTCTATCATCAACCGACACACAATCTAGTCTTATGTGTTATTGTTATCTATTAGACTTACACAATAACATCCGACTAAGGACATAACAAGAATGTATATTCTCTTAACATCCGTATGATCTCATTACTTAGGTCCTCAACATGAAGAAATATGTCATTGAGCAATGGCATTCTTTCGACATTTATTATGTTACATCATTTATCTGATAGCTGAATAAAACAAAATGAATTGGAAGATTTTCTTTATTACTAATCAAATCATTTACAAGATATGCCATTAAGATCATCATATGATTGGCTCAATGGGAATACATATTGACATGTTAATGGTATAGAATGATGTTGGGCATGTCAGTATGTACAATAATATTGGATAATATAACATCATATTCATGAATAAGATTTTCTCCTTACTGACTATTTATATTTAAATTGTTCGTGGTGATAAAATCACTTATAAAGAGACTATGGATATTTTGTTTTTTGAGAGTTAAAAATTTGCAATGAATCAATTTTGGTAGGTTTATTAGAAAGAAAGGAGGTTATCCAAATAATTTATGAAGGTATTACTGATAGGGTTGAAATGTAGGGGGTCCTCTACGTCTAAGGAATTAATTTCATGGTATATGCTATCAAATTTTTTGTTTAGGTGACTGTATATGGTCTTGGATCAAGCTTTAGGAAATCATAAAAACTTTAAGATTGAGGTTTAGGTTAATCATTAATTGGGTTATCCATGTCTGTAATGGAGTTGGACCAAATTTAGGTAGTGATTAGATTAAAAGATAGATGTGTGGTACATAAGAATATAAAGTAGAAAGGTTTGTATCCCAAAAATAATAGGTTTCGGGTCTGATATGATTGGCTTGTAATTAGATATAATTTTTGGATACAAGCTCATGAAAGAAAAGGGAAAGAAACTAAAAATGAATATGTCAAGTTTTACGTGAAGAGGTATGCCCCTGTTATCATTCGATGTATATGAATAGTTAGATTGGTTAGCTGATGAAGTCATCTGTATTAATGACATCATTAAACACATCGATGTGTGGACTAATGATGTTATCATACAGAGACATGTCATGAATGAAACACTTAATATTTAAATCTCCATCAATAAGCCAAGGTGAGGCAGAACTAAATGATCATAATTCTTGGAGGAATATAGATTTGTTGGATGATGGTTCACCATATAGATAGGTAATGGTACATGTATTATGTAAAGAGAGAATCAGGAAGGGAATACTATTAGACTTTATTAAAATGAAGTGATATTGTGGGATATATGCCCTATATACATCCAATATTAAGACAATGACTAAGGTTGCTTGATGGAATTTGGAGCCAGGAGTAGATCCAGAGGCCACCTGTAGAATGTATTTTATAGTATGAGAGGAGTGTTTAATCTATTATATAATTAAAATATATATTCTATGAACATTAATATAGTGTATAAGCGATCTTTTCCTATTGCCAGCAGCTAACACATTATATTCCAAGAGAAAACAATCATTATTATATACAAGTAAACATAATGAGTAGGGGAAGGAAGAATAACCATATATATTTAAAGCACCAAACAACTTGTTGATATCCTATATATCGAAATTATTTGGGCATAATAGGTCATATAAATGTGTTCAAGAATATCCAATTTACCTGAGTCGTTTGTAAAACATAAGTCAATGCTTACATAAAATTCTAGGAAATCTTCTATGTTTGGTGAACTGAGGTAGTTCTTGGGGGATCCAAGGGAGAATATGAAATGTTATCAGTGGGTGTTGGAGAGTCCTACTTACAGATGGAGAAAATGGTTGTAGGGTTTTTATATTAAAAGGAGTAGGGATTACAAATGCAATCAAATTGCAGTTTAGGTAGAGGTGATGCAAACCTAGAGTCAGCGAGGAGAGAACATGTAAGTTGATCATCATATCATTTATAGAAACATTTGGTATAGACATCATGTCTTTATCACCATCAAGAGATGAGGAGATGATATCATTTTTTATGTTGGCAACATGAAATTTATAGACTAGTATAAGCTAATAGATTATTTCAGAGATAATGGGGTGATACAAATGTCTCATGATGTTTGGAATGAAGAATCAAATGATGGAGAGTTAACTATGTTTATGATACTTAAAGATGGGAATCTAACCCACATATCCTCAATTATATGAACACAAAATGTGAGGGCCAATCCCATTGATCAAACCCCTAATGATTGTTAGGAAAGTCTTTAAATGAAACCGAACTTAAAACTAGAAATCATAAAAACCCCAAATAAAAATAAATAATCAAAATAGGCAAACTCCATATAGATCCAAATATGAAAACTATTCAAAAAATCTCACATGAATTTATTTAGAATATTGATACATATCATAAGAATCATACTCAAGAGAAGTCTTGATAGAGAACCAAATCAAATCTTCTTTATGAATATCATCGTATGAAGTGACAAGAAGATCCAATCATGAAGATGCAGCAACATATGAGTTCCAAACCAACTCATGACTTATAATCATACAGAAGCAGGAAGGAGAATACCTTATCATATACATTAACAACAAATATCCCAACAGTCAAGAAAGTGAGAGCACTTGGAACTTTATACATAACTATCTTGATACTTCATATATCTTTATCATCCCATCCTTTCTGATGTGCCAATATACCTAAAACATCATGGGAGAACCATGTGAGACTCATAAAGAGTCCCAAAGAGAGGATATTCCTTCTAAGATTTAAATATTCATATGAACCACATTAAGTGAACTATGGGAAGAAAGAAATATACTTATTATTTAGTTCAGATTCCAATCATCCATCCTATCTTATAATTTAGAACAAAATGATAATAAATGTATAGGTCCTTAAGATAATTTCAATAATATTCATATATCTCAACCACCTAAGTAGAAGGGATGTGACATAAATTACAATGTTTTTCACGATCAATATGAAAATCCTCCAAATATTATCAACATTATCATTTATAACCTACTGATCTATATAATATATAAGACTATGTACCTGGTTAATTTGGAGTGTATCATTCATATTACAAGATTATGATTGTGAAGTCCCTAAGACAACCATATAGATTCCTAGGATTATGGGTCACCATAGAAAACCCTATGTACTCCTTCAGAGTGAGGTATAAAGAGTAGTTAGTACATTGGAAAAAATTACTTGTAAGGGAGTAAAGGCCAACATGCAACATCAGGACCGTCCTAGGTATACGGGAAATGCCACCTATCATCATGGGTAGGACTACTTATACACATACACACTGACACACACACACACACAACGACACACACACACACACATATATATATATATGTATATATGTATATATATATATATATATATATATATATATATATATATATATATATATATATATATATATATATATATATATATATATATATATATAGAGAGAGAGAGAGAGAGAGAGAGAGAGAGAGAGAGAGAGGGCCAATCCTATGAGAGCCCCTCCTACTATGAGAGCATGAGATCCTATTACAAATTTATAAGTTTTTTTGCAAATCAACTATATCGATGTGGCAAGAAACATTGCCATTAGCTTCACACAAAACACTATCATGTTCAAACATTGTTTCCTCATCTATATATGCAATTACATGTATTGCATCTAACGGTCAACCCAAAATTCAATATGACGTTAAATACGTTTCTATTACCATTGGAAATCCTTAAGTCCGATGAACATAAAATTTTCGGGTGGGTAAATATAATGATATATTTTCAATCAATATGATTGGATAAACAAATAAATAATCATTTGGAGTTATTCAAAAGACTCTCATGCTCTCACCATCTTAGGGGTCTCATTGGATCATTTATATACACACACATATATATGTGTGTGTGTATGTGTATGTGTGTGGGTTCATTTGTTTCCTATGTGGCTAACTAAGATTTTGCAACCGTGCATCATAAAAAGTAAGTATATGGTCAAAAAAGTAACTACTCGAATAAAACTAACTATTTTGTTAAAAAAAGTAACGATTAGATTGAAAAGATAAAATTGGGAAGATTACGCAGTATTTTTTTTGGATAAAAGATGTAATTCTACATATGTAACAATTGTAACAATTATGCATGTAATATAACTATTTGGAAGGGAATGTAACCATGTATACATGTAAAGTAAAAAATTGCAGAAAAAGTAACTACTTCTAGAGAGGGTAGCTACCCATGGGAGAATTAAAGATAAACCCTATATATGTGTATATACATTGATCATATCATTGGACTTAAAATCATAAACATTGGTGATATGATCTCAATCACACTCATATCAAATATTAGTATATTGAGGAAACAAGCACCAATAATGTGTACATAATAGTATAGAAATCTCACCAACTTCTCACAACCCTTAGGCTGCTAGAAGGATAGGTGTTCCATTTCCCACCATCTAAATACTTGATTAAATTTGTACTTTATTACTTAGTCAAAATAATCATCTTTAGTGTCCATATCATATAATAAAATGCATCTGTCTTAGTTCAAATCAATTAGATATTTATATCTCTTCATTATCATGCAAAAGAAATATTAGAAGTAGGATAGAATTACACAATAAGTTGTATGGACATTCAGTTGAAAGAGATATATAATCACTGATAAACAAGATTATACATCTTTTCACATTCCATATTATCACTATTGATCCATACAACTTTAAACCTCACTATGTTGACTTAGAGATGTCCCTTGTCTTAACATTTGGGACACATGCCCCCTTTATGCCACATATATTCAACATTAGACTTAAAAAAAATAACATGATGTAATTCTCTTTCCACAATTCATATTTTTGATGCATATATAAATCACATAAGATAGGACATTATTTCATGTTTAAGATTCTCGTAATCATCAACTGTAATAAGGCATAATCATGTAACAAGACTAGCATTCACTACTCAAAGTCAGGTTTATTATGAAGGACTATTGTTTTGCATTTTAAGAAACATTCAACATAAAGGCATTTAAACACCATTACATCTCTGTTAGAAGGCATACAAATTCATTATAAGGTGTATGATCTCATTATAAAGAAAACTTTATCAAACACATGAGACAATATCATTTTGGACTTAAGCATTCTATAATATTTTGCATCATTATATTTTATTCTTATCCACCATGGACTAACTCCTTGGTCATTGGCCCTTTCCATCATCCCAATAATAGAACCCTATTATTTATCTCGAGGCATCAAGCCTACATGTATACACCATACCAAGTTACATATTCCAGTATTATATTTTATATCACAATTATCCAAGTCCATTACGATTTTAGAAATAGAAGAGAAGAAAATCATATGTTTTCATTGGAAGAGAAGAAGTATACCATTAAGAGTCAATCTTTCATGTAATGCTACCATCTTCTATATAAAAGCCCAAGATTGGCTAAAGTCCCCCCAAAACGCTTCATTCTTACTTTCTTAATTTGATCCTGTAATGAGTGTCATGTACATGTATATTCAGTTATATATCGATGTGTATATATATATATATGCATATATATGTGTGTATATATGTGTGTATATATATATATATACTTTTCTATACAGAATCTAACTGAAGTTAAGTGTAAGCATCTATTTACCTCTCAATTGCATACTATTGTGAGGGGGAAAAGTCATCTTTGGCCAAAATAAGGATAACTTATCAAAGGTTCCACATGAAATTAAAGGGTGTACAACTCATCATAATGCATTAGTAAACCATCATGCCAAAGTTCATAATTAAACTCCCTAAGTATGAGGAAAATATGCTTAGGACAATATTGTGCATAAAAGACACACTTTTAAGCATAAAAGTGCTATTTTTAGATTTCAAACTTAGGTTTCACTACATTTTAGAAACATAGAAGTTAGGAAATCATTCCAAATAGTAAAGATCTTGGAAATTTCCTGGATATCAATATGTTTGAAAAGTACAAAAATGGCATTTTAGGACATAAGCATGCCTTTTTTAAAATTTTGGACCATATAGTCTCAAGAGGGCATAGAATCAAAATAATGGAACATATTTATATCGTAAGGAATGATATAAATCATGATTATTTAACTATGCTACTAAACGGTCCATAAAAGTACCACTTTTAGGCATATAAAGCAATATCTAATCATTTTTATTATATTTAGGCTATGCATGCACATTCTAAAAGAGGGAGTGAGAAACCCACCTAGAAAATGTGTGAAAAGCACCTTCCCTTCAAGATCACATCTATATCAGCCTTCAAACATCACTAACAGTCCTATGAAAGCTTCACCAAGCTCCTTTTTTTCTAGATTTAGTCACAATATATTAGCCCTCATATATGGTCATTTGTATATTAGCCCTAATACTTTAAGGAATTACGAATTTAGGACAGACAAAGTGCTATTTAGCCAAATCAGGGTTTTTACTTCATAAATTGGTTTAGTATTCAATAATGATTGACAAGAAAGATTTGAGGTTAATATAGTTTAGGGGATCTAGAATAACCAAAGATTTCTTGTTGTTGGGAGAAAGGGTAGGGTTAGTGATTTGTGTGTGTGGGGGGGTGGAGGTTAATGTGGTTTTGATGTGGGTGGTGTGAGGACCACTTTGTGTTTGGGAATGCAAAATATTTTGAAAGATTCTATATAGGAAGAAGGAAATATACTTCATACTTGTTGACATCATATAGAGAATTGAGAATTTAGAGAAGCTTAAAGTTAGATATGGGCTAGGGTTTAGCAATCTCAACATATGGGAAGAGAGAGTCAGGGTTTTCAATATAATGTGGCAAACTAGGAAGGATTTAGGCCATGTGCCTATATCAACATATACATCTATGTCTCTCCTCATGGACTGCGTAATTAGTGGAGCATGTGAAGGAGAGAGATAGGTCAAATATCTTGTATAGTGTCAGGCTCAGGGGGTGTTGTGGTGTTTTTGTTACATGGATGGAGATCCTAGAGAATGAATCCTTGGGATGGATAGAGGACATGTGGGGTGGGGAGGTTGAAGAATATTTGTTTTCTGGGTATGTAATCAACCTATGAGAAAGGAGAAAAAGATAGTGAAGTTTCTTATGGTTAGTGGTGTTGTCTTTCATATATGTTAGTTGGGGTTGGGTTGTTTAATTTACTAGGAACGTATTTTAGTAATCAAGGAGGTGTTTGGAAGATGTAGTGTGATTGAGATGTTGGTATAGTGACATGTCAAGTTGGAAGAACAAGAGAGGGGTGTGAAGGGGCTTAAAAAGTGACAGTCGTGGATGTGTAAGGGAGGAGATATCATGTTTTCTATCATATGATAGAAAATCTTCTATATTATAATGACGTAATGGGTGTGTGGATATATCTCATGTGGGTTGAACTGTATGTGAATAGTGGGATGGGTTAGACAATGCGAATGAGGCTTAGGTAGTCATCTTGGTAGACTTATGTGTGTTAGAAGAGGTCAGAGTTAGGAAATAATGTGTCAAATTGGTTGGTGAATTGTTAGTGAGGTTTGTTCAGGACTTCAAAGATAGTAGACATGATAGGTAGTAAAAGAGTTTTGTTAACTTGAGACTATTTTGGGCAACAGTGATTGGGGTAGTCTAAATAGTCTGTCATTTATTTTTAATGAATCTTGGTATTTTTTTATATTTGTTGTTAATATTGTGAGTACCATGGTGTGGAACTTGAAGAATGCACATTCATAGGAGTTGCATCTAAAACATAAGAAACTACATTGACAACCACATAATTTGTGGCCTAGTACGCCATATCAGAAGTGAATCCATCGATTGTTTTTTGTTTTTCTTGGTTTGAAATATTTTTTCTTTTGAAGGGACCATGGACCAAAATAGGTATTGGGTTTGTCTTATAAACCATTTGGAATTTGTTACCACCAAAGTGTACAAAAATAAGAGGAGAAGGTATCAGAAGAGGTTGAAACTTTTGAGTAGGATTATACCTTTGTGTTGGAACACTTTATATGATGAAGCAAAATTTTTTATGTATCCTCATCTTCAGAAGTAGATATATCAATATACAATATTCACAATATATTTTCCTTTTAGATAAGTTATCTCTATGTTAGATGAACCAAGCGTGTGTGTTAGGTTTTTGAGAGGTTATAACTTAGGGGAGATCTAGTAGAAGATAAAGTCGATGTTCTAGAGTAGTGAGTAGGTTGTGGCCTAGTGTGGGTGACCAGGTCAATATGGGCAAAGAAGCCAACATCCAAAAACATGAAGTCATCTTCATTGTGTCATATATGATTATTCTGAAATCTTTCTTCATCTGAGGAGTTTGTGGTACATTCAAGCTACATGTTAATGAGGGATATGGGATGAAGTACCTAAAATGTAGTGGAGGATGGAAGATTTTATCTGCCTCATCAATTACACTAATCTCCATAAGATGTGGGGCTAGCCATTCGAAGGAAAGGAAATAGCCATCATATGCATAAAGCATCTATATATTTACACTAATCTCCATAAGATCCACCCGAACACCTATCAATGCATGAAAAATGATGATAGTTGTTGGGATCTATATAAATGAGGTACTTGATCTCATTAAAAGAGAGGATGACCCACCCAAGATCCTATTGAGGGACCATTTTTTGACAATGTTTTGAGAAGATTAGGGAACACATGATAGGTAAGTACTAGTAATATAGTCTATAGAAGGTGCATAACAAAGGTAGTTTGTCACCTTCGTCACCCATGGGAGGTGATGCAAAAGATCTTGTCATTTAAGGGTAGGGAGTGGCAGTAGAGCAGGTAGAGAAGAGAAGGAAGATGTGTGCCTCACATTGTGTTTATATATTTGAGTTTTGTGATCTTGTTGCACCATGGTGCTTGAAGAACCTAATGGTCAAGGATAAGGTATATTTTATGAGTTAAGGTGGTATTATGGTAGTTGGTCCACAAGGCTAGTCTTTTTGATCAATTCAATATCTATAAAGATGACTAGAGGTTTCTTAAATAATAATGTCATGGGATGGTGAGGGAAAAGAGTGTAAAGACATTTCTTATTTCTTATTTCTTATTTCTTGTTATGATCTTACATTCCTAAGTAGCATTGTTTTAGTCAAAAACTATGCTAGTGAAGCCAACAGGAGAGGAAGCCTCATCAATGATTAGACATAGGATAGATTGTTAGGAGGCCAAATTATGATGGCGGCTGGGAGGTAAGGGGTAAACAATTGTTTTGCACATAGATACCAGGGATAGAAAGGAATATGGAGACGGAAAGACCCGTAAGAGATGTGGAACAAAAACCTCGTACCAAGAAGAGTTTGTGATATTATTTTCACAAAGTGTTAGAAATTAGACAAATCATATCGTCATTATTGGTAGATAAAGAGGAATATGTGATCTGATTTCTACACAAGATTAAATATTAAGAATCATGATATAAAACAAGATCATATTACATCAGTAGTAAACCCATATAGGCAAATCTACATCACAAATATGCTTAGTATATATTATGTAATCCTATATTTATAATACTAAAATATTGAGTTATTATTTCAAAAACATGTATTCAGGATATGAGAAACACACATACTTTATTTAAAAGTAACTCAAATGGTAAAAATATATAGTACGCATTTGCACTTTCAGTTTTATCAAAACCAAAATAACAAATTCAATTTCCTCTCTTTATCACATTTTGAAGGAATTTAATAATGTATAATTTCATGAGACTATCAAAGTAGGATATATCAATACACACTATATTATAGTGCTATTGGTTGTATGTCACAATATTTCAGAACTAATTATACACAATATCAATGTAATTGTATATTGTAGTGGGTGTCCTATTTAACATGTGTTGTAAGTGTCCTAACTAAAAAATTTTAAGGATTACTATAAGATATCTTGGATAATGAATTACATAAAGATGAGCAGTTCACTTGCATGTTCCTTTACCATGTGTCGCGAGTACCAAACATAATTGTATTACATGTCAGATATATTCTAATCTAGAATGACCATTGTCATGTTCATAATGCTTAGGTTCTGATTAGTTCAATGTAAGGTATAAATCATATGAACTCATTTTAAAGGAACTCTACTTCCATTCACTTTCATGTGATTGGTTTGTTGTAGGTGTGAATCTAGAAATATCTATTATTGGTTTTTACCATATAATATATTAACAAGTAAGGATGACAAAGATGTTAAGAGAAAATCATATTTGTTGATAACCACTATTTTTTAAACAAAAATAACCCCATCAAGTAGTTATGGTGCAGATGTATCTTCTTTTTGATTATGTTGTGGTTCAATTATGGTATTATCAAAATATCATGGTAAAAAATTACATCACGATGTTAGTAGTCCACTTTATATATATGAAGCATTTTTATGATACCTAAAGTTGGCATGTATGTACATATTAATATTGATTCATCATTTGGTTCAATGTATAATATTATTTTTAATATGTATACACTATCCATACAATGGTATAGTAAACTATTATTTTTCCACTTCATGTTATGTAAGCCATATTTCTTTCATAACATGGTGTGGTGTGGTGTTTTTCATGGTGCAAAAGCATTTTCAATTTTGAAAACTACAGTGACATGGTGCGATTATAGTACAATTGGTCTGTTGTGGTGTTGTTATTTTTTCATTGTGCAAAAACATTCAATTTTGAAAATTACAGTGGGTGGTGCATAATATTTTAGCATAGTATAACTATGATTATTATAAAAAACAAATCTAAAAGCTATCATCTATAGCCATACATGTTTTATGTTAGTCATTCATAAAGAAAATTGAATGTTAATTGTATATAAGTGTTTTTAGGTATTTTGTAATGTTCTTTTCTACTCCATTTAAGAGGAAACTTAGGAATTATATTCGATATGCATATATGTGACTCTATGGAAGTCATTAGAACCCAAGTTTCTCACTTACATAAAACCAATCATGAAAATTGTATGAGAAACTTGAGTTCATAAGTTTTTCTCATCTTATAAAACAAACTAATCATAGCCTTAGATGAATACTTGGTATAGCCAACATTTTGTACCCAAATACAAATTTATTTTAGTAACTTCACATTAGCAATTTTAACCATTATTATTAATAAAACTTATTGAGATAATCCCATATTATATGTTAATGTGAAGTGGTACTCTCGTTGCATTCATTATTGGGTGTGTCCTCATTTGAAGAGTCTTCATTATTGATATGGGAAGATAACCAATACATTAGATACCATATAAATGAAAGATATCGCCAAATTCATGTACACGAAAACTACTTGCAAATATATTTGTCTTATAAACCTGGTTTTCTTTTCCTTGATCCATCAATATTCAAGCTATTTGTATAACATTATCAACAATTTGTTTCTAAGTTGAATAATGATAATTAAGTAGATGAAATATGATCATTTTTATTAGTTTAAATATAGTGACTATCATGTTAAGTACAAAATAGTTGTTGTATAAGGTATAGGATCATATACTTTGTTTCTTTTATAGTTTTCAAATAAATACAACCCAAATCCAAAACAATATAATAGAATACATAGTAATTCATTCGAATTCTCCTAGTTCCCATTATTTTGTATCCTATAATGCCTCACACCTACTTCCCCTATCTTTCCCTTAAAATTCTTTTCTTCTAGGGTTTTACATATGTAGTCCCTATATTTCTATGATTAAAATATGAAGATATTATGATTGAAACTAGAATCTAAACTTTATGCATATGAGTTCGCATACACATTATCAATATTACATTTACAACTACTACATTTTTCTAGTGTTTTTAGATTGTAAAAATAGAACATGCAATATGTTGAAGGAAAAATTATGAACAAAGAAAGGATAGTCACATATACATACCTGATTGATAAATACATTAACATCTTTGAAAAAATTCATCAATTAGAAAATCATTATCATGGAAGTATATGACATTAAGTAGTAGAGAGTTCCTTCAAAGGCATAAGTCTCCACCAAATAATATACATAGGAGCTAGAAATCATAACAAAAGAGGAGACTATCATCAAGCATCATAACATAGAAAATATGTATAATACTTCCACGGTCAATAAAGCTAATAGACAACCCCCACAACCGAAAAAAACAAATTGATTTAATATCTTAAAAAAACAACATATGGTTCTACATGAGGAGGAGATGAGTTTATGTTAATTACGATTCCACATGAAGTCATTGGAAAAAAATGAGTTGGTAGAGAATATCCCTTAAGAGTATTCTAACAAATATGGACCTGTTTCATCCTAATATATCTTCAAGATGGGCAACACACTCATCTATGTTGTCTTTGATTGTGTTCTAAGGAAGGACCTTTTTGTATATTCACCAATAAAATTGGAAAATTCTTGTGTTTAGTTCCAAGTAGAACATTTCATAGATGTGAAAGAAGTAAGTATTGTATGTAGAAGAAATTAGAAAAAAATGTTCTATAAGTCATGTTCAACAAATGTTGTAGTCCAAGGTTTGGGTAGTCTAGCTGAAGAGTTTGGAAAAATTATACATCTTGTTATTTCCAAAGGTTCCAAGAGACAACGTAGAATTACTTTTAATTTTTGTTGTTACCTAATAGGAAAGTATAGGTTGGGTAGGCAATCTATAATTCCAAGGCTATAATTGTACAAGGTGTCTCTCCTATAAGGGCCACCCATATGTTTATGAAGTAGCTACAATAAAAAGGAAATGCATTATCATTTATAGGAAACACAAAAATGGTCCTTTGATGTTTCTATATATAAGTATATCATTAATGAGTAGTTGTTTGTATCCTAGAAATCAAGAAAAGATCTTGATCAGTGATAAACTTCTAAATCTCAACTTATTTTTATTGAATATGGAGTACTAAATATAAAAGAAAGAAATTGACATGTTTTTTCCATGGTACACATATTCCCCAAGTCCATAAAGCGTAATTATTTAGCTTTGAAAGGATAACATAAGAGATAACACTACACAAATCATTCTGAATTTAGGGTTAAGACTAAATAATTAGAATTTGTTGCCTCTATTAGAAACAATATATCCATTGCATAATTAGTATTTATGTTATAAAGTTGAGTAGCACTGTTTCCCAATTAGCTTGTCATAAGTGGTTTGAAAAAACTACAAACTATATTTATTTGTAGAATCTTTCATAACTATTTTCATGTAAGATGGGGAATTTGAAATTTTGTGCTTTTCTTAGAGTTACAAACATTATTCATAAATATAAAATAACAATGTCAAATTCCTTCTTAAATTTAGTGGAAAATGAGTTCTGAATTAACTAACAACACTTTTTATAGAATCATATTCATATTTGTTTACAAAAAATCAAAATCATTTACAAAGACATTACCCTTTGCATAATAACATTAAATAATATGTTGTAAATATATATACATTTACACTTACAACCAATCACTCACATAACATAAAAGGAACTCAACTTCCAAAATTTCTTTTTATAACTCAAGCTTTTCCTTTCTGTATGTATAGTATTCTTTGAAGATTACAATACAATTTCTACAATGTTGGTCGAAATTTCTAGAAACCACGTGAACCAAAAGGAAAGGAATGTCAATATGGCATTGACGTGGCAAATATCGCACTAACAAATTCACTCGGGGTACGAATCCCTGAGCTTTTACCAAAACCTCATGCAATAATACCACCCGCAAGCGGACGAATCTTATCGCAGTATAGTTAAGGATCGAATCCCAAAGGAAATTTTTTAAAGAATCTTTGTTAGTCAAATCTAGCTCAAGTGAGACTAATATGTAGAACAATTGATTTGGTTGAGGTTAATTGAACTAATTGCAGGAAAGTAAACAAGTAGAATAAAAGTTTATTTTAGATTAAATGATATGGAATTGCTGGAATGGTATCGGGTTTCACTACCACTGCACATGCAAACACATCCAAACTCATAACATCCAGGCAAGCATATAACTACCCAAATGGAACTGCTGCGAACCCTCCCGGAGGGATGTTTAGGCCTGCATAAGCATCCCCTTAGGAATCAAATTTTTCGTCGCCATCTGGATCATGCACTTACGGTTCCGCAGATACAACATCCAACTAAGGTCGTGGTCCTCCCTGAGGGATGTTTAGACCACAAAAGCATCACTGTGGGCTAGATGACTCGTCCCCTCACAGATCATACACTTACAACCTCAAGGAACCCCATTCTATTTCTAGTTCGGGAGTCAACCGTGCTAATAAACATACATGTAGGAGATTAGTCTGCAAGCAAACATCGACAATTAACAAGAAGATACAACATCCAACTAAGGCTGTGATTCTCCCTGAGGGATGTTTAGACCATAAAAGCATCACCGTAGGCTAGATGACTCGTCCCCTCACGGATCATACACTTACAACCTCAAGGAACCCTATCAGATTTCTTATCAAGGAGTCTACCTCATTAATCGACATTCTATACTACAAAGAGAAGAACAAGATGAAAGCAAGCAAGTAACCAACTACAAGCGTATCAATAAGCAATGAAATGAAAAGTTATATACATTGCTTTGGAATGTTAAATGAAAAGACATGGTTGCATGGGCTGCGGGGCTAGTCCCTGCACCCCAGCGAAAAGGAACTACTCGCTCATGATGCGAGAAACAAGAAGAATCAGAAAGAGAGAGGAATCCACCATGAGCATGATGTAGAAGGTGGTCGCAGCTCGATGAAGATGATGCAGTCTCCTACGTCGCATTGGAGCAGATCTGGATGAAGAATGAGGGACGCCAAGATAAACTAGGCAGTCTTTCTCACTCCTCCTTCCTTCTCTTCTTGGTCTCCTTGAGTTGTAGTAGAAACGACAGGTGAAGTGATAGTGGCAGGGTCAGACCAGCGTACAGGCAGCTTTTCGGCATCCTAGAACTGATGTCAAATGAGGACCCTTGCGGTCCTATTTATAGGCTCGGATGGGGTCTTCACATTTTCTACATGAACCCGCTCCAAATGGTTTGGAACAAATGGTCAGGTTGAACGGTTTGGATCAAATGGTCTTGGAGACCGTTTGACATCCAAACGGTCTTGGAAATCCACCTTCAAACGGTCTTGCAAATCGATTGAATGACCAAACGGTCTTGGGAATGACTGACCGTTTGGTCTTGAGACAGTATGGCGCCCATCGGTCTTGAAACCATTAGTCGCCAACCGGTCTCCTCTTTCTAGCTTCAAACGGTCTTCGGTATCCTTTATCAAATGGTCTTGGAAGTGCCTTTATCAAACAGTTTGGGAAACCGATTCTGATCCAAACGGTCTTTGTATCTTTTACTCAAACGGTCTTGGATGAGTATTCTTCAAAACGGTCTTGGAAGCAATGCTCTTCATGACTCCAAACGGCCTCCAGCTATCAGTCTCTTAGCCCTACCAGTTTGGCGATGCTTCTCTTCCAAACGGTCTCATGCAAGAGTGACCAAACAGTCTTGGTATACAACATACCAAATGGTCTTAGACTCTCCCTTTCTCAAACGGTTTGGCCGTAGTGGATTATTCAGTCTTGGGTGGTGGTGGGGAGCGAGGTTGCAGGCGGTGTTTGGCGGTGGTAGCTAATGTTAAGGCGGGAGGTAGAAACCGGAAGGAAGAAGATGATGGCGTTGGCGAGCATGCTGCAGTGGTCAGTGGTGGTGCGGTGGTTGCCGGTGCGATGGAGCTAGGGTTACATAGGTTGAAGATGACGGAAGCGAGGGTGAAGAAGAGGGGAAGCATGTGCCATAGGTGTCGAGCTACCCAAATGGTTTTGATTTCCCGACGTCAAATGGTCTTGAATGTCAGTGATACCAAACAATTTTGGAAAAGAGTGAAGTCCAAACGTTCTTGGATAGTGGAGGTCACCCATACAGTCTTGAGACCGATTGGTCAAGACCGAATGGTGAGACCGAATGGTGAGACCATTTGGTGAGACCGTTTGACCAGACTGATTGGTCAGAACCAAGGGTGAGTGAAAGGTGGGTCCCAGCTGATTGTTCCACCTCATCAAGACCTGCATCAAATAAACATAAATTGAGTTAAAATCATGATAATTGGACCAATTAAGTAATATTGCACATTTTGATATTTAGTAAATGAAATTGAATTCATTGAGTCGACTTTGACCCAATAAGGTAATTGAATTCCATGATGAATATGCATTCATCAGACATCTTCTTCAAAATTAAAAGAATAAAAAGGCATTATAAAGTCAGTAGATCTAACAAAAAACTCAAAAAGATTCACAAGTGAAAAGAGAATAATGGAGAATAGATGCACCCATAAAACTAGAAACAAGATTCTCATACAATCATTACTCAAAGCTTCAACAAATCCATTGAAACAACAAATGGTCTTCAATTGGATATCAAATGCATTTAAGAACATCGTTCGACTGATAGCCACAAATGGAAGAATCCCACATTGACTATAAAAGATGTATCCTTCGCTTCAAAGTCCAGTAGTAAAGACTAACAAAATATAATACTAGATCTGAAAAACCAACCAATTTATATAAACATAACAACATTAAGTCTCTAAAAATAATGCAAGAATTAAATCGAAGAAAATGAGACAAAATATAGAATCCCCTAACAAAATCACTTTACTAGTACATCAACATAAACAACAACCGGATTATCTAATAGATCATAAAAACATGAACATATTCATATAATCAGATACATTAAAGACAACATACATAGTATCATAGATTCAATCAAAACATGAAACTTTTACCCCATGAACAATAAAGAAACCATCATGTTATAACAAACAACCAAACTGCAAGCACCGTTCAAAGCATAGAAAAATAGAGAAAGTAATCATTCAAAACCCCTTTCATTCACTATAGTAGAACCAACTATGAAATCACTCACAAATTCCACAACCATACAAACTCATTCTCTATAAACCACCAAAGGGAGTCAACACCTATAACCTTGTTCTCATGGACCATGTAGCTTTTTGACATCCAAATATAGTGAGAAATAGATATGCCAACAATATGATCTTGCTTGGTATCTTTTTTGTAGAAATCTTCTTTACATAGGGGAATAGAAGTAATAAACATATCACATTTGGCCTCACTCCGTATATGTTGTGAGTAAGGAGTGTTGGGAAATGTGGAGGAGGAAAGCATATTGGAATAAAGTATTCATGTTTCCAATGAGTAGATCTCATCAACAATGATGTGTCAGGAAGGAAGGGGTGAGATATACCTTTTGATGACACCTCTACCTATGATCTCCCTTAAAGTAAGATAGAGAGGGAAAGGAACATCATCCAAATTTATAAGATCCATAAGTACGAATAAACTAAAAATAATCAATATTACATTCATAAACTCTATTTGATAACAAAACAATTCAAAATGCTTCATCAAAGGAGTTATATTCATTTCCAAAAGAAAGAAAAGTACATGAGAGACAACATTAATAATAACTATATACATAATCCTCTTGGTGACTTAGCTTATTAACTTTCAATGCATTCATCTAGATCTCTATCTATTAATATATTTAATTAAGTGAGCTAACATGGAATGCCAAAAAATAAAAATGTGGTCAATACAACACTATATGATGTATGTGGGTGCATACCAAATGGATATGAACATATATTGCTCATCACCCAACTAATTGCATATATGAAATTCCATTTTTAATTCTTATTCTAAACCATACTTGTCATGGCAACTCAGGTGTAATCATTTCACTTTCCATCATTGGACTAATATGACTTAACCCGTGGAAGGTCTAACACAAAAATCTGGATATGTTAATATTTCTTTGCATGATGTAAGTGGTCATGATATGAAATGGAATTCAAAGAAACATTCACACAATTTAGTCACAAAATAAGACATTCAGAAAAATTTTGGGATTCCATCAAAAGTCGATCTGATTTGTTATTCATAAAATAACCATGTACCATTTCCTTAAAGAAACAATGGAATATTAATCCATGAACTTCAAGATGTATGTAACCCAAACAATGGATATTTATTCAAGGCAATCAATCTAAAAGTTTGCATATACTAAAGTGTCACCATTGTAATATGATCCTAATTAGGGTCGAGTCTTGATCTTCAGTTCTTGGTTTAGGGTTGCAATAGGGTTCGGTTTCAGTGACACCCACCGTCACACCAAAGAAAGATAACTCAAAGCAAATGCAGAACTAATACTAAACATCCAGGATTACCATAAAATAGGATAAATTAAAACTGATTCCATATTACCATAAAAGAGGAGACATATTACATCTGGGTCCACATGAGGCCACATGTATTACTTACTAGGCCGTAAGATGATACATGTCACTATTCACTTAGCCAACCTATTACATATGATAACCTATTCACATATATACAAACCATATATGTACAACCATGGCCTACTGCCAAAACTCTTGTTGATATACAATGTCTACAAAACACCCCCAAGGACATGAGAGTACAAGGACGACCCATAGGACTCCACTACAAAATACTAGAAGCATATCCAACCTTCACCAGCTACTGCTCTTCCTACTACTCACCCTCAACCGCACGGTCTCTACCTCGTCATGCACGACCACGTAAAAGATGTGGAAACCCACAGGGTATGACCAACATACCAACAAGAGATATAACTCTCTTCCAAAAACTATATTTAACACAGATAGGCTAAAGAATGAAAGTTAACATAATTAACTGGTTGAGCTAATTCAGCTAAATGATGTGAGTAAAGCAATTTAACATTGTTTAAGCAGTTTAGGCATCTACAACTGAGGAGTAGAACATCTCATACTTTTAGAAGAATATCAAGAACATGTATAATAATTGATTTCTCTTACCACATTATATAATAACTAATCAGTACAAGCGATAAGACAAAGGGTCATTCAATGTGAGTCGTGTTTAACCCTAAGAAATATACTACACGACTATAATACAAGATGAGGTATACCACTCATGCTCCTATTGGTCACTTCTAAATTGAAACAAGTGCCATAAAAGATCTAGGAGGAGTTAGACTCCTATGATTTCCCACACCCTTGGTCAGTTCGTGTCCACCGTAGTGACATATAAAGTGCAACTACAAAACAACCTATTCTGTCATGGTATATAGGAACAACAATAGTGAAAACTGAGTTACAACCACAGTCATACTCATGCTGAGATATGACCTCAACTATCCTCAAAACATATATATATATATATATATATATATATATATATATATATATATATATATATATATATATATATATATATATATATATATATATATATATATATATACTGAATTACCTCAACGAGATATAGCCTCGACCATTCTCCTACCAGGGTGTGACCACAACCAATCCTGTGAAATGCATATACTCAATAGTATATGACTTCGAGCTTCCACGGAAGGAGAACCCATTTCATAATCTAGCAGGTATTGATGCTGAAGATGGATATATGGCACATGGCAACTACACAATTATAGTTTTACTTGATTAATTAAGCCAATTGAGTATCTTTTAGTATCAATCAAGTTACAACATATAAACCCTAAATGAACTCTACAAATATAAAGGCATTCTACAATGCCAGAAGATATAAAATGTATGAAGTAAGAGCTTGTCACATAATCTCTTGATATCACTACCATACAAGGCCATCATCATTATAACATCACTAATGGATATCAATCCATCATATCAATACCAGAGGATATCACCTCACACTAGGCATTGAGCCTCTGCCAGGTCATAAGACCCAAACCACATAATTTCTGCAAGTCATAATTATCTCATTATGCCCTTTTGGGGCTCATGAACATCACCTTGTATCATATCAAACACACCATAACATTCAAAAAATATGAAATTTATTCAAACTAAAACATTTAAGTTATACAAGTAGGATAGAGAGAATATTTCATTGCATGATATCTACTTTAAACAAGGTAAGCATCACATCATGTGTTCACAATCAGGGTTAGGGATTCCATCGAGGTCGTAAGTGTATGATCCGCGAGGGGATGAGCCATCTAGCCTTCGGTGACGCTTCTATGTGCCTGACGCCTGTATAGGGGGCCCACAACCTCCGTGGATTTCTGTATCTTCTGAGCCGTAAGTAAAGTGATCCGGATGGTGACGAGACATCTAATGCCTAAGGTGATGCTTACACGAACCTGACGCCCATATGGGGGGTTTTGCAGCAGCTCTACTTGGATTGTTATATCTTGCCTGGATTGTTCATGATTGGATATGTTTGCGTGTGTAGCGGTGGTGAAACCCGGTACCATCCCAGCGATTCCATATCATTGATCTAAACCCATCTTTAATTCCACTTTTTTACTTTCTTGCAATTAGTTTAATAACTTCAAATCAACCAATCACTCTAAATATTAGTTTTTCTTGAGCTAGATTCAACTGACAAGGATTCTCAAAAATGTAGTCCTTTGGGTTTGGTCCTTAACTATAATGCGATAAGACTCGTCCTCTTGCGTGTGTTATTATTACACTTTGGTTTTGGTAAAGCTCGGGGATTTCAACCCCGAGTGAATTTGTTAGTGCGTTCAAATATCACGTCAAATTCTGGCGCCGTTGCCGGGGACAACGTAATCAGTCAATCAAATCTAGTTCTCTTAAGACTAATCTAGGATTTTACTTTTCTTTTGAAACAATCAATTATTTACTTGAATTTGACTCTACTTTGTGGATCTCATTTCCAAAATCTTTCTAATTTTCAGGTACAACCCAACGCATAGTGTATGCACCGTTCGGACAGCCCCAGACTCACAAAGAGCTTTGATCTCAAAATAGACAGAACTTTCCATCGTCAAATCAGAGAGAATCAAGCAAGGATGGCACAAGAAGAAGTAGCTCGAAGAGTGGCTCAAGCCATCAATGCACAAAGAGAGAGACTCATGCAAGAAGCTAGGGCTGCGGTTCAACAGGAAATCCTTGCAGCACAAGCAACAACGCAAGAAACAGAACTACAGAAAGACTTAGAGAGTTCTCAATCCCGAAAGCTACGAATGTTCATCATCCAGTACAACCTCCTCCCATAAATGCTGCCAATTTCGAGATTAGGGCACATTGGATCACATTGATTCAAAGCAACCCTTTCTATGGCAAACAAGCAGAGGACAGCCAAGAACATCTTCTGAGATTCATTGATCTATGTGCTATGACAAAGCAAAATGGAGTCACTGATGATGCCATTCGACTCCATCTCTTCAAGTATTCCCTCACTGATAGATCCATAAGCTGGTACACTTCATTGCAAAGTGAAATACCTATCACCACCTGGGAACAACTCCAAAATGTGTTTTTGGAAATGTTCTATCCTCCATCTCTTACATATGAAATTAGGGGCCGAATAACAAATTTCACTCAAGTCCCTGGAGAAACTCTTGCTGAAGCATGGGATAGGTACAAGGAGCTTCTACGCAAATGTCCACACCACGAAATCCCTAAGAATCAACTCATCGAAATTTTCTATAGGGGCGTGGATGATGATATCAAGATGTTTCTAGATTCCTCATCTGGAGGAAACTTCATGCGTCAAAGTTATGACAGCGCAGTGAAAGTCGTCACCCTGGGAGCAGAAAATCAATCCAACTGGGGTAGATCTGTAGGTAGAGGAGTCTTGAAAGTAGCTATGGCCGAATCTATTCCCGAGTACAAGTCTATCGCTAAAACCTTGAAGGTCTTGGTTGCCAAGCAAGACCATATTGAATCATCTCTAGCCGCCATTGGAAGAGGACGTTCACCCACTCGGCAACCGGAACAAGTCAAGTCCACTTCCATGTTCTGTGAAGCATGCAAGAGCACCGATCATTCCACTTTATCATGCAATGTTCTCTATGACGTCGTACTGAGCAATGTATGTGGACAAGGAGATAATGGTCAGGTGGAAAATCTTAATGCTATCAACACTATTCCAGGGCAAAGTTATTACAATCCAAATCAGAATAGGAATCACCCAGGTTTTCAATATGGAAACCCCTATGGAGCGGTTACACATCAATTTGGTACAAACAATCAATCAAGAGGCCCACTAGGATTCCAGTATAATCAACAACAGAATTTTGGGAATCAAGAAAATTACAAGGGGAACTTTCAGAATAGGAACTATAATAACTATCAAAACAACTCTCAATATCAGAACCTGAATCAGCAGCAAGTACAAACAGGACCCATCCCTTATGATGACAAGCTATCAGCCATTGAAAAAATGTTGCAAACTCAGCAAACGATGATAGCCAACCAACAAGCTCAACAGAAGGCTATTGAATCTCAACTGGCTCAACTTGCGGCTAGCATAAAGCCACCAGCTGGAGTTTTTGCTGGCCAACCCGAGAACAATCCCAAGCATCCTGAACAGTTGAAGGCAGTCACCACCAGGTCAGGAAAAGACTATTCGGATCCCCCAGTAGAGACACCTGTGGTTATTACAGACGAAGATGAACCTGTGATTGTCCAAAACTCAACAACACCAGAGTCTCAATCAAAGGAAGATAAGACAGATAAGGGAAGTCCTGAGAAATCTACTGATGAAGAAACTGAAACACCAGAACCAGGTATTCCTTTATATAAGCCTTGTATACCCTTCCCATCCTGCCTAAGGAAAACAAAGCTCGATACTAGATTCAATAAGTTTAAAGAGGCTATGAAGAAACTTCATGTTGATATACCTTTCTTAGATGCTCTGGCTGAGATACCAGCCCATACTAAGTACCTAAAGTCACTCCTCACCAGGAAGTATATAACTGAAGAATATGAGACGGTAAAACTGGCTACAACTACATCAGATATCATATTGAGCAAGATGCCGAAGAAACAAAAAGACTCGGGATCCTTTGGAATCTCATGTCACATTGGCGACTCATCATGCAAGAAAGGTTTGGCAGATCTCGGCGCAAGCATCTCTATTATTCCATTAAGTCTGTGTACGAGACTAGGGTTTACAGAATTGCTTCCTACTGGCATGACTATATAGCTCGTAGACAATCCCATAAAACGTCCATTAGGAATCCTTGAAGATGTCCCGGTCAAGGTGGGAAAGGACACATATGTTCCATGCGACTTTGTCATCATGGATATAAAATAAGATACCAAATATCCTCTCATCTTTGGTCGTCCATTCCTGGCCACTGCAAGAGCCCTGATTGATGTCGAAGCCGGTACTCTTCAGCTCAGATTAGGCAAAGAGACTCTCGAATTCAAAGTTTTTGAAAGTATGAGAAGACCAAGTATGCAAGAAGAAGTATACTTGATTGATTGCATTGAGAAAATGTCACTTCTGACCCAAGAGTATCATGAATCGTACGATCCCTTGGAAACTGCTCTATCAGACCTATCAGTTGTTGAACCAATCGACAAACGAGCAAAGGATTACATCGAATCCGTCGACTCTACTAAAGAAGACATTGAAGCCACTTGCGGAGAACTCAAGGCCATGGAAACTACAGAAGAAACTAGGGAAAAACTAGAGGCTCCTGAAATGAAACCCCTACCCGAAGGACTGAAGTACATATTTTTAGATGATCTCAAGGTTTTCCCAGTTATTATAAATTCTGATCTGACTGTTGAACAAGAAGATAAACTCCTGAAGAAATTAAGGGAAAGAAAGAAAGCCATCAGATATAGAATGAGTGACCTCACTGGGGTCAGACAAGCATTGTGTATGCATAAGATCCCTATGATGGAAGATCACAAGCCGACTATCGAACATCAATGGAAATTGAATCCTAATATGAAGGAAGTGATCCGTCGTGAGGTCATTAAACTTCTCACAGCTGGAATAATCTATCTGATATCAGATTCGCCATGGGTGAGCCCAGTACATGTTGTCCCGAAGAAAGGTGGAACAACTGTTATATGAAATGAAAACAACGAACTCATCCCCACTCGAACAGTCACATGGTAGAGGATGTGCATAGATTATAGGAAATTAAACAAGGCAACTCAAAAAGATCATTTTCCTATGCCCTTCCTTGATCAAGTCTTAGAAAGGTTGGCTCACCAAGAATATTTCTATTATCTTGACGGTTACTCTGGATTCTATCAAATACCCATACATCCAGATGATCAAGAGAAAATGACTTTCACCTGCCCATTCGAAACATACACATTTAAAAGAATGCCGTTTGGTCTCTGTAATGCACCCGCAACTTCTCAACGTTGCATGGCTGCCATTTTTGGGTCTTACTGAAACTATTATGGAGGTATTCATGGGTGATTTTTCTATATACGGAGACTCATTCGATTCATGTCTAAAGCACCTCTCCCTGGTCCTCAAATGTTGTGAAGAAGCACATCTTGTGCTAAATTGGGAAAAATGCCATTTCATGGTAAAATAAGGCATTGTCCTGGGCCATAGGGTTAGAAATAGAGGAATTCAAGTAGATATAGCCAAGATTGAAGTGATTTATAAATTGGCTATTCCCACAAATGTAAAAGAAGTTCGTTCTTTTCTAGGTCATGTAGGATTTTACAGAAGATTCATAAAGGATTTCTCCAAGATAACTAAGCCAATGACGAACCTGCTACTAAAGGATACTGATTTCAACTTCAATGAAGAATGTGTCAAAAGCTTCAACACGCTAAAGCAGGCCCTTACAACAACCCCCATCATTAGAGCTCCCGACTGGGACCATCCTTTTGAAATTATGTGCAATGCCAGCGATTATGCTGTGGGTGCTGTTTTAGGGCAATGTATAGAGAAGAAACATTGTGTGATCTATTATGCATCAAAAACCCTCGATGAAGCTCAACGGAATTATGCTACTACTGAGAAAGAACTTCTAGCAGTCATCTATGCCTTTGACAAGTTCAGGTCCTACCTTATTGGTTCAAAAGTCATTGTCTACACAGACCATGCTACTATTCGTTACCTTCTAGCAAAGAAAGATGCAAAACCAAGGCTGATTAGATGGATCCTCTTACTACAAGAATTTGATTTAGAGATAAGAGATAAAAAGGGGACGAAAAATGTTGTAGCAGATCACCTCAGTCGCATCCACACTCTAGATACTGAGAAGATTCCGATCAATGATGCCCTGCCAGATGATCAGCTAATGAGGGTCTCGGAAGTTATACCATGGTATTTAGATTTTGTAAACTACTTTTCTACTGGAGCCATCCATCCTCAATGCACCGGGAATGCACTGAAAAAGTTCATGCATGATGTGAAGAAATATCACTGGGATGAACCATATCTTTTTAAACTTTGTGCTGATGGTTTGTATAGACGTTGTATCGCCGAAGAAGAAGCTCAATCTATTTTGGAACAATGTCACTTAGGACCTGTGGGGGGACATATGAGCTCTAAAAAGACTGCTCTAAAGGTTTTGCAATGTGGATTATTCTGGCCAACCATATCCAAAGACTCTTACGATTTTTTCCTATCATGTGACAAATGTCAAAGATCAGGCAATATAACAAAGAGAGACGAGATGCCGCTGAATATGTGGCAAGAAGTTGAGATATTCGATGTTTGGGGGGTGGACTATATGGGTCCATTCCCATCTTCTAATGGATTTTCATACGTCATAGTGGCGGTAGACTACGTCTCAAAATGGGTCAAAGCTATACCAACCGTCACTAGTGATTCCAAACCTATCATCAAATTATTCAAAGATATTATTTTCCATCAGTTTGGAGTGCCACGAACAGTGATATCTGACGGAGGGTCCCACTTCCTTGAAAGAAGCTTTGAAGCTTTACTGACAAAATACGGTGTAACACATAAGGTAGCCTCACCTTACCATCCACAAACAAGTGGACAGGTAGAGGTCTCTAACCGTCAACTAAAGGCTATTCTAGAAAAAACTATTGGACGCAATCGAAAGGACTGGTCAACAAAAATCAACGACGCCTTATGGGTCTATCGTACTGCTTATAAAACTCCCCTTGGGACTACACCTTTTTGATTAATATATGGAAAGGCCTACCACCTGCCAGTCGAACTGGAACACAAGGCGTGGTGGGCAATTAAACAATTCAACTTCGATATGAAAGAAGCAGGTCAGGCTAGGATTCTGCAACTCCAAGAGCTAGATGAACTCAGGATGACAGCTTATGAGAATGCACGAATCTACAAAGAACGCACAAAACTTTGGCACGATGGACATATGAAAAGAAAAGACATACAAGTGGGAGACCAAGTTCTTGTATTCAACTCAAGATTAAAGCTATTCCTGGGAAAAATCCATCCCGATGGCCTGGTCCTTACATTGTCAAAAGCATCTCCCCACATGGTGCCTTCTCATTATGGAGTGAAAAGTCAGGTGAATTTGTAAAAAATGGCCACCGCTTAAAAAGATATTTCACCTCGATTGACATAGGCACTGACACAATGCTGGAACTCGCTGACCCAAAGGACCCACTGTGAATCTGAAGAGCTTAGTCAAGCCATCGACGTAAAACAAGGGCGCTTGTCGGGAGGCAACCCGATCAATAGACCTGCATCAAATCAACATAAATTGAGTTAAAATCATGATAATTGGACAAATTAAGTAATTTTGCACATTTTGATATTTAGTAAACAAAATTGAATGCATTGAGTCGACTTTGACCCAATAAGGTAATTGAAGTCCAGGATGAATATGCATTCACCAGACATCATCTTCAAAATAAAAAAAATAAAAAGGCATTCTAAAGTCAGTAGATCTAACAAAAAACTCAAAAAGATTCACAAGTGAAAAGAGAATAATGGAGAATAGATGCACCCATAAAACTAGAAACAAGATTCTCATACAATCATTACTCAAAGCTTCAATAAATCCATTGAAACAACAAATGGTCATCAATTGGATATCAAATGCATTTAAGAACATCGTTCGACTGATAGCCACAAATGGAAGAATCCCACATTGACTATAAAAGATGTATCATTCGCTTCAAAGTCCAGTAGTCAAAACTAAAAAAATATAATACTAGATCTGAAAAACCAACCAATTTATATAAACATAACAACATTAAGTCTCTAAAAATATTGCAAGAATTAAACCGAAGAAAATGAGACAAAAGATAGAATCCCCTAACAAAATCACTTTACTAGTACATCAACATAAACAACAACCGAATTATCTAATAGATCATAAAAACATGAACATCTTCATATAATCAGATACATTAAAGAAAACATACATAGTATCATAGATTCAATCAAAACATGAAACCTTTACCCCATGAACAATAAAGAAACCATCATGTTATAACAAACAACCAAACTGCAAGCACCGTTCAAAGCATAGAAAAATAGAGAAAGTAATCATTCAAAACCCCTTTCATTCACTATAGTAGAACCAACTGTGAAATCACTCACAAATTCCACAACCATACAAACTCATTCTCTATAACCACCAAAGGGAGTCAACACCTATAACCTTGTTCTCATGGACCATGTAGCTTTTTGACATCCAAATATAGTGAGAAATAGATATGCCAACAATATGATCTTGCTTGGTATCTTTTTTGTAGAAATCTTCTTTACATAGGGGAATAGAAGTAATAAACATATCACATTTGGCCTCGCTCCGTATATGTTGTGAGTAAGGAGTGTTGGGAAATGTGGAGGAGGAAAGCATATTGGAATAAAATATTCATGTTTCCAATGAGTAGATCTCATCAACAATGATGTGTCAGGAAGGAAGGGGTGAGATATACCTTGTGATGACCCCTCTACCTATGATCTCCATTAAAGTAAGATAGAGAGGGAAAGGAACATCATCCAAATTTATAAGATCCATATGCATGGATAAACTAAAAATAATCAATATTACATTCATAAACTCTATTTGATAACAAAACAATTCAAAATGCTTCATCAAAGGAGTTATATTCATCTCCAAAAGAAAGAAAAGTACATGAGAGACAACATTAATAATAACTATATACATAATCCTCTTGGTGACTTAGCTTATTAACTTTGGATGCATTCATCTAGATCTCTATCTATTAATATATTTAATTAAGTGAGCTAACATGGAATGCCAAAAAATAAAAATGTGGTCAATACAATACTATATCATGTATGTGGGTGCATACCAAATGGATATGAACATATATTGCTCATCACCCAACTAATTGCATATATGAAATTCCATTTTTAATTCTTATTCTAACCCATGCTTGTCATGCCAACTCAGGTGTAATCATTTCACTTTCCATCATTGGACTAATATGACTTAACCCGTGGAAGGTCTAACACAAAAATCTGGATATGTTAATATTTCTTTGCATGATGTAAGTGGTCATGATATGAAATGGAATTCAAATAAACATTCACACAATTTAGTCACAAAATAAGACATTCAGAAAAAATTTGGGATTTCATCAAAAGTCGATCTGATTTGTTATTCATAAAATAACCAACCATTTCCTTAAAGAAACAATGGAATATTAATCCATGAACTTCAAGATGTATGTAACCCAAACAATGGGTATTTATTCAAGGTAATCAATCTAAAACTTTGCATATACTAAAGTGTCACCATTGTAATATGATCCTAACAGGATCGAGTCTTGATCTTCAGTTCTTGGTTTAGGGTTGCAATAGGGTTAGGTTTCAGTGACACCCACCGTCACACCAAAGCAACATAACTCAAAGCAAATGCAGAACTAATACTAAACATCCAAGATTACCATAAAATAGGGTAAATTAAAACTGATTCCATATTACCATAAAAGAGGAGACATATTACATCTGGGTCCACATGAGGCCACATGTATTACTTACTAGGCCGTAAGATGATACATGTCACTATTCACTTAGCCTACCTATTACATATGATAACCTATTCACATATATACAAACCATATATGTACAACCATGGCCTACTACCAAAACTCTTGTTGATATACAATGTCTACAAAACACCCCCAAGGACATGAGAGTACAAGGACGACCCATAGGACTCCACTACAAAATACTAGCAGCATATCCAACCTTCACCAACTTCTGCTCTTCCTACTACTCACCCTCAACCGCACGGTCTCTACCTCATCGTGCACGACCATGTAAAAGATGTGGAAACCCATAGGGTATGACCAACATACCAACAAGAGATATAACTCTCTTCCAAAAACTATTTTTAACACAGATAGGCTAAAGAATGAAAGTTAACATAATTAACTGGTTGAGCTGATTCGGCTAAATGATATGAGTAAAGCAATTTAACATTGTTTAAGCAGTTTAGGCATCTACAACTGAGGAGTAGAACATCTCATACTTTTAGAAGAATATCAAGAACATGTATAATAATTGATTTCTCTTACCACATTATATAATAACTAATCAGTACAAGAGATAAGACGAAGGGTCATCCAATGTGAGTCGTGTTTAACCCTGAGAAATATACTACACGACTATAATACAAGATGAGGTATACAACTCATGCTCCAATTGGTCACTTCTAAATTGAAACAAGTGCCATAAAAGATCTAGGAGGAGTCAGACTCCTATGATTTCCCACACCCTTGGTCAGTTCCTGTCCACCGTAGTGACATATAAAGTGCAACTACAAAACAACCTAGTCTGTCATGGTATATAGGAACAACAATAGTGAAAACTGAGTTACAACCACAGTCATACTCATGCTGAGATATGACCTCAACTATCCTCAAAACATATCATATATATATATATATATATATATATATATATATACACACTAAATTACCTCAACGAGATATAGCCTCGACAGTTCTCCTACCAGGGTGTGACCACATCCAATCCTGTGAAATGCAGATACTCAACAATATATGACTTCGAGCTTCCACAGAAGGAGAACCCATTTCATAATCTAGCAGGTATTGATGCTGAAGATGGATATATGGCACATGTCAAATACACAATTATATTTTTACTTGATTAATTAAGCCAATTGAGTATGTTTTAGTATCAATCAAGCTACAACATATAAACCCTAAACAAACTCTACAAATATAAAGGCATTCTACAACGCCAGAAAATATAAAATGTATGAAGTAAGAGCTTGTCACATAATCTCTTGATATCACTACCATACAAGGCCGTCATCATTATAACATCACTAATGGATATCAATCCATCATATCAATACCGGAGGATATCACCTCACACTAGGCATTGAGCCTCTGCCAGGTCATAAGACCCAAACCACATAATTTTTGCAAGTCATAATTATCTCATTATGCCCTTTTGGGGCTCATGAACGTCACCTTGTATCATATCAAACACACCATAAAATTCAAAAAATATGAAATTTATTCAAACTAAAACATTTAAGTTATACAAGTAGGATAGAGAGAATATTTCATTGCATGTTATCTACTTCAAACAAGGTAAGCATCACATCATGTGTTCACAATCAGGGTTAGCCGTTCTTGTATGTATCTCATTAGGGTTTCTAGAATTGTGATATAACATTTCAAGCCTCACACCACTACTTCCCTTATTATTAGAGAATATAGGTCAACCACCATCATTGTTATCCCACAACACAAAGGAACAACATGTCCAAGAAATACCAATGACCAAAGAAGGTAGGAGGTCATAATGATAGGCGATTGAAGAAGACAACTCATCATGGTCGAAGACACCACCCAAGACCAACGACCAAGACCCTCAACAACATACCAACGATCGAAGAACCCATAGGTTGAAGACCACATAAATGACTAAGAACATGATGAGTGCATACTCATCATGGAATTCAATTATCTCTTTGGAACAATTTCAACCCTATTTCATACGTTTTCACCCAAATATGAATCATAATGCGCAAAACTACTTAGCTGATTCAATTATCAAAGTTTTAACTAAAATTTGTTCATTTAATGCAGGTAACCAAGAAATTCCATGCATACGGTCCCAAAACCGTATGAAGCCCTTGCGGTCCCAAGACCGTTTGGGTCCATACGGTCTCAAGACCGTTTGAGTCCATGCGATCCCAAGACCGTTTGGGTCCATACGCTCTCAAGACCGTTTGAGTCCATGCGGTCCCAAGACCGTTTGAACGTTGTCCGTTGGGTTCGATCCTTAACTATACTGCGATAAGACTCGTCCGCTTGCGGGTGGTACTGTTGCACTTTGGTTTCGGTAAAAGATCGGGGATTTCAACCCCTAGTGAATTTTTTAGTGCGTTCAAATATCATGTCAGAACACCACCAGATTTCACCAATCAAAGAGAAGCAAACACCTCCTACGATGGAAGATCATAGCAACATCTTCAGTGTCTAAAACAAAGTCAAGATGAACGACCAAAAGCTTCAACAAATCAACGACCAAAAGCTTCAACTAATCAACGACCAAAATCTTCAACAAATCAACGACCAAAACACCACAAGGTCATCGACCCAAACATCCTCAATGGTCACCAAAGGAACACCATCCTCACTTAGCAAGGTATGTTCAAAGTAGCATCAAGGAGTTCAAGCGACACCAAGGTGAAACATCATGGAAACCACAATCATCAAAACCCTAGACAAGCATCACATAAGGTCAATGTGAAAACCATGAGATCATAGATGAAAACCCAAGATTCAAGCACATGTAGCCAGAACCAAACTTTGTCTCATGTAGGATAACCGAACCAAAAACCAAGACAACAAGACCAAGGTCGAGTTGCATGTAAGACCATTAACATCTCCATCATTTAGATTTCAGGCATATGAATTAGGGTTTAGGTAAAGGAACAAATACATGCTAGATCATTATAGGAACACAACCCGAAACCAAATATAATCATCAAAAACATGTAATAATGTTTTAGGAATAAGTTTGCATGTAGAAATAAGGTGCAATAACAATAGGGAAAAGAGTTATATAACATACCTCAGATGATGGTGCAACCACCTCCAAGGAAGAATCTCCAAAGACAAGAGAGAACCTATATTTTATCTCCTCCATGACCGAGCTAAACCACTTCAAAAGGGAAGAAAACCCTAGGTTAAAGGGAAAGAAGGAGAACTAAAACTTCTAGGCCGAAAGGAACAAAGAAGAGAGAAAGGGAGAAGAGTTCCTCCACTCAACTTGAACACGACCTTGGAAAACTAGGGATTCGAATCGAGAGAGGAGTACCTCCACCCCAACAGAAGAACTATGATGGAAGATCCATGGATTCAGACAAGAGAAGAAGAAAGGGGTAGGGTTTTATAGGGAAACAAAACCAAGAGGTTGGATCACTTACCATGGATCAAAGATCACCAACAAAGCAACAAGAGATGATGTTGCAACTCAAGATCACCATACATAAGATCTAAGGATGAGATCCTCTTCACCACCAAGCTCTAAGGGCCGAACTTCAAGAAAGGAGAGAAAGAGAATATGCAAAAGGAGCATATGTTTGCAAAATATAGGGTACATATACTCAAAGGTAGAGAGAGGTGAAAGGGATTTGGTGTCATGCACATAGGTGCCACTTGTCCATCAAAGAATAACCATGCAACCACTAAAACCATGCATGTAAGATAGGTCGTGAAAAACAAGAAGAACCAGATACCTCACTTGATCCTAGAGTACCATTAGTAGAAGGGAAACATGGCCACAAGGGCTCAACGGTCGAAGATTTTCAAGCAACCAAACCAAAACCCTAGATCATTAATGACCCAAGAGGGAGTTCCAAACCTCTTCGACCAAAGGGAACTCAAGGTTCCACCAAAACACCATTGATTGCAGAGATTAAAGCCAAGGAAATCATAAGGGTGGTCTCTGAAAAACCAAGAACTCAAATGGTCAACATGTTGTCAACACCAAACTAGGGCATCCAAGAAAACCCTAGAAACAACATCTAAGGACCACTTCTCTCCTCATCAAACCAAGGCATAACAAGTTGCCCATAAACATCATAATCTCTCTCATGATGATAACATGTGTGAGGCACATCCGATATGTGATGAATTGCAAGATAAACCCTCAACATGGGTAAATTGAAATGTGCGCCAAAAGAAGCATAAATGTAACAGAAACTAGCTCAAACATCATCCAAATAGGGCCAAACTGAAATTATAACTATGTCACATGTTATTAAAGAACATCACATTATTAGTTTAAGGTTCAAGCATATTATTAAGAAAAGTAGGTAGATTAAGCACTAAGCTAGATCAGGGGCCTTACAACCATAAACCTCTAACACAGATTTCACCCCCTAAATCCTATGCAAAAAGACATGGGTACTTCCTAAGCATCTCTTCCTCAAGATCCCACATGGCTTCCTGTATTCCATGTTGATGCCACAAAACCTTAACCAAAATGATATCCTTATTCTTCAACTTCTTAATCCTCCTATCAAGGATCAACACAAGACCTTCCACATAAGACATGTCCTCATCTTGATCAACCTCCACATGCTACAAAACTTGCTCAATGCTTGGGTGACACTTCCTCAACATGCTAACATGCAACACCGGATGCCACCTATGCAACTTAGGTGGCAAATCCAACCTATAAGTCACCTTTCCAACACATGCCACCACAGGATAAGGTCCCATGAATCTGGGGGCCAACTTACCCTTCCTCCGAAACCTTAACACACTTTTCCAAGGAGAGACCATCAGATATACATTATCTCCCACTTGAACTCCAAAGGCCTCTGACAATTATCAATGTACAACTTCTGCCTATCCTAGGTTGCCTTCAACTACTGTTGTATCATCTTGACCTTCTTTGTCATTTTTTGTACAAGATTAGGACCCAAAAAATGACATTCAATGGTCTCATACCAACACAATGGAGATCTACAACATCTCCCATACAAATCCTAGTACGGTTCCATATCAGTACTCCTCTAATAACTGTTATTGTAAGAAAACTCTATCAAACTGAGATGAATAACCCAACTGTTGAAAAACTATAAGACACAAGCTCTAAATGGATCCTGCAAGGCTTGTGTAGTCCTCTCAGACTGTCCATCTATCTGTGGGTGAAATGTTGTGTTGATCCTCAACTGCGTACCCATGGTTGTAAGAAGACGCTACCAAAAGTGATTGGTAAATTGAGGACCTCTATCTGATAGGATGGTATATGGGATACCCTACAAACAAACTATATCATCCCATTCTCTGTTGTAAACATTGTCTTCACAAGAAGGATATGGCTGACGAAGTCAATATATCAACGATAACTAAAATAGAATAATGGCCCTTGGTTGTCCTAGGAAGTCCAACCACAAATTCCATAATGATATGATCCCATTTCCACTATGGTATAGACAATGGTTGTAAAGTCCCTACAAGTTTCTGATGCTCTACCTTAACCTACTAACACACTACATACTTCACCATGAACTTAGCTACCTCTCTCTTCAAACTAGAGCACCAATACAAATCATTCAGATTGTGATACATCTTGGTGCTACCTAGATTCATAGAGTACATTGAAGATTGAGCCTCTTCTAGAACCAACTTCCTCATATCATCAACATCATGTACCACTTCTCTACCATGCTAACATATTGTCCCATCATCTGACTTGTGGAAACCATCACGCTTCTCACTACTAAACTATGCTCTACTAAATGGAAGTATCATCATGCTACACATCTATGATCTGCTTCCTTAACATAGGCTCCACTTGTAACTGTGCCAATAGTCCTACTAATAAGGATACCTCCAACTTTACATTCATCTGACACAAAAACACCAACATGTCTCTCTTATAGCACACCAAACAACATAATTGCGCCTAATCTGCAGATGATGACAAAGAAGACTTCCTACTCAGAGCAACTGCTACCACATTTGCCTTCCCTGGATGATAGTCTATGATGCAATCACAGTCCTTGATCAGCTCCATCCAACATCTCTACCTCATGTTCAACTCCTATTGTGAAAAGATGTATTTAAGGTTCCTTTCATCAGTGAAGATCTAACATTTCTCACCATAAAGGTAGTGCCTCCATATCTTCAAATCATGGACCACATCTACAAGCTCTAAATCCTATGTAGGTTAGCTCTCCTCCAATTTCTTATTCTGTCATGAAGCAAAAGAAATCACATTCTTATCTTTCATCAAGACACAACACAACCCATTCTTTGACGCATCACAGAAGATTATATAACATTTCCCTTACTCTGCAACACTAGCATTGGCGCACTTGTCAGATTCTCCTTCAAAACCTAGAAATAACAATGACACTTGTCATCCTAGACAAACATCACACCTTTCCTTTTCAGTTTTGTTAGGGGTAACACCATTGCACTGAAGTTATTAATGAACCTCCTGTAATAGCCTACTAAGACAAGGAAACTACAAACCTTTGTCGACATATTTAGTTTCTCCCAGTCCAACACAGATTGAACCTTCTTGGGATCCTCACGTATACCCTCAACAGATATCATGTACCCAAGGAAAGACACTTGCTTCAGCCAAAATTCACATTTGTTGAACTTGGCATATCACTTATGTTGTCTCAACAAGGTCAACGCTTGTTGTATATGTTTCTCATGTTGTTGTCTATCTTTGGAGTATATCAAGATTTCATCCATGAACACCACCACAAACAAATAAAGGTAGGGTCTAAACACACTATTGATCAAGTCCATGAATGTTGTCGGCACATTGGTTAGCCCAAATGACATTACCACAAACTCCTAATGACCATACCGAGTCCTTAAATATGACTTGGGTATGTCATCTGCCTTGTTCCACAACTGATGATATCCTAAACTCAAGTCTATCTTCAAGATCACTACAACACCCCTCAACTGATCAAATAGATCATATTTTTGCAACAAAGGATACTTGTTCTTGATCGTACCTTGTTCAACTAACGGTGGTTGATGCACAACCTCATGGATCTGTCCTTCTTCTTCACAAACAACACTCGAGCACCCCAAAGGTACGTGCTCGGTTTGATAAATCCCTTCTCAAGAAACTCCTACAATTGCTTCTTCAACTCTTTCATCTCGGTTGGTGCCATTCTGTAGGGTGTCTACACTTTCAGTTGTGTACCATGTGCCAGATTGATAGCAAAATCAATCTCTCAGGGAGGAGAACACCTAGAAACTCATTGAGAAATACATATTCAACTCATAGACAATTGGTACCTCCTAAATACTAGGACTTCTCCCCTTGTTATTCACCACATGCGCCAAAAACACTTCACAACCCTAATTCATCAGCCTCTCTGCTGTAATAGCTAAAAACAAACACATTGGGAGAATCTTCCTATCTCCTTGGAAGATCCACAAAACATCACCATCACAAAATGTAACCACCTTGCCACTACAATCCAAGACCACCTGATACTTCTTCAAAGTATCCATTCCAAGGATCACATCGATTCCATGCATGTCAAGTGGTATAAGATCCACTTGACTGCTATGCTAGTATCCAAGACCAGAGACCAAGACCCTCAACAACATACCAACCGTCAAAGAGAACCCATAGGTTGAAGACCACATCGGTGACCAAGAACACCACCAAATTCCATCAGTCAAAGGGAACCAAACACATCCTGTGACCAAAGATCATAGCACCATCTTCAGCGGCCAAAAAAAAAGACAAGATTAAAAACCAAAATCTTCAACAAATCAATGACCAAAACACCTTAAGGTCATTAAACCAAACATCCTCAGTGGTGACACAAGGAACCACCTTCATCACATTGAAGGTATAATCAAAGTGGTTGGTTAACATCAAGCAGTTCAAGTGACACCAAGGTGAAACATCATGGAAATGAGGATCATCAAAACCCTAGACAAGCGACACATAAGGTCAACATGAAAACCATGAGATGATGGATGAAAACCCATGATTCAAGCAAATGTAAATAGATCAAAACTATGTTTCATGCAAGATAATTGAACCAAAAACCAATACAACAAGACCAAGGTTGAGTTGCATGTAATACCATCAATGTCTCCATCATTTAGATTTTGGGTATGAATTAGGGTTTAGGCAAAGGAACAAATTCATGAAACGTCCTTATAGGAACACAACCCTAAACCAGATATCATTATCAGCAACATATAATCACATTTTAGGATAAGTTCTCATGTAGAAATAAGGTGCAATAATAGTTGGGAAAAGAGTTATATAACCCGCATTAGATGATGGTGCAAACACCTCCAAGCAAGAAGCTCCAAAGATAAGAGAGAACCTAGATTTGATCTCCTCCATGAGCAAGCTAGTCACCACCTCAAAAGGGAAGAAAACCCTAGGTCTAAAAGGAACAAAGAGGAGATATAGGGAGAAGAGTTCCTCCACTCAACTTGAACACTACCTTGGAAAACTAGGAATTTGGCCCAAGAGAGGGGAATACCTCCGCCCCAACATGAGCACTACCATGGAAGCTCCATGGATTCAGACAAGAGAAGAAGAAAGGGGTATGGTTTTACAAAGAAATAAAGCCAAGAGGTTGGATCACTTACTAAGGATCAAAGATCACCAACAAAGCAACAAGAGATGATGTTCCAACTCAAGATCACCATATGCAAGATGATCGGCCACCAAAGCTCCAAGAATGAGCTCCTATTCACCACCAGGCTCTAAGGGCCAAACTACAAGAAAGGAGAGAAAGATAAGATGCAAAAGGATCATATGTTTGCAAAAGATAGGGTGCATATACTCAAAGGTAGAGAGAGGTGAAAGGGATTAGGTGTCATCACATAGGTGCCACTTGTCCATCAAAGAACAACCATGCAACCACTAAAACCATGCATGCAAGATAGGTCATGAAAAAAAGAAGAACTAGATACCACACTTGATCCTAGAGTACCATTAGTAGAAGGGAAACATGGCCATAAGGGCTCAAGGGTTGAAGACTTTCAAGCAATCAAACCAAAACCGTAGATCATCAGTGACCCAAGAGGGAGTTTCAACCCTCTTTGACCAAAGGAAACTCAAGGCTCCACCAAAACACCATCGAATTTGTAAATTAAATCCAAGAAAATCATAAGGGTGGTCTATGAAAAACCAAGAACTCAAATGGTTAACATGTGGCCAACACCAAACTAGGGCATTCAAGCAAACCCTAGAAACAACATCCAAGGTGTCACCACTTCTCTCCTCATAAAACCAATGCATAACAAGGTGCCCATCAACATCATACTCTCTATCATGATGCTAAAATATGTGAGGCACATCCAACATGTGACAAATTGCAAGATAAACCTTCAACATGGGTAAATTGTAATTTGGTTGAGAACACACATACATGTAACAAAAACTAGCTCAAACATCATCAAAACAAGACCAAACTGAAAATATAACCATATCACATGTTATTAAATCTCATCAAATGATTAGATTAAGTTTCAAACATCTTACTAAGAAAATAAAGTACAATTAAGCATTTATCTAGGTCATGGGCCGTATAGTTTCAAAACCCTAACCCTCATTTACAATGTATAATGACTTAGAAACCCTAAATACACATCATTAAAATCCTAATCTTACAAATACCTCAATATTTCATTATTTCTAAGTAGAATAAAATCATATGGGAGTAATCACATTCAAAATGTCCAACAACCTAATCATCAAAATTACTATTTACTTATATTCATCACTTTGTATTCATGCATTAATACATATTTTTTTAACCAGAAATGTATTTAGATCTAGAATCTAATTCATTTGTATGTAAATGAATTTTGATCAATTTGATAAGGAGTTTCACTATATATGAGCTATTATTTAATATTAACAATTAATGCAATCTAATCATATATTGGAAAATGAAAGCATGTCGTGCAAGTAATTAAAAGCATGTTCCTAATTGACCAGGGGCTAGATATGAGCAAATGTGAAAATTCCATGTAATCTTTGAACTCTAGTATGAGCTAGTATTTTGAGGTAGGGAATATAACCCTATTTCCCTTATGCAATAATCAGTCCTAATCACGTGGAATCCCCACGGTGATTGCTCATCCCATTCCTTGCAGAACTGGAGCCTAATGACTAGAAATGGGGAGTCAACCCAAGTGTTTGCTAGGTGTGAAGACTCATCCATCTACAATCGAGGGTGCAATTGCTTCGTCACCCTCCCATAGACCTATTGAGGCCTTTCATGGTAGAATGGGATGGCCAAAGAGGGGTAGTCGTAGGTTGATTTAGGTTTTAAAGAACTGGAACTCGGTACAAGAGCGATTACCTTGTTTAAAGGTATTCCAGGTTTTGGATATGTTGTTGGATGCTCTGGGAAACTTCTTCGCCAATTGTGAAGGATTGTGGTTTCCAGAGGTACAGACTCTGGTAAGGTCTTCAGGTAGAAGATATTGGAGTGAGAAGCCTTGACCCAAGGATTCCTTATTCTCTTATGAGGTTTGGGATCCTTTGAAGACCTCCCTAAGGAGCTCCAATACTAAGGAATTATCCAAATATATATCAAGTCCATGAAGTGAGTTGGAGGTCACCAATGATGGTACTGGAGATCCATGTATATTTTTAGGGTGTCAAGAGAAATTGGAAGTGAGGACGAGTTTGGGAGTCACATAAAAACTATCTAACTCCTAATAAAGGCATGATGTGCAAAGAATTTCTAGCTTCCCTAAGTGCCAAAGATTCCTCATAATTGTATATTTTCCATTATTTTATATTGCCACAATTTTAGGAGGCTTGGGGTTTGTTGAGTTATTTGGGTTGTGAGGAGTTGACTAATGGAGACTTCACTAAGTTTAATTCAGATTTGGTCGAGATTAGGATTAAGGGAGGAGATCATGTTGCCTATGTGACTCTATGGGATAGTCCTACAACCCTTAGACTCTGACTCAAACCCTAGGTCCTGGGTAGAGGCGAGAATGTGGAAGTCACCTTCTCCTTCTAGAATGTTTATTCTACTTGATTAATTAAAACCCAATTTTTTTATAAAAAAATCTATATGCCATGTCATAGCGTTGAATTATATGAAATTTTAATATAATATCCATTAGCTATTATCCTTCCTTGGGTAAAAGACTAATCCTTAACTAATATGTTAGTTAGCCAAAACTTGGTTTCCAAGCTATAACTAGATAATTATTTAAGAAATTACCTAGGTCACAAGATTAATTGAAATACTTAATAAATTATTTTATGATATTAAAACTCCATTATAAACAAATTAAAATTATCGTTGGTATTAGTATGAGTGCAATTTATGAATCCTCAATTTACCTCTCAAGGATCTAATTGTAAACTACAAAATAGTCCCAATGGGCTTATCTTGAGTCCTAGTGCCTATGGTTCGAACTTAGCCCCCCACCAATAAATCCACAATCTCCTATGTCCCAAGTTACATGATTAAGGCTTTTATTTAAGACAAGTACATAAATTGAAGTTTATTTGTAAATTAACTTCAATATTACCTTATTTACTTGAATTGATGACTCGATCTAAGTTTTATGCTCAAAATTTTTAATCAAAATCATGCCATTTTAGTCTTTATTAAAAATATGATTCTCCATATAGTATACTTGAACTAAAATTAAAATTTCCAAATGATTGAGGTTGTTACATTCGCCCTACCTTTAAAGAAATTTTGTCCCAAAAATTTGAACTTAATCAGGTTAAGGTGAATGAAAACTCTATTAGTATCATGCATTATAGGTATAGCAACATATATTGAAAATATTTTAGTTATATTATTATAAATAACATTAATTTGGTCAAAATTATTAATATAACTAAGGATGGAACCCAGATCTATTCAGATGGTAGTTTTACCTCCTTTTTCATTGCATTAAACTATCACTTGTTTATTATATTTTCACTTGTGATTGTATTTTCACCTAGGTCTCGAGCATACTAATCATCATTAGTTATATCCATGAAATGGCAAGGTAACACCTCAATGTGTTAAATCATAACATTGGTTCTAACTTTATATATTCATTTTACATGTAATAATTATGTGTATCAACGGTGGCTACCCAAATCCTAATACATAGATTAATATGAGTTACATATTTGGATAATGTTGGGATACACAATTCACCTTGTTTCATGTGCATAGATGGTGCATCCACACATTATATTACAATTATAAAATTATGTTTAGTCATCCTCAAAAGTGATTCTAAAACATGGTTATGTTTTAAATCCAATGAATTTTCTTATGTATTATTAACCCAAGGGGAGAAGTGTTCTTCTCAGAGCTCTTGAGTTTGCACACAACCTCCCTTAGTATTTAATTTTAGTTAGTATTAAATAAATTGTTGCATACTCTATATCTGCATCTTGTTTATTCATTGACCATTAGTCATTCTCTTAAGGTTTATAGGAGAATGAGTACTTTTGGAGTGATCTTCTTCTGACCTAAGGGACTCATGTACTTATGGAGTGCCTTTCCCTTGATTGCTTAGGCCCCTTGTATCATTGAGTTGCCATTCTCCTGACCCCTTGGACCTTATGTACTCATGGGTGGATTTCTCTTGATCCCATGGACCTTATGTACTTCCAAAATGATCACCTCTTAACCCTTTGTGTCTCTTGTACCTTAAAGAATCTCTACTTGACCCTAGGGTTGAGTTAGAGATCTACCCTACCTTGGGTTAACTGAGAATTTACATAATTTATTTTTTCTCTATCATTATTTATACCCTTTTTTGGATAAGGGTCACCAATAGAATCATGTATTATGTCCCATGACTTGTCTAGAACAAAGAGATTTTATGACTTATATCCATATTACATAATTCCTTTCAAAGTGTTTATCTCGAGACTGCATTTTTTAGAGTTTTTCTAGCTAAAGTTTCACCTTTATATGTGTTGAATTTATTTCGCAATAATGAAAAAAAAACTATTTTGACATGATAGTGGTAAGAGCTTTCATTCCTTGTATCCTACACCCACCTAATCCTTCAAAATTTAGGTCCTTTTAGGATGTACAAAGTTATCATAGTTTTCAAAACTAAAAATGAGGTTGTTTATATCATCTTTTTAGAGGAGGTTCTACCCTAAGGTGCTGTCTTATTTTTCCATAGGAGGTTAGAATCTCTACACACAACCTGACCCCATGTGTTTTAAACTATTTCTCCTTAGTAATTGTTTCCCTTACTTAGGATGACCATAACAGACCTAAACATCATTTCCTAAAATTAAGTTAAGTTCCTTACCCATTTCCTTATGAATTATTTGATGTTATATGTGTATATCCAATAGTCCTTTATGTGTTATTTATGCACTTCAATTTGTGTTTGTACACTACATACTTGCATGAATGTGAAACTATGTGAATCTAATATTTGTAACCCCAACAGATTACCAAACATTATTGGATTTATTCTTTCTTTCTTTTTTCTATCAAGGTTTGTCATGTTTGTAAATCATTTTCCTTCTCTCTTTATGTATACCCAAAATTAAGGGTTTTAAATAGGGTTAAGGGCTAACCTCTATCCATATGGTTGAACCTCTAATTTAAGAAGATTAACTTTTCAATTTGACTACATGGTTATCCTAATCCATCCCTAGGACCTTCTAGGGTTTACCGTCAAAAGTTGAACATATATAATATGAAATACATTCATAGACATTTTTCTTGATAACATTATTTGTAATATAATTTGTGAAGGATGTTTTAATCCTACTTCTTCCTAAGATCCTAACTTAATATGGGGATAGAAGTGAATTCTAGAGATTAGGAGGAAAATAGATGAGAAAAGGGCAAAATTTAAGATGAGAAAACTTAGAGGTATTTTAGTTTAGGAAAGAACCTCAGACATTTGTCAAGTTGGATGCACAGGCCTAGGAGTCCTTGTTGGCCAACTACAGTTGAAGGAAAATCTTTCTAGCCCCCAGGTTGTGATCCTTATTAGACACCATTGTCTTTGGAGAAATACCCTAATCATTCCCTTATGGCTCTATGGAATCTTAAAAACTGTTAATTATTATGAGACATTTGATAAATCTTAGATCTAATATCAATTGTTATGATCCCCTCCCTCTATTATATCCCATTGAAGTAAGACCTATAGGGCAAGGATTATAATCTAAATGTCCAAGATCCAACATTAAGAAATAACTAATAGAAAGAAAAAAAACCATTCATAAAATTTGTTTGATAAGAGAAGGATGTTGAATTCACATTAAAAAAGTTACATCAATCTTAAAAGGAAGAAAAATACACGTGAGACAACAAAAATACTAACTAACTATCTAATTCTTATAGTGACTTTAGCTTATTGAAATTTGATGCATTCAGATGGATTTCCATATCTTCATATATTTAAATAATTCAGATAACCTAGAACACCAAAAAACACATATGTGATGAATATAATACTATATGGTGTATGTGGGTGCAGACAAGAAGTATACATATATGGATATCAACATATATTACTCATCAAAATAAATAATTGCACATATGAAGTTGCATTTTCATTTCATGTTCAAATCATACTTTTCATGCAAGCTTTTGTTAAACTACTCTATATTTCATCATTACACTTATATAAATTACTCCTTGGTAGGTCTAAAAATGAGTTTATATTATCTTAGTATCTATTTATATGATTTACATAGCCATTATATATGAAATAGAATTGAAATAAACATCCAAACAGTTTAATCATAGAATCAGACTTACAAAAAACATCTAGGCATCAATTGGCATTCAATATGAACGATTATTCATAAAAGAACCACATATATTTTCTTTGAAGAAACCATGCAGTATTAATCCATGCACTTAAAGATGTATGCAATCCAAACAATCATGATGTATCCCAAGCAATCAATATTAAAGTATATGCATATAAAAGTGTCACCATTTGCATTCATATGATTCTAATCGGGTCGAGTCTTTATCTTAGGGTTTTTGTTTAGGGTTGTATTAGAGTTAGGTTTCAAAACCCTAACTCTCATGTACAAGGTCTAATGACTTATAAATCTTAAACACACATCACTAACATACTAATCTTACAAATATCTTGATATTTTATAATCGATAAGTTGGGTCAGATCTTATCATATTATAATCACATTTAACATGTTAAACAACCTATTCATAAAAATTACATTTGAATTATATCCATAACTTTATATTTATGCATTAATACATAAATTTGGATAATGAAGCATATTAAGATATTGAAATATTTTATTCATTATCGACATGGTTTCTTTACTAAATTTGATATAAGTTTCACTATAATCCAAGATGAAATTTATTTTCTACAATTAATGCAAACTAATCATTTATTGGCCAATGGAATCATGCCATATCGGTAATTAAAAAACCTATTCCTAACAGACTTGAGTCGGGTTTGAGGCAATGGAAAAACACCACATCAGCTCTACAGTCAAGCAAGAGACAGTCTTATGAGGTAGGGTGGTGATTATATTTCGCTTACATTGGGAATGGGTCTGATCAAGCAATTTGGGGCAGTGGGGTAAAATCCCTAGGGAGATTACTCAATTCCCTTCCTGACACAATCAGATCCTGAAGGTAACACCTAGGGAGTCAATCCTAGTATTTACCCTAGTGTTGAGGCTCCAATAAACACAATTAAGGTAGTGACTAGATTTGTCTCCTTCCAACAAACCTACCAAGGCATTTCATAGAGGAAGAGGGTGTCCAAAGAAAACTAGTCCTAGGTTTGTTTTGGTATTCAATAATTGCAACCTACTATGAGAGAAATTACCTTGATTAAGGGTAATTCAAGGATTTGTCCAAGTTGATGGATGCTCGGGGAAGTTTTGCTGCCACTCATGAAATTCAGTGGTGTCTAGAGGCACAAACTCTGACGATGAGTTTGAAATAAAATTTGAAGGAGAAGGAAACCTTGACCCAGGGATTCCTTGCTCCCATCTAAGGTTTGAGATCCTTTAAAAACATCTTGGGGTGCTTTAGGCCAAAGGTAATGGCTGGAGATGTATTGAGTCCACAAAGTGAGGTAGAGGTCACTAATGATAGTGGAGTTTGGTGGAAATGTTTAGGGTGTCTTGAGAGAAACTATAAGTGGGATAGAATTCAAGGAGTCATGGTGGGAACTCTCTGTGTAACACCCCTTCAAGAACACATATGACAACATAAGACAACCCCATGTTGTCCATAACATGGGTCACTCAGTTATGGAGGAGCATCACATACTTGATAATCATAACAAAAGAGAACATCATGCAATAATTCAAATTATAGATTCATACATTATCCTTCAATGGGAAAACATAATCTATCTCCTTTTGATTTCAAACCTAACACATGTAGCTAAGAAATTCTAAAATAAGAAATAGCAACTAGACTATATATCTATTGATTGGTAGATGGAACCCCACCAAGCTAAAGTCTCCTTGATGTCAGCTACTCTGAAGGGCTCATTTCAGTTCTCCTTTTATCCTTGATCTAGGGACATTTCGTCCCATGACCATGCAAAAAAGGACATACATCAGTAAGCGACACTATACATTTCATATGAACTGAACATAAGCATATATACTTGAACAAAATTAAACTTGACATGGATTAACATTAAGAATTATCATTACACTTACCTTTCATTACATCAGGGAACTAAGAAATATTACTATATGCATTCTATCCATCATTGCCCACATGGGGCACATCATGCTTGGAAAGCCCATCATTGCTAGGAATCCCATAACAACCATAAAGGTCCATCATTGTAAGAAGCATATAACAAGTTACCTAATTCTCATATCTTAATAAATAACATCATTGTTCTTATCTTTCCATCAATGTAAATTGTCCTCATCCAATAATTTCACCAAAGTTCTCATCAGACCGGTTAAGGCTCATCTTAGTTGTAGCAAAGTACTCATCAATTCTATAAATACAAAATAACATCAAGAGAAACAATTCACAACTTAAGTGCATTATCTTAATCAACATGGGATTTCTCCATCTTAATCTTGAAATTATCATTACATGATATACATGATTCTTTCTTCAATTTCTTAATCATTACATAAGCATAGAATTAAAATAATGAGCATCAGTGATAAGAATAGGACTTTATAATTATAGAAAACAACATCCAATAATATGATATGAGGCATCATCATTATCTTAATTTTTATTCATGAACTTGGAATTTAAAGCATAATCCTAGATCATGCATAACATGCAATTCTTCCAAAATATATATGCACAGTGGCATGACCCACTTACATGGAGCAACACAAATCCTAATTTAGTCTCCATGGTCTTGAATCAAGTCCTAAGTTCCTAAAATTACATGATTTATATTAATTATCTCCTTAATTAACATATTAAACCATAATTTGGATTTTTTAAGGAAACATAGTCATAGGCAATTGAATTAGGTTCTAAAAAGCTAAAAATTGACTTCCTTATTGAAAAATATTTCCCACATTTTTGCATGATTTTCTGACATACCTTTGATTTATTGTGAATTTCTTAAGAACAGACCAATAAGAAAATAGAGAAAATGATTTAGCACTATAGAGAAAAAATTTGACTCATGAGGCCCATTCTCCCTTGGCCCAATGGGTGGACGTCATGTGGGAAGTGGGGCACGTCTGTAATAGAATGTGTAATGTTTGCTAAATAAAATCAAAGGATGATCATACTCATAGATGCGTGACAAAAAGGAATAGCTAATCAAGGGTGAAATCAAGAAAATATCATCTACGTTTTTTAGGAACAAACGTCATGCTTCAAACGACTAGATCCTAGGTGCAATCCTAGAACACAAAACTAGAAATCATGAGAAACTCTTGAACTTGGAGTCATTAAAAAATCTTCCTGGTGTCAGCACAGTCTCAATGAACTCTAACTTGAGTTCATAGGCGGCACGATTGGTTGAGGAGTATCCCCCACCATGCAAGCATGTGTCATCGAGAAGGGGAAATAGGAGGTGAGTGAATCAAAGTAAAAACTAGCACTTTGAGCAGATTTAGATAATCACTAAAAGTCCAAAAGTGATGAAATCGGAAGTGAAGTTTGTCTGTAGAAGATCCTATAATAGGAAAAAGAGGCAAATGTGTGGTACCTGATATCTTATCCAAACTCAGGTATCTGAGGCTTCTTTGGGGTTTTGATCATCCTTCCGTGCTTCTACTATGGTGGTGGAGGTTGGAGGAATATCTCCATAGCCGACCATGAGGGGGCTTTATCGTGGAGTAGGGGAAGCAGATTTGAGGGTGTTAGAGGCTGGGGTGATGATGGCTTTGGGTTTTTTTGATCCTCTTCGATCATTTTGTGAAATTTCCTTAGATAGGTGACAATATGTAGAAGCTTGGATACCTTGCAATAATTAAAATAGGGTAGAAACTCAAAGGCTCTAAAAATCCGAGATAACTAGGGCATAATGTCCCAATAAAATTAGGATGGTTGATCTTAGATCGCATCAGGGATTGTGATGGTGAAGATTTTGTTTGGAAAAAAGAGCTATGTGGAGGGACATTCAAGTTGGAGAAGGAGTCATGGGTTGGATGTTTGTTATCACTCTCCTACCTTGTCTATAGCCCTACGATGGGCACATGAAGGTTAAGATTGAGTTTGCATCAGAACAAAGCACGTGACACCCGACTTTAAGCAGGAAAAAGAATATGAGAATAATGTATGTGTGAGATTTAATAACAAGAACTTTGCCTTAACCAGAATGTAAATCAAGTATTCAATTAAATCTTCATTTAAACTATATACAAACTTCCTTGATTGATTTGGAGGGTCAAACAAATTCCTATTGACTTCAAATTTGGACATAAGTTAAGCAAGTGATCTAAATTCTTCCAAAACATTTCGATTTAGGCTTGCTAACCTTTTGTCCATCAAACTCATATAGTTCATTATCCTAATTCATATATTATAAAAAGTGAGATTAAGGGAGTTATCCTTTTCTTTTGAGTTGTTTGAGAAAAAATTCGAGGTTAGAGGGATAATTCATTATATTTGGGTAACGTGCATCAAAGTTTAAGATTTTGAAATTCAAAGTTGAAATTTGCACTAAATACCCTAAACTTGTTTCATTTACAATTTAGGATGTTACATTCGAACTCCTTATATAGGCATGAGGTACCAAGAGTACATAATTTCTCCAATTCCTAGATATTCCTCAGAATATCAAATTGGGCATTATCTAATCTGGCCACAATTTCAATATTTTAGGTTTTTTTGAGTTAATTGGGTCTTGATGATTTGATTGGTGGAGACTTCAATGAGTGTGTATCAGATTTGGCTGAGATCAAGGCTAGGGGAGGAGAGGTTGTTGTCTATGTGAATCTCCAGGAGAGTCCTAGTAAAGAAGGAAACATTCATGGCCTTGATCTGCCCTAGACCCAGAGTCTGAGTCTGGGGGTAGTAGGGCTCATCGGTAAAAGCTAATTCTTTTTACTTAATCAAAATCCTGTTTCCTAGAATTAATTTCATAACTCAAATCAAGCCCTATTTTCTATCAAATTTTAGGATAATGTCCCATAACTATCTTCCTTCCTTGGGGAAAAAGACCAAGCATTAAATAAACTATAAGAGCCAAAAATTGGTTTCCAAGCCAAAAACTAGATAATAACTTCATTAATTACCAAGTAACAAAATAACTTTAAATCCTCTTAAAATTCGTTTTATATTTCATACTTTTGTTATAAACAAGCTAAAATTGGTTTTCCTTTTTAATTTGAGCACAAAATACTATACTTAATTTGTCTCACGAAGACCCATTTGTAAACTAAAAAAGTATCTCAATTGGGCTTATCTTTGGTCATAGGTTCATGGTTCAAACATAGGCTGTCCAATGGAGCTCTACCATGTCCTTAATTATAGAATTAGGGATTTGATTTACCATAAGTAACTCAATTGAATGTATTTGTAAATTAAGTTCAATATTACCTTATTACTTGAATTGATACTTAACCTATGTCTTAGGCTTGAAATTATTAATTAGAGTCATACCATTTTATTCTTTATTTAAAATTTGATTCTCCAAATAGTATTTTTGAATTAAGTTTGAGGTTGTTACATACCTTGTCAATGTGCAAATCTGGCATCATTGCTCACAAGAGGACATGAGACGCTTGTGGCAACACATAAATAGATGTCAATGACATCCTCCCAACACAGTCAAAAAATAGTTTGCATCTCTATAAAGTCCATGCAGATGACACGAACTCAATGTAAACATGAGCCAATGAAAAGGAGAAGTCTTTTTGTTGGAAATGTAATAACATTGCACTATATCTCCTCCTCTATCTCCCTTGTGGCTAATGATGGACATGGATCATGTGTCAAAAGGTGTAACAAAAACCCTAGACTTCGTGGTTTTTAAACAGGGGTGTGAGGAAGTAGGATTTCTAAAACACAAATAAATTGGAAGTCATTGTGATAGAAATTAAGTCTCTGCTCACAGACATCAAGTACATCGACTGGACTATATTAGAGAAACATATAACTAATAAGCCCCTTTACTAATATTGTCCACTTGGTCAGCTATATTGGCCACTAGGCCATTTGGACTTATCTTGTCCAGTCAACAGACTAGGTTATCCAATCAACTGGTTGGGATGATCTCAGTTCAGTCAACCAACTAGACTTTCAAATTGATGGACTAGTCTTCCTAGTTGATCAATTGAACAAATGGACTTCCACTTTTCCAAACATTACTCTAGTTGATTACTTAAACCTTTTAGTAACTAATTTATCTTGCATCCATGGTTATACTCCTATTCCATGTGGATCCTATGTGTGTGAACCTGTAGGATCCATATGACATTGATAGTAATGTCTATAATCATATTACAACTTCACAAGCAATGATTGGTATCTAGAAAATCTTCATTTTCTCCAAGTAATTGTATAAGTGGGAGAATAAATTCAATCTAGTGTACTGACCAGTGTTACAATGATCCTATATCCCATTATCTCTAATATCCATATTGAATCCAAGAAATGAAAATCCATCATGTTAATTATCAATTTATGTTCCTTGATTTAGAGAAGACTATTTGAGATACATATGAGATTGATATCTTATGCTGACTAACATGAGGATGGCCATGCATCTCATAGTCTCACTCACCAAGTGACTTTGTGTCACAACCTGCTAGAAAAAGAAATCATGTGATCATATTCTTTTAGTAGTGAAACTTAGTTTGGTAGTCACATGGATAATAAAGAAATGTGTTTGGAGTCGTCACCATGTTTTATATGGACAATTAGGAAAAACTAGATTAAGTATTATGAATCAATGATGGAAATTGATCTAGAATCCAAGACAAATAATCAAATATATATAAGAAATAAAAGCAAATCAGAAATCTAAGTCTGAAGATCTTGCTATGACTGGGGAAGGATGAGAACCCCCCATCTCGCGGTAGATAGATATAGAAAATACAAAAGAAAATTGAAGAATGAGCATTTTCATGTTAACTAATAAAATAAGAAAATACGAAAGAAAATTGAAAAAAATACTTTTTGTATTTATGGGCTGGATTTCATGGCTGGAAGTGCATGTGTATTTCCCATCTTTGCCTTAAAAGTCTGATTTTTAAGTATTTTGGGGTCCTAGTCACCACATGTTCTCCCAGGGAGTAGAACCCTCATGGGTGATTATGACCGATGCGTAGGATTAGATGATAATTCGTAGACATTAGTTAAGAATAAGATCCATTTTCACAGAGATATAAGCAACTAAAGAAATATAATATAGCAGTTAAGGCATAATAATAATTTATACTACCATTTTAACAACCTAGTGATGTTAACATAGTAGGAGGTGTCATAGGAAGGATCCTTTGATCTCGAGTTATGCATAAAATAAAGAGAGAGGTAGTTCGATACTCTACCTTTAGGAGGTCTAAATGGGGCCTGGAATGCAATGGATATGTGGGGGGGGGTATTTATAGGTGGATAACAAGGTTCATGATTCTAGACAAATTTTGCTAAAAGTGATGGAGGATCACCTTGATGTGCCACATCTGTGGGTGTACTGAGTCAATTTGCCGCTTGGCATGTTGTGGACGGCTCAGGTTTGTTGAATGTCTTGATTTGGATAAAATGTGTTTTTCAATTTTCTAGTAACTTTAGGAATGTTTTGGAGAAAATCATTAAAATGAGAGATAGAGATAATTCATATTATATCTTGGACTTATAAAAGAAATATAACTGAATATATGTGAGAAAAATAATATTTTATTTAGGTTGATTCAATAAAGAAATTTATGAAAAAGGCATGTATCATAATTTAAGAGAAAATTGTACTTTGAGTATGAGAAGAAGGTTTCTTAATAGAATTTCACAAACTAAGTGAAAGTGGGTGAAAATATACAGATTAAATATGTGGAAATATATTAGAAATTGTGAGAAAATGATGAATGCAAAAAAGTGTGGAATGCGAAAGTGACTCCATCATTAGCAAGAGAATTAACATTATTTGTGAGTTTCTGCTAAGTAGCAAAAAATGGGGCTTCAATAGTTTGCCCCTCTCAAGGCAATGTTTGAGATAAGAGAGAGGACCGCAAGCTTGATCCAAGTCTGACCCCCATGTAGCTCATGAAAGGACAAATGTTGAATTTGTCAAGGATGTTCTGACAAACCTTGTAGATGATGGAAAGCTAAGTGATATCTTTTCTTTTTAAGGATGAATTGATGAAATAGACATTCACAAAAAAATAATATTGGATGTGTATGATCTCTCTAGAGTAAGGGTAGCCTCTAGATAAGACACTTACCTATGTATGACCAATCATTTATTTCATTGTAGTGTTAATAGCCATTTGTGGTTTTCTACGTCAAAAATGACTCTCATTGTTTCTCCATTTCTTATATATATAAAATTTGATTTTCTCAATAAATCATGCTTTAATGAGAAAAAAGTGGATCTGAATAAGCAAATAAGGTTTTTGGTTTGTCGAAAGTTAGTAAGATCAAGAGTGTAACATATCCACACTTAGGTACATATTCCATTTTCCCCTTTAGCATGTGAACTTTTATTTTAAATCCTTTTTCTTAACTTAGATTGTATAGGATATTATAAATCTCTAATTTTAGAGCTTTAGCCAATAAATCAATTATTTGTGGATTTAATACAAGAAATTAGCATAATATCCTAATTTTGGTCTATTTATGCAAATCCAACACATTAAAGGATCTATGTTCAAATTAATTTAGGTATTAAAAAGGGAGAGTGACACACGAAGTTCAAGTATTTAATGATAAGGAATAAATAAAAATGTTAAAAGTTTACTTAGGAACCAAGTTATATTTTGATAGCCCTAGAATTTTCAAAAGCTAAAAATAATGGAAAAATCAAATTCCTCACCCCTCAATTATCAAACTTACCAAATATGGGCTTAGTTGAGCCTAAATAGCATCCCCAATTGGACAAAGTAAGATTTAATATATTTATGCAACAAAAGAAAAATATGTTTAGTTGAAATTTGTCACATTAAATTTTTGTCCTATTCTTTGTTAGCATGCATGTGATCAAGATGGTCAGATCATGATTGTGCACCCGACAACTTCTCTCCTACCTTCGGTAGAGACAACTGTGGGTGAACAGTGCCACAATGTCAAATGGGTCTGGTTTTTAATACATTACTCCCTCATCTCTAGACAAAACTTCTCAAAAGAAATTGTATTTGATTTCAAGACAAAATCCACATCTAACCATCCCTGCATATAATCCTATAGTTCTATATATGTGGTTTGCCTAAGTTTCCCTACATGTTTCTCAAAGCTCATACCTGAGCAAGCACAATATATACATACATACATACATACATATATACATATATATATATATATATATATATATATATATATATATATATATATAGAGAGAGAGAGAGAGAGAGAGAGAGAGAGAGAGAGTCAGACTGGAATGCACTCGAGTGTATTCAGAGCAGAATACACTCAAGTAGTTTTTCATGATGCAACATATTTTTTTCAAATCTAATCCATTGATCTTCTTAAACATCTTGTGAATAGATCATATATAAATTTTGAGCCCGTATGGACACTTATAGGTCATGTTATGAAGACCACAAAGATTATGCATTTCAAATTAGTTTCATGTGTCAATTTTGTTGTCGTTTGATGAGTGACTTATACTCATCCAAATGAGCTGAAAATTTGTATGTAGCCTAGTTATAGTATGACAATGAAGATCTATGGTTTACATTTTGCAAAAAATAGTATTGATATGCAAACAACACTTGAGTGTAGCGTGCGATTTGTACACTATAGTGTATTCTAGTTTGACTATATATATATATATATATATATATATATATATATATATATATATATATATATATATATATATATATATATATATATATAGAGAGAGAGAGAGAGAGAGAGAGAGAGAGGGGGGGGCATGTATTTAATACCCATGCAGGTAACTACCCACCCCCTATTTCGGTTACTTTTTTTGGAGTTCCTTACTTTTGACATGTAGAGGGTTACATTACCTTGGAAATTATTACTTTTCATGCATAAATAGTTACATTTGCGACAGATATAACAAATATACAATTATAGATATATTTGTTTTGTACTCTACCCAGATTTACTTTTTTAATCATATTGTTACTTTTTATCATCATAGTTACTTTTTTGCCCAATGAGTTACTTTTCTGACCGTATAGTTACTTTTTAGGATGACGGGTAGTGAAATCTAGGTTACCTGTGTGGGTGTTGAATGATATATATATATATATATATATAATGTATGCATATATATACATACATACATACATACATACATACATACATACATACATACATACATATAGGGTAACACTGACAAGGGAATAGCCCGTTTGGTGAATTCCACTGGTCCCCAATGAATGGATTCGGGTTTGAAACCACACGGAGAAGCATCTCTTCATTTATCACCCTCCTAGGCATCCGGCCTCCGCCACATGTTATGGGAGGGGGGAATCTTTCTCTCTTAATCCCATATATATAGGGTAACAATCCAATGGGAAACATCCTATGGTGAGAGCATGAGAGGCATTTGAATAACTAAAAATTTCTAATTAAAATTTTAAATCCAACCATATAAATGGAAATATCATCAATTTATTTATCTTCCTACAAAAATCATTGCAATCAAATATTTTATACTTGTCCATATGTATAATATGCACTTTTTATATCCAACGGTCATCCTGAAATTCATTATAGAATGTTAAAAAGTAATGTATTATTGTGAATGCTATACAAATCAGATGGTGATGAAATTTTGGTCTAAGGTAAGTATTAAGGTATACATTGAATTCATATAGTTGGATTATTAAAATTTGATCACCTTAGGTAGTAATTTAAATGCCTTTCATGCTCTCACCAAGATCTATTTCTCACTAGATCCTTGTCGTATATATATATATATATATATATATATATATATATATATATATATATATATATATATAGCCCTACCTATACATCCACCACCCCTCTTATAATTCAGACCCGGAGCCAATGATAGCCTTGGTCTTGTGTTTTTCACTGAAAATCTAAAAATTGGTGTAACGTCTCAAGATCTGAGGCCTCATATAAAATGTTCTTAAAATGAATGATTTGGACTTCCCATATCATCAAGGTGCACCTCCTTTTCAGGGACCCTATCATTAAGAACTCCATAGGTTAGTGTGATTGGCTTGGAGTAGTACTAGGTGTTGGCTAAATTTAACATTAGCATATCCTTTGTTTTAATGATGATACACATTTCATGGATCTAACGTGCTACTTGAGTATTTAGGGTTCAAGAAGATGAGGAGATCATACCATTTGGATAACTGAAGATCAATGCACTTAAATGGTTAATATTTTCATGATTATGCTCAATGTAAAAACTTCTAGAAGTATATAATGTACAAGTACTTAGATATCATGTAAATCAAGAGTTTGATCTTCTTTATCCACTCATAACCCTTATTTAGGACCCCCCTAGATATTAGAGTCATTATCCTTCATTAAAACAAACATTTTATAGGTGGTTCAATAACTTACACCAATGACATTCTCGGTCGAGAAACTAGTCGACCAAGAGTCGCCTCGGCTGAACATTTAGAGCATTAGTCGAAAACTTACACATATTGTGCTCTAGGTCATTTTTGGTTGAAAATATGGTGGATCGATACATCTTTGATCCAAATAATATGATCATTAGATCGAGTGGTTGGGAGTTGAGGATATCCGCTGGTATACACTTGCACTCAACTTAGGCTCGGTCGAAGAAATTCTTGTCCGAGACATTGTCGGTTGAAAAACTTGTTGACCAGGGTTCTGGATTGTTCTTCTAAACTTGAACATTTTAGCCATTACAACCCAACTAATTTCTATCTAATGGATAGTTAAGCACTAATAACATTCTATAGACTTCCTACAACGTCCCTAATCACCTTCAAACCATTCCTATATATAGAAGGGGCCTTAGGACACACAAAACACACAAGCTACACTTAAGCATCCATTCTAGAGAGCAACAAAGTTGAGAATCACTTTCTAGCTTCTTCCTTGAGCTCTAAGATCTTGACCTATACCATATAGCCTCTTATACACCATTCAAATAAATGTCCATCCTGTGTGGTTAGTAGGTCTAAATGCTTGATATAGGAATCAAACCGGTGTACTTCATTGGTTAAATATTTCTTTCTTCCAATCTATTTCCTTTGTATTGTATTTGTAATCCTTGACTACTCCAAGTGTAGGAGGCTGCCTGAGGGGGTTGCTTGGATATTCTTCAAGGAAAAGAAGACTACTCCAAGGTTGCTTGAGGTTACTTTAAGAAGTATGCTTCAAAGAAGGTTGGAGCTACTTCTAGGTGAAGGCTACCTCAAGGTGGTGGAGCTACTCTAAGGTGGTGAAGGCTGCTCCAAGGGCTTGAAGTTACTTCAAGAAGGCTCCTTCGAAGGAGGTTGAGGATACTTCAATGTGAAGGCTACTTCAAGGAGAAGAAAGGTGATTGCATTTTATTGTAACATCCTTGCCAGGTAAATAAAATAAATAACTTTTAAAATCCCAATTTGAGACAATTGGGTAGTGGGATGAAAACCTTTGATTCAAAGGTTGGAACCACTCTAATTCGAAGTGTCTTCCTTGTTTCCTCCTCCTTCTTTGTTTTAAGTTTTCAATTGAATTTTAAAGTAACAACAACTCTATTCACCCCCTTCTACATCTTTCAATTGGTATCAGAGTAGGTATTCAAGGAGCCTTAATTGGTTAGTGTTCTATATAGCCTCAACCTTGAAGGAACTTATGTGAGGCAGACACCACCCTTTGATGGAATAAACTACACTTATTGGAAAAGAAGGATGCAATTCTACTTCCAAGGGATCACCCTGTGGCTTTGGAGAACGGTTTCCTTGACTTATGCATTTCCTAATACAGAATATGCGACATAGAATCCCAAAATGGTAAAGCAAGTTCAATTGAATGCAAAAGTAGTAAGCATTATATATTGTTCCATTTCCATTAGTAAATTTAATAGGATATATTTATGTGAAACCTCTTATGAAATATGGCATAAACCTTTAGTTACACATGAAGGTACAACTCAAGTTAAAAATACCAAGATTAACATGGTTAGAATAAAGTTTGAACAATTTCATATGCAACCTAATGAGTCTATTAGTGAAATGCATGCAAGGTTGATTTCTATTGTTAATAGCTTGTGTGCCTTGGGTAAGTATACTAGTGAGAAAGATCAAGTGTCCAATATTCTTAGATCATTGCCTTCAAAGTACAAGACAAAGGTGAAATACTTTAAAGGAGCCAATGATCTTACCACATTGAAGATGGAGCAACTCATCGAGAATCTAGAGACTCATGAATTTACTCTTGAAGAAGAAGAAAGATCAGAGTTGGAACTTCAAAAAGGAATAAAGAAGGGCATAACATTAAAAGCGACAACCAAATCACAAGTCATCACTCAAGAAATTGATGAGACAAGTGGAAAGGACAACAAAGAAGATGCACTCATTGTAAATGGTAAGCAATTTAAAAGGTATAAACCTAACAAAAATTCTAGTGCTTCTTCCTTTTCATCCCTTAGGTGCTTTGTGTGGAAAGAAGGGACATTTGAAGAATGAGTGCCCCAAGATCAAGAAAGGTGAAAAACCCTCTTCTAAGAAGAAAGTCGAGGGAGACACAACATACAAATCAACTTGGGATGAATCAAGTGATGATAGTGTAATAGTGGAAGTGGACAAGAAGTGGAGTGTCTCATGGCTAAGGAAGATGAAAATGAAAACTCAAATGAGGATTGGGTGGTTGATAGTGGTTGTTCCAAATATATGACTGGAAATAAGGAGGATTTCCATACACTTAAAAGAAGAGTGGAATAGTCACATTTGGAGATAAGACCAAAGGTATACTTGTTGGGATAGTTAATGTTTGCACAAACTTTCAAATAAAGAATGTGTTACTTGTAGATGGATTGCATTGCAACTTGATTAGTGTTAGTAAATTGTGTGGTAGTGGCTAATATGTTCTTTTAACAAATCTTGCCACAAATTGCTCATAGAAAATACTAATGATGTTGTCTACAAAGGAAAAAGTATAGGAAATCTTTACATAGTTAGACCTAATTCTATGCAAGCTATTATTGGAAAATGTCTTCTTGTAAAAGATAAATATTTACAGTTATTGCATAAAAAGCTAGGTCATGCAAGCTGACATGTTATTAAAAAGTTGCTTAAATATGATCTTGTTTGTGATTTACCCAAACTTTCTTTTGATAAACCTGAAAATTGTGAACCATATACTCTAGGCAAACAAACTAAAACTTCTTTCAAATCTAAAGCATTACTTAGTACTACTAGATCATTAGAGCTTATTCACGTGGAATTATTTGATCCCTTGAGGACTCGATCTATTGGTGGTAAAAAGGATTGTTTTGTCATTATTGATGATTATAGTAGATATACTTGGGTACATTTTATTTCAACAAAAGATTATACTATTAGAATATTTATTCAATTTTTCTCTAAGATTGAAAATCAAATTCAAAACAAAATATGTACCATTAGGAGTGATCATGGGGGAGAATTTCAAAACCATTTATTTGAAGTGTTTTGTACATCTAAAGGATATACACATAATTTTTTAGCTCCACACACTCCACAAAAAATGGATTAGTTGAGAGGAAAAATCGGTTCTTACAAGAAATGCCTGGAACATTGCTATTGGAGCACAATACTCAAAACCTTAGGGTCGAAGTAGAAAATACAACATGATATGCCTTAAAATGTGTTTCAGTTGACTCACATCTAAAGAAAACTCCTTATGAACTCATATTTAACAAGAAACCTACAGTTGACTACTTTCATACTTTGGTACACCTTGCTTTATCTTGAGCACAAAAGATGATAGAGATAAATTCGACCCTAAGTCACAAAAAAAGGATTTTTCTTGGGATATTCAACATCTAGTAAGGCATTTTGAATTTTTGACACTATTTCCAAGAAAGTTGAGGAATCAATTCATATTACATTTCATGAAATAACAACACCATGAGTTGAAAATGAATTTGAAAATGAAAACTTGAATGATATTTCACATCAAATTGAGGACTTAACCATATCAACAAATGATGATAAAAATTCTAAAATCAAACAAAATAATGGTCACAACAACCACTTACAAGAATAATCAAAGACGTCCTTAAGACTTAATCATAGGAAATCATTTTGATAAAGTAAAACTCGATCATCATTTAGAGAGATTGCAAAAATGGCCTTTGTGTCAATTGTTGAACCTAAAAAGATAAATGAAGCTCTAAAAGATGATTACTGGATGATTGTTATGCCAGAAGAGCTAAATCAGTTCACTAAGAATAATATATGGGATTTAGTTCCTAGACCTCAAGAGATAACCATTATTGGAACTAAGTGGGTTTTCGAAATAAACATAATGAAGTTGGGGAAGTGGTTAGAAACAAAGATAGGTTGGTTGCTCAAGGATACAATCAACAAGAAGGGATAGACTTTGATAAGACTTATGCACCAATATATAGACTTGAATTCATTAGAATGTTATTAGCCCTAGCTTCCCATAAAGACATCAAACCTTTTAAAATGGATGTAAAAAGTTCTTTCTTAAATGGAATTATGGAAGAAGTCTATGTTTCCCAACCATCTGGTTTTGAAATTTCTAACAAGCTTGATCATGTGTATAAAATTAAGAAATCCCTTTATGGTCTAAAAAAAGCACCTCAAAATTGGTATGAAAGACTTAAGAACTATCTTTTTGATAATGGTTTCTCTATTAGCAAATCAGATTCCACATTATTTTTCAAATCATATGAATCAAATTTTGTAGTTGTTCAAATATACGTCTTTGGTGCTTCAAATGAGCCCTTATGTACTCAATTTAGTGATATCATGAAAAAAGAATTTGAAATGAGTATAATGGGAGAACAGACATTTTTCCTTGGTTTTCAAATAAAACAAACACCCACTGGAATTTTTCTAAGACAAGAGAAATATACTTAGGAACTCTTAAAATAGTTTAATAAGGAAAACTGCAAACATGCTACTACTGCGGCCACTTCACCTAAAGTTGACAAGGATGAAGATGGTGAACTCATTGATGATTTCTTATTTAGCTCCATGATTGATAGTTTTCTATACTTGACCGCATTTAGACCAGATATTATGTTTGCCATTGGACTTTTCTCTATATTTCAACTGAATCCTATGAATACTTCTTTTCAATCTATCAAAAGAATTTTAAGATATCCTGTCAGCACTATAAGCTATGGTTTGCCATATCCCAAAGGTCAATAATTGAATTTAAAAGCTCACATCAATGTCGATTATGATGATTGTCATCTTAATCGAAAGAGAACAAGTGGTGGTTGTTTCTTGCTAGGAAGAGCCTTAGTATCTTGGTTTAGTAAGAAACAAAATATAATTGTTTTATTTACCACTAAAGTTGAATTCATGGCTGTAGGTTCATGTTGTGCTCAAGTGCTTTATATAAAACAAGTATTGAGATTACATTTTAGTATTTTCTTCTACATCGATTTTTTATGACAATACTAGTGCAATAAACTTGGCTCATAATCCTATTCTACATAGTCGTCCAAGCATACTGAGATTATACATCACTTTTTGAGAGATCATATTGCCAAGAATAACATTTCTCTTCATCATGTTGATATAGAGGAACAATTGGCTAATATTTTTACCAAACTGCTTCCTTTGGATCAATTTCAATATATTAAAAGGAAGTTACTCATTACTCTGCTAGAATATGCTTTCTTTGATATATTTGTCCAAGATTCTTGATCGCTAGCGTGTGTTTTTCACATTGTGGATTTCATTGGACATTTACTTCATATTTTTCTACTTTAAAACATGGGTATTTAATTAAGGGGGAGCTCATAAAATTCTTGGATATGACTTGTACATTTATTGATCCCACTATGATCCTAAAGGACTCTCTTATCATTTCAGGGCTTAACATCCCTTCTAAATGGTTGAGAAATTAATAATGGTTCTTGGATTGTGGCTAAATTTGACATTCTTTTTGAAGTAAACACTTACGGGGGAGTAATCAATTAAGGGGGAGTCTTATTGATTTACACATATGATTATATTTTGAAATGACAAAAGGGGAGAAATAACATAAAGAAAAATATTTTATGAGATTCATGATCTAATTATCTCTTGGCTTGACATTGATTGGTGTGACATTGCTTTAAGAGATGGATATCATGTTCCTTTATCTCTTTAGGAATATTAGCATACATTTTATGATATCCAAGGACTTATTTATTTTAGGTATGTCACATGTGTGAAACTCATCTCATTTCAAATATTTTGCTTATATTTTAGGAATGTTTGTCATCTTCAAAAAGGGGGAGATTGTTGGCTAAATTGGACATTAGCATACCCTTTGTTTTGATGATAACAAACATTTCATGGATCTAATGTGCTACTTGAGTATTTCAAGGTTCAATAAGATGAGTATATCATACCATGGGGATGATTAAAGATCAATGTGCTTAAATGCTTAATATTTTCATGATTGTACTCAATTTAAAAACTTGTACAAGTATATAATGTAAAAGTACTTAGATATCATGTAAATCAAGTGTTAGATCTTCTCTATCTACTCATAACCCTTATTTACATTCCCCATAGAGATTAGATTCATTATCCTTCATTAGAAAAAACCATTTGATAGGTGGTTCGATAACTTGCACCAGTGACATTCTTAGTCAAGAAACTAGTCGATCAAGAACCACCTCGATCGAGCATTTAGAGCACCGGTCATAAACTTATACATGTTATGCTCTATGCCATTTTTGGTCAAAAATATGGTCGAACGAAACATCTTTGGTCCAAAACATATGACCATGAGATCGAATGGTTGTGACTTGAGGATAGCCGTTTGAATAGAGTTGCATTCAACTCAGGATCGGTCGAAGAAATTGTCAACTGAGACATGGTCGGTCAAAAAACTTGTCAACTGAACTAGTTTCTGGATTGTTCTTCTAAACTCGAACATTATAGCCATTGCAACCCAACTAATTTCTACCTAATGACAAGTTAAGAACTAAGAACATTCTAGAGACGTCCTACAACAGCCCTAATCACTTGCAAACTATTCATTATTGTCACTTTTTAGACATTCATAATGTTTCTTCATTATCTCATAATTGAACAAAATAGAATGAATTGGAAGCTTGATTTTAAGAGCATGAATCAAATACTTTATGGTATTTCTATGTCAATCATCACATGATTGTCTCTATGGGAATACCTTACCAATAGAGGAGCCTTTATGGCTAAGCAACTTGAGGAGACATGGCCTTTGTTTGAGCAATTGGCGAATAATTGAAGGATCTGAGCTTCTAGAATGATCAACGATTATGATGACCCTTGGTGTGACACATTCATCTTCTAGTGATACATGCCCACAAAATATGTAGATTCTTAATAAAATGATGAGCTTTACAAAGAATCAAGTGGGAAGTTTCCCTTGTCATTTGGTTAATTCTATTGAATCTTTTGTTGAAAAAGTGAAGAAACCTCATTCCCAAATCTACTTGTAACAACAAAGTCCAAGATATAGATAAAGTTTTGAGGATGAAGTTTTTTGTAGATTTAAAAGCTTTGATTATGTGCAGAATGATGTTATAAGGCTTGAGGAAAAAATAGAGCAGCTCTCTTCAATACTTTCTCTTCAAGCGGAAGCAAAATTGTCCTCTCAACTCATAATGAATTTCAATGAATCAAGTGGACTAATGTGCCCTTCTCAAGTTTTCTATAGTCAACCTCCTATGCAAGTGGAACCCATTTATCATCTCTAAGACCATCCCAAGCCTTATACGCCTCCTCCCCCCATCACCACAACCATCCCAACACTTCGCTTACCAACCTCAATTTTCTCATTCACCTCAATTCCAATACCAAGTGCTACCTCCACCTCCTCCACAGCGACAACCTGCTCCCCCTCTCCACCAAGAGAAATGTAGTTATGTGAATTTTCTAAGGAGTGGAATATCTCTTGAGAAGTCTACAAGACAAAAGAATGTTGATAAAATAGTGGTAAAGAAGCCAAATGGTAATACTATGAGAAATTGCTGAAGATGATTCTATGACACCTCATGTTGAGTATGTGCTACCATGTGCTCCACCCCACACTACTTTTATAGGTTCTACCATCCCTCGTGTTCCACCTCATGTAATGTCACAAGGAAATAATGTTGATGCAAGTAAGGCAAAAGCAAGTGAGCCACCATTCCCTGAATCTTTAGATGAGCCAGGAATTAAAGAGGAGGAAAAAACAAAATGTTGACATTCTAGAGATGTTTTGGAAAGTGCAAGTGAATATCCCTTTTTTGGATGCTATCAAGAAAATATCATATTATTCCAAGTTTCTCAAGGAAATGTGTACTATGAAGAGGAACTCAACAGGGAGGATGCCTAAGAAAATCAAGTTGACTGGACAAGTGAGCTCTATCATCCAACACTCACTTCCAGTAAAGAGGAAAGACCCAGGAGCCACACTCATACTTAGATACATAGGGGGACATCTCAAAGACCAATCCCTACTTGACTTGGGATCTAGTGTGGATTTGATGTCTGATGCAACCCTATTTTAGAGCTTCATCTTGTGTCTTTTTGTATTCTTATCACATCTAAACATGTTAGATTACAAGTTTATGCCTCTAATGTGTGATTTCTTATTAAAGGCACTTACGTATGCTTTTTATGAATTTTCTAGGCATTTGCACCATGCATTGGATGAAAAGGGGAGAGAGAGAGCATCCTTGGGTTTCTACACCTCTTGGACCTGTATCATCTCCAAACATCCCATGGATGGGAAAAATTATGTTCAAAGCAAAAAGCAGTTGATTAAAGAATTTTGGAGCAAAATCATACAAATGGGGCCTCAAATTGGGTCGTGGTACCTTGCCACGGCCATGGCAAAAGTGCTCCTCATCATAATAAAATTCAAGAAATTCAAGTGCTATAGCAAATCAGCCACCATAGTCATGGCCACCAAAACAGTTAAGGTGCCTAGAGCTACCACGCCCGGGTCATCCACCGTGAGTGTGGCAAGGAGCACCCACAACTATTACTAATTGGACCAACATGGATGGGGCCATAAAAATATTTGTGGAATACCAACTCTACCACACTCATGCTCACTAGCACGACCATGGTGAAGGACGTCCACAATGACCATCAGTAGTAGAACATCTCTGTCATCTCTATGCAACATAACTGTGGTAATCACTATGCTTGTTATACCACTCACTAGGTCACCACGGCCATGCCAACATCCTTTCAAAAATCACCCCCAACCTGTCATTTTATGCCATATCCATCCTGGTCGTGACCATCCCCCATGGCCATGTTCACTCCACTCCACCATGGCCTTGGTGACCATAATGATCATGGTGGTCAGCAACCCTAGTATAGTTTTTACGCTGCTTTACTCAAACTTCCCCCAATTAATATAGATCTTACCAACCACCTATATATACCTAGGTGTCAGATGTAGCATGAGGTTATATCCCCCTAGCATTCTTTCTTACCTTCCTTAGTTCATTCAAGAGCTCCCTCCTAATCCCACCTATCTCCACTCGATTTCTACCTTCCTCCACCTCAAAACCCTAGTTTTCAAGGGTTTTGGCCACTTCCACCATCCATTCCATGCACTCTTGCTATTAAGGAGGGAGAAGGACATGATCTTGATGCTGGAGGTGAAGAAGAAGAAGATCTTCCATGATCTCCATGGCTTTCTTGTCTTCTTCTACCTCTCCTTTTACACTTTTTGCATTATGAGTAGCTAAGCCCTTTGTGGTGGGTTGTTTTAGGTTAAAATGTTACTTTGATACCATGTTGGGGGATTATAACTTATAAACTCTATATTTTCATTGTATGATGATTTCTTTCTACTTTTATCTCATTTCCCATGTTGCTTCTCGTGGTCTATGCTTGAAAACATGAACACTTATTGTTTTATGGTTAAAATCAGCTAAGTCCAGATGAAGATGGGATATGTGAGGCTATCTTGGGATTTTCTCCTAGGTCCAACTAGTGGATCCCTAGAAATAACCTATCTTCCGACACATATACCCCTTATATTACCCGTATGTGTGAGAACTAAGTAGCTATGGTAGGATTATTTAGTGTTGTTGCCTAGGAGTTTAGTAAAAGCTATTTAGTGAGTAAAGTGAGGTAAAATACCCTCACCTCTACTCTCCATTCCTACCTTTGGATGCCAATCACACTAAGTATTCTCACCTTAGAAACCTAGATTAGTCAAATCCAATTGAAATCCCACCTAAACCTTGGTCCATTGAGCCTCATAAGGATAGATAGGGTGTGCAAGGGTGTTGTTCCCCTTCACACACTCTATTATATCCATAACCAACCAATGGTCTAGCGTGATTCCATTGCATTTGACTAATTGTTTGGTTTAGCAATCTAGAATGAATGGTTAGTTTTTTCATGGTATGTTTCCCCCGACTAATATTGTAGTATCACTACCCCCAAACAACCCACCTCTCCTTAACTTCATCAAACATCAATTGCTCTCTTAGATTGTTCATGCTACTTTAGTTAATTGATTTGATTGCTTTGTTAGTTAATTGCTTAGTTTTGAATGGTTAGGAATTTCTAGAGTAGTTAGTGCTCTTTTGATCTTGCTAGTGAAAATCTTTCTAGTTAGTGATAATCTAGGTCATTAATTACTTTAGTGCGTGGTGCATTTTGGACTGCATCGAGTTACAACTAGCCAATTAGATCTGATTAGATGCAACTCAGGCAAACACACAAGGATCTTTCAAATTTATATAAGGGGCCTAGTCTTACACACAAGCTTAGACTATTCACACTTCACCCGCAAGCGCATAGGGTCATGTTGGAGTATAGGAAAAGGGTAAGAGAAGGGTCGATCTTCAGGGAGAGTGGGGGCACTAGAGCTATATTAGGGTGAGCTACATTCCTAAAGTGGGGAGTACGGTTTTAGGGTTTATAAGTGGTTTTGGTTGATTAAACTAAGATTGAAAGAAATTAATGACAAGAAGGAAACTAAATTACCAAAAACCCTAAATTACCCTAAGAAAGTTAAAACTAAGAAGCTAGCTGTATGCTTTTGATCTGGATTCTGGATAGCATTTGGTTTTGGACCTGCTGGTCATGCTATCGTCTTTTGATATATATCTGCTACCTAAGGCATCATAATTTCAGTAGGATGTGGTTAATGCTATTGATGTTTTGGTTAGTTAGGTGTTCTCTGGATTGCTGTCTGGCTGGCAGGTTTCGCCCACTCCCTTTTCTTATGTCCAGATAGATGGCTCAATAGGAGCACATGGTGTTTTCTTCCAAGTATCTTTTTGTTGGTGATAGTTTTTTCACCCAAGTTGTAATATGGGGCGCAAGTTTTTGTACCCAAAGTTTTTGGCAACAATACAGTAATAGAGTTTTTTACCGACCAAAAAAAAACTAAGAAGCTAGGCAAAACGATCGACTGAGCAAGAGCAAGGAATTATAACTAAGCTACACTAGACTAGAAATTAAAATCACTACTACAGAAAATGCTTTTTACAACGGGAGATAGACAACAGTTCTGATGATTGTGTTGTAGTTAGCATACTTATCACAACAAGCCAACTTTTGTGTTGTATATTATATATTTTATACAACACAAGTCATTTACAACATGCCAAACTTGTTGTAGTATAGGGGGATACTACAACAACTGCTAAAGTGTTGTAATAGGTTGTAGTATCACAACATATTCAAAACCGTTGTAAAAGATGTTATTTACACAACATATTTTGACCCGTTGTAATAGTCACATGTTGTAATAGACCATCATTACACAACGCAGACTCACCCGTTGTAGTATGTATTAATTATACAATAGGCCTTTACATGTTGTATTTGGTACATGTTGTAATAGACCACCATAGTACAACATATTAAAACTCGTTGTTATATCCCAACATGAGACAACAGACTCCAACCTGTTGTTATATATTATAATTACACAACATGTTGTAACCTATTGTAATATCCACACATAAAACATCGTTGTAATAGACCTCCATTACACAATGTAAACTAAACCATTGTAATATACTATAATTACACAACATGATATCACCTATTGTAATAGCTACATATTGTAAAAGACCATAGTTAAACAACACGTCATATTCACATAATTCTCTAAAATTTTCAATTATTCGCGTATAATATGCAAATTTTTTATTAGATATATGGTACACCTGAATTTTGTATTAAACCCGTATTTTCCCCGAATTTTATGAATTATTCGTGTTTTATTCGTCATTTATGCATTTTCACGTATTATCCTGAACAAAACAATTTATTTCCGAATTGTTTAAAAAAATACTCACTCAACATTGTTTCATGTTTTAATATTTTCTAAAGACTATTTCCCCTCAATCACTACTACAAAACTCAACAAGGTCGAAGGATTTTTCTTCAAGGACATAATCCTGACAAGTGTATTAATTTTTTCGAAGGCTTATCCCTGACCCTTGTGATGCTGTCCTTGATGAGTATATTAAATTTTCCCAAAGGCTTATCCCTAACCTTATGGAAATATATCACAAACTATTATTTAATTTATCCAATGATTGCTCCTGACCCTCATTAACTTTTTTCCTAACCAATATTAACTATATTAAACCAACCATTATCTCTTTTACTTCTGTGAAGAGGATCCATTTGATTGTGGACATTTATCCTTTTCTTTATAGATAATCATAATTGTTTAAATGGATCAGCCGTTGATTTTAAACAACAATTGCAGTTTCCTTTTTTGTAACTTGTTGAATCCTAATTCATTTAGATGGTGGATTACTTTTCAATACATGCCTCCCTTCCGTTCTATATCTACCGCTCTGAAAACAAAACAATGGCGCCAAACCCTCACTCTCGCTCTCGCTCCCGCTCCGGAAATAGAACGACGCCAAAGTCCCGCCTCCAAAACCAAAACAAGCACTCCCTCTCCTTGTGCTGCTGCAAGTCTTCTTCTGTCTGGTCTCCCGTTATAATAGCTACATGTTGTAATAGACCATAGCCACACAATATGCTATAATCCATTGTTATATGCCAAGATTATATAATAGACTCTGACTTATTTTATATACCCGGAACCGAGCTAAACCCAATTTTTTATTAGAGAATCTTATCATGAACATGTAATCAAATATTTATTTTTTCATATAAAATTATTGTCAAATATGGGTCCGAGTTCTTTTTGGGCTTTAATTTTTTTAATATGGATTGGTTTCAGTTTGAGAGGTCGATTGAACAAAATTTAATTTTGTGTGATCATGAGAATGACAATTTTTTCACTCTGGGTAGATGTTTTGACCCGGAACCGACCACCCAATATTATATCACACGAAATATAATCATGAACATCTAATCAGAGATTTTTTTTATATTCATTGTCAAATTAATCTGGCTCAGAGTTTTCTTTCGAATCTAATGTTTTCAATCTGGGTCGTTCTCAATTGAGATACCATTCGAACAATTAAAATCTAGTTTTGCATTTGGGACCGACACTGACAATTGAACTCTCTAACTGGGCCATGTTTTGTCCCGAAATTGACTGACTCAAAACCAATTTTTAACACCATGTGTGATATTATAACAAAGTAACTAATCAACCTCTATATTTACATGTTATACATATGTATATACTATTTTACATACAAAATAGCCTTTGAATTATTTTGCTAAAAAAATTCAATTTTAGATTGGGTCCGAGATTGACTGCGCCGGTTCATTTTTTTACCGAGAACTAACAATTATTTAACACCCTTATGTGATATTATTACAGAATAATTATTAATCTACATGAATCATATACATTGCATATATGTACATGTACATGTATACTACATGTATAGATCTAATTAATAAATAGGTGTCACAGAAAAAAATTTCTAACACCCGTGCTTCCTCTTTTATTCCGCGCGCAGTTTCCCCCAAATTGACTAGCTTCAGTATGGTTATCTGTGGGGCCTAAATCAACCGTGTTGTCATTTTCTAGTTATTTTGTAAATGGATACACTTTCTATACAAAATGTCAAGATGACAAAAGCATGATGCAAAACAGTGGGGTGTCTTTGGTATCCGAAGCTTTGCACATTGCTAGTGCTAAAGACAAAAATCCAGTCTGGTGTGACATGTCCTATTATGGTGTGATCCAAGATATATATGAGTTGGATTACAACACGTTTCGGATTCCTATTTTTCATTGCAAGTGGGCTGAAAATGATAAGGGTGTATGCACAGAAGATGGATTGATCTTAGTGAACCTAGAGAGGGAGGGATGTAAACACGATCTATTTATAATGGCATTACAGGAAAAACAAGTTTTCTATGTGATAGACACAGCTAACAAGGGCTGGTTTGTAGTCTTATCTCACAGAAGAAGACCCCATGAAGGATATGATGATGATAATGACATCGTTTTAGAAGAAAAAACTTATTTGTCTTCAATCATTCCATCTATGTCTGTAAATGATGATCTTATTGTTGAAGAAGAAGAGATATGTGCTCCAGAAGATCATAATGACAGGACATTTGTTGATGATGTTAGTGTGCATAAAAATAAAAAACAGCATACGCATAAGTGAGAGTAAGTATTAGTATTCTTGATGTGCACTAATATCTTTATGTAATGAATGTAAATATGTCTTAAATTTTGTAAGAATTTATTATGTTGTTTTATATGCAGTTTGCTAATATGTTTTTGTACCAAATTTTGTTGTAGATGTCTTCCTATGAAGACGACTCAATGACCACAACGATTTGTAGGGACCATACCACAATGCCTAAAGTTTCGAGAAAGAGACATAAAAAAAATTTAATTAGAATGGAATTTAGAAGGACAACCAATTGGGAAAACCCTAAACATTTTCCACAGCTATATTGGAGTCGCATCTCGAGAGCGAGTTCCAATCAACATCGATACTTGGAGTGATGTGGGAGAAGGTCTCAAGGACCTTATTTGGGAAGAGATTGAGGTGAGTATGTAGACGTTAATATTTTTTGTATATTTTTTGTATGAAAATATTATATTATATTTTATGTGTGTGTGATTTTGTTATTTGTAGGATGTTTTTTTGATTGGATCTGTCAGAAAGCAATGGGTATTACAAAGAGACAATGATAGATGGAGGTAATTCAAATCTTGATTATCAAGGAAATTCACGAGGGACAAAGATGGAAACATATGCAAACACCCACCCAAAGAATATGATTTTATATCTGCAGATCAATGGGAGGATTTTGTCATGAGTCAATTGACCGAAGAATTTAAGGTGATAATATAAACTAGTGTACTTTTGTTATTTTGCTTGTAAGCCATTTAAATATATTTTCATATTTATTGTTCGTAAAAATAAAAAGAGAAGAAGTAAGGCTGGAAGAGAATTATCATCAAAGAATGAGTATCGACCTAGAATTTCTCGTAAGGGATATGTTGGCCTAGAGCAAGAAATTGTAAGATTTGATTCATTTTAAAGTGATTTGTGAAATTTCATATAGAGGTATAAAAGTATTGCGGTTTTATCATATTATAAACAGATCAGTGAGAATAGTTTAGATCCAGTTATTTCAAAGATTTCTAGAGCAGAATTATGGAAAAGAGCTAGAATGGACAAAACTGGTGCTGTTACTAGTGACAAGGTCAAGGAAGTGGTGTACAAGATTGTAAGATTAATTTTTTATCTCGTTGATTTTTCATCACAATATATAGTTTTTATTATTTTTACATATGTATGTTTTATATTTTGCAAGGATGCTCTATCTCAAGAAGTTTCTGAGGGACTCATTAGTGAGAAGGGATGTAATGATGTGTTAACAATGACATTGGGAAAGAAAGATCACCCAGGACATGCGAGAGCAACCAGACCAGGAATAACAATTACAAAATATTGTCAAAGTGTGGCTCGAACATATGATCAACCATCCCATATGCTGTTACAAATGCAACATACCGTTAAAGCTTTGGCCATGAAGATCAAGTATCTTGAAGGGAAGAATACGGGCAAGGATCTCGACAATGTTGGGGATACAGACCAATACCCTACTTCCAAATCTAATTGTCCACTTGCACAATTCTCACATCTACCTGAGGTAATCAACAAGTCTGTTATGTAGTAAATGTTAGAGATAGTCATTTCTCATGTTGACAATATCTATATTTGATTTTTGTAGGGCTATCAAAAGTTTATTTTGATGTTGGATAATCCATTACGTTCAGTAGATGATGGAAGGGCGTATATATCTCATACAAATGAGCCAATTATCCTTCACAATGTGGCATTGGATCTAAAACACAAAAAAGTGACAATTGATACCCCGTTGATGCCTGAAGAAAGTGTGCCAATACCTTTAGATATGGCTGAAGTTTATCAAGTTTGTCAAGGCATAGGCACCTACCTTCCTTGGCCTGCAGAATTGATCAAAATAAATATGAAGGTATATGCGATAACTTGACAATGTTTTTATTAATTTATTGAAATGAATTATGTGTATGAATAAACTATATTTTTTATTTATAATCATATGCAAGGAATCCCAAGACTCGTTGTCTCAAAGAAAAGTGAGGGAATCAATATGAACACAAACAGGAAATTCAAAAACTAGAAAATATTGTGATGAAGTCTCAAGTCCCGTCAAGCCAACATGCAAAAAGCCTCCAACGAAGCTGAAACTGTTGATGGTGTATGTAGAAGATGATGAGAATCATAACATCTCTCTTCAGATGTCTAAAGATGTAGTAGGTTACACACATGATGTTATGACCCACTCCAAACTTAATCAGTAAGTACCTCGATAGCGTAAAACACCTTGATTAGTGCTAAGTATTTTGTTAAACATTACGGTTAATTAAGATAAGTTAATATGTGAATCAATAGTTGAGATTGAATCATCTGAGGTAATTAATGATAATAGCAATGTTGATCGTTAAGCTAATTAAGTTGAATAAAGTACTCTAGAAGCAATTTGTGCTTTGATCCAGTGTTATAGTCTAATTAGGATGATTTGATGCCTTTAGGTTGTATAGGATTTCATGCTTGAAATTTTGCAAAAAGAATCATTCAAATCAGACAAACGAGGGGAGAGTTATGGCATTTCCAAGACCTAGGGACCTAAATTGCAATTTTTCCAATTTTTGGTTTATTAACCCTTTTTCCTTTCCCTTTCCCTTTCTTGCTTATCCTTTCTTCCTTCCCTGATAGAATAGGAAACCGCCTAAGCGGCACCCAAGCAACAGACACTCGATCGGCGGGCTAGCAGAGAAAGGGCGGGGCATTTTGGCCCCTTAGCTTTGATTCAACAACGCCCACCCTTCTTCACCTTGTTCTTATTCTTCCTTTACTTCCTTCTCCTCTCCCTATCTCGTGCCCGACCACCTAGAACGGTGCCCAATTTCTTCCAACCGACCTGCAAAAAAATGAAGAAGGGCGGGCGGATTTAGGGCTCCAAGCTCCCAGCCGGCGACGCAAGCTTATTCCACCTTCCTCCCACGTTCATTCCTCTCTCTTTATTGCCTAAAATGGAGGCACCCCAACCTACACGAGCAGCGCCGACCAGCAGTTAGGCGCACGGCCAGGGAGCCGTCCTGGCAGCAAAACACTAGGGGGAAGGCGTCGTTGAGCTCGGCCGTGAGGATTAGGCACGAATCTGTAGCACCCAACCAAGATTTCCTCCTTCCTGTGCGTGAAAAGCTGCTACAACTATAGCACGTTCAATCCATACAGTCCTAAGGTTGAAGAAGACAACCCAACGGTGCCTGGAAGCGGGTTTTGGGTGGACTTCTATTGATTTTGGCCATCTCGTTTCTCAGTGAGTAGAAATTCACCTCCCCCCTTGCATCAATTAGCTCTGAATTAATCTACTGCACGTTTTTGCTGGTTGCACACTTTCATTTATAATTGCCACTGATAAGTAAAATCTAGTTATAAGTTCTTTGCACGATTCCTGTTGATTGTTGGCTGCACGATATCAAGCAACTAATCCACACAGTTTGAATTATTGATGATTTGCATGGTTTGATCCTGGAGATGGATGCACAGTTGGGGATTTGACTGTGTTTGCTCGGTCTGCTGTTTAATGTAGACAACATGTTACTGATAGCACGTTGGCCTGTTTGGCTGATCTGCACGTATGAATAAATGTCAGACTGCACGGTTAGGAGCAGCTGAAGCTGCATGGTACAAAATTAATTAGAGCTGCACGGTCTGGTTAATTAAACTTGAACTGATTAATATTAACACCGGTAGGCACAGATTATGAGGACAAGGAATGTAAAATCTTAACTGTAATTAATGAAGTTTTCCAAACTAAGTGATTAACCCCTAATTAAGTGATGAGATGCTCAACTCAAGAAATCATTTGGAATTTCAATTAATATTAATAATCTATGTCATGATAAGTAATTATAAACTTAATCAAGTTATGCGATGCATAATTCAAGATTAGGATTGTTGCACATGTTTATATATTAAATCTTGACACAACAAGTAATTTAACCCTTAATTGAATTATGTGATGCACAATTTAGATTTGGGGTTGATATGCACGATTTTCGAGGAATTTAGATAATTTACAAGTGTTGTTGACGATTTCATACATATTGAGTAAATAACTCTTGATAGTGCATTGCAGTCTTCAATTGTATGATTTTGAATAGGACTCATAAAGTTTATCAAAAGAGATATGTACAATATAGGAAGAATTTGAAATGGGAAATTATCAAGGTAATTTACCATTTTGATCTAGAAAAATACTGCTTTCTGATTCACCAATAGAAGTATTGTTCTAGTTTCTTCAGATTCTGCTACTTGATTTGATATGGTGTTATTTTTACAAATGCTCTTATTTTTACATATATCGATTAGATCTTCTTCGGGTCAATATCATCAAGGGCATCCAAGGGCAGTTGTTAATTGTTGTATGTGATATTCTTAGGTGTTTCTTCCTTCACTTCATAGGACGACCAAGAAATTATCAAGTGTCCTGTCACTTCTTTATGTTTTTTTTTTTCTGGTATCACAATTGTTTTGGTATTGCATCACTTTTTGGTTCATACTTATATTGTGGCCATACTCCATATTATAGTTTTTGTCAAATACAACTTACTAGACCTTTTCTCATATTGTTTCACCTATTATATGATATTACCTGTAGGCTATGCTTTTCTTAGCTAGATATGTTTAATTTCTCACACCAATGTTTACAATCATTCCCCCTCAATTACACCAATGGAGTGGATACATTTCTTTTTCTCAGCTCCATGAAGGGTGCGGCGCAATGGAGGCACCTGTTCGCAGGCATGTTTGCCAAGAGGGAGTTTGTGAATATTGCCTATATACTCTAATAATAAGCCCAACAGGCCACATAAGATTTAGTAGCATAATAGCACAAGGTGGTAGAGATATTGAAAAAGTGTGATTCTCTTATTACATGTATGTAAGTCCGTCAAAAAGTGATTCTTATTGTTTGATTTCTTCTCTACAGAAAATCAACTTCAAAATTATTCTCCTCTAATTTTTTCTTCTTCTTTTTGCTTTTATTTATTCCTTTATATTATTACAAACTTCCTTCCCTTTCTGCATACCAACTATCCACCCATGGTTCCACTGCATGATGGGGTTAATATAGATCGAGTTGTTCCAAACTCTAATAAGAAGTCATGTATCATTTGTTCATCCATACCTTAAAATCGAGGATGAGAGTGTTGTCTACCATGGTTGTAATACATCAAGTCCCTAGCAGAGACCCCTTCCCGCGAGATTGAGAATGTAACTCCCATCTCTAAACTATTCTCTTCCTCGTCTTGCTGATTGATTGTAGGGAAGGACCAAAACAGGGCAGCCCACCCACTACTCTTTCTTTGCCCAATGATGTTATGGACATGCTTAACTACCAATCATGCTCAAAAATCATATACATGCTTATTTATTGGATTCACTATCTATCTCTCTATTGGTGTCCCTGCCATGGTAGAGTCCTCTTTTCTTTGTGATAATTCAGATGCATCGGTTTGTGTTTTTGGTTGTTGTGTTGCGTATACTTGCTACCTTCTCACATAATAAACTGAAAGACAACTAGGTGAATATAGATGGAGTGTTGACCCATCGGCTAAAATTTCAAAATAATCTACCTCACAAATTCATTGTCGGCTTATTTTTGGTTTATTCTTTCATGGGTACCTACAATATGATATACTTTGTTGTTGAGATGCACATACATGAGTGTAGTTGTCTTTTTATATTCACTGTCACCGTACTATTCTATTGGCAGTGTCATCGTTTGCACTCAATAAAACAAGACCTCATTTTTGTTGCACCAAGTCTTTATTTTTTCTTCAATGCTACCATATTAAAAATGTGTTTGTTTGCGGACATGGTTAGCAGCATCAACCTACCTGGTTATAGGGCTATTTGATAGCAACTGATTACATACTCAATATTATTCTAGATTTTCTGATTAACATCATTTTTAGGTCAATAATGTGCATAGCATCAACTTTGGTTTACTCATCACCATCAACTGACTTGATGTTCAATTAGCATCATTTTCTAATACTGCCCCTTCTCCCTGTTCCTTTCTCCCTGTTCTGTGATCACACTCTCCCTTTTCTTTCTTCCCTTCTCCAAATTATGTTAAACTCTTCCCTTGTACACTCCAAAATCCTTCTTCCTTTCTCCCTATTCCCTTAGCCTCTTCCCTACTATACATTCCCTTTTTTTCTTCCTTTCTACATGTTCCCTTAGCCTTTTCCCTATTGTTCTCTTTTCATTCTCCCTGTTCCCCTTAGAAAAGTAGGACACCCTACTGTAGTACAATGTATAGGCATACAACATAAACTCTCTATTTTTCAATGCAAGCAAATAACAAGATGGCAAGCTTGTAAGTCTTCACTGTTAGCTCGCACACACATATCATAAGCAAGTTTGGGAAAGATTCAACGAGCATCTCATATAGTGAAACAAACTTCAGAACAAAAGCTTCAAATATTTTAGAAAAAAAAAATCAGTCTTTTAGTCATTAGCGCTGAATACATAGGCTCCTCATAGGAAAAGAGTACAGTCATGTATGAAAGAATAGTTTAGACGAAATATTTGTAGAAACTGACGGTGATCCAAAGTAGAGGTGAAATAATTGACTTAAGAACTATTATGTACTAGTTTAGATAGAAAATTTAGCTACTGTAGGTCTAAGTTCACAAATATTGATCTTCCCGACTATGAAATTAACATCTTTTGGTTTATGCAAGATGCAAGTCCATGTCTAGGAGATATAATGGGTAGTTTCGTGTCAAATGTGGCAGATATGGAGCTCCTTGAAGAATAGTTATTCAAGTGCTCAATTTCTAACTTTCTATATATGGTAGGTGGTCTTTGTTAATGCTAGGTCTTCTTGTATTCATTTGGAGTGTTGATGCATGATTTATACTTTCTACTGATTTTAAAGCTATAGATAGGATGTTTTTCTTCTAAGGTAGAAGTTATTTCTTAATAGAGGAAAATGTGCTCTGTATGGCTTGCATTATAAACAATAACAAGTTGTTATATATCAATTGTGACAGAAGTATTTCTCCTAACAAACTGAGGACACGGGCGTACAGTCTTCAAGACTTCTCGAGACACTCCCCCCAACCCCAACTTAGCTGTTGTTTGTAAGGCAGCTAGTTTACACCCAAACCAATTATGAAGAAACCGAGCCAACACGTAATTCAATCACCTTAGAGTCCACAAAACCAAATGATTGACATGTCAAATGATTGAGAAAAGTACGCATGAGGATAATAAATTGTTTGTGTTGGATAATATGCTCTTTTCAGGTTCAAAGTTTCTTACCACGGCTAATTCAGAGGCTTGCACAAAGATGGGCTCCATTGCTTTCTGTCATGAGTTATTTAGTGGCATTGTATCTAGTTAGAGAAGGAGAAATCTCTACCTTGCAGTTGCATGTGACCATAAAGTAGTACCAAATTACGTTCCTGGAAAGATGTGGCTGATGGCATTGCGATAAAAAAATCTAGCAATGACCTACAGGCGATCATAAGATCTTCTGTAGCAGAACGATCATACTTGTCATGTCGTGGTAGGACAATGATGACCAGAAATAAAATATGGGGAGGGGAGAGAAGGTGGGTCACATGTTCATCTGAAAAATGTAGAAAGGATTGAGTGGCCTGTTGACCGGTAGAGTAACGAAGTTAACAGTTTGGTAGAAATGAAAAATAATATACCCCTAAGTGATATGGATGCAATTATCAGAACATGGTGATAGATTTGTTAAGATAAGGAAACGTAATGTATTTCTCTAAAATTTACCCTATTTTTTATTGTTATAAGCTACCATGATACTGTCGCCAGTTGTCAAACACGAGTAGTTCCTGAGAGTTGTTTCCAAAATAGCTTTGGGGTTTGACATATCTAAAAAATCGTTCGTGTGAGGCTGTAGTTTAACAAAGGTTCCTTTTGGAAGGGTGGCATTCTTCACTCTTACAAAATCCCCCTCTTGCAAGAGCAAGTTTTGCATCATCCAATATGGCATATAAACCACGCCTTCTTCATCAATAAACCATGTCTTTTTCACTCTGATAGCATTTTTGATTCTGTTTACACATACCTTTTATTAAGTTTTCTGGCTATTTATACCTTTCCATCCTCTTATTTGCTAACAAGTTCTCACAATTATTTGGATAACAAATTAATATTTATTTTGTATAGTGTCCAAAGTAGCCGAACAATACAGATTGCAGGTATTATGTGCTGAAGTATATGAAAGACATCTTTGATGTGAGAAATAGAAATATTCCTGAATGTGTAAGCTACTTCACATTATATTCTTTTAGTTTGTTCAAATTTCTAAATAAATTGAAAATATTACAATATGTTGATATATTTGTCATATGATTGCAGTATTATTTGAAGTATATTGGTCGTTGCTTCAACCAAGAAGAAATCGATGAGGTCCGAAACGAGTGAGTGACATGTGTTCTTGAGCACACATAAGATTATGTGACATGTGGGGGAGACATTTGTTCTTTACCATAGACCAATGTGTGAAACTTTTTTAGTTAGTTTTCAATTCGATTCTAGAGTGGATACTCAGTACTTTGTATTATTGAATCGTTGTATGTATGATTTAATATTAATTAAATTTAGTACGAGTTTCTTTCAAGGTTTGATGGAAATTTTGTTCAACTATGTGTTTGTTTGTGAAATGAAAAAGTATAATTGCATATTTATTATAATTTATTAATAATATGGTTAATTTGATCAATACAATTGGTTCGATATATGACCTTTCAAACTCTAATCAAAGACAACAATTAATAATATGTTGTAAAATGTATGATTCTACAACAAACAACACATGTTGTGTTTTCCACACCTATTACAACAGGTTTGTTAGGAAAAAATACACCTATTACAACAGGTATTTCTAGTGAACTACAACATGCATAACATGTTGTATAAATTGTGTATATTACAACAGACACACACCATGTTGTCTAAACAATCTTATTACAACGGTTAAATGTATGGAAAGACAACATACTCCAACTGTTGTATAAACATGTATATTACAACAGGTGCACTGCATGTTGTAATAGACATACCTATTACAACAGGTGTGTTTAGTGAAAGACAACATGCTTCGACTGTTGTATAATATATATTACAACGGATGAACTGCATGTTGTAAGAAATAACCCTATTACAATGGGTATGTTTTGTGAAAGACAATGTCGTTCAACTGTTGTACAATATATATTACAACAGGTGCACCACATGTTGTGTAAAATACCCATATTACAACAGGCCATTCCTTAAAAGACAACATGTTTCAACTGTTGTATAAAATACATTTATTACAACACGCGATCACATGTTGTGTAAAGCAGCCCCCCCATTAGACCACGCGATCTAATACAACGGTTAACACATGTTGTAAATTGAGAATAAGGAACTATTGTAAAAAGCATTTTCTATAGTAGTGAATTAACAATAAGAGTCAAGTTAAGCACAAGATCAAGCAAGACCCTAGGTTATCACTAGCTAACATGAAAAATACAAGCAAGCTCAAAAGATCATTAACTACTCAAGTAAGTCGTACCTATCAAGAACTAAGCAATTGAATATGAAGCAACAAAGGCAATTAACTAAACTAGCATTAACAAGATAAGAGGACAAGGTGGGTTTCAAGAAAGAATATGGATAGGTGGGCCATTTGGGAATGATACTATGCTATTAATTGGGGGGGGGGTTAACAAAGCATGCAAGTCTTACATGTTCAATCTAGATTGCCAAATTAAACAACAAGGCAAGTGTTGTTTAAATATAGCCTATGATACTAGTTGGGAAACTAGGGCTAGGTGTAATTCTACTTGGACTTGGAAAGTCTAGGTTTCTAGGGTAAGTGGTATTAGGGAAATTGAGAGTCGAGGGTAGGAATGGAGGTAGATATGAGGGAATTTCACCGCATGTTACTCACCATCTAGCCTTTAGAAAACTCTATGCAATTGCACTAATCACTCTTACACTAGATACTTAGATCTCACACCTACTTGTAGGATAAGGGAGATGCATGTAGGAACAAATGGTGCTAGCTAGGGATACACTAATTGGACCTAGGAGAAATTCCTAAGATAGCCACATGCAATCCATTTTCTCCTAGAAGTGAGGTGTCTTCAAGCATTATACAACAAGAATTCCATGTTTAAAAGCATAAATCACAAGCAAGATAATGGGAAATGAGATATAAGGAAGAGACAATCATCATATAATGGAAATATTTTCAATACAAGTTATTTTTCCCCAACATGGTAACAAAGTAAAATTTTAGCCCCAAACAACCCACCACAAGGGGCTTAGCTAGACATGATCATGCAAAAGAGAAAAAAGGAAAGAAGATAAAGGTAGAAGGCCATGGATCTCATGGAATCTTCTTCTCCTTCACCTCCTAGATATTTTAGAATGTCCTCTGGTGCGCTCCTGCCAATGATGTTATACACTACTCAATTGGAGTTTTGAATAGATGAAACCCCACGGACGGAAGCACACATGTGGATTCACTTTTGATATTTATTAAACATAACTTAACACCTACTCACACTAAAACAACTACACCCGCACTCACACGATGTCGTGTCATAGTATAGGAAGGTGACAAGTATATGGTCGATCCACAGGGAGAAGAGGGGGCACTAGATCTAGGTTTCGTTTCACTAGGTTCCTACTACGGCGGCTAAGGTTAAGGGTTTGAAGGTTGTTTTGATTGTTAAACTATTATGGAAAAACAAGCAATTAAAAGCAAGAATGAAATATAAGTTGACCCTAGGTTAGAGTAAGGCTAAACATGCAAGAAAGGATTAAACTAGGTATGAAAAGGAAAATTACACTATGGAAAGAAAGAGAGAAGCAAAAGAGAAATTTAAGAGCTAAACTAACATAAACAAGGCAAGAACAACACAAGAAGCTAACTAAGCAAGGAAAGAGCTAACTAAGCCAAGAAAGCACAAAACTAGGGTTTTAAGTAATAAAGAGAGGTATGGGTTGTTCAGGGGTATGAACTTATCACTTAAGTTAGGGGTGACATATGGACATTATGATTCCATTTAGATCATCCAAACCAAACAACAAGTTAGAGTCTAATGAATTAACCTAAGCTACTAACTGGCCATAGATATGATACTACCCTTATGGGGCTCAATTGGGTTAAGGATTAGGTTCAATTCAATTAGAGTCTAATAAATTCTAGGTTTCTAGGTTAGACATTCCTAGGGCAATTAGGGGTCGAGGGTAGTAATGGGGAGGTGAAATTAGGGCTTTGAACCCCAATTCCCCCACATTCTAGCCTTGAAAAGGCTCCATGATAATTGCACTAGAATTACCTAATCTAGCTACTTAGATATCTCACTTAGGTCTAGGGAGATTGGTTAGGATGTAGAAGATGGGAGGCAACCTAGGGATCCAAGAATTGGACCTAGGGGCAAATCCCAAAATTTGCACATATAAGCAATTTGCCTAAATTCCTAGGTGATTTCACACACAAACCAACAAGCAATTCATGGAGAATGAGATAGAAATAGAATGTGATCATTAACAAATGGAATTAAAAAGTTTACATGCCATTTCCCCCCAAAATGGTATCAAAGTAACATAATTTCCCCCAAACAGCCCACCCAAGGGGCCTAACTACTCATAACAAAGCAAAATACAAAGAGAAAGGAGATAGAATGAGTAGAGGAGTGAAAACCCATGATGAGCTAGGTGAAGACTCCTCCTTCTCCACCTCCTAGTAGCTGTAGCTCGAGCTCCCTCCTCCAAGGTAGGTGAACGGCATGGCTGTATGGTGGAAATGGATGAAAACAATGAAAAACTAGGGTTTTGGTGGTGGAAATGGTAAAATGGAGGTGGGAATGGGTAGAGGACAAAAATGGGGAGGCTAGAGTGGTTGTAGGGTAGCTAACCTCGACCCCTAACCGCCACCTACGTATGTATAGGTGTGGGGGAAGCATTAGGTTAAGTGGGGGCAAAGTGGGTAGAACAATGCGGAAAACCGAGTAAAATTGTGTGTAGCACGACCGTGATGGATGGGAACAGTCGTGGCGAAAAAATGGAATGAACAGGGGAATTTTGGGTTTTTGGGACTGGTAGCACGACCGTGCTGGGAACTCCCAAAATGGCCATTCTTGATAGCACGACCGTTCTGGCCAACTGGGTCAATTTTTGAAGATTCTGCTGATTGGGGCATGTCCCAGAACGGCCATTCCATGGTAGCACGGCCGTTCTGGGGTCCTTCCCCTACATTTGAGTGTTGAACTTGGCCATCCATGAAGGTTATTGCTTCAATACATCCTTTGACCACTTGGGGTAGGTTTGGAGTGGTTTTGGCCTCATTTTGGGCTTCTCCAAGCCTAGGGAAACCCCAGATTCAACCATCTTCTTTCCAATCCATCAAGTAGTGGCCAAAGTACCTATAAAACATGCAAAAACCATCCATAAGTGAATTTGACAATAAAACACATATTGAGAGAAATAACATGTAATCTAATAGTTGTAGATGTGATTGAAATGCAAAATGACACAAGATGAAGCCCTAAAATAGGGCTGAATAACCACCCCAAACTTGAAACAAACTTATCCTCAAGTATGCTCCAACTCAATCTTTCTGCAAAATTTTCACAAGCCAGAAATGACAAATGCAATGTAAAGAAGGATTATTGCTGAATAGGATCAATAATGACTAAGTACATGCATTCCACTTCTCTCCTCTCCTGCTTTCACAAATCAATCATGAAAAGAGCACAAAGCATATGAACTTCAAACATAGTGCATAAAACACACAAGCTGTCTATATTTCTTTCATGTAGTTTTGGGTAAACCGTTTCATGATGGTGTTAATCAAGGATGACCATTAGTGTTGTTTCACCTTCATCCTTTCAACCTTATGTTTTAAATCAAACTAAATGACCCACATATGTGGAAAAGGGCAAAATGAGCTAGGTTTGATGTTTCCTAGATCAATGGGTATAAAGATGGAAGAAAGGGTTTCGGTAAGATTTTGGAGTGCTATTACATAGAGCACTCATATTTTCTTTATTTAAATTCTCTTAAACAAGAGCATCCTTTTATTTTATTTTTGCATTTTTTTCTTTTCTTTTTCTTTGCCCTTGGAGTAGATAGGACATATGGTGATGAGAGTGAACTGGTGAGATGTAGATGTGGCCACCCCAAACTTTTGGAGGTGGCCATGGCTAATATGTGCACTTTGGCATCCTTTCATGAGGCGGAGGGGTAAGAATATGGTGAGTGAATAGTTGGGTTAAAGAGGGTCATTGGCATTATTCTTAACATAAGGTCTCCTGCATGAAAATTAATCCAACACTTCATCCAACAATGTCACACCACATGAATGAACAACTTGAAATTGATACTTCAATCAAGTGATTTCATAGACACGAAGCACTCATAGCTTGCTCAAGTCACAAATCAAGAAAATCATTCACAAACACAAGAGAGGTGATGCACATGTAAAAAGTCAAGAATTGATACCATTTAGCAATAAACAATGATAAGTCTCTTTCATTTGTCAAAGGTCATCATTTTTAATCCAAAAAGTAGAGATTGGGTTGAAACACACTTTTAGACAAGAAATCTCAAATTTGGGAAAAATTGGCCAAAATGGTGCCCAATTGCCTTCAATCACATCTAAGCCTATATTATTGAACTTAAAGTAGTAAATAAGCAAATCCTAGATAAAACATGCAAAAGTTACCAAAAATCTACAAGATATGCAATACATGGTAAAAAGAGCAAAATTTTGAAAATTACGCAAAAATGGCAGGAATGTAAAATACATGGCATGCAAAGATACAAGGCAGTAAAGAAAATCCACACTAGATAGATCAAAAGCAAACAAATATCATTTCAGACAGGTAATCAAAATGAGAGAATGAGATAGGTGGTGCATACTGCCCTACCACCCAAACTTTTGAATCATACTGTCCTCAGCATGAAACTATAGCTTAGGGATACTAGGGTGAAGATCATGGCTAGTGTGGAGCATCCGAATGTAGGTCACCCTATTGTGGTTAGTAGTCGACCCTCACCACAGTCGTGGTGTCCTCCTCTCCCCTCGGTCGTGGTGTGTCACCACGGTCGTGGCGTGTCACCACGGTCGTGGCCGTTCATGTGTAAAATCTCCTCAATCCCTGTAACTTTCCTCAACATTTGCATTTAAATCACCACGGCTTTGTGGCATGCACCATGTCCGTGGTGAGCCTTCTTTCTGTACTTTGTCAACTCCAACTCAAAATTTTAAAATTCTTATAAGAACTTTGATTTATTTCCACATGTTATGTTGCAACCAAGCCTTGATCTTTCCTTCTCTCTCTCTTCAACCTATCTCATCTACATTTCATTAAAACTAAAACAAAAGCTATCAAGCACAAGTGTGCGTGTGTGTTTTTAGGTTTGTGTAAAACAAAAAGCAAAAGTATCAAAAATGAGAGGTTGGGTGAAAAATTCCCCAAACCTAGGTGGGTTGCCTCCCATAAGCATTGAGTTTCTTGCCTTCAGCTCGGCTTCTTGGTGATTCTTCAGTCATTCATCTGTTTGGCATTCTCATGTGTCCATTCTTGCAAAACATGCATCCCTCATTTGCACTCAATCTATTTTCCTCATCACTTTCATCACAATAATCATCACCAATTTCTTCACCTTGATGTCCTCTCAAATGCCCATTTGGACTTGTGAAGTGATCATGTCCAATATCCCTATCTCGGACTCACTGGTTTGGGATCTTGTACATGTTGATGTTGATCTTCATGTCCATGAATGAGACTGTCATAGTGCCACTGCGCACATGAATGTCGACATCATCTATAGACAAGAACAACCTTCCCAAGATGATGGGAATCTTCCTATCCTCTGGTTCCATATCAAGTACAATGAAATCTGATGGGAACACTATGCTTTTTTCTTTATCTATCATCACCAAGACATCATCCACTCTACCCCTAGGCACTTTTATGGATCTATCAGCCAACTCGAGAGTGTAATGTGTCGTATTCAACTTGCCTAAGCCCAACTCAACATAGACATTGTATGACATCAAATTCACACTAGATCCCAAATCAAGTAAGGACATGTCTATGCGATGTCCCCCTATGTAACTAGGTATGAGTGGGGCTCCTGGGTCTTTTCTCTTCACGGGAAGGGAATGTTGTATGATGGAGCTCACTTGTTCAGTTAATCTCACCTTCTTTGGAATCCTCCCCGTTGACCTTCTTTTCACAATGCATATGTTCTTGAGGAACTTGGCATACAACGTGACTTGCTCAATAGCATCCAAAAGTGGAATGTTCATCTTCACTTGGTGAAACACCTCAAGAATATTAACATTGTGCTTTTGCCTCCTTTTCAATTTTGATGGCTCATCTAGTGCTTCTACGAATGGAGGATCACTAGTTTTTTCTGTACTTGCATGAACATGAGGCGGAACACTAGGGATGATAGGACCTGCAAAAGGGATATGTGGTGGATCACATGGAATCCCAAACTCAATATGCGGTATCACAACATCATCTTCAACAATATCAATCACATTATCACCACTTGGTTGCCTTTTCTTTGCTTTATCAACCTTTCTTTGACTTGTGAGCTGTTCAAGGGTTTTCCCACTCCTTAGAACTGTCACAACACTACCTTGCTCATGGTGGAGAGGGGGAGCATGTTGTGGCTATGGAGGAGGTGGAGGTGACACTTGGAGTTGAAATTGAGGTGGCGAAGAGAATTGAGGGGGAGGAGAGAACTAGGGTTGGAAAGTGAAGTTTTGGGAAATTTGAGTCGAGGGAGGTGGTGGAGGAGTGTAAGGCTTGGAATAGCCTTGGAAGGACTGAATGTGATTTACTTGCATAGGGGGTGGACTATAGAAAATGTGGGAAAAAGGCATAGGTCCACTTGCTTCATGGTGGCTCATGATGGGTTTTGAAGAAAATTTTTCTTATTGGAGAGCAATTATGGAAGATATCTGCTCTATTCTCTCTTCTAACCTTGCGACATCTGTTTGAACATCATCAAAAACTTTCAACCTAGAGAGAACCTCTTCCTCAAACCTTGAGCTATATGTGGGACTTTGTGGTTCCTAGTAGCTATAGGAGTGAGTTGTCTTCTTTTCTTCCCCATAGAACTCAGTAGCATTGACTGAATGGCAAGGAGTTTGGTCACTTGGTAAATCATGAAGCTCACCATTTCACCAAACATTTTCATCAATTGTGGGCTTGAATCATCATGAGTTGGAGATGTCACACCAAAATATAGGTCACTGCCACTAACCATACTACAAGCTTTAATCCTTGAACTTTCGGCCAATCTCTCAAACAAGGGACATGTCTCTTCAGGTGGTTTAGCCATAAAAATTTCTCCACAAGAAGAATCCAATGTAGCTTGACTTGTATGAGATAGACTAGAGTAGAATGACTGAACTAGCTGCCACAAAGGGATCTCATGATGTGGACATTCTCTCAACATCTTTTGAAATCTCTCCCAAGCCTCATGGAATCACTCATTATCTATTTGAGTGAAACTTTCTATGGCATGCCGCATTTGTGTTAGCTTTTCTATAGAGTAGAATTTCCTCAAGAAAGCATTTTTCATCTCTACCCAACTTATGATGTCCCTTCTTGAATCATACCACTCTTTGGATTTGGCTTTGTCTTTGAGGGAGAAGGAGAATAAAGTCAGCCTGATCGTATCATCACTTGGTGTTGGCATCCTTAAGGTGGAGCATACTTCAAGATAGGAGTCTAGGTGCTTGTAGGGGTTCTCACTCTCTGAGCCGTAGAAGATGGGCAGGATCCCGAGAAGACCTGGAGGGATGGAGAATTGCTCCCCTGGCATCTGATCAACCCTGCTAGCGATTGGTGATTTGTATTTGCTAGGCATGAAGTAGTCTTGAAGTGGCTTGTGAAGTACATTTTTTCCTTCCATCTTGTCTTCCCCCGAATGGCTTGTCACATGCACAAAGCACAACCAAACAAAAGAGAACAAGTTAGTAAACAAATATACACAAAGAATGCAAAGAAAAATGAATAAAGAATAGCAAAGATGAGGGCAGTAGGAAAAGTAAAAGAAAAACTAACTAGCTAGGACAAGCGCCTCTAATCCCCAGCAATGACGCCAGAAAGCTTGGTGCACTCCCACCAATGGTGTTACACACTACTCCATTGGAGTTTTGAATAGATGCAACCCAGAGGACGGAAGCACATGGGTGGATTCACTTTTGATATTTATAAAACCTAACTTAACACCTACTCACACTAAAACAAATACACCCGCAAGCGCATGGGGGCGTGTCGTAGTATATGAAGGTGGAAAGTATAGGGTCAATCTGCAGGGAGAAGAGGGGGCACTAGATCAAGGTTTAGTTTTGCTAGGTTCCTACTGCGGAGACTAGGGTTAAGGGTTTGAAGGTTGTTTTGATTGTTAAACTATTATGGACAAACAAGCAATTAAAGGCAAGAATGAAATCTAAGTTGACCCTAGGCTAGAGTAAGGCTAAACAAAAATGAAAGGATTAAGCTAGGTATGAAAAGGAAAATTATACTAAGGCAAGAAATAGAGAAGTAAAAGAGAAATTAAACAGCTAAACTAACATAAACAAGGCAAGAACAATGCAAGAAGCTAACTAAGCAAGGAAATATCTAACTAAGCCAAGCAAGCACAAAACTAGGGTTTTAAGCAATAAAGAGAGGTATGGGATGTTTGGGTATGAACTTATCACTTAAGTTGGGGGTGACATATGAACATTATGATTCCATTTAGATCATCCAAACCAAATAACAAGTTAGAGATTAATGAATTAATCTAAGCTACTAACTAGCCATGGATATGCTAGGTTGTGTATAGGGGAACTAGTCCCTAACCCCCCTACTACCCTTACGAGGCTCAATTGGGTTAGGGATTAGGTTCAATTCAATTAGAGTATAATAAAGTCTAGTTTTCTAGATTAGACATTCCTAGGGAAATTATGGGCTGAGGGTAGTAATGGGGAGGTGAAATTAGGGCTTTGAACCCCAATTCCCCCACATTCTAGCCTTAAGAAGGCTCCATGCTAATTGCACTAGAATTACCTAATATAGCTACTTAGATATCTCACTTAGGTTTAGGGAGATTGGTTAGGATGTAGGAAGATGGGAGGCAACCTAGGGATCCAAGAATTGGACCGAGGGGCAAATCCCAAAATTCACACATATAAGTAATTTTCCTAAATTCCTAGGTGATTTCACATACAAACCAACAAGCAATTCATGGAGAATGAGATATAAATATAACATGATCATTAAAAAATGGAATTACAAAGTTTACATGTCATTTCCCCCCAACATGGTATCAAAGTAACACAATTCCCCCAAATAACCCACCCAAGGGGCCTAAGTACTCATAACAAAGCAAAATACAAAGAGAAAGGAGATAGAATGAGTAGAGGAGTGAAAAGCCATGATGAGCTTGGTGAAGACTCCTCCTTCTCCACCTCCTAGTAGCTGTAGCTCGAGCTCCCTCCTCCAAGGTAGGTGAATGGCATGGATGTATGGTGGAAATGGGTGAAAACAATGGAAAACTAGGGTTTTGGTGGTGGAAATGGTTAAATGGAGGTGGGAATGGGTGGAGGACGAAAATAGGGAGGATAGAGTGGCTGTAGGGTAGCTAACCTCGGCCCCTATCCATCACCTAGGTATATATAGGTGTGGGGGAAGCATTAGGTTAAGTGGGGGCAAAGTGGGTAGAATAGTGTAGAAAACTGGGTAAAATTGTGTGTAGCACGGCCGTGCTGGGCTGCACGACTGTGGTGAAAAAATGGAATGAACAGGGGAATTTTGGGTTTCTAGGACTGGTAGCACGGCCGTGCTGGGAACTCCCAAAATGGCCATTCTTGATAGCACGGCCGTTCTGGCCAACTGGGTCAATTTTTGAAGATTTTGCTGATTGGGGCATGTCCCAGAACGGCCATTTTATGGTAGCACGGCCATTCTGGGGTCCTTCCCCTGCATTTGAGTGTTGAACCTGGCCATCCATGAAGGTTATTTCTTCAATACATCCTTTGACCACTTGGGTAGGTTTGGAGTGGTTTTGGCCTCATTTTGGGGCTCCTCCAAGCCTAGGGAAACCCTAGATTCAACCATCTTCTTTCCAATCCATCAAGTAGTGGCCAAAGTACCTATAAAACATGCAAAAACCATCCATATGTGCATTCGACAATAAAACACATATTGAGAGAAATAACATGTAATCTAATAGTTGTAGATGTGATTGAAATGCAAAATGACACAAGATGAAGTCCTGAAATAAGGCTGAATCATCCTCCCTCTACTAAGATGGCTAAAGAGCATCAAAATGTTGGGGATAGTGGTAGAAAACCTAGAAAACTAGGGTTGTGCGGTGGAAATGGAAGGTGGGAGGCAGGTGAATGGCTTGAATGCATGGAAGAGAGTAATGAATGCTCTAGAGTAGCAAAGGAGTGGGTAATGATGATAAAGTAATCTAACCTCATGCCCCAGCAACCACCCATGTATATATAGGTGGTGGGGAGGTACTGGGTCAAGTGGGGGTAGAATAGGAAATGCAGTACAAATCCGCTGCTAGAGTTGTATTTAGCATGGGCATGTTGAGCAGAACATCCGTGGTGGGTAGGGGTCAGCACGCCCGTGGTGGAATGGAATGGACGAGGTGGAAATTGGAAAAAGTTATAGTAAAATTTTGAGCTCTTGGAAGGTTGGTAACACAGTCGTGCTGGGTAGCATGACCATGGTGGGATCTAGGTAGTATGATTGTGCTGGGTAGTACGACGTGTTGTGTGATATTTAACACAACCGTATTGGGTAGCACGACCGTGGTGGAGGATGGCAACATGGCCGTGGTGGGGGAGTTTCTGAAGATGCTTCAAAATTGATATTTTTCCTGTGATTTCTTCCTTTGCAACACAACTTTCCATGTCATCACAGTCATGCTAGGAGCTTTGCTTGCACTTTGAGCTTCAAACTTCATGATCCATGGACTTCTTTGCTTAAGCTTGACTCTTGGACACTAGGGGTTGATTGGGGGAGCTTAGGGGACTTTTTTGGACCCCCTCCATGGGTGGAGGAATCCTAGAACACCTTCCTTCTCTCTCATACATACAAGGCATGGTCCAAGTACATGAAAATCATGCAAAGATCATCCATAAGTGCATTTTATAGAAATATGCATATTGAAGGAATTAAGTTGCGATCTAACTTGTTTAGATGTGATTAAGGTGCAAAAAGACACAAGATGGATCCCTAAAATAGGGTTGCATCACCACCTCAAACTTAAAACATACTTGTCCTCAAGTATGCTCCAACTTAGTGTCTCTCTCTCTTCTATTTCTTTCAATCAACTAAGAATGATAAAATACATTGCAAAAGATTAGTATTGACTAAATGGTCTTAGAAGTGACTAAGTGCATGTGTTCCACCTCTCTCCTCTCCACTTCTACAATCCAATCATGAAAAGAGAACTAAGTGTACAAAATTCAAATATAGAGCATAAAATACACAAGCTTTCCATATGTCCTTCATGTAATTATGGGTAAACTATTTCATGTTGGCATTAATCAATGATGACTAGGAGTGTAGTTTCATTTTCATCCATTCAATCTTATGATTCAAACTGCACCAAATGACCCACATGGCTATAAAAAGGGTAAAGCGAGCTAGGTTTGATGTTTCCTAGCTCAATGGGTATGAAAATGGAAGAAAGGATTGTGGTAAGAGATTGGAGTGCTTTTACACACTCATCTTTTCTTTAGTTAGATGCTCTTAAACAAGAGCATTTTAATTTTTCTTTTCTTCTTTTCTATTCTTTTGCCCTTGGTGCAGATAGGGAAAATGGTGGAGAGAGTAAAGTGAGGAGATGTATATGTGGCCACCCTAAACTTTTGGAGGTGGCCACGATTGTATATGTGTACTTTGACACCCTTTCATGAGGTGGAGAGGTAAGAAGATGATGAAAGAAAAGTTGGGTCAAAGAGGAGTCACTAGTGTGGTTCTCCACATAAAATCTCCTACATGAAAACTAGTCTAACACTTCATCAAAAAATATCACACCACATGAGTGAACACCATGAGATTCACATTTTTATCAAGTCATAGGCTCTAAGCGTTCTTAGCTTGCTTCAAGTCACAATTCAACCAAAACATTCACAAGCATGAGAGAGGTGGTGCACATTTAAAAACTCAGCAATCAAGACCATCAAGCAATAAGCTCTAAGAAAATGGCTTGCATTTGTCAAAGATCAACAACTTTTAATTCAAACAAATGGAAATTCAAGTTCGAACATGCTTTTGGACAAAGAGTTCCAAATTTGGGTAAAGATGGCCAAAATGGTGCCAATTTGCACTCAATCACATCTAAACCTACTTTAGGGAAATTAAATCATAAAGCAACAAATTATAACTAAAACACATAAAAATTACTAAATCTGCATGGAAATGCAATGCATGGCAAGGAAGAGAAAAAAGAGCAAAAATTTTGAAAAAGTACTCAAAAAATCATGAAAAGGAACTACATGTATGCATGAATGCAAGCAAACACACAAGGTTAGGATAGATAAGTATGAATTTGGTTAAACTATTTGATCATCTTGCAAAAATTTAACACAAGGCACATAGATAAAAATGTCGTAAAAGAAGGGTTTACCACCCTACCACCTCAAACTTTTAAATCATGTTGTCGTTAGCGTGAAATAGAAGTTTAGAATAGTAGGGTAAAGGACATGGAATCACGATAGACAACTGCCAAGAGATGGAATGATCAATGTAGCACTAGGTGAGCATGACAAGACCACTACGACCATGCGGAGCAACACGACCGTTATGGCTTGCCAGCCACACGGCCGTGCTATGTAGCACGACCATTTTGAACTCCTTCATGTAGCTCTTCTACTATGTGCAATGTTCTCTTCAACGTTGATCTTCTCCTTGGCCAGACCTACTATGCATCACCTTTTCTTCCTTGTACATGTACTAACATGGTTCACAAATAGAAAAACTATCAAGTATGATGTGTGTGTGTTTCTTAGGAAAAATGAAAGTGTAATCAAGAAAAAAAAATTGAGAGAAAGAGTCTCAAACCAACGTGGGTTGCCTCCTACTAGTGCTAAGTTTAGAGCCTTCAGCTAGGCTTATTGTTCCTCTATCAAACAACCATTGTCCAAAAGAAAAATGTTTTCATCCTCATCATAGGCAATCCTCTCAAATGCCTTTGTTGTTTGATCTCCCCCAAGGGTCATGCTAGCTTCTCAAGTGTTTTTCTTCATTTTCAGCTCCTCCAGGTTCATCATCATAGACCTCAAAATAAGAATCCTCATCAACAAAACTTTTCAGCTGATTCAACATGATCCTCTTGGACAACTTTCCCCTTATCTTCTTAATCACCCTTGAGACCTTCAGAATTTTCATGCTATACTTTTGCTTTCCCTTGAGGAATGGGTCTTCATAGGCTTCAAAGAGAGGGGTCTCAATCATATTAGACATTTTAGAACCTTTAATATCACATTGGGATGTCTTGGATCAGCAATTGGGGCACTTGGTGGTGCGACCTCAATGAAAGGTGGGACACTTGGTATCATTGCTTGAAAAGGAGTCAGAATAACATATTTGCTAATGTCATTGGCACTCTCCATAGGAGGTGGTACATCAAGATATCAAGTGCACTTGGCACTCTCACACAATGGTGGGACAATAGGGTTTTGGTTCTCTTGTCACCCTCACATGAGATTCTCGACAGTGATTCTCTATCATGATCTTTCACCATTTTCTCCACTTCCTTGTTGAGCTTATCAACAACCTTTCCACACCTCAACACTAAAACCTTCTTCATTTTCCCATGGGAAGGAGGGGGAGCATGTGATGGTTGTGATGGTGGTGTTGGTGGTGGTTTTTGGTGTGGTTTATTAGGATTTTTAAGGATGTAGGTTCATTATTGTGGAGGTGGTTGGTATAGGGATGGTTATTGTGGTTGATATTGTGGGGATGGTTGTGAGGTGTGTTGAAATTTGTATGAAGGTTGAGGATGTGTGGAGAATAGAGGCCTTTAGGGTAACACATAGAACTATTTGTATTGTTTGTATTGTCTATAGTTTGGGAAAGTGGTATTTCCTCCTCACAAAGGGTAAGTGAACAAGAAATCTCATCCAACCTTTGCTCAAGATGATCAATGGTTTTTCCATGAAGGGAAACCCTCTCGTCACTTCATCAAGGATTTGTAACCTTGAAAGAACTTCTTATTCTTCAAACATGAAGTTGTCTCTTGGCTCTTGGTCTCCTTGTTGCTCTCATGAAAGGTTTGGATTATTTCTCCATTTTGGAGTGCAATAGCTTGACATGGAGCCTTGATTGTTCCAGTTGCCATAGGATTGTAGAGCCATGTACTCCAATATCTTTATCATGTAGGGTGGTGAAGGAATTGGAGGGTTTTTTGTATCTCGATCAACCATCTTGACTTCAAAGAGTTTCTTGTCACATGCATAAAGCAAAACAAAAAAAAGAGCACAAGTTAGAAAACCAAGATACAAAAACAACACAAAGAATAAAGAATAAAAATGGTGAGGGAAATAGGAAAATCTAAGCTACTCTAACTAGCTAGGTCGAGCACCTCTACTCCCCGACAATGGCGTTAGAAAGCTTGGTGCATTTTGGACTGCCTCGGGTTACAACTAGCCTATTAGATTTTAATTAGATGCAACTTAGGAAAACACACATGGATCTTTCAAATTTATAAAAGGGTCCTAGTCTAAGACACTAGCTTAGAGTATTCAGACTTCGCCTGCAAGCGCACAGGCTCATGTTGTAGTATAGTCAAGTATCAAGAGAAGGGTTGATCCTCAGGGAGAGAGGGGGTACTAGAGCTATGTTAGGGTGAGCTACATTACTAAAGCAGAGAGTATGGTTTTAGGGTTTAAAAGTGGTTTTGGTTGATTACAATAAGATTTAAGAAATTAATGACAATAACAAAACTAGATTACCAAAACCATAAATTACCCTAAGTAAGTTAAAACTAAGAAGCTAGGCAAAACAACTAACTGAGCAGGGGAAAGGAATTACAACTAAGCTACACTAGAGTAGCAATTCAAATTAACAACTAAGAGGCAAGTTAATCATAAGAGCAAGCGGGAACCTAGGTTATCACTAGCTAATAAGATTAACACAAGCAAGGTTAAAAGAGCACTAACTACTCAAGCAAGTCCTATCTATCAAGAACTAAGCAATTGACTAAGAAGCAACAAAGGCAATTAACTAAACTAACATTAACAAGTTAAGAGGACAAGGCGGGTTTCAAGCAAGAATATGGATAGGTGGGCCGTTTGGTAATGATACTATGATATTAATTGGGGGGTTAACAAAGCATGCAAGCCATATATCTTCAATCTAGATTGCCAAACCAAATGACAAGCCGAGTGCTATTTGAATCTACCCTATGCTACTAGTTGGGAAACTAGGGCTAGGTGTAATTCTATTAGGACTTGGGAAGTCTAGGTTTTTAGGGCAAGTCGTATTAGGTCAATTGAGAGACAATGGTAGGAATGGAGGTAGAGATGAGGGTGTCTCACCTCATGTTACTCACCATCTAGCCTTTAGAAAACTCTAGGCAATTGTATTAATCACTCTTACACTAGCTACTTAGATCTCACACCTACTTGTAAGAGAATGGAGTTGTATGTAGGAATAAAGGGTGCTACCTAGGGATCCACTATTTAGACCTAAAAGAAATTCCTAATATGGACACATACAACCCATTTTCCCCTTGAAGCTAGGTGTCTTCAAGCATCATACAACAAGCAATACATGTTTAAAAGCACAAATCACAAGCAAGATAATGGGAAATGAGATAAAAGCAAGAGACAATCATCATATAATGAAAATATGTTCAATACAAGTTATTCCCCCTAACATGGTATCAAAGTAAAAGTTTATCCCCAAATAGCCCACCACAAGGGGCTTAGCTAGACATGATCATGCAAATGAGCAAAAAGGAAAGAAGAAAGAGGTAGAAGGCCATGGAGCTCGTAGAAGCTTCTTCTCCTTCACCTCCTAGATGTTGTAGAACTTCCTTCTTCCTCCAAGATCGCTAGAGAGCATGGAAATGTAGTGGATTATGGTAGAAACATAGAAAACTAGGGTTTTGTGGTGAAAATGGAAGGTGGGAGGTAGGTGAATGGCTTGAATGCAATGAAGAGAGTAATGAATGATCTAGAGTAGCTAAGAAGTGGGTAGAGATGCTAAAGGAAGCTAACCTCATGCCCCAGCCACCACCCATGTATATATAGGTGGTGGGCATGCACTAGGTCAAGTGGGGGTAGAATAAAAAATGCAGTGCAAATCTACTTCTAGGGTTGTACATAGCATGGGCGTGCTGGGAAGAACGGTCATGGTGGGTAGGGGTCAGCATGACTGTGGTGGAATGGAACGGGTGAGTTGGAAACTAGCAAAAGTTATAGTAAAATTCTTGGCTCTTAGAAGGCTGGTAACACAGTCGTGATGGGCATCACAGCCATGGTGGGAGCTAGGTAGCATGTTCGTGTTGGGTAGCACGTCCGTGGTGGGTGATATGTAGCACGCCCATGTTGGGTAGCATCGCTGTGGTGGGTAGGTGGAAACATGGCCATGTTGGGCAGCATGACTATGGTGGAGGGATGGAAGCATACCCATGCTAGCTAGCACAACCATGGTGGAGGATGGCAGCATGGTTGTGCTGGAGGATTTTCTGTAGATGCTTCAAAATTGAGATTTTTCCTATGATTTCTTCATTTGCAACACGGTCGTTCCATGTCACCACGGTCATGGTGGGAGCTTTGCTTGCACTTTTATCTTTGAGCTTCATGATCCATGAACTTCTTTGCTTAAGCTTGACTCTTGGCCACTAGGGGTAGGTTAAGGGAGCTTTGGGGCCTTCTTTGGACCCCTCCATGGGTGAAAGAATCCTAGAACACCTTCCTTCTCTCTCATCCATCTAAGGCATGGTCAAAGTACCTAAAAATCATGCAAAGAACGTCCATAAGTGCATTTGATAAAAATATGCATATTGAGGGAATGAACTTGCGATCTCACTTGTTTAGATGTGATTAAGATGCAAAAAGACACAATATGGAGCCCTAAAATAGGGTTGCCTCAGTGCCTAACTTTCTTAGGGAGTGTAACTTAGTCATAGTCTCTTGCTTTTATTCACTTAGTTGCCTTTCTTTATTACCTAGAACTAACTTGTTTAAGGTTAAATTAGGGTTTCACTTGTTATGTTTCCTTTCTTGCTTTCTTGCATGGACCTTAGTGTTACCAATCCTAAACCAACATTAAACCCTAAAAACCCTAATCTCTGCTTTAGGAACATAGCTTAATCTAACTTAGCTCTAGTTCCCCCTCTCTCCCTACAGATCGATCCCTCACTTGGCACTCACTTATACCATAATATGATCTAGTGAGCATGTGGGTGATATATTATAGTCTATGTGGATGTGATATTATAGGGCCAATTATAAATTTGTAAGATCCAAAGTGTGCCTCTTCTCTAATAAGAGCCTTTGGGGTTGCCTCTATTCATAATTCAATTGAGTAGTGTGTAGTCCCAAAAGCAAGCTATAAGGGGGAGGCACATCAAGATTTCTGGTGTCATTATCGGGGAGTGAGGCGCTCAGCCTAGATAGTTGGTGTAGCTTCACTTTTCCTACTTCCCTCATCATTGCTTTTCTTTATTCTTTGATTACTTTTGCATACTTGTATTCTAACTTAGATCTTGTTACTTGTTTGCACCTTGTGTAGGTGACAGTTGTTCATGCTTGGGCAACACTCAACTTATACTAGCTTGGTTCCATTTGATCCTGAGATAGGTAGAAGGAGACATCAACACTGACACAGACAACACTAAGAGGCTGAAATGGGAAACATGGATGATCAACACCATGAGGGAAGGGGAAAAGATCCTCCACCACCACCCAAGACACTTCATGAAACTTCACTCAAGGAAAGTGTGCATCTCCCATTTCCACCCTAGTTGAGAAAATGTCGGGTCAACAATTCACCATCCCACCAGGTCTCCTTGGGTTCATACCAACCTTTCACGAGCTTGAAAATGAAAATCAGTATCATCATGTCAACACATTTCTAGAGACGTGCTCCACCTTCTGAACCCCATCAACTAGATATGATTCTATTATAAGAACCTTATTCCTATTTTTCACTCAAGGTAAAAATTAAGGAATGGTACATGTCAAAGCCAAAATTTCTTGCTTAGTGGCACTCAAGAATGAGTTTCTGAAAAAATTCTACCCCATATCCAAGTTGACACAAATGAGGAGGTACATCACTTCATTCACTTTGAAGGAGAAGGATCCATTCCATGAGAAGTAGTAGATGTTCCAAGAGCTTCTTAGAGATTTCCCTCAGCATGAAGTACCCACAAGGTAGTTTGAGTAATCATTCTACATCAGGCTATCTGGATTGGGACAAATAGTTGTTGACTCCTCTTGTGGAGTAACCTTCATGGCCAAGTCCTCACCAGAGTCATGGTCGCTCTTCAAGCACCTAGCTAGAAATTTACGTCACATGGCTTCTAGCATGGGTTTGAATTGTGAAAGGAACTGGAACCCACCCCCATCCACCTTCTCCTGCTTGATCTAGGGAATATCAAAATCCCCAAATAATGAAGATTCTCACTGATATGATGAACTTGACGAAGAATCAATGTAGAGGTTCTTCTAGCCATTCAACCAACTCTATAGAAGCTATATTTAGGGATATTCAAGCTCTTTAATTTTTTGCAAACTGAAACAACCAAGGGCTTATGTCCAACACCAACACTCTAGAGTGGAGAAATCACTTAAAATTCTCCTGGAAGTAAGGGAATGAAGGATAAGGATAGAAAAGGTAGCACCAAGGGTCAAAGTACAACTCCAAATTTGAAGATGAAGTTCTTGGAAGGCTAAAGAGTCTTGAAGATGTGAAGGATGTGTCATCTCAAGGGTAAAACATTAGTTGTTTAGAGAAAATGATTCATCATATTTCATTGTCTCTTGCTAGATGTGAAGAAGGGAGGCTTCCCTCTCAAACCTTGGTGAACACCAATAGTGTTGGTGGAACCATGGGTGATACTCAAGTCACCTATATCCCTGAATAAGGGTAAGTTCCCACTTTGTAGCAGTACAAAGGACCCGAAAATCCTCATGCTCCTTCACCTCAACAACCCCCATACAACTACTAATAAACTCCACCCCTCCACATTCATACTGACAACCTCCTCCTCAATATCAACCCCCTCCACAACAACCACATCCCAACCATAGTTCATTATTCAAAACCCAAATCCCCCACACCAAAGGATACAACTTAAAGGATAAGAACCACCACCACAAACTACCTCCTTTTCCAATCAGGAGCAAGTGAAGGTGGTGATCATGATGATGTCAGAAGACTGTGGAGCAACCAAAGAGAAAAGTAATTGATGGTTTGGGCAATGAAGACAGAGATGATATTGTTATTCAAGAAAGTGATATTGTGATTCAGGGTGATGATACTGTGATGGGAAGTCAAGGTGATACTATGATATTGGATGATGACACTATGATTCCCTTGATACCGCTTGATGATTCTATTGATGTGAACCACTCAGGTGCAAAACTCCCTCCTTTTCCTGATTTACTTGATGAACCATCCAATGCCAAAAGGAAGAAGAAACATGTTGAGGATATCATGGAGACATTTAAGCAAGTAAGGATCAACATTTCGTTGTTAGATTACATCATGCAAATTTCTTTGTATGCAAAGTTCTTAAAAGACATGTGCGCCTTCAAGAGGAAGACAACTAGAAGAATGCTAAGGAGGGTCAAGCTCACTGAACAAGTGAGCTCCATTTTGCAACACACCGCTCCGAACAAGGGGAAAGATCTTGGTGCGCCCTTCATTCCTTGCTACATTGGACACCATATAGACCAAGCTCTCACTTGGGTTCTAGCATGAATCTAATGCCTTATGATTTGTATGTTGAATTGAAATTGGGACAATTGGGGTCGGCTAACTGCACCATGCAGTTGGCCGACCATTTTGTGAAAACACCTAGAGGGAAAATTAATGATGTGTTGGTGAGACTTGATGATGAAGCCTCTACATTCTTTCTTGCTGATTTTATTGTGCTTGACATGGAGAAGGACATAAGAAATGTACCTATTATCTTGGGGAGACCTTTCCAAGATACATCTCACGCAGTGATACATGTGAGAACCTGCACCATGTATGTGACATTCATGCACATGAGGATTTCGTTGAGCATCGACAAAGCTTCTGCTAAGTATGAGGTGATAGGTGTTATAGAAGAATATTTCTATCTTATTTATTGCCTTGAAGAGATTGTACAAGAGTGCCTACCTGCATGGATTGAGACTGCCACCCAGGGTAGAGGCTTAGAGCCTATTGTTGAGTTTCTCTACATTGATATTGATGAGGAAAATGAACTCACATTAGTGGATGCAAGTGAGGATCTTCCTTCCATTTCTAAGAAACATTTGCATTCCATTGAAGAACCTCTTGTCCTTGAGCTTAAATCTCTCCCTGAAGGTTTGAAGTATGTGATTTTGGGTTCAAAAGACACCCTTCCAGTGATCATTTCTTCTATTCTCTCTCCTACCCAAGAAGATGCTCTCATTTTGGTTTTGAAGAGGAACATTCAAGCCATAGGGTTGTTTATTGCTGGTTTGAGGGGTGTTGACCCCTCCAGTTGTGTCCATAGGATCTATATTGAGGATGATGCAAGGCCAACTTTCCAGATGCAAAGGAGGCTAAATCCAAACCTGAAAGAAGTTGTAACTCAAGAGATTGTGAAGTTGATTGATTTTGGGATCATCTGTCCCATTTCTAACAGTCCTTGGGTGAGTCCCATCCAAGTTGTGCCCAAAAGGGTGGGATCAAAGTGGCTCAAAATGAAGATGGAGAATTGGTGTCAATGAGAGATCAATCAAAATGAAGAATGTGAGTGGATTATAAGAAGTTGAATGAGAACACAAAGAAAGACCATTTCCCTCTCCCATTCATTGATCAAATCTTGGAGAGGCTTACATGACAAAGTTTTTATTGCTTCGTTGATGGTTACTTGGGTTGTTTCCATGTGATAGTGCATCCTGATAATCAAGAAAAGACCACATTCACATGTCCAAGTGGCACCTTTTCCTATAGTATAAGATCTTTTCAGCTTTCCAATGCCCCTGCCACATTCCAAAGATGTGTCACATCCATTTTTGTTGATATGTTGATTCTTCTCTTGAAGTTTTCATGGATTATTTTTTAGTGTTTGGATAAACGTTGGATGAATGCTTATTTCACCTCACAACTATTCTTTAGAGATGTGTTAAGATCGCTTATTCTTTCTGGGGAGAAAAGTCATTTCATGGTACCCTAGGGCATTGTTCTGGTCATAGGGTTTCCAAATTTGGAATTTAAGTTGACAATGCCAAAGTGGGCCTCATTTCTAGTCTTACCATTCCTTTCACTATAAGACATGTCCGTTCTTTCTTGGGGCATGTGGGCCTCATTCTATGTTTCATCAAAGATTTTAGAAAGATTTCTAGACTGCTGTGTCATTGGCTATAAAAAGATGTTGACTTCAACTTTGATGACAAATGCATTGAAGTTTTCAACCACTTGAAACACAAGCTGGTTTCTTATCCTATCATCCAACCCCTAGATTTTTTTCCATTTGAGATCATGACTGATACTTCAGATATGGTAGTGGGGGTTATGCTTGGCCATAGGATTGGCTGGATACCACATGCCATCTATTATGAAAGTAAGACACTTGATGAAGCTCAAAGGAACTACACTACCACCGAGAAAGAAATGCTTGCCATGATATTTGCTCTAGACAAGTTTTGCTCCTATGTGTTACAAAACAAAGTGATTGTTTATACTTACCACACATCACTTAAGTATCTCATGTCAAAGAATGAATCAAAGCCTAGGTTGATCTGGTGGATTATAATTCTCCAAGAATATGATTTAGAGATTGTTGACAAGAAGGGAATTGAGAATTCTGTAGTCGATCACCTCTCTTTTATTGAAGCACCATGTGATGATGTAAACAAAATCAAGGAGGAAATGTCGCATGAGCAACTTTTATTGCTTGACTCTACTCAAAGGCCATGGTACAAGCACATATCCAACATCTTGGCTTGTGGGAGAGTACCAAACACATGGGCTAGTGAGGAAAGTAAAAGGTTGTTTGCTATGGTGACGAAGTATGTGAGGGATGACCCACATCTCCTCAAGTATTTCTCCAATCAACTCATAAGGAGGTGTATTTTGGAAAGTGGACAACAAAAAATTCTTCTATGTGCCATTCTGGCATATGTGGAGGACACTTTGGTGGAAAACAAATAGTCACAAAAGTTCTATAATGTAATTTCTATTGGCCAATTGATTAAGGATTCTCATGAGTATTACAAAATATTCTTGAAGTGCCAAAAACTGGGCACCAACTCAAAGAGGGACATGATGTCCCAGTATCCTATACTTGTAGTAGAGGTGTTTGATGTTTGGGGTATTGAATTCATGGGTCCATCCCCTCCTTCTTTTGGGTATGTGTACATCTTGGTGGTTGTAGACTACTTCTCCAAGTGGGTGGAAGTGATAACTACAATAACAAATGAACACAAGGTGGTGTGTGACTTAATCAAATCATACATATTCAGCTGGTTCGGTGTACTAAGAGCTATGGTTTTTGATGGTGGAAGTCACTTCATCCATAGAGCCTTTGAGAGTTTGTTGAAAGGTCATGGCATCAATCATCGTTTGGCTACTCCTTACCACCATCAAACTAGTGGACAAGTTGAGTTGGCCAATCGGGATATAAAGCTCATTCTTGAGAAGAGTGTGAGACCGGACCGCAAGGATTGGTCTCTATGACTCAATGAAGCTTTGTGGGCTTATAGGATAGCATTCAAAGTCCCAATTGCCACCAAACTATTCAAGGTTGTGTATGGGAAAAGCTTCCATCTACCCATTGAGTTGCAACACAAGGAATTGTGGGCCTTAAAGACTATAGATATGGACATGGACACCACCAGAGTTATAAGGAAGTTGAAACTCCATGAATTGGAGGAAATTAGGCATGAGGCCTATGAATTGTCAAAGAGACACAAAGAAAGAATCAATTTTTTGGGTGATAGGTTGATCAAGAAGAAGTCATTTGAGCCTGGGAAATGGGTGTGGTTGTACAACTCAAGGATGACATTCTTCCCCAAAAAGCTTAGATCAAGGTAGGAAGGCCCATACTTTACTGAAACATGTGTACCCATATGGTGCCATTGTGATATGTAAAAAAGAAGGTGCAAAATAATTCATACTAGATGGTCAAAGATTGAAATATGTTGTGGAAGTTGGGCCCAACAATGGCAATAAAAGTTTTTATATTGTAATGCTAGTCAAGAAACTCCTTATTGATGAAGAGGCATTCTTGTTGCACATGACAGAGACATATACTAAAAGGATGCTTCAAAGTTTCCAAGAGGATGACTGATCCAAAAATCAATAAGCACATATGAAATAAACGTTAGAGCTAGTGGAAGGTAACCCACCTAGGTTTGATCACTTTTGCACCCAACTTTCAATTTTTGATACTTTTCATTTACTTTTACACATTCCAAGAAACACACACGCACTTGTTTATAATAATTTTTCATTTAGTTTTTGGAAATGTGACAAGGTGATAGGTGAAATAGAGTGAGGAATGAAGTGAGTTAGTTGAGAAGTGAGAGAAAAATGATAGAACTTTAATTGAATTGATATGTGAATTTTTTCAAAGCTTGATGTAAAATGAGTTGATAAGACACTCACCACGGTCATTGTACATCAAAATGGACATGGTGGAAATTGCAAAAATAAGTAGAGTCATAGGGATTTTTGAGAAAAAAAAATAGGGAGAGCCACCACGGCCGTGGAACTCACAACGGGCGTGGAGAACGGAAATTGCCATAATTGTGGTAGACACCATGGGCATGGTAGATGCCATGGGTATGGCGTTAGCAATATGAATCTTCTTGATAGGAGTCATCACAAGTGTAGCATCCACCACAACCATTCTTCCAACTAGCCACCACAGGCATGGCGACCAACCACGACCATGGAGAATCCGACCCCACCACTTAAGTGACAATTTCATTTCAACAGAGTGTCTCCACTCTCATTCTCACGATGCTCCTTGCCCGTGGTGCAACACCGATGACATGCAACTTCTCCCAATCATCCTCTCCACCACCTCCAGCCCACTTCCACCCCCAATCAACCTCCCAAACCTCCCCCCACATCCGTCACACCTCCTTCCATCTCTCTACCCTAAAATTTCATCTAAATAATAGCAAATCCCCATTTCGCTTCCCCTCATCTAGAAAATCCAACCACCGCCCAAACCCCTTGTAGTCTAATTCACAAGCAATCAACCTCCCCACCCATAACCCTGCGTCCACCACACCTCCCTTCATCTTTCCTAACACAACAACACCCTTTTCCACCTACATTTTTCATAAATCCAAAAAACTATATTTCTTTCATTCATTTCTACCAAAAAATGAAGAAAGTTAGCCAGACTATCAAGAAAGGGGCTCAAAGAAGCCTCCAACCACTCATCGGGAGTAGGGTACAAACCAAAAGAGCATCCACCGACGTCCCAATTCCCTCTCACAGATCTATGCCATCACCTTTAAAATACATCTTCGGCGCCCTTTGGCATTCATCATCTATAACTAGCTCTCATCTTCGCTCAACGTCCAACCACCATACCTCAGATGCTACATATGGTGAGGAACAAGAAGAGGAGTCTGATGCTAATGCCAATATGAAGATTGAATCCTAGGAGTTGCAGGTCACTACCCATCCACGGTGAGGCAAGGGGGTAGCAGCCTCATCTTTGTCACATGTGCCACCACACAGTACGCTGACTGGCCACCCCACTTCCTCATTCGTGGATAGACAACAACAACAACCACATGCCCAATGACAATTAATTAATTTATGAGAAGGAATACGCTCATGAGGAGCAATTCGAGGAGGGATTACCATTGAATATTGATACTAGATTAGGATCCCACACTTATGGGATGGAAGAGGATGAAGAAAACTCTAAAGAAGAAGAATTGGAACTCGATCCACTTGACATTCTAGCAACACTTAAGGTAGACATGATGAAGGGGCTTGGTAATGCTCATGAGGGTGTTTCATACCGGGGAAGAAACAAAATAAAGATCACTTTGAATCCCCTTTACCCCAAATGTATGACCAGGAGGGTGATTTCTATGAGGTATGCATGTTTGAGTACAATGGAAGAAATAGGAAATCAAATACCAGTTTCATGTGCAAGAAGGAGGTAGTAGATTACTCAAGACCCTCTCAAGTTTGAAAGATACCTACATTGAAATAATGTGACAATTCTGTGCCACTTTGGAAAAGACAAAACTTAGAGGTGAAGATGCAATCATATTTGGGATGCTCAACAAAATGCATGTACTCACTGCCTCATAGTTGAACCACAATTTTTCCAAAATCCATGAGGCAGCCAAGCACTTAGATAATGGTCGCATGGAAAGAGAGGTAGACATAGACTATGCATAAATGTGGAAAGTGTTAACCGGGCAAAGTACTTTCACACTGAGAAAATCTAAGACTAGTGGGCTCTATAACCTGGCTTTGAGGTATGCACAAAAGGTAATTGCAAATTCATTGTTTCCCTGTATGACAACTAAGGGAGATTCTCACAAAAAGATCTCTTTGTGCTTATCTACATGATTAAGGATATGCCTATCAACCTAGGGGTGCTTTTGATAGATCACATGAGGCAATCCAATCCAAAAGTAAAAATCCCTTTGTCATGGGAGGGATTGTGAACTCAATTGCTCTAGCCTTAGGACATGACTTGACATGGCTCACTAAGGCAGAGGGAGAAAAATTTTTTGATTTGGAATATTTGGTCCTCTCCCAAATAATCCCCATGGTTGATAAAAAAGATGTTTTATAATGTCAACCCATCATATCCAGGAATCACTCTGGAGTTCCCCTATCACACCACTCTACTCATTACTGATTTGGGCCCCTCAAATGCCGCACTCGAATGCCTTAGAGCTTTGGAGCAAGAAAACCCAAGAGAGAACTTTAGAGAGTTTGTCGTCACTAGACGTAAAGAGGTAGGGGAAACAAATGTAGAAGAGAAACAATAGGAAGAGTAGTAGAGAGAGCTAAGAAGAGTAAGAAAGAGAGAGAAAGCAACATCATCTCATCACCAACCTACAAAAAATGCCTAAGACATGTCCACCATACAGGCACAATTGGAGGGCATATAGTAGACACAACAAAGCATGCAATAGATATAGAAATACATGTGGTAGAATCAGTTGTAGATGCATTATCAGATCAACTACATCTACCAGTACGCTCATGCATAGTTGCAAAGAAACCCCCAATGGGGGGAAGACTACTGGAGCGCCATTTTTGCATAAACACAGACATACTCTCCCCCACATGTAGACAATTGGGGTCATTATGACCAGAACCCTCCTCCTCGTACTGTCCCACTAACATAGGGAGATCTTCCACAGTGACAAATACCCTATCATTCCTAAGCTTTAGTTTCATGCTGAGGACAACATGATTCAAAAGTTTGGGGTTTTAGGGAGGTATGCCCTTTTCTCTTTACTCATTCTAACTATATTTGTTTCACCCTGTCCCACACATTTGATTGATTGATGACATCAACCTTTCTAGTGTAAATTTATTTATGCTTGCGCACATGCATACATGTAGTTCTATTTCATGCATTTTTTATTAATTTTTCAAAACTTTTTATTTTCATTCCATTCCATCTCATGCACTACATTCTTGGTAATTTTTTGTGTTTTATCTAGTATTTGCTTCTTATGATTTTATTCCCTAAATGTAGGTTTAGATGTAATTGAGTGCAAATTGACACCATTTTGGCCAATTTTTCCCAAATTTAGAATGTCTTTCTCAAGAAGCATGCTTTGACCTAATATCCACTTTTTTAATTGAATTTTTTATATATGACAAATGTGTGCTACATTGCTATGTTCTATTGTGAAATGGTCTTAATTGTTGACTTTCTACATGTCAATCACTTCTCTCATGTTTGGCATTTGTTCGGTTGAATTGTCATTTGAGCAAGCTATGAACACTTTGGGCTTGTGGAATCACCTGATAAAAGTGGATTTCATGTTGTTCACTCATGTGGTGTGACATTATTTGATGAAGTGTTAGAATAATTTTCATGCAGGAGATCTTATCTTGAAAACCACACTAGTGACCCCACTTTTGACCTGTCTTTTCTTTCATCATCTACTTACCTCTCTCTCTCATGAAAGGATGCCAAAGTGCATATATTCAGCCTTGGCCACCTCCAAAAGTTGGTGTGGCTATATCTTTATCTCCCCACTTCACTCCCACCACCATGTGCCTAGCTACACCAAGGGAAAAGAAAAAGAAAAAAAGAAAAAGAATGTGAGAAGGAAATAGAAGATTCTCCTATGTTATAACATATAAATAAAGAAAAGATGAGTGATCCTATGTAATAGCACATCAATCTCTTACCACAACCCTTTTGTTCTATTTGCATACCCATTGATCTAGGAAACAACAATCCTAGATCACTTCCCTTTTCCACAACAATAAGGGTCGCATAGTGTGGTTTGAAGCATGAAATTGAATGCTTGAAAGTGAAATAGCACTCCTAGTCATCTGTGATTATCGCCACCATGAAATGGTCTACCTGGATCTACATGAAGACCATACGTATTGATTGTGTATTCCATGCCTTATATGTGAAGTTTGTATGCTTAGTGCTTAATTCATGATTGGATTGTGAAAGAGGAGAGGAGAGATCTAGAACACATGTACTTAGTCACCACTAAGCCCATATAGTCAATAATCATTTTGTTGCAATGCATTTATCATTCTTGTTTGTTTAAAGAAACTAAATATATATTAAGTTATAGCATACTTGAGGAAATGTATGTTTTAAGTTTGGGTGGTGATCCCTATGTATATTGTTTACAACAAGCTTAAAAGTGTTATAGTTGTACTTGTCAAATGGAACAAGGAGTCCGGTAATCTTGCTGACAATGTCAAAATTCTAGAGATTGAATCTAATCGCATTCAAAATGCTCTGGATAGAAATCCTACTGATTTAAATCTTATTCATGAAGCTATCATTGCTCATAAAAAGGCGAGGGACGCTTATGTTCAGTATGAGTCTTTGCTCAGGCAGAAATCTCGGGTTAGGTGGTTGAAAGAAGGTAACATGAACTCTAAGTTCTTCTATTCCACCTTAAGAACTAGAAGGCACAAGAACACTATTAGATGCCTTAACATCAATGGGACTTTGGAGTCTAATCCTGATAATCTCAAAGGCTTCATGTACAACTTCTACAGAGATATCTTCAATAAGAATGAGAGAGTGGATACTTCTAAACTTAATCAGTTGGAGTTTCCTCATTTAGATGAGGTTCAAAAGATGTCTCTTGATAAACTTGTCACTCCTAAGGAGGTTGAAGATGTTTTCATGAGTCTAGATGTTGATAAAAGTCCAAGCCCTGACGGGTTTAATGGCAAGATCTTTAAGCATTGTTGGAAATATATTAAAGAAGACATTACTCGTGCAGTCCTTGACTTTTTCAGAACTGGTAGGCTACTCAAAGAGGCTAATAAGACGTTCATTTGTCTTATCCCAAAGAGAAATGATACTGAGGAACTGAAGAACGGGCATCCTATCACTTTATGCAACATCATCTACAAGGTCATCTCTAAAACCCTGACTAATAGGCTGCAAGTTGTTCTTCCCTCTCTTATTAGTCCCAATCAGTGTGCTTTTGTGAAGAATAGAAGTATTAAAGATGTTATATTGCTTCCCAATGAAATCATTCATGATTTCAATAGGAGTAATGGCAGTCCTAGAATGTGTATCAAAGCGGACCATACAAAGGCTTATGATTCCATTAATTGGGAATCACTTTTTTTTATTCTAAATAAGATGAACTTTCCTCAGTGTTGGTTAGTTTGGATCAAGGAGATTTTCTTCACTACCTCTTATGAAGTCCTCTTCAATGGAGAACCTCTTGAGGTTTTTACTCCTCGTAATGGAGTGAGGCAATGTGATCCTCTGGCTCCCTACCTTTTTGTGATTGTTATGCAGTGTTTCACCCTTCTGATGAAGCAAGCTATCGATGATAAAAAAAATTCTCCTCTGAAAGCTTCTACAAGTTTCAATGTGTCTCATCTTATTTTTGCTGATGATTTGATGGTGTTCTCTGAGGCTAATTCTCATAACGTCCTGAATATCAGTTCCCTATTTGAAGATCTAAAAAACTTGACTGGGTTAAGTCTGAACCCTTCAAAGAGCTTTATAGCTGCAATGTGAACAAGGAGGAGCCATCCTTAAAATTGACGAAGGATCTCTGCGTCAGAGATATCTTGGAGTTCCTCTATTCATTGGTAAGCTGAAGAAGAATTTCTGTGATCCGTTGATGGATAGAATAAAAGCCAGATTGGATGGTTGGAAATCCAATATGTTATCCATGGTTGGGCATTTGGAGCTCATCCAATCGACTATTTTGTCTATTCAAAGGTTTTGGTCATCTGTCTTTCCTCTGCCTTGTTCTATAGCTGATGATATCGAGAAAATTTGTAGAAACTTCTTATGAGGAGGCTCAGATGCTAAAAGAAGTGTTCATCTTGTGAAGTGGAAAGATGTTATTCTTTTGAAGGATGAAGGGGGGTTAAGTATCACTTCTATTCGGTCTACTATCAAATCTGCCTCTATTGTTAATCTTTAGAATATAGCTGCTAAGAAAGATAGTCTTTGGGTTCATTGGGTTCATGAGAAGTATTTCCATAAGACCTCGGTCTGGCTTCTTATTGTGCAAAGATCTAATTCTTGGGTCATCAATCAACTGATTCGAGTCCGAGATTTACTGATTCCTCATCTTAAGTTTTCTATTGGTGATGGAAATTCTATTAATCTGTGGGGTGATCCCTAGTTACCTGGTAACAAGTTTTTGTTGGATGTTATTGGCCCTAAGATGGCTCTTAGACTTGGGGTTCCTAATGATGCATGTTTAAGTCACATCATTAAGGATGGTTCTTGGAACATTATGCATAATAAATGAAATAACCCTATTTTGAAAGTGTTAAAGGATACATGTATCTTCTTTGGTGGTAATGATATTGTTAGCCTTATGGGTGCTTGTATTCCTAGTTTCTATCACATATATGACACTATCAGAGAGAAAGGGATCATTTCTGAGATTTTTAAATGGATTTGGAAGTTTTTGTGCCCAAGGAACTTTCATATTCATGCTTGGAAGGTTTCACATTTTAAACTCTTAACTAGTGACTATATTATGAATCTGGGGATCTATGCTTCGTCTGTTTGCTTTTTCTACAAGAATGATTGTGAGTCAGTTGTTCATGTCATGTTCAGATGCCCATATTTGCAGGAGTTGTGGACAAAAGGTCAGTCTTTTGGTCCTATTCCTAGCTGTTGTGATGATTTGGTCAAATGGTCGAGCAAAGATGCCCATCTCTGTGACTTACCGATTCTTTATACTCTCTAGCATGAAAGGAATATTCGTGTCCATGAGAAAAAACATACGAGGGTAGATGTTCTGTGGCTTAAGCTACAAAGCACATTCTATCTTTTAAAGAAATAGGTTCTTTGTGTAGGAATTTTCCATGTTTTTCTCTACTTTTGGTTTCAGCTAACGGCTTCATAGGAACTGATCTTGTTCTTTCCACCCCTTCCCCAAAATACAAACAGACACAGGAGATTTCGTACCAAAAAAAAGTTTGGGTGGTGATGCAGCCCTATTTTAGGGCATTGTGTCTTTTGCATTCTTATCACATCTAAACATGTTAGATTACAAGTTCATGCCCCTAATGTGGAATTTCATATCAAATTCACTTATGGTTGCTTTTTGTGTGTTTTCTAAGCAATTGCACTATGCATTAAATGAAAAGGATAGAGAGAATCATTTAGTTTTTACACCCCAAGATTGTACCTAGACCATCTACACGCATCCCATGGAGGGGAAAAATAAGGTTCAAGGAAAAGAGTAATTGATTGAAGTATTTTGGAGCAAAAACTTATAGTTGGGACTTCAAAATGGTTGTGGTACCTTTCCATAGTTGTGGCCGCAGTGCTCCTCATCACTATAAAATTCAAGAAATTCAAGTGCTACAACAAATTAGCCATGATGATTGTGGAAACCAAAATAGCCATGGTGCCCCAGAGCTACCGCTCCCATGTTAGCCACCATGATCATGACGAGGAGTGATCGCAAAGATCACCAATTGGACCAGCACGGTCATGGCCAGAAAAATAGTCATGACATCCCATCTCTACCACTCATGTGGTCATTGACACGGGTGTGGTGAAGGACGTCTACAAAGAACCATTGGAAGTAGAATGCCCACGTCATCTCCAGTTGACATGGTTGTGGTAGTCACCACACCCGTGCTACCACTCACCGGGTCACCACGGTCGTGCTGCCAACCTTTCAAAAATCACCCCCAACCTATCATTTTATCCCATTTCCATCTCAATTGTTCCCATCCACCACAGCCATGTTCACTCCACCATGGTCGTGGTGACCAAAATAGCCATTGTGACCAGCAACCCTACTACAATTTTTACATTGCTTTACCCAAACTACCCCCACTTAATCTATAGATCTTCCCCGCCACAACCGTATACCTAGGTGTCATATGTAGCACGAGCTTATAGCCCCCTAGCATTCATTATTACCTTCCTTAGTGCATTCAAGAGCTCCCTCCTACTCCCACCTATCTCCACTCCATTTCCACCTTCCTCCACCTCAAAACCCTAGTTTTCTAGGGTTTCACCACTTCCACCATCCACTCCATGCCCTCTTGCTACCAAGGAGGAGGAAGGATGTGCTCTTGCTGTTGGAGGTGAAGAAGAAGAAGATATTTCATGAGCTCCATGGCTTTTCTCTCTTCTTCTACCTCTCGTTTTACTATTTTTTGCACTATTAGTAGCTAAGCCCTTTGTAGTGGGTTGTTTGGGGTTAAAATGTTACTTTGATACCTTGTTGGGGGAATGTAACTTGTAAACTCTATATTTACATTTTATGATGATTGTTTTCTACTTCTATCTCATTTCCCATGTTGCTTCTTGTGGTTTATGCTTGAAAATATGAATTGCTTGTTATTTTATGCTTGAATCCACCTAAGTCTAGGAGAAGATGGCATATGTGAGGATATCTTGGGATTTTCTCCTAGGTCAAACAAGTGGATCCCCAGCTAGCACCCCATATGCCCACACATATACCCCTTCTCTTATTCCTAGGTGTGAGAACTAAGTACATAGTGTATGATTGTTCAGTGTAATTGCCTAGGAGTTTACTAAAATCTAGATGGTGAGTAATGTTAGGTGAAATACCCTCTCCTCTACTCCCCATACCTATGTTTGGCTCCCAATTACACATAGCACTCTTACACTAGAAACCTAGATTAGTGAAATCCAACTGAAACCCCACGTAAACCTTGGTCCAATTGAGCCTCATAAGGCTAGATAGGGTGTGCAAGGGTGTAGTTCCCCTTCACACTCTCTATTCTATACATGGCCAACCAATAATATAGGGTGATTCCATGGTGTATTACTAATTGTTTGGTTTAGCAAACTAAAATGAATAGTTAAGTTTTGCACGGAATGTTCCCTCTGACTAATATCTTAGTATCACTACCCCAAACAGCCCACCTCTCAATTGCTTAGCTTGTTCGTGCTATATTAGTTAATTGCTTAGATTTATTTGTTAGTTAATTGCTTTGTTTTGGTAGTTAGGCCTTGCTAGAGTAGTTAGTGCTCTTTTGAGCTTGTTAGTGTTAATCTTGCTAGTTTGTAACAATCTAGGTCATTGATTTCTTTAGTGTCTGCTTAACTAGTGTAACTTAGTCCGAATCTCTTTCTCTTGTTCACTTAGTTGCCTTTCTTTGTTAGCTAGAATTAACTTGTTTAGAGTTAAATTAGGGTTTGCTTGTTTTGTTTCCTTTATTGCTTTCTTGCATGAACCTTAGTGTAACCAAACCAAAACCAACTTTAACCCTAAAAACCTTAATTTCCACTTTAGGAACATAGCTATATCTTACTTAGCTCTAGTGTCCCTTCTATACCTATTGATCTACCCCTCACTTGCACTCACATATATTATAATACAATCCCATGCACTAGTGAGTGATGTGTTCTAGTCTATGTGGATGTGTTAGTATATGGCCATTATAAATTTGAAAGATCCAAAGTGTGCCTCTTGTCTAGTGTGAGCCTTTGGGGTTGCATCTATTCATAATTCAATTATTAGTGTGTAGTACAAAAAGCAAGTACAGGGGGAGGCACATTAATGTCCTATAGTGTCTATGTGGAGATGGGATTAGGCAAGTTGAAACTGGCTCATTGCATTCTCAAATTTGCAGAATGCTCCATTGAGGTGGCTAGAGGAAGACTGGATAATATTTTGGTGATGATAGACAAAGAAAGGGCAGTAGTGTTCATGGAGGATTTCATTGTTCTTGAGATGGACCCTGAGTATAGGAAGATTCCCATGATCTTGGGAATCCCTTTTTATCTACAACTAATGCTAAAATACATGTGTGTAGTGGCACAATGATGGTCCCTTTAATGAACATGACGATAAAGTTCAATATTTTCAAGATCCCAACCTGGCAAGACTGAGATGAGGATTGAGCATGGTCACTTGAAGAGTCCAGTTGATTACTTAAAAGAAGGAAATCCTAATGGAAGGCCTCATGATAGCTTTTGTGATCAATGGGACAAGGAATGACTATTGAATGCAAATGAAGGATGCATCTATTGTAAGAGTAGACATATGGCATCTATTTGAATGATTGAAGGAACTACAAGAAGACCTAATGAAGGCATGAAACTTAGCAGTAGTGAGAGGCAGCCCATCTAGGTTTGGGGAATTTTTCACACAACCTTTCATTTTTTATATTTTTTGGTTATTTTTACACTTTTCTAAGAAAAAACACACACACACACACACTTGGTTTTAGTAGTTTTTGTCTAGTTTCTATATGCGTAGGTGAAAAGAGTGATGGAATGAAGAAAATCACCTGTAATGTGGAGATATTTGATGAAAACATCATTTAGTTCAAAGAATTTGATGTTTTGATGAAATTCAAGATAAAGCTACATGTTAATAGTACCGATCATGGCTGTGGTACCGTAGAATGGCCATGGTGGTACACTTATATCAATAGGAGAATTGAAGAAATAGAGAAAAGCAATCACATATGAGAACAGACATGTAAGGTAGCACGACTGTGTGACCATCTAGATAGAATGGGCGTGTGGCCTAGAATGACCATGTAGCCAGTCCGCCGCCATGGCCATGTGGCCCAGAATGGCCATGGAGCCGGTCATCCAACACAGACATGCCATGAAACACGACCATGTTGCCTCCGGGTTCAACAACTTAAGTCACCCAAACCGGCCAATGCCAACTGTGACACTGTGATCCCCGTGCCATCTCTAATGACCCCGGAGACCGGGGAGTCACCCTCGGTAAACCACCCTTAACTTTTTCTTTTCTTAATCACTTAAAATTAGCTTAAAGTAAAAATCTTTTAACTTAGAATAAACTGAAACCTTACTAACTGCGGAAACAACTACTATTTACATTACTAGATAGATAAAGTAGATTTACACATCATAGTACATTTTTCATGCGGAATATAAAGCACAACAGATAAATGGAAACTAAACTACATATTACATTACATTCTCTCACTACAACACCACATGCCCAAGGACCAAGGGGAAAGGACTAAGAGACCTCTATCTAACTACGAACTACCTTCTAAGAACTTGGGTGATACGATCCTTCAACTTCCTCGTGCTAACGATGACCTGAAAAATGTTTCAGTAGATTGGTGAGCTACTAGCTCAGTGAATAAAATTTCACCCAACCATCACATATAACTCATTTATGTTTATTAATTGGAATAAAATACTAGATAAATACTATACCGAGAACATCTAAGCAATATAATTTAAATGACAGGAGATGTCACATTTCATTAAGATAACAACTGTTGCAATGTTGTAGATATGATTAAATAATAGAAAATACTAAAATTTTATTTAAAGGACAACAACTGTGAAACTAACTCAAATCTTTCTTAACTCTTTAACTTATAGGAAACTATGTGAACCTATACGAACATATTTTATCTTATGCCCTGGTCATATACAGTGTACTCTACATATGAAGACTCGTAGCGAACTACGATCCCACCGTACAAGAATTAGCCGACACCCCAGGATAGCTAAGTCTAACTACTCTCCTAGTCTGCAATAGGAAAACTAGCTCTCTGGCCTCGACATTCCTATGGTGTCGTAAACTAGACTCCTCCTCTAACTTGAGCACATAGGCGAAGAGTCTGAGACGCTCTGTGGGCCTCATCTTGGTACGCTCTGTGGGTACCTCTGGGTTACCGCCGGGACTTCCAGTTCATGTTGGGTAACCTATCTTTTCTTAGGAGACTTTCTCAAGGGCTTCGTCTCCCCGCACGCTCTGTGGGTTCGTTCCGACCCCCGTATACTGGACGCACCGCTAGGGTATGTCGTTTCATCCCTAAGGCGCAAACCTCTCATAGGGATCTACGGTGTCAGGGCCCTTAAATCTATTATTTTATTATTCTAGAAAGCTCTTACTACATTGCATCTCTCTCTTACTTATTCTTGGCTTTGGTATCTCTATGGTACCGAGTCTATTTATCTAAAACTTATAAATACAACATGTATATCATTTCTAACTTGGCAGTGCAATATGCTCAAACACTATAATTTACTGAGAAATCAACGTACTGTACTTGCATGCAAATTTAAATAAATAGAATACTTGTCAACTTGGCACATACATACTAAAATCATGAAACTAAACATCTTAATATATTGATAAGGGTTGATTACTCAACATATGAGAAATCATCAGTAGAACTTGTAAATTATAACAAATTCCTAGAAAAATGTGCACATCAACTCAAATCCTAAGTTGTGCTTCACATCACATAATTAAGGGTTAATTACTTGTCATGGCAAGATTTAATATTAATTATTGGGAATTTCTAATAATGACCTTGAGAAATGTGCTAATTTGTGTTAAGACTGAACCACACACATTAAATATAATAGGGAGCGTGCTACTAGGTTTCCATTGACATTTTCATGTCATCGTTATTTCTTTGAAATCAATCATCTATTAACTTACTAAAAATGTACATCCTGGGTTATTACCCAAACTATACTGTTACTAGTCATGTGCTACTGCGTTCAACATTTAACTAAGCATTTTAGGTTTCGATCAATCGTGTAATTTCACTAATCTAAATCACATTCATCAATCAACTAACTAGTGTCGTGCAAGTGTAACTAAGAAATTTTTGCAATTTAGAAATTAAGCGACGCCGGCACTGCCCGACACCTAGATAAACACTGACATTTGCGAATAACATCGATTTCAACTGAAACGTCTAATTATTTGAGTTAGACTTGCGTTTGGGAGTGAGATTCTACTCACAGAGATTCGAGATGTCTGAATACGACTGAAATGCATCCACGGGTTGTCTTCAACCTCCGAATAGCCCTAAATTTGGACTTGCTACACACAACAGTCGTTTCTTCACGTACAGGTTGAGAATAACTGAGCCAGATGTTGAATCGGAGCTAAATGGTTGTAGTTTCTTGTTTAGGCTTCTTGGCCGAGCTCACATGCGTCGAATTCAAATGATGGCCACATCCAAGGTGGCTCCTGGCCGTTATTACAGTAGTTGCTACTGCTTGTTAGACGGGGCGCCACCCTTGGGCAGGATTGGGGTGAAGAAGGTGAAGGAAAGGTAGAGGAAGAAGGGGCACTGCTGAAGTGGCCCCTATCGTGCCCCAATGACCATCGTTGCTGCTGCTACTTGGCTGTTAACGCAGCTCTTGCAGGTCGACCACCCCTGCTTGATGGGTGGCGCTAGGGCGTGGAGAAAAGAGGAAAAGGATGGAGGAAGAAGAGGAAGATGATGGCAAAGGTTGTGCGCTGCTGAATCGAAGCTTTTAAGCCCTAAATCGACTGCTCACACCACCACCCTAGCTACTGGTCGGTCAAGTAGTTGGGCACTTCTAGAAGGTGTTGGGTGCCACTCAAGAGGATCAGGATGATGAGAATGGGATAAGGAAGAAAGGGGAAAGGGAAAGAAATATCTAATTACTGGAAAAAAAATTTCACTATAGGCCCAAAGAACATAAAAACATCATAACTTTTGCCTCGAAAGTCCAATTTGTGTGATTTCATTTGCAAAGCTTCAAGAACAAAATCCTCTACCTTTTCAAGGCAAGAAAGCATGCTAATTAGACTATAACACTAGATCAAAGAACTAATCACAACATGAGCACTTAACTTATCTCAATTAACTTAATGATGTTGTTATCATGATACTTACTAGTTAACTTTGATGTGGGTCATAACAATCTCCCTCCCTTATAAGAATTTCATCCTAAAATTCCTAAAAGAGAAAAGGAAACTTGTTACGCATCTTAGACTCAAGCTCCCATGTGGCTTCCTCTAGGTTTTGGTTCCTCCACAGAACTTTCACTAACGGTATCTCACGATTCTTGAGTTTCTTAATCCTCCGATCAACTATTTGTATTGGTCCTTCAACATAGGACACATCTGATCTCAGCTGTGTAGGTTCTGGGTCCACTATCTTCTTTGTACCAAGGTAACACTTCTTCAACATCGATACATGAAACACATCATGTAGATTAGCCAACTCGGATGGCAAATCCAACCTGTAGGATACAGGTCCAATCCTCTCAACGACAGGATATGGGCCATTAAACCTAGGAGTCAGTATGCCTTTCTTGCCAAACCTCAACACTCCTTTCCATGGTGAAACTTTTAGATACACTTCATCACCAACCTCAAACTCAACAGGTCTACATCTCTTCTCAGCGTAACTCTTCTGCCTGTCCTGTGCAGCTTTCAACTATTCTCTTATCACTATAATCTTTTCAGTAGTCAAATCCACTATCTCTGGTCTAAGAATCTCTTTGCCACCCACCTCGTACGAACATACAAGTGATCTACACTTTCTGCCATACATAGCTTCATATAGAGCCATACCAAGACAGGAATGGTGATTATGGTTGTATGCAAACTCTATAAGCCACAAGTGTTCCTCCCAACTTCCACTGAAATGCTAGCCACATGCTCTCAGCATATCCTCAAGAGTCTGAATCGTCCTCTCTGATTGACCATCCATCTGTGGGTGAAAATTTGTATTGAACCTCAACTTTGTGCCTAAAACACGATGCAACTAATTCCAAAACTTGGATGTCAACTTAGGATCTCTATCTGATATTATTGAAACTAGGATACCATGCAACCTGACATTCTTATCCATGTATATCTTAGCCAACATCAGAACATCAAAGGTTGACTTAATATGAAGAAAGTGATAAGACATAGTCAGTCTATCCACAATCACCCATATTGAGTCACACCTTCTAGGTGTCCTGGGCAACCCTACCACAAAATCCATTGTGATATGTTCCCACTTCCATTCTGGTATAGGAAGAGGTTGCAAGGTACTTGCAGGTTTCTGATGCTCAGCCTTAACCTGCTGGCACACACTACATCTAGCCACGTACTCAGCTACATTCCTTTTGATACTTGACCACCAGTATAACTCCTTAAGATTCATATACATATTAGTGTTTCCTGGATGCATAGTGTACATTGATGCATGCGCTTCCTCAAGAATCTGTTCTTTCAAATCACTGTCTCCATGTACAAACAACTTGTCATGCTGATACAACAAACCATCATATGAAAACCTAAACTCTGGTCATTTTCCTCTTATCATGTCCTACATGATCTGTTGTAACTCACTATCACTCTGCTGAAGTTCCTTTAACTGATCATAAAAAGTAGGCTTGACTTGCATATGTGCAATCAAACCACTTCGTTCTGTCACTCCTAAGTCTAAGTTCAACTTCCACATCTCTACTAGCAGGTCTCTCTTGAAGCATGCCATAGAGAATACATTAGTTGTTGAACTTGACTTCCTACTGAGGGCATCTACTACCACATTTACCTTACTAGGATGAGAATCTATCGTCACATCATAATCCTTGATCAATTCTAACCATCTCCGTTATCTAAGATTTAGATCCTTCTGGGTGAAAATATATTTCAAACTCTTATGATCCGTTAACACTTGGCATGCCTCACCATAAAGATAGTGATGCCATGTCTTAATAGCATGAACTATGCAACTAATTCTAGATCATGTGTCAGGTAATTCTCCTCATTCTTCTTAAGCTGTCTAGATGCATAAGCTACTACCTTGCCTTCCTGCATCAACACACAACCTAAACCTCTCCTTGAAGCATAAAAAAACATTGTGTAGCCTTTATCTACCTCGGGCAGGATCAACAGTGGTTCTATAGTCAACCTCTTCTTTAAAATCTGAAAACTATTCTCACAGTTGTCTGACCAGAAAAACGGTGCATTCTTTCTCGTTAAGTGTGTCAGAGGTGATGCTACAACACTGAAGTTCTGGATGAACCTTCTGTAGTAACCTACCAATCCTAAGAAGCTTCTGATCTCAGTAGAAGTCTTAGGATGCTCCCACTATAGAACAGACTCGACTTTCTTATGGTCAACACTTACTCCATCTCCTGAGATGACATGTCCAATAAAAGACACCTCATCTAACCAGAACTCACACTTACTGAACTTAGCATATAACTGGTGTTGTCTCAACAACTGTAACACTATCCTCAGATGATGCTCATGTTGCTCATCATCTCAGGAGTAAATCAGAATGTCATCTATGAAAACTACTATGAACTGATCCAAAAATGGTTTGAAAATCCGGTTCATCATATCCATGAAAGCTTCTAGGGCATTAGTCAGTCCAAACGACATGACCAAAAACTCATAATGCATGTATCTTGTTCTAAAATCCGACTTAGGAATATCTGAAATCATACCATCACCCTACATTAGGGTTAGGGTTTCCCTTATTAACCATTTAGGGTTTCAAGATCACATTATCAAGAATCAAACCCAAACTCATACCCTACACATATTAGGAGTATTAATGTATGCCCATTGCATGTTTATCACAAAAGTAGGCATCTCTCTCTCATCCTTACTAGGATGTTGATTACTCCATACTTTATTAAGAAGGCACAACCTTTACTTTAAGGTATATTAGCCTACTTAATCATTATTTATTAAACTCCATACTTATTAATGTATGACTTGATATAAGACACTTCATGTGTTACTCCCTCAAGTACATTGCATTTAAGGTGCTTTCACCATATCAGGTATGAGGTGTGTGTGTGTGCTTGCCACACCATATCGATTTTAAGGTGTATGTGTTCTTGCCACACCATATCGGTTTTAAGGTGTGTGTGTGCTTGCCACACCATATCGGTTTTAAGGTGTGTATGCTTGCCACACCATATCATTTTTAAGGTGTGCGTGTGCTTGACACACCATATCGGTTTTAAGGTGTATGTGTGCTTTCTACACCATATCAGTTTTAATGTGTGTGTGTGCTTGCCACTCCATATCCGTTTCAAGGTGTGTGTGTGTGTGTGCTTGCCACACCATATCGGGTAGACCCTTATGCTCATGCCTCTTCAACCCTTTATGGCTTCGACCTATCCTTCACCATGGCTCAAGTGACATGATAGACAACTAGTTGAACCTTTGTCAACCCATTGTACAAACCAATAAGGGTGTGGGGTTATAAGGTATATTGGTTTTCCTATCATATAGGGTTACATCACCATATCGGGTTTGAGGTGTGTGCTTAACCCAATATCGTTTTGAGGTGTATGATTGACCTCCTATCGTGCAAGAGGTGTATACTACACCACCATATCATGCAAGAAGGTATGAAATCATATCCATATCGTTTTAGTGGAGTAGGTGCATCACCATATCGGGTTAGAGGTGCTTGCTTCTGTGCTTGAACCCGATATCACTTTACCTTTGACACCATCAACCTCTAGAACTTTGTTATTACTATTCTAAGTCATGGAAAATAGTCTCATGAAGCTTTTAGAACTCAAAGGATCATCAATTATTCAAGATAAATCGAAATTGCAAGTAGATCAACAAGCATGACAAAATTGAAGGTGCATAATAATATAATTGTGTTCAAGTTATATAACCCGCCTTAAGAACAACTTCAAATATCCAAGCTCCAAAGATCCACGTTCCTAAGGTTGAAGATGAACTTCAAAACTCTTCTATATGCAAAGAATCACCATGGATAAGCAATTGGTGAATAAGAAAAGAAAGGAAGATCATAACCCTAAAATCATGCTTCAATCCAAGGTTGAAGATGATCATGCCTCACCTTAGGGTTAAGTATGAGCTCCTTCTTTCTCCTTAGAACCTTTTCACGATACCCTACTACTCTTTCATGATATGCCACCACCCATGAATGATATGCCACCACCCTTGGCCGATATCCCCCTCACTTGTGATCAAAACACTTCACTATGGGCGATATCACCCTACTTTGCCGATACCACCTTACTTGGCCAATATGAAATTGCTATGGATGATACACAAGGCTCTATGCATGATACCACTTCACTCCTGCACGATACAAGGACCCTATGCATGATACCTTAGGAAGGGAGGGTGGTAAGATTCGAACTAAGGGGTGAAAGAAGGGGTATATATACTTGTTGTTCATGAAGAAGTGTGAAAATGAGGTGTCATCACTTTGAGCTACTAGGTGCCACGTGTCCATGCATGGTTGACACATGTACATGCATGAATTAACATTTATCTTGACATGAAAAACTCTTTAGGATAATCTAAGGATGAATTTTCGTCCATTACTTATCCCTTTGAATAAAATATATCAACTAAATCACCACTTTATTCACAACCCGATACAACTTTTCTAAGGAAGTTGTAAACCGATACACTTCACCTCCTTGAGGTTCTTTGCACGTCATGGGATTTTCTAAGGGTCCAAAAAACTATATGAGACTCTTCCTATGGCTCCTTTGCCGATAGGCACTCATATATAAGCTTTTCAACTTGATACAACTCAAGTTAGGGTTTCATATTCAACCCCTTTCTTGGTCATTTCATCACCAAGAGTACCATCACTCATAATTGATTCAAACATGGTGTGTCCTCCTTTCTCTCTCCTCTAAATGATAATAGGAGGGAGTAGGGACACTCTAGAGGTGTTAATTTGCATATTAACCCTACAATTTGAGTAAATTACAATTTGTACCAAAATTGGTGCACAATGCACTAACATTATTCAAACAAGCTACAACTTGAAATTTAGGCTTTCCACAAGCCATCTTTTAACATCATTCTCTATATTATGATTTTAAAACACATGAGGTAAATTGAACATGTGACATTTTGCAATATATCCCCTCATCTTGGGTAAATTGCACTTTATGGCCAAACTATCATATAATGCACAAATAGTTTGCAAATAAGCTCAAACTTGAAATTTAAACTCTACAAGAGTCTTATTTACTTTTCAAAAGATTAAAACAAGTTTTTAAATAATTTACTTAAGAAAAACTTCTAGGGTTAAGCTATTACCCAGGTCAGGGATGTTACACTATAAAGGACGCCACCAAGGAGTACAACATGGGAGGGGTCGTCAACCTGATCACGACATGGCTAGGGTACCTGAAGGAGCCGCTCAGCCTGTCGCGCACTCATGGTGACAACAAGATCGACATCAAGTTCCTCACAAGGACGAACATCATCAAGAAGGAGGGTCACCACATCTTCTACAAGTTCTTGAGGATGGACATCTTCCTACCCCTCCCACTCTGCGTCAACTACGACGCAGAGCAGTTGGTCTTCGTAGCAGCATAGATTGAAGTTGTGACTGTCAAAGCTGCTTACGCCACTACAAGGGCCATCCAGGAAAGGATGGCTTCCATAGGGAGGCCCGCACCCCTTGATGCTTGGTGGGACAAATCATCGACAGTCATCGTTGAAGACTCGGATATCACCACCTTCACCGAGCAGACCACTACTGCCACTGAACCAGCCACGACAACTACAACAACACCCGTCATGGCTACAAAAGAAGTGTCAACCATCACGGAGGTCGTCGACACCACTGGGGCCACTATAACGATTATTGCCTCGAAGGCCACTGCGGTAGATGAAATAGCCACAACGCCTGAAGCTTCATCCCTGCCAGAAATGGCAAAGGCATTGGTGCAGCCGAACGCTTCTCGCAATAGCAAAGTTGCATTCATTGAGCTCTTGGAGGAGGAGCTCAGGTCCTACACCGATGATCTCCATGGAGGAGGAAGTTGCGAGCCGGATGGTCGATCAACATCTTCCTACTCCACAACCTTCTCCATGACCCCAGGCTGAGGAGACGGAGGCGACCACAAGGGTGCCAACACCCCGTTCGGAGGACACACCCTCACATACTGTCCAGGTGGACTCGACATTGATAGATGATGCCTATTCATCGGGCCGCACCGCTAATGTGAGGAGCGCGACATGAAGACGAAGCTGATTAGTGAAAGTCCCCTCCTCACTAGGACAGGCCTTCAGATTCGACAACTTGCAGGAGGTAACAGGAAACCACACTGCTACATTTGCTTCCCTGACCTGCAAGTTTCAGGTCTTCTAGCAGAGGTTGAACGAGCAGAAGCATCAACTACTAACTCTAGTTGGTCTCCCCGACCAACTAAAGGCATTGAATAACATGATGCAAGTGGCGCTCCAACGCCTCGAAGCCATCGAGTAGAGGCTCGATGAGAGGGACGACCACTACTGCTCAAGGCGTCCTAGGAGATCGCCATCTCTGCTAGCCTCCGGCTCTCCACCATAATCATCATCCTCTTCATCCGGTTCGTCATCCTCATCCACCTCCAGTGGGCCCACCACAACGCCCTAGGAAGAGATGATAAACAAAACCGCTGACAGACAAGACAGGGGAGCACTCGCGACATCGACATATCTACAACCCCTCAGCTGCCAGAGCCAACTGAAGCCGAAGAAGAGATATCTGAAGGCCTAGTAGAGGGTTCATCTGAAGGATCTAAGGGAGAAGGGGGTGATCTGTATAGCTCGATCATTGAACAACCCCCAAGAGTGAGGACTTCGGTGACAGACATGTTTTCTACACTGTCAGGGATCCCTACTTTTGATAGGCGTGCCATTGACTACCTGTCGATCTGGGACCAACAACTACTGAATATGGTCCTAAGGCCACAGGAAGAAGAAGAAGCTGTTGTCTGGAGCGACGAGTACTTCTCAGTACGATGTAGAGCACTTTAAGGCATGTTCCGCTCAGAGGCTGTCATAGGGAAGATACTATTCAGGGTCCTCGAAGGTGCAATGCTTGAGAATATCGCCATTAGTACAGGCCAACAGCCAATCTACAATGCCACACCAACCTTGGCAAGAAGATTACTAGAAGGGGCGTACGATTCAAGGTAGGTGGCTGATATGTTGCATCCCATCGAAGAGCACGACCCCGGCCTGGTGCTAGCCCCCTACAAGCTCAGAAAGCATTTGTTCCTATGTGTGGCAGACCTCTGCAACCACGACATCACGCTGCTTAGCTGCTGCACCATGGAGGTCCCAAACAAAGAGCACATCTTCATACGCCCCAAAGACAAGAACCTTAGACTTCTTCCTCTGCACCTTCACCGGGTCATCAAGCAAGGAGTCCAACGCCACAATGGCGTCTGGAACTTCTACGCCATCAGAGACTTCACAGTTCAAGAAGATCTGGGGAGCAGAAATAGAGCCTTCATTGTCCTGCGCACTGTGGACTGCTAAACATCTTCAGATACGTAAGGTAGCCCCATGACCAAGACTTCTATTGACTGATAAGTATATACACGCTGTTGTTGATCAAGGACAAATGCTATTTCTGAGACGTAGAGCTTCTAGAGGAGCTGCTGGAGATAGATGCTGACTCTGATTCTTCTCAACCCAACAGCCCTCTAAGGAATGAAGTCAAGGGCACTTCCGACGTCTACAAGACAGGCAAGCAGATAGAATATCTACGAACCGTACTTGCCTCTGAAGTCGACGCCACTGAGGTCTCTTCTACTTTGCCTTCTGTCTCTAAATCTCTAATCAACAATTTTAACTGTTCTGTGTGAAGTTCTCTATCTCAAGAATAGGTCAATGAAATTCTTCTTCGGCTTGCTGATTCTAACACTATACATGTCATATATGAAAAAGATAATGCAGTGGTCCCACTCAACAATCTGTGGAACTTAGTCAAGGCAAGAGGGTGTCTAGCAATGATGGTGGCGTCAGCTTACATCCCCATCCTACAAAAGAAGATTGGACAACCCTACATCGCCCATCTGATGTTGTTCAATGACATGTGCCTTGATGATGAAATAGGAGCGCGCCAGCTATTTCATCTCAAAGTAAAGAAGTGTTTGCCGCACATCATCTTCCTACCTATGTTGCATAAAAACCGCTAGATGCTCATGATGATGTACACCCATCCACGCACCAGTTTCTTCTACAACAGCTCTGACACCAACAACGACTATCCAACAGAGTGTGCATCCACGCCGACAACATCCCTCAAGTGGTTAGCAAGGAAACATTATGTCGAGGTGGTGTCTTTGATCTAGCCGTATCTTGAAGACCCGGTGGTCAAGTGGCACAAACTCCAATACTACCATTGCAGTCCACAACAAGTTCCCTTATAAAACCTCTACAGTGTCTACGTGTTGCACTGGATCTATAACACGATAATATACGAGTGAGTAGCACCCAGATCTATCAAAACCGTAACGGAAATGATGTTAAAGAAAAGCATTTCTCCTATAATTACTTGAGAAGAAACAATACCTTCTTATGGTGTTAAAGAGAAGAAGTGTCCTGAAGCTCTTCCTCTCCCACGATGTCCTCGTTGTCCTTCCCTAGCACTGGGTGTTGCACCACCTCAGGAACCTGAAGCTACAGAGGAACTGGGTCCTCCAGTTGGAGCCTATATTGAGACATTCTAGTACTGTGACTGGGAACCCTGTGATGCTGACTGCTAAAGTTGAGGACATTGCCTTCTAAAGTGTCCAACCTATCCGCAGTTGTGACAACCCTGAACATCTAAACCCCAACACTGACCAAAGTGCGACCTTCCACAGATTTCACACCTTGGTACCTCTCTCCTTCGCGGACATGTCACTAAAATCGATGATCTAGAAGACCTAGTTGGAGGTGTTCATGTAGACTGTGTACTCCATCTTCCGGAATTGGGTCTTCCTCCACTAGATGAAAAACTAGATCCTTTTCTACCAAAACAGCCAAGTCCTCATCCTATCTTTGAAAAGAAACCACCACCTCCTCTATATCCACCACTGCTATTACCCCTTCTAATAAAGTCTCCAGATCTTTTCTTACTCTCAGACTGCTATCAGCATTAACTGACTCTTCTACCATATCGCTGCTTCCACAAATTCCCCAAAGTTTTCTCTATCTCTTCGACCAATGGCTGAAATGGTGTGTCTAATCTCTGATCTTAATCCTTCTTGAAATCTTCTGCACTTTTCTACATCATTAGGAACAAGTTGCAGACAGAAATTTGCCAACCTTGTGAAATGTGCCTCGTATTCACCAATTTTCATACTTCCTTGTCTGATATTCTGCAGTTGTCTTATTTTCTCACTTAGAAAAATAGGTGGGTAGTACTTAAGATGGAATTCATCAACAAAATCCTTCCAGATCAGTACCGTGTTCCTCCTTTTATCTTCCACTCCATGCCACCAGAGCTCTGCATCACCTTTAAGAAAATAAATTGCGTGATTGATTTGTCTTTCCTCAGACAGCTCCATCAGACGGAACCCTTTCTCTAACTATTTTAGCCATTCATCTGCCACTACATGGTCTCTAGTTCCATTGAACTCAGTACCTCCAAGCTTCTTAACCAGCTCATAGGATCTCATCAGGTCCTTGTTGCTCGAGGTAGAAGCTCGCCTCTCCATCTTATACTTTTCCCTAGTCTCAAGAAACATCATGTACATCCTTGATGCCTCATCCACATCATCTCCACCACCTGGACCCATCTCGTGAGGATCTGGTTTAATGTGGCTCTCAGCTTGTTCCTCATGACCACCTCCTCTTCCTGCCATATGCAATAGTATAATAGAACACTTTCTATTAGAAAATTATAGTTAGAAGGAAAACACCCTAATCCTAATCCTATTAGTCTCTTATTGATGCTCTGATACCAAAATTACTCGTGACACCCCGATCCCCGTGCCATTTCTAATGACCCCGAAGACCGGGGAGTCACCCTTGGTAAACCACCCTTAACTTTTTCTTTTCTTAATCACTTAAAATTTGCTTAAAGTAAAAATCTTTTAACTTAGAATAAACTGAAACCTTACTAACTGCTGAAGCAACTACTATTTACATTACTAGATAGATAAAGCATATTTACACATCATATTACATTTTTCATGCGGAATATAAAGCACAACAGATAACTGGAAACTAAACTACATATTACATTACATTCTCTCACTACCACACCAAATGCCCAGGGACCGAGGGGAAAGGACTAAGAGATCTCTATCTAACTACGAACTACCTTCTAAGAACTTGGGTGATACGATCCTTCATATTACTTATGTTGATGTTGACCTGAAAAATGTTTCAGTAGGTTGGTGAGCTACTAGCTCAGTGAATAGAATTTCACCCAACCATCGTAGATAACTCATATATATTTATTAATTAGAATAAAATACCAGATAATACTATACTGAGCAGATCTAAGAAATATAATTTAAATGACAAGAGATGTCACATTTCATTAAGATAACAACTGTTGTAATGTTGTAGATACGATTAAATAACAGAGAATACTAAAATTTCATTTAAAGAAAAACTACTGTGAAACTAACTCAAATCTTTCTTAACTCTTTAACTTATAGGAAACTCTATGCCCCTATATGAACATACTTTATCTTATGCCTTGATCATATGTAGTGTACTCTACATATGAAGATTCATAGTGAACTACGATCCCATCGTACAAGACTTAGCCGACACCCCGAGATAGCTAAGTCTGGCTACTCTCTTGGTCTGCAACAGGAAAAATGGCTCTCTGGCCTCAACACTCCTATGGTGCCGTAAACTGGACTCCTCCTCTAACCTGAGCACACAGGCGGAGAGTCTGAGATGCTCTGTGGGCCTCATCTTGGTACGCTCTATGGGTACCTATGGGTTACCACAAGGACTTCTAGTTCATGTTGGATAACTTATCTTTTCTTAGGAGACTTCCTCAAGGGTTTCGTCTCTTCACACGCTCTGTGGGTGGGTTCCAACCCCCATATACTGGACGCACCACTAGGGTAGGTCATTTCATCCCTAAGGTGCAGACCTCTCGTAGGGATTCTATGGTGTCAGGGCCCTTAAATCTATTATTTTATTATTCTAGAAAACCTCTTACTACATTGCATCTCTCTCTTACTTATTCTTAGCTTTGGTATCTCTATGGTACCGAGTCTATATATCTGAAACTTATAAATACAACATGTATATGTTCTAACTTGGCAGTGCAATATGCTCAAACACTATAATTTACTGAGAAATCAACGTATTGTACTTGCAAGAAAATTTAAATAAATAGAATACTTGTCAACTTGGCACATACATACTGAAATCATGCAATTAAACATCTTAATATACTGATAAGGGTTGATTACTCAAAATATGATAAATCATCAGTAGCACTTGTAAATTATCTGAAATTCCTATAAAAATGCGCACATCATCCCAAATCCTGAGTTGTGCCTCACATAACATAATTAAGGGTTAATTACTTGTCATGGCAAGATTTAATATTAATTATTGGGAATTTCTAATAATGAACTTGATAAATGTGCCAATTTGTGTTAAGACTGAACCACACACATTAAATATAATAGGGAGCGTGCAACTAGGTTTCCATTAACATTTTCATGTCATCGTCATTTCTTTGAAATCTAGCATCTATTAACTTACTAAAAATGTACAACATGGGTTATTACCCAAACTGTACTGTTACTGGTCATGTGCTACTGAGTTCAACATTTAACTAAGCAATTTAGGTTTCGATCAATCGTGTAATTTCACTAATCTAAATCACACTCATCAATCAACTAACTAGTGTTGTGCAAGCGTAACTAAGAAATACGTGCACTTTAGAAATTAAGTGATGTCGGCACTGCCCGACACCTGGATAAACGCTGACATTTGCGAATAACACCAATTTCAACCGAAACGTCTGATTATTTGAGTTACACTTGCATTTGGGAGTGAGATTCTACTCACAACGATTCGAGACGTCTAAATACGACTGGAAATGCATCCATGGGTTGTCTTCAACCTCCGAATAGCCCTAAATTCGGACCTGCTGGACATAGTAGCCGTTTCTTCGTGTACAGGTTGAGAAGAACTGAGCCAGGTGTTGAATCGGAGCTAGGTGGTTGTGGATTTCTATTTAGGCTTCTTGGTCGAGCTCACAGTCGTCGATTTCAGGTGTTGGCCATGCCCAAAGCAGCTCTCGACCGTTATTGCAGTAGCTACTACTGCTTGTTAGATGGGGCGCCGCCCCTTGGGCATGATTGGGGTGAAGAAGGTGAAAGAAAGGTAGATTAAGAAGGGGTGTCGTTGAAGTGGCCCCTCTCAAGCCCCAATGGTCGTCATTGCTGCTGCTACTTGGCTACTAACGCAGCTCTTGTAGGTCGGCCACCCCTGTTGGATGGGTGGCGCTAGGGCATGGAGAAAAGAGGAAAAGGATGGAGGAAGAAGAGGAAGATGATGGAGGAGGTTGGGCGTTTCTAAACCAAAGCTTTTAAGCCCTAAATCGACCGCTCGCACCACCACCCTAGCTGCTGGTCGATCGAGCAATTAGGCACTGCTACAAGGTGTTGGGCACCGCTCAAGAGGATTGGGACAATGAGAATGGGATAAGGAAGAAAGAGGAAAGGGAAAGAAATAGCTAATAACTGGAAAAAAATTGCACTATAGGTCCAAAGAACAATAAAACATCAAAACTTTTGCCTCGAAAGTCCAATTTGTGTGATTTTTTTTGCAAAGCTTCAAGCACGAAATCATGTACCTTCTCAAGGCAAGAAAGCATGTTAATTAGACTGTAACACTAGATCAAAGCACTAATCACAACATGAGCACTTAACTTATCTTAATTAACTTAATGATGTTGTTATCATGATACTTACTAGTTAACTTTGATGTGGGTCATAGCACCAACACTTTCTAGTTGATTTCGTTTCACAAATCCGCAAAGGAAGGATGGTGTTCTGTGACTCCATGCAGCCATGTAGCACCACAAAGCACCTCTCACCTTTTATTCTTACTCCTTCCACCCCCAATAAACTTCAAATGACTCCCACAACCTTTACCCTACCTCCATCTACCATTTCTACCCCATTTGCACCACTGCATCCTCCATTTTCTCCCCATTCTGCCCCAACAGTCCTGAAATACGAAAAACCTAGTTTCTCCTCAATTTTTCACACAAATCCACCCCAAATGAAGAAAGGCGCAAAGTAAGTGGTGAAAAGAATCAAATAGGTTATCTCCTACATCTTCCATCCCAAAATGGCTCGTCTATAGGCCAACGTTGGCATATCTTGCTACTTCACCGCCACTACCTACTTCATGTTCTCATGATGAAACATCACGTTCATTGGTGGTTGAGCTCAATGTAATGATAGACCACATTGTGGAAGAGGCCTCTACTCATACACCATGTGCAACACCATGTTCTTCTAGGGAAGCACCATCACCTTCATTGGCTCATCCCTCTACTTCTACAACCCGACCTTCAACTTCTTCATCTGCACCACAATTGCAACCGTATCCGCAAGCCCAAAGGAAAATACTTCTTGATGATGATGATGATGATGATGATGATGATGAAGAGATGCAAAATGCACCACTTGATGAGGTGTAAAATGAATAGAGTGAGGAGGCCCCGATTAGGAGGGACATTTAGCAGAAGAATTTGAGGCATCCATCATCCCTGACGCATAGGGTGATTGTCACTCACTATGCCTGCCATGAGACAATGGAGGCTTTGGGTATCTTGTCATATTTTTAGGAATTCATGAGTGAGTTGGGTTTATTTGATGTGTTGATGACTATTGAGGAACTTATGTGGAACTTGCACACTAGTTCTTTGTCACTCTAGAGAAGGCCCATGTTGACGGGGAAGACTCTATTTATGTTAGGTTTGGGAATGATAATCACCTCCTCACTGCCTCCTTCCTTAATAAGATTATCACTCCCAACCCTCAAATAGTAGGCCTACTTGACAAAGGAAGACAAAGAAGGACAATGTAACTTACTTGGCTTTGTGGGAGAGGGTCATTAGTCATAGAACCTTTGTAGTGGGGAAATAAAAAAAATAACTAGATCCATAACCCCTACTTGAGATTTGTGCTTAAGGTCTTAGAGAGTACTCTTTTTCCCAGTATGAGAATCAAGGGAGTTGCACTAAGAAAGTTTTGTTTGTGTTAGGATGGATGGAATAAGGGAAGCATGTAAATATAGGGGTGCTTATTATTGATCACATAAGGACCATTCCCTTTGAGAGAAAAAATCCTTTTGTGATGGGAGGGAATGTGACTTCTATTGCCTGATTTGAGGATCATGATTTTTCTAGATATATCAAGGCTGACGGGGGAAAACTAGTAGACATCCAGTACATAATTTATTCACCCATGATCTAAGTTGTTGAGTGGAAGATCATATAGTTGGTAAACCCCCTATATGCAGGGGTGTCACTTGATCTGCCTTAAGCTACCCCTCCCCTAGGGGAGTATGGCTCGTCACCAAGATTCTTGGACATTGTGAGGAGATGGGAAGAGGAGTATCCTAGAGATACATGGAATAAACACCCCACAAATCTTCTTGAGGGACTACGAGAGACACAGGAAGCAGAGCAAAGGAGAGTGGAGGAGAAGAGATAGGCTCATAAGGTGCAAAGATGAGAGATAGATACGACAACACCTCAGTAACCTACAATAAGCATCTATGACAAGTCTATTATAGGTGCAGTTGGAAGGAATCCAGAGGACTGAGGAGGTCATCTTAAGAACTTGGGAGGGAATTTAAAGGACACAAGATTCATTGTGTTTGGATCATCAACATATGAACCATTAGATCAACCACATGTATTGCTTTCAACAAGTACAAGTGTAGAGGAACCCCCAATGGGGGGGAAGACCAGTGGGGAGCACTATTTAGATATCAAGAGACCTACCTGCCTCCACATGAAGACTACTGGGGAAGTTACTACCATTATCCTCCACCACATGGAGGAGCAACCCACCGAGCCACCACAGTAGCCATGATTGATAACCCTATTCCTCTTAAACTTTAGTGTCATGTTGAGGACAACATGATTCAATTGTTTGGGGTGGTAGGATGGTACAACCTTCGCTTCACTCATTTTGCATTTCATTCGGTCATTTACTTTTGTTTTACGATTCCTGCTATCTAGATTAGATTTTTCTTGATTTGCATACATGCATATCATGTTGTTCATTTCCTTGCCATTTTTGCATAATTTTCAAAAAAATTGCTCTTCTTGCCATACATCGCATATCATGTAGATTTTTGCAATTTTGCATGTTTGTATCTAAGATTTGCTTGATTCTTTCTTTTTGTTTCATAAGAAAGGCTTAGATGTGATTGACGGAAATTTGGCACCATTTTGGCCAAATTTACTCAAATTTATAATTTCTTTCCTAAAAGCATGTTTTAACCTAATCTCTACTTGTTGAATTGAAAATGTTGACCTTTGATAAATGCATGCTACTTTCTCAAGTTGTATTTATGAATGGCCTTAATTGTTGACTTTTTACATGTGAATCACCTCCCTCATAATTTCTTGGTTGAATTGTGATTTAAACAAGCCTTAAACACTTAGGTTTTGTATAATTGCATGATAAAATTTTGATTTTCATATTTCTCATTCATGTGGTATGTCATTGCTTGATGAAATTGTTGGAGTAACCATCATGCAAGAGATCTCATGTTGAAACCTACAGTAGTGACCCCTCTTTGATTCTCTTTTTTTCATCATGTCTTATATCTTCCCCTCATAAAAGGATGTCCAAGAGAACATATTCGGCCTTGGCCACATCCAAAAGTTTGGGGTGGCCTATATCCATATCTCCCCATTTCACTATCACCGCCATGTTCCCTATCTAAACCAAGGGTAAAGAAAAAGAAAATGCCAAAAAAGAAAACAAAATATGTTCTTATGTAATAGCATCTAAATAAAGAAAATATGAGTTCTCCTATGTAATAGCACTCCAATCTCTTACCACAACCCCTTTCTTCTATTGGCATGCCTATTGAGCTAGGAAACATCAATTCTAGCTCAGTTTGCCCTTTTTGTAGATAGGTAGGTCACTTAGTATGGATTTACATATGATATTGAATACATGAAGGTAAAATAGCAACCCTATTCATCTTTTATTGTCACTGCCATGAAATGGTTTACTCTGAGTTATATGACAATCATATGGATTGATTATGTATTCTATGCTCTATATGTGAAGTCTGTATGCTCAGTGATTTGATCATCATTGTCCTGTGAAAGAGGATGGGAGATAGGTGGAATAGATGTACTTAGTCATCATTGATCCCATTTAGTCAATATAAAAATGTTGCAAATCATTTGTCATTTCTTGTTTGTTGAAAAATTGAAGAGAGATTGAGTTGGAGCATACTTGAAGACAAGTACAATGTAATTTTGGGGGTGGTGATGCATTCCTATTTTATGGATTCATCTTGTGTTTTGTTTCACTTCAATCATATTTAAATCTATAATATTACAAGTTATTTCCCTCAATATGTGTATTATGTCAAATGCACATATGGACATTCTTTGCATGTTTTTAGGTACTTCCACAATGCTTGGATAGACGCAGAAAAGCAGTGTGATCCTAGGGTTCCTCCAAAATTGGGTTCCAAGGAAGGTTGAAGAGCTTCCCCAACCTACCCCAGTAGCCAAGACTCAAGTGAAGCAAAGGCAATAATTGAAACCTAAAGTTTAAGAGCAAAGAGTAGTTGAAGACTCCAGCATGTCTGTAGTGTCGAGAAACGGCCACATCGGCCAAGTTAAAAGTCACAGAGAGAGTACATTCATGAATTGAAGAAAAAGATCAGCAGAATGGTTGTGCTACATAGAACGGATGTATTATGAAGGGCTCAAATTGTCTGTGCTACTCAGCATGGTCATGGTGCTAGACCCCAGCATGCCCATTCAGGGAAGAACGATCAACTATTTCCCCATCCACAATGATCGTGTGATCCACCACAGACGTGCCACCAACCTTCCAAAATCCCAAATAAACCTATCATTTTTTCATTTTCACCTCATCCATTCCATCCCACTAGGATCATTCTATACACTACCCACCATGTTCGTCTACCCAGCACGACCGTGCTATCAAAATCCTACCCAGTTTTTCACTAAATTACCGATTGTACCCTTCAGATTCCCCACCACATATATATACATGGGTGGTGGCTGGATCTCAAGGTTAGCTACATTCTACCACCTCTTAGCTTCCCATTTTCTCCCCTTAGACATTCCACCTCATATCTACTCCATTTCACCATTTCCACTACCAAAACCCTAGTTTTCTAGGGTTCCTACCACTTTCCACCACCTTCCCATACCATTACACCTTGGAGGAGGGAGGAACATGTACTTTCATCTTCTGGAGAGGAGGATGTATTCATCTACACTGAGCTCCATGGATACTTCTACCTCTTTCTTCTCCATTTTTGTATTTTGTTACTCTATGAGTAACTAGGCCCCTTGAGGGGGCTATTTGGGGTCAAATTTGATACCATGTTGGGGGAAAGTGATGTGTAAACATTTTAATTCTATTTGATAATGATTGTGTTCTATTTCTTAATCTCATTTCCCATAAATTGACATGTGGTTTGTGCTTGAAATCACCTAGGATTCTAGGAAAATTTCTTGTATGTGGTTCTTTATGGGAATTGCTCCTAGGTCCAATTGATGGATCCCTAGTTATCCATCACCTTCCTACATGTTATTCTCCTGCACCTAAATGAGAGATCTAAGTATCTAGTATAGATGGATTTCTTGTAATTATTTTAGAGCCTTCTCAAGGCTAGGATGTAGGTGATATGAGGTCTAAAACCTCATTTCCACCTCTGGTTACTATAGTTTACTCCTCATTACCCTAAGACTTTCTATCATAGAAACCTAGGTTTGACTAGATCCTAATTTAATGCTACCTAAACCCTAATCCAGATGAGTCTCGCAAGGGTGGGTAGGAGGTGATAGGGACTAGTTCCCTGAGGTGACGGGGACTAGTTCCCCTATACACACCTACCCTATCCATGGTCAATTGTAGTTTAGGCTAACCCATTCTCATTATTTGTTTTGGTAATATAAATGAAAGAATAATGTTTCCATGTTATCACCAATTGCCAAGTGCATTTCCCCAAACAACCCACACTTCTCGTAATTGCATCAAACCCCTAATTTCCTTCTCACTTAGCTAGTGTTTACTTGTTTAGTTCTTTACTTGCTTAATTAGTTTACTGCCTTACTCTTGCCTTGTTCTTGTTAGTTTAGATCTTTAATTTCCTTTTAATACTAATTTCTATCTTAGAGTGGTCCAAATCTCTTCTTGCTCGCCTTAGTGTAATTTGCTTCCATTCTTGCTTAGCTTGTCATTTCTTGCTCTTTAGAACTTATTGCCTTGGGTTAACGTACATTTTGAGTTCCTTGGTTCCTTTAGATGTTTTTTGAACCATGTTAGTGTAATTAACACAAAATAAACCTTCAACCCTAGACTTCGTAGTAGGAACCTAGCCAAAACTAACTTAGCTCGACTGTCTTCTTTCTCTCTTGGGTTCAACCCCTAACTTGCCACCCTCCTATACTATAACATGACCTCATTCACTTGAGGGTAAATTGTGTTAGTCTATGTGAGTGTGTCCAAATATTAAGAATTTATAAATTCTAAAAGACCCCTATTGTGAGTTTGAGTCTTTGAGGCGTGCATCTAATCAAAAGTCAATTGATTTAGGTGTGTGACCTCAAGGCGAGGAAAAACATGCCATTAATCCATGATGGAAACTGCTCAGGTATCTGAGTCAAATAATGTAAAATATAATAAATAAAAGCAAACCAGAAATCCAAGTTTAGATATCTTATTATGAGTGGGAAAAGGATGTGCCCCTCATTTATCCCGGTACACCACCAAGTCATTTTTCTTATGTAATTGGAAGAAAGACCTTTTCATGTTGGTTAATAAGAAAAGAAAAAATGAAAGCAATATTATATTAGAATTTTACTTTTTATTTATGGAAGGCTTTTAGGGATAGTGATGTCCACATATTTCCCATCATTACCCTAAAAGTCCAACCTTTAAGTAGATTGGGGTTCTAATCACCTCAAGACCTCCCATAATAGAGATCTCTTATGGGTGATTAGGACGAATCTTTAGGATCATAGGATGATTAATAGACTTGAGCTAAGAATAAGATCTAGTCTTAGACAGATATAAGCAACTGAAGCATAATAAAATCATGGTTTAAGGTAAAATAATAGTTTATATTATTGTTTTAACAACCTACTGATGTTAAAAGAATAGCATCCATCGGAGTAAGGATCCTATGATCACTAGTAATGTGAGAAATAAAGAGATAGGTAGTTCGATCCTCTAGATTTGGGAGGTTTAAAAGGGGTTCAGAATATGTTCGATATGGGGGTACTTATAGGTGGGTATTAGGTTTTGGGGTTCTTGACATAAACTTATAGAAGTGGTAGCAGATCAACCTAATGCTCCATGTATGTGGGTGTAGGGATCGAGGTGATCCTCCATGTGGCATCTGGAAGATGGATTAGATCTTTCAGCTGTCCCAAATTGGATAAAATGTGTTTTCTGGTTTTCCAGTAATTTCATTAAATTCATAGAGAAAATTATAGAAAAGAGATAATTTGGGATTATTTCTCAGATTTATAAAACAACTAATGGGAAAAAATAATACTTTATTCAAGATAATTCAATTGGGAAATTTATGAAAAGGCTTGTAAAAAGTAAAATTGTAGAGAAAAATGAACTTTGAGTTTGAAAGAAGGTTTCTTTACAGAAAGCCCAAAACTAGATGAAATGGGTGAAAATAGGAGGACTAGATACATAGAAAGAATAAATAATGTGAGAAAAATGATGAATGTGGAAAAGGTATTGAATGAGGAATGGACTCCATCATTAGATAAAGAATTATCATTATTCATGAATTTATACAGAGGGGGCAAAAATGGGGTGTCAAACCTAGATATCCCTCTAATAGGAGATAAATTATATCAACATTACTCACAATAATCCTCAGGTGTCATAGTGTTAAGAATTATTTGTATGGAATCCCTTTTTCAAGGTCACATTGAGTATTGTTAAAGTATATTGAACACGTGATCAGTGTATTGACTTCAGGTATAAGGAGCAAAATGACATTATCACATTGAGATATGATTTTGATGGCCATTTTAAGATTCAATGCATCATACTTAAGTTGGGTCTGTCAGACACAATTGTTCATAACAAGTACCTATGTGTTTGACTTGATACCCAATATCATCACTAAAGAGATGTAGCCATCGGTCAACACACATATTAGTCTTAATGTATTATTGTCGTCCTAATTTTGACAATAATATATGACTAGGGAATTTGACAAGCATGAATGCTCTTAGCATACATGCGATCTCATGTTCATGTTCTCAACCCAAAATCACATATTATTAAGTCATACATAATGAGGATATTATTATATCCATTCATTATATCATATTGAAGAAAAATAATAAACCAAGTTGCTTTTATTTATAATCAAATCAATAACGAATTTTTTCCATTACAGTCATCATATGACTGGCTCTCAAACATTACCACAACAAGGAAAATCAAACAAAATACAATGAACATCTTTAAAATTATTTCTACACAAGAAGAAAATTAAATGAGTAGGAAAACCTTTACTTCTAGAAAAGTAAGTAGTGGGTAACTTGTCATTCCCAATCTTCCACACACTAACTTTGAATCTTTCTATTTGATCTAAATTTCTATTATAAAAAAAATGACATCGATCCACTGCTTGAATATGATGTTTGACTAAATTTTTCTTTATTCTTATGTACATACAAGAATTTGGTTTGTACCCCCTTTAGGAGAAGAATGACCATTGAGAAAATGAAGTTTTGAAGAACTGAAATCCCACATGTCTCTAAAAATAATTAAATCTAACTTGTGTTTGATAGGATAACTAGTCCTAATAACTTCCAAACTCTCAATACAAATAGAAATACATTAAGAGTGGGGAATCCATAGGTCCAACCAAGGAGAGTATTAGATCCATCCCCATGACACAACAATCCTGTCATGTAAATTCATAAAAAAACGTAAGAATTTTGATAAAACAACAAGAATGATAGTTGACTATTCAGTACACCATACAGAAGTCTTACTCAAGTATTTTTCATGCATTCACTTTTTAGAGGATATATGTAATTTAATTTATCTTCCACACATTCAAGAGTATAGCTTCTTTGTAACATATCTGACAAATTTGATCCTTATGACATCTACATTATAAGATCCTCAAATTTAGTAAGTTTGTATTCTATGAATATGAGGCTTGATTTTATAAATAGATTAGAATAATAAAGTTATATTGAATCCACTTTGAGGCATGGGTTCAACCCATGGCCCAAGCGAGCCCCATGAGACTATTTGCTTTGCAAATAGGTCCTTGTGGCACAAGTTCAAGAAGTAAGAGATTTTGTACCTAAATGAATAGTATTGTCTTTGTGAGTTATTGGATAATTAAAATATGAGATAATTGACAAGTTTCTAGAATAGTATAAGATAACTGGCGACTTAAATAAACAAGGGAGTAATTATCTAACGATGGCTTGCAACACAAGTTTTTGGGTACCAAATAAGGATATCTTGGTCTGATCTTTGGAAAACTTGAAGATGATAAGTAAGCTAAGAGTATTCTAGAAGTTGAGAAAAAAGGACTTTCCATAAGTTGTGAGTAATTTATTAATAGAAATCCTTAAAGAGCAAGTTTTGACTAAAAAAATTATCCTAACAAATATCCAAAATCAAATATAAGCTGGGACATATTTTAATGAGATTTCCTCCAAATTTCATAGCAAAAAGGAGGCTCCTAGTAGACTATAAAAAATAATGAGCAGAGACAGATGTATGTATCATAATTGAATAATGTCTCCTTGATTGGAGACATCAACGAGACATTAAATGACTCTGCCCTTAGTTGAGAGAAGACACCCCTCTTGATACGTCACATTCATCGGGACCATTGGATCTGAGATCAATGGGTTCTCTATTATCTTCTACCCCCAATCCTAATAAGAAGCTAAATCAATAATAGTAGCATTCTTATCACATCTCCTTCTCTCTCCTCAGGCCATATCTTCCCCTAGGACCTCTCTCATTAAGTCCAAGAGATTCATACAAACTTTCCTACTGCTAGTTTCCTCTAGTTTCGTAAGGGATTCAAACTTTTCCCAAATCTTTGTATCTCCACTCTCACAGGGGAAATTTGGTGTTGTCTTTCCCTCACCTAGTGCCTATAAGAGGCTCCCCTTGGAACTGTTGTTCCATGCACAATAGAGTCCTACCCCAAATTTCACAAGGAATGCCATGTGATGTCGGTTCTTCTTCTTATCCCTCTTCCATGACCACGAGCCTTGCTGATGATTAAGAACACCCCAACCAATTATTGTAGCATGGAGCTTCCATTGAGGCCCCTGAAGGCAACCACAGTTTTAGATGTGTGTGTGATTGCCCAGATGTTGCTACCTGCAAACCACCCTCTGTGGATCAGAGTTTCTCGTCAGGGGGCTATGCCTCAAGCTACCATAGGAGTTTCCAAGCATGTGATAAGTCACACTAGTACCCCCCCCCCCCAAGACTCTCTCTTGATCCCCAGTCTACTCCAGATTCAGGTAAAATCCCCGCCAATCTATCTAGCCTCTTTGCTTGAATTGATCGACGCCCCTCGGGATTCCACTAGCTTAGTTCTATGGCTCCTTGGGTTCAGTGATGTTGGGAAGAGGTAATGGGAAGCTTGTTTGCAACAACCAAAATTAGTAGGCCAAAGTCAACCATGGAGTTGACCTTGTAGGCTATTGGCTTCACACGAATCTTACATAGAGGAAGAAGAAGCCTAGGTCAGATTGTACACCTCTACCCCTGGCCCACATGATCAAGCCAGATTATTTCATTGGGGTACATTAGTCTTTTCAATTGTTTAGGACTTGCCCCAGGGTATACAGAGAAATAGTTTCTCTACTGACGTGGCCTCTCATGACTGGTTTAGCTAGTATTATCTTGCAAACAATATAGGAAATTATCGGTAGCTCGGATGATATTGACATTATATATGGATTTGATTAAGAAAATGAGTAGAGTCCAAATAAAATATATTTGAGGCCTAATTCTCATTGTAGTTAAAAAGTAAATTGGATACATGATTAATAAGTGGTTAATACATGGAAACCCTAGAATCGACGATTAAAGTGCTGAATACATTATATGCTTTTGATTCATGTAAAAATCTGGTATTTTTTAGTATAATGATAATTCAAAATGACGATAATAATGATGATGACTAATTAGGGTTTCTGGACCAATAATCATACATATAACGAATAAGGGTTTTGAAACCAAAGATTATAGCTTGCTATGTTATTAATGCACTTAATAAAATGTAGGGGATCATAATACAATGATATGATAGATTTGATTATTAGGGGTTTCAACTAATGACTTATAAAGGAATATAACTCTAAATCATGATGCGATAGAATTAGGGTTTGTACTCTAATTCCTTATCCAAACTCGAGACAACTCTAACCCCTAGTCTAAGACATATGCCAAATTAGTATGTCTTGAATACGATTGGTGACACTTTATGGTATACATACATGCATATAATGTTGGTTGATTATGTTGAATGCTTGGATGTTTGGATATATGCTTGAAGTACATGTTACATAGTTTATATATGAAAATGAGGTATGTGATTATTTATGAATAACCACATTATCCATTGTCGATGGTTTTCCAGATGATTTACATGTATTGATTGGATAAATAAACTATTGAATGTTATTTAATTCTTGTGAAACTATAATGGCATTATGAGTATCACATAAATAAACTATGATATTCTAAACCTAGTGTTACACAGATCGAGGGGTAATGCACATGTTCCCTAGATGAAAAGTGATTGTACTCAAGACAGTAGATAAAAAAATGGGTTAATATATGAATGAATATGCCAGTTCTAAGGTGCATGCATTTGATGAAATATATGGTTTTATCTTAGTTATACATATTGTGGTTGCACCACATACACAATAGAGAAATATGTTGACTGCATTTTGATTGTTAGCATTTGAGGTAATTGCCATATATGAAGATATTAAGATATGGTGAATCAGATCAAAGACATTGAAGCTAAGTAAAGGAAGATTGGGTTAGATGATTCTCATCATATGTAATAGTTCTCATGTTGAAAGTGTATATAATTCCTTACAGGAGCATCACTATACATCTTGTAAACAATATTTGTAAAATAATGGGAATAATTTGCTATTATTAGTTATTTTCTAAAACTGAACCTTTGGAATTTAGGTAATGGCTATCGAATTTAAGGCCCTTATTAATTGGGGGACACTAAAAATTTAGGTCATTATATATATCTCGAAGTTTAATAACTTTTTGACACTTGAGTAAGTGCATATTGTGATTTCCTTCGGATTGACCCCCTATAGAATGTTTTTAGTGATTTATTTCTATCTCCTCAAAAATAGAGAAAGGGAAGGGGGAGATAGAAGACCAATACAAGATCATGGAACATAGAGCGGATTGTATAAGTTAGAATGTCATTTCAAAAGAAAGTGGTTTGGATTTCTATCCATCTAATCTTTTCTTAAATTTGTCGATAAAGGGTTGCAATGTTTATAGGAAAAAAATTCCAATAAAAGGGGGAACCCCAAGGTATCTTTGTGGAAGAGAAAATTATTGAATACCTTAATATCAATAGGAAACTCCTTGTTAGCATTATAACTAAAGAAAATGGAGCTTTTCACCTGACTAACTTTGAGTCTAGTATAAATCATGGGCCCACATACCTAAGGGTCTAGTAGATGTTTACGAGTGACAAATGCCCCACAGACCAACACGGGGTCTCAACTACATTTTTATCCTTAGTCACACACACCTTAGAAGAACTTCCAACAATTCACCCATCCTTGCAGTACTCTGGATTGAGCATGCTTAATCACATAGTACCTCTTTATGATCTACGTAAAAATGAGGTGCTCCTTATTGATATGGATACTACATTAACTCATTCTAAGGTCATTTTATCTAAGGCCTCAAATACTACTATGACAATATCCCCCACTTAGACTCATGATGTCCCCATCAAGGCTCAATCATATGACCTCATAATCCTTTTCTCATTTCAATGCATGTCTAGAATGACTCATGTACGCCCAACACCCATTCGCAACACCCGTGAAGGGGTGCATTCTTTCGTCCTTTGACAATTTTCCTTTCATCATGCCAAGCCCAAATAGTTAAAGACTATAGTTCCAAATGTCCATGTGGTCTTGTTGGTTGTTACACAAACGAGTTTCAATCTTAAGAAAGATCTTTTACTCAACTAGCTATTTTTCACAAGTATATGAGTGTAGTTGTAGTCGAGATCTAACACAAGGAGATTGGCAACCAATCAAACGCAATAATGCTAAGGTTAAACAATATAGACCATTTTAAAGATGTGATATGGTAGATTTAAGCTAAAATTTCAGAGCTAAACAAAACAATAAATGATTACTAAAAGAGGGTTGATTTCAGATTTGGAAAGATCTTGGACTTAGGATTTCACCCACATATCATAGCACAAAATAGGAGCATGAAAATTTAAACATACTAAGCACTTGTTTTAAAGGAAAGTTGTACATTGCACTTCACCTATCGATGCAAGTAAAACGATCCTAACTCAAAACAACATTCTCATGTATGAATTTTGTTTTGGATCACAAACCTACTCCTCAACTCCATAATTTCCACTCTCATGGTAAAGAAGGAATTGCTAAGAGAGTACCTCCTTACTCTCCTACGGATCTTCTCAGATCAAGCAAGAAAGCATAAAACATGCACATAAAGTGGCTAGCCATACATGCAAGAAGAAATAAACTGGTACTCACAAAGTGGAAAAACAAGCAACTTAGCATTTCGTACAAAATTATCATGTTCCATACATGCTATGAAATGGGATCTACTCTCCCATGTCCATGAAAAGGAATCTACTCGTCCATAATGATGTATAGTAGAAAATGTGCAAAAATTTTAGTGTTCAACATGATTTAGAGAAGGAAAAGCTAAGAGAACCAAATGTGTAACCCAAGGAGAGTAGAATTCTGGCTTGGGGATGAAATTCCACTCCTACGTCTTCTCTAAATCAGACAAACTTCCCTCTTGAGAAGTCTTGTGGAGTGAAGAAGCTCTACTGCACCTCCAGAGAAGAAAATGGAGAAGAAAAGAAGAAGAACGGGGGTTCTTTGGCAAGAAACCACCTTCTTCCACCCCAACATTGCCCTCCTTGCTCTAGCCTTGCTCTTGGACAAAAGAATTTCAAATTATGACCAAAGATAACTTCTCCATATGGTGGTCTTGTCTTTAAATATGAGAGGAGTCGTATTTCAAAATTGTTGAAACCGGTAGGGACACAGCGTGTCTTCCTTTGGACACGTTGTGTCCTGGTCTCTGACAGTTGTTCTGAGTGTAAAGCACACGACGTGTCTGAATTAATACACATTGTGTACATTACCAGAAAGGCAACACACGGTTATGAATTCCAAGGTACACATTGTGTCTATGGCGGACACGTCGTGTACTTTTCCTCTGCGTTTGAAGTATTAGGCCAATTGGAAATGTGCACGTCGTGTGTTAAATAAGACACGTCATGTGCTTTTATGTTTCAGTAGAATTAGAAATCTAAACATCTGCTAGACTTGGAGAAGTCCCAATAATGATGAATTTGAGTTGGGCTATCTCCAATTTGATCCTTTTGAAGTATATCTGCAATCCACATCATGCGATTAGCAAAATAACAAAAAGGTGGTAAGAATAATATGAATAGAGGATAAATGAGAACAAAATGAACTGAATTTGTGTGTCAAAACATGTGAAAAGTTGATGTGGAAAGCACACAACAAATCCCCCTAAGCTTGAACCATTGCTTGTCCTCAAGAAAATAGAGCATAGCCACACAAATGAAGGAATATTCAAGCTCATGCATGGATTAAATGAAATGAAGATATGCAATAAACTCAACCAACCATGTAAATTAGGTTTATTTTTATAGCCATCATCTCAATTTAAACATCCAAGATGGAGAAGTTTTAGTTCAGCAAGGGTGGTCATAAAATAAACGAAACAATCAACTAAACAACACTAAACAGAATTTGGATAATCAAGCCAAACAACTAGTGGATGTACAACACAAAATTTTCAGCTATTATGGATGTAAATGATGAAATCTTAGCTAATTTTAACAATTTTAATTGAGCTCTCTTCTCAAAAAGATATGATAATTGATTTTTGGGATTCTGACAGTCGGCTGCTAATTTAGGCTTACACGCACGTGGAGTGCCGGTTGGGGTATTATTTTTACCCTCTTTTGATTTCGTACTACCTAACCATCATTGTCAGATCAGACTCACACTAGGCTAGTATGACATGTGGTTGTTTGTCATCTTTTATTGGGTAAAGGGAGAAAATGATAAAAGAGATTTTTGCACAACACAAGAGAGTCAACTAGAAAGTTAAGTTAACAAGATTCCATTCATTGTTTTGCAAATTTTACTAAAAAATTGATTGTATATGCACTAAGGGTTAGGCAAGAGTATCTCGTATTCTAAATAGTGTTGTAGAGTTGGTTTATTTGCTAAAATTTAGACCGTCACATGTATTTAGCAATCAAAGATGTGAAAATTAAGAGTTCAAGCTACAATTACAAACCAAGATCATGTACATGGGAAATTTCATTTTCCATTTGATTCATGCATGCTCTTTACTAATTCTTTCATATGGCCAAAAGAAATACAAGGTACAAGATGATCCAAGCATACAAGGTACATGAGTTCATTCCATTGCAATAGACTCATTTCATATTAAACTTGCCATGAAAAGAAATATAGAACATGAAACAAGATGAAATAAAAGACTGACATGACTAACAAAAGCGAATAACAAAAGCAAAAATCACATTACGGGACAGTTGCACCCCCCAAGCTTGAAATCTATAGTGTCCTCACTGCATTAATCGAACTCATGGAGGTAACAACCAGATACCTATCATGGATGGAATCAAAAATAGGGGCCAGCGCCCCCATGGTCTGGCGGAAAGAACTGGCTGACAAAATCATCATTAGGAACATTCATCGGCGTGGGTTGTGGGATGAACTTGGGCTGCTCAAGTGGCGGCAGCTGATACAACTATGGGATTGAGTAGTGGCCCTGTGAAATGTGCCACAAATCCATGCGGTGGACCATGTCATGCATCACAGTATACTGCGTACCCAACTAGTCCAGGCGGTCGTCGATGTGATCAAACCGCTGCTGCACCTAGCCATACAAATGCCTGACATCAAGAATCGCCCAAGCTACTCCGTCTAAGTGCTGGTGGAGGGAGGTGGTCGAGCAGAAGTGGGTGTTGCAGTATCAGTAGCAACTCTAGCTACATCAACCTCTATATTGGTGTTCAGCACGACCTTCCAATTATCCTTGTTCTCCAAAGTGATGTGCTCAAGATCTATAATATCAATGTACTGATCATTATCGAAGAATTGCCAAAACTTGGTGTCACTGTTGGCAACTCTTGAGAGCAACCCTGTAGAAAGAAGGTATTGAATGTCTACTAGGTTTCTACCTGGTGCTGCCTCTAAACCTATCAAATCGACATCAAGCTTCTGTGCAATTAGAGTAATCAAACCACCACACATGATGTCGCCAACGTCCCTCTTCTTCACCTTATTTATGTCCAGGAAACATGTAAGAGTATAGAAAGTAGCATTAATTGGATGCTCATACATCATTCCCCATAAAAAGAAAAGATCATGCTTTCCCACAACCCCTTGGGTTTCTTTCTTAGCAAACACTCTAGTACTAAGAAGGCAATGAATGTACCGGAAGATAGGGTTATAAATAGCAGATGCTCTGGCTTGCTTTTCTTCATGGTGTTCCTCATCCGATATCTCAAACTAAAACTCTTTGCTTTAAAAAATAGGCAGGTAACTAATCACCCCGTCATAATGGCACTTCAACAACTCACAGAAATGCCTAAAAGTGAGCTTAAAATCACGACCCAAAAGCCTAAAGTGGATGATACCATAGGACTCCAACTTCTTTTGTGGGTCTTTCTCCATGATAAGCATCGTCAAGAATTCATAGACTAGGTGGGGGTAAGTATTTGATACCGTACTGCAGATGTAGCTTACCCCCAAGTCTTGTAGACACATGTGAACTTCATGCTTGAAGCCCAGAGTTGTCAGTGTCTACTCGCAAGTGAACCAAGTTGGAAGTACCCTCCTTGCAATAAGGAACTGGTACGTCAGGTCTTCTTTAGGGGTGACCAGAAATTGAGTGGTAGAGATGTACGTCAGTGCTTGGGAGGAACTGGCATCATGCTTGTGGTTGCTGGTTTGCTTGAAAGGTGCCATTTTTTCCACTGACTGACTGAGACACGTTGTGTGCTGGGATGGACATGGCGTTTGGATGAGGTAGAACTTTGACTGAAGTAATGATGAACACATCATGTGCAAAAGCAAACACGACATGTGTCTGGAGATTTTATGCAAGCTTCAGATGGGACGGTAGTGATTTTTGGGGAAGATGATGGAGGTCGACGACAGTGCTTGGATGTCTTTCTTGGTGTCGAGACTTGTGTGGTGGAGGAGATCGATGCACCTTCTCCTTGGCATCGACTGTGATGCTTTTGCTTCCGTTTCTGGCAGCACAACGGCTGCGGCTTGAGCTTGAAGAAGTTATCGTCGATCCGGTGTTTGGAGATGGGAACAACGGCTGGAAGGTTGACGGTGGTGCTTGGTGTTAGAGCACACGACCATGGTTGAAGAGATCCACTTTAAGTTGAAGAAGATATGCCTTGAACAAGGGAGGATGGCGGGAGAAGAACACGGTGGCAGTAGCTGGAGCTTGAGGAAGACACACCGTGAGCAAGAGAACACGGCGGTGGCTTCTATGTGTGCTAGGGCATACCACGGCAAGGAAGTAGAGGGCTAGGGCACACAACAACTTTTTAGGTCTCACACGACTCGAATAAAGGCGTGAGTGAGAGGGGCGGCCATGTGCTAGGTTAAGAACCCACATTTTTTATAAAAGACACATCATGTTCAAATAAAGACACGACATGTGTCTTGTCAGAACTCCCTTTCCATGACAAAAGACACACAATGTTTCAAAAAGTGCACGATGTGTATCAATCTAGAAATTCAAAATGTCCATTGTCCATTGATAACTACACGACGTGTTCAAATAAGGACATGTCGTGTTCTTTTTTGAGATAACTTAATCTCTCCTTTTCTGTTGTGGTACATGTCGTGTCTAAATTAGGACACGGTGTGTGTTTTTATAGATTGAGTAATACTTTGTATCTGCTGGACCGTAACATGGCATGTGTTTTTCTAACACGTCGTGTACCTGGAGATATAGCTCAGCTACTGTATTTTTGGGAGTAGTGTCATGACGTGTCTTAAATAAGATACGACTTGTCTTCTGTAGTTTCTGTAGAAAGCAGTTTCTCGTCAGCACGGAATTAATAACAGATATGGCAATAGAGTTCTCTAAATTATTACATTCATCCATGACAAGCTTATTTACAAAAATAAAGAGTGTTCTTGACTCAAATAGCTTGAAAAGAAATCTATCCTAATGTGGGTTCAACTCCCATGAGGTCCTCCATTTAGAGTCTGATGTGAGACTCTTCAGCTAATCCATCATGCGTCTTGAAGGGAGCAAGAGGCTCCCTTGTGAACTTCATCTCCGAAGGTATATAGCTTGCAACGTTGCTCGTTTACTTTGAAAGCTCCATCCTTGCCTTGTAACTCAACAGCTCCATATGGAAATATCTTCAATACAAGAAAAGGGTTCAACCACTTTGACTTCAGTTTTCCAAGGAATAGCTTGAGTCTTGAGTTGAACAACAACACTTTGTCTCCTTCTATGAAGTCTTTCCTCTGGATTCTTTTTTCATGCCAAACCTTGGTTCTTTCTTTGTAGATCCTTGTATTTTCATATGCATCTAGTCGAAGTTCTTCCAGTTCTTGCATTTGTAATAGATGCTTTTCACCAGCCTTCTTCATGTCAAAGTTTAAGAACTTGATGGCCCATAGAGCATTGTGTTCTAGCCCCAACAGAAGATGACAAGATTTACCATATATCAGCTTAAATGAAGTTGTGCCTATGATAGTTTTATAAGCTGTCTGGTATGCCCATAATGCATCATCTATCTTCAGTGCCCAATCTTTCCTTGAGCTAGAAAACTATCTTTTCTAGAATGCTTTTCAGCTGCCGGTTGGAGACTTCTACTTGCCCGAAAGTTTGAGGATGGTAGGGTGTAGAGACTTTATGAGTAACTCCATACTTAGATAGAAGGTTATTGAATTGTTTCTCAACAAAATGTGTGCCTCCAACTGAGATTACAACTCTAGGAACTCCAAACTAAGGGAAAATGATTTTCTGAAATAGCTTGACTACAGATTTTACATCGGGTGCTTGGGTTGGGATGGCCTCAACCCACTTAGAGACGTACTCACAAGCAACTAGGATATATTGGTAGCCACAAGAAGATGGGAATGGTCCCATGTAATCAACTTCCCATACATCAAATACCTCAATCTCTAAGATAGAGTTAAGAGGCATGTCATCGCGTCTAGATATTCCTCTGGTCCTTTGGCATTTATCACAAGCTTTGACAAACAAATTGACAACTTTAAACAATGTTGGCCAATAGAAACTGGCCTGGAGAATCTTTGTTGCAGTCTTCTCTCCTCCAAAGTGACCTCTGTAAGGAGAGGCATGGCATTCAGAAATAATAGTAGCAATCTCTTCTTCATCAACACACCTTCGAATGAGTCCATCACTCCCATGTTTGAACAACAAGGGGTCGTCCCAATAATAGAACTTTACATCATGGAAGAACTTCTTCTTCTATTGGTATGTCAAATCCGATGGCAGCTGTCATGTAGCAAGAAAGTTCTCAATGTCTGCAAACCATGGTTCTTGTGTGGACGATAATGCATAAAGCTTCTCAATAGGAAAATGGTCCTCAATAGGCAATAAATCTCCAGCATTTGTAGTTAACCTAGAAAGATGATCGGCAACATTGTTCTATGTCCCCTTCTTATCCCGAATTTCAAGATCAAACTCTTATAGAAGCAGCATGATCTGTATACATGATTACCTTAGATCCTACCAGGTACAGTCAGAATTTGTCAAAGGTGTATACTATAGCAAGCATCTCCTTCTCGGTGGTTGTATAATTGATTTGTGCTTCATCTAGGGTCTTGCTTGCATAGTATATGGAATGAAGCTTCTTGTCTTTTCGTTGTCCCAGAACTACCCTACTGCATAGTCACTTGCATCACACATCAATTCAAAAGGAGCGTTCCAGTCTGGTGGTTGAATGATTGGTGCAGAAATAAGGGTTTCCTTGAGCTTGGTGAAAGCTATACGGCAATCATCATTGAATATAAATTTCACGTCTTTTGTAAGTAAGGAACATAATGGCTTTGCAATTTTGGAGAAGTCTTTAATGAATATTCTATAAAAACCTGCATGACCAAGGAAACTACAGATGTCCTTGACTGAAGAAGGAATAGACATCTTCTCAATAGCTTCCACCTTGGCCATGTCAACTTCAATACCCTTGTTAGATACAACATGGCCTAATACTACACCGGATTGTACCATAAAATGGAACTTCTCCCAGTTTAGTACTAGGTTAACCTCTTTGCAGAGGGCTAAGACTAAAAAAAAGTTGCATAGACATTGATCAAATGAATCTCCATAAATGCTAAAATCATCCATGAAAATTTCCATTATGTTTTCAATGAAATAAAAAAATACAGCCATCATGCAACGTTGGAACGTCGAAGGAGCATTGCAAAGACCAAAGGGCATGCGACAATAAGCATAAGTTCCAACGTACATGTAAAAGTGGTTTTCACTTGGTTGGTAGGGTAGATAGGAATCTGGAAAAACATGGAATACCCGTCCAAGTAACAAAAATAAGAATGTTTTGCAAGACGTTGAAGCATCAAGTCGATAAATGACAACGGAAAATGATCCTTGCGAGTCACTTTGTTCAAACATCGGTAATCAATACACATACACCAACCCATGACTATACGTGTTTGTATCAACTCATCATCATATCCCTTGATGACAGTTGCACCCCCCCTTCTTAGGTACCACATGAATGGCACTAACCCAAGGGTTATCACTTATAAAATAAATGATATCGACATCAACCAACTTAAAGATTTCCTTTTTAACCACCTCAAGCATATTTTGGTTTAAACGTCTAGGTGGTTCAATGGTGGGTTTAGCATCATCCTCCATGTTTATTCTATGCATGAAAATGGAGGGATGGATGCCTTTCAAATCATCAATAGAGTAACCAATGACATCTTTGTACAAACGCAATTCAGAAAGCAATTTATTTTCTTGTTCATTGGTTAACTCATCATTTATTATGACAGGAGAAATAGAGTTAGAATCAAGAAATGCATACCTCATCTCTGGTGGAAGGGCTTTGAGTTCTACCTTTCTCTGGACTGCATTTTCTTTGGCTTTGTCATCAACAAGTGGAGTGTCTTCTTCAATAGAATCTGATTGAGCAATAGAATATACCCAAGAATTTTTAGATTCATTATTTATACCTTCATCATCACAGTAGTTCAGTATTAGATTGACAACATCATGATCTTCTTCTACAATAGAATCAATAGAGTCCATAAAACAAATTTCATCTACACGTGAAGATTCTTCCATGGCATCATATAAAGAAAACTCCATGGCTTCCTTGCCAACTCGAAGTGTGAATTTGCCTTCTCGGACATCAACAAGGCATCCGAAAGTTCACAAAAAAGGGCCTCCCAAAGAGAATGGGATTGGAAGGTATTTCTAACATATCTAACACAATAAAATCACATGGAATATAGAGTTTACCAATCCGCACTAACACATCTTCCACGATACCTTTGGGATATTTGATGGAATGATCGGCCAGTTCAATGGCCATCTTTATAGGCTTCAGGTCTCCAAGATCTAGCTCCTGCCACAAAGTAGACGGGATGAGACTAATACTATTTCCAAGGTCTACAAGACCTTTGTCAAATGTGGTGTTGCTAATCTTGCATGGTAAAATAAAGGCTCCCAAATCATCTAGCTTTTCAGGAAGTCTATTTTGAATGACAGAACCGATTCTTTTAGAAAGCATCACGGTTTCCACTTGGTCTATGATATCATAAGCCTCCATGTAAGACTTATTCATCAATGATCCATTTGCTGCAGCATCCAGTGCCATGCGAGTGTGTTAGAATAGTCAATTATAGAATGTTTGGAGTAGCGACTAGTTGGTCAATCCATGGTGAGGGAAAAGGCATTGCATGTCCTTAAACCTCTCCCATGTATCATACAGAGTTTCTCTATCAGATTGAGAGAAGTTTGTGAGTTGGTTCCTTAGTTGGGCTGTTTTGAACGGCAGAAAATACTTTGCAAGGAAATCATTAAAAAGTTGATCCCGACTTTTGATGGACTTCTTAGGAAGAGATAAAAGCCACACCTTGGCTCTATCTCTCAAGGTGAAAGGGAATAGCAGTAGCCTTACTCCATCGGCAGATACACCATTTATTTTGAAAGTGTTCATATACTCCAAGAATTCAGCCACATGAAGATTCAAATCTTCATTAAGTGTACCCTCGAAACAATTCTATTGGATCATCTGCATCATTGAAGGATCAATAGAGAAATTGTTCACTTCCTTTGTAGGCAGATCAATGGCTGCACAAATTTTTGTGGCAATCGGCATGGTGAAATCCTTCAAAGGACGGTCATCCTCCATGGTTGGATCTTCTTGTGCAACTTCTTCAAAAGATGAAGAAGATTGTGATGGTGATGATGGTGGAACACCTCCTACCAGTAGTTTCTCTACTCTTTTTTCTCTTCTTAAGCTTGAAAGAGTACACTCAATCTCAAGGTCTAGCAACACTGATGTTTCAAGACCCATTTGTGAGCGATGCATACAACCTGAAAAAATAGCAAGAGATATTGAGAACACAACTAAAAGGTATATGGAAATTTGAAAATGGAAACGATGATCTAGTCTCGAATACTAAATAACACTTGTTACTGTAATTAGATTAACCATACCCCCCCAACAACGACACCAACAACTTGTTGGTTGTTACACTAACGAGTTTCAATCTTAAGAAAGATCTTTTACTCAATTAGCTATTTCTCACAAGTATACGAGAGTAGTTTTAGTTGAGATCAAACACAAGGAGCTTGGTAACCATTTAAACACAATAATGCTAATGTTCAACAATCTAGACCATTTTAAAGATGTGATATGGTAGATTTAAGCTAAAATTTTAGAACTAAACACAATTGTAAATGATTACTAAAAGAGGATTGATTTCAGATTTGGAAAGATCTTGCACTTAGGATTTTACCCACATATCATAGCATAAAATAGGAGCACAAAAATTTAAACATACTAAAAACTTGTTTTAAAGGAGAGTTGTATGTTGCACTTCACCTATCTATACAAGTACAATGATCCTAACTCAAAACAACATTCTCATGCATGAATTTCATTTTGGATCACAAACCTACTCCTCAACTCCATAATTTCCACTCTTGTGGTAAAGAAGAAATTGCCAAGAGAGTACCTCCTTACTCTCCTACCTATCTTCTCAGATCAAGCAAGAAAGTATAAAACATGCACATAAAGTGGCCAGTCATACATGTAGGAAGAAAGAAACCAGTACTCACAAGGTGGAAAAACAAGCAAGTTAGCATTTAGTATGAAATTATCATGTTTCATACATGGTATGACATGGGTGCTACTCTCCCATGTCCAAGAAAAGGAATCTACTCATCCATAATGATGTACAACAGTAAATGTGTAGAAATTTCAGAGTTGAACATGATTTAGAGAAGGAAAAGCTAAGAGAACCAAAGGTGTAAACCAAGAAGAGTAGAATTCCGGCTTGGGGACAAAATTCCACTCCTACAACTACTCCAAACCAAACAAACTTCCCTCTTGAGAAGTCTTGTGGAGTGAAGAAGCTCTACTTCACCTCCGAAGAAGAAAATGGAGAAGAAAAGAAGAAGAATGGGGGTTCTTTGGCAAGAAACCACCTTCTTCCACCCCAAAATCGCCCTCCTTGCTCTAGCCTTACTCTTGGATGAAAGACTTTCAAATTATGACCAAAGATAACTACTCCATATGGTGCTCTTGTCTTTAAAAATGAGAGGAGTCGTATTTCAAAATTGTTGAAACTGACCGGGACACGACATGTCTTCCTTTGGACACATTGTGTCCTGGTGTCCGACAATTGTTTTGAGTGTAAAGCACACGGTGTGTCTAAATTAATACACATCATGTATGTTACCAGAAAGGCAAGACTCAGTTCTGAATTCCAAGGTACACGTCGTGTCTATGGAGGAAAAACCATGTACTTTTCCTCTACGTCTGAAGTCTTAGGCCAACTGGAAATATGCACATTGTGTCTTAAATAAGACACATCGTGTGCTTTGCTATTTTAGCAGAATTAGAAATATGAACATCTACAAGGCTTGGAGAAGTCATGATGATGACGAATTTCATTTGGGCTATCTCCACTTTGATCCTTTTGAAGTATATCTGCAATACACATCATGTGATTAGCAAAATAACAAAAAGGTGGCAAGAATAATATGAATAGAGGCTAAATCAGAAAAAAATGAATTGAATTTGTGTGTGAAAACATGTGAAAAGTTGATGTGGAAAGCACACAACAGGTCCTCATGCCTAGTGCATGTTATCTAGTCTGATATCATTTATAATGTGTGCTCCTGTGACTCAAGGCTATAGTACAATATTAGGAATGATGAATAACCTCACACACCAACAATGGTTCTAGATTATGTGACTTTTTTCTGACTCACACACATCCTAAGAGAGCTTCTAAATATGTCATCCCACCTTGTACTACTTTGGGTTGAGAACCTATTGATGAGCTACCTAAAAAGGAAGTGCACCTTGTTAATACTAGCAGACTAATAATTCATTATAATATCATTTTATTTGAGGCCTCAGATCCATGTGAAACTATTGATGCAAGCAATGTTCTAAAAAGGTTTCATTCAGCGAGTAGAACTTTTCTCATTAGCTTCCATAAACACTAAGATATCATATGTAAAAACAAGATGAGACACTTCATGTGGCACATCACCATGCTAGACGAGATTACTTAAAAACCCAAAACACAATCAATCACTAATTAACCACATACCAAGAAAAGAGACAATTAAAATTAAAATAAACATCTTGAACATGTCCGGGAACATTTACATGTAGGTCCATCATCCTACATAAAAGCACATACCGTACCACATATCTATACAATTTTCTAGTGGCCTCATCCTCAACATGTATACAAAAGCATAGTTTCAGATATATACATGCCATATACTTTTGGTATGTATGCCCAGAGAGTCAATGATATGATGATTGTAATGGCATGAAGGATTTGATTAATAATAAAGGCAAGCTTCCAATTCATTCTATTTCACTCAGTTATGAGATAATGTGGAAATGTAATGAATGCCTAAAGAATGACAATTACTCAATGATGTATGTCTTCAAGTAAGTGACTTGAAAAGTGAGATTATACAAATGTTAAGAGTATGTACATTCTTGTTATGTCTCTGGTTGGATGTTAATGTGGAAGGCATATAGACAACAATAACACATAAGACTAGAGTGTATGTTGGTTGATGACAAAATCTCATTAGTCACGATATGGTATATCAAACCAAGCACACAAATACATGTTAGAGAATAGTGTATTAGACAGACCCACCTTGAGAGTGACACACAAAAACCTTACTTGGTGTTCATAGTCATCTCTCATTGTGAAGGTGGTGATTGTGATTCTTAGACCTGAAGTCACTACACTTGTCACATGTCGTTTGATATACTTTGACATCATCTAACATAACCCTGAATAAGGATTGACATAAAGGCGATGATTGAGAAGTTGTGGCACTTGGGGATAGAGGATGGGATTTGCCCCTCCTAATAGAGTTTGATATTCTGACCACTTGATAAGTGAGACTGAGAAATGCAAGTGCAAGCATGTGTGAATCAATATATGATATTGAGGTCACATATATCTCATTCAGTCTGCTCTAGGTTCAAGAAATATGGATTGAACACTGAAAGGACGATGATTCCAAGCCTCGAGTTCATTCTGGACATCAGAGACAAAGGAATTATACAATCATTGCAACACCTTAGACAGATTGTAGGTTGAAGTTGTTCTATAACATTCCATTCACTCAGGTAGCACTGATGTGTGACTAGGCACCACTCTTTTCTTGTGATGCCATAGACCTATTATGGACATTCACTGCCAATGTGCTATGGGACCTATAGGGTCACAAGCATAGGAACTCATCTAGAAGAGGAGTTTAATCATGAATGATGATTGGATTGATTACTAAAGTGTTTAGGTATTCAATTCAAGCAACAAATGAACTGAGTGATCTCCCAACTGATTAGTTCATGTGATGAAATGACCATTTGAAGTGTTAGGTTGATTGGATACTTAATTGGTTGAATTCTACATGAGTCAGAACACCAACTGATCGGCTCACTAGGTGAACCGATCGGCTCAGGTTGCTGAGACGATTGGTTCACCTAGTGAACTAATTGACTTAGTCATGCCAACCGAAGCTTTTGGCGATTTTAATTTGTTAGAATAGTTGATCATTTCACTTGTACAATTAGATTAGTACAAGGAATTAATGTTGGACATTAATTGGATTTGAATTTCCAATTCATATGCAATTGGGAAACATGACAAAATGACTGGTTTGGAGTGTGAACGATTGGCTTGCATGTGAACCGGGCAATTCGGTTGTAAACCACTAGTTTAGCACTTACAAGTTGTGAAAATTCATGATCTTCCAGTTCCTTCCTCTCCTGCACAGATTGGGAGCCCTAACCCTAACCCCCCCTATAAATAAAGGGGTACTTGGGGCTTCCCAACATACATAATTGAAAATCCGTTCATCTTACAATTGTTGTCCTCTCTGGTTGTGGCAACCAAGAGAGCCCAAGAAAGTCCTACCCAACTAGAGAGGGATTATCGAGGGAGAGAGCAACTGAGAATCATTGTGGGAGAGTAGGTTGGTGACTAGTACACCAACGAGAGGGACAACTCCTTCTTGTCCATTCTAGAAGGGTGACATGAGTTCTATGTGGTCCTTGTGGACTTCCATCGAGACGAGGAGGCCTTTGTTTGTCACTACGAGGACGTCATCATCCCATAGTATGTGGCAAGACCATGAGCTATTGAAGGAGTTTTTCAAGTCAGTTGTCTGCGAAAGAGCTATTGTAGATGAGTCCCATGCAACTAGGAGCGGACGACTACTGCAATGAGTTATAGTCATTATACTTGCTCCAGGACCAGGTATGAACTTGTTAAATCATCCTTCTCATTACATAATAGTTGACACAATCTTGTTGTTCTGGGGAATGTAGATAGATAATTTTTTTGTTTCTACTACCTACTCGGTGCCCATATTTCCCTACGTTATTATCATAACCACGTCAGTTTATTATGTTTTGGGATAATAAATATGATCAGATTTTTGGTTTCATCATTTATTTATTGCATACAATGCCAATACTTAAACTAATTAATGTGCATATCTAATCAAAGACACATATAATCCAAAACTAATATATATATATATATATATATATATATATATATATGTGTGTGTGTGTGTGTGTGTGTGTGTGTGTGTGTCTATGTGTGTGTATTGTTAGTTTTTATTCCCAGAAAGCCAATCATATGGTGATTGTGATGGCATAACATGTACATTATTTGATTAATAATATAGGTAAGCTTCTAATTTATTTTGTGGATTTAGTTATGAGATAATGAATAACATTATAATTGTCTAGATTATTCTATTACTCAATGACGTATGCATTCAAGTTACTATCCTTGTGGATGAGATCATACGGATGCTAAGAGTACATATACATATTCTCATTATGTCCTGGTCGGTTGCTATTGTGGAAAGTTGATAGAAAAAAATGACACATAAGATCAGAGTGTGAGTTGGTCGATGACTAAATCTCATTAGTCATGATAAGGCAATATCAAACCAAGAACACAAATAAATGTTAGAGAATAGTGTATCCGACAGACCCACTGTGAGACTGACACATGGAATCCATGATCATGGAAGTCATAGTCAGTTCTCACAGTGATGGTGGTGGTTGTGGTTCTTAGAACTGAAATCATTGCACTCACTACATGTTGTTGGGTACACTTTGACATCATTAAATGCACTCTAGAAACATGGGTTGTTATAACAGTGATGTTTGGGTGACTTTAACACATGGGGATTGATTGTAAGTGATAGATATGGGATTTATCCCTCCTACAAGAGTATAATATCCAAGGACTCTTGATTAGCGAGACTGAGAAAAGTATGGCCATACACATGTTAGTCAATATGTGATATTATGCTTACATATATCGCATGCAGTCTGCTCTGGTTCAAGGAACAAGATAGAATAATAATGAGGATGATTGCTACATGCCTCTAGTTAAATTTTGATATCAATGACAAAGGAACTATACAAACATTATAACACCATACTTAGATTGTAGGTTGAAGTTTCTCCCCAACTTTCCATTCACTTGGGTAGCATTGATGTGTGACTAGGAACCACTCTTAGCTTGTGATGTCATAAGTTGTTATGGGCATTCACTTCCAACAGGATATGGGACCTATAGGGTCACACACGTAGGAACGCACCTAGAAGAGGAGTTCAGATCTTGAATGATAATTGAATAAAGTACTAAAGTGTTTAGGTACTCAATTCATGCAACAAATCAATGGATTGGCTGACTGAACTTCCAAACGACCATCTCATTGGGTGAGATGGCCATTTGGGCAGCCAGACGAGCATCTCAATTGTTGAGACGGTTGTTTGGGTTGTTAGGCATATAAAAAATCAAATTGCTTAGTTTTGACCTATGAACCGACTGGTTTAGGATGTTGAACCGATCGGCTTGAATCAGACTCACCAGACGACCGTCTGGGTGAGTGATAACATTAAAATTCAGGCATTTATGCTAAGCGTTTATTTATGGTTTTGTGTCATTATAGCCTTAATATGCCCAAAATAACCCTAGATTCTTATCTTTTAGTAATTTATATCTTCTCATAGATAAAGTTGCTCAACTAGAAAATTTTGGGACTTGTAGGAACTGAACCTGAAAAGACATCTATTCTTTACTATTTCTCCCCAACACATGGTTTTTGTAGCATCTACGCTTCCATCCATTGTGACCGCGACACTTGACGCAATCGAGATGCTCGGTATAGCCGTGTTTAGGATAAGAGTCATCTACATGTGTCTCGACTGAGGCGCCTGCCCTGACTGCAACACATGCCTCGATCATGGCACCTGCCATGACCGTGGAACCTACCATGACCATGATACCTACCTCGACTATGGCACCTGCCACGACCACAAATGAATCTCATATGTCGCGACCGAGACGCTCGGTGCTGAGGAAAGGGTCAGTTACACTTGTCTCACCTGCAACGTCTTCCTCGACCGTGACGTCTACCGCCACTGCGACACCAACCTAGACCGTGACACCTGCCAACTGTGACCGAATCTCACCTACTGCAACTGGTATCACAACACCTGGCTCGACCGTGATGTCCGCCTCGACCATGACCCCCATAACGACCGTGCCAAGACACCTACCGCGACCGAGACAGGTGTCGTGACCACTCATTAAACACACTCTAGCTTCACCTATAAATACCCACCCTTCTATACTTGGAGAGAGGTTATGAGATTGGCAGGTCCCATTCTGGAATTTTGGGAGGTTCCACGTTGTGGTTCTGCACATTTTTGGTTCCTAGAGTCCCATGGGAGAGTTCAGAGGTCCGAAAAGGCTGAAGTGCTCATCCTATGTCCATCCCTCTATTTTGATTCCATCCACAATCATTTTTCACCACCATTCACCCATATACTACTATCCTCAACCATCTTCCACCTCCATTCATCCACCAAGCTATTGTTTGGGGCAGAACTAAAGAGAAAGGAGGTCAAGGAGCCCAGAAGACCAACTAGGATGACCCAAGGACAAGATCCAACCTATATAGAGTCTAAGGAGTGAGAACCACCTCTCCTCTATGGGCTAAATCTCTTCTTCTTCTCCTTTCTCCTATTGTTCACCTTTGTTTCTGTACAAATGATGTGTTTCCATCTTTGTTTGGTGCCAACTATGCTTGTTCATAGCTAGTTGAGCTCCTTCTTGGCTATGTAGCCCGTTTTGGGCATATTTATGTACTTTTACCTTAGGCAAGTGATTTATTTTAAATCTAGTATGTTTACTATTCTATCTTCTCTTTTTGGTTATGATTGCTAGTTTGGTTGATCTCTTTCTTTCTTGAACTTCTATTTTTGCCTATATCAAGAGATTTGTTATAGAAATAGATAAGAGAAGGTAGTTTGGATTGGAATCTGAAAGGAGGACGGTTCAAGGAGATCTATGTAGAACTATAGACTTGGGCATGGCCAGGCCCAACCCAGCATGATCGAGCCCACTACCAGGTTCTACCCAGATCACACATGTTCCCAACATCTCAGAATATTCTAGAGATGAGAGGGTATCTAGAATACTCTAGGGTGTTGATTTGTCATCCTCGAGAGATGTTTCATGTCATTGATGGGTTTTAGTCACGTTGTGTGAAAGTGAGTGGGATGACCCCACATGAACGGATACCATAGTATGTAGTATGTTTGGATGTAGGTTTCTTGATGAGGTGTTTGAGGGTTGTATATGCCTGAGAATAGGTGCATAGACTACCCAACTTATGGTTACATAGCTAGGAACTCCTTCTCTCTTATTAGTAGAATCCTACGGACTCTGTTTTGATTTGTTTTCTTTGTTTTGTTTTATTTCGTGACAATAGGCTAGACTAGTTATAGTTCTATACTTTATCGACTATCAAATTGTCTTATCCGACTTAAGAGTGATGAATGCATATTCATCATGATTGTAAGTCACCATCTAGGTCCATTTTCGACTCAATACTTTCACTTTCATCTCTTAAATCTTACAAAATGCAAGATTGCTTAATTGATTCAATTATCAAGATTATTAACTAGGTTTATATTAATTGTATGTAGGTCATGATGAGGCTCAGCCATCAATCGGAACTCAAGATCCTCTCAGCTTTGGTCTTGACCAAACGGTCTGACCAAACGGTCTGCTCAAACGGTTTTGATCAATTGGTCTCAAAACCGCGAGCCTATTGCACCTTTATCTTCATCAACTTCACCATCAATACCACCTCCATTTAACCCTTTCCACCTCCATCCTCACCATCATCACCTCTGTCTATTGCCTTAACAGTTTCACCTAAATGGTTTGCCTTAAAGGTTTCACCTAAATGGTTTGCCCTAACTGTTTCACCACATGATCTTGATCCAGCGATCCACCCGTCTCCATTGCAATTTACTTCCTACCGGTCTTGTGCTTTCATACGGTCTCAAGACCGTATGAGAAGCCTCTTCGCGAGACCGATAGGAACGCACACCCTCGAGACTCTTAGCCCAGCCAAGGGCATAAGACCGATCAGAGCCTAGACCTGCTACCCTAGATCTCGGCGCCACCTACTACATTTCCACCGCCGCCCTCCATCATCCTTACATCACCCCGATGGCCGCAAGACCAAGATACACCTCCACCACCATCGTTGATAGAACTACTTCCATCTCCGGTGCTCACTCTGCACACTGCCTTCGTGTTGCCTTCATCCACAGCACCCAGTGCTCTCGCACCTACCAGCAACCTGCCAACACCGACGCCCTGCACTTCTCCACCTTCTCCTTCTCTGACTGGTCCTGGTTTCTGCCCTCCACACAGTTTCGAGACTGTGTGGTGGAAAAAAGTCCACAAGATTGTATGGCCTCCACTACCAAGACTGTTTGGACGACCTGCGAGCAAGAAGACCGATCAGATGCAAGACCATTAGCGCAGGGACACCGAAGATCAATTGGAAGCCAAGCACGCTGAGGCTGTTTGATCGACTGACCTGAAACCTTTTAAATGCAAGACCATTTGGACAAGAGTCCTAGACCGTTAAGAAGACTAAAAGGTATCCAAAATTGTTAAAGCAAAACTGAAAAAAATTGCAACTGGGCCCAAATCGTGAAGACCCCAACCAGTACCTATAAATAGGACCATTAGGGTCCTCATTTGGGCATCAGATCCGGGACACCGCCAGGGTGCCTAAATGCAATATTTGATCCAGATCCATCATCACACCACAATCACTTCACTTGTTCCTCCTGCTGCGAGCAAGGAGATCGAGAAGAGAATGAAGGAAAAGAGAGAAAGATTGCCCAGTCTGTCTTGGCATCCCTCATTCCTCGTCCAGATCTGCTCCAAAACGACATATAAGATCGCATCATGAGCTGCGACCATCTTCTGCATCGTGATCATGGCAGAATCTTCCCTCTCTCTTATTTTTCTTGTTTCTCGCATCATGAGTGAGTAGTTCCTTTTTGCTGGGGTGCGAGGACTAGCCCCACTGCCCATGCTTTCATGTATTTTCATTTTAACATTCCAAGGCAATGTATATAACTTTCCATTTTGTTGTTAATCGTCGATGTTTTCTTGTAGATTGATCATCTGCTTGTTTTTATCTTTTTCTTTCCTATGTTGCGAGAACTTCAATATGTAGGATAGAATGTCGATTAATGCGGTTGACTCCCAAACTAGAAATAGAATGGGACTCCTTGAGGTCGTAAGTGTATGATCTGTGAGGGGACGAGCCATCTAGCCTACAGTGATGCTTTTGTGCACCTAACGCATGTATAGAGGGCCCACAACTTCATTCGGTTTTTTGTATCTTCAGAACTGTAAGTGCATGATCTGCATGGTGACGAGACATCTGATGCCTAAGGTGATGCTTACGCGGACCTAAACATCCCTCAGGGAGGGTTCACAGCAGTTCTATTTGGATAAATATATCTTGCCTGGATGTTTGATGTTTGGATGTGTTTGCATGTGTAGTGGTGGCGAAATCCGGTACCATCCCAACGATTCCATATCATTAATCTAGATCAACTTTAATTCTGCTCTTACATTCCTACACTTAGTTTAATTAAACTCAACTCAATCTTTGTTCTAAATATTAGTCTTACTTCAACTGGACTAGACTAGCATAGATTCTTAAAAACGTTGTCCCTTGGGATTCGATCCTTAACTATACTGTGATAAGACCCATCCTCTTATGGGTGGTATTATTGCACAAGGTTTTGGTAAAAGCTTAGGGGGTTTCAACCCTGAGTGAATTTGTTAGTGCAATAATAAACCACGTCAAATTCTAGTGCCGTTGCTGAGGACAATGAAATCAGTTAGTTAAATCTAGTTCTTCTAAGGCTAATTTAGGTTTTTACCTTTTCTTTTGATATAATTGATCGTTCACTTGAATTTGACTCTACTCCGTGGATCTCACTTTCAAAACTTTTCCATTTCAGGTACATCCAAATGACTAGTGCATGCACTGCTTGAATAGTCCCAAACTCTCTGCTAGCTTTGACCCAGAGATAGACATGACCTTTCATCATCAAAATAGAGAAAATCAAGCAGCAATGGCTCAAGAGGAGGAAATATCCCGAAGGGTAGCTCGAGCCATTAATGCAAAAAGAGAAAGGCTCATGCAAGAAGCCAGAGTTGTAGTTCAAGAAGAAATCATAGCAACACAAGCAGCAGCGCAAGCAGCAGAACTACAAAAGGATCTTAGGGAGTTCTCAATCCCTAACGCTACTGATGTTCATCACCCAGTTCTACCTCCTCCCATCAACACTCCAAATTTTGAGATACAAGCACATTGGATTACCTTGCTTCAAAACAACCCATTCTATGGTAAGCAAGGAGAAGATTGTCCGGAACATCTTCTGAGGTTTATTGATCTATGTGCTATGACAAAGCAAAATGGAGTCACAGACAACGCCATCCGACTCCGTCTCTTCAAGTACTCTCTTGCTGATAGAGCTGTAAGTTGGTACTACTCCTTGCAATGTGAACCCATCAGCACTTGGGAACAACTTAAACATGTTTTTCTGGAAAAGTTCTATCCTCCTTCTCTCACTTATGAAATTAGGGGACATATAACTCAATTCACTCAGGTCCCTAGAGAATCCCTTACTGAAGCATGGGAAAGATAAAAGGAGCTTCTACGCAAGTGTCCACACCATGGTATTCCTAAGAATCAACTCATTAAGATCTTCTATAGGGGTGTGGATGACGATATCAAGATATTCTTAGATTCCTCATCTGGAGGGAACTTCATGCGTCAAAGTTATGACAGTGCATGGAAGGTTGTCACCCTTGGAGCTGAAAATCAAGCAAATTGGGGTATATCTGTAGGTAATGGAGTATTCATGGTATCTATGGCTGAAGTTATTCTAGAATACAAGTCTATTGCTGAAACCCTCAAACTCTTAGTTACTAAGCAAGACCATATAGAATCGTCCCTTGCTGCATTTGGAAGAGGACGTTCACCCCCTCAACAACAAGAGCAGATCAAGTCGGCTTCACTATTTTGTAAAGCATGTAAAGGCACTGACCATTCCACATTAGCATGTAATGTTCTCTATGATGTTGTTCTAAGAAACTCTTATAGTCAAGGAGACAATAGTCAAATGGAAAATCTTAATGTTGTCAACACTATCCCTGGTCAAGGATATTAGACTCCGAATCAGAATAGGAATCATCCTAGTTTTCAAAATGGAAATCCTTCAGGAGCGGAAAACTTGTGACAACTTGGTTCAAACAATCAACAACATGGCCCACCAGGATTCCAGTATAACCAAAAACAAAATTTCGAGAATCAAGGAAACTTTAGGGGTAAGCTTCAGAACAGGAACTACAACCAATATCGGAGTAATTCTCAATTTCAGAATCCCAACCAGGTCCCCTATCAACCACAAGGACAGCAAGCCAATCCTATCTCTCCAGATGACAAACTAACAGCCATTGAGAAGATGTTGTAGTCACAGTAGACTATGATAGCTAACCATCAAGATCATCAAAAGGCCATTGAATCTCAAATAGCTCAACTTGTAGCTAGCATGAAGCCACATGCTAGAGCCTTTGCTGGCCAACCATAAAATAATCCTAAGCACCCTGAGCAACTGAAGGTTGTCACCACCAGGTATGGAAAAGACTATTCTGATCCTCCTGTCAAGACACATGTGATTATTACAGACGAGGATGAACTGATGATTATTCAAGACTCTAAAACACTTGAGTCTCAACCAAAAGGTCCAACAAAAACTGATAAGACAGTTGAGGAAAGTTTTGAAAAACCTACTAGTACCGAGAAAGAAATACCAGATCCAGATGTGCCAGTATACAAACCTCATCCACCTTTCCCTGCTCATTTAAGGCAAACCAAGCTTGATACTCATTTCAATAAGTTCAAGGAAGCCATGAAAAAAGCTTCATGTTGATATACCTTTTCTAGATGCACTGGATGAGATACCAGCGTGGACAAAGTACTTGAAGTCACTTCTCACCAGGAAATACATAACTGAAGAATATGAGACAGTCAAGTTAGCAACTACTACTTCAGACATCATCCAGAGTAAGATGCCCAAGAACCAGAAAGATCTAGGATCTTTTGGGATCTCCTTCCATATCGATGATTCATCGTGTAAGAAAGGATTGGCCGATCTTGGTGCCAGTATCTCCATCATGCCACTTAGAATTTGCAAAAGGCTAGGGTTTGTTGAACTACACCTGACTGGTATGACAATACAACTTGTAGATAACACTGTGACTCTACCCTTAGGAATCATTGAGGATGTCCCAGTCAAGGTTGGAAAAGATTCTTATGTCCCTTGTGACTTTGTCATCATGGACATAAAGGACGATACTAGATACCCTCTCATCTTTGGACGTCCATTCCTTGCCACTACAAGAGCTCTAATTGATGTTGAAGCAGGAACCTTGTTGCTCAGATTAGGATAAGAAACCCTCGACTTTAAAGTTTTTGAAAGTATGAGAAGATTGAGTATGCAAGAATAAGTCTACTTGATTGAGTGCATAGAGAAGATGACACTACTTACGCAAGAGGATTATGAACAAAATGATCCGTTAGAAGTGGCTCTAACAAACCCATCCGCTGATAACTCCATTGTTGAACAAATAAAGGATTGTGTTCTCCACCTCGATACGGTTGAAGAAGATCCTAAAGCCAGGATTGAGGAACTCAAAGCTATGGATGTCACTGAAGAACCATGTGAAACACCACAAGCTCTTGAAATGAAACCCCTACCTGAGTGATTGAAGTATGTGTTTCTAGATGACCTCAAAGTCTACGCAGTCATCATAAATTCGGATCTAATGGTAGAACAAGAAGATAAACTCTTGACATAATTAAAAGGAAGAAGAAAAGCCATAGCTTACAAGATGAATGATCTCATTGGGGTTAGTCAAGCACTGTGCATGTACAAAATCCCCATGATGGAAGATCACAAGCCAATTGTTGAACACCAAAGGAAGCTTAATCCGAATATAAAAGAGGTTGTCCACCTTCAAGTTATAAAGTTGCTTAAGACAGGAATTATCTATTTGATCTCCGATTCACCATGGGTAAGTCATGTGCACGTTGTCCCAAAGAAAGGTGGGATTGCAGTGATATGGAATGAAGACAATGAACTCATCCCCACTCAAACAATCACAGGGTGGAGGATGTGTATTGATTATAGGAAGTTAAACAAGGAAAATCAAAAGGATCATTTCCCAATACCTTTTCTTGACCAAGTCCTAGAAAGGTTGGCTCACCAAGAGTATTTCTGTTATCTCGACGGTTACTATGGATTCTATCAAATACCTATACATCCAGATGACCAAGAGAAAACAACCTTTACTTGCCCATTTGGAAAATATGCATTCAGAAGGATGCCATTTGGACTTTGTAATGCTCCTGCCACTTTCCAACGTTGTATGGCAGCCATATTTGCTGGACTCACTGAAACTATCATGGAAATTTTTATGGATGATTTTTCTGTATATGGAGATTCTTATGACTCGTGCCTGAAGCATCTCTCCCTTGTCCTCAAACGGAGTGAAGAAGCACATCTTGTGTTGAGCTGGGAGAAGTGTCACTTTATGGTAAAGGAAGGCATTGGCCTTGGTCATAGAGTCAGCAATCGAGGAATCGAAGTTGATAGAGAGAAAACCGAAGTGATTTCCAAACTCACTATTTGAATGCATGTAAGAGAAGTTCACGTGTTCCTAGGTCATGCATATTTTTACAGACGGTTTATTAAGGATTTCTCTAAAATAACCAAACCTTGGACAAATCTATTGCTAAAGGATGCTGAATTTCACTTTGACGAAGAATGTGTTAAAAGTTTCAACAACCTAAAGCATGCTCTTACAACAACACCCATCATCAGAGTTCCAGATTGGGATCACCCATTTGAAATTATTTGTGATGCCAGTGATTATGTTGTGGGTGTTGTTTTAGGACAATGTATAGAAAAGAAACATTATGTGATCTACTACGCATCAAAAACCCTCAAAGAAGCTTAGAGGAATTATGCAACTACCAAGAAAGAACTCTTGGCAGTCGTGTATGCCTTCGACAAGTTCATGTCCTATGTCATTGGTTCAAAAGTCATTGTCTACACAGATCATGCCGCTATCCGTTACCTCCTAGTGAAGAAAGATGCTAAACCCAGGTTAATAAGATGGATTCTCCTCCTACAAGAATTTGATCTGGAGATAAGAGATAAGAAAGGTACAGAGAATGTTGTGGCAGACCACCTCAGTCACATCCACACCTTGGAAACTGAGAAGATCATGATTAACGATTCTCTTCCAAATGACCAACTTATGAAGGTTACATAAGCCACCCCTTGGTACTCAGACTATGTGAACTACCTTGCTGCTAGTATCATCCACAATGAATACATTGGGAATGCACTAAAGAAATCCATGCATGATGTGAAGCAATATCACTGGGATGAGTTGTACCTCTTCAAGCTCTGTGTTGATGGTCTTTACAGATGTTGTATTGCTGAGGAAGAAGCCCAACTCATTTTGGAGCAATGTCACTCAGGCCTGGTTGGAGGCCATATGAGTTCTAAGAAAACTGCTATAAAATTTTTGCAATGTGGTTTCTTTTGTACAACCATATCCATAGATTCCTACAACTTTGTCTTATCATGTGACAAGTGTCAGAGAATGGGTAACATAACAAAGAGAGATGAGATACCACTAAAGTTGTGGCAAGAGGTCAAGATATTTGATGTTTGGGGTGTGGACTACATGGGTCCATTCCCATCTTCTCATGGATTTTCCTACATCCTAGAGGAGGTAGATTACGTCCCAAAATGGGTAGAAGCCATACCAACCGTCACTAATGATTCCAAACTCGTCATCCAAATGTTCAAAGATATTATTTTCCCATGCTTCGGAGTCCCACACATCGTGATATCCGATGGAGGATCTCATTTCCTGGAAAGAAGCTTTGAAGTATTGCTGAGAAAATATGGTGTAACGCACAAAGTAGTCTCACCCTACCATCCACAAACAAGTGGACAGGTAGAGGTTTCTAACCGTCAACTCAAAAAGATTGGTCAGTGAAAATCAATGATGCATTGTGGGCCTACCGAACCGCTCTTAAGACTCCCCTTGATACTACACCATTTCAGTTAATCTATGGGAAGTCATGTCACCTGCTTGTAGAACTCGAACTCAAAGCATGGTGGGAAATAAAACAACTAAATTTTGATATGAAGAAAGCAGACCAAGCCAGGATTCTACAACTTCAGGAGCTGGAAGAACTCTAGATGACAGCTTATGAAAATGCATGAATCTATAAAGAACGTACAAAACTTTGGCACGATGGTCATATAAAAAGAAAAGACTTATGAGTGGGAGACCAAGTTTTTATATTCAACTCAAGACTGAAGTTATTCCCAGGGAAACTCCGTTCTCAATGGTCTGGGCCTTACATTGTCAAGAGCATCTCCCCACATGGTGCTTTCTCTTTATGGAGTGAAAAGTCAGGCGAATTTGTGGCAAATGGTCAACGATTGAAGAGATATTTCACCTCATCTAACATAGGCACTGTAGCAATGCTGGATCTTTCCAATCCAACATATCCAATGTAAAATTGAAGGGTTCAGTCGAGCCATTGACATAAAACAAAGGCGCTTGTCAGGAGGCAACCCGATCAATAAATTCATCTCTACTTTTAATTATAATTTTCCTTGATTTTGTTTTTAAATTTTAGATAAGTTTGCACTAAATAAAAATCGCATCGTGAGATGCCATCTTAAGTTCTGATTGATCTTCATTTTGAGATTTTCAGATGGAGGGAGCATGCTGCTTGGAACGGAACCACATCTGGTGGTCCAAACGGCATGAATTTTCCCCTCCATCTTGGATTTAGGGTTTGCTCGGGATGAGCACATTTCTAAGTTCGGGGTGGAGGGTGGGTGGTATGTACTTTTCTTTCCACTTTACCCATCTATTTCAGACTTAAGTTTTCATCGTTGCATTGTTGACCAAAATTTTCAAAAAAAAAATCAAAAAATTTAAAGAATTTCAAAGAAACTGAACAGATACTTGATGAAATTTTGATGTTTTCTGTTTCATTAAAATCCATTTCCTAGCCTGCTATGCATTTTGAATCATTGTACCCTCCTTATTTGAAGTAGACCCTCAAAAGGACCATTTTCTTGAAACTAGCCTTTTGATTGAAATCATCTTGTGAAGCTTCTGATTCCTAACATCATGATCCTTCTGCAAATATGGCAAGTGTCTATCGAACTGATAGGGATCAAAGACTTCGTGCTTCCTAACTGACTAGTGGAACAATAACATGGAATCCCCACCGGATCCTCATCAAGTCATTATTTGAGCAGAGTATGATAAAGAGAACGACCCGTTGCACGGAATTGTAAATCAAGTGGCATTCTGATCTGAACTCTCTTCTACACTTCTTCTATCATCTTCGTACCCCTCCATCCATCCAAAAGAAACAAAAATAGCCAAAATAGTGCCAAACCCTATGTTCGGAGTGGCACACCATTTCCCTCTATATCCGCTTCTTTCATACCCCTTGCAAATTAATAAGGGGTGTACCACCAAGAAAAGATGCCAAAGTGCACACAAATAAATGCAATATCGAGTCAAATAGAGGAGAGAGTCGCACAAAAAATGCAATAAATGAAATTGCAAATCATATAATAAAAATCTCGAGTCGAATAGAGGAGGGATTTATTTCTTCCATACCACCCTTCACTCGCTTTTCTACCTAATAACACAATGAATGCCTCCACTATCCTGAAATACACCACTGTCAGATCGGGTGCACACTTGTCATTCCGCGAGTATCTCTGGACTCTTACAAAACACTTAGAAATGCTTGTTGTTGGAAAAAGTGAGGAGGAAGTGAGGTTGGAAAACAAACTCAGGAGCAAAGAAATGGTAAGATGTGTTCAGTGATCTCAGGAAGTTGAGATGCTTAGTTATACTGAGCAGAAAGGAAACAATCGTGATGTGAAGAGGAGGCAATCACATGATCTGAAAGTATTCACTTGGTGACTATTTCAGATTTTGTGTTACTCGAGGATGAGTAACGTTTAAGTTCGGGGTGTTTTGATGAATGCATATTCATCATGATTTTAAGTCACCATCTGGGGCCATTTTCGACTCAATACTTTCACTTTCATCTCTTAAATCTTACAAAATGCAAGATTGCTTAATTGATTCAATTATCAAGATTATTAACTAGTTTTATATTAATTGTATGTAGGTCATGGTGAGGCTCATCCATCAACTAGAACTAAAGATCTCCTCAACTTTGGTCTGACCAAACGATCTGACCAAACGGTCTGCTCAAACAGTTTGCTCAAACGGTCTTGATCAATTGGTCTCGAAACCACGAGCCTATTACACCTTTATCTTCATAAACTTCACCATCAATACCACCTCCATTTAACCCTTTCCACCTCCATCCTCACCATCATCAACTCTGTCTTTTTCCATAACAGTTTCACCTAAACGGTTTGCCTTAAAGGTTTCACCTAAACAGTTTACCCTAACAGTTTCACCACATGATCTTGATCCAGCGATACACCCCTCTCCTGTGCGATTTGCTTCCAACCGGTCTTGCGCTTTCACACGGTCTCAAGACCATATGAGAATCCGCTTTGCGAGACCAATAGGAATGCTCACCCTCGAGACCGTTAGCCCAGCTAAGGGCATAAGACCGATCAGAGCCTAGACTTGCTACCCTAGATCTTGGTGCCACCTGCTGCATTTCCACTGCTGCCCTCCATCATCCTCATAGCACCCCGAAGGCTGCAAGACCAAGATACACCTCCACCACCATCATCGATAGTTCCACCTCCATCTCCAGTGCTCACCCTGCACACAGCCTCTGCGCTGCCTTCTACCATAGCACCCAGCGCTCCTGCGCCTACCAGCAACCTGCCAACATCGACGCACTACACCGCTCCACCTTCTCCTTCTCTGACTGGTCCTGGCTTCTTCCCTCCACACGATTTTGAGACCATGTGGTGGCAAATGATCTGCAAGACCATATGGCCTCCACTAGAAAGACCGTTTGGACGGCCTGCAAGCAAGAAGGTTGATCGGATGCACAACCGTTAGCGTAGGGACACCAAAAATCGATTGGAAGCCAAGCACGCCGAGACCGTTTGATCGACTGACCCGAAACTGTTTAAATGCAAGACTGTTTATACAAGAATCCTAGACCGTTAAGAAGACAAAACAGTCTCTAAAATCATTAAAGAAAAACTAAAAAAAAATGTAACTGGGCCTAAATCGTGAAGACCCCAACCGATGCCTATAAATAGGACCAGCAGGGCCCTCATTTGGGCATATGATCCGGGACGCCGCCAGGCTGCCTAAACGCAAGATTTGATCCAGATCAATCATCACACCACCATCACTTCACATGCTCCTCCTACTGCGAGTAAGGAGATCGAGAAGAGAAGGAAGGAGGAGAGAGAAAGATTGTCTGGTCTGTATTGGCATCCCTCATTCCTCGTCCAGATCTGCTCCAACATGACGTAGAAGACCGCATCATCTTCACTGAGTTGTGACCATCTTCTGCATCATGTTGATGGTGGAATCTATCCTCTGTCTTATTTTTCTTATTTCTCACATCATGAGCGAGTAGTTCCTTTCCTCTAGGGTGCGGGGACTAGCCCTGCTGCCCATGCTTTCATGTCTTTTCATTTTAACATTCCAAGGCAATGTATATAACTTTCCATTTCATTGTTAATCATCGATGTTTGCTTGTAGATTGATCACATGCTTGCTTTTATCTTGTTCTTTCCTATGTTGCGAGAACTTCAGTATGTAGGATAGAATTTTGATTAACGCAGTTGACTCCCAAACTGGAAATAGAATGGGATTCCTTGAGGTCGTAAGTGTATGATCCGTGAAGGGATGAGTAATCTAGCCTACGGTGACACTTCTGTACACATAACGCCTGTATAGGGGGCCCACAACTTCATTTGGATTTCTATATCTTCAGAACCGTAAGTGCATGATCCGGATGGTGACGAGACATCTGATGCCTAAGGTGATGCTTACGTGGACCTAAACATCCCTCAAGGAGGGTTCACAACAGTTCTATTTGGATAATTATATCTTGCCTCGATGTTTGATGTTTGGATGTGTTTGCATGTGTAGTGGTGGCGAAACCCGGTACCGTCCCAGCGATCCCATATCATTAATCTAGATCAACTTTAATTCTTCTCTTACTTTCCTGCACTTAGTTTAATTAAACTCAAAATCTTTGTTCTAAATATCAGTCTTACTTGAACTGGACTAGACTAGCATAGATTCTTAAAAACGTTGTCCCTTGGGATTCAATCCTTAACTATACTACGATAAGACCCGTCCTCTTATGGGTGGTATTATTGCATGAGGTTTTGGTAAAAGCTCAAGGGGTTTCAACCCTGAGTGAATTTGTTAGTGCGATAATAAACCACATCAAAGAGCAAAATATTAAGTATCCTAAATGTCCCCATGTCCTTGTTTTTGACCATGTATATATCTACTTTGACCCCGTAACAAAGTTGTGGGGTCCTTGAAAGTTTTGGGTTATCAATTTAAAGTTTGATTCCTTCTGAGTCTGCCTCCTTTCGGATGCACGATTCGGGCAGCATCTGTGACTGAGACGGGTGTCTTGCTTGTGTGACATGGTCTGATTGGGACAAATTAAGGTTTTGGAGTTTTCTCAAACTTGTTTTAATTGCACATACTTGAGGTGTAAGTAAATTAATGTGTGACATTAATTAGGAAATGATTTGCCAATTCATATCTGACTGGGAAAGAGTGAAATGATTGTCTTGCTTAGAGAGACAAATGCCTCACATCCAATACGAATGTTTCACTTTGTGAAATGACTGTCTCATGTGTGATACAACCGTTTCGGCACACGCAGGTTGTGAAACTTTCAAAATTGTTGTGAAAATTCAAGATCTTCCGATCCTTTCCACTCCCGCTTTAGTCTCACATTGGATGGGGACTAGGAAACCTGACCCTAACCCCTCCTATATATAGAGGGGTACTGGGGGCTTCCCAGAGCACAACTACTACATAGACAATTGAGAATAAGTTGCTCTGACAACTGCTGTCCTCTCTAGTTGTGGTAACCATGAGAGCTCAGGCAAGTCCTACCCAACTAGGGAGCGATAGCCAAGGGAGAGAAACAACTAAGGATCATTGTTTTGAAGAGCATGTTGGTGACTAGTACCCCAATGGGAGGGACAACTCCATTCTATACATTCATGTAGGACGATAGGAGTTCTAGTTGGTCTGTGTGGACTACTCTAGAGGTAGGAGTCTTTTGGCTACTACTAGGAGGGCAACATCAACTTGCAGTTTGTGGAGAGATCTGGGGAGCCGTGGTAGTAGTTGTCTGAGTCTGATGTCTATGGAGGAGCAGTTAGACCAGTTTGAGTGTGATCAAGAGATGCACAGACACCATCCAAGATAGAGTGTGCATCTACATCGACAAGGATTGTCGCTAGACTTGCTCTAGGACCAGGTACATCTTCATGAAAACATCATTCACATTACATAGTGATTGACGAGGTGTAGTGGTTAATGGGAAATATTTTAGTACAAATTTTGTTTCTGCTACCTACCTGATGTCATATTTCCCTACATTGGTATCAGATCCACATCAATAAATTATGTTTTGGGATAATCAATATGATCTGATTTTTGGTTTTACTATTTTTATTTATTGCATGCGATGTGAATATTTAAATTGGTTGATGTGCACATCCATTTATATCACCACATAAAGAACCCAAATGAATATATATATATATATATATGCAATTTACATGCATCTCCATAAAATCAGTTTTAATGGTGGATGTAAGACATGGTTATGGCCAAAACCCCAGATTTGTGTGTGCATGGTTGTGGTTATTTATTCCTATTGAGTCGGTCTGTGTATTGAGCCTCTCTCTCATTTGCAAATTTGAATTACAGTCATGCTTCCTATTTCCCCTCGAATGTAACTTGAGCTTTTCTTTATATACAATGTAATAAGAAATAGTTTTAATTTATGTTTTGACATGAGATGATGATCTGCACAAAGACAAAATGGTCTTCTCGTGAGACGACCTGATCGACTAGAGGATTGAGAAGGCCAGCCAATAGGAGGATGAACCGATCGAATGGTGTCCCAACCGACCAAATGGAGGTGTCTAGATGTTACTTAGACTCGAGAACTAGAAGACAGCCTTAGTAGAGCCCAACCGAGTGACCAAGAGGTGAGTCAACTAATTTAGGAGCTGAAATAATCAACCCCGATTGGTTTGAGTATAGATCTTCACCAACAATAGGTTTCATATGATGTGTACCATAGGTGGTAGTAATTCCTTATGGCTCCAAGGAATTACATTAGTATGGTCATAACCATCGCTTGTGCATTTTATTTATTGCATGCTCTCATTTGTAGTTATAGCATGTATATGATACATACTATATATGTGGTGATTGAATAAAGTATATGTATTTATATACATTAACTCCCTCAATTATAATATCAAGTCTTAGATGTTTTCCAAAAGTGGCCCACATGAAAAGCTTGATTGACCAAGAATAGGCTTTGCCTCCGTGGGGTGCGGCATCTATCTCGTGAAAGTGTGATGGTAATAATGTAGGTTATGCCTGTATGGGGTGCATTATTATCCTGTCAGGCTTTGGGTCAGGCTTGACTGGTGATTCTCAGAGCATCGGGCCCAGAAACATGCAGATGATTATGGAAAGGGGTTGCGCATATCATCTGCCCAGAATTGCATATGATGCAATTGGCAAGAGTTGCCTACCTTGATGGTTTTGACTGTGTTTTAGTGTTGATTGGGCCAGAGCTGTATTATCTTGGATCTAGCCCACTAGAATATTATATGCTACAATATTCCACATTGATATTGAGGGGTGTCAATTGGAATAAAATAGTGAGAGTGATATTGTATCAAATTAAATCAAAAATGTTTTGAAGAATTGCAATATTTCTTTGTAGAATCAAATGTCAAACACAAACATGTTCAAATTGCGATCAGTCCTCCAGAAGGACAAAATGGGATAAAGTTCTACAATTGGTTAAAGACTGAGAAATGTTCTCATCAATGAGCGAAAGCTCTATGTCCTTGAAAGACTAATGCCAGAGGAACCCGCTCCAAATGTGCCTAAGGCTAATTGGATGCTTATTGGAAGCATGCCAATGATGCTATAGACATTTGAGTACCTAATGTTGTGTTGTATGAACTATGATTTGCATGAACAACATGAATACATGGACATTCTCGAGATGGTAACATATCTTAGGAATCATGTAAAGCAAACAAGGTATAATTTGAGTGCAAACTGACAAAGAGATGTTTAGTAGAACCCCATCTGCTCAATATGATTGGGCATATGGAGTACTAGTATTTCTCATAGGTTAAGAGTTGACCATGAATATGATTATGCAAGCGTTGCATGAATCATGTAGTCAGTTTATCAAATGATTGGCTTGTTGATGCCAAAGGAAGGAAGAAGAAGGACAAATCCATGATGATGATCAGTGGAAGTGAGTCCTAGGGAAAAGGAAAGGTCAAGAAGTGTTCTAAGGATAAGCTAAAGTCCAACTCTTCTGCATTCAATATATGGAGAAGGGTAAGTGTAAAAGGAATATGTCCCTTTCACTTAAAGGATAAAGTGACACCATTGTCACTTGTTTGGACATTAGAAAGGAATTATCATCTTCAAAAGAGGATATCAAGAAGAAGATAAAGATAGAGATCTCCACTTCAGGACCTGAGAAGAAGTAAACTAGAACTGTGCGGAGCAAGGGTTGTTCCCTTTACAATTGGGAGTTGTCATTCATGAGCACATAATAGAATTAGTGAATTGATATTGTGTATGTGTCAAACATCATATGTTTTGTATGATAGGAACATTATGATATTTAATGGAAATCCCCTATGCCTAGCAAACTATACTTGATAGTTGTAGAGACAAATGTGTATAACACATATATTGAATGAATACCTTTAGCATCGTCATCTAGAACACATGAATGAGAAATGCATTTCTATAATCCATATGATGGTTATGTAGACTCTTTTGATTATTGGTCCAATAAAGACATGCATGTCTTATTTACTGTGCAATAGGACAAAAGTATCTTCACTAGATGTAGTGGGAGATAAACTATTCCATTAGGACTAGTACATACTGATGTACATAAACCTTTTTAGATGAATGCTAAAGGTAGTTACAAGTACCTCATTATATGTACTAATTTGATCAGTAGATATGGAAATTTGTATTTAATGAAATCCAAGTTTGGATCTCTTAAAGTGTTCAAGGAGATAATAAATGAAGTACATAACTAAATTGGTAAAATTATTATGATACCTCAATATGATCAATGTTGAAATATGTAAACAAGAAGTTTGAGGACCTTCGAGGAGATCATGATAGTGTATCACAATAAACTTCACCTAAAACATATTGATGTGTAAGAAAGAAGGTATCACACCCTATTAAGTCATGGTGAGATTATCAATAAAATCTAGCTAATCTTACAATTTATTTTTGGCACATACTTTACACTAAAATAATATACCGTGTAGTTGGTTCAAAAGACACCATATGAGATATGGCAAGGGAAGTGTCCCAATGTGTCTTTTTTAGTGATCAGGATTGAAGGCTTATATAAGAAAATAGTTTTTAAAGGGCTTTATCCGCAAATCACGTGAATATTATCTTGTTGAATACTACTTGTATTCCAACCCGACAACAAAGTGTTTGTTTCTAGGATGGCTGAATTCCTAAATGAAAATTTGTTCTAAAGGAATCAATGGGAATACAAGAAGAACTCAAATGTTTGAGACAAACAAGAAAACATTGAACCTAAAGAGGTACAATAGGAACACAGAGAACCACAAGTTGTTGTGAAATGTCAAGTTCCTTATGTAAACATAGAACTCATAGTTATAGTGGAAAACGCCTTGAGTTTGAAAGATTATGATATCTTATAACTCAAAAGACGGCGAGTTGATCATAGAGATGAGTCAACAACCTACCTAGAAACTATTGAGGGATAAGAATATGAGAAGTGTCTTGAGGCTATAAGATCAATGATGGAATCCATGTACACCAACACGGTATGACCTTGCTAGATCCACCTGAAGGGTAAAACCTATTGGGAGCATTTGGGTCTCTGTAAGAAGACCAACATGAAAGGGTAAATTGGGTGTAAAGAGTTTCAAACTAGTTCAAGGTGTTGAGTGTGATGAAGTCTTTCACCAGTTACCATAGTTAAATCCATTTGGACCATGCTTGTTATTGCATCTTAGTACGACTGTGAGATTTGGCATATTGATGTAAAAAATGCATTCCTTAATTGGAATAATCATAAGGATACGTACATGACACAACCTAAAGGTTTTATAAATCCATTAATGCAAATAAAGTCTATAGGCTACAAATGTCAATTTGAGGATTGAAGTAAACATCTTAGAGCTAAAATCTTCTATTTGACAAGATAGTCAAAGGGTTTGACTTGACTTAGAATGAAGATGGAATTTGTGATTACAAAAGATCTAGTGGGAGCTTATTAATATTCCACATAATGATGAGGAATAATGTCCTTATCCTATAAATGTTAAAACCTGGCAAGCAAAGTACCTTCTATATGAAGGGTTTAGGCGAATCATCCTATATGATAGGGATCAAGGTCTATATAGATAGATTCAGAAAGCTTCTTGAACTAAGAAAGAGCACGTACATTGGTAAGATGTTGAAGGGTTCATCATACAATACTTAATGAGAGAAAATGTGTCCATGTTCCATGGAGTTAGTTTCTCAGGAGCCTAGTGTCTGAATTCTTATGAAGAATAGAAACACATAGATAGATTCCATATGAAATTGGAATTATCTTGAATGCAATGTTATTTACTTATCTCATTATCTCATATGTATTGGACATGATGAGAGGATATCCAGACATCTCATATGTATTGACATGATGAGATGACCCATATACACCTACTTAGAAATCTCGTATGTATTGGACATGACGAGATGATATATGTTAGATACCAATGAGATTCACTGAACTACCATAATGAACATCCTTAGGTGCTTGTGAAGTACCAAAATGATATGTTCCTTGAGTATGGTAATAAGGAAGAGTTGGATGTAAAGGGTTACACCCTTTCAAGCTTCCAAACTGACAAAATAATCGCAATCTAAATTTATGTTTGACGACAAGAAAGAACTATCAGGTAGAAAGGGTACTGAGGTAATGACATTTTTTCAAATCTACAAAAGAAGTTGAGTATCTCTATATTATGAGAATAGAAGAGGATATTGCATGGATCAATAACTCCATATAGATGAACTTATGTGAGGTTCCAACCATTGATGACACAATAGAAATATTGATGACAACAATAGAGCTACTAGTTAGGCTGGGAATCTCAGATAGCATACTTTAGAACATCCATCTCATACAGGTAGTCGTACAACAAAGAGATGTGAAAATTACAAAATTTTGACTTACAACAAACATTGCTAAACCCATTATAAAAGCACTAACGTAGCAGAATCATGATGGTCATGTTAGGTCACTTGGGATGAGATTCGTGGGTGATTGGTTCTAAGTACAAGTGGGAGTCTGTTGGTATATATGCCTAGAGAGCCAATCACATGGTAATTGTGATGGAATACCATGTATATGATTGGATTAATAATAAAGGCAAGCTTATAATTTATTTTATATATTTAATTATGAGATAATGAATAACATTATAAATGTTTAGAGAATTATATTACTCAATGATTTATGCATTCAAGTTACTATCCTTGTGAGTTGAAGTTGCTCCCCAACTTTCCATTCACTTGGGTAGCACTGATGTGTGACTGGGCACTACTCTTTGCTTGTGATGTCATAAGTTGTTATGGACATTCACTGTCAATGTGATATGGGACCTATAGTGTCACACACATAGGAACTCACCTAGAAGAGGAGTTTAGATCTTGAATGATAATTGAATAAGTACTAAAGTTTTTAGGTACTCAATTCACACAACAAATCAAAGGATTGGCTGACTAAACTACAAAAAAACCATCTCACTGGGTGAGACAGCCGTTTGGGCAGCAATATGGGCATCTCAAGTGTTGAGACGACGGTTTGGGTTGTTAGGTAGATCAAAAATTGAATTTTCTTAGTTCTTCCCTATGAACCGACCGGTTCAAGTTGTTGAACCGATCGACTCAACTCAGACTCACCAGAAGACCGTCTGGGTGATTGAGACGAGCATCTCGCTTGTGTGATACAGACCAATTGGGATGAATGAAGGTTCTAGAGTTTTCCCGAACTCATTTCAATTCCACATACTTGAAGTGCAAGTAAATTAATGTGTGACATTAATTAGGAAATGATTTGCCAATTCATATCTGACTAGGAAAGAGCAAAATGACTTTCTTTCTTATCAAGATGATTGTCTCATGTCCCAAATGACCATTTCACTTTACGAAACGATAGTCTCATCTGTAGGATGACTGTCTCACTGGGTGAGATGATTGTTTTGGCACACGTAGATTATGAAACTTCTAGAATTGTTGTGAAAATTCAAGATCTTCCGATCCTTTCCACTAGCACTTTAGTCGTACATTGATTGGGGACTAGGAACCCTAAACCTAACTCCTCCTATATATAAAGGGTTTTGGGGGCTTTCCAGAGCACAACTACAACACAAAACAATTGAGAATTAGTTGCTCTGACAATTTTTGTCCTCTCTAGCTGTGTTAACCATGAGAGCCTAGGAAAATCATGCCTGACTAGGGAGGGATAGCCAAGGGAGAGAAAAAACTGAGGAAAATTGTTGTGGGAGAGCATGTTGGTGACTATTACACCAACATGGACAACTCCTTCCTGTCTGTTCATGTAGGACGACAAGATTTCTAGTTGGTCTGTGTGGACTACTCTAGAGGTAGGAGTCTTTTGGATGCTGCTAGGAGGGCAACATCATCTCGTAGTCTGTGGTGAGATATGAGGAGTCGCAGTAGAAGTTGTCTGAGTATGTTGTCTATGGAGGAGCAGTTAAATGAGTATGAGTGTGATCAAGAGCTACATAGACATCATCCAAGACAGAGTGTACATCTACGTCGATGAGGATTATCACTGGACTTGCTCCAGGAGCAGGTATATCTTTGTGAAGCCATCCTTCCCATTGCATAGTTATTGATGTGGTCTGCTGGTTAATGGGAAATATATTAGTAAAAAATGTGTTTCTACATCCTACTTGATGTCGCATTTCCATATATATATATATATATATATATATATATATATATATATATATATATATATATATATATATATATATATATATATATATATATATATATATCTGTGTGTATATATATGTGTATATATATGTATGTATGTATATGTATGTATGTAATATATATCTATATATATGTATATATATATATCTATCTATATATATGTATATATTTACATACATACATATATATATATATGTGTGTGTGTGAAATTTACACGTATCTCCCTAAAAGTGAGTTTTGATTGTGGATGTGTTGCATGGTTATGGCTAACAAACCAAATATCTGTGTGTGATTGAATGGTTTCTTTTATTCCTATTTTATCTCAATTTTCATACCAAGAACTTACGTTCTTTTTTCCAATGTAAAAGTATTATTCTTTCCTACCCTTTCTCCCCTCAAGTGTAACTCAAGGTTTATCATTACCATGTAATAAGTTTATTAGCAATAGGATAGTTTATTTTCATGCAACAACAAAGATGATGATCAACATTAGGCAAGCTGACCATTTCACGTGGTGAGCCGATTGGGTGGAGGAATAAGGAGGGAAGACCTTAAGAGGTGCGAACCGACTGGCTGGAGATGTCCATACATCAGTTGGATAGGAGGCCAACTGATCGTTTCAGGTGACCAACCGAACGACCACGAGGCGAGACAATCGGTTCAAGGGTTGAATCGATCAACCTGGATTGGCAAGCATAGATCTACACCAATATAAGGTTCACGCATATGATGTGATGTTAACCTAGGTGGTAGTAGTTCCTTATAGCTCCAAGGAATTATAGTAGAATGGCTATAACCGTCACTTTTTGTTTTATATTGCATGTTTATATTGTGGGATATAGTATGTATATGATATGTACTACATGAATGTGGTGATTGGATAAAGTATATGTATATATATGAAATCCCTCAAATTAAACATATTAAGTTTAAGATGCTTTCCATTGGTGGCACATATGAAAATCATGATCGACTAAGCTTGGGAATCCCAAGGATGGTGCATTTTCTATCTCATGGAAATGTCGTGGTAATAGTGTGGGCTTGCCAAGCAGAGTGCATCATTAGCATGTTCATTTTTGTATCAGGCTTAACTATTTGGTACTAATGAGATTAAGCTCAAAAGCATACATATAATTATGGAAAACATTTGCATATATTATCTATCCAAAAATTATATATGATGCAATTGGCAAACGTTGCCTACCTTAGTGATTAATTATAGACGATGGCGTTGTCTGAGTAATAATTGAATTGTTTTGGATCTTGGCTCATTAGAAGATTGTTCATTGCAATTTTCCAAATTGATACTTGAGGGTTGTCAAGTTTATCAAAATAATGAGAATGATAGATAATTAAGACCTAATTAACATTGCTGATTTTAATCAAATCAAATCAAATCAAAAATAATTTTTTTTGAAAAAGTTGCAAATTCTTCTGTAGAATCAAATGGCAACAAACAACAACCACTTTTCTCCGTGATTGGTCCTTGAAAATGACAAGTTAAATGGGAACAAATTTCACGAGTGATACAGGACGCTGAGAATTGTTCTCACATAAGAGTGCAAGCTCTGTGTCCTAGAGATACCAGAGCCAGATGAACCTCTTCCTAATGCTCCTAAGGCTGATAGGGATGCTTACAAGAAGCATACTGAAGATGTTGTGGATGTCAAGTGTCTAAATATATGCTCAATAAACTTTGAGTTGCAAAGACAACATGAGGACATGGAGATTATTGAGATGGTCATGCATCTTAGGAGCATGTTCTAGGACCAGGAAAGACAGGAGAGATATGATATCTCAAAGGCATTATTCAAATGTAACATGGTAGAAGGAGATCCAGTAGGTCCTCATGTGCTCAAGCTTATTGGGTATGTGGAGAACCTGTCAAGACTGGGATTCCCCTTGGGTCAAGAGTTGTCCATTGATGTGATTTTGCAGTCCCTGTTAGAGTCATACAGTCATTTTGTCATGAACTACAACATGAATGACTTTGACAAATCATTAACAGAGTTATTGGGCATGTTGAGAACGACTGAGGCACAAATGAAGAAAGACAAGCCTAAGTCTATGATGATGATAATCAAGACAAAGAGAATGTCTAAATGCAAAGGCAAATCTAAGAAGAGTTCTAAAGCTAGCGAGAAGCCCCAGTCTTCATACCTCAAAGCAAAAGGAGAAGTAAAGAAGGGACTCAAATGTCACCACTGTCACCAGTATGGACACTGGAAGAGGAATTTCCCCCTCTGGTTGGAGGAACTAAAGAAGAAGACGGAAGATACAGAGGCCTCTACTTCAAGTATAAACATTATAAGATAACTCTAATTTACTTCTTCATCTTGGTATGTGATACCAGATGTAAATATGACATACATGGATGTGCAAGATCTGATAACAAGTAAAGCCTTTCTAAAAGGGCAAAGATGGACTATGATGGGCAAGAGTTGCTACAATTTTAGTCTATATTTAGAATTTATCTTAGCCTATAGGGCATGTAATAGAGTTAATTGGAGTGTTATTTCATTATGTTGATTAATAGAAACATATACTATATGTATCATGTATGGACAAGAATGATTATAAATAAAGAGTTGTTAATGCTTCTATTTCAAAGACATGATCTTGTGTGGTTACACTCTAAAGTATCTTATGATCTTTTGTTGATGAAGAAAAACCTAAACCTCAAGGTAATCTTTAGTATGTCATCTTGGGCACATATATAAGAAATGCATATCCAGAATCCATATTGATGTTTGTCTAGACTATTTTGGTTATTGAACCAACAAGAGACACGCAAGTCTTAATTATGGGAAATACAACAAAATACCCTTCACTAGATGTAGTGGGAGGATAAGAACTTTATTAGAAATTATACATGTTGATGTATGAAGATCTTATAGAAGGAATGATATAGATTGTTACTTGTACTTCATGATATTTGTTGATGATATGACGATATGCACTCAGTAAAACATAAATATTGTGATGTTTTCACATAGATTATAAATGAAGTATAACTTTGATAGATGTATCCAGAATCTTTGATATGATCAAATGTTGAAATACTTTACATCAAAAGTTTGAAGACCTTCTGGAAGGACAGTGATAGTATATCACAAATCAAATCCATCTGAAACATAATGATGTGTCAGAAAGAAGGAAATGCATCATGATGAGTTATAACATGATTATCATTCAATCCAATATTTTATTTTCATTGAAAGATACATGATTTGCACTAAAACAATGTATCCTCTAAAATGGATGAAAATACACCATATGAGATACGCAATATGGGAATATCATGATGTGCCTTAAGGATTGAAACCTATATAAATAAAATAGTTTCTTGAAAAGGTTTATACACAAACCATAATTATTGAATACTTCTTTTGATCCCAGTCCAATAACGGAAGTGTTTTGTTACTAGGATAACTAAATTCCAAAGAAATAGTGGGAGTAAAAGGAGAACTTGAAATGTTTGAGGTAAACAAGGAGATACAATGAGAACAAGTGAGAATCACAAATTGTTGTGGAATCATAAGTTTGTCATGTAACACAGAACCTCATAGTTCTAGTAGAACAAATTTGAGATTGAAAATTTGTGAATCCAACAACTCAGATAGATCGTTCATGATATGATAAGCCAACATTTCAACCAGAAATTATTGAGAATCAAATCTGAGAAATGGCTTAAAAGACATTATGGATTCCTTGTAAAAAAAAACAAGGTATGACCTTGGTAGTACTACCAGAAGGGGTAAAACCCAAAAGATGAAGTTGGGTTTTCATTTGAAAGACCTATATGGATAATATAAAAGAACAAATTGTCATGCTTAATCTATTGAACATGAAAATTTCCTTAATCAATTGTCATGCTTGTTGTTGCAGCTAGTATAGGCTATGTGATTTGAAAAATGAATCATAAAATCAGATTCCTTAAAAGGAATATTAGAAATGGTGCGTACTTAACACAACCTAAAGGCTTTTTATAACTTAATTAATGCAAATAAAGTCTATAAGCTACAAGGATCAATTTAAGCATTGAAACAAGCATCTCGAGATGGAATCTTTTGACTTGACAAAATTGTCAAAGAGTTTGACTTAAGTCAAGGTAAAAGATTAATTTTGTGGTTACAAGATATTTAGTGAGAGAATATATGAATATTCCACATATTGATGGGGAACATCTCAATACTATAAATGTTGAGATCTGGCATGGAAAACACCTTCAGCAATGAAGGATTAGGTGAAGCATCAGCTGAGATAGGGATTGGGATCTATAGATATAGTTCTTGAAAGTTTTATAACCTATGTTTGAGGACATATAATAGCAAAAAACTAAAACAGTACAATATAAAGGATTCAAGGAGAGAGAATTTGTCCATTTTATATGGGATTAGTCTCTCATGAACCCAATGTTCTAATTCTTGTGAAGAATGTAAAACCATGAGTAAGATGCCATATGCACTAGCAGTTGGATCTATTATGCATGCTATGAAGAAGGTACTCATCACATATTTTTTATTGGACATGAAAAGATGATGTTAGTTTCCAATGAGGGTCATTGGAATGGCATTTAAAGACATCCAATAGTACTTCAGAAGCACTAATGGTAAGTTGCTAGATGATGGCAATAAGGAAGAGTTGAGTGTAAAGAGTTACATGATGAAAGCTTCCAAAATGAAAGGAAAATAGCGCAATATTAAAAGTTGTGTGTTTAATGTTAAGAGAAGAGTTCCTGGATATGGAGAAGTAAATTACCAAGAAGTTGTTCCTATTTTCTGTGGAGATGCTTTCTCAACAAAATTTCTACTTGTGACTATCTTAAGAGGATTGGTTACTCTTTAGCATCAAGGTGTGTTCTTTTTTGTTCTGACGAGGAGGATCTTGATCACATCTTCTTCAAGTGTCCCTATAGTGCTAACCTTTGGAAACATTTCAATCACAAATATGGGAGGAGCCCATGGGGGCTGGAGGATCTCATCCTGCTACAGGGCCAAATGAAAACTGCTGCAGGTCTGTCTATACGTAGGATCTGGCTCGAGAGGAATTCGAGGATTTTTGGTGGTCCCAGGCGAAGCTCTGAGGAGTGTTAGGACCTAGTACACTTAGACACTTTGAGTATTCACAATGATTAAGTGTATAGATAGTTAGTTCCTCCTTCTTTTCTTTTGATGTTTTTTTTGCTCTGTTTCCTTGTCTTGGGATGCACCCATAGGCATTGTATATACTCACTTTGGTTAATGAAAGAGAAACACGCTGGGTTCAACAACAAAAAATGTTAAGAGAAGAGTTATAAGATGGAAGTGTTCCGAACTATAAGATGATTAACTTTACAATTCTACAACTGAAGTCGAGTATCCTAGTGTTATTAGTAGAAGAATAGATACTATATGCATCTAGAAGTTCATATGGATGAACTTGAAGATGGTCAAACCATTGATGATCTAGTAGTGATATTGTGACAACAATGGAGCTACTTATTCGGCAAGGAATATCAAATAACAAATTATGACAATTTCACTTCATACCAGAGTTCATACAACGAAGAGTCAAGGAACATGCAATATACTGACTAAAAGAAAAGTGTTTCTAACCTGCTAGATTAACATTTGCATATCAGAAACATGATGGACATGTTTAGATCACTAAGGATAAGATTTGTGGGTGATTGGCTCTAAGTAAAAGTGGGAGTTTGTTGGTATGTATGCTCAGAGAGACAATCATATGATGATTGTGATGGCATGTAGGATTTTATTAATAATAAAGTCAAGCCTCCAATTTATTCTATTTCAATCAATTATGAGATAATGAGGAAACATTATCAATGTTTAAAGAATGACAATTACTCAATGACATGTGTCTTCAAGTACTTGACTGAACAATGAGTTCATATGGATGTTAAGAGTATGTATACATTCTTGTTATGTCCCTGGTCAGATGTTGTTGTGGAACATAGATAGACAACATAGACAACTCGAGGTTGGACTACCAATGTTGTGTGTCCCATTTGCGGCGACCAGGAGGAGTCCATTTTACATGCTCTAAGGGACTGTCCCAGAGCCCAAGCTGTTTGGAAAGCCATTTTGAGGAATCAGCTTTGGAACAATTTTTTCTCGATTACTGATGTTTGGGGATGGGTGAATTGTATCAATACTGATAAAAGTAGGAGCATGATCTTCATGGTTGGATGCTGGCAAATATGGAAAGGGAGGAATGCATAAGTCTTCGAAGGAACTACTCTCTCTAGCAGCTACATAGCTCATCTTATTAGGAAGGATTGCAAGCTAACTGAACTAGCTTTCACACCAATAGAAAGTAATAAAGAAAGGCCTCACCAGGAGGTTGGAGGATGGCATCCACCGAATCTCAATTGCTGGAAGATAAACACTGATGCAACCTTCAGGAGTAAGAAGAATTTCATGACTATTGCTTTTGTTTGTAGAGATTGGAATGGAGGATGGATAGGTGGCTGGAGTAGGAAAATATATGCCAACAATGCTCTGGAAGACGAGGTCAGGGTTGTTCACTGGGCAGTTGAAGTTAGCAGTGATTTTACTTGCAATCAAATTAGTTTTGAAACTGACTCACAGAAGACTATAGAAGTTGTTGAAGGTGATATAAAACACTTTCCGAAGCTGGTGCCTTGGTTAGCTGACATCAAGAGTGGGTGGAAAGATAACTGGAAGCTCAATCATATCCCAAGAGAGAGGAACAAGGTTTCTGATGGCCTTGCTAAACATCACCAAAAATCCAAGGATGGTTCCTTATTATATAGGGTACCTCCTAGCAGTCTAATTAATACTATCAATTCCGAGTCCTGTAATGGTAGTAGTACTACCAAATTTATTTTTGCTGAAAGAAATGTATGCTGTAATGATCCTAAAGTATTTGCTTGCATGAGAGGGGCAAGATGAATAAAAACCCTCTGACTTCCCTAAAAAAAGTGTGTGTTGATTTATGACAAAATCTCATTAGTTATGATATGGTATATCAAACCAAGCACACATACACTTGTTAGAGAATAGTGTATCAGACAGACCCACCTTGAGAGCGACACATGGAAACCATACTTGGTGGTCATAGTCATCTCTCATAGCGAAGGTGTTGATTGTAATTCTTAGACCTAAAGTCACCACACTCATCAAACGTCATTTGGCATACTTTAACATCATCCAATGTAACCCTAAATAAGGATTTCCTTAAAGGCGATGATTGGGTAGCTATGACAGATGGGGATATACTATGAGTGATGTAGATGGGATTTGCCCATCCTACTAGAGTTTGATATCCTAGACACTTGATAAGAGAGACTGAGAAATGTATGCTCATGCGCATGTGAATCAATATATGATATTGAGGCCACATATATCTCATACAATCTGATTTAGGTTCAAGAAACATGGATTGAACATTGAAAGGATGATGATTACATGCCTTGAGCTCATTCCTGATATTAGAGACAAAGGAATTATACAATCACTACAACACCTTACAAAGATTGTAGGTTGAAGTTGTTCTCTAACTTTTCATACACTTGTTTGGCATTGGTGTGTGACAAGGCACCAGTCTTTGCTTGTGATGTCATAAACCTATTATGGACATTCACTTCTAATGTGATATGGGACTTATAGGGTCACACACATAGGAACTCATTTAGAAGAGGAGTTTAATCATGAATGATGATTGGATTGATTACTAAAGTGTTTAGGTATTAGATTCAAGCAACAAATCAGCTGACTGATCTCCCAATCGATTGGCTCATGTCATGAGATGACCGTTTTAAGTGTCAAGTTGATTGGATATTGAATCGGATGAATTCTGCATGAGTCAGAATACCAACCGATCGGCTCACCGAGTGAACTGATTGGCTCAGGTTGGCGAGATAACTAGTTCACCTAGTGAACCGATTGGCTCACCAAGTGAACCTATTGGCTCAGGATGGTGAGACAATCGTATAGCTCGGTCATGCCAACCGAAGCTTCTGGTGATTTTCTAGATTTTTGAGAATAGCTGATTGTTTCACTTGTTCAATTAGATTGATACAAGGACTTAATGTTGGACATTAATTGGATTCAGAATGCCAATTCATATGTGATTGGGAAACATGGCAAAACTACTAGTTCAGAGTGTGAACTGATTAGCTTGCATGTGAACAGATCGATTTGGTGCTCCTTGGTTGTGAAAATTCATGCTATTCTGGTCCCTTCCACTCCCACACAGACTAGGAACCATGACCCTAGCCCCTCCTATAAATAGAGGGGTATTGAGGGCTTCCCAACACACACAATTAAAAAATAGTTGATCAGATAATCGTTGTCCTCTCTGGTAGTGGTAACCAAGAGAGCCCAAGAGAGTCTTACCTGATCAGGGAGGGATAGCGAGGGAGAGAACAACTGAGAATCATTGTGGGAGAGTGAGTTGGTGATAGTACACCAATGGGAGGGACAACTCCTTCCTGTCCTTTCTAGAAGGATGAAATGAGTTCTAGGTGGTCCGTGTGGACTTCCATACAGGTAAGGTGGCCTTTGTCTGTCTCTAGGAGGACGTCGTCAGCCCAAAGTTGATGGTGAGACTAAGAATTGTTGAAGGTGTTATTCGAGTCAGCTGTCTGTGGAGGAGTTGTCATAGACAAGTCCCAGTGCAACTAGGAGTGCACGACTACTACAATGAGTTATAGTTGCTGGACTTGCTCCAGGACCAGGTATGAACTTATTAAACCATCCTTCTCATTACATAATAGTCAACACAATCTTGTTGTTCTGGGGAATATGGATCGGTAATTTTTTTGTTTCTACTGCCTACTTTGTGCCCATAATTCCCAACATATACAACATTAGCATACTGCCTAATACTCAAGTTGATATACATAGAAAGTTATGAATAAGAAAGAAACACGAAGAAAGTTATATAACTCACCCCAAAGAAGGTGATCAAGGTCCAAACAGCAAGGTAGCTTGAAGAAAGAGAAGTAAAACCCTAGCTTGAGCACTCCACACATCCAAGCTAGCTCCTTTCTCCAAGAACAAGGAAACCCTAGGTTAAAAGACAAGAAAGAAGGTGTTCTTCAACCACTTGCACAAGATCCACCAAGAACACCATGGATCTGTCCAAGAAGAAAGAGAGAAGAAGACGGGAAGAAAGGAAAATGAAGGGAAAGAAGATGATCTTACCTGCTTAGGTCAAGGAATAAGGTTAGAAAGCTCCGCACATCTTAGAGAGGGTAGATCCAAACCCTAGAGCACATGCAACCAATCTTGATAAGCTTCCTCCTCTAAATCTTGTCTACTACACCATGCAAGAGAGTCAGACCTCTCCAAGCAATAAGAAGATGAAGAAGGTGTGTAAAGGAGAGAGGTATATAAAGCTTAGGGAGAGAGAGATAAGTAGTTTGAGGTGTCAAGACATGCATGCCATGTATCCAAGAATCAAAACTTCACATCCATGCAAACTAGTTCAGCCATCTTATCTTGATGCTAGGGGGCATTAGTTATCAAAATTAGGAGCACCATCGATCTCAATCATCAGCTAGACCATAGAATCTTGCCCTACCTTGGTAAAAAGAAAACCCTAAAACCACCATCAGTTGTTGCATTCCTCAAGCAAAACCATGACATGTTGTGCCTCTAAGAAAATCATTCAATATTATGTTACACAAGAGAACCATTAGATCCTACCACCTCATAGTGTACCATCAGATCCCAAGCAAATAAAAGAAAACCATCGAGTTAGGGAACTTAGGTGAGAAACCCTAAGTCTCAACCTTATGTTAGATATCACCCCACATCTGATGGTGCAACTTGGCACCCAAATATGCAAATACATCAAACATGTTATGAAAACTTATGAGGCACAAAATACATGTAAAAAAATCATAGAATGAACCCCAGATTTGGGAAAATTGCATAAAATTTCGTATAAGCATGTAAATTGCAAAACTTGAAACTTATCTTTGTCACATGATCTCAAATCATGGATTAGGGTTTGATTAAGTTTTAAGCATCCAATTATCAATCATGTTCAAGTCTTAAGCTAAGTTAGGGGTCTTACAACAATAAACCCCTAATAGGTATTTCTTCCCCAAAATCCTACACAAACAAAGACGGGTACTTCCTACATATCTCTTCCCCTAACTCCCATGTGGCTTCCTCCACACCACAGTGATGCCACAACACCTTTACTAAGGCTCTGTTCTTCTTATCAGTCACTTATCTAGGATTAACACATGACACTCCACATAAGAAACATCCTCACCTAACTCAACTTCTATGGGTTGTATCATCTACTCTTTATGTGGGTGACACTTCCTCAACATAGAGACATGAAAGACATTGTGCAACCTATGCAACTATGGTGGTAACTCCAACTTGTATGCCACCTTTCCAACTCATACTAAGATAGGGTAAGGTCCAATAAACCTTGGAGCCAACTTACCCTTCTTATCGAACCTTGGCACACCCTTCCAAGGGGAAACCTTGAGATACATGCAGTCTCCAATTTGGAACTCAAATAGTCTTTGATAGGTATCGACATATGAATCATGTTTGTCTTGAGTTGCCTTCAACTGTTGTTGAATCACCTTGATCTTCTCTATAGTTTGCTATACTAAATCAGGACCCAAAAGTTAATACTCACCTACCTCATACCAACAAAGGGGTGAGTGACAATGCCATCCGCATAAAGATTCATACGATTCCATGTCTATGCTTCTCTAATAGTTGTTTTTGTATAAAAATCAATCAATCTCGTGTGAATATCCCAACTTCCAAGAAACTATAGAAAACATGTTCTTAAAAGATCTTCTAACATCTGAATGGTCCTTTCTTACTAACCATCTATATGAGGGTGGAAAGTTGTGCTAAACCTCAGTTGTGTACCGAAAGTTGTATGTAGACGTTCCCAAACATTGCTCATAAATTGAGGACCCATGCCAGATGCTATGTTGACTGGTATACCATTTAGATAGTCTATCTCATCAATGTAGATCTATGCCAACTTCTCAGTTGTATAAGTTGTCTTGACTAGCAAGAAGTGAGCTGACTTAGTCAACTAGTCAACTATCACACAAATGGAATCATGATCGTTGTCTGCCCTTGGAAGATCAACCACAAATTCCATGGTTATGTGATCTCATTTCCACTATAGTATTGGCAAAGGTTGTAATGTCCTACGGGGTTCTAATACTCTTCCTTTACTTGCTGACAGACTGGACACTTGGCAACAAACTCTTCCATATCAAGCTTCAAACGTGGCTACTAGTACAAATCCTTCAAATTATGTTACATCTTTGTACTGCCAAGATGCATCACGTATATCGAGGAATGATACTCCTAAAGAACCATCTCCCTCAAGCCATCAACATCTGGAACCACTATTTTATTTTGAAAACATATTTTCCCATCATCTAACTCATGAAACCCATCATGCTTCCTGCTGCCAAACTTTGATTTCATATTTTGTACCACAATATCATATTTTGTGCATCTTGGATCTATTGTCTCAACTTTAGTTTAACCTATCATCATGCCAACAACCCTACCAACATAGATACTACCAACTATACATTCATCTTCCGAAGCAACACTAACAATCCCACTTGTGGCATGCCATGAACTGTGCTTTCTTTGCAGATGATGATGAAGATGACTTCCTACAAGCATCATCTACCACATTTGTCTTCCCTATATTATAGTCTATCATGCAATCATAGTCTTTGATCAGTTTCGTCCACCTTCTCTACCTCATGTTCAGATCCAGCTTTGAGAAGACATATTGGATATTCTTATGATATGTGAATATCTAACACTTCTCGCCGTACAAATAGTGCCTCTAAATCTTCAGGGCAAGAACTACAACTGCTAACTATATGTCATGAGTTTGGTAGTTCTTCTCATGTTTCTTAAGTTGTCACAGAGCAAAAGAAATCACATTCTTGTCCTGTATCAACATGCATCCCAAGCCATTCTTTGAAGCATCACAGAAGACGATGTAGCCTTCCCCTTGGTCTGACAATACTAACACTGGAGCACTTGTCAACTTATCCTTCAACATATGGAAAGAACGATGACACTTGTCATCCCACACAAAAGGAACACCCTTCCTAGTCAAGTCAAAGGTAACACTACACCAATGAAATTCTTAATGAATCTCTTGTAGTAACCCACCAGACTTAGAAAGCTTCATACCTCAATCGATGTCTTGGGCTTCTCCCATCCTAGAATAGACTCAATATTCTTAGGGCCTACATAAACACCCTTAACAGACATGACATGACCAAGAAAATAGACCTTGGTCAACTAGAACTCACACTTGTAGAACTTGGCATACAGTCAGTGCTTCCTCAACAATGCTAATGCTTGGAAAAGATGTTGCCCATGTTGTTGACTGTCCCTGGAGTATATCAAGATATCATATATGAATACAACCACACACTGATCAAGACACAGTCTCAACACCATGTTCATCAAATCCATAATATATATTTCTACATTGGTTAGCTCAAATGGCATAACCACCAACTCATAATGACCATACCTAGTCCTAAATGTAGTATTAGGTATGTCATCCACCTTGATCATCAACTAGTGATATCCTAACCTCAAGTATGTCTTGGATAACATTGTATCACCTCTCAACTGGTTGAACAAATTGGAAATCCTCGATAACGGTACTTGTTCTTCATTGTGACCTTGTTCAACTGTCAATAATCTATGCAAAGCCTCATAGAACCATCCTTCTTATTAAAAAATAGAATTGGAGCACCCCAAGTGGAAGTGTTTGGTCTGATGAAACCATTCACCAGTAGCTCCTGCAACTGTTTCTTCAAGTATTGCATCTCTGTTGGTATCATCCTATAAGGTGTCTATGCTATGGGTTGGTGTTCCAAGAATTAGATTGATCACAAAATCAATCTCTCTAGGAGGTAGGACACCAGGAAACTCATTTGGAAAGACATCCTCAAAATATTGCACTATAGGTACATCCTGGATACTAGGATCCCTCACCTTGGTATCCATACCATGAGCTATAAAAACCTCACATCATTGTCTCATCATCTTCTCTGTTGTCACATCCAACACCAAATGCATAGGAAGAATCTTCCTATCACCTTAGAAATCCCAAGAGACATCCCCATCACAGAACATCGCAACCTTGGAACTACAATCCAAAACAACCTAGTACATCTCCAAGGTATCCATCCCTAGGATCACATCGAATCCATGCATGTCAAGTGGCATGAGATCCTCTTGAATGATACATCTTGAGAAAGAAAGAATGCAAGATGAAGACACATATCGCAACTCAACAAAACCAACTAAGAGGTTTACAGAAAGAGGCTATCAGATCAACTATAAATAGGTAGATAACAACTACTTATCACCTCTCTAGTGATAAATGAGTGTGTCACATCCGGGTTAACCAAAACAAATACTAAATAAGAAGCAAATAATATAGAATGAAAAAGTTCCATCTAACATGTCATGACCCATGGGTTGACCACTCATTTTGGCTAACTCATCGCATAGAATCTAGCCATCACCTATTGTCATTCACGTCCTCTACTAGCTGGTCCAGATGACCCTACCTGTGATGCATGACCTCATCCTCTACCACCACCACTGATGTACTACTACCGTTGTGAGCCCTACTAACTCTGCCCCAGCTATTGTATCACTTCATTATCCTTCATGGGGAAAGACCATATCACATGTCTGACTTGTCCACACTTTAAACATGTCCTCAAATTGTACTATGGCATAGATGGCCCTGTCATTGACACTTATGTTGCATTGTTTGGGCCATTCTAGTAGAAAGTTGCAACCTCTCCCTTTACTAGGCTACCATTATTACAGTACTTGTGATCTCAGCTATGAAAAATCAACCTCCGCTATGATTGTAGCAAAGAGAACCTTGGCTTCTTGAAGCCACTAGATGAATGTCCTTGAAAATGAGCTATCCTCTTCCTTGATTTGGCTAATGCTTCTCAAAAGAAGACCTCTCGATCCTCCTCACAGACTCCTCAAAGGTAGAGAACTTCTCCCTATTTTCTAAAGTGGATGTTTTCATAGAAAACTTTGAGCTCAGACCATTCTCAAACCTTTGGATTCTTTCCTTCTATGTGGTTCCCATGTATAGCTCCATAAACCTTGATTCATAGTCATTGATAAACATCAACCCTTGGCGCAACCATCCGAACTGGGTTATCTTCTCATCTAGATATGTCTCTAGGAATTAGCGGCCCACAAACTCCCTCCAAAACTCTTCCCAATTCACTACCACTCCTTGTATCTTCTCGCCTTCTATGGCCCACCAATGGCCAACAACTTGGTTAACCACATATCGATGTCTTCCGAGTCCGTTGTACCCGCATAATCCGTGGCTCCCACATGCTTCAACCTCTTGAACATCTTGCTCAGATCCTGAGATTTTGCATTAGGGACTGGTGCCCTAGGTTGAGGTGCATACACCCTATCCGCTAAGTGTGTAATCGTCACCATGAGTTGTCCAAACATAGATCAGAAAGTTGGATTAGCTATGGTTGAAGGGTCAAACAGATGCGGTGTAGGCTATTTTGGCCCCGTCACAATTACTCTATCATCAAGTATCGGCCTCCTACCACCACCTCCTAGCGCGACATAGCTACTCTCAACATCCTCTTCACGTTCACCAGACATATCTACATAAGCATAATCCATGTTTAGATATGTAGGATTACCTAATAATAGACCAAAAAACATGAATCCTATGTCCTTATAGACTCAGCGAATCCTAATCTTTGATACCAACCAAACTATGGCACATTGATATGTTAAATGAGATTAATCGAAACACAAAACATGATCAATCACTAATTAGCCACATAGCAAGAAAAGGAGATAAATAAAAATAAAATAAACATCTTAAACATTTCCAAAAACATTTACATATAGGTCCAACATCCTACATAAAAGTACATACTATACTACATATTTATACAACTATCCAGTGGCCTGTATACAAAAGCATAGTTTCATATGTATACATTCCATATACAACATCAACATACTGCCAAAAAATCAAGTAGATATACATAGAAAGTTAAGACTAAGAAAGAAACATGAAGAAAGTTATATAACTCCTCTCAAGGAAGGTGATGAAGGTCCAAACAACAAGGTAGCTAGAAGAAATATAAGGAAAACCTAGCTTGAGAACTCCACATGTCCAAGATAGCTCCTTTCTCCAAAAACAAGGAAACCCTAGGTCTAAAGAGAACAAAGAAGGTGTTCTTCAACCACTTGCACAAGCTCCACCGAGAACACCATGGATCCATCCAAGAAGGAAGAGAGAAGAAGGAGGGAAACAAGGAAAATGAAGGGAAATAATATGATCTTACTTGCTTAGGTCAAGGAACAATGTTAGGAAACTCCACACAATCTTAGAGAGGGTAGATCCAAACCCTAGAGCACATGCAACCAAGCTCGATCGAGCTTCCTCCTCTAGAGCTTGTGTCCTCCACCATGAAAGAGGGTCAGACCTCTCCAAGAAGTAAGAAAATGAAGAAGGTGTGTATGTATCTCATTAGGGTGAAAGGATATAGATATATAAAGGTTAAGGGGAGAGAGAAACGTAGGTTGAGGTGTCAAGACATGCACGCCATGTGTCCAAGAACTAAAACTTCACATCCATGTAAACTAGGTCAACCATCGACTCTTGATGTTGGTGGGGTGAAATCAATTTTCAACCCCAGGAGAACCATTGAGCTCAAGCATTAGCTAGGCCACGGGATCTTTCCCTCACTTGGCCACAAAAGCAAACCCTAAAACCACCATCGGTTGTTGAATTCCTCAAGAAAAACCATCAACATGTTGTGCCTCTAAGAAAACTACCGAATCTCATGTTACACAAGAGAACCATCAGATCCTACCACCTCATAGTGGACCATTTGATCCTAAGAAAACAAATGAAAACCATCGAGTTAGGTCACTTAGGTGAGAAACCCTAAGTCTCAACCTTAAGTCATCTATCATCCCACATCCAATGGAACAACTAGGATCCCAAAGATGCAACTACATCAAAAATGTTACGAAAACTTATGAGGCACAACATACATGTGACAAATTATAGATTAAACCCTAGATATGGAAAAATTGCATAAAAGTGCTTATAAGCACATAAATTGCAAAACTTACTCAAACAACGCCAAACTGGACCAAACTTGAAACTTATCTTTGTCACATGATATCAAATCATGGATTAGGTTTGATTAAGGTTTTGAGAATCCAATTAAGATAAGAAAGCATGTTCAAGCCTTAAGAAAGGTCGGGGGTCTTTAACTTCCATCATCCTAGAAGCATGCAAGGGTTAAATATCACCTTCCTTAATTTCTTTATTGATCAGCTAAGAGAAAGTTAGCATGAACATAACAAAGATATAAGGCTCTAGTGGATCTCCTAGTCTAATCCCATTTTAATGTTGGAAGTTGTAGGTAGGTTTCTACCACTAAATAAAAGTTCATACGAAGTAGAATGAAAAGTTTCCTTGAACCACATAATCCAACATGTAGGGAAAGTTCATAAATGAAAAGAACACTCCAATAGGCAGTGTTGTATTATTCAGTCAGATCTACACTGACACTAATCTTGTCTTTACCGTCCTTCTTGTTGAAGTTGTGGGTGAGTTCGTTAGATAGAGTAATCACATATTGGGTGATTCTTCCTTTCACAAAAGAGAATTGATTTCTATTATAATTGAAGGGAGTATATCTTAAAATCAATTATCAAGAATTTGAATTCACTTTATAAATTACATTACAAAGGGAAACTGACATTCAAATTTTAATCAAGTGAGAACCATCACCTTTAGGAATGATATTCACAAAATTTATATGTGTCTCCTTATGCATTCTAGCATTCATAAAAAAATCAAGCACATCATATATGACTTTGATTTTGATTACCTCCCAAATTGTTGTATATAACTTACCATTGAACCCATCAAGTCCAAGGCATTCATTAATATTCAACAACAATAACTGCTTCAACCTCTTCCTTTCAAACAAACTTGTCCAGTGTTTTTTTGACTAATTCTTGCAAATTCCAACATAGCCAATTTGAGAAACAGAGTTATTCCTTACAAGCCTTTGTAATCACCATAAATCATCTTTTAATGACATACAAATCACTTCTAATAACTCCATATATTCCTATGACTTTAATATGATTCCTCTGCCTATGAACATTAATAGAAGAATAAAAGAACTTGAAGTTATAATCAACTTCCTTAAGACTTGGTCCAAGGATTGTCCATATAACATGAATAGCCTCAATATCATCCCACAACCTAACTCTGCCTAGATCATGTTTATGTCCATACAAAGTAATGAGAAAGAACTCTTATCACTAGCATAACTTTGGAGTGAACAAATTGATTAGATTTGGGAAAACAATTCTACTTAACAAAAGTCTTTATTCAAAATAACAACTACTTCTCCAATAACATGCTCTTGTGAGTAGAAACCAACTAGAACTCCTAGATAATTAATTCAAAAGCTTGTGAATCTTATCATTTGTGATTTTACTTTCATTCAAGGTAATGAGTGAGGATGCAATATCATCAATGCCTCATTATTCTTAGGAGCATTGATATTAATACCCCTATGATTTCAAGAGACCACATTTAGTCATTCGTCCATTACCACTTAAATTCACAATGCTTAGTGTAAGACCCCTAACCCATGTTTTGGGTTAACCATGGTTGTTTTGGCTTGATGGTTGTGCTTAGAACCTTGCTCTAATCCTTTGGCATGAGATTAGAGCATGTGGAGAGATTAAGTCTCTAGTTTGATCTTGTTTGGATGTTTTTGTGCTTGTTGTGCTAGTTCTGGTGCAAATTGCAAATTACCCATTAGAAAGGGGTATTATTGTAATTTTCTACCTCTAAAGTGTTATTTCTCTCTCTTGGCTTCTTGAGGGAGGTTTTGGTGCTTTTGGACTCCTTGGTGGACCCTTGGTTGGGTTGTGTCACCCTTAGTGGTGATTAGGGGTTTTCTAGGGTTTGGTGTACCTTCACCATGTGGCCCTTGTTGGTTGTTTCAACCTAGGTCGTGACCTAGGGCCTGGTTGGAGGATGACACGGTTGAGACACCTCCCCTAGGTGAGATTGTCATGACTGAGATGGTCTTGGGTGTCTTGCGTCGAGATGGATACCCTTGTGTAGAGTGTTGTGACCTGGGGGTTTGTGGTGACCTTGTGTCACGACATAGTGACACTAGTGCATATACTACCTTTAAGGTGGTTAAAATGGACTTTTTATGTCAGTTTCCAAGTGACACCCAAGTAGGCGACACTAAAGGTAGAATCCTATGGTTTTAGCTCCAAAATGATGATAGAGAGTCGGCCACGAGTGCAACCAAAAAAGAACTAACACCGGTAGGATTCCTAGTCATCGGTTATCTACAAAAAACTGACATCTATCTTCATAACCAATCAAAAAATTGGCCCAGGTTATGGTCGTAGTCGTTGGTTATTTCGGTATAAACTGACAACTAACTCCCTTTCTAAACAAAAAGTGATCTCATGTTTGGTTCATAGTCATTGGTTCAAAGTAAAATCGACAATACAACTACAAATTTTTGTCGGTTAATATTTCAAAAACCAACGCCTATCTCCATACCTGATAAAAAAAAATTGGCCTGAGTTAGGACATAATCATCAGTTTGCTATAAATAACTGACGATGTAGACCTACATTGACGATTGTTTTAAATAATGGACGACTAAGTGTTGTTTTTTTTATATCAGTTTGCAGCACCACATATATATGAAATAATGACATCAAAGTTTAGAAATGTCATTCTTTATCATCAATACCCCAATCATAATAAAAAATTGCCTCCCTTTCAAAGGCTTTTGCCCATTGTTATCTTATGTCATCTAATTTTTCAATCGTATAGGGCATATGTACATCTAATAGCTTTTCTGCTGTATTGAAGTCGCTAGTTTTAAACACCTATAAAGAGAATGACTTATATATATAACTAATCAGTTTTATATTTTTATTATTATTAAATGAGACTATACTTATGATGATGAAGACTATATATTACATGTTGTATGTTTTTTATGTCTCGTGCAGCATATCTGACAATTATGTCCATATACCGCATCACGTAGTATCCACATGCCCAACTTTTGTTTTGTACAACACACTATAAATTTCAACATACAAAATATTAATAAATAAAATAAGCATAGTTAAAATAAATAAAATATGCATTGAAGTTAGGAAACTACATCCACATTCTTTCAAACTATTACTTTCTTTTTCTTGTCCATGTTTCCTCCAGCATTTTTGAAATATTTTAAATCCATATACATTAATGTAACACATTGAATTGCATTAGTAAATAGTCATGTAATAATAGATGTTAAAGAATATAAATATAAAAAATTTCTCACACGTATAATGAACTTTTCAAATCGTGTCCTAAACGGTCTAATTTGTTCCCCTTAGGATTTAGATAATAACAGTCAACATCTTGGGGACAACCAGTAACTCTAATGGTTACCTCTAGTGATAAGAAAGTAAAAATATATAACTCAAAATCCACAATGAAATGTAATTTTCTTAAGTCAAAAATATAAGCAAAGTAAGCTTACCCAACATTATATGGAGCTATTATCACGCTCTTTTTCGCTTCACCAAAATATTTAAAAGCAATATGGCAGTATAAGGTAATTGATGTAGGGTTTTTATTTACAAGACCGATCAAGGATGGAAATAGAAATCCCACATGAGTCATTGAATTTTTTTTACAGAACCTATGTAAGTGGCTGCAAAACATATATTATGTATGCATTAATATATAAAAAATGGACCACCATATACAAAATGAGGTATATAGATATTAAAATAGGATCTCACCATATCCATAGTTCTATCATAGATGAATTCATCCAAGCATAACAAAACAACTCCAAAATATCTTGTAGAAATATATTATTATTGTATGATTGGCCTATACAATCCTGCTCCATAAAAACAATACTAGGTGAAGTTTTGGAATGTTCGCCTATCCATATTTCCATACCCATGCATTGAGGACCTATCGAGTCGAATAGGTCCTTTTCAAGCCAACTGGGTACTTGAGTAAGAGGTGGAGGTGGAGGAGGACGAGCTATAGAGGGTTTCTTTCCTTTGTCTTGCATATATAATTTCATATCAATTGTCATGTATACCTATACCAATTAACGTAATGTAAATTTACCATACATGATCAATATAGATGACTCCCTCTTTGGGCAAAAATACCACTCCACCTTTTGCTTCACCAAGCGTGTCAGCATCTGGGTGGGAATATGGCAATGGATGTCATTTATATACCTATGATCTTAGTGTCATCAGGCACTTCATCTCGCCCGCACTATAGGAGTGAATTTATGATATGTAACATCCCTGGCCTGGGTTATGCCATAAACTAGGAAGTTTTGCTTAAGTAAGTTATTTATAAACTAATTTTAATCTTTTGAAAAGTAATTAAGACTCAAGGAGAGTTTAATTTTCAAGTTTGAGCTTATTTGCAAATTGTTTGTGCATTACATGATAGTTTGGGTGTAAATTGTAATTTACCCAAGATATATTGCTATATGTCACATTTTGAACATGCTTCAAGTGCTTTAGCATCATAAGAGAGAGAATGATGCTAAGCAGTGGCTTGTGGAAAGCCTAAGTTCCAAGTTGGAGCTTGTTTGAACAATGATTATGCCTTGTGTACCAATTTTGGTGCAAATTGCAATTTACCCAAAATGTAGGGTTGATATGAAAATTACCACCTATAAAATGTCCCTACTCTCTCTTAGTATAATTTGTAGGAGAGAGAAAGAAATAGGCACCATGTTTGAATCATAATTAAGTGATGGTATTCTTGGTGATGAAAAGACCAAGAAGAGTTGTATAGTTGAAACCCGAAAATGAATTGTTTTGAGTTGTAGAGCTTATATGGGAGTGCCTATCAGCCAAGGAGCCATAGAGGAGGTCCTATATCGTATTTTCAACTCTTGTAAAATTCCATTATGGGTTAAGCAACCTCAACAAGGTGATTGTTGTCGGTTTATAACTTTCCTTGGAAAATTTGTATTGGTTTGTGAATAAATTGATGTCGAGTTGAAATATCTTGCTCAATTAGAAAACTAATGGCCGAAACCTTATCCCTAGATTATCCTCAAGAGTTTTGCATGTCAAGATAAATATTTATGCATGCATGGACATGTGTCAACCATGCATGTACATGTGTCACCTTGTAGTATAAGGTGATGACACCTCTTATACACTCTCTCTCATGAACCTCAATTATATATACCACTCCTTTCACCTACTAGTGAAACTTTTCAAATCCTACAACCCTATTTCTCTTATATATTGTGCATATTAGTTGAGGAGCAAGGAGGAGCTCGAGCCTTAAGCATAAGGTGAAGCCATGGTCATCTTCAACCTTGGTTGAAGCATGAATCTTTCGTTGTGATTCTTCCTTTCTTTTCTTCTTCACCAAGTTCTTATCTATGGATTCTTTGCATATAGAGGAGTTTTTAACAAGTCTTAGATCTTTGATAAGTTCATCTTCAACCTTGGGAATGTGAATATTTGGAGTTTGGAGCTTTGAAGTTGTTCTTGAGGCGGGTTATATAACTTGAACCCAATCATGTTATTATTCACCTTCAATCTTGCTATACTTGATGATCTACTTTCAATTTCGAAATTTCTTGAATAAATTGATGAATCCATGAGTTCTAATAGTTGCATAGGACTGTTTTCCATGAACTAGAATAGTAAGGTATGAAAATATAGAGCTTTATACCTTGGATCCCCACACCTCTATCATTTTGTTCTTTTGGGTTGGTTGAAAATGGACTAACCAGTTGTCTAGCCGGTCACTCAACACATGGTAGGTTGATACTTTAAAGGTTTCAAGAGGTATGAGCATAAGGGTCTAACCCGATATGAAAAACCCTAAACTTGAGTAACTCGATATAAGTGACACACTCATACACCTCTTAAGTGATATGGTGTGAAACACACACACACATCTCTTAGACGATATGGTGTGACACACACACATACACCTCTTGGATGATATGGTGCGAAGCACACACACCTCTTGGATGATATGATGTCAAACACACACCTCTTGAACAATATGGTGACACACACATACACCTCTTTCCCGATATGGTAAGCAAGCATACACCTCTTGCCTGATATGGTAAGCAAACATACAACTCTTTCCCAGTATGGTATGCAGACATACACCTCTTACCCGATGTGGTAAGCATACATACACCTCTTTCCTGATATGGTAAGCAAACATACACCTCTTGTCCAATATGGTGGAAGCATATTAAATCCAATATGGAGGTAAGCACCTCAAATCCGACATATTTGATTGAGTAACACATGAAGTGTGTTATGTCAAATGATACATTAAGATGTAAAGAGTTTAATGCATTTTGATTAGTGTAGGACAATGTACCTTGAGGATAGGGTTGAGCCAACTTAATAAAGTATGATGTAATCAATATCCTAGTGAGGATGAGAGGGAAACTCATATTTGTGTGATAATCATATAATGAGCATACATTGATACTCCTAATATGTGTGGAGCTATGAATCAGGGTTTTGATTCCTAATAATATGAACTTGAAACCCTAATCGGCTTGAAAGGGAAATCCTAACCCTAATAATAGGAAGGTTTTATTTCTCTTGTATTGCATGGTGATGTTATGAACTTTATATTGTATTTATCATGAAATACTAACTGTGCATGTATCATGAGATGATGAGCATAGCCAGGTATGAGCTATGATGTTTCATATGATACAAATTAAATGGGCCTTGTGAGCTGTGTGAAATACTTGTGCAATAAGTATGATGTATACCTGGTCTGAAGACGTAGAGGTAATAGTTACCTGATAAGAGGTACCAATGTTTAGTGATGAACTAATTGTTTGAATACCCAGATCTAGCAATCATGATGATGATAATATTAAGGGATGAGAATTCCCAGTAATGTGATAAGGGATTGAGATCTCGAATGTTATGCATTCAATGTGTTCCAAAGATTATGAAAGTACTTGATAAATGTATTACACCTGTCTTTGTAGCATCTGTTATAATTCATGCTTATAACTTGGTTGGTGCTAAAAGATATTGTAATGCACCTAATTAATCAAGTAGAACCTTACCATATAGTTGCCTAGGCCATAGATCCATTCTGTGTCATGATTTTTCGAATGATGAAATGAGTTTAACTCGAAGTGCATATTTTTTTATATGTGGGGGTGATGAACGAACATATCCTTACGTCCAAATAGGGAGTGTGATCCCCCCGATGAATACTAGGGTTGTTGTGTGATTGCCCTGATGAATATGTATCGAGGATTGATGTGTGATCTCACCAAAGAGATATTGCATGATGCGGTTGTAGCTCTATAGTGAAGATGCCACTATACCCCCGGCAAGCTAGTAGTAGTTTGACATGATGTCACTACCAGTGGTCTGGTACTAACCGAGATGGGTGAGGTCTTGGTAGCTGAATCTTCCATTGACCTTGTATGGTACTGATTTCGACTAAGCGGTGGTCGGTTGGAGCATGAATGATATACCTCATCTCCTCTGGGCATAAGTGTGATTGTAAATATGTAATCATCTGTGTAGTATATCTGCTTAAGGATTGAATACAGAAACATTGGCTGATGTTACATTACTTTTATACATCTTAAATAGATAGATGTTATATGTGTTCTTCGTATTCTTTATAAAGTGAATAGATGATTTGTTGCTCTATCTTAGATAGAAACATTGCTTTAAAAGATGATATTTCTCTGTTCTGCTTATAAACAATGATTAATCTTGCTTATTGTTATAATAGATCCTCTGCTCAGTTTTATACAGTTTATCTATGAAATAATATTGTTGGCAGAGAGTTATATCTCTCGTTGGGACTTTTGTCTCACCCTGTTGGTCCCAACATTTTTAGGTGGACACGGACAAGGAGGTAGATACCGTACTACAGAGGGAGGATAATAGCAATAGGGACAGCAGTAACAACTCAGGTTGAGTGTGATGTTTGTCATGTCTTGTAGATAGAAATCGTATGTATCACCTTTGTTACATTATATATTTCCTATTTTACATAGCCTGCTATTTGTTTTGTTATTTCTCTTTTATATATGGACCTCTCTGTAATTGTAAGGACCTTGACCTTCATTTAGGGTTTACCCTATTTTGTTTTGCTTAACCTTGGTGCTTTGGTGCTTGCTAATCACCTTTAGTGGTGATTAGGGTTTGGTTGTGCTTTGTTGAGAGTTTGAGGGGCTACTTGCAAATAACCCAAGTCTAGGGTTTTGTGAGCAAGTTTGCCATCTTGTGAGGTGTTTCCTTCTCTTTGTTTCCTCTAGGGTTGAGAGGAAGGCTTGGGTTTGTTGCTTGAGTTATTTGGGCTTTGGTTTAGCTTGTTTGGGCCTTGAGGTGCCTTGTTTGGGCTTGGTTGAGCCTTGTGTCGCCCAAGTGTTGCTTGTGTTGCCCAAGGTGAGGTGTGTGTCGACCTAGGGTGTTTGTGTCGGCCAACAAGGAGGTGTGTCGTTCATGGTACCTTGGTTGTGTCCCCCATGATGCTTGGTCTTGTTTGGTGGACACTTGGAACATATCTTGGACAAGTGTCTTAGACCTTGCTAGAATGGTGGCTTGAGCCCTAGGACAAGTTTCCCTTGGGTGGACGAAACCTAGCATGGATCAACCTTGTTTTCTCCTCCCTTTCCCTTCTATATAGGTGGTCCTTTCCCTTGCCTTGACTACCTTTGATCTTTTGGTCTTTCCTCCACCTTGAGTGCACGACACTCCTTCCTTCTTTGCTTGTGTCGGTCGATACACCCCCTTGAAAGAGCAGTGGTGGCTGATACACCCCCTTGGAGGAGCTTTGGTGGTCGATATCCCTGGAAGCTTGGAGCTCTTCTTCTTCCTTGGAGCTTGGAGCTTAAGGCGGGTTGCATAATTTCTAACCCTAACTACTCTATCTCTTGTTATATTCTTGTTTACATGTTAGTAGCTTAGTCCTTGCTTAGTAGCCATGTTGGCCGATCCATGTGAGTTAGGGTTTAGGGAGCAACACTCCTTTCTCCCCTTTGGTCTTGAAGAATGAGTTTGAGCTACTAGTGCCATGAGAAACACCCCTCCTTCCTAGTCGATTGAGGTGAGCTTGTGTCCTAGTTGCTTAAGCAACACCTTCTTCTCACCTTGGGCTAGAAGGTGAGCTCGGTTTGGTGGTGAGCCATCTTCCTAGGGTTTTCGGGTGTCATGGTGTTTGAGGGAGATGATGACCTTATGAACTATATCCCTTGTCTTGGTGAGTGTTGTCCGATAGGCTTGTGTTGGGCCAGATATAATAGTGACGGGCGTTATGATGTGGTGTCAGGCGACACTCTTGACACTGGAGACGGGCGTCATAAACCCTTGTTTTGCCTTGTGTCGACTGTTATGCTTTGCTCAAGTGGTTGCACGTTTTGAGGATGTGTTCTCTCTCTCTTTCTTGGTTGTTAACGTTTGGTGGTGACCTGGCCGAGATGGGTGCTGTATCGGGCGTTGTTGGTTGGGTGTGTGACGGGCGTCACACCCCTTGTGTCGGCCAACATGGTAGTGGTAACGGGCGTTGCCCGATATGTAAGGGATGCTCGACACTCCCCCTCTGTCGCGCATTACTCTTTCCTGTGACGCGGTGTCGTGCACGCTGGTTGCCTTGGTGGCAACACAGCGTTGCTGCTATATATACCTGTCGTTGTGTGTTGTGTTGGGTGAGGGTAGTTGGCTGTTATCTCCTTCTTTTAGTGAGGGTTGCGGTGAGCTTTCATGAGGGCTTGTCATCTTGTTGCGACGGTTCCTTGTATCATGGAAATGATTAGTTGTGCACATATGTATATCCTTGCTTCCAAACAATGGTGACTCCTTACTATTAGTAATGATAATGATAATGGTAGTAGTGATGATAACGATGGTTCTATATATCCAACATGACTACATGCATGAAGTAATCATCTTGATTATTCATATAATACTGGGATGAGGATAAGCATAGATAGGGTTTGCTTAATGATATGCTTTATACACTTGATCACCAGATAGTGTAAGATTGATAAGTATAGTATCTTGAACGTCATCTCATGATAGTGAGCATAGTACTTATGTTGAAACTATGATTATTGAATACTCTAACCATGCAGGTGGTGCTTAGCCAAGAAAAGGCTATGAGAAATATGTGATGAGTAACATCACTCTGAGATTGCATGTATGATGTGTTTGTCCCATGATAATGATGCAGTGGCATTATATGATGAGGGATTGAGATCCCATGGTATGTGATGATCCTTGAGAATGGATCTGGATGATTGGCAAGAGGCCAAGTGATAACATGTGATGTGGGATCCTTGTAATGGGTCAGTATGATGTGAACTGTAGTGAAAGCATGATATTGAGTTTATGTTGTTTATTTCCCTTTTATAGCTTGCCTGTTATACAACTTGTTTGAATCTTGCAATCCATCTAAAAGATACTAATTAATCACAGTGAAATCTATCATGTAGTTGCCCTGGCCATAGATCCATCATCGTCAGGATTTGGTGATGGTGAAATGGGTTCTCCGCGGGTTAACCCGGAGCGCATATTTTTGAATATGCGAGGTTTCTCCTAGCCTCAAATAGAGAGGTGAAATGAGTGAAGATGCGGTTGCAAACTCAGATATGTGATGAGCATGGTGAACATGGCCCATGGCTCCGGATATGTGATATGATGATCATGAATGTGTTCATGGCTCAGAGCATGGTGATTAGGCACGTGGCTCAGTTTTACTAGCACCATGACCTGTACCAAGGCAGGCTAGAGAAAGGGTAGCCTGAGGAGCTGACCCTGTGGCTTAAGACCACTTGAGCATGAGACTGCGGTCCTGCTTTGTGTTCTCGTGTACTGACCACGAGGGGTGAGGTCATGGATTTCGGCTCTTCCATTGACCTTGTATGGCACCGATTATGGGCTTCGCAGCCGAAGGTTGGATTTGAACGGTACGGTTCACTTCCTCAGGGCATAATAAAACATAACCCAGTCGTTTAGTATACACTGCTTAAGACAAACATGAAACATTGGTTGAGGCCTCGTTTGTTTAGTTACTCTCTTTACATCTTGCAGTTATTTATATGTTCTTCCATGGCAGTAGAACTTGGATATCCTGTCTTGTTAATCATGTTTCACATGTAATACTTGGATATATCTGGTAAGCTTAGATAACTTTAGTCCAATAGTTTGTTCTTGCTATATCTTCTATCAGTTAGCTGCTTAATGTATATGATCTTATGAGGTTTTGTAGTTTTGGCGGGGAGTTATGCCTCCCGCTGGGACAATGTTCAATTGTTTGACTCCGCTGGTTTACACCCTTTTTAGGTGGTCGAGCTAGACGTAGTGGTGGTCGTGGAGTTGAGGCCGAGCAGCAAGAAGATCAGTAGAAGGCAAGCGTTGGATATGCTACTTTTGGGTGTTTTGTGATAGAGTCTAGAGTCATCCATGTACTCTCAGGTCCTTGGCGATGTTTTGACACTGTTTCACGATGTACATCCACAGATGTTTTGTATATCCTGCTGCTGGCCAGTTGTGGGCCTTATGTATGTATAAAAAGGTGATGAACTTAGAGAACATCATGACAGCTATTGTTCTAAGCTATGGACATGTATCCAGGCTTGAATGGATATGTATATAACTTGTTTTCTTGCAGGATATGGACTCAAATGTAAATGTTTCTCAGTTTATCAGTTTTCCACAATCGGTTTTAATTAACCCGTGTTTTCAATAATCTGTGGTTATGGTGATTTCCGCACATTTTTGCGTAACACCTCATTATCTGTGTGATAATGGGATGTGTTCCCACAATAATTCTTTCAGTATTATATATATGAGGGTGCACACATTGTGGAACACTGAGCTCTCCAAATCTCATTGTTTTTCACATGGTATCAGAGCGGGACGATCCACCTTAAACCTAATCCCTATCTCCACCAACCCTAGCTGCCACCACACTTCGAATTTTTTTTTCTCGCCACTACAGTACTACTATAGTACCGCCGCCACTACCGATTGCCTTCCACCCCTCCGCGGCCCTCCATCCACCTCTAGTCCCCTAATAAACTCCATCGTTGTAGCCTAATCCACCACAGGACCCTCCGTTTAGCTCCATTTCTTTTTTTGAAATCTCTGGACGGCCTCGGTAACTTTCTAGTTCTGACACGTTGACGGTGTAACGGGCTTCATCCTCTCTATCTGCATGCGCCTCATGGTGGAGTGATTGATCCTCCATGTTTGCGTAGGTTTTTTCTCTTCATCTGTTGCCCCTACGTGGGTTTTTTTTTAAGATCCATGTGTGGATCTTCTACCTTCTACTACTAGTCCATGTGTTGGACTTTTGCCTCTGACTGCTGACTACTCCTGCCTGTTCCTGCTTGTATGTGTCTGCCTTCCTGCCTATTCTCATGGCGTCTTCTGGAGATGACTTCTGGAGAGACTCGCGCCGTCAAGTTACCACTGTTAAACTTGACGGGCGCAATTACCAGCTTTGGGTGTGCTCCTTTGTGATATATGCCAAATCACAAGGGAAGTACTCTCATCTGATTCACACTGGTCCGCCTCAGCTTGCAGCGAACGCGGATGAAAAAGACGTCAAAAAGACTCGACTGTGATGACATGAATTCTCAACAATGCCGTTGAGAAGATTAGTGTTACTTTACTTAGGCTACCTACGGCGAAGCAGATGTGGGATCAGCTTGCCAGTACCTACTCTCACAGTCAGAATCCCAAGAAGGTGTTCGACATAACCAAGCAACTGGGACGACTCCAATTCATGGGATCTGACATCTCCGACTACTTCTCCACCTTCACCGACCTATGGGGTGAGTTGGAGACTTACCACCCGCTGTCTACTGATCTGGCGACTATGCAGAAATAGCGGGTGGAACTACAGTTGATACAGTTTCTAAGTGGCTTTCCAGAATCCTATGTTGGTGTTGTGGATCAGATCTTAGTGAGTGATCTTCTCCCTACTTTGCAGAGTGCCTACCAGCGTATCCAGCGCCTTTCTTCATCGACACCGTCTCCTGAGACTGGAGATTCTACTGCCCTGGCTGCTTGGGCCAGGCGTGGTCGTGGCCGTGGTCGTTCCACTGATGGCCGTCCTCCCCTGGGTGCAGGACGGGGACGTGGACCTGGTGCTGAACGAGGAGCCCCTCCTGGTGCCTCGCTTCCTGCTGCTGCGTGTCCTCAGCAAGGACAGCGCGTGTGTACCTTCTGTGGCCGGTCTAACCATATTGAAGAAAAGTGCTGGAAAAAGTACAGTAAACTGGCTTGGGCCAATGTTGTTGCAGATTCATCGTCTACTATTTCTGAGGCTATTAATCCGATGCCTGAGCCAGCGACTGCGAGAGCGACAGCATACTACATTCGTGCTGAGGTGGAATGCCTCCTTGAGCGTGCTGGCTCTTCGACTGCTGCTTCTACTAGTGGAGCACATGCTACATACTCTGGTTATGATACTACATTCATGAGTTCCTCCTCACCTTGTACTTCTGGTAATACCAAATGGGTGATAGATTTTGATGACTTTGCACATATATCTGGAAATAGATCTCTATTTAAAACTCTATCTAAACATGTCTGTAACTCTTCTGTTATGCTAGCTGATGGCTCAAAGTCTTCGTTCTTTGGAGTCGGTGATATTGTTTCTCAGTTTTGGGTCAAGTCTGCCTTATATGTGCCTAGATTTCCTCTGAACTTATTATCAATCAGCAAAATTTTATGAAGTTTAAACTGTAGCTTGACTTTTGTTCCTGGTTCACGTGTTTTTCAGGACCTTCTGACGTGGCCTTTTGAATGCACTAACAAATTCACCCGGGGCTGAAATCCCCGAGCTTTTACCTAAACCAAGTGCAATAATACCACCCGCAAGCGGACGAGTCTTATCGCAGTATAGTTGAGGATCGAACCCAAAGGACAACGTTTTTAAGAATCTTTGTCAGCTGGATCTAGCTCAAGTAAAACTAATATTTAGAACAATAGGTTGATTTTGGTTTGTTTAAACTAATTGCAGGAAAGTAAAAGTGGAATTAAAGATAGGTTTAGATCAGTGATGTGGAATCGCTGGGATGGTACCGGGTTTGACCACCGCTACACACACAAACATACTCCTTTGCAAACAATCCAGGCAAGATATAACACTCCAAGTAGAGCTGCTGCACAACCCCCCATACGGGCATCAGGTCCGCGTAAGCATCACCATAGGTATCATATGTCTCGTCACCATCCGCATCACATGTCTTACGACTCTGAAGATACAACATCCAACTAAGGCTGTGAACCCCCCATACGGGCGTCAGGCGCACAAAAGCGTCACTGAAGGCTAGATGGCTTGTCCCCTCACGGATCATACACTTACGACCTCAAGGAATCCCATCGGAAGTTCTCGTCAAGGAGTCAGCCGTGTCAACCAATAAGCACATAAGCGATTATAGTACGGGTAAACATGACGATTAACAAGAAGATACAAAATCCAACTAAGGCTGTGAACCCCCCATACGGGCGTCAGGCGCACAAAAGTGTCACTGAAGGCTAGATGGCTCGTCCCCTTGTGGATCACACACTTACGACCTCAAGGAATCCTATCAGAAGTTCTCGTCAAGGAGTCTAACTTGTTAAATGACGTTCATACCCATGCATTGAAGTTCTCGCAACATAGGGAGCACAAAGATGAAAACAAGCACATAACCAACCTACGAGCTTAACGATAAACAACAAAATGAAGAGTTATATACATTTCCATGGAAAGTTTAACAAAAGAACATGGTTTGCATGGGTAGCAGGGCTAGTCCCCGCACCCCAACGAAAGTGGAATACTCGCTCATAATGCGAGATACAAGAAGGAAGAGAGAGAAAGAGAGATCCGCCATGAGCTCGGTGCAGAGAGTGGTCGCAACCCGGTGAAGAAGATGCACTCCTTGCTCCGTCTACCTTCTCTTCTCGTCCTCCTTGGATGCAACACTAGTAGTAGGTGGAGTGGAACTTGATCAGAGTGGTGCTCTGGCAGCCTGTCGGCGTCCAGATCCGATGCCTCCAAATGAGGACCATGGGGGTCTATTTATAGGTTCAGATCTGAGTTCAAACGGTTTGGATAAGTTGGTGGAAATATCTCCTCCAAACGGTTTGGGGACCGTTTGGTGCCAAACGGTTTGGGGATCGTTTGGTGCCAAACGGTTTGGAGACCGTTTGGTGCCAAATGGTTTGGAGATCGTTTCGGCGTCAAACGATCTGCGTCGATCGATCTTGAGGTCGGTCTCGGTCTCGGCGTGAATCACGCGGCTTCTGTTCTTCAATCGGTCTTCGTTCTTGCGGCAAACGGTCTTGGGACCGCATGGACCCAAATGGTCTTGGGACCGTATGGATCCAAACGGTCTTGGGACCGCATGGACCCAAACGGTCTTGGGACCGTATGGATCCAAACGGTCTTGGGACCGCATGGTTTTCTTTGGCAATCGATTTCTTCATTCGTTCTCCGCATGTTGCAGCAAACGATCTTGGGACCGCATGAACCCAAACGGTCTTGAGACCGCATGGATTCAAACGGTCTTGGGACTGCATGTGTGGAGTTGCTCGATTTACCTGCATTAGATGAATGATATTCAGTTAAAACCTTGATTGTTGAATCAACTAAGTAGTTTTGTACATTATGATTCATATTAGGATGAAAAGATGCAAAATAGAGATGGAATTGTTCCAAAAAGGCAATTGAATTCTAGGATGAGTATGCACTCATCAAACACCCCGAACTTAAACCTTGCTCATCCTCGAGTAACATAAAATTTGAAACTGTTGCCCAGTGAAATACTTTCAATCCGTGTGATTGCTTCATCTTTGCATCACAAACGTTTTCATTCTGCTCAGTATGAATCAGTACCTCAACTTCCTGGGACCACTAAACACGTCTTACCATAGCTTCGTTCCTGAGTTCGTTTTCCAACATCATTTCCTCCTCACTTTTTCCAACAACAAGCATGTCAAAGAGTTTTGTAAGAGTCCAGAGATACCAGCAGAATCAACAAGTGTGCATCCGATCTGACACTGGTGTATTTGATGATGGTGGGGCATGCATTGTGCCCTTGGGTATAAAAAGGAGTGAAAGGTGGTATGGAAAGAAGAAGTAAATCTCTCCTCTATTCGAATCGAGATTTTTATTTGTTTTGCAATTTCATTTATTGCATTTTTTTGTGCAAATCTCTCCTCTATTCGACTCGAGATCACATTTCTTTTTGTGTGCACTTTGGCATCTTTTGTTTGCAAGTCTCTCCTCTATTCGACTCGAGACTGCATTTTTGGTGGTACGCCCCTATTTATTGCGAGGGGTATGGAAGAAGCAGATAAGGGGGAAATGGTGTGCTACCCCGAACTTAGGGTTGGGCACAATTTTGGCTATTTTGTTTCTTTTTGATGGATGGAGGGGTACGAAGATGATAGAAGAAGTGTAGAAGAGAGTTCAGATCGGAATGCATCTTGATTTGCAATTCAAAGTCGGGTTATTCTCCTTGTCATACTCTGCTCAAATAATGACTTGATGTGGATCCGATGGGGATTCCGGGCCATTGTTCCACTAGCCAGTTAGGAAGCATGCCATGTTTGATCCCTATTAGTTTGACAGAAACTTATCATTTTTGTAAAAGGTATTATGATGTTAGGAATCATAAGCTTCACAAGATGATTTCAGGCAAAAGGCAAGTTTCAAAATTCAGTCCTCTTGAGGATTTACTTCGAATAAGGAGGATATAATGATTGAAGATGCATAGCAAAAAGGTTAGTTACATTTTGTCAACAAGTGTCAAAAATTCATCAAATATCTGTTCAAAAATTTTGAAAATTTTGAAAAATTTTATGATAGAGACAACTTGAGTATGAAAAGAGGGTGTATGTGGAAGTGAAGTATGTACCACCACCCTCCACCCCAAACTTAGAAATTTTCTCGTCCCGAGCAAATCCTAAATCCAAGATGGAGGGGAAAGGCTACACCAGTTATGACCGCCGAATGTGATTGCATTCTGATCAGCACGACTCCGATATTTTATCTGAAAGAAGAGTAACTGTCTCAAAAGGCAAATTTTATTTAAGGAAAGGTTAACTAGAAAACAACATTTGAAAAGGAAAAGTAAAACAAAATATTGATCAGGTTGCCTCCCGACAAGCGCCTTTGTTTTATGTCGATGGCTCGACAGAGTCCTTTGTATTCATGGTGGTTCTTTTGGATTGTCCAGTTCTAATGTTGTATCAGTGCCTATGTCGATAGAGGTAAAATATCTCTTCACACGGTGGCCGTTTGCTAAGAATTTGCCTGTCTTGTCACTCCATAGAGAGAACACACCATGTGGTGAGATGCTTTTGACGATGAAGGGCCCAGACCAGCGGGAACGGAGTTTTCCCAGAAATAACCATAATCTTGAGTTGAATACTAGAACTTGGTCTCCTTCTTGTATGTCCTTTCTTTTCAGATGTCCATCGCGCCAAAGTTTTGTACATTCTTTGTAGATTCGTACATTCTCATAGGCTGTCATTCTGAGAGTTCATCCAACTCGTTGAGTTGCAGAATCCTGGATTGGCCTGCTTCTTTCATATCAAAGTTCAATTGTTTTATTGCCCACCATGCCTTGTGTTCTAGTTCGACTGGCAGGTGGCAAGCCTTTCCATATATCAATCGAAAGGGGTAGTCCCAAGGGGAGTTTTATAAGTAGTATAATAGGCCCATAGGGCGTCGTTGATTTTCGTCGACCAGCCTTTTTGATTACGTCCAACAGTTTTCTCAAGGATAGCTTTTAGTTGTCGGTTAGAGACCTCTACCTGTCCACTAGTTTGTGGATGGTAAGGTGAAGCTACCTTGTGCGAGACACCATATTTTCTTAGACAGCTTCAAAGCTTCTTTCAATGAAGTGGGAGCCTCCGTCAGATATCACGGTTCGCGGTACTCCAAACCGTGGGAAGATGACATCTTTGAATAATTTGATGACGGGTTTTGAATCATTAGTGACAGTTGGTATAGCTTCAACCCATTTGGAGACATAGTCCACCGCCACTAGGATGTACAAGAATCCATTAGAAGATGGGAATGGACCCATATAGTCCACTCCCCAGACGTCGAATATCTCGACTTCTTGCCATAGATTCAGTGGCATCTCGTCTCTTTTGGTTATATTGCCAGATCTTTGACATTTATCACAGGATAGGACAAAATCGTAAGAGTCCTTGGATAAGGTTGGCCAGAAGAATCCACATTGCAAAACCTTTAAGGCAGTCTTTTTAGAGCTCATATGCCCACCTACGGGTCCTGAGTGGCATTGTTCCAGAATAGATTGAGCTTCTTCTTCGGCGATACAACGTCTATACAACCCGTCAGCGCAAAGTTTAAAGAGATATGGTTCATCCCAGTAATAATGCTTCACATCGTGCATAAATTTCTTCAGTGCATTCCCGGTGCATTGGGGATGGACGACTCCAGCAGCAAGATAGTTTACGAAATCAGTGTACCATGGTATAACTTCCGAAATCCTCATTAGATGATCATCTGGTAGGGAATCATTTATCAGAATCTTTTCAGCATCCAGAGTGTGGATGCGACTGAGGTGATCTGCTACGACATTTTTCGTCCCTTTTTTATCTCTTATCTCCAAATCGAATTCTTGCAGTAAGAGGATCCATCGTATCAGTCTAGGTTTGGCATCTTTATTTGCCAGGAGGTAACAGATAGCAGCATGGTCTGTGTAGACAATGACTTTCGAACCGATAAGGTATGTTCTAAATTTTTCGAAAGCGTATATGACTGCTAGGAGTTCTTTCTCAGTGGTAGCGTAATTCCTTTGAGCTTCGTCGAGAGTTTTCGATGCATAATAGATCACATAATGTTTCTTTTCTATGTATTGCCTAGAACGGCACCCACTGCGTAATCACTGGAATCGCACATAATTTCAAAGGGATGGTCCCAGTCGGGAGCTCTAATAATAGGGGTAGTTGTAAGGGCCTTTTTCAGCGTGTCGAAGCTTTGGACGCATTCTTCATTGAAATTAAAGTTAGCATCTTTTAGAAGCAGGCTGGTTATTGGCTTAGTTATCTTGGAAAAATCTCTTATGAATCTTCTATAGAATCCAGCATGACCAAAGAAGGCGTGAAATTCTTTCACATTTGTGGGGATAGCCAATTTAGATATCACTTCAATCTTGGCTTTATCAACTTCAATTCCTCTACTGCTAACCCTATGGCCCAGGACAATACCTTCCGTTACCATGAAGTGGCATTTCTCCCAATTTAGCACCATATGTGCTTCTTCACAACGTTTGAGAACCATGGAGAGATGCTTAAGACAAGAATCAAATCAGTCTCAGTATAAAGAGAAATCATCCATGAAGACCTCCATAACAGTTTCAGTAAGTCCCGCGAAAATTGCAGCCATGCAACGTTGAAAAGTTGCGGGAGCATTACAGAGACCAAAAGGTATTCTTTTAAAAGCATACGTCCCGAAAGGGCAGGTGAAAGTCATTTTTTCTTGATCATCTGGATGTATGGGAATCTGATAAAATCCAGAGTACCCATCAAGGTAACAATAATATTCTTGGTGAGCCAATCTCTCTAAGACTTGATCGAGGAAGGGCATAGGAAAATGATCTTTTTGAGTACCCTTGTTTAATTTTCTATAAACAATGCACATCCGCCACCCGGTGACTGTTCGAGTGGGGATGAGTTCATTGTTTTCATTCCTCATAATAGTTGTTCCACCTTTCTTTGGCACCATGTGAACTGGGCTCACCCATGGCGAGTCTGATATCGGATAGATTATTCCAGCTGTGAGAAGTTTGATGATCTCGTGACGGACAACTTCTTTCATATTTGGATTCAACTTCCTCTGATGCTCGATAGTCGTCTTGTGATATTCTGTCATAGGGATCTTATGCATACAGAAAGCTTGACTGACCCCTGTGAGGTCGCTCATTTTATAGTCGATGGCTTTCTTTCGTCCTCTTAATTCTTCTAGAAGCTTCTCTTCTTGTTCAGTTGTTAAATCGGAATTTATAATGACAGGACAAACTTTGATATCATCTAAAAACATGTACTTTAGCCCTTCGGGTAGGGGCTTCATTTCGGGAGTTTCAGGTTTCTCCCTTCTTTCTTCTGTAGCTTCAGTAGCCTTGAGTTCTTCATAGGTTGTGTCAGTATCTTCTTCAGCAGATTTGAGGGGTTCGATGCGATCCTCTACTTGTTTGTTTATAGGTACATCAATCGGTAGGTCAGATAAAGCAATTTCCAAGGGGTCGAATGATTCATCATATTCTTGAGTCAGTTGTGACAATTGCTCAACGCAATCAATCAGATAGACTTCTTCCTATATACTCGGTCTTCTCATACTTTCGAAAACCTTGAACTCCAGAGTCTCTTTGCCCAACCTGAGCAGTAAGGTACCTACTTCAACATCAATAAGGGCTCTAGCAGTGGAGAGGAACGGACAACCAAAGATAAGAGGGTATCTGGTGTCTTCTTTTATATCCATAATGACGAAATCACATGGAACATATGCGTCCTTGCCCACCTTGACCGGGATATCTTCGAGGATTCCTAACGGTCTCTTTATTGAATTGTCTGCAAGTTGAATGGTCATAGCTGTAGGAAGCAATTCTGCAAACCCTAATCTCTTGCACAGACTAAATGGCATAATAGAAATACTTGCTCTAAGATCTGCCAGTCCTTTCTTGCATGATGAGTCACCAATGTGACATGAAATCCCAAAGGATCCTGGGTCTTTCTGTTTCTTTGGCATCTTGCTCAGTATAATATCTGAAGTAGTTGTAGCCAGTTTTACAGTTTCATACTCTTCAGTTATGTACTTCTTGGTGAGAAGTGACTTTAGATACTTAGTCCAGGCTGGTATCTCAGCAAGAGCGTCTAAGAAGGGTATATCAACATGGAGTTTCTTCATGGCCTCTTTGAACTTGATGAATCTTGTATCAAGCATTTTGCCTTAGGCGGGATGGGAAGGGTATTCGAGGCTTATATACAGGAATATTCGTCTCCGATGCTTCATCTTCTTCACAAGCAGGCTCCTCAGGACTTTCCTTGTCAGTCTTATCTTCTTTTGGTTGTGATTCTGGTGTTGTCAAATTTTGGACCGTCACAGGTTCATCCTTGTCAGCAATAACTACGGGTGTCTTCACTGGGGGATCCGAATAATCTTTCCCTGATCTGGTGGTGACAACCTTCAACTGCTCAGGATGTTTCAGATTGTTCTCGGGTTGGTCGACAAAGGCTCTGGCTGGTGGCTTTATGCTAGCCGCAAGTTGAGCTAGTTGAGTTTCAATAGCTTTCTGCTGGGCTTGTTGGTTGGCTATCATCGTTTGTTGTTTTTGCAACATCTTTTCAATAGTGGATAGTTTGTCATCAGGGATGGTTCTTGTTTGTCCTTGCTGTTTATTCAGGTTTTGATATTGAGAATTGTTTTGATAATTATTGTAGTTTCTATTCTGAAAGTTTCCTTTGAAGTTTCCTTGATTTCCAAAGTTCTGTTGTTGATTAAACTGGAATCCTGATGGGCCTCTTGATTGATTGTTGGGACCGAATTGATGCGAGTTCATTGCTCCTGAAGGGGTTCCATATTGGAAGCCTGGGTGATTCCTGTTTTGATTGGGATTGTAATAGTTCTGCCCAGGGATGGTGTTGATAGCATTTAGATTTTCCATCTGGAAATTATCTCCTTGCCCACAAGCATTGCTTAGAACAACACCGTAGAGAACATTGCATGATAGAGTGGAATGATCTGTGCTTTTGCATGCTTCACATAATAGGGAGGTGGACTTGACCTGTTCTTGTTGCCTAGTGGGTGAATGTCCTCTTCCAATCGCTGCAAGGGATGATTCTATATGGTCCTGCTTTGCAACTAAGACCTTCAAGGTTTCTGCAATAGACTTGTACTGAGGGATAGCTTCAGCCATAGCTACCTTCAAGACCCCATTTCCTACAGATCTGCCCCAGTTGGCTTGATTTTCTGCTCCCAGGGTGACGACTCTCCATGCACTGTCGCACCTTTGATGCATAAAGTTTCCTCCAGATGAGGTATCTAGAAACATCTTAACATCATCCTCCACACCCCTATAGAAGATTTCTATGAGTTGATTCTTTGGAATTCCGTGGTGTGGGCATTTGCGTAAGAGCTCTTTGTACCTATCCCACGCTTCAGCGAGGGTTGCTCCAGGGACTTGAGTGAAATTTGTGACTCGCCCACTATTTCATATGTAAGAGATGGGGGGTAGAACTTTTCCAGAAATGCATTTTGGAGCTGCTCCCAGGTGGTGATAGGTACTTCACTCTGTAGTGAATTGTACCAACTAATGGCTCTATCAGCAAGGAAGTACTTGAAAAGACGGAGTCGAATGACATCATCGGAGACCCCATTCTGCTTTGTCATAGCACATAAGTCGATGAATCTCAGAAGGTGACCTTGGCTGTCTTCCGCTTGTTTGCCATAGAAAGGGTTGTTTTGAAGCAATGTGATCCAATGGGATCTAATCTCGAAGTTGGCAGCCTCGATGGGAGGAGGCTGAACCAGGTGATAGACATTCGCAGCTTTCGGGATGGAGAATTCCCTAAGATCTTTTTGTAGTTCGGCTTCCTGCGCTGCTGCTTGTGCTGCTAAGATTTCCTGTTGAACCGCAACTCTGGCTTCCCGCATGAGCCTCTCTCTTTGTGCATTGATGGCTTGAGCCACTCTTCGGGCTACTTCTTCTTCTTGGGCCATCCTAGCTTGATTCTATCTAATCTGGAGATGGAAGGTTCTATCAATTTTGGGATCAAAGCTTACAGTGAGTCTGGGACTTTCTGAACGGTGCATGCACTATGCGTTGAAGGGCACCTGAAAATTGAAAAGATTTGAAAATGAGATCCACAAGGTAAGATCAAACTCAAGTAGATAAGCGATAGTTTCAAAAAGAAAAGCAAAATCCTAGATTAGTCTTAGAAGAACTAGATTTGACTGGCTGATTCCGTTGTCCCCGGCAACGGCGCCAGAATTTGACGTGGCCTTTTGAATGCACTAACAAATTCACCCAGGGCTGAAATCCCCGAGCTTTTACCTAAACCAAGTACAATAATACCACCCGCAAGCGGACGAGTCTTATTACAGTATAGTTGAGGATCGAACCCAAAGGACAACATTTTTAAGAATCTTTTTCAGCTGGAACTAGCTCAAGTAAAACTAATATTTAGAACAATAGGTTGATTTTGGTTTGTTTAAACTAATTGTAGGAAAGTAAAAGCGGAATTAAAGATAGGTTTAGATCAGTGATGTGGAATCACTGGGATGGTACCGGGTTTGACCACTGCTACACACACAAACATACTCCTTTGCAAACAATCCAGGCAAGATATAACACTCCAAGTAGAGCTACTGCAGAACCCCCCATACGGGCGTCAGGTCCGCGTAAGCATCACCATAGGTATCAGATGTCTCGTCACCATCCGGATCACATGTCTTACGGATCTGAAGATACAACATCCAACTAAGGTTGTGAACCCCCCATACGGGCGTCAGACTCACAGAAGCGTCACTGAAGGCTAGATGGCTCATCCCCTCACGGATCATACACTTACGACCTCAAGGAATCCCATCGGAAGTTCTCGTCAAGGAGTTAGTCGCGTCAACCGATAAGCACATAAGAGATTATAGTACAGGTAAACATCGACGATTAACAAGAAGATACAAAATCCAACTAAGGTTGTGAACCCCCCATACGGGTGTCAGGCGCACAGAAGCATCACCGAAGGCTAGATGGCTCGAACCCTCACGGATCACACACTTACGACCTCAAGGAATCCTATCAGAAGTTCTCGTCAAGGAGTCTAACTTGTTAAATTACGTTCATACCCATGCATTGAAGTTCTCGCAACATAGGGAGCACAAAGATGAAAACAAGCACATAACCAACCTACGAGCTTAACGATAAATGACAAAATGAAGAGTTATATACATTGCCATGGAAAGTTTAACAAAAGAACATGGTTTGCATGGGTAGCAGGGCTAGTCCCCGCACCACAGCGAAAGTGGACTGCTCGCTCATGATGCGAGATACAAGAAGGAAGAGAGAGAAAGAGAGATCTGCCATGAGCTCAGTGCAGAGAGTGGTCGTAGCCCGGTGAAGAAGATGCACTCCTTGCTCTGTCTACCTTCTCTTCTCGTCCTCCTTGGATGCAACACTAGTAGTAGGTGGAGTGGAACTTGATCGGAGTGGTGCTCTGGCAGCCTGTCGGTGTCCGGATCCGATGCCTCCAAATGAGGACCCTGGGGTCTATTTATAGGTTTAGATCTGAGGCCAAATAGTTTGGATAAGTTGCTGGAAATATCTCCTCCAATCGGTGTAGCGACCGTTTGGTGCCAAACTGTTGCTGGAAATATCTCCTCCAGGTGAGGAAATATCGTTTTGTGGTTTTGTGCCATTACGGAAAACGGTCTTGAGACCGCATGGACCCAAACGGTCTTGGGACCACATGGACCCAAACGGTCTTGGGACCGCATGGACCGAAACAGTCTTGTAACCGTATGGATCCAAACGGTCTTGGGACCGCATGGACCCAAACGGTCTTGGGACCGCATGGACCCAAACGGTCTTGGGACCGTATGGATCCAAACGGTCCGCATGGACCCAAACGGTCTTGGGACCGCATGGACCCAAACGGTCTTTGGACCGTATGGATCCAAACGGTCTTGGGACCGCATGGACCCAAATGGTCTTGCGACCGCATGGACCCAAACGGTCTTGGGACTGCATGGACCCAAACGGTCTTGGGACCGCATGGACCCAAACGGTCTTGGGACGGCATGGTTTTCTTTGGCAACCGATTTCTTCATTCGTTCTCCGCATGTTGCAGCAAACGATCTTGGGACCGCATGAACCCAAACGGTCTTGAGACCGCATGGATTCAAACGGTCTTGGGATCGCATGCGTGGAATTGCTCGATTTACCTGCATTAGATGAATGATATTCAGTTAAAACCTTGATTGTTGAATCAACTAAGTAGTGTTGTACATTATGATTCATATTAGGATGAAAAGATGCAAAATAGAGATGGAATTGTTCCAAAAAGGCAATTGAATTCTAGGATGAGTATGCACTCATCACCTTCGTACGAGGACGAAGATTGGCGGGGGTATGAAGGTGTTGATGGACTCTACTACTTGGACCAGTTACCGCAATCAGAGAAAGCTGGTATGGTATCTGCTTTATCGGCTTCTATTTATGCACTGCAGTGGCACTACAAGCTAGGACATCCATCGTTAGAGAAGCTGCATCATTTAGTTTCTAATATTGGCAATTGTAATTTTCAGTGTGAATCTTGTCAGCTGGGAAAACAGACTCGTACTGTGTATCCTAGACGTAGTACTATGAGAAGTAAAAACATTTTTGATTTAGTTCACTCTGATGTATGGGGTCCATGTCATGTACCGAGTTTGTCTGGTTATAAATATTTCATTCTATTTATTGATGACTTTTCTAGGACTACTTGGTTGTTTCTATTAAAAAGTAGGTCTAAAGTGTTGCTACTATCAAATACTTTTTTTCTGAAATAAAAATGCAGTTTGGTTTGCCTGTTAAAGTTTTCCGCAACAATAATGCTTTAGAGTTTGTTAAGCAAGAAGTTGTGGTTTTCTGTAAATCTGTTGGTACGCTCCACCATACTTCATGTTCCTATACCCCAAAACAAAATGGTGTCGCTGAGCGGAAAAATAAACACTTATTAGAAGTTACCATGACTATCATGATGCATTCTCATGTGCCCCGCTCCTATTGGCCTGAGGCTATTTTGACTGCGTGTTTTCTGATTAATAGGATGCCATCGTCTGTTATTGGAAATAAGATTCCTATACAAGTTATGCAACCTGAGACTTCTTTGTTTGTTGTGCCTCCTAGAATTTTTGGGTGTACCTGCTTTGTCAGATTACTTGGACCTGCTTCTGATAAATTGTCTCCTCGAGCTGCTAAATGCATTTTTTTGGGCTATTCTGGAACTCAGAAGGGTTACAAGTGTTATAATCCCAGTACAAGGAAATGGTTTACTAGTAGTGATGTTGTCTTTTTTGAAGATACATTGTATTATTCTTCCGCAGGAGATAGTTTGCAGACAAACATTCTTGCCTCTCCTTTGCCTGCTATTTCTGACTGTGTGCCTGACAGTACTGACACTGCGACTACTGAAACTCAAGATCCTCCTCTTATTGTTTATCAACGCAGGAATAGAGCACCTTCTACGCAAATACCCCCCAAGGCAACCAATCTTCTCCTCCAGAAGGTTCTGCTTCACCTGAGGTACACTCTGACCTTGACATACCTATTGCACTCAGAAAGGGTACCCGTTCCTGCACTTCTCATAGCATTGCTCAGTTTATATCTACTGCTCATCTGAATACTCATTCTAGCAATTTTGTATATTCTTTATCTGTTGTGGTTGTACCTAAGAATGTTCAGGATGCATTGAAAAGTACTGCTTGGACATCTGCTATGAAAGAAGAAATGATTGCTCTTACTGACAGAGACACTTGGGAGTTGGTGGATCCACCTCCTCAGTGTAAGCCTATGGGCTACAGGTGGGTATATGCCATAAAATATCAACCTGATGGTACGGTTGAGAGGTTGAAAGCACGATTAGTTGCAAAGGGCTATACTCAGACATATGGCATTGATTACTTTGATACTTTTTCTCCTGTTTCTCACCTTAACTCTGTCAGGATTCTCCTATCTGTTGTTGTGAATCTGAACTGGCCTCTTCTGCAGCTGGATGTGAAAAATGCTATTCTGTATGGTGACTTGCAGGAAGAAGTGTATATGGAGCAACCTCCTGGGTTTGTTTCTCAGGGGGGTCTCACAAAGTATGCAGGCTTAAGAAGTCTATCTATGGGCTCAAGTAGAGTCCTTGTGCATAGTTTGATAAGTTGAGTAGGATCATGATTGATTTTGGTTTTCTGAGGTCACAGGTTGACCACTCTGTGTTCACAAAAAAGACTTCAGCATGTAATACTGTTATGATTGTATATGTTGATGACATTATTAGTTCTGGCAGCGACTCTCTTGGTATTGAGGCTACCAAAGATCATCTGGGCAAGCACTTTGCTACAAAAGATTTGGGCAGACTTTGGTATTTTCTTGGCATAGAGGTCTCTAGAACCTCTAATGCCATGGTGCTTTCTCAGAGAAAGTATGTTCTTGATATTCTATAGGAGACTGGTATGCTTGGAGCAAGACCTGTGGATATTCCTCTTGATCCCAATGTGAATTGGGATGATGATTCCTCTTATGTGTTTGCTGATCATAAAAAATTCAGGAGGTTGATTGGTAAATTGATTTATTTAACTGTTACTCGTCCTGATATTGCTACTGTAGTGGGTCTTCTTAGCAGGTACCTTGACAAACCCAAATAGTGTCATTGGGATGTTGTATGTCAAGTCCTGAGATACTTAAAAAAGTTGCCTGGCAAGGGACTTCATTATAAAAAGAATGGGCACTATGTTCTTGAAGGGTATTCTGATTCTGATTATGCAGACAGCAAAGTTGATAGAAAATCTACCTCCGGTTACTGTACTTTTGTAGGAGGCAATCTTGTTACTTGGAGGAGCAAGAAATAGAATGTTGTTGCCAGATCTAATGTTGAAGCTGAGTACAAGGCCATGGCCCATACTGCCTGTGAGTTACTGTGGGTACGTTCTCTCCTGAAAGAGTTTGGGATTGAGTCTTCTTCGGCCATTCCTATGCACTGTGATAATAGAGTTGCCATCTTCATTGCAAATAATCTTGTCTATCATGAGTGCACCAAACACATTAAAGTTGACTGCCACTTCATCAGAGAATCTATTCTTGCTGGCAAGATATGCACTCCATTCACGAGATCATAAGATCAAGTTGTTGATATCTTCACCAGGCTGTTGGCGAAGAAACAGTTCTGCACACTGCTGGACAAGTTGGGCATGATTGACATCTATGCTCCAACTTGAGGGGGAGTGTTACATTATATATTTCCTATTTTACATAGACTGCTATTTGTTTTGTTATTTCTCTTTTATATATGGACCTCACTGTAATTCTTTCAGTATTATATATATGAGGGTGCACACATTGTGCAACCCTAAGCTCTCAAAATCTCATTGTTTTTCACAGCCTTTATACTCTCAGGTCCTTGAGAGTTAGTATGTAATGATTTTATAAATGATCTGAGATTTTGGCTTGTATGCCTCGAGATTTTATGTTGCTTATGTATAAGTTTAGGCAAAGAAACTGGTATATGATATGAGATAGTACAATGTATGTAGAATATGAACCATGATGGATATACTACTTTGGTTCTTTCTTTAAGAGTTTCCTGGAAATGGATCTCTTTGCAAAAATGGTTTTAATTTTTAGTGATTTTCGTTAATCCACTGCTAATTGTTATTCTGTGTAATCACTGTGACGATTTGGATTTCAGTTTAATGTCGGGTCATCACAAGTTTTGGTATCATAGCCTAAGGTTTGCTGAGTCTACAGAGACATAGGATTAAGGTTGTTGAGTCTGTTCTAGTATCCTCTAGTTTATCTTATAGTGACTTCTGCTCATATAGGAGAAGAAGTAAAGCTAGAAGATGTCTAGAGCACATGAAGAACATGTTGCTGAGAGAAGTGTTGTTGCACCAGGAGCAGGTGCAAGGGATCAGGCAAGAGAGGAATCACTGCCTGAGAATCCCCTATTTGATCAGGCCACGCTAGAAAACCCAGCCTTTCATGCTCTTTTTGGGCATTTCATGACCACAATGACGCATATGGTAGATCGAATGCCAACACCAGTACCTAGGGCACCAATTCCCAATGAGGGACATGGATCTGGTAAGACCTTTGAGCGGTTACATCGGGTAGGAGCCACTGAATATGCTGGTACAGCTGACCCAACAGACGCAGATTTATGGCTCACTGAGCTATAAAAAGCCTTTGAAATCCTTAGCATCCCAGATAGTGATAAATTTAAGCATGTTGTGTACCTTTTAAAAGGAAGTGTTGGACATTGGTGGGCCATTGAAGAAGAGAAAAGACCTGATGTTGAGGTTGGATGGCAGGAATTCTGATATGAGTTTGTCAGTGGATACTTTTGCAAGACTTATCTGGATGAGAAAATCTTGTAGTTTAAGCGGATTAAACAAGGACCGATGAAGATTAGTGAGTATAAAGCTAAGTTTATGGAGCTTCTCCTATTTTGTCCACACATGGCTACTACAGATGAGGAGAGGATTCAACAATTTAAGAAGGGTCTGAACGCTAAGTTAACCACACCTGTAGCTTCTCTAGAGAATAGAGAGAGGTTTGCCACCTTTGTGGAGTCAGTTAGGAGGATAGAGAGGTCTGTGACTGAGAAACGAGATGTTAATAGTAGGAAAGGACCTACCCAGTTCCAGGGACAAAGGTCTGGAAGTTTAAAGAAACTGAGATTTCATGTACCATTAGCACCACAAAGGTTCAATGCACAAATGCAATGGACGTCAACTAAGGGTAGAGGTCGTAGTTTACTGCCAAGTGGAGCCCATAATACAACATCAACGTCAGTAATAGGACCATCTAGACCACAGCGGGATAGAAACTATTTCAAGTGTGGGCAGATAGGGCATATGATGAGAGAAGGTCTAGTTAGAGACATGGAAGTAACCCAACAACCAAGGCAGAGTCAAAAAGGCTCCCAGAGGCAACAGTTCAGTAGTGGCACATGAGGACGTGGATAGGCATCCCAAGAAGGTTCATTTGCACCAAACAATAGAGCACGGAGTCGACAACAGGCAATAGTAAGATTCTATGCTATGAATCAGCCAGAGCCAGTAGCCAATCCATGAGTCTTGACTGGCCAGACGGAATTGTTTCATTCTAATATGTCTTCATCCTGGTTTGTATCTATTTTGATTGATCTGGGTGCTACACATTCCTTTATCACACAAGAAGTAATTCACGATTACAATATGATTGTCAGTCGTAGAGTAGATAATCTGTTATCAGAAACTTCATTAGTCAGATCTGTAGTGTTGTGGGAGGTATGTTCTCCCTGTGTTCTTTCCTTTTTAGAACACAACATTTAGGTGGATCTTATACCACTTGAGATGCATGGGTTTTATGTAATTCTTTGGGTTGGATACCCTAGAAAAGTATAAGTTTGTCTTGGATTTTTGTTCCAAGAAAGCTATGTTCGCAGACAATGATGAGACATGGGTCTTTCAGGGGGACAGAAAGATTCTTCCAACCTATCTAGTGTCAAAATGGTAGCTGAGAGATTGATGCGACAAGGATTATTCACATTCTTGGAACATGTGGTAGACACCAAAGTAGTGAGTCCTAGTCTTTCTAAAGTTGGTGTTGTCGGGGAATTCAAGGATGTGTTTCCTGAAGAATTTCCAAATATTCTTCCACCTCAAAAGATTGATTTTGAGATTAATCTAATTCCAAGTTCGTAACCCATAACCCAAACACCTTATAGGATGGCCCCCGCTGAGATGGCAGAACTCAAGAAATAGTTACAGGAGTTGCTTGATAAAGGTTTTATTGGATCGAGTACTTCACCATGGGGTGCTCCAGTTCTTTTTGTTAAAAAGAAGGATGGGTCTATGAGATTATGCATAGACTATAGACAGCGTAACAATGTGACTATAAAGAACAAATATCCTCTGGCGAACATAGATGATCTGTTTGACCAGTTGTGTGGTGAAATAGTGTTTTCTAAGATATATCTAAGGTTAAGATATCATCACTTATGCATCAAGGAGAAGGGCACACATAAGTCAGCCTTTAGGACAAGGTATGGTCATTATGAGTTTGTAGTTATGTTGTTTGGACTAACTAATGCACCAACTACATTCATGGAGCTAATGAATAGAATCTTCCGGCCATTCCTTGATCAGTTCATAGTGGTCTTCATATATGACATCCTGATATATAGTAGAGATGGTGAACAACATGAACAACACCTTCGTCAAGCCTTGACTTTGCTAAGATAGCACAAGCTATATGCTAAGTTTAGCAAGTGTGAATTTTAGTTGTCAGAAATGTCTTTCCTAGGACATGTTATATCTTCTTCAAGTATTCGTGTTGATCCTAAGAAAGTGGAGTCTATTGTAGAGTGGGAACAACCCAAGAAACCAACTAAGATTCACAGTTTCATAGGTCTGGCAGGTTACTAAAGAATTTTTATTAAAGACTTCAGTTATGTAGCATTACCCCTAACTAGGTTGATCAGGAAGGAGGTTCCTTTTGTCTGGAATGGCAAGTGTCAGCGTTCTTTCCAGTTGTTGAAAGAAAGGTTGACTAGTGCACCTGTGTTGGTTTTACCTGAGCAGGGAAAGGATACATTATTTTTTTATGCCCCTAAGAATGGTCTAGGATGTGTGCTGATGTAGAGTGATCATGTAGTTTCTTTTGCTTCCGGGCATCTTAAGAAACATGAGGAGAATTATCCGATGCATGATCTAGAATTAGATGCAGTGGTCCACACGTTGAAGATTAGGAGGCATTATCTTCATGGAGAAACATGTCAGATTTTCACATACCATAAAAACTTAAAGTACATCTTCTCCCAGCACAAGTTGAATATGAGACAATGCCGCTAGATGGAATTAATCAAGGACTACGATTGTACAATTGTTTTTCATCCAGGAAAAGCTAATGTAGTGGCAGATGCATTAAGTAGAAAATCTTCATCACCACCCATAGATAAAGCATAGTTGAATTCTTTAATGTGCTTTAAACGGGACATGTTTGTCTCTTTAAGGCAAACAAATGTACAATTAAAAGTATCTTTGTTAGCTGGATTACTGGCCAAGATGCATGTGAAACCTACTCTGAGACAATAGATTAAAGAGGAACAATAGGCTGATATTGTGATTTAGCATATCAGGTCAGAGTATGGTAGTGAGAAATGAGACGATTTCCATGAGTCAGAGGATGAGGTAGTCTGTTACCATGGCAACATGGTAGTACCTGATGCCAATGACTTAATAAAGATAGTTATGGAGGAAGCTCATTCATCCATGTATGCAATGCATCCAAGGAGTACTAAAATATATCATAACTTAAAAGATATGTATTGGTGGCCTGGTTTGAAGAAGGATGTAACTGAGTTTGTTATGTGGTGTCAGGTGTGTCAGCAAGATAAAGCAAAATACCATAAGCATGTAGGAACATTGCAACCCTTACCTATACCACAGTGGAAATGGGATCAGATGACAATGGACTTTGTGGTTGGTCTACCCAAAATAGCCAAAAGTCATGATTCCATTTGGGTGATACTTGATAGGTTGACTAAGTCAGCATATTTTTTCCCTGTTAAAACAACATATACTGCTGAAAAACTTGCACAGATCTACATAGATGAGATAGTGTGGTTACATAGAGTTCCAGCTACAATTGTGTCTGATAGAGGTCCCCAGTTTACAAGTCATTTTTGGGAACAACTACATAAAGCCTTGGGTACATAGTTAAAGTTTAGCACAACCTTTCACCCTCAGACAAATGCAAAATCTGAAAGGACTATATAGACTTTGGAGGGCTTGCTTAGGGCATGTGTTCTTCAGTTTGTAGGAAGTTGGGACTTACACTTGAGCTTAATAGAGTTTACCTACAACAATAGTTATCAGACTAGAATTGTTATGGCACCATATGAAGCATTATATGGTATATGTTGTAGATCTCCGTTATACTGGTATGAGACATGAGAATACCAACTTCTGGGTCCTGAATTAGTGCAATAGACAACTGAAAAGATTAAAGTAATACAATAGCCTTCAATTGCATAGGATATATAGAATTCATATGTCGATAAACATCATAGACCTTTAGAATTCCAAGTTGGAGACAGAGTGTATCTCAAGGTCTCTCCTTGGAAACATCTTCTCAGATTTGGGAAGAATAGTAAGTTAGCTCCTAGATTTATGGGACCTTATCCAGTGACACCATTGGAAAGGAAGCCTATAGGTTGGAGTTTCCACCTGAGCTACATAGACTACATCTAGTGTTTCATATATCTATGCTGAGAAAGTGTCATCCTGATATAGAGTTGGTGTTGCAACCTGTAGAGGTAGAATTGAATGAAGATATATCCTATGTGGAAGGTCCAATGATGATTCTTGACAGAAGAATAAAGAAGTTGAAAAAGAAAGACATAGTTCTTGTGAAAGTTCTCTGGCATCACCGTGGTGTTGAAGAAGCCACATGGGATTTGGAGGAAGAAATGAGGAGGAAGTGCCCTTCTCTTTTCCCTTGAGATTTTGGGGATGAAATCTCTGTTAGGGGTTGATAATTGTAGCATCCCTGACCTGGGTTATACCATAAACCTGGAAGTTTTGCTTAAGTAAGTTATTTTTAAACTTGTTTTAATCTTTTGAAAAGTAATTAAAACTCAAGAAGAGTTTAATTTTCAAGTTTGAGCTTATTTGCAAACTGTTTGTGCATTATATGATAGTTTGGGTGTAAATTGCACTTTACCCAAGATGAGGGGTTATATTTAAATATGTCACATTTTGAACATGATTCAAGTTTTTATCATCATAAGAGAGATAAGTATGCTAAAGGGTGGCTTGAGGAAATCCTAAGTTCCAAGTTGGAGCTTGTTTGAATAATTCTTGAGCCTTGTATAACAATTTTGGTGCAAATTACAATTTATCCAAAATGTAGGGTTGATATGAAAATTACCACCTATAGAGTGTCCCTACTCTCTCTTAGAAACATCTAGAGGAGATATAAAGAAAGTGGCACCGTGTTTGAATCATAATTAAGTGATGGTATTCTTGGTGCTGAAAAGACCAAGAAGAGTCGTATAGTTGAAACCCTAAAATGAATTGTTTTGAGTTGTAGAGCTTATATGGGAGTGCGTATCGGCCAAGGATCCATAGAGGAGATCCTATATCATTTTGTCAACTCTTGTAAAAGGCTATGATGGATTAAGAAACTCAAGAAGGTGATGGTTATCAGTTTACAACTTTCCTTGGAAAAGTTGTATCGGTTTGTGAATAAAGTGATGTTGAGTTGAAATATCTTGCTCAACAAGATAACTAATGGATGAAACCTTATCCCTAGATTATTCTAAAGATTTTTTCATGTCAAGATAAATATGTATGCATGCATGGACATGTGTCAACCATGCATGGGCATGTGTCACCTAGTAGTATAAGGTGATGACACCTCTTATATACTCTCTCTCTCATGAACCTCAATAATATATACCACTCCTTTCACCTACTAGTGAATCTTTTCGAATCCTACAACCCTCTTTCTCTTAGATATCATGCATAGTAGTTGAGAATCAAGGAGGAGCTTGAGCCTTAATCTTAAGGTGAAGCCATGGTCATCCTCAACCTTGGTTGAAGCATGAATCTTGGGTTGTGATTCTTCCTTTCTTTTCTTCTTCACCAAGTTCTTATCTATGGATTCTTTGCATATAGAGGACTTGTGAACAAGTCATGGATATTTGATAAGTTCATATTCAACCTTGGGAACGTGAAGCTTTGGATTTTGTAGCTTTGAAGTTGTTCTTGAGGTGGGTTATATAACTTGAACCCAATCATGTTATTATTCACCTTCAATCTTGCTATACTTATTGATCTACTTTCAATTTCGAATTTTCTTGAATAAATTGATGAATCCATGAGTTCTGATAGTTGCATAGGATTGTTGTCCATGAACTAGAATAGTAAGGAATGAAATTATAGAGCTTGATGATGATGACATCATCATGGCACAAACCAATATCGGGTTGAAGCACCTCTAACCCAATATGGTGATGAAACCCAATATGATGATATGAAACCCAATATACCTTGGAACCCCACTCCCCTCTCATTTTTTGTTTTTGGGTTGGTCGAAAAAGGACTAACCAGTTGTCTAGACTATCACATAACACATGGTAGGTTGATACTTTAAAGGTTTGAAGAGGTATGAGCATAAGGGTCTAACATGATATGCCGAACCCTAAACTTGAGTAACTCGATATAAGTGACACACGCATACACCTCTTGGACGATATGGTGTGAAGGACACACACATCTCTTGGATGATATGGTGTGACACACACACCCATACACCTCTTGGATAATATGGTGTGAAGCACACACACCCCTCTTGATGATATGATGTCAAACACATACCTCTTGCACAATATGGTGACACACACATACACCTCTTGCCCGATATGGTAAGAAAGCATACACCTCTTACCCAATATGGTAAGCAAACATATACCTCTTACCTGATATGGTAAGCAAACATACACATCTTTCCTGATATGGTAAGAAAACATACACCTCTTGCCGATATGGTAAGCAAACATACACCTCTTGCCCGATATGGTAAGCAAGCATACACCTCTTGCCCAATATGGTAAGCAAACATACACCTCTTGCCCGATATGGTGGAAGCACCTTAAAGACAATATGAAGGTAAGCACCTCAAATCTGATATATTTGATTGAGTAACACATGAAGTGTGTTATGTCAAATGATACATTAATATGTAAAGAGTTTAATGCATTTTGATAAGTGTAGGCCAATGTACCTTGAGGAAAGGGTTGAGCCAACTTAATAAAGTATGATGTAATTAATATCCTATTTAGGATGAGAGAGAAACTCATATTTGTGTGATAATAAATTAATGAGCATACATTGATACTCCTAATATGTGTGGAGCTATGAATCAGGGTTTTGATTCTTGATAATATGAACTTGAAACCCTAATCAACTTGAAAGGGAAACCTAACCCTAATAATGGGAAGGTTGTATTTCTCTTGTATTGCATGGTGATGTTATGAGATTGATATTGTGTTTATCATGAAATAATAACTATGCAGATATCATGAGATGATGAGCATAGCCAGGTATGAGCTAGGATGTTTCATATGATATAGATTAAATGGGCCTTGTGAGCCATGTGAAATACTTGTGTAATAAGTATAATGTATACCTGGTCTGAAGATCTAGAGGTAATAGTTACCTGATGAGAGGTAACAATGTTTAGTGATGAACTAAGGGTTTGAATACCTAGATCTATCAATGATGATGATGATAATGTTAAGGGATGAGAATTCCCAGTAATATGATAAGGGACTGAGATCTCGAGTGTTATGCGTTCAATGTGTTCCAAAGATTATGAAAGTACTTGATAAATGTATTACACCTTTCTTTGTAGCATCTGTTATAATTCATGCTTATAACTTGGTTGATGCTAAAAGATATTATAATGCACCTAAATAATTAAGGGGGACCTTATCATGTAGTTTCCCAGGCCATAGATCCATTCGGTGTCAGGATTTGTTGAATGGTGAACTGAGTTTAACTCAAAGTGCATATTTTTGAATATGTGGGGGTGACTGACGAACATATCCTTACGTATAGATAGGGAGTTTGATCTCCCCGATGAATACTAGGGTAATTGTGTGATTGCCCTGATGAAAATGTATCAGGGATTGATCTGTGATCTCCTCGAAGAGAGTGCATGCTGCAGTTGTAGCTCTATAGCAAAGATGCCATGATACCCCAACAAGTTAGTTGTAGTTTGACATGATGTCACTTCCAGTGGTCTCGTACTGACTGAGACGGGTGAGGTCTTGGCATCTAACTCTTCGATTGACCTTGTATGGTACTGATTTCGACTAAGTGGTGGTCGGTTGGAGCATGAGTGGTATGCATCATCTCCTCTGGGCATAAGTGTGATTGTAAATCTGTAATTAGCTCGTTTAATTTGTATCATATGAAACATCATAGCTCATACCTGGTTATGATCATCATCTCATGATACATGCATGGTTAGTATTTCATGATAAACATACACATCTTGCCTGATATGGTAAGCAAACATACACATCTTGCCTGATATGGTAAGAAAACATACACCTCTTTCCGATATGGTAAGCAAACATACACCTCTTGCCCGATATGGTAAGCAAGCATGCACCTCTTGCCCAATATGGTAAGCAAACATACCCTCTTGCCCGATATGGTGGAAGCACCTTAAAGCCAATATGGAGGTAAGCACCTCAAATCTGATATATTTGATTGAGTAACACATGAAGTGTGTTATGTCAAATGATACATTAATATGTAAAGAGTTTAATGCATTTTGATAAGTGTAGGCCAATGTACCTTGAGGAAAGGGTTGAGCCAACTTAATAAAGTATGATGTAATCAATATCCTAGTTAGGATGAGAGAGAAACTCAGATTTGTGTGATAATAATTTAATGAGCATACATTGATACTCCTAATATGTGTGGAGCTATGAATCAGGGTTTTGATTCTTGATAATATGAACTTGAAACCCTAATCAGCTTGAAAGGGAAACCCTAACCCTAATAATGGGAAGGTTGTATTTCTCTTGTATTGCATGGTGATGTTATGAACTTGATATTGTGTTTATCATGAAATACTAACCATGCATGTATCATGAGATGATGAGCATAGCCAGGTATGAGCTATGATGTTTCATATGATATAAATTAAATGGGCCTTGTGAGCTCCAACCGACAATGGGAAAACTTAGAATGAACTTTAAGAGGTCCTATTTATAGATGGGGTGTTTCCTTGAGTGTGGGATCACTTGGGGTCAGAAATATAGCCATTTTCCAAGATGCAACGGATCTATTTTTTCCCAAAACAACTCACCAACGATTATAATAACTTTTTATGCATTTTTCGTATAGTACATTCGTTCGAGTTTCAATAAAGGTAACTCGACTGATCCACTAATCAACAAAGCCAATTTTCAAACTATCGGTCAAGTTTGTTCTGGGAAACTCGACCGATAAGCTAAAATTAGGTTTGCTCAATGAGTCAATCAGTCGATTTATGTGAGTGTGCAACTCGACCGATGGGTCATCTTCAGAAAATCCATCATAGGATCGGTCGAGTTTCCAACTCGACCGATGAACAACGTGTGACAAATTTTCTAAATTGACATATGAGTGATTAAACCTTGGAACTAAGTGTCCCTGGTTTTTTCTCATCTTAGTTACAAGTCATATCATCAATATAAGTGATTACAAAAACCATCTAAGGTCATTTGGAGTGATTTCCCAAAACGAACACTTGCATTGCATTTGACTTGAACTTGAACAGGCTAGGGCTTATATAATTTGATCCTTTTCATGTACCTAAAGCCTAAAATCAATCTTGAACAAAAATATTAGATACATAGGAATGTAATGGTTGAGTCATTATCAAAATATGGGCAATGTAGAACTCTCAAGTCAGCATTCTCCCCCTTTTTGACAATGACAAACCATTCCTCAATCATATTGAAAAGGATATTGAAGCTATACCTTTGCCTTGTGAATTGTAAGGGGATTCAAGATTTGAACAATGTGAATTGCTCCCCCTCAATATATGCTTACTCTAACCTGCATAGTTAGTCTATCTACACAAAGAAATATAACACATATGTACCATATGGTCCTTTAGCAAGTCGCATGATAAAGCGTATAATGAACAAGAAAAGGATCACATAGGCAATACAAGCAATATGGTTGAGCTTCAAAATATTGAATTTCTCTCCCCCTTATGACATTATCAAAAAGGAAGGGGGTAGAAGCGCAAAGAAACATGTCTTTGCCAAGCACAACCAAAACATACATCCATAACATGCAATCTTAAAGACATACACCAAACAGAGATGAGAGAAACAAATAGTCTAATTCATAATCAAAATATAGTAAAACATGGAACCAACTCATGAGATATAGTAAATCAAAGAGTAAGTGTGCATATAAATAAGATTACAACCCAGAAAATAGGTTCTCAGAAAATAGCTACAAGCCAAAATGATGAAAGCTAGATGATAAAATAGTACAACTCAGAACATGTGCCCAGATGTTTCTAATACAAAATAGTATAAAAATATATATATGATCATCAACTAGATTAAAATCTAGAACAACTAAACATCTAAGCTATATATGTCAACAACATCATCATCCTCATCATCAGAAGCATCAGGCTCGTAGTCGTCATCTATGTCTGAAGGTGCAGCAGAGAGAGCAACATCGCCTTCATCACCGGAGGCACCAACAAAACCATTAGAGCAATCATCATTAGATGCCTCACCATCATCCTCATCAGACTCCTTGTCAGTAGTAGTAGCCTCCTCGTCATCTTGGTCTGACATCTCTTCATCAGTAGAGGTACCAAAACCAAGATCGGGCCAACGTGCATTCTGCTCATCCCAAGACATACCAAGACCATGGAGCTCATTGGCATGTGGGAAGGAAGGAGCATAACTATCGAGGCTGGAAAGAAAAGTGGCCAAGGGGCCAGCTGGATGATTTAGCACAATAGGGGTAGAACCACCAATAGTAGGGGGTGCAGCAGTAGAAGGTGCAGGTGGAGGGGCAGGGTAAAAGTGATTATATGCATAGGTTTCATAATGACCTCCTGGGTAGGGATGGTAGGCTGGGTAGGGGTGTGCTTAGGACATGTTCATGTTGGACATGATGGAACATAGATCTTGATGCAGGTGCTCCTGAACCTGAAGTTTGTATGCATGTCAATGCATCATGTAGCCCATAAGGGTTTTATTGGATACATGGAACGAGGAACGGACATGTCGGGTAGGCTGAGGTGGTGGAGGTGTTCGGGTAGAGGAAGAGGTAGAGGTACTAGATGTGGTGGAGGAGAGGATAGACACAGACTTTTGAAGAGTGGTCTCACTGATGCAAACTCCTTTCCAAGCAGGTTTGTAATGAAGGTCATGGAAAAGAGATTTTCCAGTGGCAAGCTAGAGCAAACCACATATTAGGGCTGGGTAGGGTGGGTGGGTGCCACATGTGTTCTTCCTTGAGTCAAAGCAGGTCATATGATGGAGAACATATCTTGACCACTTGACTTTGATATACATGATCACTGTAGTGTTTTCTACAATCTCAATTTGATTCTTCTTTGGGTGAATATTGCAGTTAACAACTTGGAAGAGGATGCATCTCTTGAGGTCCAAGGAAAAGGAGGGAAGGGTGCACTTCTTCCTACATGGGAAATGAGACTTCTTCAAGAACTTATGAAAATCAGGGAGAGTTGAAGAGCATATTGATTTTAAAAGGCCTCATGCTCAACTAAGTCGAAGTACTCTAGGTCGTCATTGCGCCAGGTGTCAGTCACTTCAATACCTAAAAAGAAGATGTTCATGGTATCCTCAAAGACTTGAAATCTCTTCCCGGCTATCATGGATGTAAGTACTACTTGAGTAATAGGCGGGGGTACGAGGGTGTCGTAATTCCAACATAGATTAGCGTAGAATTCATGAACTACTTTCATGCTTGTGATGGAATTGTTATAGCACGTGCGTTCAACACCCAAGGCAAAGAGATGGTAGTTGGGTTTTAGGGGAGGCAGAGAAGGCAGCGGAAACAAAAATTTTCCTCCCCAAACCCAGAACAAGGAAACGCGTAAACGTCTATACAATAGGAAAGGATGATTTGTGGAATCATACCTTGTCCCGAGGCTTGCTCGGCAACAATACCTCACGGCTTGCGCGGTCTTCACCTCCGGTCTTGGACGGTGTCTGTGCATCTCCTGGTCGCACCGGGTGACGACTCCTGGTCTCACCGGGACTGTCGGGATTGACAGCTGTCCTCCGAGCAGCAGAAATCTCCCACCTCTGAAGTAGTCCACACGGACCACCTGGAACTCCAATCTCCTTGTCCCACAAGGAATTGGAAGGATTCGCACCCTCCTGTCAGCGTACTAGTCACTGACACACTCTCCTGCCACCAGTCGCTTTCTACAGTCGTCTTTCCCTTGTTGTGCCTCCCTTATCGGGGTAGCGCTTGCTTGGGCTCTCTCGGTTACCAAAACCAGAGAGAACGACAACTTTACAGAGCAACTGGTTGCACTGTATTGTTCTTTGAGAAACCCCCAATACCCCTATATATAGGAGGGTCATGGGACATGGTTCTCTATCTCGGGAAATGCGGGACTAAAGCAGGAGTAGAAGGGTTCGAGATTTTCCACAAAAACAACCAACTGCGCAACCTGAACCGATCGTTTCATTTTTGAAACGGTCGGTTGGGGACCTAAACTGGTCGGTTGACACCTCAACCGATCGGTTGGGACCCATGAAACGATCGGTTCACTTCTGAACCGGTTGGTTTGTGGTCTTGATCAGTTCCCGATTGACTTTTCTTCTTTTGTTTCTAATTGGTATCAAATACGAATCCTCGTTCCAATCAAATTGGGCAAGTGAAACGAAAGGAAATTTCTCACCAATCCTACTTTCCCAACTTGCTCAGTTGCATCAGTTGAACCGATCGTTTCAACACTTGAAGCAATCGTTACACCCTGTTCATGAGCCGATCGACTCACCACTTGAGCCGATCGGTTCACCAAGCTCAGCCGATCAGTTCATCACATGAGCCGATCGGTTGGGAGTGTAGATTGTGTAGAATCAGTCAATTGCAGTTTCAATCAATCTGATGCTCTAATCAATGTGTCCAACACCTTGAACATTATGACATTGAGATATCAATTAATTGAGTGTTTAATTGAACTACTAAACTCCTTTAGTAATCAATCTAAACATTGTTTGTGGACAAAACTCCTCTTCCAGGTTAAATCCTATGTGTGTGACCATGTAGGCCCATTTCACATTGGCAGTGAAAGTCCATAACACTTATGACTTCACAAGCAAAGAGCGGTGCCTAGTCACACATCAGTGCTACCCAAGTGAAATAGAAAGTTGGAGAACAACTTTCAATCCTACAATCCGTGAATGGTGTTACTGTGAATGTATAATTCCTTTGTCACTGATATCCCAAATGAACTCGAGGCATGGAACAGTCATCGTGTCAAAGTTCATTCACTTTCTTGATCTCAGAGTAGATTGGAAGATATATGTATGACATCAATATCACATACTTATTCACACATGCGTGCACGCCTTTCTCAATCCTACTCATCAAGTGACCATGGATATCAAACTCCCTCAGGAGGGACAAATCCCATATCTATCACTCACCCCTCAAAAGCCCCATGTGTCAAAGCCACCCAATCATCACCTTTATAACAACCCATGTTTCAAGACTGTGTTTGATGATGTCAAAGTGAGCCCAACGACATGTGTTGAGTGCAGTGATTTCAGGTCAAAGAATCACACTCACCACCATCACTGTGAGTACTCACTATGACTACCATGTCATGGTTCCATGTGTCAAACTCATGGTGGGTCTGTCCGATACACTTGTTCTCTAACAAGTACCCATGTGTTTGGTTTGATATCTCTATATCATGACTAATGAGATTCTATCATCAACCAACACCACAATCTAGTCTTGTGTGTCATTGTTGTCTAACTACCTTCCATGATGACATCCGACTAGGGACATAATGAGAATGTACAAACTCTTGGCATCCGTATGATCTCATCGTTCAGGTCCTGAACTTGAAGGCATACGTCATTGAGTACTTTCATTCTCTAGACATTCAATTTGTTCTATCACTATCTCATATGATTGAACCAGAAAGAATTGGAAGCTTGCCTTTGATGTTTATCAAATCAATCTTAATGTATCCCACCAATCATCCCATGATTGTCTCTCAGGGCATACATACCAACAGACTCCCACTTGCACTGCGAGCCAATCACCCTTGAATCATATTCATAGTGATCTTCAAACATGTCCCACATGTAACTCTGCTCTAGTGTGATCGTAGTGAGTAATGGCAACACCTTGCCAAAGTCAATAATATTGCATGTCTCTCATATCTTCATTGTACGTCACACGTATGAGATGGAGTTTCCGTAATATGCGATCTAGTATTCCTTTGCTAACCTTTAGCCACATTGTATGATCAAGGATTCCATACTTGTCATCAATGAGCAGAATATCTATAAGTTCATCTCATGAACTTCCAGATCCATATAGTATCCACTGTTGTTCTCTAACACATAGATACTCAGCATTTCCTCTTAAATGGTTTTATTGGAACACTTCCAATTATCAACAAACTTTCACTTTTATATATATCCTATATATATTTTGCAATTAATTTTCTATCCTTTCTGAAGTTCGCATCAATGTAACTCTTTACATTGAACTCTTCCTTGTCTCCATAGAACTAGTACTTCCCAGGTACTTATCAAGTTCTCATGGTATTCCAGTAACCCTTACTGGAAGTAGACAGACATCCACTCGTCATGTCCTACATACGAGTTATCAGGATGAGCACATCATATTGCCATGTCCTACATACAAGATGATGAATGCATTTTGTTTTTTCCATACATGCAAGATAATGGGATGATTACATACATGATAGATCCATATCTATTCTTAGTTTTCCCATTCTTCATAAGAATTGGACACTTGGCCTTGGGATACTAACTCCATCTAGCATGGACAAATTTTCTCCCACTGAATTTGTGCAAACTGAACCCTTTAGTACAGATTGCCATTGTATTCTTTCTCTTTTTATGTCAACAGGTTTTCAAGAACTATCTCTATAGATATCTATTCCTAAAGCATAGGAAACATCTCTATCTTCCTTAAAGATAATTTCCACTTTTGGATTTCCATTCTAGAACATTTCCATTTCACATCAACATGTGGAATGTGAACACGCTCCCACTAAATCACAGATCCCTTCTTTATCTTTGACACATCAGTCAAACCCTTTGACTATATCATCAAAGTAAAGATCCAATTCTGAGTTGCTTGTACTCAATCAATCACATTGATTAGTCCATTGTAACTTATAGACTTCATTTGCAATAGTGGATTCATAAACCTTATAGGTTGTGTCACATACACATCCTTGTTTTATTCCTCATAGGAATGCAGTTTTAGTATCCATATGTGAAATGTCTTAGTCATTAAGTTGTAATCAACAAGCATCATCCTTCTCAAAATGTTATCCATGTGTCTTAACACTTAAGACTCATTTGCACTTATGGATTTCATTCAATGAGTGCTACCATCAAGGTCATACCTTATGGTTCACATGGATGTCATTTAGGATGAAATGGTCATAAACCATAACTCAAAATTCGGTTCCTCATATTCATCTAGATAGTTGACTCATCACATAGATAATTGAGGTGTAAGGATATAAGAATTCACAACCCTTGTGATTCTTAATTTCTTTCATTAGTGAGGTGTATTCTCTTATTAAGAATAATTCAGTTATTCAATAATCATTATGTATCTCCTTAGAGTATGATTCCTTCTTGATTTAGACATCACCATGCCTTAATCATGAGTTCACTATGATACACTATCATAATCACTCATAAGGATCTCAAACATTTGGTCCAAGTATTTCATCCATTGATCTCATCAAGAATTAACACTTTACCAAATTCATACTTCATCTATGATATTCTTGAACCCTTCAAGATATTCATATTGGTATTTCTTTAAACACCATTTGAAGTATTAGCATTTTCTCCAATAGGTATGTAAATACATCATATGTTTTATACCTAATAGGACAATCATTATCCCACTACCATTAGTGAAGATTGATTAATCATGTCCAAGATATTCATGTCTCTTACTGGTTTTCTAACCAAAAGAGTCTAGATTTATCCATCACATGGAAACTAGAAATGAATGTCTCATGATTGATGCTAATTTGATTGTTTGAGTTATCTATAACTTTTAGGTATCATTTTATCTTATGCATATCAAATACCACAAGATAAATAAGGCATTGCCACAAAGATCATATCTTTAGAAATTGAAACATCTCTTTATTGATTTCCATCATTGTCATACAATATGAAAAAAATAAAGTGTTTCTATCTATTGGCAAATATGAAATAGCAGTTCATAATTGTATTACATGCCCTTTAGCCTGAAAATAAACTAAAGTACTCCTATCTATGGCAGCAACACTTGCCCCATTTATTGAGTGCTTTACACTTTACATCTTAGTATCATATACCTCAAAAGTGTTACAAGTTTACTTTCATGACACCTTTAAGTAGAGACGTTGGTCGCCTCCTTCTTCTTTTGTTCTTCCAGATAGAGAGGACAATTCCTTTTCCAATGTCTTGGCTTTTGACAATGGTGGAAATTGCCTTTCATGGTCACGCCTCCCTTGGCCTTGAGAGCTGAAGACGACTTGGGCTCCTAGCTAGCATCATAACCTTTCTTAGCTTTGCCCTTGCCCTTGCGCTTGGACTTTCCTTTCTTGCTCGTGATCACCATCACAGACTTAGACTTGTCCTTCTTCATCTGTGTCTCAGTTGTCCTCAACATGCCCAACAACTCTGACAGTGGCCTATCAAAGTTGTTCATGTTGTAGTTCATCACACACTGACTGTAGGATTCTGGCAACGATTGTAGTATCACGTCAGTAGCTAACTCTTGGCTCAATGGAAATCTCAGTCTTGTCAGGTTCTCCACATACCCAATCATCTTGAGTGTGTGAGGACCAACTAGATCTCCTTATGTCATGACGCACTTGAACAGTGCCCTTGAGACATCGTATCTCTCTTTTCGTGCTTGATCTTCATACATGTTCCTGAGATGCTGAATCATCTCAATGACACCCATGTTCTCATGTTGTCTCTGCAACTCATGGTTCATAGAGCACAACATCAAGCACTTTGCATTGATGGCATGATCAGAATGCTTCTTGTAAGCATCCCTTTCCTCCTTTGGTGCATTAGGAGCAGGTTCCTCTGGAATTGGAGTATCCAGGACATAGAGCTTTCACTCTTGAGTGAGAACAATTCTCAATGTCCTATACCAGTCGTGGAAGTTTGTCCCATTTAGCTTGTCCTTTTCAAGAACCAATCGCAAAGAAAAGTGATTGTTTTGTTGTCATTTGTACTACAAAAGGAAAATGCAATTTTAGTCCAAAAACTCATTTTTGACTTATTTGATTGATTTGAAAAGTTGACGATATAATTACGCCTTTAATTAGTTATCGCTCCCACTATTTTACTTCAAATTGATATCCCTCATCATCAATTCGGAAGATTGCAGCATACAACCTTCTAGTGGGCAAGATCCTGAAATCCTCTAAGTCATGGACCAGCTAGGGCTGTCACCCACAACTTAGATCTCTCAGGTAGGCAACTCTTGCCAATTGCATCATATGTAACTCTTGATAAGATGTCATATGAAACTCTTCGCCATGATCATCTCCATGCCTCAAGGTGCTAGATCCTATCTAGGTCACCTTGTTAAGTCTGACCCAAAGCAAACACGATGAATATGCACCCTTCTTGGGCAAACCCACATATCCATCCTTCACGCTTCCACGAGATAGATGGTGCACCACGCTTGGGCATGCCCATACTTGGTCAATCAAGCTTTTCACGTGTGTCGCATTTGGAAGGCATCTAAAACTTAATATTTAATGAGGGATTTGGTTTTATATACATATACATATCTAATCACCACAATATATAGTACGTATCATATACATGCTATATCCCACAGAAAACATGTGAAACGATAAAAGCAATGATTATGGCCATCCTAATGTGATTCCTTGATCCAAGAGGAATCACGGTCATCTAAGTCTACATCACATGCAACCTGTACAAGATGAACTCTGTGCTTTGCCTTTCTGGGTTTGATCAACTCATCACATGACTGATTGGCTCACCATCAGGCCGGTCGGCTGGGTGCCACCAGCCGATCGGTTGGCTCCTCCAACCGATCGGTCCGCCTGGTCGTCGTACATCTCATCATGGCCGCCACCCGCTTGTCTCGCTCCTCGAACCGGTCAACAACTGATCGGCTCACTCCTTGAACCGATCATTTGGAACATCAACCGATCGGTTCACGCCTTGAACCGATCGTCACAGCTGTCATCAGGATGTCCTCCGTTCTTCGACATAACAGGAAATAAAATTCTATCCTATTTTACATTGTAAAAAGAGAAACCTCGAGTTACATTTGAGGGGAGCAAAGGTAGGAAAGAAATCTCGAATTATTTTGAGTTACATCAGGAATAGGAGAAGGAAGATCGGTGCGCAGACCGAGATGCAAGCAACCACATACAACCATACACATATAGGGTTTATTGGCCATAACCACGCTATACATCCACCACAAAACTCATTTAAGGGCGATGTGTATCGAGTGCTTTAATAATACATATCATATATGTAAATTGGGATTTGTGGATTTAGGATTGGACATGCATAAAGCCAATTTTATTTGCATCGTATGCAATAAAAAAGGCAACAAACCAAAATCAATCATATCAATAATCCTAAAGTAAAGAGTAGTTGATGTGGCTCTGATACCACTGTTGGGTTTTAGGGGAGGCATAGAAGGCAGCAGAAACAAAATTTTTCCTCCCCAAACCCAGAATAAGGAAACGCGTCAACGTCTATACAATAGGAAAGGATGGTTTATGGAATCATACCTTGTCCCGAGGATTGCTCGGCGACAATACCTCGCGGCTTGCGCGGTCTTCACCTCCGGTCTTGGACGGTGTCTGTGCAGCTCCTGGTCACACCGGGATTGATGACTCCTGGTCTCACCAGGACTGTCAAGATTGACAGCTGTCCTCCGAGCAGCAGAAATCTCCCGCCTCTGAAGTAGTCCACACGGACCACCTGGAACTCCAATCTCCTTGTCCCACAAGGAATTGGAAGGAGTCGCACCCTCCTATCAGCGTACTAGTCACTGACACACTCTCCTGCCACCAGTCGCTTTCTGCAGTTGTATTTCCCTTGTTGTGCCTCCCTTATCAGGTAGCACTTTCTTGGGCTCTCTCGGTTACCAAAACCAGAGAGAACGAAAACTTTACAGAGCAACTGGTTGCATTGTGTTGTTCTTTGAGAAGCCCCCAATACCCCTATATATAGGAGGGTCATGGGATAAGGTTCTCTATCCCGGGCAATGCGGGACTAAAGCAGGAGTAGAAGGGTTTGAGATTTTCCACAAAAACAACCAACTGCGCAACCTGTACCGATCGTTTCATTTCTGAAACGGTCGGTTGGGGACCTGAGTCGGTCGGTTGACACCTCAACTGATCGGTTGGGACCCATGAAACGATCGGTTCACTTCTGAATCGGTCGGTTTGTGGTCTTAATTAGTTCCTGATTGACTTTTCTTCTTTTGTTTCTAATTGGTATCAAATACCAATCCTTGTTCCAATCAAATTGGGCAAGTGAAACGAAAGGAAATTTCTCACCAATCCTACTTTCCCAACTTGCTCGGTTGCATCAGTTGAACCGATCGTTTCAACACTTGAAGCAATTGTTTCACCCTATTCATGAGCCGATCGACTCACCACTTGAGCTGATTGGTCCACCAAGCTCAGCCGATCGGTTCATCACATGAGTCGATCGGTTGGGAGTGCAGATTATGCAGAATCAGTCAATTGCAGTTTCAATCAATCTGATACTCTAATCAATGTGTCCAACACCTTGAACATTATGACATTGAGCTATCAATTAATTGAGTTTTAATTGAACTACTAAACTCCTTTAGTAATCAATCTAAACATTGTTTGTGGACAAAACTCCTCTTCTAGGTTAAATCCTATGTGTGTGACCCTGTAGGTCCATTTCACGTTGGCGGTGAAAGTCCATAACACTTATGACTTCAGAAGCAAAGAGTGGTGCCTAGTCACACATCAGTGCTACCCAAGTGAAATAGAAAGTTGGAGAACAACTTTCAATCCTACAATCCGTGAATGGTGTTACAGTGAATGTATAATTCCTTTGTCACTGATATCCCGAATGAACTCGAGGCATGGAACAGTCATCCTGTCAACGTTCATTCACTTTCTTGATCTCAGAGTAGATTGGAAGAGATATGTATGACATCAATATCACATACTGATTCACACATGTGTGCACGCCTTTCTCAATCCTACTCATCAAGTGGCCATGGATATCAAACTCCCTTAGGAGGGACAAATCCCATATCTATCACTCACCCCTCAAAAGCCCCATGTGTCAAAGCCACCCAATCATCACCTTTATAACAACCCATGTTTCAGGACTGTGTTTGATGATGTCAAAGTGTTCCCAATGACATGTGTTGAGTGCAGTGATTTCAGGTCAAAGAATCACATTCACCACCATCACTGTGAGTACTGACTGTGACTACCATGTCATGGTTCCATGTGTCAAACTCACGGAGGGTCTGCCCAGTACACTTGTTCTCTAACAAGTACCTATGTGTTTGGTTTGATATCTCTATATCATGACTAATGAGATTCTATCATCAACCAACACCACAATCTAGTCTTATGTGTCATTGTTGTCTATCTACCTTCTACAATGACATCCAACTAGGGACATAATGAGAATGTACAAACTCTTGGCATCCGTATGATCTCATCATTCAGGTCATGAACCTGAAGGCATACGTCATTGAGTATTGTCATTCTCTAGACATTCAATATGTTCTATCACTATCTCATATGATTGAACCAGAAAGAATTGGAAGCTTGCCTTTGATGTTTATCAAATCAATCTTAATGTATCTCATCAATCATCCCATGATTGGCTCTCAGGGCATACATACCAACAATGGTGATCATAAAGCAACTCTGATACTTGATCTATAACCTCTTATATTCGTGGTATAGGCTCAAATAGGGCACAAAAAGGAAAAGGGTTCCTAGGAAGGAGCTCCTTATACCTATTTAGGGCCTCATTTGAGACAAAGAAAGTGTCATCAAATGGAATCAAGCAGGAGTTGGACGAAGATGAAGGTGCATTAGCTAAGGCGGCCCTATTCCTCCTATTATATGTCATAGAGAAGAAAAGGAGAGTAAGGAGAGAGCAAAAACTAAATACTTACCACAAAAACTCATCAACAGACCTAGGTTAGCAAGGGGGAAGGTCAAGGGAGGTCAAGCTAGGTTGAACTAGGGCTAGGGTAGAGAGCTTGGGGAAGTTGGAGGTTAGATCGGTCAACTTTTCTCTAGTTGAGAGGAAGAATAGTCGGCCAAACCCATCTTAAATTTTCTCCAGCCATTGGTCGAGTTCTATGAACTCAAAAAGTCGACCAATAGGCTCTTTAAAAAATCTCTTGTCCTCCAACGGTCAAGATGGCAACTCGACCGATGCCCAACCTGACCTAAACTTAACAAACCTAGTTTCTAGCCATTAGCATGATAGTCAAATTTATTTTTCAAGTTCATTGTGTATTTTGAATATACTTAGGCATATATCACTCATCATTGGGTACTATTTTGTGGTAAAACATGTGTTTGCAAAATATACCCAAAAATAAGAGAGAAATAAGGCAAAATGAACATGAAAATAGATTTTAAGCAAATTAGCAAGCATTGGTGATCAAAACAGAGGCAAAACATATAGGATAAATGACAACTAGCTAGAAGGCATATCAGATTCATTCAAAGAAGTTAAAGTATTTTAGATCTAATAAAGTTAAATTGCTCTCTAGCTAGAGGTTTAGTGAAAATGTCCGCCAACTGATTTTTTGTGTCCACATGCGTGATATAAATATCCTTCTTGACAATGTGATAATGGAGACAATGATGGTGAAAATCTATATGTTCATCTCTACTATGCAAGATAGGATTATATGACAAGTTAATTGCACTAGTATTATCACAATAGATAGGAGAAGCATAAAAATGAATGTAAAGTCTTGGAGCATTTGCTTCATCCATAGGACATGGGCACAACAACTCTCGGCTGCAATGTATTCAACCTTGGTGGTTGATAATGCCACTATGCTCTGTTTCTTGGAGAACCAAGACACCAATCATGGTCCTAGGAGGAAACAAGTGCCACTTGTGCACTTTCTATCAATCAAGCACCATGCATAATCTACATCACTATAAGCAGTAAGAGTAAAGTCCCTTGACTTGAGATACCATAGTCTAAAATTTTGGGTTTTGGCTAAGTACCTTAATATCCTCTTAATAGTTATAAGATGTGATTTCTAAGGATTTGATTGAAAGTGAGCACACAAGTCAACACTAAACATTATATCAGGTCTAGAGGTAGTTAAGTAAAGTAAACTTCCAATCATACCTCTATAGAGCTTCTCATCTACCTTTTCACCTTCTTCATCTTTGTCAAGTTTGGCGGGGTTTGACATGGGTGTGTCCATCGGCTTGGTGTTCTCCATCCTAAAGCGTTTGAGTATTTCACTTGTATACGTGTCTTGGTTGATGAAGTTCCCATCTTTTGTTTTCTTGGTTTGAAAGTTGAGGAAGAACATGAGCTCACCAATCATACTCATCTTGAATTCACTCTGAACAAATCTTTCCTTGCTTTCTCGCTGGAAGCCGGCCCGCCTTTACCAACTTCTTCCTTTACTGATGGATTTTCTATACCTGATTGCTAAATTCTTTACAAAGATCAAGGTTAGTTCCGCCAAAAATTATATCATCAACATATATTTGTATGATAAGAAAATTTTGTTAGAAATGTGCTTTAGAAATAAGGTAGAATCCACTTTGCCCACGATATACCCATGATCTAACAAAAAGTTCTTTAATTTCTCATACCAAGCTCTAGGTTCTTGTTTGAGTGCATAGAGAGCTTTTTGCAACAAATAAACATGGTTAGGTAAACTATCATGTTCAAAGCCCAGAGGTTGTGCGACATACACTTCCTCCTCAATCGTACGAATCAAAAATGCACTTTTAACATCCATTTGGTACTAAAGAAATTTTTAATAATTAACCAAGGCAAGCAACATTAGAATGGACTCAAGTATAGCTACATGTGCATATGTTTCATAAAAATATATACCTTCCTATTGATTATAGCCTTGAGCCACTAACTTTGCTTTATTCCTTACCACTTTGCCGCTTTCATCAAGTTTGTTGCAGTAGACCCATTTTGTGGCAACACATTCCACTATCACACAGACAATGAGGTGTTACGCGAAAACGTGCGGAAATCACCATAACCATAGATTATCAAAACACGGGTTAATTAAAACCGATTGCGGAAAACTGATAAATTGCGAAACATTTACATTTGAGTCCATATCCTGCAAGAAAACAAGTTATATACATATCCATTCAAGCATGAATACATATCCATAGCTTAGGACAACAATTGTCATGACGCCCCCTGAGTTCATCACCTATTATACATACATAAGGCCAACATCTAGCCAGCAGCAGGTTATGCAAACATTTATAGAGGTTCATCGTGAAACAACGTCAAAACACCGCCAAGGACCTGAGAGTACAGGGATGACTCTAGACTCTATCACAAAACACCCAACAACAACATATCCAACGCTTGCCTTCTACTGATCTTCTTGCTGCTCGGTCGCAACTCCGCGACCACCACCACATCTAGCTTAACCACCTAAAAAGGGTGTAAACCAATGGAGTGAGACAATTGAACATTGTCCCAGCGGGAGGCATAACTCCCCGCCGAAACTACAAAACCTCAGATGAACATATACATTAAGCAGCTAACTGATAAAAGATATAGCAAGAACAGTCTAAGAAATAAAGCTATCTAAGCTTACTAGATATATCCAAGTATTACATGTGAAACATGATTAACAAGACAGGATATCTAAGTTCTACTGCCATAGAAGAACATATAAGTAACTGCAGAATGTAAATAGGGTAACTACACAAACAAGGCCTCAACCAATGTTTCGTGTTTGTCTTAAGTAGTATATACTAAACACTGGATTACATTTTATTATGCCCTGAGGAAGTGAATTGTACTGTTCAAATCCAACCTTCGGCTGCGACACCCATAACCGGTGCCATACAAGGTCAATGGAAGAGTCGGAATCCACGGCCTCACCCCTCGTGGTCTGTACACGAGAACACAAAGCAGGACCGCAGACTCATGCTCAAGTGGTCTTAAGCCACAGGGTCAGCTCCTCAGGCTACCCTTCCTCTAGCCGGCCTTGGTACAAGTCACGACGCTAGTAAAACTGAGCCACGAGCCTAAACATCATGCTCTGAGCCATGAACGCATTCATGCTAATCATATCACATATCCGGAGCCATGGGCCTGTTCACCATGCTCATCACATACCCGAGTCTGCAACCGCAACTGCACTCATTTAAACTCTCTATTTGAGGAAAGGAGAAACCTCACATATTCAAAAATATGCGCTCTGGGTTAACCCGCAGGAGAACCCGTTTCACCATCACCAAGTCCTGACGATGATGGATCTATGTCCAGGGCAAACAACATGATAGATTTCACTGTGATTAATTAGTATCTTTTAGATGGATTGCAAGATTCAACCAAGTTGTATAACATGCATGCTATAAAAGGAAACAAACAACATAAACTCAATATTGTGCTTTCACTACAATTCATATCATACTGATCCATTACAAGGATCCCACATCACATGTTATCACTTGGCCTCTTGCCAATCATCCAGATCCATCTCAAGGATCATCACATACCAGGGCATCTCAATCCTTCATCACATAGTGCCACTGCCTCTCAAGGCTTATATCATCATCATGAGACAAACACATCATACATGCAATCTCATTAAACAGAGTAATTATCAGAGTGATGTTACTCATCACATATTTCTCATAGCCTTTTCTTAGCTAAGCATCACCTACATGGTTAGAGTATTCAATAATCATAGTTCAACATAAGGACTATGCTTACTATCATGAGATTCCATTCAAGATGTTATAATTATCAACTATACATCAACTGGTGATCATGTGCGCAAGACACATTATTAAGAAACTATTTATATACTTCACCTTGCTTCAACATCCTGCTAAATATACAGAACAAGCATTGTTATTACCATTACCATTATCACTATCATTATTATTAAGTGAGCAAGGAGTCACCAACGTTATCAAGGACATATACAATTCAAGTCGTTTCCATGATACAAGGATCCCTCACAAAAGATACCAAAACCCTCACTAAAAGATATGTATCGGGCAAGGCTCACCCTCACTAACAACTATATCGGGCAACCTGCCCTAACCCAAAGCTCATCATCTAAAGGCCAACACACGACGCCGCGTTGCCACCAAGGAAACCCGCGTGCAACAGCGCAACACTGTGTCACAAGAGGGGTATCGTGCATTAGGTGTGTCGGGCACTTAACACATATCGAGCAACGGCTAAGGGTCAGCCGTGCAGGGTGTAACGGCCAGCACAACGTACACCTAGGCGTGCAGGCTATCGGGTAGTTGTGACGCGCAACAGGGCGTGCAACCTGTGTCGAGCAAGCTGGCTATATCGGGCGAGCAAGGTGTGCCGGGCAAGCAGGGCTGATGTCAGGCGAGCAGGGATGATGCCTGGCGAGCAGGGGCAGTTCACCCGTGTTAACATCACAACGCGCGTCAAGGTTATCCGTGCAAGTTCCTACACACTCAGCTAGGCAAGCATCCCTATCGGGCGAGCAGTTCCAAGGCGTGCAGCCTGCCGGGCAACTAAGGGTCGGCTCGCGTGCCCCACACAAAACAGATCTCTCAACAACTATCAAGGTGAGCAATCTGTGCAAAGGAAAATAGGTCAAGAGGGTTGTCGGGCAGCACCTCCACAACACCAAATGCCCAAGGTTCACCTCAACAAGGGTCATCTAATACCTTACACATGAACACCCGAAACCCTATAGAGGGGTTACCACCAAAATGAGCTCACCTTCTAGCCCATGGTGAGAAGAGGGTCTTGCTCGAGCCACTAGGTCACAAGCTCACCTCAATCAACTAGGAAAGAGGGGTGTTGCTCATGGCACTAGGACCCAAACTCACTCTTCTAGACCAAGGGGAGAAAGGGGTGTTGCTCACCTACAAACCCTAGATCACAAGGATCGACCAACATGCAAGCTAAACAAGAACCAAACTACTCACATGCATATAAGCAAGATATGGAATCAACATATATGAAAAGAGAGTAGAGTAGCTAGGGCTAGAAGTTATGCAACCCGCCTTAAGCTCCAAGCTCCAAGGAAGAAGAAGAACTCCAATCTCCATGCACCACCAAGCAAGGAAGATGGAGAGCTTCAAGGGATATCGGCCACCACTTTCTCCTCCAAGGTGTGTCGACCACCAAGCTGCTCCTACAAGGGTGTATCGGCCAACACAAGCAAGGTAGAAGGGAGTGTGTCGTGCACTCAAGGTGGTGAAGAACTAAAGGACCAAAGGAACTCCTAGCAAAGGGAAGGACACGCCTATATAGAAGGAAAGAGAGGAGAAAGCAAGGTGGAACATGGTAAGGTGTCACTCATCTAGGGAGACTTGTCCTAGAACTCAAACCACCACTCTAGCAAGCCTCAACCACATGTCCAAGATGTGCACCAAGTGTCCACCCAAAACAAGGTCAAGCTAGGGCAAGCATCATGGGCGACACAACATGTTGCTCCATGGGCGACACACACCATTGCCATGGGCGACACACATCCAACTTGGTCGACACAAGCACCTCTAGGACGATACAAGGCTCAACCAAGCCCAAACAAGGTACCTCAAGGCCCAAACAAGCTCAACCAAGGCCCAAAGAACTCAAACAACGAGCCCAAGCCTTCCTCTCAACCCTAGAGGAAGCAAAGAGAGAGAGAAACACCTCACAAGGTGGAAAACTTGCCCACAAAACCCTAGACTTGGGTTATATGCAAGTAGCACCTTCAACTCTCAACAGAGCACAACCAAACCCTAATCACCACTAAAGGTGATTAGCAGGCATCAAAGCACCAAGGTTAAGCAAAGCAAACAGGGTAAGTCCTAAACGAAGGTCAGGGTCCTTACAATCTAACCCCCTTTAAGGGATTTCATCCCCGAAATCCGAAGAGAAAAGCGAGGGATACTTCCTCCTCATCTCTTCCTCAAGCTCCCATGTGGCTTCCTCAATGCCATGATGCTGCCAAAGAACCTTCACAAGAACCAGGTCCTTCTTCTTCAGCTTCTTCATCCTTCTATCAAGGATCGCCACATGACCTTCCTCGTAGGTCACATCTTCCTCAAGCTTAACCTCAACTGGCTGTATCACTGTTCCTGAATCTGGATGGCTTTTCTTCAGCATATTGACATGGAACACTGGATGTAACCTATGCAACTCTGGCGGTTACTCTATCTCATAAGCTACCTTCCCAACACGTGCTATAACTGGGTACGGCCCCATATACCTGGGCACCAACTTACCCTTCCGGCCAAACCTCAACACACCTTTCCACGGAGAAACTTTAAATACCTTGTCTCCTACCTAGAACTCCAAAGGTCATCAGTGATTGTCTGCATAAGACTTCTGCCTGTCCTGTGCCACTTTCAACTATTGTTGTATCACCTTGATCTTTTCTGTCGTTTGCTGCACTAGCTCCGGACCCAACAGATGATACTCACCGGACTCATACCAACATAAAGGGGATCTGCACTTCCTCCCATACAAAGCCTCATAAGGAGCCATGTCGATGCTTCACTGATAACTGTTGTTGTAGGCAAACTCTATCAAACTCGAGTGCACATCCCAACTGCCTAGGAACTGCAAAACACAAGCTCGAAGGAGATCTTCCAGAATTTGAATAGTCCTTTCAGACTGTCCATCTGTCTGAGCGTGAAAAGCGGTACTGAACCTCAACTGTGTTCCCAACGCTCTATGCAACTATTCCCAGAAATGACTCGTGAACTGAGGACCCCTGTCAGAAACTATCGTCGCTGGAACACCATGCAAATGGACTATCTCATCCACATATACTCGAGCAAGCTTCTCAGCTGTATACGTCGTCTTTACAGACAAGAAATGGGAAGACTTTGTCAATCTGTCCACAACCACCCAGATGGAATCATGATTCCTAGTTGTCTTGGGTAGACCAACTACGAAATCCATGGTTATACGATCCCATTTCCACTGCGGTATCGTAAAAGGTTGCAACGTACCTTCCAGCTTCTGATGCTCAGCCTTCACTTGCTGACAAACCGCACATCTAGCCACGAACTCAGCTACATCCTTCTTCAAACCGGGCTACCAATACAAGTCTTTCAGACTATGGTACATCTTGGTGACACCTGGATGCATATCATACATCGACGTGTGTGCCTCTTCTAGCACTAACTTCCTTAGCTCATCAACATCAGGAACCACCATCCTATCATGATAGCAGACTAGCCCATCCTCAGACTCATGAAACCCATCACGCTTTTCGCTGCCAAACTCTAATCTGATCAACTGTACTGCATCATCTGTCTGTTGTGCATCTTTGATCTGCTGTCTCAACGTATGCTTGACTTGCATCTGTGCTAAGAGTCCAGCTAACGAGGAAACCTCCATCAGCACGTTCATCTTTCGCAAAGAGACAAGCATATCTCGCTCATGGCATACCAGAGAACTCAGTTGCGCCTTCTTGGAAGAAAAAGAAAACTTTCGACTAAGCGCATCAGCTACCACATTCGCCTTTCCAGGATGATACTCGATAGTGCAGTCGTAATCATTGATCAACTCCATCCATCGCTGTTGTCGCATGTTCAACTCTTGTTGTGTAAAGATGTACTTCAGATTCTTATGATCCGTAAAGATATGACACACTTCCCCATACAGATAGTGTCTCCAAATCTTTAACGCATGAACCACCGCTGCCAGCTCCAAATCATGAGTCGGATAGTTCTCCTCGTGTTTCTTAAGCTGTCGCAAAGCAAAAGAAACCACGTGATCTTCCTGCATCAGCACACAACCTAAGCCTTTCTTGGAAGCATCACAGAAAACTACATAGCCCTTCCCAGGCTCCGGTAAGATCAACACTGGAGCACTGGTCAGCTTCTCCTTCAGACTCTAGAAAGCTTGCTAACATCGATCATCCCAAACAAAAGGCACATCCTTTCTCGTCAACTTTGTCATCGCCAAGGCGATTGCACGAAAGTCCTTGATAAACCTCCGGTAGTATCCTGCTAAACCCAGGAAACTATGAACTTCTATCGGCGTCTTCGGCTGTTCCCATTCTGCAACGGATTCTACCTTCTTCGGATCTACCTTGACTCCTTCACCAGATATCACGTGACCCAAGAAAGTCACCTCTTCCAACCAGAACTCACACTTACTGAACTTGGCATACAACTGATGTTGGCGAAGAAGAGTCAACGCTCGTCGAAGATGTTGCTCATGCTCTAGCCTGTCCTGACTATAGATCAGGATATCATCTATAAAAACTACAACAAACTGATCTAAGAATCGATGAAACACTCTGTTCATCAGGTCCATGAAAGCAGCAGGTGCATTGGTTAACCCAAACGGCATAACCACAAACTCATAGTGACCATACCTTGTCCTAAAAACTGGCTTTGGTATGTCATCCGCCTTGATCCTCAACTGATGATATCCAGACCGTAGATCGATCTTCGAGAACACTATAGCACCACGCAACTGATCAAACAGATCATCTATCCTTGGAAACGGGTACTTGTTCTTCATCGTGACCTTGTTCAACTGCTGATAGTCTATACACAACCGCATCAAACCATCCTTCTTCTTGACAAACAACACGGGAGCACCCCAAGGCGATGTGCTCGGTCGGATGAAACCTTTATCCAGCAACTCTTGTAACTGCTTCTTCAACTCTTCCATCTCAACTGGAGCCATTCTATAGGGTGTCTGTGCAACTAGATGCGTTCCTGGTACCAGATTGATCTCGAAATCAATCTCTTGGGGTGGAGGAACACCAGGAAACTCCTCAGGAAACACATCTGCAAACTCTCGGACAACTGACACCTCCTCAAGACTAGGACCTTTCTCCTTGGCAGCCACAACGGTATCCACCACATGAGCTAAAAACGCATCGCATCCTTGTCACAACAACTTATTTGCCACCATAGCTGATACCAGACACGTCGGAAGAATATTCATATCTCCTTGGAAGATCCACTTCTCTCCAGCATCATCAAACACTGCCTGCTTGGTACCGCAGTCCAGAACAACCTTATACTTCTCTAAGGTATCCATCCCAAGGATAACATCAAAACCATGCATACCAAGTGGTATGAGATCCAATTGAATGCGGTGTCCCGAGAAAGACAAAACACAAGATGGACACTCTTCTCTAAGCAACAAGGAACCAGCAAGAGGGGTTTCCAACAATAAACTATCCTTCTTACGACTAACAGGTAAACGATAGATCTCAAGCATACTATAGGCGATAAAAGAGTGCGTAGCACCCGGGTCAAACAGAACAGATATAAGGCAAGAAGAAGACATATCAGAATGAAATAACTCCATCTGACCTATCACTACTCGCGAGTTGACTATCGCCTCTGGCTGACTCATAGCATAGAATCCAGCCGTCGCTTGCTGTCCACGACCTCTGCTTCCTTGAGCAGACGATCCAGCTTGAGACGATGGACTGCGTCCTCGTCCTCTGCTACTATTGGGCTGAGGTCTCTCTGACTCTTGAAGGTTCTATCTCGGCTGCTGTGTCAACTCTTCATCCTTGTAGGGACAACTTGACTTGACATGCCCTATCTGACCACAGGCATAGCATGTCCTAACATCAACTCGTGGCCTGGATGGCCCTATCACTGCCACAGAAGCCGAACTTTGGGCCTTAGATGGTGAAGAAACATAACCTCTTCCTCTAGTCAGAGACCACTGAGACGGTCTACCAGAACCTCTCATTGCTGCCAGTGCTGAAAACTTGGGCTTCTTGAAGCCACCAAACCTCTGACCCTGGAACTGAGTAGGTCTCTTCTTGGCCATAGACTCCCTCTTCTCCCTTACAGATCGTTCAATCCTACGAACGGATTCCACAAACATCGCAAACCGCTCCTGATTCTCCAACGTAGAAACTAGTGTCGTCAGCTCAGCACTCAGACCCTTCTCAAAACGTCTGATCCGTTCCTCGTCTGTCGTCGCCATGTGAGGACAAAACCTCAACAGATCCATAAACTTGGCTTCGTAATCGGTGATGTTCATCGTTCCCTGCCGCAAACTCTCAAACTGACTGATCTTCTCATCCAGATACGTCTTGGGAAAGTATCGGTGACGAACTCGTACTGGAATGCTTCCCAACAGATCACCTCACCAGGTCGCTTCTCTTCCTCGATGGTCCACCAATGACCAGCACTACCTTTCAGAAGGTAGACAGCGTGCTTTACTTTGTCTGCTTCAGGGATGTCGAGGATCCGAAAAGCCTTCTCAAGACTTGTCAGCCACAGATCCGCATCCGCTGGATCAGTCGTTCTAGCATAATCCGAAGCTCCGACTTGGCGAAGCCACTCAAAGGTCTTCCCAATACACGATGTTTCACCATGGGGAACCTATTCTCGCGGAGGAGGCACTGATAATCGCTCAACCATGAGATTCATCGTAGCCATCATCTGCCCCATAAGCTGTTGGTAGGCAGGAAGCTCAAGAATGGTTGGGTCAGGTTGGGGGACCTCAGGCACCTGATCTGCATGTGCCTGGCCTATTGCTCCATCAACGGATGTAGCATCGTTGTGCTCAGCAGCGTGTTCTTCATAGTTTCCAGACATCTTGACTTTTCTTACGCTGAGGGCAGAAGACAATTGTGAGGAAATTTGGAAAACTCATAAGAACAGACACAACCTAGTCCTAGATCCCCGTAGACTCAGCGAACCTAAAGCTCTGATACCAAAAACTTGTGGCAACACATCCCACTATCACACAGATAGCGAGGTGTTACGCGAAAACGTGCGGAAATCACCATAACCACAGATTATCAAAACACGGGTTAGTTAAGACCAATTGCGGAAAACTAATAAACTGCGAAACATTTACATTTGAGTCCATATCCTGCAAGAAAACAAGTTATATATATATCCATTCAAGCCTGGATACATATCCATAGCTTAGGACAACAGCTGTCATGACGTCCCCTGAGTTCATCACCTGTTATACATACATAAGGCCCACATCTGGCCAGCAATAGGTTATGCAAACATTTACAAAGGTTCATCGTGAAACAACGTCAAAACACCGCCAAGGACCTGAGAATACAGGGATGACTCTAGACTCTATCAAAAAACACCCAACAGCAGCATATCCAACGCTTGCCTTCTACTGATCTTCTTGCTGCTCGGCCGCAACTCCGCGACCACCACCACGTCTAGCTTGACCACCTAAAAAGGGTGTAAACCAGCAGAGTGAGACAATTGAACATTGTCCCAGCGGGAGGCATAACTCCCCACCGAAACTACAAAACCTCAGATGAACATATACATTAAGCAGCTAATTGATAAAAGATATCGAAAGAATAGTCTATGAAATAAAGCTATCTAAGCTTACGAGATATATCCAAGTATTACATGTGAAACATGATTAACAAGACAGGATATCCAAGTTCTACTGCCATAGAAGAACATATAAGTAACTGCAAAATGTAAATAGGGTAACTACACAAACAAGGCCTCAACCAATGTTTCGTGTTTGTCTTAAGCAGTATATACTAAACGGCTGGATTACGTTTTATTATGCCCTGAGGAAGTGAACTGTACCGTTCAAATCCAACCTTCGGCTGCGAAGCCAATAACCGGTGCCATACAAGGTCAATGGAAGAGCTAGAATCCACGACCTCACCCCTCGTGGTCAGTACACGAGAACACAAAGCAGGACCGCAGTCTCATGCTCAAGTGGTCTTAAGCCATAGGGTCAGCTCCTCAGGCTACCCTTCCTCTAGCCCGCCTTGGTACAGGCCACGACTCTAGTAAAACTGAGCCAGGGGCCTAAACACCGTGCTCTGAGCCATGAACGCATTCATGCTCATCATATCACATATCCAGAGCCATGGGCCTGTTCACCATGCTCATCACATATCCGAGTCTGCAACCGCAGTTACACTCATTTCACCTCTCAATTTGAGGCTAAGAGAAACCTTACATATTCAAAAATATGCACTCCGGGTTAACTCGCAGAAGAACCCATTTCACCATCACCAAGTGGATCTATGGTCAGGGCAAACTACATGATAGATTTCACTGTGATTAATTAGTATCTAATAGATGGATTGCAAGATTCAACCAAGTTGTATAACATACATGCTATAAAAGGAAACAAACAACATAAACTCAATATTGTGCTTTCACTACAATTCATATCATACTGATCCATTACAAGGATCCCACATCACATGTTATCACTTTGCCTCTTGCCAATCATCCAGATCCATCTCAAGGATCATCACATACCAGGGGATCTCAATCCCTCATCACATAGTGCCACTGCCTCTCAAGGCTTATATCTGTTGGGTTTTAGGGGAGACGAAGAAGGCAGCGGAAACAAAAATTTTCTCCCCCAACTCATACTGAGGAAACGTGTCAACATCTATATAATAGGAAAGGATGGTTTGTGGAATCATACCTTGTCCCGAGGCTTGCTCGGCGACAATACCTCGCGCAATGCGCGGTCTTCAACTCCGGTCTTAGACGGCGTCTGTGCAGCTCCTGGTTGCACCGGGACTGACGACTCCTCCTCCTACCGGACTGTCGGATGACAGTTGTCCTCTTGAGCGGCAGTGTCCTCCCGCCTCTGTAGTAGTCCACACGGACCACCTGGAACTCCACACTCCTTGTCCCACAAGGAAGTGGAAGGAGTCGCACCCTCCTGTTGACGTACTAGTCACCAACACACTCTCCTGCCTCCAGTTGCAACTGCAGTTGTCCTTCCCTTACTGCACCTCCCTTTGCGGGAAGCACTTGCTCGGGCTCTCTCTCGGTTACCAAAACCAGAGAGAACAACAACTTGCAGAGCAACTAGTTGCACTGAGCTATTGTTTGAGAAGCCCCCACTACCCCTATATATATAGGAGGGTCATGGGACAAGATTCTCTATCCCAGGCAATACAGGACTAAACGCAGGAGTAGAAGGGTTCAAGATTTTCCACAAAAGCAACCAACTCGCAACCTGAACCGATCGTTTCATAACTGAAACGGTCGGTTGGAACCTTGAACCGATCGGTTCACAAGTGAACCGGTCGGTTGGTACACCTCAACCGGTCGGTTCACAAGTGAACCGCTCGGTTGGGGTTCCTAGTCGGTCCCCGATTGACTTTCCTTCTTTTGTTTCCAATTGGTATCGAATACCAATCCTATTTCCCAATCAAATTGGGAAATTTGAAACGAAAGGAAAATACTCACCAATCCTACTTTCCCAAGTTGCTCGGTTGCACCAGTTGAATCGATCGTTTCAACACTTGAAGCAATCAGTTCACCCTGGACTTGAGCTGATCGGCTCAACACTTGAGTCGACCGGTTCAGCAACCTCAGTCGACCAGTTCAACACTTGAGCCGATCGGTTGGGAATGCAGGTTGTGCAGAATCAGTCAATTGCGATTTCAATCAGTCTGATACTCCAATCAATGCGTCCAACACCTTGAACAATATGATATTGAGCTATCGATTAATTGAGTGTTTAATTGAACTACTAAACTCCTTTAGTAATCAATCTAAACATTGCTTGTGGACAAAACTCCTCTTCCAGGTTAAATCCTATGTGTGTGACCCTGCAGGTCCATTTCACGTTGGCAGTGAAAGTCCATAACACTTATGACTTCACAAGCAAAGAGCGGTGCCTAGTCACACATCATTGCTACCCAAATGAAAGTAGAAAGTTGGAGAACAACTTTCATCCTACAATCCGTGAATGGTGTTACAGTGAATGTATAATTCCTTTGTCATTGATATCCCGAATGAACTCAAGGCATGGAACAGTCATCCTGTCAACGTTCATTCACTTTCTTGGTCTCAGAGTAGATTGAAGGAGATATGTATGACATCAATATCACATATTGATTCACACATGCATGTGCACACCTATCTCAATCCTACTCATCAAGTGGCCTTGGATATCAAACTCCCTGAGGAGGGACAAATCCCATATCTATCACTCACCCCTTAAAAGCCCCATGTGTCAAAGCCACCCAATCATCACCTTTATAACAACCCATTTTTCAGGACTGTGTTTGATGATGTCAAAGTGTGCCCAACGACATGTGTTGAGTGTAGTGATTTCAGGTCAAAGAATCACACTCACCACCATCACTGTGAGTACTGACTGTGACTACCATCTCATGGTTCCATGTGTCAAACTCACAGTGGGTCTGTCTGGTACACTTGTTCTCTAACAAGTACCTATGTGTTTGGTTTGATATCTCTATATCATGACTAATGAGATTCTATCATCAACCAACACCACAATCTAGTCTTGTGTGTCATTGCTGTCTATCTACCTTCCACAATGACATCCGACTAGGGACATAACAAGAATGTACAAACTCTTAGCATCCGTATGATCTCATCGTTCAGGTCCTCAACCTGAAAGCATACGTCATTGAGTACTGTCATTCTCTAGACATTCAATCTGTTCTATCACTATCTCATATGACTGAACCAGAAAGAATTGGAAGCTTGCCTTTGATGTTTATAAAATCAATCTTAATGTATCCCACCAATCATCCCATGATTGGCTCTCAGGGCATACATACCAACAGACTCCCACTTGCACTGTGAGCCAATCACCATTGAATCATATTCATAGTGATCTTCAAACATGTCCCACATGTTACTGTGCTCTAGTGCCAACATAGTGAGTAATGGCAACACCTTGCCAAAGTCTGTATAAATTGCATGTCTCTCATCTCTTCATTGTACGTCGCACGTATGAGATGGAGTTGCCGTAATATGTGATCTACTATTCCTTTGCTAACCTTTAGCCACATTGCATGATCAAGGATTCCAGACTTGTCATCAATGAGTGGAATATAAGTTCATCTCATGAACTTTAAGATCCATATAGTATCCACTGATGTTCACTAACACAGAGATACTCAGCATTTCCCTTTTAAATGGTTTTATTGGAACACTTCCAATTATCAACAAACTTTCACTTTTATACATCCTATGTATATTTTGCAATTAATTTTCTGTCCTTTCAGAAGTTCGCATCAATATAACTCTTTACATTGAACTCTTCCTTATCTCCATAGAACTAGTACTTCACAAGTACTTATCAAGTTCTCATGGTATTCCAGTAACCCTTACTGGAAGTAGACAGACATCCACTCGTCATGTCTCACATACGAGTTATCAGGATGAGCACATCATATTGTCATGTCATACATACAACATGATGAATGCATTTCGTTCTTGCCATGTCAATACATGCAAGATAATGGGATGATTGCATACATGATAGATCCATATCTATTCTTAGTGTTCCCATTCTTCATAAGAATTGGACACTTGGTCTTGGAATACTAATATCCATATAACATGGACAAGTTTTCTCCCACTGAATCTGTGCATACTAAACCCTTCAGTACAGATTGCCAATGTATGCTTTCTCTTTCAAGGTCAAGAGATTTTCGAGAACTATCTCTATAGATCTCTATTCCTATCATATAGGAAACATCTCTATCTTCCTTAAAGATAATTTCCACTTTTGGATTTCCATTTTCGAACATTTCCATTTCACATCAATATGTGGAATGTGAACATGCTCCCACTAAATCACAGATCCCTTCTTTATCTTTGACATATCAGTCAAACCCATTGACAATATCATCAAAGTAAAGATACAATTTTGAGTTGCTTGTACTCAATCAATCATATTGATTAGTCCATTGTAACTTTTAGACTTCATTTGCATTTGTGGATTCATAAACCTTATAGGTTGTGTCACGTACACATCCTGGTTTTATTCCTCATAGGAATGCGGTTTTAGTATCCATATGCCAAATTTCTTAGTCATTAAGTTGCACTTAACAAGCATCATCCTTCTTAAAATGTTATCCATGTGTCTTAACACTTAAGACTTATTTGCACTTATGGATATGATCCAATGAGTGCTACCATAAAGGTCATACCTTATGGCTCACATGGAAGTCATTTAGGATGTAATGGTTTTATACCATAACTCAAAATCTGATTCCTCATATTCATCTAGATAGTTGACTCATCATATAAACAACTCATCACATAGATAATTGAGGTGTATCTGTCAAGGATATATGAACTCACAACTCCTTGTGATTCTTAATGTCCTTTATTAGTGTGGGGTATTCTATTATTAAGAAGAATTCAGTTATTTTGATAATCATTCATAACTCCTTAGAGTATGATTCCTTCTCGATTTAGACATCCACATGCCTTAATCATGAGTTCACTATGATACACTATCATAATCACTCATAAGATCTCAAACATTTGGTCCAAGTATTCCATTCATTGATCTCATCAAGAATTAACACTTTACCAAATTTATACTTCATTTGTGATAGTCTTGAACACTTCAAGATATTCATATTGGTATTTCTCTAAACACCATTTGAAGTATTTAGCATTTGTTCCAATAGGTATGTAAATACATCACATGTATTATACCTAATAGGATAATCACTCTCCCACTGCATTAGTGAAGATTGATTAATCATGTCCAAGATATTCATGTCTCTTACTGGTTCTCTAACCAAAAGAGTCTAGATTTATCCATCACATGGAAACTAGAAATGAATTTCTCATGATTGATGGTAATTTAATTGTTTGAGGTATCAATAACTTTTAGGTATCATTTTATCTTTATGCATATCAAATACCACAAGATAAATAAGGCATTGCCACAAAGATCATATCTTTATAAATTGAAACATCTCTTTATTAATTACCATCATTGTCATACAATATGAAAAAATAAAGTGTTTCTATCTATTGGCAAATATGAAATAGCAGTTCATAAATGTATTACATGCCTTGTAGGCTGAAAATAAACTAAAGTACTCCTATCTATGGCGGCAACACTTGCCCCAATTATGAGTGCTTTACACTTTACATCTTGGCATCATATACCTCAAAAAGTGTTACAAGTTTATTTACATGACACCTTCAAGTAGAGGCTTCAGTCGCCTCCTTCTTCTTTTGTTCTTCCAGGTAGAGAGGACAATTCCTTTTCCAATGTCCTGGCTTTTGACAATGGTGGCAATTTCCTTTCTTGGTCACGCCTCCCTTGGCCTTGAGAGCTGAAGACGACTTGGGTTCCTGGCTAGCATCAGAACCTTTCTTAGCTTTGCCCTTGCCCTTGCGCTTGGACTTGCCTTTCTTGCACGTGATCACCATCATGGACTTAGGCTTGTCCTTCTTCATCTGTAACTCGGCTGTCCTCAACATGCCCAACAACTCTGACAGTGGCCTATCAAAGTTGTTCATGTTGTAGTTCATCACAAACTGACTGTAAGATTCTAGCAACGATTGCAGTATCACGTCAGTAGCCAACTCTTGGCTCAGTGGAAATCCCAGCCTCTGCAGGTTCTCCACATACCCAATCATCTTGAGTGTGTGAGGACCAATTGGATCTCCTTCTGTCATGATGCACTTGAACAGCATCCTAGAAACATTGTATCTCTCTTGTCGTGCCTGATCTTCATACATGTTCCTGAGATGTTGAATAATCTCAATGACACCCATGTTCTCATGTTGTCTCTGCAACTCATGGTTCATTGAACATAGCATCAAGCACTTTGCATCAATGGCATCATCAAAATGCTTCTTGTAAGCATCTCTTTCTGCCTTTGGTGCATTAGGAGCGGGTTCCTCTGGAATTGGAGTATCCAGGATATAGAGCTTACGCTCTTGAGTGAGAACAATTCTCAATGTCTGATACCAGTCGTGGAAGTTTGTCCCATTTAGCTTGTCCTTGTCAAGGACCGATCGCAAAGAAAAGTTGTTGTTGTTTCTTTCCATTTGTACTACAAAAAGGAAAATATGCAATTTTAGTCCAAAACTCATTTTTTGACTTATTTGATTGATTGAAAGTTTGACGATATAATTAGGCCTTTAATTAATTATCGCTCCCACTATTTTAGTTCAAATTGATAGCCCTCACCATCAATTTGGAAGATTGCAGCGTACAACCTTCTAGTGGGCAAGATCCTGAAATCCTCTAAGTCATGAGTCAGCTTTGGCTGATCGCCCACAACTTAGATCTCTCAGGTAGGCAACTCTTGCCAATTGCATCATATGCAACTCTTGATAAGATGTCATATGCAACTCATTGTCATGATCATCTCCATGCCTAAAGGCGCTAGATCCTATCTAGGTCACCTTGTTAAGTCCGACCCAAAGAAAACACGATGAATATGCACCTGATAACCTCCCATTTTGGATGGTTATCATAGTCTTTTTCTTTAGTTCTCCATACTCTTTCTAAATTAAAACTATACATAATCTCAAATTTACCCTTTTTTGTAAATATACCATCAGACTAACATTTCCCTTTTTATATATGCAGAAAAACACAAAAAAATCATAAAAGATTAACTCAGCCTCAAGACCGCATGGATTCAAACGGCCCCAAGACCGCATGAAGCCAATCGGTCTCGAGACCGCATGGAGTCAAACGGTCCCAAGACCGCATGAAGCCAACCGGTCCCGAGACCGCATGGAGTCACACAGTCTCAAGACCGCATGAAGCCAACTGGTCCCGAGACCGCAAGGGTTCAAACGGTCCCAAGACCGCATGAAGCCAACCGGTCCCGAGACCGCATGGAGTTCAAACGGTCCCACGACCGCATGAAGCCAACCGGTCTCGAGACCGCATGGAGTTCAAATGGTCTCAAGACCACATGAAGCCAACCGGTCCCGAGACCGCATGGAGTCAAACAGTCCCAAGACCACATGAAGCCAACCGGTCCCAAGACCGCATGAAGCCAACCGGTCTCGAGACCGCATGGAGTAAAACGGTCTCAAGACCGCATGAAGGCAAACGGTCTCAAGGTCCAAACGGTCTTGAGGCCCAAACAGTCTTGAGGCCCAAACGGTCTTGAGGTCCAAACGGTCTCCAAACCGTTTGGACTTCACTCAAGACCTATAAATAAGACCCCAAGGGTCCTCCATTAGATATCAAGTTTTAGACGTCCAAAGGCTGCCTCAATCGTTCCAGAGCTCTTGCTACCTCCATCCTCTGTCCTGGGGCTTCCGGTCTGAGACCCATACTCCATCCCGAAGCTGCTTTCTCCTTCTTCGCCAAAGAAGGTGGGAAGGGGAGATGTCATCATCGTGCAACCTATGAAGATTGGTGGATCGTTACTCTCTCTCCAAGGGGTTGACTTTCCTCTCTCCTTTATGGGGATGATGCTCTCTCTCTCTCTTTTCGCCTCCTTCTTTGTCCTAGTCATGAGCGAGTAGTTTCTTTCACTAGGGTGCGGGGAGTAGCCCCGCTACCCATGTTTTCATATCATGTAAATGTATTCCTTAGCTTGTAATATAGAGTTCTTAACTTTTTCAGTTCGACATCAAACGTTTGTATTCCTTAGCTTATTATTAGATTCGAAACTCGTTTGTATGTTGGTTCTTGGTGCATGTATCCACCATGCATCTGTTTCGGTATCTAGAGGTGTATCTCAAGAAGTGGAGTAAACTCACTATCATCAGTTGCTCTTTCATACTATGAAATGGAATCAGTTGACGTATGGAAGTGCAACCTTGGTAAGTCAAGGAACACACTTTGCGAGGGGAATGATGCAAAGTAGGTGACCATTTGTTAGGGAATGGCTGGCATTGCAACATTCCCGCACTTCTCATAGTTAGTTCTCCGAAAGGAAGCTAAGTCTACAAGGATACTAACTGACTAGACTCTTTTTGCAGGTTAAGTTTTGCTTTGCATGTGTTGATCCATGTGTAGTGGCGGTGAAAAACCGATCACACCCTAGTGACTTTTATCATAGTTTAACTCATTAGATTTACTTGCTTTCTTTACTTTTCATGTTCATAGTTTAAAACATCAAAATCCAACTTTCGATATAAGTGCCTACTAGTAAGTGATTAAGTGAAATTCCATACGTTTTCCATCTTGTTGCTTGCAACAAGACCGTTGTCTTTTGGGTTCGATCCTAAATCTGTACTATGATAAGGCTTCCATACTCTTATGGGGTTGGAGCATTTATCTAGCACCAGCTGTAGGTAAACCTAGAGAAGACATCGACTCTCTAGGGTTTTTGGTGCATATTGGGACTCCCATTGGAAGAGTAATCTTTTGGTGTAAGTCTCAGCTCCATCAAAAAATGGTGTCGTTGCCGGGGACAATGGAACGTTGTAATTTCATTTAGTACCTTCCTAGTTGGTTAGGATTTACACTTTTTTTTGAATCATAACTCTATATCTTCTTGAAACTATCATATCTTTGTCATTATCTAAAGGTGTTTTCTTTACTCTACTCAGGTAGAAAACGTGCATGCAATAATCGCATAATCACGGATTCTCCCCTGATCCGGAGTTCGACTCCGAGGTAGAGAGAAGTTTTCATCGTCACATCCGTCTCAATCGCCAATGAGCCAGACAAATGGCTGACGAACAACGTCAGGATGCTTTGGTAATGGAGAGAGTAAATGTCGCCATCGCCGCTCAACGGGCACAACTCATCGCAGACACTCGTGCCCAAATCCAAGCGGAGATACGTGCGGAAGAGCAAGCTCGCATAAGAGCTGAGACTGAGGCAGCAACCCAAGCTTCTCAGCTGGAGTTAAGGAACAAACAACTAAGGGACTATGCTGTCCCAAAGAACTGTGAGGATAACCACCTGGTCCGACCTCTAATTATCAATATTCCCAACTTTGAGATTCGGACCTAGTGGATCCAAATTATGCAGGGCATCTCTTTCTCCAGAGGTTCAGGAGATTATTGCATGGATCACCTGAAAAGGTTTAAGGCGTTGTGCCGCCTAGTTCCGCAAGCTGGTGTCGCTTTTGACGTGATAATGCTTCATCTGTTCCATTTCACCTTGTCTGGGAGAGCCCTGAGTTGGTACAACTCACTGGATAGAGAGCCCATAATAACCACCTGGGCCCCCTTAGAGAAAAAGTTCTTAGAGAAGTCCTTTCCCCCCTCACTGACTTATGAAATCAGAGGGCAAATCAATCACTTCTCTCAGTTACCTGGAGAAACCCTTGATGAGGCATGGGAAAGATTTAAAGAACTTCTGCGCAAATGCCCCCATCATGGAATCTCCCAGAATCAACTGATAGAAACCTTCTATCGGGGAGTGAGTGACGATATTGAACAGTTTTTCGATTCCTAATCTGGAGGAAACTTCATGAGAAAGAATTACGAGGACGCATGGAAGATTGTTACACTCGGAGCTAAAAACCAGTCCAACTGGGGACGGTCAGCCGGTAAAGGTGTCCTCCAGGTTTTCAAAGCTGAAGAGTCTATAGAAATGAAGGCAATAGATGAAGCCTTGAAAACTATAGTTCACAAACAACAAGCTCTCGAGACTTCTCTCGGAGAGATTGATAAAAAGAAAACTCCGCTAGTTCAACAAGTCAAAGCCATCACAGGATCCTGTGAGGCTTGTCATGCTTCTGATCATCCGACCCTTTCTTGCGGTATGCTGTATAATGTGATGATGGATCTGCATCCACCACCACAACCATATGAACCCATTACTAATCAAGATGAAGATTAGATTCCAGAACAAGTCAACTCCATCCACACTATTCCTGGACAAGTCTACTATAATCCCAATCAACCGAGAAATCACCCTGGATTCCAATATGGGAACCCTGTCGGAACTGCAAATCCACAACATCAAACGCAGGGGGGATCCGATAGTAGGCTACCACCTGGGTTCTCAAACAATTTTAACCAAAATCAAGGGAACTCCATGAACAACTTCCCTAGGGATAACTACCCCAGGAACCAATCGGCCTACTACCAGTACACTCATCCTCCACTCCATCCACAGCTGCATACTCAGCAACCTCAGTCGGCGCTACCACTTCAACAATCTCAACAAACCCAACAACAAAGTCTTCCAAAAAACACTCCTGCCCAACCGGAAGATGAAATATCCTTGATAAGGCAGATGTTACAATCAAAGCAAACTATGCTTGCTAACCAACATGCTCAGCAGAAAGCAGTTGAAGCTCAGCTTGCCCAAATTGCTGCACAATTGAATCCTCCGGCAGGCACATTTGTTGGGCAGCCCGAATCAAACCCTAAGCATGGGCAGAACAGACATGAACACTCGAATACTATGCCAACAGCTGTCGGGGACACCAACATCTCGGCCAAACCCAAAGGCCGAGATCCTCCATGAAGAAAATATAACCACCTCCTCAATCGACTCTTTCATTCAGAGTCTGCATGATCATCTAAACTCCACCACTTCTCCACCTTCCACCTTTCCAACATCTACCACTCCTCCCTTCTTCCCCACATCCACGCAACCTTTCACATCTTCTTCTTCACCCATGTTTACTTTGGGCTTTCCCTTCTCCACCCATATGCCCGATTTCACCACTTTCCCATTCACCTCCGCAGTTTCCACCCCATCACTATCACTACCACCGCTTTCACCACATATCCCACCACTTTTCACATCCACCACCACCCCGACACCGCTGGTGACTACATCCACAGTCACTACACAGCTCGGGGCATCATCAGTGTCTCCTCCACAAGACACTAACACCATCCCATGCAGACCCCAGCCATCCCACCCTTCCGCTCCTGGGGTCCCTTTTGCAAATATCGGTGAGGAATTCGACCGTCAATTCGACGCTGTCCGAAACCTCCTCATTGATCCTTCTAATATCTTACATTCTGTTTTTTCCTATGTGCAGGGTTTATCACGACAGGTGGCCATGATCGACGAACAACACCGAGCCTTGCCCACCATCCTCCAAGGCTTCCAGCAACGAAAAGATGAGGTGTCTAAGCAAGTTGAGCACATAAACAGCCACTACAACACCTTGCCGGACCTGGTCCTTGGAGCGAAGCGTCGGCAAGAAGCAACGGCGAAGCAAGTCGATGAGATCTCCATGCAGACTCAGCCTCTGCCAGAGACTCTCCGCGAACTCCAGCAACAACAAGCAGTTCTGAGCATGCACTTGGACACCATCAACAGCACGCTCACACAGCTACAAAATTGCCAAGAGGAGTCCAATAATGATGAAATCCAACAGTTACGTTACAAATCTTACAGCACGTCTCCTCTCCGCCGAGGGCAGATCTACCGACCTCAAAGAATCCCATGATGCACTGCTCGAAACACACGAGCATCTGCAAGTGGCTTTCGATGAGCTACAAGCCACCCATCGGCGGTGCAAAACGTCTGCAAGTAAAAGGTAAGAAGACAAGGCAGCGGACGACAAGGACGGTGATGATGACGAAGAAGACGACTCCGACTCATCTGCTGACTCAAACAAAGACACCACCTCTGGTGATAAACATGATGACGGAGAAGACCCTGGAAATGCAGTAGAACCCTCTCACAAAGGGTCCGACAAGGGTCACCATGACAGTGACCATCACCCCAAGTCCCCACACAACGATAATGTCAACATGTCATACGGGGACCAATTCTTCGATTATTCTGCTATGGGGTCCATTGGGGAAGCTGCTAAAGACGCGGCTTTTGCTGAGTTCCACCATTGTATACTAGGAACCAGCGTCAGCCCACCAAAAACAACTGCTCCACCTCTCTCATCACCTTCTCGTCTTTACCAGGACGAGGCAGACCGAGTAAGCCTAGACACGGATGAGGATCTCGATTCTGCCTCCGACTCGGATGACAATCTACAAGGCCATGAAGAAGCCTTAGAACAACCTACTTCTCCCCCTCCACAAGAACTTCCCCCGCCACCACCTCTGCCGCACAAAATGCATGACCTAGATATGGCGGCCATCTCCACTCTAGATGCTCAGGACATTTTTATACTGAACACTATAGTGGACGATGCAAAGGCGGGGGAAGACAATATTAATCACAATACAAAAACTAGGCGCAAGATGACACGTGAAGACTTCCGCAGCATCCTCAGACCTCGGTCCACGATGCCAATGGCAATCTTTCGTGTCCTTCTCGCCAACAGTATAGAAATGTACAGAAGCTCTAAGCGGCAACAGCCGGTCTTCAATGACTCGCCCGCTCTGTCTATTGGCCTTTTATACAAAGATATAAGAGCAAAGTCGATCGAGCAGCTACGTGCTGGTTTGGCACGTCGGGCACGTTATCTTATCGTGCCCTTCCAAGTTTCGGACCACTGCTTTTTATGATCATGGATACTGAGGCTCGGGATTCCAAGGTGTATAATTTCTGCAGCGCCGAGCTACCAGCCAGCACAATAAATTTCGTTGGTGAAGCAGAAGGAGAAGCCAGGTGTATACCCTTCCGGCTACTTAAGTTAATTTGGGCCGCACGCCCATCTCTCCGCCAAGATTGGAGCCAGCCTTGGTTCAAAATCATAAACCCTCAAGTTCAAGTCGTCGAGGGATCTAGGGATTGCGCTTTCTGCACCATACGTCACATCCAAGCGTTGAACCAGGAAATCCCCTTCAGTGATCTGGTTGCTGATGACTTTCATTCCTTGCGCGGGCGTTATGCCATGGAGCTCATCTGTGATAGACGGTTCTTCAAGGACCCAACTATGGCACCAGATGACGTTCCTCGCTATCTCTTCTCATCTATCCAGCGACCGCAGCGGAAACCCTTCCGACAAACTCTGAAGGAGTCAAAAAGACCAAAGTACCAGTCGCCGATACTAAGAAAGCTAAAAGCAATATCGATCCTCTGTCTGTCATTGAACCAACCTTCCCTGATTTTGATCGTGATGCTTGCAAAGGTCTCTCCGACCTCGAATTACATCTCATTATGGCACAGCTCTCAGCCGACAAAGATGGACTGGTATTCATGTCTCGGGACATTCTTGTAATGGCAGACACACTACGAGAGACCTTACAGGTTAAAGGATCCCACTCTGTAAGCCTTATGGCCGCCTATCAATTTCTACTCGGCCAAAATAACCTAACAACATACATGGCATCCCCATATATGAAAGATAATCTTCAAAAGCTCAAGAACTTCGGCACAACTGATGCGCTGATCTCCTATCTCCAGCACACAATGCCGACGTTCATCATGTTACCTTTCCTCTGTCATGAGCACTGGATGCTCCTGGCAACAAATCTCCCAAAAGGAACAACCACAATATATAATAGTTCTGATAGCCAGTACAACGCACGACAGAGAAACTATGTCGTGACACCGAAGACGCCAACAGAAGTAGTGGCAAAGGAGTGCGCCGACAAGTTAATCGATTTTCTGAGTCAGCATACAAGGGCATATGACAAAGAGCATTTTCACCGCCCTTCCTTCTGCCATAAATGCCCCCAGCAAATTCGACAATCAAATGACTGTGGCTTCCACGTCCTCTACTAGATGTACACCATCATCGTCCTCCAAAGACCAGTAGAAGAGATGACTGATGTGGATTACCACGCTCTACGAGGACAGTTCGCATCCAATCTACTTCATTCCCCGGGGGCAAATGCAGATTTACCTTAGCCTGCAGCCCTTGTCCTAATTACTTCTCAATCTATCACTTTGACACTCTGAGGACAGAGTGAGTGATAAGTTAGGGGGGGTACATTAGACAAGGGCGAGGTATCATTTTCTACATCCCTCTTTCTCCATCTTCCCCCTTTTTCTTATTAGCACTTTCTATTTTTCTTCTTTTATTCTTTCTCTTTATAAAATTCTTTTTAACTTAAAATCTTTTGGAATAAAGTCACCCCAACTAACCTTAGAATCATGATAGTCCCCAAAAGTAAATAGCACTCAGACATTTAATGGCGATTTAACAATTTCCATCCACTATTGATTTTCATGTTTTTGCTTCAATTATTTACCTGACTCTCCACAGGTCAAAATCAAGGCAGAAATAAGCCATGCTCTCAAGGATGAGAGGGGCATCAGGCAACTTCCAAATCAAGAAGTTCTGCAAGTGGACCACAAACCAAATAAGTGCATGTTGAAAAACTCTAAGAACAACTTTCCTCTCTTCAAAATAAAAGAGGCTTGGCCGCCCAAAATAATTTCCCAAACAAAACCCCAAATCCCAAGCCTACGAGTCATCGAATAAAAGCCAGAGAGTCGAATAAAATCATGAGAGTTGTGCCATGAATAAGGATCTATATAAAGAACGAATGAAAGTTTCACCCGGCCGGCACATTCCGCTGCCCTCACAAAGGCAGATGTGTCGTGCCCGGTAGTGAAACCCTAAGGTCTCTAAATATATGAAAGGCTTATAAAGGGCTCACCCGGCCGGTACATTCAGTTGCCCTCACAAAGGCAGATGTGTCGTGCCCGGTAGTGGGACCCTAAAAAGCATAGACAACCCCTCCCCCACTTGAAGGGGGAGCTACACTTCAAGCCTTTAGCCAACCGTCATACCCTCTCTAGCTTCCAGTAGCTCTTTCAGAGAGGTATAAAGCTGATTAGAGTCAACAACATGCACAGAATAAAAGTGGTCCCGATGCGAGCTACGGGAAACGGAAAGAACCTGAGACCCAAGCAACTCTCGAAACCTGAAAGAGTCAAAGCAAGCAATAAGACTTGATATGACCTTAGGAGAACTCAGGTTAAGAATTGAAGCAAGAGTATGGAAATCCCAACTAAATAAGATCGCCTCGCCATTACATGCCTCAACTCTATCTAACTTGAGGACAAGCTAGACTCTAAGTTAGGGGGGTGATAACCTCCCATTTTGGATGGTTATCTTAGTCTTTTTCTTTAGTTTTCCATACTCTTTCTAAATTAAAACTATACATAATCTCAAATTTACCCTTTTTTGTAAATATACCATCAGACTAACTTTTCCCTTTTTATATATGTAAAAAAAACACAAAAAAATCATAAAAGATTAACTCAGCCTCAAGACCGCATGGATTCAAACGGCCCCAAGACCGCATGAAGCCAATCGGTCTCGAGACCGCATGGAGTCACACAGTCTAAAGACCGCATGAAGCCAATCGGTCCCGAGACCGCATGGGTTCAAATGGTCCCAAGACCACATGAAGCCAACCGGTCTCAAGACCGCATGGAGTTCAAACGGTCCCAAGACCGCATGAAGCCAACCGGTCCGGAGACCGCATGGAGTTCAAACGGTCTCAAGACCGCATGAAGCCAACCGGTCTCGAGACCGCATGGAGTCAACTGGTCCCAAGACCGCATGAAGCCAACCGGTCCCAAGACCGCATGAAGCCAACCGGTCCCAAGACCGCATGAAGCCAACCGGTCCCGAGACTGCATGGAGTCCAACGGTCTCAAGACCACATGAAGCCAAACGGTCTCAAGGTCCAAACGGTCTTGAGGCCCAAACGGTCTTGAGGTCCAAACGGTCTCCAAACCATTTGGACTTCACTCAAGACCTATAAATAAGACCCCAAGGTCCTCCATTAGATATCAAGTTTCAGACGTCCAAAGGCTGCCTCAATCGTTCCAGAGCTCTTGCTACCTCCATCCTCCGCCTTGGGGCTGCCGGTCTGAGACCCATACTCCATCCTGAAGCTGCTTTCTCCTTCTTCGCCAAAGAAGGTGGGAAGGGGAGATGTCATCATCGTGCAACCTACGAAGACTGGTGGATCGTTACTCTCTCTCCAAGGGGTTGACTTTCCTCTCTCCTTTATGGGGATGATGCTCTCTCTCTCTTCTCGCCTCCTTCTTTGTCCTAGTCATGAGCGAGTAGTTTCTTTCACTAGGGTGCGGGGAGTAGCCCTGCTACCCATGTTTTCATATCATGTAAATGTATTCCTTAGCTTGTAATATAGAGTTCTTATCTTTTTCAGTTCGACATCAAACGATTAATGAATGCATGTTGCTTGATCTCCAACTTGTGTTATCCTTTATCTTTTAGTATGAATTGTCTATGTTTGTACTATTAGATTCGAAACTCGTTTGTATGTTGGTTCTTGGTGCATGTATCCACCATGCATCTATTTCGATATCTAGAGGTGTATCTCAAGAAGTGGAGTAAACTCACTATCATCTGTTGTACTTTCATACTATGAAATGGAATCAGTTGACGTATGGAAGTGAAACCTTGGTAAGTCGAGGAACACACTTTGCGAGGGGAATGATGCAAAGTAGGTGACCATTTGTTCGGGAATGGCTGGCATTGCAACATTCCCGCACTTCTCGTAGTTAGTTCTCTGAAAGGAAGCTAAGTCTACTAGGATACTAACTGACTAGACTCTTTTTGCAGGTTAAGTTTTGCTTTGCATGTGTTGATCCATGTGTAGTGGCGGTGAAAAATCGATCACACCCTAGTGACTTTTATCATAGTTTAACTCATTATATTTACTTGCTTTCTTTACTTTTCATGTTTTTAGTTTAAAACATCAAAATCCAACTTTCGATATAAGTGCCTACTAGTAAGTGATTAAGTGAAATTCCATACGCGTTCCATCTTGTTGCTTGCAGCAAGACCGTTGTCTTTTGGGTTCGATCCTAAATCTGTACTACGATAAGGCTTCCATACTCTTATGGGGTTGGAGAATTTATCTAGCACCAGCTGTAGGTAAACCTAGAGAAGACATCGACTCTCTAGGGTTTTTGGTGCATATTGGGACTCCCATTGGAAGAGTAATCTTTTGGTGTAAGTCCCAGCTCCATCAGAACCCTGCTTTGGCAGACCCACACATTCATCCTTCACACTTCCACGAGATAGATGGTGCACCACGCTTTGGGGTGCCCACACTTGGTCGATCAAGCTTTTCACGTGTGTCGCATTTGGAAGTCATCTAAAACTTAATATTTTAATGAGGGATTTGGTTTTATATACTTATACATATCCAATCACCACAATACATAGTACGTATCATATGCATACTATATCCCACAGAAAATATGCATAAACGATAAAAAGCGATGATTATGGCCATCCTAAATGTGATTCCTCGAGCCAAGAGGAATCACGGTCATCTAGGTCAACATCACATGCAACCTTTACAAGATGAACTTCTGTGCCTTTGCCTTCCGAGTTGATCAACTCATCATATGAATGATCTGCTCTCTCTAGCCAGTCGTCTGGTGCCACCAGCCGATCGGTTGGCTCCTCCAACCAATCGGTTGTCCTGGTCATCGTGCATCTCTTCTTGGCTGCCACCCGCTCGTCTCGCTCCTCGAACCGGTCATCAACTGATCGGTTCACTCCTTGAACCGATCGTCTGGAACGTCAACCGATCGGTTCACACCTTGAACCGATCGTCTCAGCTGTCATCTTGATGTCCTCCATTCTTTGACATAACAGGAAATAAAATCTATTCTAATTATTACATTGCTTTAAAAGGGAAACCCCGAGTTACATTCGGGGGGGAGCAAAGGTATGAAAGAATCTCGAATTATTTCGAGTTACATCAGGAATAAGAGAGGGAAGATCGGTGCGCAGACCGAGATGCAAGCAACCACACACAACCAATCACAGATAGGTGTTTATAGGCCATAATCACGCTACACACATCCACCACAAAACTCGTTTAAGGGAGACGTGTATCGAGTGCATTAATAATACATATCATATATGTAATTTGGGATTTGTGGATTTAGGATTGGACACGCATAAAGCCAATATTATTCGCATCACATGAAATAAATAAAGGCGACAAACCAAAATCGATCATATCAATATTCCTAAAATATAGAGCAGTTGACGTGGCTCTGATACCACTGTTGGGTTTTAGGGGAGACGAAGAAGGAAGCAGAAACAAAAATTTTCTCCCCCAACTCATATCAAGGAAACGCGTCAATGTCTATATAATAGGAAAGGATGGTTTTTGGAATCATACCTTGTCTCGAGGCTTGCTCGGAGACAATACCTCGCGCAATGTGCGGTCTTCAACTCCGGTCTTGGACGGCGTCTGTGGAGCTCCTGGTCGCACCGGGACTGACGACTCCTCCTCCTACCGGACTGTCGGATGACAGTTGTCCTCCTAAGCGGAAGTGTCCTCCTAAGCGGAAGTGTCCTCCCGCCTCTGTAGTAGTCCACACAGACCACCTGGAACTCCACACTCCTTGTCCCATAAGGAAGTGGAAGGAGTCACACCCTCCTGTTGACGTACTAGTCGCCAACACACTCTCCTGCCTCCAGTTGCAACTGCAGTTGTCCTTCCCTTGCTACACCTCCCTTTGCAAGAAGCACTTGCTCGAGCTCTCTCTTGGTTACCAAAACCAGAAAGAACAACAACTTGCAGAGCAACTGGTTGCACTGAGCTGTTGTTTGAGAAGCCCCCACTACCCCTATATATAGTAGGGTCATGGGACAGGGTTCAGTATCCCGGGCAATACGGGACTAAACGCAGGAGTAGAAGGGTTCGAGATTTTCCACAAAAGCAACCAACTCGCAACCTGAACCGATCGTTTCATAACTGAAACGGTCGGTTGGAACCTTGAACCGATCGGTTCACAAGTGAACCGGTCGGTTGGGACACCTCAACCAGTCGGTTCACAAGTGAACCGGTCGGTTGGGGTTCCTAGTCGGTTCCCGATTGACTTTCCTTCTTTTATTTCCAATTGGTATCAAATACCAATCCTATTTCCCAATCAAATTGGGCAATTTGAAATGAAAGGAAAATTCTCACTAATCCTACTTTCCCAAGTTGCTCGGTTGCACCAGTTGAATCGATCATTTCAACACTTGAAGCAATCGGTTCACCCTGGACTTGAGTCGATCGACTCAACACTTGAGTTGACCGGTTCAACAACCTCAGCTGACCGGTTCAACACTTGAGCTGATCGGTTGGGAATGCATGTTGTGCAGAATCAGTCAATTGTGATCTCAATCAATCCGATACTCCAATCAATGCGTCCAACACCTTGAACAATATGATATTGAGCTATCGATTAATTGAGTGTTTAATTGAACTACTAAACTCCTTTAGTAATCAATCTAAACATTGCTTGTGGACAAAACTCCTCTTCCAGGTTAAATCCTATGTGTGTGACCCTGCAGGTCCATTTCACGTTGGCAGTGAAAGTCCATAACACTTATGACTTCACAAGCAAAGAGCGGTGCCTAGTCACACATCATTGCTACCCAAGTGAAAGTAGAAAGTTGGAGAACAACTTTCATCCTACAATCCGTGAATGGTGTTACAGCGAATGTATAATTCCTTTGTCACTGATATCCTGAATGAACTCGAGGCATGGAACAGTCATCCTGTCAACGTTCATTCACTTTCTTGATCTCAGAGTAGATTGAAGGAGATATGTATGACATCAATATCACATACTGATTCACACATGCGTACGCACGCCTATCTCAATCCTACTCATCAAGTGTCCTTGGATATCAAACTCCCTCAGGAGGGACAAATCCCATATCTATCACTCACCCCTCAAAAGCCCCATGTGTCAAAGCCACCCAATCATTACCTTTATAACAACCCATGTTTCAGGACTGCGTTTGATGATGTCAAAGTATGCCCAATGACATGTGCTGAGTGTAGTGATTTCAGGTCAAAGAATCACACTCACCACCATCACTGTGAGTACTGACTGTGACTACCATCTCATGGTTCCATGTGTCAAACTCACGGTGGGTCTGTCTGGTACACTTGTTCTCTAACAAGTACCTATGTGTTTGGTTTGATATCTCTATATCATGACTAATGAGATTCTGTCATCAACCAACACCACAATCTAGTCTTGTGTGTCATTGTTGTCTATCTACCTTCCACAATGACATCCGACTAGGGACATAACAAGAATGTACAAACTCTTAGCATCCGTATGATCTCATCGTTCAGGTCCTCAACCTGAAAGCATACGTCATTGAGTACTGTCATTCTCTAGACATTCAATATGTTCTATCACTATCTCATATGACTAAACCAGAAAGAATTGTAAGCTTGCCTTTGATGTTTATGAAATCAATCTTAATGTATCCCACCAATCATCCCTTGATTGGCTCTCAGGGCATACATACCAACAATATCATCATCATGAGACAAACACATCATACATGCAATCTCATTAAACAGAGTAATTATCAGAGTGATGTTACTCATCACATATTTCTCATAGCCTTTTCTTGGCTAAGCATCACCTGCATGGTTAGAGTATTCAATAATCATAGTTCAATATAAGGACTATGCTTACTATCATGAGATGTCATTAAAGATGTTATAATTATCAACTATACATCAACTGGTGATCATGTGCGCAAGACACATTATTAAGCAACTATTTATGTACTTCACCTTGCTTCAACATCCTGCTAAATATACAGAACAGGCGTTGTTATTACCATTACCATTATCACTAACATTATTATTAAGTGAGCAAGGAGTCACCAACGTTATCAAGGACATATACAATTTAAGACGTTTCCATGATACAAGGATCCCTCACAAAAGATATCAAAACCCTCACTAAAAGATATGTATCGGGCAAGGCTCACCCTCACTAACAACTGTATCGGGCAACCTGCCCTAACCCAAAGCTCATCATCTAACGGCCAACACACGACGCCGCCTTGCCACCAAGGCAACTCGCGTGCAGCTGTGTCACAAGAGGGGTATCGTGCATTAGGTGTGTCGGGCACTCAACACATACCGAGCAACGGCTAAGGGTTAGCCGTGCAGCCGTGCCGTGGAGGGTGTACCGGCCAGTGCAACATACACCTAGGCGTGCAGGCTATCAGGTAGTTGTGACGCGCAACAGGGTGTGCAACCTGTGTCAGGCAAGCTGGCTATATCGGGCGAGCAAGGTGTGCTGGGAGAGCAGGGCTGATGTCGGGCGAGCAGGGATGATGTCGGGTGAGAAGGGCTGATGTCGGGCGAGCAGGGGCAGTTCACCCGTGTCAACATCACAATGTGCATCAAGGTTATCCGTGCAAGGTCCTACACACTCAGCTAGGCAAGCATCCCTGTCGGGCGAGCAAGCCCACTGGGCGAGCAGCTCCAAGGGATGCAGCATGCCGGGCAACTAAGGGTCGGCTCGCGTGCCCCACACAAAACAGATCTCTCAACAACTATCAAGGTGAGCAAACCATGCAAAGGAAACTAGGTCAAGAGGGCTGTCGGGCAGCACCTCCACAACACCAAATGCCCAAGGTTCACCTCAACAAGGGTCATATAATACCTTACACATGAACACCCGAAACCCTAGAGAGAGGTTACCACCAAAACGAGCTCACCTTCTAGCCCATGGTGAGAAGAGGGTCTTGCTCGAGCCACTAGGTCACAAGCTCACCTCAATCGACTAGGAAAGAGGGGTGTTGCTCATGGCACTAGGACCCAAACTCGCTCTTCTAGACCAAGGGGATAAATGGGTGTTGCTCACCTACAAACCCTAGATCACAAGGATCGGCCAACATGCAAGCTAAACAAGAAACAAACTACTCACATGCATATAAGCAAGATTATGGAATCAACATATATGAAAAGAGAGTAGAGTAGATAGGGCAAGAAGTTATGCAACCCGCCTTAAGCTCCAAGCTCCAAGGAAGAAGAAGAACTCCAATCTCCACGCACCACCAAGCAAGGAAGATGGAGAGCTTCAAGGGATATCGGCCACCACTTGCTCCTCCAAGGTGTGTCGACCACCAAGCTGCTCCTATAAGGGTGTATCGGCCAACACAAGTAAGGTAGAAGGGAGTGTGTCGTGCACTCAAGGTGGTGAAGAACCAAAGGAACTCCTAGCAAAGGGAAGGACACGCCTATATAGAAGGAAAGGGAGGCGAAAACAAGGTGGAACATGGCAAGGTGTCACTCGTCTAGGGACACTTGTCCTAGAACTCAAACCACCACTCTAGTAAGCCTCAACCACATGTCCAAGATGTGCACCAAGTGTCCACCCAAAACAAGGTCAAGCTAGGGCAAGCATCATGAGCGACACAACATGTTGCTCCATGGGTGACACACACCATTGCCATGGGTGACACACATCCAACTTGGCCGACACAAGCACCTCTAGGCCGATACAAGGCTCAACCAAGCCCAAACAAGGTACCTCAAGGCCCAAACAAGCTCAACCAAGGCCCAAAGAACTCAAACAACGAGCCCAAGCCTTCCTCTCAACCCTAGAGGAAGCAAAGAGAGAGATAGAGAAACACCTCACAAGGTGGCAAACTTGCCCACAAAACCCTAGACTTGGGTTATATGCAAGTAGCACCTTCAACTCTCAACAGAGCACAACCAAACCCTAATCACCACTAAAGGTGATTAGCAGGCATCAAAGCACCAGGGTTAAGCAAAGCAAACAGGGTAAGCCCTAAACGAAGGTCAGGGTCCTTACACATTTGGTGCCAATGATCTTTCTATCACTTGGTCTTAGCACTAGTGTAACATCCCTGACATGGGTTATGCTTTAACCCTAGGTGTTTTGTTTAATAAATTTGATTATATATTTGCTCATATCCTTTGAAAAGTAATTAAGTCTTAAGTGGAACTCATATTTCAATTTTAGTCCCTTTTGAACAATGTTGAAATGATATTTTAATTATTTTGGACTAAAGTGCAAATTACCCAAGTTGAGGGGTTTAATTGCAAATTTTGCATTATAATATGTTCCTCATGTGTTGAAGCATCATGAGAGTGAATATTATGCAAAGGTATGGCATGTGATAGCCTGAGTACCTAGAAAGGGCTGATAAAGCAATGTTTGTGCATTATAACCTAATTTTGGTGTAATGTGCAATTTACCCAAAACCCAAGGTTCAATATGCAAATTATCAATTCAATAAGGTCCCTCATGTTTCTTGTCATCATTTATAGAAAAAAAATGAGAAGGGCACCTCATTTGTATTGCTTTGGAGGAGAGAGAATCTTGATATTAAAATAATCAAGATTTAAGCAGAATTGGAACTTTATTTCAATTTAATGTAAAAATAACTAAAATAATTGAAGGGCCTTCAACCAAAAACGAGATGGCTGAATTTTCTCAAGTTTTAACACTCTTGTTCCTTTGCTAGGCCACGAAATATCTCAAGGAGGTGAAAACTCCACTCACCTTATTATAAGAAAAAGAAATATCCACTAACTTATGGATATTAATATAAAAAGGGTTAAGGTGCTTAATTTGCTTTTCTTTAAAACAGGATAATTGAGATAAAAAATAGGCAAGGATGATAGCCTCGTTCCTAAGGAAGGAGAGGAGGCAAGTGGCAAGGAATTGGAGGGGATAATTCCTACTTTCTCTCTCCTAATTGAACTTTTAAATTTTTTTTGCATAAAAGCTCATTTATCCATAGAATGAAAAGGGGAATTTCGAACCACTTCTTCTTTTTGCTTGAAAAACAACCAAGAAAGATTTGGAGGATCAGGAGGACGACCCCCAACCTGTTGGTAAGCTTCTTGACCTCCTTTCACCTTGAATTCATGGTGGAAATCACAAAACAATGCATGATTTCTTCTTATCTCGATCCCATCTTCAATTCTAATCATTCCTTTTCACTCAAAGCTTGATGACGAGCCTTGGATTAGTAAAAGGAGTTGAATCCACCATTTTTGACGTGAGCTTGAAGCTTTGGATCTCATTTGGAGGCGGGTTTTATAACTCAAACCCTTCTACATTGTTATTCAACTATCAATCTTGCAATTTCGTTGATTCCTTCATCTTCTTGATTAATTACTTGTTGTAATTAGTAAATCAATGAAATCAGATGCATTAGGAGTTGCAGGGATGCATGTAAATTATGATGACATCATCTTAGACACCTTTCCCAAGAAATACCTATTCCAATCGGTTTCATCAACTTGCTCATTCGGTTTCAACAAAACCGTTTGAAAGCAAACGGTTTCATCAAACCGTTTGGGAGTAAACAGTTTCAGACTGTTTGGGAGGATTGACTGGGGTTTACCATTTGTAGAATTGATGCTAATAATGATGTTCAATGATCCATTAAGTTTAATTGATTAACTCCGAAGGGTTCATGAGTTGAAGGTTCATCAATCACCAAAACCCTAATCGGGTTAAGTGCTGATTTTGTAATTAGTTGATTTATTTCTTGGGTTGATTGACCCAAACGGTTTCAAAACCGTTTGGGAATCACCCAAACAGTCTCAATACCGTTTGGAGGTCAATAAAGACCATTTGGAGGTCTAGGGTTGAGTATGGTTGGGTATTTGAAGGTCCAAAGACACCAAATTGAAAGGTATGCAATTGCTGATTTGAGGATCAATCCAATGATCTAAACCCTAATGAAACTTCACTAATTCCAAGGCTTGGATGGGGAAAACGGTCTCAAGACCGTTTGGAGGTCATCCAAAAGACCTCAAGACCGTTTGAGGTCAGGACATTTCATAATTGGATGATAACTCATGGTTTTCAATTGAATCAGTTCCACAATGTTGATCATTGATGGTTCTTTGATTTCTAAACCCTAATTGAAGGTTTATTGAGTGGAAATTCTAGATCAATTTGGTTAAAACCCAAATTGATGGTTCAATTGATGGTTTATTCAGTATCTTAATTGATGAAGAAACCAAGGGCTTAATTGTAAACTGGTTCGTGTATTGAAACCACGAAGTGTCTAAGTGTTGATGGAACTTTTTGGTAAATTCGGTTTTGACCGTTTGGGACCAAACGGTCTCAAACCGTTTGGAGACCCAAAGTGCAAACAGTTTCAACACCCTTCTTGTATAATCGGTTTCAAGTACAATTTGTTCACATGGTTTTCAACCAATTGATTATGAGTACCAACATCATTTAGAGTCTAAATAATTAATCTTGTGAAGTTCAACATGGTTAATCCATTTGAATAGCTCATGTAATTGAAGGTTCATTATGGTTAATCTATTTAGATACCTAATGTAATTGAAGATTTCAGTAGTTAATCCAATTGATCACCTTTTGGAATTGAAAGTTCAATTGGTCAACTCTTTTGGATCCTTCATATAATTGATGGTTCAGTTGAGTAAACCATTTGGAGACCTGATGTAATTGAGATGATTGATACCTTTAGTGGGATTAAATCCTTAATGCTTAATGATGTAATAATTTAATACATCATACTAACCATATATGTAGGTTTTTGAATAAGGAGTAGGTTCAATCTAATCAAGAATTAAGTAATGGTCATCCTGAGTAGGATGAGAGAGAAAGATTCATACATGAATGATAATCATGTAGCAATTAAATCTCAAACATTCAAAATGATGTGATATACAATTAGGGCATGATTCTTAATAAGGAGATCATAAAACCCTAATTGAGATGATTAATGAACTCAAACCCTAATTTAGGGCAATCTTGTATGGAACCCTAATCTAGGGTGATGTGATGTGAATAGTAAACCCTGATCTAGGGTGATTTGATGTGAATAGTAAACCCTAATCTAGGGTTATGTGATGTGAATAGTAAACCCTAATCTAGGGTGATGTGATGTGAATAGTAAACCCTAATCTAGGGTGATGCTTATTATTGACTTTATTTAACCTTGTGTGCCAATTTATACCTTGTTTCTTGGTAAATAGTGACAAGAGAGTTAATGAGCCTCAAGTGCCATAAGTGATGCTTGTGCAGTAAGTGTTATGTTTACCTTTGTCAAATGACCTGAATGTGATAATTACCTGAAAAAGGGGTAATTGTACTCAATGTTAAGCTAAGGGTTTGAATACCCAGAACATTATGATTATGGTGTTGAGATTGTAAAAGGATGATATTTCCCAACATTGAAATGAGGGACTGAGATCCCAATGTCTTAACAAGACTGAGAAGTAATTGATGAAATAGTACATGCTTCTTTGTAGCAATTGTCCTAATAAGTTATGTGTGAAAACTTGTTTGACTGCTAAAAGAATATGATAATGTACTTAATTAATCAAATGATAACATAGAATGTAGTTGCCCGGACCACAGATCCATCAGCGTCAGAATTAGTTGAATGGTGAAACGAGTTTTACTCGGAACACATATTTTTGAATATGTGGGGGTAATTGGGAAAATATATCCTTATGCCCCATAGGAATGGTTACAGGCTATGTCCTATGTACGGGATTGGTTTTGGACCATACCCCAATAAGAGTATGGCTAAGGGCCATGACTCCTCAATATAATACCAGACATTGGCTACGAGCCATAACCCTGAAGAGAGTATATACTACGGGCTATAACTCTACAGTGAGGATGCCAATATACCCTGGCAAGCTAATTGCAGTTTGACACATGATGTCTCTGCCAAAGTAGTCTCATACTGACCGAGACAGATGAGGTCATGGAATCTGGCTCTCCCATTGACCTTGTGTGGTACCGATGCTTTATGTAACCGTGGTCAGTTGGAGTACGAGTGGTATATCTCATTTCCGTAGGGCATAAGCTTAAGAATGTTTGTAAAATGTAATCAGCCATGTAACGTATTTGCATAATATTTAAATACAAGAGTCACTGGTTGATGTTATCCTACTTAGCATGTTCTAGATACATAAATGTTATATATGCTCTTCAAGTCCTTATTGAATAAGAGACATGCTGCTTTAACAAGTTTTAGCTTAAACGCTTGAATAGAAATGTTGCTTTCATCTGCATAGATATTGATTTATCTTTTGTTGAATATATGATTCCACTATTCAGTTTATTTCAATTAAACTGTAATAATAATGTTTTCGGTAGAGAGTTATATCTCTCGCTGGGGAAATTTTATAATTGTCTCACCCCAGTGGAATTCTTACGTTTTTAGGTGGACGCGGACGAGGTAGAAATAGAAGCCTCATAAGAAGAGAAGAACAGTATCAACAGCAGCATCAGGTAGGGTTGTAAATGGGTACGGGTATACCCGCGGAACTGCAAATTTGGACCCTTAAAAAACCCGTCATGGGTCTAATTTTTTATACATGCATACCCTTGGACCCGTATACCCTTGGACCCGCATATAAGCGGGTCCAATAATGGGTATGCTTGGACCCAGACCCTCTAGACCCGTGTACCCGCTATACATAAGTAACTACTTAAATAACATGTAATATATAATACTTTACTAGTCTAATTAATATAATTCTTGAGATTATATCCTACTCTAACCACAATAAGGTTGAGACTAGTCATATCATAAAGAATTAACTATTCTAGTTTCAATAATGAACATTATATGTAAACTTAAAAATCAAAATGTCTACTAATTTACATTACTTTCTACATAAGTTAAACGTTATGATGATGACTACAAATATGTAAACAATTAACTCAATTAATGTTAATGTATAAAATATAGCATTATCTAATATAACTATTGCATGTTAACATGCTATATAATAACAATATCTAGTTGTCTTAAAATATATAGAACATAGTCATTTCTCTTATATAAATAATATGATGTTTTATAGAACCGCTTACCCGCATACCCGCACTGCATACCCGCCATAATTGTGGGTACGGGTATGGTGCGGGTCCGGGTTTTGTTTTATGCGGGTCTAGAACCAGAACCAGACCCGCTAAATTAGATGGGTATGGATATGGGTATGGCCAGACCCACACCGTACATGCACCGTTTACACCCCTAGCATTAGGGAAAATAGTAGATCCTCAGGTGGAGATACTGGCTGACAAGTCTTGCATATGTGTAAATAGAGTCCTATGTGTCATCTATGTACTCTCAGGTCCTAGGAGTTAGTGATAGTGTTTTATAATTGATCTGAGATTTTTGGCATGATGCCTCGAGGATTTTGATACTCAACCTCTTGATAAAGCAAGTGATGTACATATATGTTCCTCGAGAAGGAATGATACAGAGAATGCATGGTATGAACCAGGTTGTGAATGTAATATTATGGTTCTTGTTGAAAGAGATTTCTTATGTTTGGATCTCTTTACAAAATCGTTTTAATTTTTAGTGATTTTCAGTAATTATGTTGTTAACGATCGCTTCCGCATTGATTTAATTTAGTTAATAACATTTTGTTTGAATGCTTCACCACAACTAGGATCCAAACCTTATTCTTTTCAAATTGCTCCAACTCTTATTGCATAGCTCAGATCCACTCATCATCCCCAAGAGCTTCCTTGACCTTTTTTTCTTGAGTTGTGAGATAAAGGTGTTGTTGGCTTATTCTTTATTGAATGGAGCTCGTATCTTCACTGTTTCAAATAGATCACCTAAAATCAACTCCTTTGGATGATTCTTTATAAACTGAGGGGTTGGATCCTTATTCTCTTCATCTTTCTCTTCTTCTTGAGTGACCACCTCTTTTCCCTTTTGGGTGATGTTGAGATCTTTTAGAATATGAATTACTTCATTTGTAACATCATCATTGGGAACAATATCTTTGCAAATATAGGGGTTAGTCTCAATAAACTTAACATTTATGGATTCTTCTACTTTAGCAAGATCAACATTAAATGCTCTATAAGCCTTTCTAATAGCGGTATAGCCAAGAAAGAAAGCCTTGAAAGATTTCGGATCAAACTTGTTGAGAGAATCTTCTGTATTCAAAACAAAACAAGGACATCCAAACACATGAAAATACTCGATAGAAGTCTTCCTACCACACCATAGCCCATAAGGGTTTTTTTATAAAAAGGATGATGATTTTGAATAAAACATGAGGTACTAACAGCTTCAGCCCCAAACTTCTTTGGAGTATCATACTCTAGAAGCATGGTCCTATCCATCTCCTATAAAGACCTATTCTTCCTCTCTGTAACCCCATTTTGTTGAGGTGTTTGAGGTGAAGAGAAGTTGTGTGCATAACCAAATTCTTGATAAAAGTGTTCAAAAAGCTCATTTTCAAATTCTCCCCCATGGTCACTACGGATGGAAACTATGTGGCAAGAAACTTCATTTTCAACTTGCTTACATAAGCTTGAGAAAACATCAAGTGTATCACTTTTATAAACAAGAAAGAAGGTCCAAGTATATCTAGAGAAACCATAGACAATAACAAGGTAATACTTGGAGTCACAAAGCAATTGAGTTCTCATTGGTCCAAATAGATCAATGTGAAGAAGCTCAAGAGCTCTCTTGGTACTAAGGACTCCTTTGGATTTGAAGGAGGACTTGGTTTTATTTCCTTGGGTACAAGGTTGGCATCCCTCATCCTTTTTAAAATACAATTTGGGAAGTCCCTTGACCAAGTCCTTTTTTCTCAACTTCTTCAACTGATGCATATTTACATGACCAAATCGATGGTGTCAAAGGGAAATATCATTTGAGTTGACTACTAGGCATCTACCAAAAATAGGCTTAATATATTCAAGAACAATAACATAAAGATTACCACTTCTAGTTCCCTTATATATAACTTGGTAGGTGAGGGAATCTAGAATCAAGCATTCAAAGGAAGTAAATAACGCAAGGTAACCATTGTCACATAATTGACTTTTTTTTTCAGTAAGTGTGATACCCTTTCATTCCAACTATAAAAAACTATACAAGTGGTATAGGAAAATAAAACCTATCAATGCATGAGTGCTCTAAAATTAGAGTTCACTCTATTCTAGGTAGCACAAACTACCGGATTTACATCCTCAAAAATACTTTGGTTTCTAGCATGCCAAACCCAATAGGTAAGAAGCAGTGCCATAAGCTTGTCATTTTTGCCATAGAGTTTAAGCATATCCTCCTTGCAGTTTGGGATGAAAGAAATGGAGTTGCGAGCTCTTTGCCAAAGCTCAGTAGCGAATTTGCATTCCCACATCATGTGTTGACTGGTTTTGGATGCCGTCTTTCACAGATGGCACCTGGACGGGAGTTGGAAACCCACCTTCATTAGGAAATCCTCAGTAATGAGTTTCTGTTGCAGCATTTTCCATGAAAAGAACTTGATACGGTTCGGTGCAATAGAAGTCCAGAGCCATTTTGCCCATTGCAGCACAGGCCATCGCACTCTCCGAAGGTTCCAAGCACCCTTGAGGGAAAACTTGTTCAAATCTTGGAAGTAGCATTGATCTTTCTCTTTTATATCAATTTCACAGCATATAGCAGCAAGAGCGTCGCACCCCCGGGTAGCAGGAAGGCACCATTGTTGGTCAACAATGAGACTTTTAAGCTGAGTAGACAGGCCGAGACCATTTCTTAGCTTAAGGTGATCACCAACACGATTTTGTAAGAAATCACCAGAGACCCAAGGGTCTTTCCATAGAGAAATCTGGTGTTCCTCCCCAATATCAAACCTGACCAAAGGAAGGAGAATTTCTCTCTATTTTAGTAGAGTCCTCCAGGACCAGCTTTGAATTTGCTTTTGTGCGCAGGTCCATAAAAGTTTCATTTACCAGGTATTTTCTATGAATCCACCTTATCCAAAGGTTATTTTTGTCATTTGCGATGTCCCAAATATGTTTAGTAAGGCCTGCATTGTTCCAATCTTCAACCTTGTGAATGCCAAGACCTCCTTCTTATTTAGGCCTGCATATGCTGTCCCATGCTACGGAGTGGATATGAGTGGTTCCATCATGTTCACCCCAGACAAAACATCTACAGAGAGATTCAATTTCTTCAATGGTGTCTTTAGGGAGAGCAAAAACACCTGTCCAATACATGTGGTAAGCCGAGAGGGTAGACACTACCAGCTCAACTCTGCCTGCCATTGATAAAAGTTTGACTTTCCAAGAGTCCAACTTCATTTTGATTTTGTCAACAAGTGGGGAGCATAATCTTTTGGTGAGTCTACCTGAGAATAGTGGCAACCCCAAGTACTTCACCGGGAGTTCGGTGCACGCAACACCCAAGATTCTGCAGGAGACGCCAAGTGCATCAGGACTGAGGAACAGCTGGCTCTTGCTTGGGTTGAGCTCGAGGCCGGAGACCAGGTTGAAAGTTTTCAAGCAATCAGCAATGCCTAAGGCATCTTTCTCAGAGGCGTGGGTGAATATAAGCAGATCGTCCGCAAAAAGAATGTGGGACACATCCATGTTACCAGCACGGACAGGAGCAATGGCGCCATTAGCGACAGCATCGTCTAATATAGCAGAAAGACCCTGCATTCCAATCACAAAGAGATAGGGGGTCAGGGGATCACCCTGCCTAATACCTCTTGTAGCTTGGATAATGTTAGTGGGAACGCCATTAATGAGAACTTGGAAGGAGCAAGTGTTCATACATTCACTAATCCAGTGAATCCAGCACTCAGGAAAATCCATGTTCTTGAGGATGTCAAGAATGTACTCCCTACTAATAGTATCGTAGGCTTTACTTAAATTAGCTTTGAGGCAGAGCTTGCCACCCGGGGACTTTTTCTTGAAGTCATGTATAAGCTCATTTGCAAGAAGAATCGCATCTGAGATTCTCCTGCCTTTTACAAATGCATTTTGGTTAAGACTGATGAGGGTAGGCATAATATCCTTCAACCGCTCAGTCAGTATCTTGGAGATGGTTTTATATAAGAAGTTGCATAGAGATATCGGTCTCCAATCCCCAACCTTAACAGGTTGTTTCACCTTGGGGATAAGAGAAATGAAGGTTTTATTGACTTATTTAAGAAGCTTACCTTTCGTGAAGAAGTCTTTCACTACTTTGCACACATCAGGGCCAATAATGTGCCATGTGCTTTTATAGAAGTGGGCATTGAGACCATCGGGTCCTGGCGCCTTGTCATTATCAGCCTTCTTTACAATTTCATAGATCTCTTCATCAGAGACAAGTCTGCATATGTCATTCTTCTGAAATTGCGTAAGCTTGGGCAGATTAGACCACCTCCCTGGCCTGATATTGGCAGATTTCTGGTACAAATTTCTATAGTGTTGCTCAAAGGCGTCTTTGATATTTTCAAGACCTTTGATATGGGTGTCATTACATAAAACACTCATAATCTGATTCCTTGCCCTTATGGTTTTCAGTGAAGCGTAGAAGAAAGCAGTGTTGCTGTCCCCTTGCTTCAACCACTGTATCCTCGATTTTTGTCTAATAATAGACTCCTCAATCTCCCTTGCTTGGAGGGCATCATCCCTTTTGGATTTTGCTATATCCCATAAAAGAGCATCATACGGATCAGCATCAGCCAGTTTTTGAGCATCGAGCGCCTCTTTTTCCTTGTTTCTAGCATTGTCAGTAAGGTCCCCCTATCTTTCCAAGTTCCAAGTCTGTAGGGCTCTCTCAACAGCCTTGAGTTTCTAAAAAAGACGGAACATTGGGTTCCCACTGAATTCTCTATTCCAGTTGTCCTGGATAATGTCAAAGAATCCATCCAGTCTAGACCATGCATTGAAATACCTGAAGGGATATTTCTGGGGAGGGGATTTCTCGTCTAGATGGAGGATGAGAATGTGATGGTCAGAGTAAATTGTAGGCATGATTTCCAACCAAAGTTTGGGGAGAAGACTCAACACCTGAAATTGACAAAAGACTTTGTCTATTTTTCTTTTCGAGTTGTTAAGGCCCTACTGCTGATTGCACCAGGTGAAAAAGGCCCCTTTGGCTGGTAACTCCACAACATCTGCATCTTGAACCCAGTTGTTGAAATCTGCCATGGATCTTGCTGATGGAATTGATCTGCTAGATCTCTCATCTGATGCGCGTACTGCATTGAAGTCCCCCAAGATAACCCAGGGGTTTTGAGGGTTGAGATAGCGAAGATCACACCACAACTGGTATCTCCTGTTGTCATCATTTTCAGCATAGACCACAGAGAGTGCAAACTGGTTGTTGTCTACCTCCAGCCTGAAGTGGACGTACTGTCTAGATTGACAAATCGGGGTGATATTGTAGTCTTGGTTTTTCCAGAGCTCGATGAGTTGTCAATCCATTGGAACGTAGGCCAAGTTGATCTCATCATCTTCCTTAAGTTTTTCCTTCTGACTTTCACCTCAGTGAGAAGAGTGATGTCAATTCTCACTCTCCTCATTTCTGCCCGAACCATGTCATGTTTATCCCGCTGGGACAAGCCACGGACGTTCCAGGCCATGACTGTGGGGAGCTCAACCATTGGGAGTGGGGGGGAGTTGACTGCCTCCCTCCTCCACAGTAGCTTCATTGTTTCCCAGTTCTTGAAATCTGTTACTAGATTTCGACTTTGTTTTTGCAGTGCTTTGACGAGTAGTTCATTTCCCCTACAGACTGATAGTACGTATTGGTTGGATGAAGCCATCGTTATTATCCTCAGGGATGTTTGCACAAGCAGGTTGCGTTCCAGCTCCATCATTGACATTTGTGACCACCACATTCGACTGAGAGAAACGGGTGTCCGCCGCCGTATTGGTGGCAGGTGCTTGTTGCTGGGGTTTGCAGAGGGACTTGTCATGACCAAACGTGTCGCAGTGCGGGCATTTTTCAGGTATCCACTCGTATTCAACACCAACAGAGTAGGGCGCTCCTTTGTCTGATCTCAGATTTACCACGGTGGGGAAATTTGAAGATGCTGACATGAGAATGTTTACCCTGGCGTAATCAATTCTCCACATCGCCTTCGTCTGTCTATCCAGGCACTGGGGCTTGCCTAGGAATGAGGCAATTCGAGCAATCATCTTATCGCTCCAAAGCTCCAGGGGGAGATTAAGGAGTTTGATCCAAACCGGGACTGACGTGAGCTTCTCCTGCTCGAGCGGCTCCCCTTTTTCCCATTTTTGTAGGATCATAGGTTTTCCTTTGATGCTCCATGGTCTTCCTTCCAGGGCAGTGACAAGATCGCCATATGCTTGGAACTTTATGATGAAACTCCCACTGTTGCGCCCTAAAACCTCGATGAACCCATCTAGCTTCCAGATCCTCATCAGGTGGTCCTGCAGCGTAGGGATGTGTGGGTTGAGGCCGATAATATAGCCAGCCAATGAGTTGTTCTACATGGCTGCGTTCTCGTCGATTTCAGCCTGCGGAATGATGATGGTGTCCTCATCGAGGACGAGATCAGCCGTCTCCAATCTTGTGTTTGCATCTCCGATCTGGTTTTTGCATAGGCTAGCCCATTCCTTGGGTGCAGCAGCCACTCTGACGAGGTCTCCACTTTGGTGTGGGTGTCTCCCTCCTCGTTGGGCAGGAGGGCGTCGAGCGGCCCCAGCGCCGCCAGACCTGGCCACCATTGTATTTTGTCACATAATTGACTAACACACATTAAATTGTGATGTAGGTCATCCACAAAAAGAATAATTTTAATACATAAGGATTCACATACATCACCCTCTCACTTGACTTTACCTTTCTTATTATCCCCAAAGGTGACTGAACCTCCTTTCTTTTTGGTGAAGTTGTTGAAATGGCTTATATCACTTGTCATATGCTTAGTGCAGCCACTATCAACTATCCATCTTCCTTTTTCCTGTAAGAAAGGAGAATGTTAGTTCCCAACTCAAACTATGGGATCCAGATTTATCATAACTTGGGAACCCATTTCCTTTTTGGGTTGGTCCCCTTAGGTGTGTAAGGACAATATGTAGAGTAATGATCATCACATTTACAATAAGTACAAATCATAGGATTCTTAGTGTCGGAAGACTCTCCTATAAAGAAAGAGGTCTCCTTGCTCTTTTTCTTACCTTTGGCTTTGCTCTTGCCCTTTGATGCTCCCCCTACACATCCCAAACCACTAGTACCACTTTGTTTGGTAGAATAGTCAAGGATTTCATTTAGGGAGTTCTTCCCTATGAGGAATTTCTATAGGGATGCTCTTAATCTATGGTTATCATCATTTAGAGAAATGATAGTAGAAGATAAGCTATCTATGTCATCCCTAGCATGTACAGGATTGGCCTCAAGACATAGGGCTTTAGTTAAATATGAATCCTTCTCAAGGGAAATGGAAGCAACATTAGCACTAGGCAATATAGGTCTAGAAGATAGATCATTAACTTGACCAAGTAACCTAGCATTTACATATTTAAGAATTTGAATTTCTTTGAGATATACATCTCTTTCATCTCTACGAGCATCAATAAAAAGCTTAAATTCAACATTTTTAGTTTTAATCAATTCAAGCTCTTTTAGAAAATTTTGGTCTTCTTCCTTAAGATTTTCAATGCTCTTAAGGTAGATACCATTCTAGACTTCAACTCCATTGTATTGGAGCTCAAGATCAAGGTATTTCCCTTGAAAATTATCAATACTCTCAAGGTTAGTTTTCTCATTCATCTCAAGAATTTCAAGCTTAACATATAGATCCTCAATGATTGTTCTTAACTATTTTCTTTTAGATTTACACTTAGCAAAATATGAATGGGTAGAGATAAGCATTTCAATGATAGCTTCCTTAGATAATTCATGCAAACTTACCTCACTTACCTCACCAATTTCTTCACTAGTAGAGGCCATGAGTGCAAGGTGGCACTTGTCATCTTCTTCGGAGCTTGAGCTGCTTGAAGATGAAGCTTCCCAAGTTGCATGAGATGCATTCTTGTGATTCTTCTCCTTCTTGTCACTTTCTCTTGTACTTGCTCTGCTTCTTGTACTCCTTTTCCTTCTTTGAGTTGCCCTTGTGGTGTGACTTTCTTGACTTGGGACATTCACTCTTGTAGTGCCCCTTTTGTCCACACTTGTAGCATCTAGGAGTAGAGGAGGAGGAAGCTTGCTCTCCCTTGAAGTATTTTCCCTTGATGTAGTTGGCTTCATGCTCACTTGGGCCATAATCTTCACTAGAGGAGGAGGGATAAGTCTGTAAAGCAAATTGTTGTTGAAGGATGACCGCCTCCTCTTGTGCTTTGAAAGTACTATCTTTGATCTTCTTGTCTTCTTTCTCTTCTTGCTTGGCTTCTTCTTCTTGTTTGTCAAGCCTTTGCTCATGGGCTTGGAGGTTGCCAATGAGCTCTTCAGTTGGGATGTCACCAATGCTCCTCACTTCTTCAATGGAGGTGATCTTTGACTCCCATCTTTTTGGTAGAGTCCTCAAGATCTTGGAGTTCATTACACCTCTATCCAAAGTGTTGCCCAATGCAGCCAGCCCATTGATGATGACATTGAGTCTTGATTACATCTCTGCAATCCCTTCTTTCTTGTCCATCTTGAAGTTCTCTAGAAGGTTGTTCAACATGTAGATCTTGGCTTCCTTGAATTGCTTTGTGCCTTCATAGGTGATGCACAATTTGTCCCAAATCTCATAGGCGGTGTCCCAAGATGAGATCCGGTTGAACTCCGTTGGGGTAAGGGCTACATAGAGAATGCTTATGGCTTTGGCATTGACTTGGGCTTCTTTGAGATCAGCTTCACTTCATGTTGCAACAGCTCCAGTTGGCTCCTTGTAAGGTGTGGCCATCATCTTCCACAAATCAAAGTTCATGCCTTGAATGTAGAATTGTATACGCCTCTTCTAATAGAGGAAGTTGGTGCCATCAAAGACCAGAGGATGCATGGAGAAGCCTCCCTCTAGGTTGAGAGAACCAAGTAGGTTGTCGCCCATCTTCTCATCTCATGGGAGATTGTTGAATAAGATCCTTAGCTCTAATACCACTTGTTGGATCTAGGGCTCTAGAAGAGGGTGAATAGAGCTTCAAAAATTCTCACAAGATAGATTAAATCTTCAAATTATATCAAATTAAAACCAATGGCTTAAGTGCAATTTGAAATCCTAACTAACAAGCATATCAAGGATGAGAGGAATTGATAGTAAGCACTTGACAAGGCTGTGTAGAGTGGTTCCACTCTCCAAACTAGGAGAGAGTCAATCGACTACCTAGGGAGGTCAGCCTCTAGGACTTTGCAAGTGCTTTTCTCTATATTCACCAATAAGAGTTACAAGACAAGACCACCAAAGGACTTACCCATCCAAGCACCAAGATTCTTCCACCTTACCAAGGACTTGCACACTTTGCAAAGAGTCTTCAGCCTTCTCCAAGGTCTTACCCACTCTTACACAAGTCTTCCACCTTCAAGGACTTTTCCACTCTTCTAGGATCTTCAACTAGAGAGAGATATTTACAAGCACAAGAAAGTAGCTCTCTTACATCAGGCCTATCTCACTCATAATCATGAAATGAAGTGTAAACTAGAGAGAGAAAGGGGCTTAAGGAGTTGTAACACACTCAACTATAGCAAGGACTTAGAATAGAATGAATGAGCAAACTTGGAATGAACTCGAAGAGGTCCTATTTATAGTTGGGGTGTTCCCTTGAGTGTAGGATCACTTGGGGTCGAAATATAGCCATTTTCCAAGATGAAACCGATATATTTTCACCCAAAACAACTCACCAATGGTTATAATCACTTTTTCTGTGTTTTCCGTACAATATATTCAGTCAAGTTTCAATAAAGGTAACTCGACTGATCCACAAAAAGACAAAGCCAGTTTTCAAACTATCAGTCGAGTTTGTTTTTAGAAACTCGACTAATGATCTAAAATCAGGTGAGTTGGTCGATCGAGTTTTGTGAGTGTGCAACTCGGCCGATGGGTCATCTTTAGAAAATCCATCATAGGATCGGTCAAGTTTCCAACTTGACCGATGAAAACCCTGTTAAAAATTTTCTAAACTGACATATGAGTGATAAAACCTTAGAATTAAGTAACCCTAATTTTTTCTCATCTTAGTTACTAGTCATATCATCAATACAAGTGATTACAAAAAAAAATCTAAGGTCATTTGGATTGTTTTCCAAAAATGCACACTTTCATTGCATTTCACTTGAACTTGAACAAGCTAGGGATTGTATAATTTGATCCTTTTCATGTATCTAAAGCCTAAAATCAATCTTGAACAAACATATTAGATACATAGGAATGGAATGGTTGAGTCATTATCAAAATATGGGCAATGTACTCAAGTCAACAATCATCAACATTTATCATTATCAAAACATAATTAACTATCAAAGAGAAGACTAACATCATTTGTACTAAATAATGTTGCGGGTTCCAAAATAAGGTTATTAGGGAACACACATATATACAAGGTTTATGTAGGCTACATGTTGTCACTTAGCATTTTATTTTTGTCATATATTATTAACAATCAAGTCATTCATCAATTGTATTAAATAAACATTACATGCTGGTAGATATTGTTTGTTAACATATATTAAGGAGGAATAGAGGATGCACAACCACCCAATTGGGGATTTACCTCTAGTAGTGGTGACGACGGCAGTGATGGTGGCCCTGGATGTACTGGCAACCCTAGATGTGGCTGGCTCTAGCAGACAGTTGTGGTGATGAGTAGCAGTTGGAGAGTGCGAGCAACAGTTGTGGTGTGTTACATGAGCATGAGCCATAGTGGTGGTGATTGGCTCTGATGGTTAGCTTCAAGAGGTCCAGTAGTAGGTAGAAAAAATGGCATCAGCAGCAACGACGGAAGGTAGAGAGGAAGTGACGGCAGCGGCAGAGCACGAGCAACGGAAGAAGGCAGAGCATGAGTGGCGGCAATGTATCGGGTTCTAGGTATCTTAGGCAATAAAATAGAGAATGGGGGGATAGAAATGGCATTGGTGCTATTAAGTGGATCATAGTCATCGGTTAGAAAGACAAAACTAATGATTAAGTCCAAATATAAACAAAAAAAGTTGTCCTCAGTTAGGGTTTTAGTCATTGATTGCAAGAGGCAAACTGAAGACTAACTCCTAAACTAAAAAATAGACACTGGATATGGGAAATAGTCATCGGTTACCTCTGCCAAAATTGAAGACAATATACGAATCTAAACAAAAAAATTCCCTCAGGTTAGTATTATAGTCATTGATTAACTGTGGTGAACCAATGGCTAACTCATAAACCAAAAAAAAAAATAGTTTGACATAGTCGTCAGTTACCAATGAAAAAAGTGATGTCTATATACATATCCAAACAAAAAAAATTGATCTAGTGTTAGGACCATATTTGTCAGTTGTCCAATAACCTTCCTTTGGTAGTGTTTTCTTTGGATCTTCTACCCCTTTTTCTTCCTTTTTCTTGACCTTAGACCATGTTTTGACATGGTGGTTGTTCTTGAGAGTAAGCTCCTCATCACAAGGGTAATAGGTCATGTTTTGACAAGGCAACACCCAAGTGAGAGCGGGCTTCTTCTCTTTTTTCCCTTTCTTTCTTGCGATCCAGACTTGAGCTTCTTGCCTCTTTCTTGAGCTATCTTTTGAACTTGGTGTTTTGCTCTTTCTTGAGGTGATCTTGTGGTCGGAAGTGGAGCTTTTGGTGGAGCTTGATCTTCCTTGGAGATTGTGTTCTTGGAGCTTGCCTTCCTTGGAGTGATCTTCTTTAAGGCGGGTTATATAACTCTTAACCTTCTCTCTTATTGCACTTTCCATGTTTTCATGTTGTTGTTTTCTCTTTCTAGATGTTCCATTAACTTGCTAATAGATGGTGAGAGTCCTTAGACCTTGGTTGACGTCAAGATCATGCTTGGTTTGGATGCAATCTGAAAACCCTAATTTCCTCTTGTACTCGATTCTAATGGTGATGGTGCATGGTGGATTTTCTATATCTCTTGGACATGGTTTGAGTTACATGCATGTTGATCGAGTGTTTTAGTTTTCCATATGTTTTTGGTTTGGTTTTGATGGTGACGATCTTGGTTTCTCTCTCTTATCGAGGTTCCTTTTCATGGTGGTTTCATGAGGCTTCTTTTCAGGTTTGATGACCGTTTTGCATGTGGTTTTTTCCTATGAGGACAATGAGTTTCCCTTGTTGGATCACCTATTTAGTCAAGGGTTTATTTCTATTTGAACTTTGGTTTGATTGTGATTCTTGGTTTTGGTGGCGGCTTGACCCTTAGCCCCTGTTTGGTTCGGGACTGAGTTTGGATTAAGCATTGTCTTTTTGTGCCATGTCAGCTTAATCCGATCTGGATTGAGTGAATTTTGTGTTTGGTTGACAATGGGATAACGACCTCCATTTTGGGTTCTGTAACCTCCAAATCTGGACCAAGTCAGTCTTGCTCTGATCTGGATTGCAATCCTAGTCCGGTTAGCGGCTCCCTTCTCTCCTCATGTGACTCATTCCTTGATAAACCTGACCTCCCTCTCTAACTTCCCTCTTCACCTCTCTCTCCTCCTACAAAGGAGATGAGGGAGTCTCCTTCACACGTTTAGTTGTCTGCTGGCACTGATGAACCTGGCATATTGGTACCTTTTTATGTTGATGATCCGGGATCTGTCCCTCCCCCTCCTCCACACCAGGTTGGTGTCGTCGATGATCACAACTGCCTCAGTAGGGGCGAGGACCATCTCCAACGCCTTGGTCTGGTACACAGTGGGGTCCACATGACATATGACCTTGTTCTTGAAGTACTGACCGTTGGGGTTGAGCAGCGCGGCCATGTCCGAAGTGTATGACCGGTTTCCCATGGTGTAGATGTACATGTTGTACAGCTGGCAAGCCTTAAATGTGGGTCCAAGAATGGAGACATGTCTAGGTTATCTGACTTTAGAAATTTATAATACCTAAATGTTTAAGACTCCTGCAACTAGCACATGGTCGAAGTAGTTCGAGGTTGAACACATGGATAGGAAGAATGGTGCTTTAGAACTCAAGTTTTACTTGTCTAAGCATGCCAAAAAGGTTGAAGTATAATGTTTTGATGTAATGAGAAAGAATCATAAAAAATTAAACTAAAAGTCTATCTCCAAAAGGAGTTACCAGAAAGATTAAGGTTTTAGGGTTTAGCAATTTTTATAGAGGTTTTTTATATTGGAAACTGAGGAGATAAAACTATCATCGGAGTAAAGCACGAGGGAGGAAAACTTAAACATAACAAGTGGCAGCGGAATACATTCTGCACCCTCTTCTCTCAAAGAGGGTGCCTCTAACCATGCACCAATTCTCTCCCTCAAGGGTACTGGGCATAGACTAGAGTAGAAAGATATGTCGGGGAAACCCTGATCCTGGGCACTCTCATACACCCAAATCAAATCAAACTCTAGAGTTTATGACATCCTTCTCTCAAAGGAGTCAAAACAAGAAACACGATTCGATAGCTAGTTAAAAGCATGATTCAAGTACAATTTGTTCAAGTGGTTTTCAACCAATTGATTATGAGGACCAAGATCATTTAGAGTCTAAATAATTAATCTTATGAAGTTCAACATGGTTAATCCATTTGAATAGCTCATGTAATTGAAGGTTCAATATGGTTAATCTATTTAGATACCTAATGCAATTGAAGATTTCAATGGTTAATCCAATTGATCACCTTTTGGAATTGAAAGTTCAATTGGTCAATTCTTTTGGATCCTTCATATAATTGATGGTTCAATTGAGTAAACCACTTGGAGACCTGATGTAATTGAGATGATTGATACCTTTACTGGGATTAAATCCTTAATGCTTAATGATGTAATAATTTAATACATCATACTAACCATATATGTAGGTTTTTGAATAAGGAGTAGGTTCAATCTAATCAAGAATTAAGTAATGGACATCATAAGTAGGATGAGAGAGAAATATTCATACATGAATGATAATCATGTAGCAATTAAATCTCAAGCATTCAAAATGATGTGATATACAATTAGGGCATGATTCTTGATAAGGAGATCATAAAACCCTAATTGAGATGATTAATGAACTCAAACCCTAATTTAGGGCAATATTGTATGGAACCCTAATCTAGGGTGATGTGATGTGAATAGTAAACCCTAATCTAGGGTGATGTGATGTGAATAGTAAACCCTAATCTAGGGTGATGTGATGTGAATAGTAAACCCTAACTTTGGGTTATACTACATAGCGTGAAACTCTAATCTTGGACAATGAAACAACGATTCATTGTTCCTAATTGATCAAAAGGGATTAGTAACCCTGATTGAAATGAAATGGGAAACCCTAACCCTGGTAAGGGAACAGTGATGATACCCTTGAACAACATGGGATTGTAATATGATTGATATATCTGTTATCATGTGAGCTAACCATGCAGGTATTTTGAGATGATGAACATAGCCAGGTATGAGCTATGATGCTTTACTTATTGAATTTATTTATTAGGCCTTGTGTGCCATAATATACCTTGTTTCTTGGTAAATAGTGACAAGAGAGTTAATGAGCCTTAAGTTCCATAAGTGATGCTTGTGCAGTAAGTGTTATGTTTACCTTGGTCAAATGACCTGAATGTGATAATTACCTGAAAAGGGGGTAATTGTACTCAATGTTAAGCTAAGGGTTTGAATACCCAGAACCATATGATTATGGTGTTGATATTGTAAAAGGATGATATTTCCCAGCATTGAAACGAAGGACTGAGATCTCAATGTCTTAACAAGACTGAGAAGTAATTGATGAAATAGTACATGCTTCTTTTTAGCAATTGTCCTAATAAGTTATGTGTGAAAACTTGTTTGATTGCTAAAAGAATATGATAATTAGGCATGACAACGTGTCGGGTTTTTGAAAACCCGACCCGAACCCGACCCGACCTATTTTCAACAAACCCAAACCCAACCCGGACCTGAAAATATACTAACTAAAAAAAACCTGCAAATACCCAACCCAAAATACCCGACCCGAAATACGGATTTTAAAATACCCACAGTTTTTTTCTCCTTCACAAAAGTGCTATTGTTACAGTGTTGTTACAGCAGGACTTTCAAAAACCCACAAACACCTGCAAAAACTATTGGGTGTCTGCAATGACTTAAACAAGGAGCTTCCTATACATGTTAAACAAAACGCACGTGCACCAATCTTTTAAGCACTAACAGCAAAGCTCAACTTGGCTCAATCTTTTAAGCACTAACATCAAAGATCAGCTTGACTGAGAACAAAGTTTATCAATATATAAATCCGAACGCAAAGTACATGAGCCCAAATCTTTGAAATTTGGTATATATAACCAAGTTCACAAACTACATAACTGTTTTAAAACCAAAATACAACTCAAGTGAAGATATACAGAGAATGATTCAGGCACTGCCAATTTTTGAAACTCTGTAAAATGCTATGTAGTTCATTTGATAGACGTGAGTACTAATCACTGACAAACACCAATCTAATTACAACTCTGGCACCATCCCCTCCAACTCGTGCACCTTCAGCTCCATTCATTGGTGTTTAGACAACCCACATTAGAAAGCCTTGCAGCATTTCCCACAGTTAAACACACAATCAACCAAAGGATACCAACTAAAAGTCTAAAACTGCATTAACAATAAATTGACCCACAGTTAAACATACAAATAACCACAAATAACATATCTTCTATTAATAAATGAGCTACGTCTCAACAAATAACGAACTGATAAGCTACATCTCAACAACTGGGAGGAGAGGAAAATAACATATCTTCTATTAATAAATGAGGGAAGGGTACACTACCATTAGTACGTGATGTTGATGATGATCAGGACCTTCCCTTTGTAAATACTAAGATCGACAGCTTCACCAGTAGCATCCTGCATGTGAGGGAGAGAAATATTAAGAGGTATGATTTACCTTGACAGTTCTAATGTGTTTCAGCAGTAACAGGAGACCCACACACCAGAACATATCACAACAAAGCACAACACACCTCCCCAATGGCGCAGGATAAAGAGACGGTGGAGAAAGAAAAGGAACAAAAAAAAGGAAGAGAAAAGGGACCAAACCAATTAATAAATATACTGACATGTTGGCATGATATTTGATTAGAGCTCAGAAGGCAATGCCAAAACCAGATGATAGAGAGTAGAAGAAAACTACACAGAGAAATCCAAAAAAAACATGTCGGCGTAAAAGACTCCTTCCTAAGCAAACGCCGATGGGAAGGCAATTGGAGGGATGGGCAGTAGGGAAACGGTAGGCCGAAGGAAGAAGAGGGGTAAGGGAGGAGTAACTAAGAAGGAGAAGGGCATCGAAATACCCACACACCAGGAAAGTAGGTCGGGGACATAAATCTAGTAAAAGAGAAACAAAGCAATTAACTGGAGAACTGGGGGCGCCGAGCCAGTAGACACACCAGAGGATTGGCGCCGGCGCGGTGCTCGGAAATAGAGGAACCAGGTAGAAATGGAATAATGGGGGAGAGGAACACCGTCTGGGTTTGTATTTTCTATAATGATTGAGATTTCGAAGGAGATGAGAGCGAGAGATTGAGAACAAGAGACAGAGAAACCCACCTGAGATTTAGTCAAAGGATGGGTTGCCACTGGAGATGGTGGGTCTTTCTCTTCCACTACCGTCGCTTCAGCCTCTGTAGCCATCACCGCTTTATCCTGAGATTCTCTGTCGTCACTCTGATCTCCATGCTCTAGCCTCTATCCTCATCACTCTAGCAGGCTCCACAGTCGTCGCTCTCCGCTGGAGAGTGGAGATGGGAGATGGTCGTGAGACTGAGAGAGAGAGGACTGCCGTTTGAGAAGGACTGTCGTTGGGGAATCGGAACCCTAGTTTCGGTAAACCCTAGAGCTCAGCAACGGAAAGGAGGCACAGAGAGGAGTGATTCAGGAGTTGATAGCTGAGAGTGAGTTTGAGAGTCTGAGACACGGGTCTTCCTGGGCCCTGACTCATGTCTGTGTGCGGGTCCAAAACACCCGCGCGTCTCCACATACTGCTCACATCCGTCTGCGTGAATCCAAAAAACCAATAAAACCCAAAAATTTGAGGGTCGGGTCAGGTCGGGTCAGGCAGGGTTTTATTGCCATGCCTAATGATAATGTACTTAATTAATCAAATGATAACATAGAATGTAGTTGCTCTGACCACAGATCCATCAACGTCAGAATTAGTTGAATGGTGAAACGAGTTTTACTCGGAACACATATTTTTGAATATGTGGGTGTAATTGGGCAAATATATCCTCATGCCCCATAGGAATGGCTACGGGCTATGTCCTATGTACGAGATTGGTTTTGGACCATACCCCAATAAGAGTATGGCTAAGGGCCATGACTCCTCAATATAATACCAGGCATTGGCTACGGGCCATAACCCTGAAGAGAGTATATGCTACGGGCTATAACTCTACAGCGAGGATGACAATATACCCTGGCAAGCTAATAGTAGTTTGATACATGATGTCTCTGCTAAAGTAGTCTCGTACTGACCGAGACAGATGAGGTCATGGAATCCGGATCTCCCATTGACCTTGTGTGGTACTGATGCTTTATGTAACCGTGGTCAGTTGGAGTATGAGCGGTATATCTCATCTCCGTAGGGCATAAGCTTAAGAATGTTTGTAAAATGTAATCAGCCGTGTAGCGTATTTGCATAATATTTAAATATGAGAGTCACTTGTTGATGTTATCCTGCTTATCATGTTCTAGATACATAAATGTTATATATGCTCTTCAAGTCCTTATTGAATAAGAGACATGCTTCTTTAACAAGTTTTATCTTAAACGCTTGAATAGAAATGTTGCTTTCATCTACATAGATATTGATTTATCTGTTGTTGAATATATGATTCCACTATTCAGTTTATTTCTATTAAACTGTAAGAATAATGTTTTCGGCAGAGAGTTATATCTCTCGCTGGGGCAATTTTATAATTGTCTCACCCCCGTGGAATTCTAACGTTTTTAGGTGGAAGCGGACAAAGTAGAACTAGAAGCCTCATAAGAAGAGAAGAATAGTAGCAGCAACAGCATCAGGGACAGCAGTAGATCCTCAGGTGGAGATACTGGCTAACAAGTCTTGCATATGTGTAAATAGAGTCCTATGTGTCGTCTCTGTACTCTCAGGTCCTAGGAGTCAGTGATAGTGTTTTATAATTGATCTGAGATTTTTGGCATGATGCCTCGAGGATTTTAATACTCAACCTCTTGATAAAGCAAGTGATGTACATATATATTCCTCGAGAAGGAATGATACAGAGAATGCATGGTATGAACCAGGTTGTGAATGTAATATTATGGTTCTTGTTGAAAGAGATTTCTTATGTTTGGATCTCTTTACAAAATGGTTTTAATTTTTAGTGATTTTCAGTAATTCCGCTGCTAACAATTGCTTCCACATTGATTTAATTTAGTTAATAATGTTTTGTTCGAATGCTTCACCACAACTAGGGTCCAAACCTTGTTCTTTTCAAATTGCTCCAACTCTTATTGCATAGCTCAGATCCACTCATCATCCCCAAGAGCTTCCTTGACGTTTTTTTCTCGAGTTGTGAGATGAAGGTGTTGTTGGCTTATTCTTTTTTTAATGGAGCCCGTATCTTCACTGTTTCAAATAGATCACCTAAAATCAACTCCTTTGGATGATTCTTTACAAACTGAGGGGTTGGATCCTTATTCTCTACATATTTCTCTTCTTCTTGAGTGACCACCTCTTTTCCCTTTTGGGTGATGTTGAGATCTTTTAGAATATGAATTACTTCATCTGTAACATCATCATTGAGAACAATATCTTTGCGAATATAGGGGTTAGTCTTAATAAACTTAACATTTATGGATTCTTCTACTTTAGCAAGATCAACATTAAATTCTCTATAAGCCTTTCTAATAGCGGTATAGCCAAGAAAGAAAGCCTTGAAAGATTTCAGATCGAACTTGTTGAGAGAATCTTCTGTATTCAAAACAAAACAAAGACATCCAAACACATGAAAATACTCGATAGAAGTCTTCCTACCACACCATAGCTCATAAGGGTTTTTTTTATAAAAAGGATGAGTAAAAACCTGATTTTGCATAAAACATGAGGTACTAACAGCTTCAACCCCAAACTTCTTTGGAGTATCATACTCTAGAAGCATGGTCCAATCCATCTCCTATAAAGACCTATCCTTCCTCTCTGTAACCCCATTTTGTTGAGGTGTTTGAGGTGAAGAGAAGTTGTGTGCATAACCAAATTCTTGATAAAAGTGTTCAAAAAGCTCATTTTCAAATTCTCCCCCATGGTCACTACGGATGGAAACTATGTGGCAAGAAACTTCATCTTCAACTTGCTTACATAAGCTTGAGAAAACATCAAGCCTGTCACTTTTATAAACAAGAAAGAAGGTCCAAGTATATCTAGAGAAACCATAGACAATAATAAGGCAATACTTGGAGTCACAAAGCAATTGAGTTCTCATTGGTCCAAATAGATCAATGTGAAGAAGCTCAAGAGCTCTCTTGGTACTAAGGACTCCTTTGTATTTGAAGGAGGACTTGGTTTTATTTCCTTGGGTACAAGGTTGGCATTCCTCATCCTTTTTAAAATACAATTTGGGAAGTCCCTTGACAAAGTCCTTTTTTCTCAACTTCTTCAACCGATGCATATTTACATGAGTAAACTGATGGTGTCAAAGGGAAATATCATTTGAGTTGACTACTAGGCATCTACCAAAAATAGGCTTAATAGATTCAAGAACAATAACATAAAGATTACCACTTCTAGTTCCCTTATATATAACTTGGTAGGTGAGGGAATCTAGAATCAAGCATTCAAAAGAAGTAAATAACGCAAGGTAACCATTGTCACATTATCGACTAACACAAATTAAATTGTGATGTAGGTCATCCACAAAAAGAATATTCTTAATACAGAAGGATTCACCTACATCACCCTCACATTTGACTTTACCTTTCTTATTATCCCCAAAGGTGACTGAACCTCCTTTCTTTTTGGTGAAGTTGTTGAAATGGCTTGTATCACTTGTCATATGCTTAGTGCAGCCACTATCAACTATCCATCTTCCTTTTTCCTGTAAGAAAGGAGAATGTCAGTTCCCAACTCAAACTATGGGATCCAGAGTTATCATAACTTGGTAACCCATTTCATCTTTGGGTTGGTCCCCTTAGGTGTGTAAGGACAATATGTAGATTAATGATCATCACATTTACAATAAGTACAAATCATAGGATTCTTAGTGTTGGAAGACTCCCCTATACAGAAAGAGGTCTCCTTGCTCTTTTTCTTACCTTTGGCTTTGCTCTTGCCCTTTGATACTCCCCCTACACATCCCAAACCACTAGTACCACTTTATTTGGTAGAATAGTCAAGGATTTCATTTAGGGAGTTCTTTCCTATGAGGAATTTCTATAGGGATGCTCTTAATATATGGTTATCATCATTTAGAGAAATGATAGTAGAAGATAAGCTATCTATGTCATCCCTAGCATGTACAAGATTGGCCTCAAGACAGAGGGCTTTAGTTAAATATGAATCCTTCTCAAGGGAAATGGAAGCAACATTAGCACTAGGCAATATAGGTCTAGAAGATAGATCATTAACTTGACCAAGTAACCTACCATTTTCATATTTAAGAATTTGAATTTCTTTGAGATATACATCTCTTTCATCTCTACGAGCATCAATAAAAAGCTTTAATTCAACATTTTTAGTTTTAATCAATTCAAGCTCTTTTAGACCATTTTGGTCTTCTTCTATAAGATTTCCAATGCTCTTAAGGTAGATACCATTCTCGACTTCAACTCCATTGGATTGGAGCTCAAGATCAAGGTATTTCCCTTGAAAATTATCAATACTCTCAAGATTAGTTTTCTCATTCATCTCAAGAATTTCAAGCTTAACATATAGATCATCAATGATTGTTCTTAACTATTTTCTTTTAAATTTACACTTAGCAAAATATGAATGGGTAGAGATAAGCATGTCAATGATAGCTTCCTTAGATAACTCATGCAAACTTACCTCACTTACCTCACTTACCTCACCAATTTCTTCACTAGTAGAGGCCATGAGTGCAAGGTGGCACTTGTCATCTTCTTCGAAGCTTGAGCTTCTTGAAGATGAAGCTTCCCAAGCTGCATGAGCTGCATTCTTGTGATTCTTCTCCTTCTTGTCACTTTCTCTTGTACTTGCTCTCCTTCTTGTACTCCTTTTCCTTCTTTGAGTTGCCCTTGTGGTGTGACTTTCTTGACTTGGGACATTCACTCTTGTAGTGCCCCTTTTGTCCACACTTGTAGCATCTATGAGTAGAGGAGGAGGAAGCTTGCTCTCCCTTGAAGTATTTTCCCTTGATGTAGTTGGCTTCATGCTCACTTGGGCCATAATCTTCACTAGAGGAGGAGGGATAAGTCTGGCAAGCAAGTTGTTGTTGAAGGATGACCGCCTCCACTTGTACTTTGAAAGTACTATCTTTGATCTTCTTATCTTCTTTCTCTTCTTGCTTGGCTTCTTCTTCTTGTTTGTCAAGCCTTTGCTCATGGGCTTGGAGGTTGCCAATGAGCTCTTCGGTTGGGATGTCACTAATGCTCCTCACTTCTTCAATGCAGGTGATCTTTGACTCCCATCTTTTTAGTAGAGTCCTCAAGATCTTGGAGTTGATTACACCTCTATCCAAAGTGTTGCCAAATGCAGCCAGCCAATTGATGATGACATTGAGTCTTGAGTACATCTCCGCAATCCCTTCTTTCTTGTTCGTCTTGAAGTTCTCTATAAGGTTGTTCAACATGTAGATCTTGGCTTCCTTGACTTGCTTTGTGCCTTCATAGGTGATGCACAATTTGTCCCAAATCTCATAGGTGGTGTCCCAAGATGAGATTCGGTTGAACTTTGTTAGGGTAAGGGCTACATAGAGAATGCTTATGGCTTTGGCATTGAGTTGGGCTTCTTTGAGATCAGCTTCACTTCATGTTGCAACAGCTCCAGTTGGCTCCTTGTAAGGTGTGGCCATCATCTTCCACATATCAAAGTTCATGCCTTGAATGTAGAATTGTATACGCCCCTTCTAATAGAGGAAGTTGGTGCCATCAAAGACCATAGAATGCATGGAGAAGCCTCCCTCTAGGTTGAGAGAACCAAGTATATTGTAGCCCATCTTCTCGTCTCATGGGAGATTGTTGAATAAGATCCTTAGCTCTAATACCACTTGTTGGATCTAGGGCTCTAGAAGAGGGTGAATAGAGCTTCAAAAATTCTCACAAGATAGATTAAATCTTCAAATTATATCAAATTAAAACCAATGGCTTAAGTGAAATTTGAAGTCCTAACTAACAAGCATATCAAGGATGAGAGGAATTGATAGTAAGCACTTGACAAGGCTATGTAGAGTGGTTCCACTCTCCAAATAGGAGAGAGTCAATCAACTACCTAGGGAGGTTAGCCTCTAGGACTTTGCAAGTGCTTTTCTCTATATATTCACCAATACGAGTTACAAAACAAGACCACCAAAGGACTTACCCATCCAAGCACTAAGATTCTTCCACCTTACCAAGGACTTACACACTTTGCAAAGAGTCTTCAGCCTTCTCCAAGGTCTTACCCACTCTTACACAAGTCTTCCACCTTCAAGGACTTTTTCACTCTTCTAGGATCTTCAACCTTTTCCTTCTCCTTCACCTGAGAAGATCTTCACCTCTTCTTCAACCTTGAAGAAGAACAGCAATAGCTCCACCTTCACTTGGAGTAGCTTGCTTCACCTTTGCTTCATGGTGGTAAGGGGTAGGGAAGATAGAGTAGATGAGATATTTACAAGCACAAGAAAGTAGCTCTCTTACAACAGGCCTATCTCACTCATAATCATGAAATGAAGTGTAAACTAGAGAGAGAAAGGGGCTCAAGGAGTTGTAACACACTCAACTATAGCAAGGACTTAGAATAGAATGAATAAACAAACTTGGAATGAACTCCAAGAAGTCCTAATTATAGTTGGGGTGTTCTCTTGAGTGTAGGATCACTTGGGGTCGAAATAGAGCCATTTTCTAAGATGCAACAGATCTAATTTCACCCAAAACAACTCACCAATGGTTATAATCACTTTATCTGTGTTTTCCATACAATACATTCGGTCAAGTTTCAATAAAGGTAACTCGACTGATCCACTAAAAGACAAAGCCAGTTTTCAAACTATCAATCGAGTTTGTTCTTAGAAACTCGACTAATGAGCTAAAATCAGGTTTGCTCGGTGAGTTGATCGATCGAGTTTTGTGAGTGTGCAACTCGACCGATGGGTCATCTTCAGAAAATCCATCATAGGATCGATCAAGTTTCCAACTCGACCGATGAAAAGCCTGTTAAAAATTTTCTAAACTGACATATGAGTGACAAAACCTTAGAATTAAGTAACCCTAATTTTTTCTCATCTTAGTTACTAGTCATATCATCAATACAAGTGATTACAAAAAAAAATCTAAGGTCATTTGGATTGTTTTCCAAAAATGCACACTTTCATTGCATTTGACTTGAACTTGAACAAGCTAGGGCTTGTATAATTTGATCCTTTTCATGTATCTAAAGCCTAAAATCAATCTTGAACAAACATATTAGATACATAGGAATGGAATGGTTGAGTCATTATCAAAATATGGGCAATGTACTCAAGTCAACAATCATCAACATTTATCATTATCAAAACATAATTAACTATCAAAGAGAAGACTAACATCATTTGTACTAAATAATGTTGCGGGTTCCAAAATAAGGTTATTAGGGAACACATATATATACAAGGTTTATGTAGGCTACATGTTGTCACTTAGCATTTTATTTTTGTCATATATTATTAACAATCAAGCCATTCATCAATTGCATTAAATAAACATTATATGCTTGTAGATATTGTTTGTTAACATATATTAAGGAGGAATAGAGGATGCACAACCACCCAATTGGGGATTTACCTCTAGTAGTGGTGACGACGGAAGTGATGGTGGCCTTGGATGTACTGGCAACCCTAGATGTGGCTGGCTCTGGTAGACAGCCATGGTGATGAGTAGCAGTAGGACAGTGCGAGCAACAGCAGTGGTGTGTTACACGAGCATGAGCCATAGTGGTGGTGACTGGCTCCGGTGGTTAGCTTCAAGAGGTCCAATAGTAGGCGGCAAAAATGGCATCAGTAGCAACGGCGGAAGGTAGAGAGGAAGTGACGACAGTGGCAGAGCACGAGCAACGGAAGAAGGCAGATCATGAGTGGCGGCAATGTATCGGGTTCTAGGTATCTTAGGCAATGAAATAGAGAATGGGGGATAGAAATGGCACTGGTGCTATTAAGTGGATCATAGTCGTCAGTTAGAAAGACAAAACTGACGATTAAGTCCAAATATAAACAAAAAAAGTTGTCCTCAGTTAGGGTTTTAGTCATTGATTTCTAGAGGCAAACCGACGACTAACTCCTAAACTAAATAATAGACACTGGAGATGGGAAATAGTCATTGGTTACCTCTGCCAAAATCAAAGACAATATATGAATCTGAACAAAAAATATTCCCTCAGGTTAGTATTATAGTCATTGATTAACTGTGGTGAACCAATGGCTAACTCATAAACCAAAAAAAATAGTCTGACATAGTCGTCGGTTACCAATGAAAAAACCGATGTCTATATACCTATCCAAACAAATAATTTGATCTAGTGTTAGGACCATATTTGTCAGTTGTCCAATAACCTTCCTTCGTTAGTGTTTTCTTTGGATCTTCTACCCCTTTTTCTTCCTTTTTCTTGGCCTTAGACCATGTTTTGACATGGTGGTTGTTCTTGAGAGTAAGCTCCTCATCACAAGGGTAATAGGGCATGATTTGACAAGGCAACACCCAAGTGAGAGGGGGCTTCTTCTCTCTTTTTCCCTTTCTTTCTTGCGATCCGGACTTAAGCTTCTTGCCTCTTTATTGAGCTATCTTTTGAACTTGGTGTTTTTCTCTTTCTTGAGGTGATCTTATGGTCGGAAGTGGAGCTTTTGGTGGAGCTTGATCTTCCTTGGAGATTGTGTTCTTGGGGCTTGCCTTCCTTGGAGTGATCTTCTTTAAGCGGGTTATATAACTCTTAACCTTCTCTATTATTGCACTTTCCATGTTTTCATGTAGTTGTTTTCTCTTTCTAGATGTTCCATTAACTTGCTAATATATGATGAGAGTCCTTAGACCTTGGTTGATGTCACGATCATGCTTGGTTTGGATGCAATCTGAAAACCCTAATTTCCTCTTGTACCCAATTCTAATGGTGATGGTGCATGGTGGCTTTTCTATATCTCTTGGCCATGGTTTGAGTTACATGCATGTTGATCGAGTGTTTTAGTTTTCCATATGGTTTTGGTTTGGTTTTTATGGTGACGATCTTGGTTTCTCTCTCTTATCGAGGTTCCTTATCATGGTGGTTTCATGAGGCTTGTTTTCAGGTTTGATGACCGTTTTGCATGTGGTTTTCTCCTATGATGATAATGAGTTTCCCTTATTGGATCACCTATTTAGTCATGGGTTTATTTCTATTTGGACTTTGGTTTGATTGTGGTTCTTGGTCTTGGTGACGGCTTGACCCGTAGCCCCTGTTTGGTTCGGGACTGAGTTCGGATTAAGCATTGTCTTTTTCTGCCATGTCATCTTAATCCGATCTGGATTGAGTGAATTTGGTGTTTGGTTGACAATGGGATAACGACCTCCGTTTTGGGTTCTGTAACCTCCAAATCTGGACCAAGTCAATCTTGCTCTGATCTAGATTGCAATCCTAGTATGATTAGCAGCTCCCTTCTCTCCTCATGTGACTCATTCCTTGATAAACCTGACCTCCCTCTCTGACTTCCCTCTTCACCTCTCTCTCCTCCTGCAAAATAGACAAGGGAGTCTCCTTCACACGTTTAGCTGCATGTTGGCACTGCTGAACCTGGCATATTGGTACCTTTTTATGTTGATGATTCGGGATCTGTCCCTCCCCCTCCTCCACACCAATTTGGTGTCGTTGATGATCACAACTGCCTCGGTAGGGGCGAGGACCATGTCCAACGCCTTGGTTTGGTACACGGTGGGGTCCACATGACAGATGACCTTGTTCTTAAAGTACTGACTGTTGGGGTCGAGCAGCGCGGCCATGTTCGAAGTGTATGACCGGTTGCCCATGGGGTAGATGTACATGTTGTACAGCTGACAAGCCTTAAATGTGGGTCCAAGAATGGAGACATGTCTAGGTTATCGGACTTTAGAAATTTATAATACCTGAATGTTTAAGACTCCTGCAACTAGCACACGGTCGAAGCAGTTCGAGGTTGAAAACAAGGATAGGAAGAATGGTGCTTAAAACTCAAGTTTTACTTGTCTAAGCATGCCAAAAAGGTCGAAGGATAAGGTTTTGATGTAATGAGAAAGAATCATAAAGAATTAAACTAAAAGTCTGTCTCCAAAAGGAGTTACCAGAAAGATTTAGGTTTTAGGGTTTAGAAATTTTTATAGTGGTTTTGTATATTGGAAACCGAGTAGATAAAACTATCGTCGGAGTAAAGCACGAGGGAAGAAAACTTAAACATAACAACTGGCAGCGGAATACATCATGCACCCTCTTCTCTCAAAGAGGGTGCCTCTAATCATGCACCAATTCTCTCTCTCAAGGGTACTGGGCATAGACTAGAGTAGAAAGATATGTCGGGGCAACCCTGATCCTGGGCACTCTCGTACACCCAAATCAAACCAAACTCTAGAGTTTACGACATCCTTCTCACAAAGGAGTCAAAACAAGAAACACGATTTGATAGCTAGTTAAAAGCATGATTCAAACATAAGAGACTATAGCTCAGATGCTATAAAGAAATCATCCAACAAAAAGGAACTGTACACAGAACAACATGAGATAAACTCCACAGATTCCATAAGCATAAAGAGATAAAAAGGTTTAGTTACAATGCAATAGTAATTGAAAGTAAAGTGTTGAAAAATGGAAGATAGGTATCGGCCTCCTTGATGTAGGAGGTCGATATACATAGCAGCGGACCCCTAAGGTAACGCTAACCCGGTACTGGGCAGGAGTCCTATAGGGTAACAACCGTGTCGGGTTCTTTACCGTGTCGGTTCATGAACCGTGATGGGTAAGGTGCGTATCGGGAAAGGACTTTCTACCCGATATGGTCGTGTCGGGCTACCGGCCCTGTCGGGCTGCAGCTGTGACGGGTAGGCCATATCGGGGTGGGCATCGTGTCATGTTAGGACATGTATCAGGTTAGCCTTCTCTTTGGTCTCGGGTTCCTTGTGTTGGGTATAGATGAGTGAGCCGTCTCGGGTTGAAGCCCATCTAGAGACCCAACATGTTTGAAGTAGCCTTGAAGGTCGTGTCATGCTGCTCCTGCTACTGGGTCGAGTTCTAAGTGAACTCCTCCCGTCCCTCTTGGGTTGGGGGTGTGCTCGCCTAGTATTGCCCGGAAGGTCTAGGAACTCGATGCACTAGCTCATTTTTCTCTAAAGTTAGCTCTCATAGGGTTCCAACCCGTCCCATCATAGGCATGTAGCTGCTATTTATAGGCAGCGGGCTGGTGGGAGTTGCGGCTCTCGTTGGGCCACGTGTCCTCCATCTACTCCATTCACATGGCTTCGGGAGAGGGTCGACACATCTGTCACCCGACATGGCTGGCGAGGGCCATCGTGTGTTGGGTTGCCAGTAAATTGTGCATTATCATGTCAGGTAAATACTCTAGAGGGCTACTGCACCGAGGGGTGGCTGTGTCGTGCGATCGACTCTATCGGCTGACAGACCATGGCGGGCAAGGCTCCTTGTCGGGTAATAGCTTGCAGTCTGTCATGGCTCCCACGCGACACACCCGCGTTAGGTTGTTGCCATATCAGGCAGTGACCGTGACGGGTAAGGTGTGTATTGCTTCACCATTTGATGGACCGGGGCGGCTAACTTGTTGTGGATGGACCAAGATGGGTCCATTAGCGTTCTTTTGGTGGGAAAATAAGAGAAACTCTGCAAAAGATAGGAAATGTTGTCAGGAACATAGTGGGCATTATTTATATTCAACAAATAAGATAAAACAGAGAGGAAGTCAGGTTTGGAGGCAGTTTTGATAGTAAAATATAAGCTCTAGCAGCCATAAAATGGGTGTTATTAACTCCCCCAAACTTATCATTTTGATTGTCCTCAATCAATTTGTACTTATTTTATAACTCTATTTGCAGTACTTTTCAAAACCAGACGTAGTCTTCGGACAAGGGGTTAAGTTAATTTTTGAGATGTCCTGAGGAAAATTACATCTGAATATGAACAATGGACTTTATTTTTCCTTCCTTATTTAAGCAAAAAAATTCTCTTCAGCTTTTGCGAGACTTCGATGCATGATTTTAAAGTTAGCTTTCACACCAAACTACTTGGGGGTAGAAAGTGGGGTTTTTGGGAAGGCTTAAGGCTTTTTTGGTTTTTCTTGCTTCCCATTGGTTTATCCAGGTATGGGTCCGTTAACGGGCAAGTTGTCCCTGCAGTCCAAGCTAGTTGGCTTTAGAGCAGTGATTTTACGTCCTACGTACCACTACACCGGATTTACCATGCCTAAAGATGGGTACTTTTTGGAAGACAAGTGTGAGTTTTTTTTTTGGGGTGTGGGCACAACTCTCATGCTTTTATTCGCTCTCAGAAGGCTTTCCTCTCTTTTTGGGATTTTGATGGGTAGGGAAAAGAAAAAGAGTTAACTATTTGGGCAGCTTTTTCCTTCACATGCACATCTCTTAGCTGTTGCGAGATTATTTTTCAAAGTTGTCGTAAAAAATTTATAGCCTTTATCGCTTGAGACTGCATTTTCAAAAGAGCATAACAGAAATGTGCACCGCCTTAGATATGGAGAGAACAAAGTGGAAGAAGTTGTACCAAATTTTTGTTGTACATTTTTCGAGAAACAAGCAGTTGTGTATGTATTGCTTTATGTAAATCATATATACATGTATACACAGAGTATGGTAAGGAAAGGAAAAGGGCAAAAAAGGGGATTTTTTAGAGTACCTCCCTCATTGATGCTATGGAGTACCCCCCCTCCCAAACTTACCCCACACTCTGTTCCAGAGTTGTGAGATAAATAGGAAAGGATAGGCATAGACCAGTGAGGGTTCTGCAGATGTGTGCGTCCTCGGTAGATAAGATCTCCATCACATATTCTCTTTGTTGGTTGTGGTAGCCAAGGTTGCGAAGGTTATCTGGTAACTGTTACCTCTAGGTCCTCAGACCAAGGTATACATTATACTAAACATCTTCTTTTGTTTATAAGTAGATCTATGATTAACTCAGATTTCTCCATATATCAATTAGGATGTGGTAGAAATATCCATGCCACATCTCTAACTTCATTATGCTCTTTAGATTGTCTCAAAATGACTACTTTATCAGAGTAATCAGAAAGATAGCAATCTAAGAGTGTCATACTTACCTTGCCTTCAATATATGAATACCTGGCTAGGGTATTCAAGAACTGAAATTAAGTAGTGTGCATTTGTTTTATATTATGTTTCATCTCTTTAAGTTTTACTACTTAGTATCTCAAATTTCCTCTCGGTGTTTCTTTTACATCTCTTTCCTTTCTACATGAAGAGAGAAATTTCAAAACATATAAGAGAATATTGGACTGAATATAAGTTCTCATCCTTCTTATCTCTTCCCTATATCCTCATAGGACTAATTAAAGGAAGCTCAACAACAACTACCTTCTTATAATTATCAGATTAAATCTAGAGAAGACATATCCATAATGAGAAATCTCTATCTGACTGTCACCCCTCACAGTCATCTACCACTTTAGGTTTACTCAAACATAGAGTAAAGATGTTTCATATTGTTACTTTTTCCTTTTTACACTTTTGGGTTGTAACTTTCGTAAGCTTTGCCAAGTCTGCCTCGGTTGTTGGGTCATTTCCTCTCTTCTTTTTGAACAAAAGGGTTTAGTATGCTCAACATGTCCATATCTATGACATGTCTTATCCTCGTATCATGGTCTTATTGGTCTTATTACCGATATAGAAGCTAAGCCAGAAGTTCTTACAGGTGGAAGGATAGGACTTTTGCCTTTACTTAGTGACTACTACCCTGGTGCACTAGGCATTTATTGCACTGGTGGTACCAAAAATGTTGGCTTTTTAAAACAACTAGGAAAATGTCTCTAGAATTGTAATGACATTTCCTTAATTCTCGGCTTATTGCCCCTTCTTGGGCACTACCATCACAGATATACTATCTTTCTATACTTATGGAAGAGTCTACTTTCTTTCCATATGTCATTCCTTTCCACATTTTCCATTGTTCCAACATGACTATGTGATTCAGGAACCTTTTCAAATCCCAAAGTTTCTATATTGAGGATTGGTAACCTCGGTTGTAGTGCTAGTATCCATTCTATTATATGCATCACTGTTGTCCTAACTTGCCTCACAAGAGCATAAAAAGCAGGATTCACTATCATGATTGGGTCAAGATGGGAATTCATAGGCACTCATTCTTCTCTTGCCTGATCCCCTTGCTCTCAGCAATGTGTTCCTCATGTTCCCCAATCATTTATAAACTTTACCCTTTCTTTTGCATAAGCGAAAGTCACTATAGGGTATACTGGAGGATACTAACACAAACTCAACACCTTAGTCCTATGTCTCTGTAGACTCAGTGAACCTTAAGCTCTGATACCAAACTTGTTACGATAGTCGCCAAACTGACAAACAAATCATTACTAATTAAGCAGAATAATCATAAGCAGTGGATTAACAAAAATCACTAAAAATTAAAACCATTTTGCAAAGAGATCCATTTCTAGGAAAACTCTTTAAAGAAGAACCAAAACTTGATATTCACATTGATCATATAATGTACATACATTGTACCATCTCTTCTCAAGGATAACATATAACAGTTGCTTTCTCAAAACATATACATAAAGCAACAACAAACCTCGAGGCATACAAGACAAAACCACATATTGTTCATAAAACCAACACGTACTAAATCCAAGGACCTGAGAATATAGAGACAACACATATGACTTCTATCTACAAGACACGACAGACAATACACTCAACCTGAGCTGTCACTGATGTCCCTGCTGTTGTTGTTCTCCCTCTGTAGTATGGTCTCATTCCCCCTCGTGCATGTCCACCTAAGAAAATGTGGATCCCACGGGGTGAGACAATTGTTCCAGCGAGAGATATAACTCTCCGCCAACAATGTTATTATCATAGTTAAATAGTATTAAATTGAGTAGAGGATAAGCAGTTTAGAACATTCTCATATTTTAAAGCATTGCAACTATCTATGATAGAGCAGTAAATCATCTATTCTCTTTATAAGGAATAGGAAGAACATGTATATCATTTACCCATCGTACTATATCAACATCTCAAGCTTATCATGTGATACTCGTTATCATGGTATGACATCCATGAATCATTCTCATTTCTATCTATTGGCCTCAGCCAATCTGCTAACCAGACATTGAATTATACCAGTCATGTGAATAGACATCATCATAATCTGTCTAGGTATTGGCTTTGCCAATCCTGTGAGGTTATTCTAGGCATTGGACTATGCCAATCCTGTGCAACTATTCCAGGTATTGAACTATGCCAATCCTTTGATTAACAGCCAGGCATTAGGTTATTACCAATCATGTGATTAACATCCAGGCATTGGGTTATTACCAATCATGTGATTAATAGCTAGGCATTGTGTTATTACCAATCTTGTGATTAACAACTAGACATTGGGTTATTACCAATCCTGAGATCATAGAGTTCAGCCAGGCATTAGACTATATCAATCCTGAGATCGAGTTCATCCAGGCATTGGACTATACCAATCCTGAGTTCACAGCCAGACATTGGACTATACCAATCCTGAAGTCACAACCAGGCATTGGACTATACCAATCCTGAGATCATAGAGTTCAGTCAAGCATTGGACTATACCAATCCTAAGATCATAGAGTTTAGCCAGGCATTGGACTATACCAATCCTAAGATCGAGTTCAGCCATGCATTGGACTATACCATTCCTGAGTTCATAACCAGGCATTGGACTATGCCAATCCTGAGGTCACAATCAGGCATTGGACTATACCAATCCTGAGATCATAGAGTTCATCCAAGCATTGGACTATACCAATCCTAAGATTGAATTCATCTAGGCATTGGACTATACCAATCCTGAGTTCACAACCAGGCATTGGACTATACCAATCCTAAGGTCACAGCCAGGCATTGGACTATACCAATCATCATAGAGTTCAGTCAGTCATTGGACTATACCAATCCTAAGACCGAGTTCAGTCAGGCATTGGACTATACCAGTCTTGAGGTCACAGCTAGGCATTGGACTATACCAATCCTGAGATCGAGTTCATCCAAGCAATGGACTATATCAATCTTGAGTTCACAGCCAGGCATTGGACTATACCAATCCTAAGATCATCAGATACATTCACATCCTTTATGTGATCCAATTATTCCTCATGTCTCATTTTAAGCATATTCAAAACACTATAGCCCTTATTTGTCTATAAACATAAAGAATTTATGATTAAGATTTCATTATTATCATTGTATCCATATATTATTATTATGTTACTAAGTTTCCATTTCCTAGTTTATTTGAACATTATCATTTCTTACATGAGACTTTTATAAACATCTTGTTACCTCTCACTAGGAAACAACTATTCTCATGGCTCACAATGCTCATTAAACATCTTGTCACCTCTCACTAGGCAACAACTAATCACATGGCTCACAAGGCCCATTAAACATCTTGTCACCTCTCACTAGGCAACAACTAATCACATGGCTCACAAGGCCCATTAAATATCTTGTCACCTCTTACTAGGCAACAACTAATCACATGGCTCATAAGTCCCATTAACTTGTATTATATGTAACATCATATCTCATACTTAGCTATGCTCATTATCTCATGCTACCAACATAGTTTTAATATGGTTAAGGTTTCCCCTTTATTAACCAATTATAATTTCAACTCTCATCATTACCCTTCATTAGGGTTAAGGTTTCTCTTATAAAACCATCTACGGTTTTCAAGTACATTTATCAAGAATCAAACCCTAATTTAGTCTCCACACATATTAAGAGTATAAATGTATGCTCATTTCATGATTATCACGTAAGTATGAGTTTCTCTTTCATCCTTACTAGGATGTTGATTACTTCATACTTTACTAAGTTGGCTCAACCTTTCCTTCAAGGTTCATTAGCCTACTTAATCAATATTCATTAAACTCCATATCTTTAATGTATGACTTGGTATAAGACAGTTCATGTGTTACTCCATCAAGTACATTGCATCTAAGGTGCTTTCCTTCATATGAGTTTTGAGGTGCTTCCACCATATCGGGTATGAGGTGTGTGCTTGCTACCCATATCACTTTAGAGGTGTATGTGTGCTTACCATATCCGGCAGAGAGGTGTGTGTATGCTTTACACAATATCGGGCAAAGAGTTGTATGTGTGCTTCACACCATATGGGGTAAAGAGGTGCGTGCTTGCTCACTATATCACTTTAGAGGTGTATGTGTGCTTCACACCATATCGGGCAAAGAGGTGTGTGCTTTCTCACCATATCACTTTAGAGGTGTATGTGTGCTTCACACCATATCGCGCAGTGAGGTGTATGTGTGCTTCACACCATATCGGGCAAAGAGGTGTGTGTGTGTTCTTCACACCATTTCAGGAAAAGAGGTGTTTGATTGATCACCATATCACTTTAGAGGTGTATGTGTGCTTACCACCATATCGGGCAGAGAGGTGTGTGTATGCTTCACACCATATCAGGCAAAGAGGTGTATGTGTGCTTCACACCATATAGGGAAAAGAGGTGTGTGCTTGCTCACTATATCACTTTAGAGGTGTATGTGTTCTTCACACCATATCGGGCAGAGAGGTGTATGTGTGCTTCACACCATATCAGGCAAAGAGGTGTGTGTGTGTGCTTTACACCATATCGGGCAAAGAGGTGTGTTCCTAACCCAATATCATTTTGGAGGCGATTGATTGACCTCATAACGTGCAATAGGTGTATAATACACCACCATATCGTGAAAGAAAGTATAAAATCATATCCATATCATTTTAGTGAAGTAGGTGCATCACCATATCGGGTTAGAGGTGCTTGCTTGTGTGCTTGAACCTGATATCACTTTATAAGGTGATACCATCTTCTTCAAGCTCTAGACCTTCTTTCTAACTATTAAAGTTAATGGAAACGGGTCTAAAAAACTACTAGAGCTCATAATGTCATCAACTATTTCAGAAAATTTCGGAATTAAAAGTAGATCATTAAGTATAGCAATTTAGGTGACGAATTATAACATGGTTGAGTTCAAGTTAAATAACCCGCCTTAAGAACAGATCCAAAGCTCCAAGATACAAATCTCAACGTTCCTAAGGTTGAAGATGACTTATCAAAAGTCCAGGGATCATTCAAAACTCCTTCATATACAAGGAATCACCATGGATAAGCAATTGGTAAAGAAGAAAAGAAAGGAAGATCATAACCCTAAAATCATACTTCAATCCAAGGTTGAAGATGATCATGGCCGCACCTTAGGGTTAAGTATTGATCTCTTTATTTCTCCTTAGCACCTTTGCACAATAAATCACTACCCTTGCACGATATGCCATCACTTGTGGCCGATATCCCCCTCACTTGTGATCAAAACACTTCACTATGGCTGATATCACCTCACTAGGCCGATATCACTCTACTTGGCTGATATGATCTTGCGATGGATGATACCCAAGGCCCTATGCACGATAACACTTCACTCCTTCACGATACAAGGACCCTATGCATGGTATATAAGAGCAAGGAGGTGGTAGGATTCGAAAAAGTTCACTAAGGGGTGAAAGAAGGGGTATATATACTTGTTGTTCATGAAGAAGTGTGAAAATGAGGTGTCATCAATTTGAGCTACTAGGTGCCACGTGTCCATGCATGGTTGACACGTGTGCATGCATGCATTAACATTTATATTGAAATGCAAAAAACTTGAGGATAATCTAGGGATGAATTTTCTTCCATTACTTATCCCTTTGAATAAAGTATATCAACTAAATCACCACTTTATTCACAACCCGATACAACTTTTCTAAGGAAGTTGTAAACCGATAAACTTCACCTCCTTGAGGTGCTTTGCACATAATGGCCTTTTCCAAGAGTCTAAAAACCTATATGAGGCTCCTCCTATGGCTCTTTGGACAATAGGTACTCATATACAAGCTTTTGAACTTGATACAACTCAAGTTAAGGTTTCATATTCAACCCTTTTCTTGGTCATTTCATCACTAAGATTACCATCACTCATAATTGATTCAAACATGGTGTATCCTTCTTTCTATATCCTCTAAATTATACATATAGGAAGTAGGAACATTCTAGAGGTGGTAATTTGCATATCAACCCTACATTTTGGGTAAATTACAATTTGTACCAAAATTGGTACACAAGTCACCAACATTATTCATACAAGTTCAAACTTGGAATTTAGGCTTTCCACAAGCCACCACCTTGCATCATTCTTTCTATAATGATGCTAAAACACTTAGGGAACATACAACATGTGATAAATTGCAATATAACCCCTCATCTTGGGTAAATTGCATTTTAGTCCAAAACATGAGAACATTGCTCAAACATTATTCAAACAGGACCAAATTTGAAACATAAGTTTGTTACATGATAGAAAAACACTTTAGAGGATTATATTCAAGTTCTAAGCAACTTACTTATCCAAAATAAATAGGGTTACCTCATAACCCAGGTCAGGGTCATTACAACAACATTCAAGAGGACTTGCAATACCTTCAAGATCAAAAGAGTTCCGATATCCCACATCTACATCCAATGCTTCCCTTTCTCTTTGAGAGATAAAGCATTGGAGTGGTATAAAAGTCTACAAGATGGAAGCCTTCTCGATTGGAAACATCTAGACAATTTGTTTATCTCCAAGTTCTTCCCCATAGAAAGAACAATCAAGTTCCAGAACAAGATAACGAGGTACTCACAGAAAGCCTCAGAGAACCTGCACAAGACCTGGGAGAGGTTTCAGAGCTATCAGAGGGAGTGCATGCACCATGGTGTTTCTAAGCCTAAGATGATCACTACATTCTATAATGGGGTGTGTACCGCAGAAAGGAAATCCATGAACGATGCAGTTGGTAACGATTTCTTAGGACTCAGTGCTCAGAGGGCCACAGAGATTATAGACAACATGGGCACAAATCAGCAAGATGGTGAGTACAACAGAGAGTCTATGAGCCACACCACTCTAGTAGAATCCAAGGCAATGGAAGCTTTAGCCGCCAAGTTGGATAAGATAGTGACCGACGTCCAAACCTTGAAGGAGCGGGGGTATAAAGGAAAAGTCCGGCAAGAGGTAGTGAGAAGTTGTGTCACTTGTGGAGAGCCAGACCACCTGTCTAACTTCTGCCCACACACAACCGCTCATTGTGAACAAGATGACGATAGCACAGAGAATGTGAGCTACGTTCAGTATTGGCGCCCTGATCACCCTAGTTTTTCTTACAGAAATAGCAGCGGAGCTGAGAATTCTCATCAGCTGGTGGGTAGAACTTCTTCAGGAGGACCACCGAATCAACAACGCCTAACATGGTTCCAGCAACAGAGGAATTTCCAGCAGAACCAGCCGCAATGACCAATGATGATTGTAGAGTTGATGTCTTTTGCCAAGAAGCAGACTGACCTGAATGAAAAGATGCATAAGAGCTCCGTGGATAGCACAACCTTGCTCAAATTGATGCAACAATAGATGGGAGGTGTTGGTTATTTACACTAATGAGTTTCAATCCAAACAAAGGATAGTTTACCCAACTTAACCAAACTCCGCAAATATACGGAGGTAGTATAGTCGAGGTCGAACACAAGGAGCTTAGTTAATTTAATTGAGTGCAACAACACTAAAGTTCAACAATCTTGATCATTTTTAGAGGAAAAGAGAATATTTGTCTAAAAGCATAAAACTCAGAAATTAACAATAGAAAAATCAGATTTTAACTAGCAAGCAAGAACCATGAAAAAGAAGTTCGATTTCAGAATTATTAGGAATCATAGACATTAGGATTTCATTCACATATCATAGCAATCAAGGGAACACAATAATTTAAACATACATCAGTTCTTATTTCAAGGAAAGGTTGTGTTACATTTCACCTCTCGGTGTAAATGCAACTTAAAACAACACTCTCGTGTGTGAATTTCATTTTTTATCACAAATTGTTCCTCAACTCATTCCTTCCTACTCTCGTAGAAGAGGAAGAGTTTCCAAAAAGAGCACCTCCATACATTTCTACTTATCTTCTCAGATCAAGCAAGAAAGCAGAAAACATGCACATAAGGTGGCCAGCAATACATGCAAGAAAAGACTAAACCGGTACTTTCATGGTTAAGAAACAAGAAGCATAATATTTAGTACAAAATTACTTGTTCCATACATGCTATGACATGGGAGCTACTCTACCATGCCCAAGAAAAGAAGGACTACTCGTCCATAACAAGGTCTTGCAGATTTGTTACAGAATTTTCAGTTTTGAACATGATTTAGAGAGGAAAGTGCAAAGAGAACTAAAGGTGTAACCACAAGAAGGAAGAATTCCGTCTTGAGGATGAAATTCTCCTTCTCTAGCTGCTCCAAGATGGACTAACTCCTTTCTCAAGAAGTTGCTTTAGGTTGGGGAAGCTTGGCTACACCTTGGAGAAGACAATGCAGAAGTAGAGAAGAAGAAATGGTCTCTTAGTGCAAGAAACCACCTTGGATCTCTCCAAAATCGCCTTCATCTGGTCTCCTCTAGATCTAGGACGAGAGAAACTCTTCAAATGACCGAACATAACCATCCCTTGCCTTCCCTCCTTCTTTTAAAATTGAATTCTGAATTTTTGTATTTCTGAAACTGCCAGGTGCACGCCGTGCATTTGTGGTGCACGTCGTGCACCTGCAGTGCAGTATGCATCGGGATGATATGTGCATGGCGTACGCTGAGGAAATGCACGCCGTGCGACTTTCCAGAACATTTCTTGGGTTGTTTACATTCCAGTTGCATGTCGTGCTTCGGCATGCACGCCGTGCGTTTGTCTTTCTATGCACTTCTGGAAACTCGCACGCCGTGCGTTTACTCCGTACACGTCGTGCGTTCTTCTAGATAAACGAACCGATTTTTCTCTGGAAAGGCGCACGTCGTGCATCTATCTTGCACGTCATGCATTCTGCTGTTTCAGCAGAATTAACTCCGAATTTAGTTCTTTTTGTGGCAAATATGCAATGCAAGTTATGGAGTAAGTAGAATAATAAAAAGATGGAAAAAGTAGTATGAAAAGAGACTGAATTATATCAGAGTGAACCAAATTTATGTGTGATAGCATGTGAAAAGATGATATATAAATCACACAACAAATCCCCCTAAGCTTGAACTATTGCTTGTCCTCAAGCAAAAAGGAACATGGCTATATTTAAGTAGGAAAATTAGTTCATGCATGAATGAAATGAAAAGGGAATATGCAATCAGCTCAGTCAACTATGTACTTTGTGCTTGTGTTCATTGTTATCATCTCAAATTTTTCAACATCTTAGATAGGTAAATTAAGTTCAGCATAGTTGGTTTCAAATTTAATGAAAAGTTCAACAAGACAACACTAAATAGAGTTTGGATAATCAAGCCAAACAGTCAGTGCATGTACATTACAAGCTTTCAGCTAGTATGGATATAAGATGATCAAACCGATGTTAACATTAACAAAACTTAGCTGCACTCTTTTTCATAAGGATATGATGATGAGATTTTTGGGTTTCCGACATTCGGCTGCTAATTTAGGCTAATGCTCACAAGGAATGTCAGTTGGGGTGTTGTTTTTTACCCTCTTTTGATTTTCATATCACCTAACCATCGTTGCCAGATCGGACTCACACTAGGCTAGCATAATATGTGGGCCATATGCCATCTTTTATTGGGTGAAGATAAACTATTGATTGTGCAACACCAATGAGTCAACTAGAATGTTAAAGTTAGCAAGATTTTGATCATTCTTTTGAAAAAATTTCACTAAAAAGTCAATTTGCAAATGGACTAAAAATTTGGCAAGAATATCCTGTATTCTAAGAAGTGTTGCAAGTTAATTATTCCACAAGAATTTGAAACCATTACATGTATTGAGTAGTCCAAGATGTAAAAATTTGAGATATCAAACCACAAACACAAATCACATCAAAGTACATGGGAAAATTCAACTTCCATTTCATTCAAACATGCTCTTAATTTTTCTCTGTTAAATATAGCCAAAACATATAGAGGATAGAAAATTTCAGCATGCTAGAGGGGGTCCATTCTTAAAAAGATAGTCTCAAATCATATAGATATTGCCATCATGGAAAAGATCATGGAATAAAATGGAAGAATGGAAAAGCAACTGACACAATGGACTCAAAAAAGGAAAATGCTGAATGACTACCACTACTAGCCGGTTGTGCCCCCCCCCAAGCTTGAAATATGCAGTGTCCTCACTGCATAAATCGAACTTATCGAGTTCATAACCAGATACCTGTCGTGAAAGGAATCAGAAAAAGGATTTGTCGCCTCCCTGCTCAGGGAAGAACTGACTGATGATGTCAGGGATGTCCCTCGGTTGGGCGGATGAGTCAGGCTGCTGCTGGTCTTGATGTGGCTGTTGCTGGGGAAAATCGTGATGTGGAACTTCTGGAACTGTGGTCTCCTGGAGGGGAGGAGTCTGGAAAGACTGCGGTGTAGGGTAGTGGCCCTACGAGATGTGCCACACATCCATCATGTTGACCATGTCATACATGGTAGTGTACTGTGCACTCAAATGGTCGAACTGGGTGTCATACTGCGCGCCCATCTGGTCAAGGCGGGTGTCGATGTGATCAAATCTCCATTGCACGTAGCTGTAAAGGTGATGCACATCTGGCATTGTCCAGTTGTACTCTGTCTGAGTACTGGTGGACGGTGGGAGTGGAGTAGGGGTTGCTGGTGTAGGCCCTGGTGTAGAGATGTTGGCATCTCGGGTGGGTGTCTCCTCATCTGTCTCTGGTTGTAGCTCTACCTTCCAGGTAGCCTTGTTCTTGATGTCGTTCTGAGCTGCATCGGGGATGGTGATGAACTGCTTCTTGGTGATAAAAACCCTTGAATTTAGATGTGTTTTTCCATGTCTTAAGATCAGACCACAAGAGATGAGATAGTTGATATCAACAAGGTTCTTTCCCGGTGCAGGTTCTAAGGCACCCACATCTAGACCCAACTGCATTGCAAGGATGCTTATCAGCCCTCTGCACATAATGTCACCTGCCTCCCTTTTCTTCTACTTTTTTGTGTCAAGAAGCTTATTAATAATGTAGTAGCCAGTACTGATTTACACATTTTGCACCAAGCACCATAAGAAAAATATATCAGTCTTCCCTACTATACCTTGAGTTTCATTTTTAGCAAAAGGCCCTGTGCTAAGAAGACGATGTAGAACTCGGAAAACTGGATTATGGATTGTTGAAGCTCGAGTGTTCCTTGCTTTATGCACTGTTTCATAAGTGATCTCAGACCAGAAAGAGTCGCTATGGAAGGCGGGAGGATAATCAGTGTATCTGCCATAATTGCATTTAAGCAAAACACAAAATTGTTGAAGATCCATAGAAAATGATTTGTCTAAAAGTCGAAAGATGATTTTTTGATAAGGTGTGCTGCGGTGTTGTCGGTCATTTTCGGCCTTGAAAGTAGTGAGAAACTCATAGACAAGGCGGGGATATATTTTAGTAACTCGGGTGCAAAGGTAGTGTAAACCCAAAAATGTTAAATGATCTACTACCTCATTCTTGAAACCCAAATTGTTAAGGGTTTCATCGCACATGTAGCGGGAGGGCAAAACACGCCTTGTGATGAGGAACTGGTAGTCGGCGTCCTCCTCAGGTCTGACCCTAAACTATGTAGAGGGTCCAAACACTGCAGGTGCTGATGCGGAAGGTGGTACTGCAGTTGCGGGAGGTGCAGAAGATGAAGAAACTACTCCATGGCGTCGGCCTGACTTTTGCTTAATTGGTGCCATTCGATCTGCAACTAGTGCACGGTGTGTGAAGATGTTGCACGACATGCACTGCACTGTTTGTCTTCTTCAGACAGGTTGATGCACGGCGTGCACCTGCAAATCTGGAGCACTTCGGAAGTCTGCACTGATGGCTGCGATTTTGGAGCAAAGATGTTGCTCCGGCTCTTGGGACGACGGTGATGATGGTTGGTTGTAGCTTAGAACTTTGTCTACTACTGTTGCTGCGTCGTCGGAGAAGAAGTCGGTAGCAAAAAATGGCATCGAGGGGGGCGGACGGGCGGAACGACGGCTGGTTGCTGCTGCTGTCAAGCTCCGATAGAAGACGGAGGCAAGGTGGCCGACAACTGGGATGGAGAAGAAGGCAGCTCACAAGTGTTGCTGCTACGGCCGCACGACTATTGAGGAGCGGAAGAAAGAAGGAAGGCGGCGCTGGTTGCGTAGCTGGAGGAAGAAGAAAGGACGCGCATGGCTGACGGAACGTCGTGCACCTGCTCTGGCTTCGGTGGGTGGCGGCTCGCACGGCTGCTAGGGTGGAGTGATTAGGTCATGCACTCCAGCCCTTTTTGTCTAAACTTTACGAGAAAGTGCACGGCATGCGTTCGGAGTGCACGTCGTGCACTGCTTTAAAGTTTGTTTTTGAAATCTCCTTTATGACCACGTGCACGGCGTGCGCTGAGGAAATGCACGCCGTGCGAGTTTCCAGAAAGTTTACTAAATATCCATTTCCCAGGTGCACGGCGTGCATATGGACAATGCACGCCGTGTCTGTTTCCAAAAAGTTGTAGCAGCTTTCAAATACCAGATACACGGCGTGCGCTGAGAAAGTGCACGTCGTGTGAGTTTCTAGAGAGTAGATGAAATTTCCATTTTCCAGATGCATGTCGTGCATATTGATAGCGTACGGCGTGTCGGTTTCCAGAAAGTTTATGGAATCTCAAATTCCCAGGTGCACGGCGTGCATATGGACAATGCATGCCGTGTCAGTTTCCAGAATATCTTCTGCTGCATTTTGTATTGAGGTGCACGTCGTGCCTTCAAAAGACACGTAGTGCGCTTTGTAATTTCTGCAGAAACTTTGCAGTCAATCAGCAGTAAACAAAGGCGGATAGAGTGGAAATCAAGTCTAGATTATTACATTCATCCATGATAGGATTATTAATGAAAATAAAGAGTGTTTTTTACTCGAAAAAAAAAAATCTATCCTAATGTGGGGTCAACTGCCACAAGGTCCTCCATTTAGAGTCCAGAGTAAGACTTCTAATTCTTCAAGCATCTTGGAAGGAGCAAGAGGCTCCTTTCTCCACTTCTTCCCCGCAAGAGTAGTGTTTGCAACGTTGTCCATTGACTTTTAAGGTTCCATCTTTGCCTTGGAGTTCCACAACTCCACATGGAAAAAGCTTTAGCACTAGGAACAGGCTGGACCACTTTGATTTCAGCTTTCCTGGAAAAAGTTTTAATCTAGAGTTGAATAACAATACTTTGTCTACTTCTTGGAAGTCTTTCCTACGAATTCTTTTATCATGCCAAGCTTTTGTTCTTTCTTTGTACAACTTCGCATTCTCATAAGCATCGAGACGGAGTTCTTCAAGCTCTTGCAGCTGTAATAGATGTTTTTCTCCTACCCTCTTCATGTCGAAATTCAAGAACTTAATTGCCCACAAAGCACGGTGCTCCAATTCGAGCGGAAGATGACATGATTTACCATAGATCAACTTGAATGGAGTAGTCCCAATGATGGTTTTGTAGGCTGTGTGATATGCCCATAGTGCGTCATCTATCTTTAATGCCCAATATTTTCTTGAGCTAGAGACAGTCTTTTCAAGAATATTCTTCAGTTTCCTATTTGAAATATCTACTTGTCCGGATGTTTGGGAGTGATAGGGCATAGAGATCTTATGAGTCACACCATACTTGGAGAGAAGATTGTTGAATTGTTTTTCAGCAAAGTGTGTGCCTCCATCAGAAATTACAGCACGTGGAACTCCAAACCGAGGGAATATAATCTTTTGAAAAAGCTTAATTACAGATTTGGCATCCGGTGCTTGGGTTGGAATGGCCTCAACCCACTTAGATATATATTCACAAGCAACAAGAATGTATTGATACCCGCAGGAAGATGGGAGTGGTCCCATGTAGTCCACTTCCCATACATCGAACACTTCAACCTCTAAAATAGAGTTGAGTGGCATGTCGTCACGGCGGGATATACCTCCTGTCCTTTAACACCTATCACAAGATTTGACGAATAGATTGACATCTTTGAATAATGTGGGCCAATAGAAACCAGCTTGAAGTATTTTTGCAGTGTCCTCCATAAGGGGAGGCATGGCATTCAGCAATGATGTTTTGGACCTCCTCCTCAACAACACACCTTCGGATTAGCCCATCACTTCCATGCTTGAATAGTAATGGGTCATCCCAGTAATACAATTTTACATCATGAAAGATTTACTTATTTTGTTGATATGTCAAGTCCGGTGGCAGTAGTCCAGTAGCAAGAAAATTAGTGATGTCTGCAAACCATGGTGCTTGAGTGGATGACAATGCGTAGAGTTTTTCAATAGGCAAATGATCCTCAATTGGCAATAGATCTTCAGCCTCTGTGGTCAGTCTAGAGAGGTGATCGACAACACTATTTTATGTACCTTTGTTGTCTCAGATTTCAAGATCAAACTCTTGCAGAAGTAGTATCCAGAGAATAAGGCATGGTTTGGCATCTTTTTTATTCAGCAAATACTTAATGGCAGCATGATCAGTATATACAATCACCTTGATCCTACCAAATACTGTCGGAATTTGTCAAATGCATATACAATTACAAGCATTTCTTTCTCCATGTTTGTATAGTTGATTTGTGCTTCATCGAGAGTTTTGCTAGCATAATAGATGGCATGGAGTTTCTTGTCTCTCCGCTGTCCTAAAACAGCTCCCACTGCATAATCGCTTGCATCGTACATTAGCTCGAAGGGAGAATCCCAGTCCAGAGGTTGAATAATTGGGGCTGAAATGAGAGCCTCTTTGAGCTTGGAAAAGGCTGCATTGCAATCATCATCAAACACAAATTCTATATCCTTTTCAAGTAGGGAACATAACGGTTTCACAATTTTTGAGAAATCTTTAATGAATCTTCTGTAAAAACCTATATGTCCTAAAAAACTACGGATGTCTTTAACTAAAGATGGAGTAGACATTTTCTCAATTGCTTTGACCTTTGCCCTGTCCACTTCAATACCCTTGTTAGATACAACATGTCCTAGTAATACACCGGATTGTACCATGAAATGGCACTTCTTCCAGTTTTGCACTAGGTTAACCTTTTTACAGCGGGCTAAGACTAGAGACAGGTTCAATAAACATTGATCAAAAGAGTCACCGTACACGCTAAAATCATCCATAAAAATCTCCATTATATTTTCAATAAAATCAGAAAATATGGCCATCATACACCGCTGAAATGTAGCGGGAGCGTTACAAAGACCAAATGGCATATGGTGATAAGCATATGTTCCATAAGTACAAGTGAATATGGTTTTCTCTTGGTCAGGAGGATAGATAGGAATCTGAAAAAATCCGAAATACCCATCCAAGTAACAAAAATAAGAATGCTTGGCAAGACGTTCAAGTATCAAATCAATGAAAGGAAATGGAAAATGATCTTTGTGGGTTGCCTTATTCAAATGCCTGTAGTCAATACACATACGCCAGCCGGTAACCATGTGTGTTTGTATTAACTCATCATTGTCTCCTTTAATGACAGTTGCACTCCTCCCTTTTTAGGTACCACGTGAATGGCACTAACCCAGGGGTTGTCACTTATGGGATAGATTATTCCAGCATCAATTAAATTGAAAATTTCTTTATTTACCACCTCAAGCATATTTTGATTTAGGCATCTAGGTGGTTCAACAGTTGGTTTGGAATCATCTTCCATATTTATTTTATGCATGCAAATTGAAGGATGAATGCCTTTTAAATCTTCTATGGAATAACCAATGACGTCTTTATACAAACGCAATTCGGCAAGCAATTTATTTTCTTGGTCATTAGTTAATTCATTATTTATTATAACATTGGATGTAGAATTTGGGTCGAGAAATGCATACCTTATCCCAGGTGGAAGGGCTTTTAGTTCTACCTTTTTGCCTGTTATACTTTCAACAACTTTATCTTCAATAAATGGAGCATCTTCTTTGATAGTTGTTTCTTTAGGAATAGATAGTGCTCCAAAAGTTTCAGAATTGTTGAGTTCGGTTACATCATCATCATAAAGATTAACCATAAAATCAACATCATCTTCATTATCATTCTCAATAGGATCAATAATGTCAAGTAAGCATATTTCTTCAACACATGTGGGTGCTTTTATGGCTTCATAAATAGAAAATTCTATAGCCTCTTCCCCAACACGCAGAGTGATCTTTCCTTCCCGAACATCAACACGACATCCAACAGTCCTCAAGAATGGCCTCCCAAAAAGAACGAGGTTGGAAGGAATTTCCTCCATGTCAAGAACAACAAAATCACAGGGTATATAGAATTTCCCGATTTGTACAAGCACATCTTCCACCATACCTTTTGGATATTTAATAGAATGATCAGCTAATTCAATAGCCATACTTGTGGTTTTAAAATCCCCATGTGATTGAGTGGACTATTGGAATCCTAAAATGCCCAATGACTTAAGTGAAAGTATAAGGTTGAGATAGATTGAGGGTTCCATGCTCTTGACAAAGAAGGTTTGTTAATTGATGTTGATATCATGATTAAGATATCTATTTTTTTAATGCCTTCTTGAGGAATTTAATAGAATAATCTAATAGATGAGTTTTTTCACCAAATTTAAGTATAAGGTAGCTCGAGAGGTAAGGAAGCTATGGTTACAATTTGGTGGCATTCGGATGTTCCTAGAGGAAGATATGGAGGTTTAAATTTGGAAAATAATGTGCATTATTGGCATTGTTTAGCCTAAGTTGTTGATTGCAATAATGCCACACGCCCCTTGGTCTGGGATGGGTCTGTGTGGCCGAATCTTAGCCATCCATATCTGATCGGGCAGATGGGACCTTCAGTTTGAGTGAGTTGTGGATGGGCTCAACTAATGGACTCATGCAGACCATTGAATTGAAGATTGATGGACTGCATGCCATCCCCTACCTTGCGACTAGAGCAAGGTAGTGGGTCAGTTTAACCCGCACCCGTCTCGTAAGCCACTCTCTATGATCATGGGGTGATGGGGAGCAGTGATCGGGAAGTTGGACTCACCCCCTCACTACGAACTGACCGACACCCTATGCGGGTCAAATGACCAAGTGAGAAGAGAGAACAGATTAGTCTCCAACAAGTCTCTCCACCATAACTCGTCGACCATGGCTGGGATGAGTATACGGATGTAGAGGGTAGATCAGAGGAAGATGAAGGGAGGAAAATAAAGTTCGAGGTCACGGGAGCCTGAGGCGGCACGTTCTAGGGGCTATCGTTAAGCTTCTGTGGTTGCCTAAGACAAGGTTCGGAGGAGATGAACTCGAAGTTGGGGTCATTGATCCAAGGCACTGCAACTCAATCCAAAGGTCCCCTCAGGTCCTTGAAGCTTCGATGGAGCTTTTCAATGCCTCATCCATGAGATTTGAAGCAATGGAGTCCTTTTCCCCTTTTCTAGCGCCGCGGCGGCCACCATGGTCGGTGGGCTTGTGGTCGTGGAGCTTTAGAGGTGGAACTGGAAATTCAACTGACCTTGGAGGTTCGGGAGGCACAGTCGAAGCTGATCAAGCCCTTACAAATCAAGCGGAAGTATCGTGGCTCTACCAGTTGCTTGCCGGAGTTCTCCCTCGCGGTGGCAGGCGCTTGCAACGCGGACGGAGTCTGCGTTCGTGAGAAAGAAAGGACGAGAGGAGCGAGCGGGTTTTCCAGGCCCAAGTTGTGAACCGGCCGGCCCCAAATCAGACCAAGCGGGTCGCCTAGCCTAGTGAAGCAGCCGTGCCACGTGGCAGCAGCCTATTGGCCAGAACTAGGTAAATATCACAGATCTTAGATAATTCCTAGTAAATCATAGGAATGTCAGAAAAATGCAAACAAGGCATCGTTATTCTCAGAAAAATGCATAGAACACAGTAGAATAATAATTTCAGGATTTTGATGCACTAATCATAGTGATATCATGCAAGATGTATTATGCTTATTTCATTATTAATAAATATCAAATAGTAACCTAAAATTATGAGAAGACATCAGTAACTCCAAAATATGGCTTATAATCCATATGATGTCAGTTATGGTCATGATGATGTACGAAATCATGTCATTTTCTTAATATGTCTAATTAGGGATAATAACCCTAATAAAATGCAATAAATACATACGTGCTCTATAAATGATGAAATTCACAGAGAAAGCTCATATCAGTATATTGAACCTCAATTTTAATTATGAGATCATCATGATGAACAGAATCTATGTTATATGAAGATGAATCTTAATACATGTTATAAAACCCTAATCTAGGTTAATGATGTAACCTAGGGTTAATATGTGCACAAAAAGGATATGGAACCTAATGTTCAGATAATGAACTTTGATAATGAGATGTAATCTGGAAAATGACATCAGTGAGATAATTATAAGACAAGAATACAAGTAATGGTGCACATATCCAAATGAGTAAGTGTAAGGACCCTAACCTTCATTTAGGGCTTACCCTGTTTGCTTTGCTTAACCCTGGTGTTTTGGTGCCTGCTAATCACCTTTAGTGGTGATTAGGATTTGGTTGTGCTTTGTTGAGAGTTGGAGGTGCTACTTGCAAATAACCCAAGTTTAGGGTTTTGTGAGCAAGTTTACCACCTTGTGAGGTGTTCCCCTCTCTCTTTGCTTCCTCTAGGTTTGAGAGGAAAACTTGGGCTTGTTGCTTGAGTTCTTTGGGCCTTGGTTGAGTTTTTTTGGGCCTTGAGGTGCCTTGTTTGGGCTTGGTTGGGCCTTGTATCGGCCAAGTGAGGTGTGTGTCGACCTAGGGTGTTTGTGTCGGCCAACAAGGAGGTGTGGCACCCTAGTGAAAGATTGTTGTGTCGCCCATGGTGCTTGGTCTTGTTTGGTGGACACTTGGTGCATATCTTGGACAAATGTCTTAAGGCTTGCTAGAGTGGGGGCTTGAACTCTAGGACATGTGTCCCTTGGGTGGACGACACCTAGCATGGATCAACCTTGTTTTCTCCTCCCTTTCCTTCTATATAGGTGGTTCTTTCCCTTGCCTTGACTTCCTTTGATCTTTTGTCCTTTCCTCCACCTTGAGTGTCGACACTCCTTCCTTCTTTGCTTGTGTCGGCAGACACACTCCCTTGAAGAAGCAGTGGTGGCCGATACACCCCCTTGGAGGAGCTTTGGTGGTCGATATCCCTTGAAGCTTGGAGTTCTTCTTCTTCCTTGGAGCTTGGAGCTTAAGACGGGTTGCATAACTCTAACCCTAGCTACTCTACTCTCTTTTAATATATGTTGATTCCATAATCTTGCTTATATGTATGTGAGTAGCTTAGTTCTTGCTTAGTAGCCATGTTGGCCGATCCATGTGAGTTAGGGTTTAGGGAGCAACACTCCTTTCTCCCCTTGGTCTAGAAGAGTGAGTTTGGGTCCTAGTGCCATGAGCAACACCCCTCTTTCCTAGTCGATTGAGGTGAGCTTGTGACTTAGTGGCTTGAGCAAGACTCTCTTCTCACCTTGGGCTAGAAGGTGAGCTCGTTTTGTTGACCTTGTAGAGATGTATCTTGGGTGTTTGGTGCTTATGGAGGTGCTACCCGACAGCACCCTTGATCTAGTTTTCCTTTGCACAGCCTTCTCACCTTGAATCGATTGAGAGTTCTGCTCTGTGTGGGGCGCGCGAGCCAACCCTTAGTTGGACGGCAGGCTGCACGCTTTGGAGCTGCTCGCCCGACAGAGATGCCTTGCACAGATAGACCTTGACGTGTGAGCGACACACTGCCCTGCACGCTCGACAACCCTGCTCGCCCGATACCCATCCTGCTCGCTCGACACAACCTGCTCGCCCGACATCACCTTGCACGCCCGATGAACCCTGCACGCCTGACACACCTTGCACGCCTATCAGGACTGCACGCTCAACAGGACTGCACGCCCTACATGGTTTAGATGAGAGCTAGCCCTGCCCGGGATGGTCTTTTGTGAGGATTGGGGTATTTCTTTTGAGGGTCCTTAATGTTCTAGTGAGGGTTAACCATATCTTGGAAATGTTGGTTGATATAAATGACGTTGGTGATGTTTGTGCACATTTGGTAAGTTTGTTCATCAAATCTCCTTATGTTTATACAATCGAAGGTGAGTACCTTATTTGTCTTATAATACTAAGAGTAATGATAAGCATGCTTTAATTTTGGGTTGCGTGATAATGTGCATAACCATAAGGCGAGGCATAGATACCATTATTAATGTCTTTTGTGTTGCCATTATGCTTAACCCTAATTTGCCATTTTGTGTTGAATCCTAAATGCAACCTTGTGTTGGTAATATCAGTCTCCTGATTATTCATATTGAGTATTGAATGTGTTGGATAAATTGGACATTATGATAAATCTCTTTGTTTCGATGATGACAAACATTTCATTCTTGTTGATCTAACGTGCTACTTGAGTGTTGCAGGAATAAGGTGGATGACAAAGCTCTAGGGAATCTATATGCTTGAATGATTGTAAATGTCATGAAATGTAATCAATTGTAAACTTGTACAAATATATAATGTACAAGTACTTAGACTTCATGTAAATCAAGCGTTAGATCTTCCCTAGATAAACACCACACTTAGTTAGGTCATCCCCTTCAATAGTGTCACATATGAACACTCATACACACACTTAGTGCCTTAATTGAAAGATTGAAACAGGGTCAATCTCGGTCGACAAACTCCTCGACCGAGACACTCTCGGTCGAAAAACTTCTCGACCGAGAAAGACCCAAGTAGCCGTTAGACACAGCTGACAAGGTAGTTGGCAGTTGGAAATGAACGTTGATCCATAGAGCCTGTCGGTCGACAAAACTTCGACTGAGTAGGTATCGCGGTCGACAATTTCTCGACCGAGATGGACTCTGACAGCAACTGCAGAATAAAGCAACTAGCCGTTACTAATGCAACTAACTTATACCTAACGGCTAGAACCCCCTAGAAAGTGTCTAGAACGTCCTTAAGCAATTGTAGGTCATTCCTATAAATAGGACATGCCTTATGACACCTAAAGACACCTAAGCTACAATTGTGATACACTTGAGCATACACTTACAATTTGCAATCTGTTTTGAGAAATTAAGCAACACTTGCATTTGTGATTCCTCTACTTGCTCTAATTTCGTGTCCTATAGGCTAGTATCTCCTATCCACTGCAATCACACTTATATACATATTGGTTAGGAGATCTACACGCTTGATATAGGAAAATCAAACCTTGTGCTTCAAAGGATAAGTTGTAATTTCCATTTTCCTTTCTTGTTCCTTTTTATCTCTTGTATTCTCCTTGCTACTTCTAGGGTTGGAGGCTGCGGATTGGAGAAGGTTTTTCTCGGAGGAGAAGGTTGACTTCAAGATACTTCAAGAAGTCTATTGCAACGGGAAGCTACTTCAAGAAGGCTATTGCAACGAGAAGCTACTTCAGGAGGAAGGCTGCTTCAAGGTTGGTGCAATTACTTCTAGGTGAAGGCTGCTTCAAGGTTGGTGCAATTACTTCAAGGTGAAGGCTTCTTGAAGGGTTTAGGGAAAGAATTGTAATTTTATGTAAATTCCTTGCGAGGTAATAAAATTAAATTCTTTCAAAATCCCGGTTGGGTAAGCAACCGGGTAGTGGACTGACTACCTTAGTATTTGCTAAGGTAGGAACCACTCTAAACCCTTGTCTCCTTGTCCAATATTTTTGTGATTGGTTGTTTGAGTTAAATAATTGTTAAAATATTTTAAAACTCTATTCACCCCCCCTCTAGTTTTTTTCAATTGGTATCAGAGCAGGCTTCAAGGAACCCTAACCAGGTCTTGAAGAATGGAGGGTGATGGTGATTACAACCGCAATAAAAAGAGCAGCTTGGACCAATCTACAACATGTTGCAATTGGTGCTTAAGAACAAGCCACACAACATCTAGCTGCCCATGGAGATCAAAGAAGGAATATGAGCATAAAGATTGTCTTATTGCTACAACAAGTGAAGAAGAAGAAGAGGTAATTCTTTTTGATTTATCTAAAGAAGAGCTAGTTGCTAGTCTTGAAGAGACACATAATTAATATATTGAGTACAAGAAGAAGTTAAAGAAAGCTAATAAAGCAAATGATGAATTACATGCTAAGCTTCTTGCTATTACTTCTGAAAATGAAGATCTTAAAAAGATCATTGAAGATCATAATATTATGATAAAATCTATAGAGGCAGATTGCAATCTTCTTTCTCAAGAAAAGATTAATTTGCAAACTCAAGTGAACGATCTTCAAAAACAACCCGTCTTGTGCTCACATCTAGATTATGATACTATCGTGAAAGAAAGAAATTCATTATCATCTAATCTAGATCAAGCAAAGCTAGATATCAAGAAGAGAATGGATGAGATTGCTAAGTTACAACAAAAAGTTAGCAGTCTAAATAATAATGGCATTCTTGATCAAATCTTAAATGATTCCTACCATCAAGTTGGAAGGAGAGGACTAGGTTACAAGCCTAAGGGAAAATCTTATCATAAACCTAGTTGGAGAAAGACACAAGCACATCAATCTATATATATACCTAGAGGCACAAATACATATATACCCAAGAACAACCTAGACTAAAATCATAGAAAGAGATATGAGGTTGATTCTATATGTTGTCATTATTGTTTGCGCCTTGGACATTATTCTTTTTCATGTCCTTATAAGAAAAAGGATGTCGAGTTAGTATGGGTTCCAAAACCCCCAAACTAAATGAGCAAAAATAAGTTGAGATATGACCAAGGACCCTAGTTGCATATTTATATGTCTATCTCAACTTAACATAATGGGATAACAAATTAATTCAAGTATCTAAACATCTAACTTGGATATATATATATATATATAATTCTTTTAAATCTGTAAAAACAAAATTTTGCCTATATAAGAAAAAGAATGATGATCTAGCTTAGATTCCTAAAAACTTAGAAGCTAAAATTTAACTAGTTGAGATTTGACCTAAACTGATTCTTGATATACAAATGTCATATCTCAACACAATCGAGCTCTAACTTGCATAATTTTGTTTTTTGAAGCAATTAACAGTTCTGAAAACATTGCAGAAACCTTGTCGGTCGAGAAAGTGTCGACCGAGACAACAGTCGGTCGAAGAATTGTCGACCGAACAGGTCACTGATTTCCAGTCTGCTGTAAAATTGCTGAATTTTTTTTAAATTGATCAAATTGCTATCTATTTGTGGTTAATGACTGTTTGTACATGCAAAACAAAGTATAAATTCTAGAAATCATCCTTGAAAACTTATATGAGATTAATTTGTTTTATTCTCTAAATGATTTAAGTTAAAACTAAAAATTATGAATCATGTTGATTTAAGTCAAATTACTGCCTTCATGGTCTGTTCTAAGTATTCTTTGATTTATTCACATAGAAACCATATTTTGAATTTCATGTTGTTACTGTTTTATCATTACATCATGGATATGCTTTCAACATTTCATTATTCAACTTTCTATATATAAAGTTGATGCTTGTTGCATGAATAATGATTATTGCATGAATGATCCTTGATGATACATAGGCAAGCAAAATGATTTGTTGTTTTAATGCTTGCAACACATAAGATAAAAAAAACTTCTCAATTGGTATCTTTAAAGACTTGAGATATTAATTGTGTTTTCATTTTTAAGAATCTTATGAGGGTACAAGAAGATTTTGATATTTATATACCTACAGCAAAGTTTATATAAATATTCTAGGAAAATCAAGGACAAATGTTGAGTATTATTTAAAATGCTTCAAATTGATATCTAATCAAATTACATGCAGATATTATACTTCATATATGAGTGTTCAATGTGGAAATCTGAAAATTTGCCTATTGGTTGAAATGAAATTTGACCAAGGGGCGCTATGGTCGAAGTCAAGGTCGACCTAAAATAAGCTTTGACAAAATGCTTATTTGGACATCATTTCATTGTACTTAATCTTAGTCTACTTTTGATAAAGGTCGAAATCAAAATTTAAAATCATTTGTGACCTAAGAAGCTTTAAATTGCTTTAATGGTAAGATTAAGGGGGAGCTCATAAAAACAAATCTGATTATTTGATTAAGAAGCTTACAAAAATATTGTAAACATCATTTGGAGCTTGTTACGACCTTAGTATTTTTACTCTTGGTTATGAAGAAATCTATGAATTTCATAAAAATGATATATCTTGTTCTTAAAGGAACTCTCTAAACAAATCAAGGCTTAACATCCCATGCATTTGGTTAGAGACATTTTTATGTACTCTAAGATTAAAGGATTCTCATTTCATTTTTAGGGCTTAACATCCCTTGTAAAATGGGTGAGAAATCAATACATGTTCCATGAACCTAACAGGATGTCATATCATTTCAAGGCTTAACATCCTTTGCAAATGATTGAGAAACAAATTGTGGCTAAATTAGACAAAAAAAAAATTAAAATCCATGTTCCTAATAGAATATCTATCTAAAGGGGAGCATAGTATAAAATTAAGGGGGAGAAGAAATATAAAATATTCAACTTGGATATCTTTTTGAAATGACAAAGGGGGAGAAAGAATATAAAATCAAAAATATAAATGAGTTTCATAACATCTTGGCCAGCACTCACTTGCAAAACAAGAATGGCTACAAAAGGTAATCTTCAGGTATGAAACTCACATGCTTTATATTTCCTTATTTCATATTTAGGAAATGTTTGTCATCTTCAAAAAGGGGGAGATTGTTGGATAAATTGGACATTATGATAAATCTCTTTGTTTCGATGATGACAAACATTTCATTCTTTTTGATCTAACGTGCTACTTGAGTGTTGCAGGAATAAGGTGGATGACAAAGCTCTAGGGAATCTATATGCTTGAATGGTTGTAAATGTCATGAAATGTAATCAATTGTAAACTTGTACAAATATATAATGTACAAGTACTTAGACTTCATGTAAATCAAGCGTTAGATCTTCCCTAGCTAAACACCACACTTAGTTAGGTCATCCCCTTCAATAGTGTCACATATGCACACTCATACACACACTTAGTGCCTTAATTGAAAGATTGAAATAGGGTCAATCTCGGTCGACAAACTCCTCGACCGAGACACTCTCGGTCGACAAACTTCTCGACCGAGAAAGACCCAAGTAGCCGTTAGACACAGCTGACAAGGTAGTTGGCAGTTGGAAATGAACGTTGATCCAGAGAGTCTGTCGGTCGAAAAAACTTCGACCGAGTAGGTATCTCGGTCGACAATTTCTCGACCGAGATGGACTCTGACAGCAACTGCAGAATAAAGCAACTAGCCGTTACTAATGCAACTAACTTATACCTAACGGATAGAACCCCCTAGAAAGTGTCTAGAACGTACTTAAGCAATTGTAGGTCATTCCTATAAATAGGACATGCCTTAGGACACCTAAAGACACCTAAGCTACAATTGTGATACACTTGAGCATACACTTACAATTGGCAATCTGTTTTGAGAAATTAAGCAACACTTGCATTTGTGATTCCTCTACTTGCTCTAATTTCGTGTCCTATAGGCTAGTATCTCCTATCCACTGCAATCACACTTATATACATATTGGTTAGGAGATCTACACGCTTGATATAGGCAAATCAAGCCTTGTGCTTCAAAGGATAAGTTGTAATTTCCATTTTCCTTTCTTGTTCCTTTTTATCTCTTGTATTCTCCTTGCTACTCCTAGGGTTGGAGGCTGCGGATTGGAGAAGGTTCTTCTCGGAGGAGAAGGTTGACTTCAAGCTACTTCAAGAAGGCTATTGCAACGGGAAGCTACTTCAAGAAGGCTATTGCAATGGGAAGCTACTTTAGGAGGAAGGCTGCTTCAAGGTTGGTGCAATTACTTCTAGGTGAAGGCTGCTTCAAGGTTGGTGTAATTACTTCAAGGTGAAGGCTGCTTGAAGGGTTTAGGGAAAGAATTGTAATTTTATGTAAAGTCCTTGCAAGGTAATAAAATTAAATTCTTTCAAAATCCTGGTTGGGTAAGCAACCGGGTAGTGGACTGACTACCTTAGTATTTGCTAAGGTAGGAACCACTCTAAACCCTTGTCTCCTTGTCTAATATTTTTGTGATTGGTTGTTTGAGTTAAATAATTGTTAAAATGTTTTAAAACTCTATTCACCCCCCCCTCTAGTTTTTTTCAGAATGATGTTAACCATGCAGGTAATGCATAGCCAAATGAAAGGCTATGAGGAATGGTTATATGTGAATAACGAGATGACATGTGTATTATGAATGATGTTCCATAATGATGATGAAAGCCTTGAGAGGTTGTGGCACTATGTGATGAGGGATTGAGATCCCATGTTGTGTGATGATCCTTGAGGTGGATCTAGATGGTTGGCAAGAGGCCAAGTGATAACATGTGATGTTGGATCCTTGAGATGGATCAGGTTGATGTAATTACAATAATAACATAATGTTGAGTCTATGTTGTTTATTTCCTTCTATAGTTTGCATGTTATACAACTTGGTTGAATCTTGCAATCCATCTAAAAGATACTAATTAACCACAGTGAAATCTATCATGTAGTTGCCCTGGCCATAGATCCATCATCAGTCAGGATTGGGTGATGGTGAAACGGGTTCTCCTACAGGTTAACCCGGAGCGCATATTTTTGAATATGCGAGGTTTCTCCTAGCCTCAAATAGAGAGGTGAAACGAGTGCAGCTGCGGTTGCAGACTCGGATATGTGATGAGCATGGTGAACATGGCCCATGGCTCCAGATATGTGATATGATGAGCACGAATGTGTTCATAGCTTAGAGCACGGTGAGTAGACCTGTGGCTCAGTTTTACTAGCGCCATGACCTGTACCAAGGCGGGCTAGAGGAAGGGTAGCCTGAGGAGCTGACCCTGTGGCTTAAGACCACTTGAGCATGAGATTGCGGTCCTGCTTTGTGTTCTCGTGTACTGACCACGAGGGGTGAGGTCGTGGATTCCGGCTCTTCCATTGACCTTGTATGGCACCGGTTATGGGCTTCATAGCCGAAGGTTGGATTTGAACGGTACGGTTCACTTCCTCAGGGCATAATAAAATGTAATCCAGCCGTTTAGTATATACTGCTTAAGGCAAACATGAAACATTGGTTGAGGCCTTGATTGTTTAGTTACTCTCTTTACATCTTGCAGTATTTATTTGTTCTTCTATGGCAGTAGAACTTGGGTATCCTATCTTATTAATCATGTCTCACATGTAATACTTGGATATATATGGTAAGTTTAGTTAGCTTTATTCTAATAGACTGTTCTTGCTATATCTGCTATCAGATAGCTGCTTAATGTATATGATCTTATGAGGTTTTGTAGCTTTGACGGGGATTTATGCCTCCCGCTGGGACAATGTTCAATTGTCTCACTTCGTTGGTTTGCACCCTTTTTAGGTGGTCGAGCTAGACGTAGTGGTGGTCGCGGAGTTGCGGCCGAGCAGCAAGAAGATCAGTAGAAGGCAAGCATTGGATATGCTGCTTTTGGGTGTTTTGTGATAGGGTCTAGAGTCATCCTTGTACTCTTGGGTCCTTGGTAGTGTTTTGACGTTGTTTCATGATGTGCATCTATAAATGTTTTGTATATCCTGCTGCTGGCCAGTTGTGGGCCTTATGTATGTATAAACAGGTGATGAACGCATGATATGACAGGACAACTGTTGTTCTAAGCTATGGACATGTACCCAGGCTTGAATGGATATGTATATAACTTGTTTTCTTACAGGATGTGGACTCGAATGTAAATGTTTCTCAGTTTATCAGTTTTCTACAATCGGTTTTAATTAACCCGTGTTTTCGATAATCTGTGGTTATGGTGATTTCCGCACGTTTTCACGTAACACTTCATTATATGTGTGATAATGGGATGTGTTGCCACAAGTTTTGGTATCAGAGCTTTAGGTTCGCTGAGTCTACAGGGATTTAGGACTAGGTTGAGTCTGTTCTTATGAGTTTTCTAGGTTTTCTTACAAAATCTTCTGCCCTCAGCGGAAGAAAAGCCAAGATGTCTGGAAACCATGAAGAACATGCTCCTGAGCATAGTGATGATGCATCGGTTGATGGAGCAGAAGGACAGGCACATGAAGATCGGGTGCCTGAGGTCCCCCAACCTGACCCAGCCATACTTGAACATCCTGCCTACCAACAGCTTATGGGGCAGATGATGGCTACGATGAATCTCATGGTTGAGCGATTACCAGTGCCTCCTCCACGAGCACAGGTTCCCCATGGAGAAGCATCGGGTATTGGGAAGACCTTCGAGCGGCTTCGCCGAGTTGGAGCTTCAGATTATGCTGGAACGGCTGATCCAGCAGATGCGAATCTGTGGATGACAAGTCTTGAGAAGGCTTTCCGGATCCTCAACATCCCCGAAGTGGATAAGGTAAAGAACATTGTCTACCTTCCGAAAGGTAGTGTTGGTCACTGGTGGACCATCGAGGAAGAAAAGCGACCTGGTGAGGTGATCTGTTGGGAAGTGTTTCAACACGAGTTCGTCACCAGATACTTTCCCAAGACGTATCTGGATGAGAAGATCAGTCAGTTTGAGAGTTTGCGACAGGGAACGATGAACATCACCGAGTATGAAGCCAAGTTTATGGATCTTTTGAGGTTTTTTCCTCACATGGCAGCAACAGATGAGGAACGGATCAGACGTTTCGAGAAGGGTCTGAGCGCGGAGCTGACAACACCAGTTTCTGCGTTGGAGAATCGGGAGCGGTTTGCGTTGTTTTTGGAATCCGTTCAGAGGATCGAACGGTCTGTAAGGGAGAAGAGAGAGTCTATGGCTAAGAAGAGACCTACCTAGTTCCAGAGTCAGAGGTTTGGTGGCTTCAAGAAGCCCAGGTTTTCGGCACCGGCAGCGATGAGAGGTTCTGGTAGATCATCTCAGTGGTCTCTGAGTAGAGGAAGAGGTTATGTTTCTTCACCATCTAAGGCTCAAAGTTCGGCTTCTGTGGCAGTAACAGGGCCATCTAGGTCGCGAGTTGATGGTAGGACATGCTATGTCTGTGGTCAGATGGGGCATGTCAAGTCGAGTTGTCCCTACATGGATGAAGAAGTGACACAGCAACCGAGGCTGAACCTTCAGGAGCCAGAGAGACCTCAGCCCAGTGGTAGCAGAGGACGAGGACGCGGTCAAGCGTCTCAAGCTAGATCGTCTGCTCAAGGAAGCAGAGGTCGTGGATAGCAAGCTACGACTCAACTCTATGCCATTAGTCAGCCAGAGGCGATAGTAAACCAGCGAGTGGTGACAGGTCAGATGGAGTTATTTCATTTTGATATGTCTTCTTCTTGCTTTATATATGTTCTGGTTGACCTGGGTGCTACACACTCTTTTATCGCCTATAGTATGCTTGAAAACTGTCATTTACCTGTTAGCGGTAAGAAGGATAGCTTGTTGTTAGAAACCCCTCTTGATGGTTCCTCTTTGCTTTAAGAAGAGTGTCCATCTTGTGTCTTGTCTTTCTCGAGACACCGCATCCAAGTGGATCTTATACCACTTGGTATGCATGGTTTCGATGTTATCCTTGGGATGGATACCTTAGAGAAGTATAAGGTTGTTTTGGACTATGGTTCCAAGCAGGCAATGTTTGATGATGCTGGAGAGAAGTGGATCTTCCAGGGAGATAGGAAGATTCTTCCAACGTGTTTGGTATCAGCTATGATGGCAGATAAGTTGTTACGACAAGGATGTGAGGTGTTCTTAGCTCATGTGGTGGATACTGTTGTGGCTGCCAAGGCGAAAGGTCCTAGCCTTGAGGAGGTGTCAGTTGTTCGAGAGTTTGCTGACGTGTTTCCTGAGGAGTTTCCTGGCGTTCCTCCACCCCGAGAAATTGATTTCGAGATCAATATGGTACCAGGAACACAGCCAGTTGCACAGACACCATACATAATGGCTCTAGCAGAGATGGCAGAGTTGAAGAAGCAGTTACAGGAATTGCTAGACAAAGGTTTCATCCGACCAAGCACATCGCCTTGGGTAGCTCCCGTGTTGTTTGTCAAGAATAAGGATGGTTCGATGCGGTTGTGTATAGACTGCCGGCAGTTGAACAAGGTCACGATTAAGAATAAGTACCCGTTGCCGAGGATAGATGATCTGTTCGATTAGTTGTGTGGTGCTATCATGTTTTCGAAGATCGATCTACGGTCCGGATATCATCAGTTGAGGATAAAGGCGGATGACATACCAAAGTCAGCTTTCAGGACAAGGTATGGTCATTATGAGTTTGTGGTAATGCCGTTTGGGTTAATTAATGCACCTGCTGCTTTCATGGACCTGATGAACAGAGTGTTCCGTCGGGACAGGCTAGAGCATGAGCAACATCTTCGTCGAGCATTGACTCTTCTTTGTCAACATCAGTTGTATGCTAAGTTCAGTAAATGTGAGTTCTGGTAGGAAGAAGTGACTTTCTTGGGTCATGTGATCTCTACTGAAGGAGTCAAAGTAGATCTGAAAAAGGTGGAATCTGTTGCAGATTGGGAACAGCCAAAGACGCCGACGGAAGTTCGTAGTTTCCTTGGGTTAGGAGGATACTACCGGAGGTTTATCAAGGACTTCAGTGTGATTTCGTTACCGATGATGAAGTTGACCAGGAAGGATGTACCTTTTGTTTGGGATGATCGATGTCACCAAGCTTTCCAGAGTTTGAAGGAGAAACTGACCAGTGCTCCAGTGTTGATCTTGCCAGAGCCTGGGAAAGGCTATGTTATTTTCTGTGATGCTTCCAAGAAGGGTTTAGGTTGCGTGTTGATGCAGGAAGATCATGTGGTTTCTTTTGCCTCGCGACAGCTCAAGAAGCATGAGGAGAACTACCCAACTCATGACTTGGAGTTGGCGGAAGTGGTTCATGCGTTAAAGATTTGGAGACACTATCTGTATGGGGAAGTGTGTCAGATCTTTACGGATCATAAGAATCTGAAATATATCTTTACGCAGCACGAGTTGAACATGCGACAACGACGATGGATGGAGTTGATCAATGATTACGACTGCACTATCGAGTATCATCCCGGTAAGGCGAACGTGGTAGCCGATGCGCTTAGCAGAAAGTTTTCTTCTCTTTCTTCCAAAAAGGCACAGTTGAGTTCTCTGGTATGCCATAGGCGAGATATGTTTGTCGCTCTGTGACAGATGAATGTGCAGATGGATGTTTCTTTGTTGTCTGGTCTTCTCGCACAGATGCAAGTCAAGCCTACGTTGAGACAGCAGATCAAGGATGCACAACAGACTGATGATGTGGTACAGTTGATCAGATCAGAGTTCGGCAGTGACAAGCGTGATGGGTTTCATGAGTCCGAGGATGGACTAGTTTTCTATCGTGATAGGATGGTGGTTCCAGATGTTGATGAGCTAAGGAAGTTGGTGCTTGAGGAAGCACACACATCGATGTATGCTATGCATCCAGGTGTCGCCAAGATGTATCATAGTCTGAAGGACTTGTATTGGTGGCCCGGTTTGAAGAGAGATGTAGCTGAGTTCGTGGCGAGATGTGCAGTTTTTCAACAAGTGAAGGCTGAACATCAGAAGCCGATAGGAACATTGCAACCTTTGCCAATAACGCAGTGGAAATGGATCATATAACCATGGATTTTGTAGTTGGTCTGCCCAGGACAGCTAGGAATCATGATTCCATTTGGGTATTAGTGGACAGATTGACGAAGTCTGCCCATTTCCTTCCCATGAAGACGACGTATACAGCGGAGAAACTCGCTCGAGTGTATGTGGATGAGATAGTACATTTGCATGGTGTGCCAGCAATGATAGTTTCTGACATAGGTCCTCAGTTCACGAGTCGTTTTTGGGAACAGTTGCACAGAACGATGGGAACGCAGTTGAGGTTCAGTACAGCCTTTCACCCACAGACAGATGGATAGTCTGAGAGGACTATTCAGATTTTAGAGGATCTTCTTCGAGCTTATGTTTTGCAGTTCCTAGGCAGTTGGGATGTGCATCTGAGTTTGATAGAGTTTGCCTACAACAACAATTATCAGCGGAGCATCGACATGGCTCCTTATGAAGCTTTGTATGGAAGGAAGTACAGATCTCCTTTGTGTTGGTATGAGTCTGGTGAGTATCAGCTCTTAGGTCCTGAGTTAGTTCAGCAGACGACAGATAAGATCAAAGTGATACAGCAACAGTTGAAAGTGGTACAGGACAGGAAGAAGTCTTATGCAGACAATCGCCGACGACCTTTGGAGTTCCAGGTAGGAGACAAGGTATATCTTAAAGTCTCACCATGGAAAGGTGTGCTAAGGTTTGGTCAGAAGGGTAAGTTAGCTCCCAGATATATGGGGCCTTACCCAGTCATAGCACGTGTGGGCAAGGTAGCTTACGAAATAGGATTGCCTCCAGAGTTGCACAGGTTACATCCAGTGTTTCATGTCAGTATGATGAAGAAAAGTCATCCGGATTCAGGAATAGTGATACAGCCAGTTGAGTTTGAGCTTGATGCCGATGTGACCTACGAGGAAGGTCCTATGGCGATTCTTGACAGAAGAATCAAAAAGCTGAAGAGGAAGGACCTGGTTCTTGTGAAAGCTCTTTGGCAGCGTCGTGGCGTTGAGGAAGCCACGTGGGAGCTTGAGGAAGAGATGAGGAGGAAGTATCCCTCGCTTTTCTCTTCGGATTTCGGGGACGAAATCCCTTAAAGGGGGTTAGATTGTAAGGACCCTGACCTTCGTTTAGGGCTTACCCTGTTTGCTTTGCTTAACCCTGGTGTTTTGGTGCCTGCTAATCACCTTTAGTGGTGATTAGGGTTTGGTTGTGCTTTGTTGAGAGTTGGAGGTGCTACTTGCAAATAACCCAAGTTTAGGGTTTTGTGAGAAAGTTTACCACCTTGTGAGGTGTTCCCCTCTCTCTTTGCTTCCTCTACGGTTGAGAGGAAAGCTTGGGCTTGTTGCTTGAGTTCTTTGGGCCTTGGTTGAGTTTGTTTGGGCCTTCAGGTGCCTTGTTTGGGCTTGGTTGGGCCTTGTATCGGCCAAGTGAGGTGTGTGTCGACCTAGGGTGTTTGTGTCAGACAATAAGGAGGTGTGTTTCCCTAGTGCAAGCTTGTTGTGTCGCCCATGGTGCTTGGTCTTGTTTGGTGGACACTTGGTGCATATCTTGGACAAATGTCTTAAGGCTTGCTAGAGTGGGGGCTTGAACTCTAGGACAAGTGTCCCTTGGGTGGATGACACCTAGCATGGATCAACCTTGTTTTCTCCTCCCTTTCCTTCTATATAGGTGGTTCTTTCCCTTGCCTTGACTTACTTTGATCTTTTGGCCTTTCCTCCACCTTGAGTGTTGGCACTCCTTCCTTCTTTGCTTGTGTCGGCCGACACACTCCCTTGAAGAAGCAGTGGTGGCCGATACACCCCCTTGGAGGAGCTTTGGTGGTCGATATCCCTTGAAGCTTGGAGTTCTTCTTCTTCCTTGGAGCTTGGAGCTTAATGCGGGTTGCATAACTCTAACCCTAGCTACTCTACTCTCTTTTCATATATGTTGATTCCATAGTCTTGCTTATATGTATGTGAGCAGCTTAGTTCTTTCTTAGTAGCCATGTTGGACGATCCATGTGAGTTAGGGTTTAGGGAGCAACACTCCTTTCTCCCCTTGGTCTAGAAGAGTGAGTTTGGGTCCTAGTGCCATGAGCAACACCCCTCTTTCCTAGTCGATTGAGGTGAGCTTGTGACTTAGTGGCTTGAGCAAGACTCTCTTCTCACCTTGGGCTAGAAGGTGAGTCGTTTTGTTGACCTTGTAGAGATGTATCTTGGGTGTTTGGTGCTTGTGGAGGTGCTGCCCGACAGCCCCCTTGATCTAGTTTTCCTTTGCACGGCCTTCTCACCTTGAATCGGTTGAGAGTTCTGCTCTATGTGGGGCGCACGAGCCAACCCTTAGTTGCACGGCAGGTTGCACGCTTTGGAGCTGCTCGCCCGACAGAGATGTCTTGCACGGATAGACCTTGATGCGCGAGCGACACACTGTCCTGCACGCTCAACAACCCTGCTCGCCCGACACAACCTGCTTGCCCGACATCACCTTGCATGCCCGATGAACCCTGTACGCCCAACAGTGCCCTGCACGCCCGACACACCTTGCACGCCTGTCAGGGATGCACGTTCGACAGGGCTGCACGCCCGACGTGATTTAGATGAGAGCTAGCCCTACCCGAGATGGTCTTTTGTGAGGATTGGGGTATTTCTTTTGAGGGTCCTTAATGTTCTAGTGAGCGTTAACCATATCCTAGAAATGTTGTTTGATATAAATGATGTTGGTGATGTTTGTGCACATTTGGTAAGTTTGTTCATCAAATCTCCTTATGTTTATACAATCGAAGGTGAGTACCTTATTTGTCTTATAATACTAAGAGTAATGATAAGCATGCTTTAATTTTGGGTTGCGTGATAATGTGCATAACCATAAGGCGAGGCATAGATACCATTATTAATGTCTTTTGTGTTTCCATTATGCTTAACCCTAATTTTCCATTTTGTGTTGAATCCTAAATGCAACCTGGTGTTGGTAATATCAGTCTCCTGATTATTCATATTGAGTATTGAATGATGTTAACCATGCAGGTAATGCATAGCCAAATGAAAGGCTATGAGGAATGGTTATATGTGAATAACGAGATGACAGGTGTATTATGAATGATGTTTCATAATGATGATGAAAGCCTTGAGAGGCTGTGGCACTATGTGATGAGGGATTGAGATCCCATGTTGTGTGATGATCCTTGAGGTGGATCTAGATGGTTGGCAAGAGGCCAAGTGATAACATGTGATGTTGGATCCTTGAGATGGATCAGGTTGATGTAATTACAATAATAACATAATGTTGAGTCTATGTTGTTTATTTCCTTCTATAGTTTGCATGTTATACAACTTGGTTGAATCTTGCAATCCATCTAAAAGATACTAATTAATCACAGTGAAATCTATCATGTAGTTGCCCTGGCCATAGATCCATCATCAGTCAGGATTGGGTGATGGGGAAACGGGTTCTCCTGTAGGTTAACCCAGAGCGCATACTTTTGAATATGCGAGGTTTCTCCTAGCCTCAAATAGAGAGGTGAAACGAGTGCAGCTGCTGTTGCAGACTCGGATATGTGATGAGCATGGTGAACATGGCCCATGGCTCCGGATATGTGATATGATGAGCATGAATGCGTTCATAGCTCAGAGCACGATGAGTGGACCCGTGGCTCAGTTTTACTGGTGCCGTGACCTGTACCAAGGTGGGCTAGAGGAAGGGTAGCCTGAGGAGCTGACCCTGTGGCTTAAGACCACTTGAGCATGAGACTGCGGTCCTGCTTTGTGTTCTCGTGTACTGACCATGAGGGGTGAGTTCGTGGATTCCGGCTCTTCCATTGACCTTGTATGGCACTAGGTATGGGCTTCGCAGTCGAAGGTTGGATTTGAATAGTATGGTTCACTTCCTCAGGGCATAATAAAATGTAATCCAGTCGTTTAGTATATACTGCTTAAGGCAAACACGAAACATTGGTTTAGGCCTTGATTGTTTAGTTACTCTCTTTACATCTTGCAGTATTTATATGTTCTTCTATGGCAGTAGAACTTGGGTATCCTGTCTTATTAATCATGTCTCACATGTAATACTTGGATATATCTGGTAAGTTTAGTTAGCTTTATTCCAATAGACTGTTCTTGCTATATCTTCTATTAGATAGCTTCTTAATGTATATGATCTTATAAGGTTTTGTAGCTTTGGCGGGGAGTTATGCCTCCCGCTGGGACAATGTTCTATTGTCTCACTCCACTGGTTTGCACCCTTTTTAGGTGGTCGAGCTAGATGTGGTGGTGGTCACGGAGTTGCGGCCGAGCAGCAAGAAGATCAGTAGAAGGCAAGTTTTGGATATGCTACTTTTCGGTGTTTTGCGATAGGGTCTAGAGTCATCCCTATACTCTCAGGTCCTTGGCAGTGTTTTGACATTGTTTCATGATGTGCATCTATAAAATTTTTGTATATCCTGCTTCTGGCCAGTTGTGGGCCTTATGTATATATAAACAGGTGATGAACTCATGATATGACAGGGCAGCTGTTGTTCTAAGCTATGGACATGTACCCAGGCTTGAATGGATATGTATATAACTTGTTTTCTTGCAGGATGTGGACTCGAATGTAAATGTTTCTCAGTTTATCAGTTTTCTGCAATCAGTTTTAATTAACCAGTGTTTTCAATAATCTGTGGTTATGGTGATTTCCGCACGTTTTCACGTAACACCTCGTTATCTGTGTGATAATGGGATGTGTTGCCATAGTAAGCAAATCCTGATATGAACACGATTAGGGTTAAGATGAGATGTAAGATGATGAGAATCTGATGGTAGTATATTAATCAGGTTTAACAAAGAAATAGATGACATGAGGAATATGTGATTAGGATGTCTCTTTGGAAGGTACGCCATTACCTCTTACTTGGCTTATTATATAATATGATTGTGTTACATGAGTAGTAAAATACTTGGCATATGGTATTGGATGAAATGATTGCTCTTGTATGATATGTTGCCTAATTTTCTATACTTGTGGATATGAACACATGAAACATAATATATTTGTTCCATTATATGAAAGCACTATATCTCTTTGGTAAGCATAGTGCTAGTGAGTGATCTATCTCTTTGGTAAGCAGATCACATGTACAATGATCTATCTCTTTGGTAAGCAGATCCTGAGGCCTGGATGCATCTATCCCATTGGTAGGCAGATGCACAAGCATATAATGGAAAATGAGATTTAAATATGTGTTCTCTTTTGTTAATGAATATCTTTGTGCAATACACGCTTTTCTTATATTCTTCTGAAACTGCCAAGTATTAGTTTTATCTTATTGCCAAGATATGATGAGAGGTAAATAAACAACATGTAGGCGTACTCAGTACAATATTCTTGAAATATTGTGCTGACGTGTACCGCATGTAATCTTTTGTTTAGGTTGTGGACATATGTTCTTGAAGATCCAGGATAGTGAGAGTTGTGTGGCGAGCTGATGTACAGGTGGACCTGTTGTCTTAAGATCCTGTAGTTTAGTGGTAGTACGTGTATATGTTTAAGTTGCTTCTCAATATGTAATATTAAATGATGTAACAATTCATGTTGTAATTATATGTTGAATGGTGAACATGTGTTGTATGGTTGTATTATTGTTCATGTGCTTGTGCTACTAATTGTTTCCTTATGACTTCCTCTGATTTTCTTCTTCTTAGCCTAGTGTGAGATGTTTAAATTGGGATTCTCGCTGAGGCGAGGGTTTCAATTTGGACGTCACACATCAGACTAAGTTTTAGAAAATCTGGGGACATCACAGGTGGTATCAGAGCATGAACAATAGCAAAGCCTGACATTTGCTCATTATGCAACACAAAACTAAAGAACCTTGAACTTACTCATCCTTAGGGTTAGATTAGTCATCTTTTAGAGACTAGATCTGACCTAGCCGCTAGGTTAGCACCTAGATGTTTGAGAACTAGGTCTAGACTGGTGCTTGTTGAGTAGGAAGTCCTTAGATGTCGTTCTTTCCTTGTAGTGCAGCGGTATGGGACGTTGCACTATTTGGAAATGACGTGCATCAAGGGAAGAGAAATCCTAGACATATAGCGCTCGTTGTCTAGGGTAGCTACACTACTCTACACCATGTTCTCACTCTTTTCACTTGTTTCATGACACTGTACTCTCTACTATGTGTGGGACACTCATTTTCAGGATTTGGTTTTGGATTCCAATCAGGATCGAACCGTGATAGTTTTCTCTGTCGATTGTTTTATCGGAGAAAAACTATATAATATTTTATTATGTATATGTATTACAAAAATGTGTCCCCACACATGTACGAGTAGGAGGTGGTCATGCAACCTAAGTGAAAGTGAATGACATCAGTCTAGAGGAGAAAGTAGTTCTAGATTAGATGTCTAGAGCCTTGTTTGGAATATATAATAGATAGAATAGATGAAATAAGTTTTGATGATATGAGGTAAGTCTTATATAGATGATATAAGATAGTTGTGATGATATATGTTGTTTTCGAGGACTTAAGTTCAGTTTTGAGGATTTGAGATAAGTTTTTATGATGCAAGTAACTAGGCTTTTATGAGAAAAGATATGTCTTAAGATAAGACAAGGTTGTGAGTCAGCATGAGCCTCAATCTCTTTTACAAAGGAGGACCTCTAGTGTTAGGACCAGTTTCGGGGTTAACTCCAGAGAGAGTGAGACCCGCAGGGAGAAGGTCGGAGAACCTTAACTCTAAGATATGAGAATTCTGAGATATGTGATATGATATGTCCTAAACTAGAATACTCCTGAGTGATTGAGTTGAGTTACTCTATGCATGATTGCTATAGTTTGTTGAACCCTATATGTCTTAGGGAGGACCAAACCCTAGAGATAGATAGAGGCTCGTTATATGTGCATGTGAATATGGATATGAGAACCTACCATCTGGGTGAGGGAGAGAGCCCAAGACCCTGGAGGAGGTAGCTATGCTAGTTTCAGTGAAGCCTCATGCTCGGGTAGGTGGTTCCTTGTAGGACTCTAGTGGTGTATATGTAAGAGAGTTTTGGGTAAGCGTGTCTCATAGGTAGAGATCTATGATGAGAACATCATGTCATGTTTTGGTTTGTGCTTATGTGGCTAGAGTTAATGAAGCTATTAGCTAGTGCCAATGAGGTAATCCGAGAACCCTAGACCAAGAGGAAAGATAAGGTTTATGCATATGAGATACTCATTGAGTTGAGTTGGCTCAGAGAGACTGAGCATGGTATTACTCTCATGATAAGGGTTAGGACCTCAGTTGGACTAGATGAAGTTTTGATATATGTTTAAAGAGCAACTCACATGAGTTTGTTTAGCACAACTATGATACAATATATGTAAGGATATGATCTAATATTAAGATGTGATACATAGACATGATATGATAAAAACCTAGAAATGGTTTAATAGATACCAATATAATAATGGTTAACCATATACATGAATAGTGATGATAATGTAATACTGTTGGCTAATCTTGTGACGAAATCACTTGTAAATGTTGTAATTTATTGTGATAAGAAATGAAATGATATCAAAAGAATGAAACATGTTACATGAGGAGTTCATCTTAGTGCTTAATAAAGATGAAAAAAATATAGTTTGGTTAACACAACATAATGATTATGACACCTTGATATAATGGGTTAACGTTGGTTAACTCCTTTGGAACATGGTAATATGATGTTGAATAATAATGCACGGGTAAAGATGAAGATGAAACCCTAATATGTCATGACATAACCAGAGTTTCTAAACCTTGAGTTTAACCTTGAATGGAGTGTTTGTGCACCCAAGATGGTTGTAAACCCCCCTGATAGTGCTTTGGATACATGGTTTTAGGTAACCTTTGCAGATATGTTACCCATAGAATTCTACCTATGTGTGGATGAAGACATGGTAGTTTTTCTTAGAGTACGAGTATGGTTGGGTTTTGAGGACGAAAGTTCTTTTAAGATGTATATGATGTGACAAAGTGGTTTTTCTGGCTTAATTCTGAGGACAAAATTTCTTTTAAGGTGTGTAGGATGTGATGGAGTGGACTATTGGAATCCTAAAATGTCGAATGACTTATGTGAAAGTATAAGGTTGAGATAGATTGAGGGTTCCATGCTCTTGACAAAGAAGGTTTGTGAATTGATGTTGATATCATGATTAAGATATCTATTTTTTTAATGCCTTCTTGAGGAATTTAATAGAATAATCTAATAGATGAGTTTTGTCACCAAATTTGAGTAGAAGGTAGCTCGAGAGGTAAGGAAGCTATGGTTAAAATTTGGTGGCATTCGGATGTTCCTAGAGGAAGTTGTGGAGGTTTAAATTTGGAAAATAATGTGCATTATTGGTATTGTTTAGCCTAAGTTGTTGATTGCAATAGTGCCACACGCCCCTTGGTCTGGGATGGGTCTGTGTGGCCGAATCTTAGCCATCCATATCTGATCGGACAGATGGGACCTTCAGTTTGAGTGAGTTGTGGATGGGCTCAACTAAGGGACTCATGCAGACCATTGGATTGAAGATCGATGGACCGTAAGCCATCCCCTACCTTGTGACTAGAGAAAGGTAGTGGGTCAGTTTAACCCGCACCCATCTCGTAGGCCACTCTCTATGATCATGGGGTGATGGGGATAAGTGATCAGGAAGTTGGACTCACCCCCTCACTACGAACTGACTGACACCCTATGCGGGTCAAATGACCAAGTGAGCAGAGAGAACAGAACAGTCTCCAACACAGTCTCTCCACCATAACTCGCCGTGCATGGCTGGGATGAGTATACGGAGGTAGAGGGTAGATTAGAGGAAGATGAAGGGAGGAAAACAAAGGTCGAGGTCACGGGAGTCTGAGGTAGCAGGTTCTAGGGGCTCTCGTTAAGCTTCCATGGCTGCCTAAGCCAAGGTTCGGAGGAGATGAACTCGGAGTTGGGGTCGTCAATCCAAGGCACTGCAACTCAATCCAAAGGTCCCCTCAGGTCCTTGAAGCTTCGATGGAGCTTTTCAGTGCCTCATCCATGAGATTCAAGGCAATGGAGTCTTTTTTCCCTTTTCTAGCACCGCGGCGGCCACCATGGCCGGTGGGCTTGTGGTCGTGGAGCTTTAGAGGTGGAACTAGAAATCCAACTGTCCATGGAGGTTCGGGAGGCACAGTCGAAGCTGATCAGGCCCTTACAAATCAAGGGGAAGTACCGTGGCTCTTCCATTTGCTTGTCGGAGTTCTCCCTCGCAGCGGCAGGTGCTTGCAACGCGGACGGAGTTTGCGTTCGTGAGAAAGAAATGACGAGAGGAGCGAGCGGGTTTTCCAGGCCCAAGCTGTGAACTGGTCGGCCCCAAATCAGACCAGGCAGGTCGCCCAGGCCAGTGAAGCAGCCGTGCCACGTGGCAGCGGCCTATTGGCCAGAACAAGGTAAATATCACAGATCTTAGATAAATCCTAGTAAATCATAGGAATGTCAGAAAAATGCAAACAAGGTATCGTTATTCTCAGAAAAATGCGTAGAATATAGTAGAATAATAATATCATGATTTTGATGCACTAATCATAGTGATATCATGCAAGATGTATTATGCTTATTTCATGATTAATAAATATCGAATAGTAACCTAAAATTATGAGAAGACATCAGTAACTCCAAAATATGGCTTATAATCCATATGATGTCAGTTATTGTCATGATGATGTACGAAATCATGTAATTTGCTTAATATGTCTAATTAGGGCTAATAACCCTAATAAAATGCAATAAATACATATGTGCTCTATAAATGATGAAATTCACAGAGAAAGCTCATATCAGTATATTGAAACTCAGTTTTAATTATGAGATCATCATGATGAATAGAATCTATGTTATATGAAGATGAATCTTAATACATGTTTTAAAACCCTAATCTCGGTTAATGATGTAACCTAGGGTTAATATGTGCACAAAAAGGATATGGAACCTAATGTTCAGATGATGAACTTTGATAATGAGATGTAATCTGGAAAATGACATCAGTGAGATAATTATAAGACAAGAATACAAGTAATGGTGCACATATCCAAATGAGTAAGCAAACCTTAATATGAACACGATTAGGGTTAAGATGAGATGTAAGATGATGAGAATCTTATGGTAGTATATGATCTTGTCTTAATCAGGTTTAACAAAGAAATAGATGACATGAGGAATATGTGATTAGGATGTCTCTTTGGAAGGTACGCCATTACCTCTTACTTGGCTTATTATACAATATGATTGTGTTATATGAGTGGTAAAATACTTGGCATATGGTATTGGATGAAATGATTGCTCTTGTATGATATGTTGCCTGATTTTTGTACTTATGGATATGAACAAATGAAACATAATATATTTGTTCCATTATATGAAAGCACTATATCTCTTTGGTAAGCATAGTGCTAGTGAGTGATCTATCTCTTTCGTAAGCACATCAAATGTACAATGATCTATCTCTTTGGTAAGCAGATCATGAGGCCTGGATGCATCTATCCCATTGGTAGGCAGATGCACAAGCATATAATGGAAAATGAGCTTAAAATATGTGTTCTCTTTTGTTAATGAATATCTTTGTGCAAGTACATGTTGTTCTTATATTCTTCTGTTACTTCCAAGTATTAGTTTTATCTGATTGCCAAGATATGATGAGAGGTAAATAAAAAACGCGTAGGCGTACTCAGTACAATATTCTTGAAATATTGTGCTGACGTGTACCGCATGTAATCTTTTGTTTAGGTTGTGGACATATGTTCTTGAAGATCCACGATAGCGAGAGTTGTGTGGTGAGCTGATGTACAGGTGGACCTGTTGTCTTAAGATCGTGTAGTTTAGTGGTAGTACATGTATATGTTTAAGTTGCTGCTCAATATGTAATATCAAATGATGTAACAATTCATGTTGTAATTATATGTTGAATGGTGAACATGTGTTGTATGGCTATATAATTGTTCATGTGCATGTGCTACTAATTGTTTCCTTATGACTTCCTATGATTTTCTTCTTCTTAGCCTAGTGTGAGATGTTTTAATTGGGATTCTCACTGAGGCGAGGGTTTCAATTTGGACGTCACACATCAGATTCAGTTTTAGAAAATTCAGGGACGTCACACCCCAAGATCTAGTTCTTTCCATAAGGTAAATGGAATGAGACTAATACTGGAACCGAGATCTACTAGACCTCTATCAAATGTGGTGTCATTAATCTTACAAGGCAGTGTAAACGCTCCCAAATCATCAAGCTTTTGTGGAAGATGATTTTGAATAATAGAACTCACTCGTTCTGAAAGCATTACTGTTTCTTCTTGCTCAACTTTTCTTCTTTTAGTCAAAATGTCCTTAAGGAATTTAGCATAAGAAGGCATCTCGGCAATAACTTCAGCAAAAGGAAGATTTGCATGCAATTTGTTGATTATGTCCATAAATTTCCTGAATTTCTGGTCTTCCTTCCTATTGGCTAATCTTTTAGGAAAAGGTGCAGTGGCTTTGAAAGAAGGTGGTATTTTATCTTTACCTTTCTCCTTGCTGTAATTTGGGGTGTTGTCCTCCTCTTCATCAGTTTCCTTCATGTTCTTCAACTCAAATGGAGAAGGTGTTTCAATCTCAGCTCCACTTCTTAGGATAATTGCATGAGCTTGTTGCCTTGGGTTCACTTCCGGTTGGCTTGGAAGAGAACCGGATTGCGGGGTCCTTTGTTGGTTTAGAGCTTGTTGTGCTGTTTGGTTTTCTAACATCTTGGTGTGGGTAGAAATTTCATCCACCTATGCAGAAAGTTGAGCAATAGCATCTTTTAAAAGCTTGTCATTCCCCCAGAGTTCCTCATTCTGTTGCATTTGTGTAGATATGAATTTTTCCATCATAACTTCTAGAGAAGAACCTTGGGGTTATTGTGGCTGTTGGTAACCCCTGTTGTTGAAACCCGGCGGTTTTCCTTGACGGTTTGCATGTTGTTGTTGTTGTCCTTGTTGGAAGTTTTAAGTGTTTCTTGCATTCCGGTAAGAGAAATTAGGATGATCTCTCCATCTGAGATTGTATTGGCTGGAATAAGGATTGTATTGCTTATTTCCTTGCATTCCAACTGTATTAACCTGTTCAAAGTTTCCTTCCATTGCATTAGGGGCAAAACATGAAGAAGAAGTATGTCCTGCATTACCACAAGCTTCACATGTTGCTTCAGCGGATTGAATTGGCAAAGTGGTCATCTTCTCAAATTTCTATGTAAGCACATCTAGTTTGGCAGCAATAAGGTCAATGGCGTAAACAGTGTGTTTTCCTCCTTGTTTTCCAGTTGAAGAGCTTGTTGTAGAGGTTGATTTTGCTCCTCTATCTCCCCCCCATTGGTAGTGATTTAGTGATATATCTTCAATAATATCATAAGCCTCTCTGTAAGACTTAGTCATTAATGCACCACCAGCTGCGGCATCTAAAGTCAACCGGGTATTATAAAACAGTCCATTATAGAAAATTTGAAGCAGAAGCCAGTTTGTCAAACCATGGTGTGGGCAAAGGCATTGAAGGTCTTTGAACCGTTCCCATGTGTCATATAGAGTTTCTCCTTCACTCTGAGAGAAATTGGTGAGCTGATTCATCAAATGGGTTGTCTTTCTTGGCGGAAAATACTTTGAAAGGAAATCATTGAGGAGTTGGTCCCAGCTTTTGATTGACTTCTTGGGAAGAGACAAAAGCCACACCTTGGCTCTATCTCTTAAGGTGAAGGGAAATAACATGAGTCTAATTCCATCAACAGACACTCCATTAATCTTGAAAGTATTCAAATATTCCAAGAATTCGGCAACATGAAGACTTGGGTCTTCATTGGCTGTACCTCCAAAATGATTATGTTGTATCATTTGCATCATAGAAGGAGCAATTGAGAAGTTCTTTTCCTCTACAGCAGGCAAGTCAATGGATCCACAGATGTTTGTGGCAACCGGCATTGCAAAATCTTTTAAAGGACGGTCATCTTCCATGGTTGGATTGCTTGATGTAGCTACTGCAGAAGGTGAAGAAGACGGTGATGGTGATGATGGTGATGATGGAGTACCTCCTAATAGTGATTGTTCCACTCTTCTTGTTCTTCTCAAACTTGAAAGAGTTCACTCTATTTCAAGATCTAACAAAGCGGATGTTTGAAGACCTCATTGTGAGCGACGCATACAACCTGAAAAATAACAAGAGAAATTAAGAACACAACTAAGAGGTATTTGGAAACTTGAAAAGTATGAGTGATGATCTAGTCTCAAATACTAATTAGTAATTATTACTCCAATTAAATTACCGTAGCTCCCCGACAACATCGCCAAAAACTTGTTGGTTATTTACACTAACAAGTTTCAATCCAAATAAAGGATAGTTTACCCAACTTAACCAAACTCCACAAGTATACGGAGGTAGTATAGTCGAGGTCAAACACAAGGAGCTTAGTTAATTTAATTGAGCACAACAGCACTAAAGTTCAACAATCTAGATCAGTTTTAGAGGAAAAGAGAATATTTGTCTAAAAGCATAAAACTCAGAAATTAACAACAGAAAAATCAGATTTTAACTAGCAAGCAAGAACCACGTCAGAATTATTAGGAATCTTGAACATTAGGATTTCATTCACATATCATAGCAATTAAGGGAACACAATAATTTAAACATACATAATTTCTTGTTTCAAGGAAAGGTTGTGTTACATTTCACCTCCCGATGTAAATGCAACGATCACAACTTAAAACAACACTCTCGTGTGTGAATTTCATTTTTGATCACAAATTGTTCCTCAACTCATTTCTCCCTACTCTCGTAGAAGAGGAAGAGTTGCCAAAAAGAGCACCTCCATACATTCCTACTTATCTTCTCAGATCAAGCAAGAAAGTAGAAAACATGCACATAAGGTGGCCAGCAATACATGCAAGAAAAGACTAAATCGGTACTTTCATGGTTAAGAAACAAGAAGCATAGTATTTAGTACAAAATTACTTGTTCCATACATGCTATGACATGGGAGCTACTCTCCCATGCCCAAGAAAAGAAGGACTACTCATCCATAACCATGTCTTGCAGATTTGTTACAGAATTTTCAGTTTTGAACATGATTTAGAGAGGAAAGTGCAAAGAGAACTAAAAGTGTAACCACAAGAAGGAAGAATTTTGGGTTGAGGATGAAATTCTCCTTCTCTAGATGCTCCAAGATGGACTAACTTCTTTCTCAAGAAGTTGCTCCAGGTTGGGGAAGCTTGGCTGCACCTTGGAGAAGACAATGCAGAAGTAGAGAAGAAGAAATGGTCTCTTGACGCAAGAAACCACCTTGGATCTCTCCAAAATTGCCTTCCTCTGGTCTCATCTAGCTCTGGGATGAGAGAAACTCTTCAAATGACCGAACATAACCGTCCCTTGCCTTCCATCCTTCTTTTATAATTGAATTCAGAATTTTCATATTTCTAAAATTGTCAGGTGCACGCCGTGCATTTGTGGTGCACGTCCTGCACCTGTAGTGCAGTTAGCATCGGGCTGATCTGTGTACGGCGTGCGGTGAGGCAATGCACACCGTACAACTTTCCATAACATTTCTTGGGTTGTTTACGTTCCAGGTGCATGCCATGCTTCAGCATGCACGTCATGTGTTTGTCTTTCTGTGCACTTCTGGAAACTCGCACGTCATGCATTTACTCCGTACATGTTGTGCGTTCTTCTGACTGAATGTACCGATTTTTCTCTGGAAAGGTGCATGTCGTGCATCTATCTTGCACGTTGTGCATTCTGCTGTTTCAGCAGAATTAACTCTGAATTTAGTTCTTTTTGTGGCAAATCTACAATGCAAGTTATGGAGTAAGTAGAATAACAAAAAGATGGCAAAAGTAGTATGAAAAGAGACTGAATTATATCAGAATGAACCAAATTTGTGTGTTATAGCATGTGAAAAGATGATATATAAATCACACAACAGGAGGCTTATCAGCTCAGATAGGAGAGCTCCAGCAGCATAACAAACAGATCAACCAGCAGCTGGCTAGCCTGGACCAGAGTATCAACCACCAAGTGGGGTGTTTCCCCTCTAATACTGAGGTGAATCTGTGTGGAAATGAGACTTCTAATATGGTCGTCTTAAGGTCAGGAACACTTATACAACCGGCCATTGAGAAGAAAGCAACAGCAACCACAACACCAGGTAAAGAGGTTAGCCCCAAGGAAGTTGAATAAGAAGTCCCAACAAAGTCGAAGAAAGTGACAGAAGAAAGGGTCAACAACGTTCCTTTTGAGGAGCGTCCGGACAAGTATAATGAGGTAAGGAATGAGAAGGCCATGGTAAACCCACTGATGCATGCTTTATCTGGCGAGGCACATGAGGTTGAGGTAAGAAAGGCCCTAGGTTACTCAATTAGAGACCTAAGGGGGATCAACCCTTCTGTGTGTATGCACAAGATCCACTTGGAGGAAAACTCCAAGTCGTATGCCCATCCGCAACGAAAGTTGAATGAAAAGCTCAGAGAAGTGGTCAGCAAGGAGGTTGTCAAATTCTGAGATGCAGGAATAATTTATGCCAACAACGACAACACATGGGTGAGTCCCATTCAAGTGGTTCCAAAGAAGGGAGGCATAACGTTGATCAAGGGAGATAATGGAGTTGAAGTTGCTACCAAGACAGTCACCGATTGGCAGATGTGCATTGATTACCGAAAGCTCAACACGCCACTCGCAAGGACCATTTTCCTCTCCCAATTATCGACTAGATGCTCGAGTGCCTGGCCCATCACTCTTACTTTTTCTGGTTGGATGGGTATTCAGGGTTCTATTAGATCCCTATTCACCCCGACGATCAGGAAAATTCCACCTTCACATGCATCTATGGAACGTTTGCTTTTAGAAGAATGCCCTTTGGGATCTGTAATGCACCCACAACCTTTCAATGGTGCATGAATGTCATCTTCATAGATTTTCTAGAGGATAAAATGGAAGTCTTTATGGATGACTTCAGTGTTTACGGTAGCTCCTTTGATGATTTCTTGAATAACCTCTCTCTGGTGATGAAGAGATGTGAAGAGTAGAGTCTTACCCTTAATTGTGAAAAGTGCCACTTCATGGTGCAAGAAGGAATAGTCCTAGGACACAAGGTGTCTAGCCGAGGCATTGAGGTTGACCGATCTATGGTGGAGGCAATAGCCAAGCTTCCTCCACCCTCATCTGTAACAGGAATTAGAAGTTTCTTGGGCCATGTTGGCTACTATCGACGGTTCATTAAAGACTTTTCAAAGATCGCAAAGCCCTTGTCAAATCTGTTGATGAAAGATGTGAAATTTGATTTCACGGATGAGTGCCTAAAAGTGTTCTCCACTCTGAAGGATGCTTTGGTGTCCGCACCCATTCTCCAGTCCCCCAACTGGAATCTTCCCTTTGAACTCATGTGTGATTCCAGTGATTTTTCCATAGGCACGGTGCTTGGCCAGAAGAAAGATAAAAAGCACCATGTGATCTTTTACGCTAGTAAAATGCTAGATGAAGCACAATTGAATTATACTACCACTGAGAAGGAGATGTTGGCAATTGTATATGCTTTTGATAAGTTTTGATCCTACCTCGTGGGTTCCAAAGTGGTTGTCCACACCGACCACAGGGCTATCGAGTACTTAATGCAGAAGAAAGACGCGAAGCCTAGGCTACTGCGTTGGGCGTTGTGTTGGCGTATATGCACATAAATCCATCCCAAGCGATTGCATTGAGTCGGATATTAATTAATCAATTAATGTGATTATTTGGTTAATTAATGGATTCCGAAATATTCTAATTAATCCACGAGCGTTTTAATTAACACAACGTTTCTGTTTACCGATGGGTTTAGGATACCCTATTTCCCTTCGTATCCTGTTTAAAAGGAGGATTGACGGCCGATATCTATATAAGATAAATAGACGCTTTTAGTTTACGCTCACGCACGTAAACCCTAGCCGTCATCATCCTTAGGAGAGAAAGGAGGGAAACGCGCTACTAAAACGCTGCCGCAGAGACACACTCCTTCCCACCGGCTTGAGAAGCGCGACGTGGAGTTCCGTCCATCCGCGTGGACGAAGTAGAGATGTAGACACATTGACGCCTGCGTTCGGAGGACGTCGACAACCACCTGCACGCGCTACGAGCAGCGGACATCACTGCCGCAAAGGAGCGCCGCCGGATCAACCTGTGACAGTGAACGGGAGAGAAGTTCCGTCCGTGTCGACAAGCAGCGTTGCACCATCGTGCAGCGGGACATCACCGGACTTGCTCCGCGATAAGGTATATCCCGCAAACACTCTTTCCAAATACGTTGTTGTCGACGAGATCCTGTTTCGGGTTGCGTGGATTTTATTGCTTCCGCCGTGCATGTTTTCTCCACAAAACCCAACAGTGGTATCAGAGCAACGTCGATCTACGGCATATTTGGATTCGTTTCGATATGATCGAATTGTTGTTTACTGTTTTTATGTTGCATACGATGCGAATTAAACCTGCTAATGTGCAAATCTAAACCTAATTCCACATACGCCGCAGGCTATTGTTTTTTACGTTTTGGACGGGGTCTATGGAAAATAGTGATTTTCCTAAGTGCTCGGAAGTAAAATTCCGTAGACCTTTCAGGGGCTCTGCCCCTGAGATCCCCGCACATGGGCACTGCCCCTGTGTACCCCGCATTGTCTGTGTGGGAGTCAAAAATTTTTAATGGGGAATGTCCCGCATTAAAAGTACTGCAATTTTAATATGTATATACGTATATGTAGATATACCTATGATAGCATACATGTCGCTTTTAAAATCTATTTTATGTGGTGAGTGCATGCACGGTTATGGCCTAATATCCCCTTTTGTGAATGTTGTGAATGAATGTGGATGTCAATCTTGTGGATATGTTTGTTTGTGAATTCTATGGATGTATAATGGTTACATATGGATCCTTTGTATATAGTATTCGGCTTGCATGCCGAGCCTCATCTCTTATTTCAAAGTGTAATTAATTCTTTCCTTTTATATTTGTACTTATATGATGTAATAAAGATAGGATTAGTTTTGGTATTTGTAAACTTGATGTAAGGAGGCCACTTGAAGATCCAACTCCAAGGAGTGTCCATGGAGAAGCACCATGAAGATCCAATTCTAAGAAGCAACCTAAAGATCCAACTCCAAGGAGTGTCCATGGAGAAGAACCAAGAAGATCCAATTCCAAGAAGCAACTTGAAGTTCCAACCTCACGAAGCATCCATGAAGTTGTTCATTGTAATGTTGATCATTACGTGCTTACAGGTTGATTCACAGGTGTTGCATGAGATGCATAAGACCATAGGTGGACCGTAATCCTTTGTTTCTCCAAAGGATTACAATATTATGGCCATAACCGATGTATTTGTGTTTGTGATTGCATGTCTATCGTTTGTGGTTGTGGATATAGTAGTATATGATACGTACTATAAGTATGTGGTGTTTGGATATGTATATGTATTAATTAAGCCCCTCAATTAATAATATTAAGTTTTAGTTGCCTTCCATAAAGCAACACACATGAAAAGCTTGATCGACTATGTGTGGGCACGCCTCCGCGTGGTACACTGTCTATCTCGTGGAAGTGTGATGGTGGGTGTGTGGGTCTGCCTCCGCAGGGTGCACACTCATCGTGTTGGCTTATGGGTTGGACTTAACTAGGGAACCTTGATAGGATCAAGTACCTAGAGGCACACAGATGCATCATGGCAAGGAGTTGTGCATGATCATATATCCAAGAGTTGCATATGATGCAATTGGCAAAAGTTGTCTACCTTAGTATTTGGTCTTTGACGCCAGCGTTGGCTGGGCATTGATCCAATTATTTTGGGTCTTGGCTCACTAGAAGGTTGTGCGTTGCAATCTTCTGAGTTGATAGTGAGGGCTATCAATTTGAATAAAATAGTGGGAGCGTAATTAATTAAAGTCCTAATTAATCTCGTTTATGAAATCTTTAAAAGTCAAAATGTTTTGGACGAAATGCAAATTTTTCTTTTGTAGCAATCAAATGGCAACCAACACTCACACTTTCTCGTTGCGATCGGTCCTTGAGAAGGACAAACGTATCGGAACCAACTTTCAAAACTGGTTTAGGACGCTGAGAATTGTTCTCACACATGAGCGTAAGCTCTATGTCCTTGAAACACCAGATCCAGAGGAGCCTGCCATAAATGCGCCCAAGGCTGAAAAGGATGCTTACAAGAAGCACCTTGATGATGTCGTGGATGTCAAGTGCCTGATGTTGTGCTCAATGAACTATGAGTTGCAAGAGCAACATGAGAACATGAATGTCATGGAGATGGTAACACATCTCAAGAACATGTATCAACATCAAGTAAGACAGGAGAGATATGATGTCTCAAACGCTTTCTTCAAAAGCAAGATGAAAGAGGGAGACTCAGTTGGCACCCACATACTCACCTTGATTGGGTACGTGGAAAGTCTATCCAAGTTGGGATTTCCCCTAGGTCAAGAGTTGGCCACTGATATGATTCTACAATTGTTGTCTGAATCATATAATCATTTTGTCATGAACTACAACATGAACAATTTAGACAAGCCGTTGTCAGAATTGTTAGGCATGTTGAGGACAGCTGAAGCACAGATGAAGAAAGACAAGCCCAAGTCTGTGATGGTGATCAACAAGGCAAAGGGAAAGTCAAAAGGCAAAAGCAAGGCTAAGAAAAGTTCTAAAGTCGGGCAGAAGCCAAAGTCATCCGTGCTCAAAGCTAAAGGTGGGATCTCCAAAGAAGGCAGTTGTCACCATTGTCACCAGCCTCGACATTGGAAAATAAATTGTCCTCTCTACCTGGAGGAACTGAGGAAGAAGAAGCAGGGGATAGAGATCTCCACTTTAGGTATATACGTTATTGAGATAAACTTAAATACTTCTTCATCATGGGTACTGGATACCGGATGTGGATCTCACATATTTTCTAATATGCAGGATCTGATAAGAAGTAAGCCTTTATGAAAGGGCCAAGTCAAGCTGCGGGTTGCTAATGGAGCAAGAGTTGCTTCCACCGCAGTTGGAGTTATTAGTTTATCTTTGCCTACGGGCCTTGTAATAGAATTAGAGAATTGCTATTACGTACCTGCCATTAATAGAAATATTATTTCTGTATCTTGTATGGACAAGAGTGGATTTGAATTTCACATTAAGAATGGAATTATTTCTATATCTAAAGATGAGATCTTTAATGGCAATGCCCCTATGTCTTATGGTATCTACTTGTTAGAACTTGAGACTAGCATATATAACGTAAATACTAAAAGGTTAAAACTTGACAACTCAAACAAAACATTCTTATGGCATTGTCGTCTTGGGCACATAAACGAGAAGCGCATATCTAGACTCCATAAGGATGGTTATCTAGACTCTTTTGATTTTGAATCATTAGAGACATGTGAGGCATGTTTATTAGAGAAGATGACCAAAACTCCTTTCACTGGACACAGTGAGAGAGCCAGTGATCTTCTAGGGCTCATACATATTGATGTATGTTGACCTTTTAGATCAAATGCTAGAGGAGGCTATCAATACTTCATTACCTTCACTGATGACCTCAGTAGGTATGGCTATGTATATCTTATGAAACACAAGTCAGAAACTCTTGAAATGTCCAAGACTTTCATGAATGAAGTAGAGAAGCAAATTGGTAAGAGTATTAAAGCACTCCGTTCAGATCGAGGTGGTGAATACTTAAGCCAAGAGTTTGAGGACCTTCTGAGAGACCGTGGTATTGTATCACAATGGACTCCACCTGGTACACCACAACATAATGGTGTGTCAGAAAGAAGGAATCGTACATTATTAGACATGGTACGATCAATGATGAGTTCAGCCGAACTTCCAATATCGTTCTGGGGATATGCTCTTGAAATTGTAGCGTTTACACTTAACCGTGTACCTTCCAAATCGGTTCAAAAGACACCATATGAGATATGGAATGGGAATCGTCCCAATTTGTCTATGTTAAAGATTTGGGGATGTGAAGCTTATGTTAGGAAACAATTTCCTGAAAAGCTTGGACACAAATCAGAAAAATGCTATTTTGTTGGATACCCCAAGGAAACTAGGGGATACTACTTCTACACACCAACTGACAACAAAGTGTTTGTTGCTAGGACTGTTGTATTTCTTGAAAAGGAATTTATTTCCAAAGGAATTAGTGGGAGGAATGTAGAGCTCGAAGAAGTTCGAGACCAACAAGAAAGCAGAGAACCTGAGGAGGTACATAAGGAACATGAAGACTCACAAGTTGTTGTGGAATTTCAAGTTCCAAATGTAACACATGAACCTCGTAGGTCTAGTAGGACACGACTTGAGCCTGAGAGATTTGGATTTCTTGTGACTCAAGACAGTGATGAATTGGGCATAGCAGATGAGCCAACTTCCTATCTAGAAGCTACTAAGGGACCAGAATATGAGAAATGGCTCGAAGCCATGAGATGGAATCCATGTACACCAACAAGGTATGGAACTTGGTGGATCCACCCGAAGGGGTAAAACCCATAGGGTGCAAGTGGGTCTTTAAGAAGAAGACTGACATGGATGGAAATGTTCAAACCTATAAAGGTAGATTGGTTGCGAAAGGATTCCGTCAAATTCAAGGTTTTGATTATGACGAGACCTTCTCACCAGTTGCCATGGTTAAATCCATCAGGATCATGCTTGCATTGCAGCTTATCATGACTATGAGATTTGGCAGATGGATGTTAAAACAACATTCCTTAATGGGAATTTACTCGAGGATGTGTACATGACACAACATGAGGGTTTTATCGATCCAAAGGAAGACAATAAAGCCTGTAAGCTACAAAGGTCAATCTATGGATTGAAGCAAGCATCTCGGAGATGGAATCTACGTTTTTATGAAGTAGTCAAAAAGTTTGGCTTTAGTCAAAATGAAGATGAACCTTGTGTTTACAAAAGGGTTAGTGGGAGCACAATCATATTTCTCATATTGTATGTGGATGACATACTATTGATGGGAAATGACATCCCTACTCTTCAGACTGTAAAAGGTTGGCTAGGGAAGACTTTCTCAATGAAGGATTTAGGCGAAGCATCCTATATACTAGGGATCAAGATCTATAGAGATAGATCTAGAAGGCTTCTAGGCCTAAGCCAGAGCACATACATTGACAAGGTGCTAAGGAGGTTTAGCATGGAGGGTTCTAAGAGAGGTAACTTGTCCATGTCCCATGGGGTTACAATCTCTAAATCCCAATGTCCTAGTTCATGTGATGAATGGGAACGCATAAGTAAGATTCCATATGCATCAGCAATTGGATCTATCATGTATGCAATGTTATGTACTCATCCTGATGTGTCGTATGCTTTGAGCATGATGAGCCGGTATCAGTCAGATCTAGGTGAATGTCACTAGACAGCCGTAAAGAACATCCTAAAGTACTTGAGAAGGACTAAGGATCAATTCTTGGTATACGGCGGTGAGGAAGAGCTTGTGGTAAAGGGTTACACCGATGATAGCTTCCAAACTGACAAAGATGACTACAGATCGTAGTTTGGATTTGTGTTTTGCCTGAACAACGGAGCTATGAGCTGGAAGAGTTCCAAGCAAGAGACGGTTGCGGATTCTACAACAGAGGCCGAATATATTGCCGCATCTAATGCTGTGAAGGAAGTTGTGTGGATCAAGAAATTCATTTCTGAACTTGGAGTGTTTCCAAGCGCTGGTGATGCAATTGAGTTGTTTTGTGACAACAATGGAGCAATTGCACATGCTAAAGAACCAAGATTGCACCAACATTCCAAACATATTCTACAGCGGTTCCATCTCATACGAGAGATCGTACAACGAGGAGATGTGAAGATTTGCAGAGTACCTACAGAAAGCAATGTGGTTGACCCGCTCACAAAAGCACTTTCACAGCAGAAACATGACGAACATGTTTGGTCACTTGGATTGAGATTCATGAGTGATTGGGTATAAGTGCAAGTAGGAATTTGTTGGTATGTATGCCCATAGAGACTATCATTCGATGATTGTAATGGGATACTATGTAAACGGTTTGTAATACTACATTGATCATATCAATAAAGGCAAGTTTCCAATCTATATGTTTGTGTTTTATATTGTGAGATGACCATAAAACTTATAGATGTCTATAGAATAATATACTCAATGACATATGTCTTCGGGTTGATGACCTGAACAGTGAGATCATATGTATGCTAAGAGTATGTATTCTTGTTTTTTTCCTAATCGGCTGTTATTGTGGAAATATCCATAGACATCAATAACACATAAGATTAGAATGTATGTTGGTTGATGGAAGAATCTCATTATCCATGATATGGATATATCAAACCAAATACATAGATACTTGTTAGAGAACAGTGTATCGGATAGACCCACCTTGAGAGTGACACATGGATACCATGATTGGTAGTTAGAGTCACATCTCATAATGATGGTGGTGATTGTGGTTCTTAGACCTGAAGTCACTACACTTATCACATGTCGTTTGGTGTACTTTGACATCATCCATCGTGGTCCTGAATAAGGATTGCTATAAAGATGGTGCTTGGGTGCATTGTGACACATGGGGATGACTGTGAGTGATGTAGATGGAATTTGTCCTTCCTACGGGAGTTTGATATTCCAGCCACTTGATAAGCGAGACTGAGAAATGCATGGCCATGCTGATGTGAGTCAATATGTGATATTGAGCTTACATATATCTCAGACAGTCTGCTCTAGTTCAAGGAACATGGATTGAACGTTGAAAATGATAACAATTCCATGACTCGAGTTCAATCCGGATATCAGCGACAAAGGAACTATATAATCACTGTAACACCAGTCATGAATGATAGGTCAAGTTGTTCTCCAACTTCTCCAATTACTTGGGTAGCAATGAAATCTTGCTAGATACCAATCATTGCTTGTGAAATCATAATATGATTATGGATATCACTGCCAACGTAATTTGGAGCCTACCGGGTCACACGCATAGGATGTGTTGGAATAGGAGTATAATTGTGGATTTGATTGAAATTGCTTCGAATCACATTGATTACTAAAATGTTTATGTAATCGATTAGAATAATATTGGAGTGACTGGCTCTAAGTGCAAGTGGGAGTTTGTTGGCGTATATGCACATAAAGCCATCCCAAGCGATTGCATTGAGTCGGATATTAATTAATCAATTAATGTGATTATTTGGTTAATTAATGAATTCCATAATATTCTAATTAATCCACGAGTGTTTTAATTAACACAACATTTCTATTTACCGATGGGTTTAGGAAACCCTATTTCCCTTCATATCATGTTTAAAAGGAGGATTGACGGCCGATATCTATATAAGATAGATAGACACTTTTACTTTACGCTCACGCACGTAAACCCTAGCCATCGTCGTCCTTAGGAGAGAAAGGAGGGAAACGCGCCGCTAGCACGCCGCCGCAGAGACACACTCCTTCCCGCCAGCTTGAGAAGCGCGACGTGGAGTTCCGTCCATCCGTGTGGACGAAGTAGAGACGTAGACGCATTGACACCTGCGTTCGGAGGACGTCGAAGACCACCTGCACGCGCTACGAGCAGCGGACATCACTGCCGCAAAGGAGCGCCGCCGGATCAACCTGCGACAGCGAACGGGAGAGAAGTTACATCTGTGTCGACAAGCAGTGTTGCACTATCCTGCATCGGGACATCGCCGGACTTGCTCCGTGATAAGGTATATCCCGCAAACACTCTTTCCAAATATGTTGTTGTCGACGAGATCCTATTTCGGGTTGCGTGGATTTTATTGCTTCTGCCGCGCATGTTTTCTCCACAAACCCCAACACGTTGCTGTTACAAGAGTTCAATCACGAAATAATAGATAAGAAAGGTTCTGAAAACGTGGTCGCCGACCACCTTTCGAGGATCTGAGTGGAGGACGACCACCCACTTACAACCAATGAAAGTTATGCAGATGAAGCTATCTATATTGCCCAGATGGCCAACCCTGAAGGGCCATTGTATGCAGACTTCTATAATTATCTAGGATGCAAACAACTACCCCCAGAAATGTCCTACAATCAGAAGAAGAAATTCTTCTCTAATTTGAAGAACTATTATTGGGATGACCCTCTGTTGTTCAGGTGTTACATCGATGGCTTATACAGGAGGTGTATACCTGAGGATGAAGCCACATAAGATATTGTTCGAGTGTCACTCCTCCCCCTATGGAGGGCACCTATGAGGTGAAAGGACCGCAACCAATGTACTCCAGTCAGACTTTTATTGGCCGACTCTCTTCAAAGATGTTCACGCATATGTCAAGGCTTGCAATGAATGTTAAAGGACCGGGAATATTTCCTGTCAAAATGAGATGCCACTATCATAATGGATTGAGGTATAAATCTTCGATGTGCGGGGGATAGACTATATGGGACCCTTCCCCTCCTCCTACGGTTTCAAATACATCCTTGTTGCAGTAGATTACGTCTCCAAATGGATAGAATCTGTACCCACCGCCACATGTGATGTTAAGGCGGTGATAAAGCTCTTTATTAAGATAATCTTTCCAAGGTTTGGAGTGTCAAGAACTGTCATCAGTGATGGTGGATCTCACTTTGCAAAGAGGCAGTTTGAATTGCTTTTGCACAGATATGGTGTTCGTCACAAAGTCACCACACCATACCATCTGCAAACGTCGGGATAAGTTGAAGTTTCCAACTGATAGATCAAGCAGATCTTAGAGAAAATGGTCAGCAAGTCTCTAAAGGACTGGTCAACCAAGTTATATGACGCTCTCTGGGCATACAGGACTGCCTACAAGATGACGCTCGGAACTACACCATATTGCATGATTTATGGGAAAGCTTGCCACCTACCTTTTGAATTGGAGCACAAGGCGTTCTGGGCCAATAAATGCCTCAACATGGACCCGATGCTAGCTGGAAAGAGGAGGTTTCTTTAGCTCCAAGAACTTGAAGAACTTAGGATTCACACCTATGAAAATACAAGAATCTACAAGCTGAGAACCAAAGTCTGGCATGATTCCCACCTGCGGGCGAAAGACGTCAAGGAAGATGATAAAGTTTTATTGTTTAAATCCTCCATTCAACTTTTTCCAGGAAAATTGCAAACTAGGTGGTCCAGACCATTCATAGTAGCAAAGATATATTCGTCTAGGATGATGGATCTATATGATAAAGATGATCCAGTAAAAGTTTTTCCTATCAACGGACATTGATTCAAGAGGTTCTATGAAGATGAAGCCTTTGTGAGGAGATCTGAGATGCCCCTGGACGATACCAAAGGTGCACTTACCAAAGAAGCATAGCAGGATTCAAAGATGTCGAGCTGACAACGCAAACTAAAGTGCTCTCGGGAGGCAGCCTGAGCTTTTACTTTCCTAGAATAGGATGTTATTACCTTTTCCTGCAAAGAACATTATGAACAATCTCATTGTAATAAGGCCCGAGTCTATACCCGCGCCACGTGCATAGATTCTCTTGTTTTATGGGCCACTGACTTAGCTTTATCTCCTTGGAGAGTAATACTATATGAGGCCAAAGTTTACCCTTAGGCCAATGATGTTTTACCCATCAAGTGCCTTCTGATTTTTAGTTTTTCTTTCCCTTTAAGCCCTTTGATGGCATATCGGGCATGCATAATACCTAATTTCTTTGTTTTGCTCAACGCGCCTAGTCCTATGATAAACGTGTCACCCAAACTACCTTGATGAGTATTGGGTGACCTCTTGTTTCTGCTCTTACATGATTTTGCAATGGCCTGCTGGGCAAGAAACATGCCCAGCCATATCGTGCGATAAGCATGTTGGGATGACATGTCGCCCATGCCGTATCGACTAGCATGCCCGATCTTGCAAAAGATTTAACCGTTTCTGAAAGATGTACCGGGAAGGCCTATCGCCCAACGCATCGCGCGTTGTGCGATATGTGTGTGGCGCAAAACCATCACGTAGAATCATGTCATGTAAGGAGTGTGTGACGGGTGATGTATATCGGGCGACACATCCTTACCACCCGACAAGCATGATGTGCGATGCACAAGTCTTGAAATCTTCACGACGCGACATGATTAGACTGTTTTTACCATGCTTTAGAAGACGATTCTCGTACATGCACGACATGTGTCCCAGTTTTTACCCCGATCGCGGCCAGCTATATATAGTAGCCCGAGTTTAACCGTGTTGGGTTACCAAGTTACCTACATTTTCTCCCATATCGTGCACTCTCTTCCCATCTCAAAGCTCCCATGCCGACCTTTGCCTACCGACCTTTGTGTCACGTTCAAGTTTCCCCTTCCCGACAAAGGTAAAACATGTGGTGCCTTTCATATCGCACGGTCCGTATCGGCCAAACCCTATCTCAAGACACCTTGTCGCGTTCTGGCCCGTGTCAGGCAGATCCTTTTCAACACATATTGAGTTTTTTCTTATCACGCGATAAGCGTGTCAGCTTTCCTACCACTTTGTTTTACATCGGTCTTTTTCTTGTGCCCCACGAAACCCATATCACGTGACATGTCGACCAACACATCTTATCGGGTAAAGATCTCGGGCTCGCGATGATGACTTTATCACTCACTCTGTTTTTCAATGATTTAATCCGTGCTGCACGACATGAGTATTGCCCGACACAGTGCATCACGCATCTCCTTTATCGCATAAAGATGCTATTGTGTTTTCACCTTTTCCGCATGACATCCATATCGCGGGATACCCTATCGAGCATCTATACCGCATAGGATTAGTTTTAAGGAGTCACCCGATATTGGTTTGTCATTTAAATCATATCGCCCAGACCTTATTATTTCCCCGATGCCAACCTCACATGTGCGATGTTTTTACCTTATGCCCGATATCGGCTTGTGCCGAGTATCGTGTGAAAAACGTATCGACTTTCTGGTACCAGGCATTCACATATCACGTGCCATATTTTCTTAAGTTCCCGATCCGATACTGGTTTTAAGCGTATTGCCCAATCGTATCGGGCGACACTCTTACCTTTGTCCTCTACCCGATATCAAGTAAATACGAATTTGAGCGAATAACTCTTTTTGACTTAACCTCTTTATGTAATTGTTATAGGAAATGGCACACACCAAGAAGAATGTTGTCCAAGTTTATGAGAAAGGTTGGAGGATCAACCCCGAGGCCACAAATAAAGCCACCACCAAGTAGAAACGCCCAAAACCTGAGACGACTAGGCCCTCTAAGGCTGAGAAGCGGCCCAGAGTTGAAGCTACCCCAGCCACAACCACGACGGAAGAACCGGAGGTCATGGCCCACTCACCAGGCTGGTTCATGCCCAGGGACGAGGAACACCAATGGCGTTACACGGAGTTGGCGGAAAAATTCTACCACCCAACCCAGTTCTGCCATCAAGCATCCTTCCTCTAGATTGGCATCTTCGACAGACTTGAAAATATCTTAGAAGCTGCCGGACTGCGGAAGATATGCTTCAGCTACTCTACCTCCTACACCAAGCTCACCAAGGAGTTCATCTCCTCCCTCCGCCGAGTTCCAAATACCCCAGAAGAGACCAAAAGCTTTGGCAGAGCAGACAGACTACAAGGGCACCTCTACAACACCGAGCACGACATCTCGGAGAGGCTGCTCAACAAGATATTCTCTTCCAATGAGGTTGAGAGAGAGCTTCTGAATAATGGTGCCCGAATCACCAAAGTCAATGGCTTTAACCCAGTCGCACACTAGAAGAAGTTGACTGGAGAATCCTCCTTAAAGTTGAGAAGCAAAGTGGCGGCAGTCCACTCATGCTTCTGGCGGATCGTACATAAGATCGGGGTGAGCCTCCTCTTTAGTAAGTATGATACGAGAAACTTATATACTGAAGAGCTCCATCTAATCTGATATATGATGGAGGGAAAGCCAATAAACTTGGGACATTTCCTGTTGAACCAGCTGCACCTTATATGTGACGATCTGACAACAAATCAAACTGTCACCAGTAATTAATTGCAGAATAACCATAAGCAGCGGATTAACAAAAATCACTAAAAATTAAAACCATTTTCAAAGAGATCCATTCCCAAGAAACTCTTAAAAAGAGAACCAAAGTATTACATACATCGTGGTTCTTATTGTACATACCATGTACCATCTCATCTCGAGGATAACATATAATAGTTGCTTTTCCAAATTATACATAAGCAACATAAAATCTCGAGGCATACAAGCCAAAATCTCATATCATTCATGAAACTCGTTATGTACTGACTCCAAAGACCTGAGAGTATAGAGACGACACATAGGACTTATATCTACAAGACATGACAGACAACACACTCAACCTGAGATGCTACTGCTTCCCCCAATGTTGTTGTCCTCCCTCTGTTGTATGGTCCCTACCTCCTCGTCTGCGTCCACCTAAAAATGTTGGTGACCAACAGGGTGAGACCCATGTCCCAACAAGAGATATAACTCTCTGCCAACAATATTATTATCGCAGATAAACAGTAATAAAATGAATAAGATGATTATTTTATATTAATAAGCAGGATTTAATCACTGTTTAAGTAAAATAGAGCAATATCATCTTCTAAAACATTACAGCTATATATGATAAAGCAGTAATTCATCTATTCATTTTATAAGGAAAAAGAAGAACATGTATAGCCTCTATCCATTTAAGATGTAATAAGAAATCTAACATCAACCAATGATTTTTGTATTCCATCCTTAAGAAAATATGCTACACTGTTGATTACATTTTATAATCACACTTATGCCCTGGGGAGATGAGGTATACCGCTCATACTCCAACCGACCATGGCTACGTAAAGTATCAGCATTATACAAGGTCAATGGAAGATAGGCTTCCAAGACCTCTGCCGTCTCGGTCAGTGCGAGACCATAAGCAGGATCATGTCAACTGGTTACATATCTTTCCAGGGTATACTGGCAACTTTGCTATAGAGCTACAGTGGTGGATGCTCGCCTTTGGCATCGAGAGATTTAATGTTTATCTCACATCGATCTGGCATTCATCATCATCAGGAGATTCAAGATACATCCATATCGGCATTTATAATGAAGGATTGAGAGATTTAATGTTTATCTCATATCAATTCCTCCATTAGGGCATAAGGATATTCATGCCCATCACCCCCACATATTCAAAAATATGTGTTCTCCAGGAGATCCCGTGGGAAAACCTATTTCACCATAACTAGCTACTGACGATGATGGATCTATGCTCAGAGCTCTACATGATAAGATTCCACTTGATTAATTAAGTACATTACCATATTGTTTTAGCATCATTCAAGTTTTCAAACATGAATTATTATGACAAATGCTACAAAGAAAGGTGCAATACATGTATCAAGTACTTTTCCAATCTTTAAAGCACATATAACATTTAGGATCTCAATCCCTTATCTCATTACTAGGGATTCTCATCCCTCAACATTATCATCGTCATGATTACTAGTTCTGGGTATTCAACCCTTAGTTCATCACTGAACACTATTACCACTTTTTAGGTAACTATTACCTCTAGGTCCTCAGACCAAGGTATACACGATACTTGTTACACAAGCATCTCACATGGCTCACAAGGCCCATTTAAAATCTTTATTACATCATAGCCCATCTCATGATACATGCATGGTTAGTATACATGATAACAACCATATCAAATACATATTAACACCATGCAATACAAGGGTAATACCACTATCCCCTCATTAGGTTTAGGGTTTCCCTTCCTTATCGATTAGCAACCCTAAATGGTGGGGTCATAAAAAGGACTATGTTTCCTTGTGCTCTTTCTCTTCTGGGACATGAAAATCAAGTAAGTCTTATGACACTTGATGTGCATGAGTTAGAAGTATTCTATGGATGGATACTTAGAAAAGTATTAGCTAGTCTTGGATTTTAGTTCCAAGACAAGCATATGTGATAAGTAATACGTTTGGTCTTGGTAAATAACAATAGAGGATGGAAATGATGATGATGTGATGTGTTTTTGGCACAAATAATGGATACCAAGGTAAAGAATTCTAGTATCCTAGAACTTTCAATGATATGAGAAAAATGAGAACATGATTCCTGACAAGGAGTAATGTTTGGTTACCTAAAAGGGGCAACCTTGTGACAATTCTAGTAGGAAAATTATATATTAGGGGTTTATGATTTGCATAAACATAACTTTGGTAAAGATATATTAATAGAAGGAATAAAGGTAGAATCATTTGAGAAAAAGCTTATCAAAGCTAAAAATGAATGATGAGACATGTAGTTTCAAGTGGGTGACAAATCAGTGAGGTTTGACACCTGAGTTAAATAAGGTATGTATAATGATTCTCCGACTAAGAAAAAAAATGTCACCCGACACAGAGTTGACTCTAGAGTCAATAATGAAAAGGACAGTGGAGTATGTGTCATGTATGATAGATTCTATGATAACCCTGTGTGAAAGGACTTTGTGTTGGTCAAAGTTCTATGGTATCTCCATCACATTAATATGTTATGTGGAGTCTTGATGATATGATGAATGAATAATATCTGTCTCCCTATACCTGGGATTTCGGGGACGAAATCCTTGTTAGGGGTTTATAATTTGTAATGACCCTAACCTGGGTTATGAGGTAACCCTATTTGTTTTGGATAAGTAAGTTTCTTAGAACTTGAATATAATTCTCTAAAGCATTTTTCTATCAGGTAACAAACTTATGTTTCAAATTTGGTCCTGTTTGAATAATGCTTGAGCAATGTCTCATGTTTTGGACTAAAATGTAATTTACCCAAGATGAGGGGTTATATTGAAATTTTTCACATGTTTTATGTTCCCTAAGTGTTTTAGCATCATTATAGAAAGAATGATGCAAGGTGGTGGGTTGTGGAAAGCCTAAATTCCAAGTTTGAACTTGTATGAATAATGTTGGTGACTTATGTACCAATTTTGGTACAAATTGTAATTTACCCAAAATGTAGGGTTGATATGCAAATTACCACCTCTAGAATGTTCCTACTTCCTCTATGTATCATTTAGAGGAGAAAGAAAGAAGTAGACACCATGTTTGAATCAATTATGAGTGATGGTAATCTTGGTGATGAAATGACCAAGAAAAGGGTTGAATATGAAACTTTAACTTGAGTTGTATCAACTTGAAAAGCTTATATATGAGTGTCTATCGGAAAACGATCCATATGAGGAGCCTCATATCGGTTTTTAGACTCTTGGAAAAGGCCATGACATGCAAAGAACCTCAAGGAGGTGAAGTGTATCGGTTTACAACTTCCTTAGAAAAGTTGTATCGGGTTGTGAATAAAGTGGTGATTTGGTTGATATATTTTATTCAAAGGGATAAGTAATGGAAAAAAATCCATCCCTAGATTATCCTCAAGTGTTTTTCATGTCAAGATAAATTTTAATGCATGCATGTACATGTGTCAACCATGCATGGACATGTGGCACCTAGTAGCTCAAATTGATGACACCTCATTTTCACATTTCTTCATGAACAACAAGTATATATACCCCTTCTTTCACCCCTTAGTGAACTTTTTCGAATCATACCACCTCTTTTCTCTTATATATCATGCATAGGGTCCTTTTCTTGTGTAGGAGTGAAGTGGTATCGTGCATAGGTCCTTGGGTCATCATCCATAGCAAGATCACATCAGCCACGTAGGGTGATATCGGCCTAGTGAGGTGATATCGGCCATAGTGAAGTGTTTTGATCACAAGTGAGGGGGATATCGGCCACAAGTGATGTCATATCGTGCAAGGGTAGTGAGTTATTGTGAAAAGGTGCTAAGGAGAAAGAATAAGCTCAATACTTAACCCTAAGGTGAGGCCATGATCATCTTCAACCTTGGATTGAAGCATGATTTTAAGGTTATGATCTTCCTTTCTTTTCTTCTTCACCAATTGCTTATCCATGGTGATTCCTTGTATATGAAGGAGTTTTGAACGAGCCTTGTACTTTTGATAAGTCATCTTCAACATTAGAAACGTGGATATTTGGATCTTGGAGCTTGGAAGTTGTTCTTAAGGCGAGTTATATAACTTGAACTCAACCATGTTATTATTCATCACCTAAATTGCTATACTTAATGATCTACTTTTAATTCCGAAATTTTATGAAATAGTTGATGACATTATGAGTTATAGTAGTTGTTTAGACCTATTTCCATGAACTTTAACCGTTATAAAGAAGTTCTAGAGCTTGAAGAATATGGTATCACCTTATAAAGTGATATCAGGTTCAAGCACACAAGCAAGCACCTCTAACCCGATATGGTGATGCACCTACTTCACTAAAATGATATGGATATGATTTTATACTTTCTTGAAAAATATGGTGGTGTTGTATATACACCTCTTGCACGTCATGAGGTCAAGAAAACACTTCAAAAATTATATTGGGTTAAGCACACACCTCTTTGCTCGATATGGTATAAAGCACACACACACATCTTTGCCCGATATGGTGTGAAGCATACATACACCTCCCTGCCCGATATGGTGTGAAGCACACATACACCTCTAAAGTGATATGGTGAGCAAGCACACACCTCTTTTCCCGATATGGTGTGAAGCACACATACACCTCTAAAGTGATATGGTGAGCAAGCACACACCTCTTTGCCCGATATGGTGTGAAGCACACATACACCTCTTTGCCCGATATGGTGTGAAGCATACACACACCTCTTTGCCTGATATGGTAAGCACACATACACCTATAAAGTGATATGGGTAGCAAGAACACACCTCATACCCGATATGGTGGAAGCACCTCAAAACACATATGAAGGAAAGCACCTTATATGCAATGTACTTGATGGAGTAACACATGAAGTGTCTTATACCAAGTCATAAATTACGAGGTATGGAGTTTAATGAATATTGATTAAGTAGGCTAATGAACCTTAAAGGAAAGGTTGAGCCAACTTAATAAAGTATGAAGTAATCAACATCCTAGTAAGGATGAGAGAGAAACTCATACTTCTGTGATAATCATGAAATGAACATACATTGATACTCCTAATATGTGTGGAGACTAAATTAGGGTTTGATTCTTGATAAATGTACTTGAAAACCCTAGATGGTTTTATAAGAGAAACCTTAACCCTAATGAAGGGTAATGATAAGATTTGAAATTATAATTGGTTAATAAAGGGGAAACCTTAACCATATTAAAACCATGCTAGTAGCATGAGATAATGAGCATAGCTAAGTATGAGCTATGATGTTACATATAATACAATTTAATGGGCCCTATGAGCCATGTGATTAGTTGTTGCCTAGTAATAGGTGACAAGATATTTAATGGGCCTTTTGAGCCATGTGATTAGTTGTTGCCTAGTGATAGGTGACAAGATGTTTAATGGGCCTTGTGAGCCATGTGATTAGTTGTTGTCTAGTGAGAGGTGACAAGATGTTTAATGGGCCTTGTGAGCCATGAGAATAGTTGTTTCCTAGTGAGAGGTAACAAGATGTTTATAAAGGTCTCATGTAAGAAATGATAATGTTCCAATAAACTAAGAAATGGAAACTTAGTAGCATAATAATAATAATAGATGTATACAATAATAATAATGAAATCTTAATCATACATGCTTTATGCTTATAGACAAATAAGGGCTATAGTGTTTTGAATATGCTTAAAATGAGACATGTGGAATACTTGTAACACATAAAGGATGTGAATGTATCTGATGATCTCAGGATTGGTATAGTCCAATGCCTGGCTGTGAACTTAGGATTGGTACAGTCTAATGCCTGGCTGAACTCGATCTTAGGATTGGTATAGTCTAATGCCTGGCTATGACCTCAGGATTGGTATAGTCCAATGCCTGGCTGTGAACTCAGGATTGGTATAGTCTAATGCCTGGCTGAACTCGTTCTCAGGATTGGTATAGTCCAATGTCTGGCTTATCTCTACGATCTCAGGATTGGTATAGTCCAATGCCTAGCTGTGAACTCAAGATTGGTATAGTCTAATGCATGAATGTGAACTCGGGATTGGTATAGTCCAATGCCTGGATGAATTTGATCTTAGGATTGGTATAGTCCAATGCCTGGCAGAACTCTATGATCTCAAGATTGGTATAGTCCAATGCATGTCTGTGACCTCAGGATTGGCATAGTCCAATGACTGGATGTGAACTAAGGATTGGTATAGTCCAATGTCTGGCTGAACTCGATCTCAGAATTGGTATAGTCTAATGCCTGGCTGAACTCTATGATCTCAGGATTGGTATAGTCCAATGCCTGGTTGTGACCTCAGGATTGGTATAGTCCAATGCCTGGCTGTGAACTCAGGATTGGTATAGTCCAATGCCTAGCTGAACTCGATCTTAGGATTGGTATAGTCCAATGCCTGGCTGAACTCTATGATCTCAGGATTGGTAATAACCCAATGCCTGACTGTTAATCACAGGATTGGTAATAACCCAATGCATGGTTGTTAATCACAGGATTGGTAATAACCCAATGCCTGGCTATTAATCACAGGATTGGTAATAACCCAATGCCTGGTTGTTAATCACAAGATTGGTAATAACCCATGCATGGTTGTTATCATAGGGTTGGCATAGTTCAATACCTGGAATAGTTGCACAGGATTAGCATAGTCCAATGCCTGGAATAACCTCACAGGATTGGCAAAGCCAATACCTGGACAGAATATGATGATGTATATTCACATGGCTGGTATAATTCAATATCCGGTTAGCAGATTGGCTGAGGCCAACAGATAGAAATGAGAATGATTCATGGATGTCATATCATGATAATGAGTATCATAGGATAAGCTTGAGATGTTGATATGGTATGATGGGTAAATGATATACATGTTCTTCCTATTCCTTATAAAGAGAATAGATGATTTGCTTCTCTATCATAAATAGTTGCAATGCTTTAAAATATGAGAATGTTCTAAATTTCTTATCCTCTTCTCAGTTTAATACTATTTAACTATGATAATAACATTGTTGACGGAGAGTTATATCTCTCACTGGGACAATTGTCTCACCTCGTGGGATTCACAACTTTTAGGTGGATGTGCAGAGGGGGAATGAGACTGTACTATAGAGGGAGAACAACAACAACAGGGACAGTAGTGATAGATGAGGTTGAGTGTACTGTATGTCGTGTCTTATAGATAGAAGTCATATGTGTCACCTCTGTACTCTCAGGTCTCTGGATTTAGTATGTGTTGGTTTTATGAACAATATGTGGTTTTGGCTTGTATGCCTCGAGGTTTGTTGTTGATTTATGTATATGTTTTGAGAAAGCAATTGTTATATGTTATCCTTGAGAAGAGATGGTACAGTGTATGTACACTATATGATCAATGTGAATATCAGGTTTTGGTTCTTCTTTAAAGAGTTTTCTTGGAAAGGGATCTCTTTTCAAAATGGTTTTGAACTTTTAGTGATTTTTGTTCATTCGTTTCTTATGATTATTCCTCTTAATTAGTAACGATTTGTTTGTCGATTTGGCGAATATCGTAACAGTTGTGAGGTGGTTGTACGGGTTCTCCTCAATTGTGTTCCTGCCAAACCAGTTGTCTTGCATCAACTAGAGGAAAGTAGGCTTCAACTCAAAGTTGGCGACATTGAGCGGCTACTCCACTACTGGATTCCTTTCCTCATTTGCCCTGAATTGGACAAAAGAGCGCAGGGATCGAGCTTTTAGAGGTTGCTCAGCCATGACTTGTCAGACAAAAGGATGGCTAGAAAAGGTGAAGGAGTATTGGGAAGAAAGAAAAGTGTAGAAGTATTAGTATGATGTATAAACTATATATAGTAAATATTTACAGTATTATATGCATATGTACAAGGTTTTTGGCAAAGTGCAAGTAAAACTCAAGTTCATAGAATTGTTTTCGTTGCCTATCCCCAGCAACGACGCCAAAAAGTTGACAAACCTTAAATGTGGGTCCAAAAATGGAGACATGTCTAGGTTATCGAACTTTAGAAATTTATAATACATGAATGTTTAATACTCCTGCAACTAGAACATGGTCAAAGTAGTTTGGGGTCGAACACAGGGATAGGAAGAATGGTGCTTCAGAACTCAAGTTTTACTTGTCTAAGCACGCCGAAAAGGTTGAAGGATAAGATTTTGATGTAACAAGAAAGAATCATAAAGAATTAAACTAAAAGTCTATCTCCAAAAGGAGTTACCAGAAAGATTAAGGTTTTAGGGTTTATCAATTTTTATAGTGGTTTTGTATAATGGAAATCGAGGAGATAAACTATCGTCAAAGTAAAGCACGAGGGAAGAAAACTTAAACATTACAAGTGGCAGCGGAATACATCATGCACCCTCTTCTCTCAAAGAGGGTGCCTCTAACCATGCACCAGTTCTCTCTCTCAAGGGTACTGGGCATAGACTAGAACAGAAAGATATTTCAGGGCAACCCTAATCCTGGGCACTCTCGTACACCTGAATCAGACCAAACTCTATAGTTTACGACATCCTTCTCTCAAAGGAGTCAAAACGAGAAACATGGTTCGATAGCTAGTTAAAAGTGTGATTCAAACATAAGAGACTAGAGCTCAGATGCTATAAAGAAATCATCCAACAAAAAGGAACCGTACACCAAACAACATGAGATAAACTCCACAGATTTCATAAGTATAAAGAGATAAAAAGGTTTAGTTACAACGCAATAGTAATTGAAAGTAAAGTGTTGAAAAAGGAAAGATAGGTATTGGCCTCCTTGATGTAGGAGGTCGATATACATAGCAGCAGACCCCTAAGGTAACGCTAACCCGGTATCGAGCAGGAGTCCTATCAGGATATGATTGTGTCGGGTTCTTTACAGTGTCGGGTCATGAACTGTGACGGGTAAGGTGTGTATCCGGAAAGGACTCCCTACCCCATATGGTCGTGTCGGGCTGCAACCGTGATGGGTAGGCCATATTGGGGTGGGCATCGTTTCATGTTAGGACATGTATTGGGTTAGCCTTCTCTTAGGTTCTCGGGTTCCTCGTATCAGGTATAGACGAGTGAGCCATCTCCGGTTGAAGCCCAGCTAGAGACCCAACATGTTTAAAGTATCCTTAAAGGTTGTGTCGCACTGCTCCTGCTACCGGGTCAAGTTCTAAGTGAACTCCTCTCGTCCCTCTCGGGTTGGGGGTGTTCTCACCTAGTATCGCCAGGCAGGTCTAGGAACTCGACGCACTACCTCCTTTTTCTCTAAGAGTTATCTCTCGTAGGGTTATGACTTGTCCCATCATAGGTATGTAGTTGCTATTTATAGGCAGCAGGCTAGTGGGAGTTGCGGCTCTCGTTGGGCATGTGTCCTCCATCTGCTCCATTCATGTGGCTTTGGGAGAGGGTCGACACGTCTGTCACCCGGCATGGATGGCGGGGGCCATTACGTGTCGGGTTGTGAGTAAATCGTGCATGATCGTGTTGAGTAAAGACTCTAGCGGGCTGCTGCACCGAGGGGTGGTTGTGTCACGCGATCGACTTCGTCAGCTGATGGACCTTGGCGGGCAAGGCTCCTTGTCGGCTAATAGCTTGCAGCCTGTCAAGGCTCCCGCATGACACACCTGTCTCGGGTTGTTGCCATATCAGGCAGCGATCGTGATGGGTAAGGTGCGTATCACTTCGCCATTTGATGAACCGGGGCAGTTAACTTGTTGTGGATGGGCCGGGACGGACCCATTAGCATTCTTTTGGTGGGAAAATAAGAGAAACTCTGCAAAAGATAGGAAATGTTGTCACGAGCATAGTGGGCATTATTTCTATTCAACAAATAAGATAAAACATAGAGGAAGTTAGGTTTGGAGGCAGTTTTGATAGTAAAATATAAGCTCAAGTAGCCATAAAATGGGTGTTATCAACAGCGGTTCCAGTTCTGTCAGTAGATGCATGGCGTAGGGTCTCATCTTGCTGGTTGTGTGAGAATCCGACAACAAATCAAACTGTTACCAGTAATTAATTGCAGAAAAACCATAAGCAACGGATTAACAAAAATCACTAAAAATTAAAACCATTTGCAAAGAGATCCATTTCCAGGTAACTCTTAAGAAGATAACCAAAGTATTACATACATCATGGTTCACATTGTACATACCATGTACCATCACATCTCAAGGATAACATATAACAGTTGATTTGCCAAACTATACATAAGCAACATAAAACCTCGAGGCATACAAGACAAAATATTAGATCGTTCATAAAAACAGTTACGTACTGACTCCAAGGACCTGAGAGTATATAGACGACACATAGGACTTATATCTACAAGACACTATAGACAACACACTCAACCTGAGATGCTACTGCTACCCCTGATGATGTTGTCTTCCCTCTGTTGTATGGTCCCTACCTCCTCGTCCGCATCCACCTAAAATTGTTGGTCACCAACGGGGTGAGACCCATGTCCCAGCGAGAGATATAACTCTCTTCCAACAATATTATTAATGCAGATAAATAGTAATAAAATTGAGCAGAGGATTCTTTTATATTAATAAGCAAGATGTAATCACTTTTTAAGCAAAATAGAGCAATATCATCTTCTAAAACATTGCAGCTATATATGATAAAACACTAATTCATCTATTCATTTTATAAGGAATATGAAGAATATGTATAACCTCTATCCATTTAAGATGCAATAAGAAATGTAACATCAACCAATGATTTCCGCATTCCATCCTTAAGCAAATACACTACATGGTTAATTACATTTTACAATCACACTTATGCCCTGAGGAGATGAGGTATACCGCTCATACTCCAACCGACCACGGCTACGTAAAGCATCAGTATTATACAAGGTCAATGGAAGAGCTGGCTTCCAAGACCTCTGTCGTCTCGGTCAGTGCGAGACCACAAGCAGGACCATGTCAACTGCTTACATATCTTTCCAGGGTATACTGGCAACTTTGCTATAGAGCTACAGTGGCAGTTGCACTCCTTTGGCATCGAGAGATTTAATGTTTATCTAACATCGATCTAACATTCATCATCATCGGGAGATTCATGATACATCCATCTCGGAATTTATAATGAAGGATTGAGATATTTAATGTTTATCTCACATCAATTCCTCCATTAGAGCGTAAGGATATTCACGCCTATCACCCCCACATATTCAAAAATATGCGTTCTCTAGGAGATCCCGTGGGAAAACCTGTTTCACCATCACCAGCTGCTGACGATGATGGATCTATGGTCAGGGCTCTACATGATAAGATTCCACTTGATTAATTAGGTACATTACCATATTCTTTTAGCATCAGTCAAGTTTTCAAACATGACTTATTACGAAAAATTCTACAAAGAAAGGTGCAATACATGTATCAAGTACTTTTCAAATCTTTAAAACACATATAACATTTAGGATCTTAATCCCTTATCTCATTACTGGGAATTCTCATCCCTCAACATTATCATCGTCATGGTTACTAGTTCTGGGTATTCAACCCTAAGTTCATCACTAAACACTGTTACCACTTTATAGGTAACTATTACCTCTAGGTCCTCAGACCAAGGTATACATGATACTTGTTACACAAGCATCTCACATGGCTCACAAGGCCCATTTAAAATCTTTATCATATAAAACATCATAGTTCATACCTGGCTATGCTCATCATCTCATGATACCTGCATGGTTAGTATACATGATAACAACCATATCAAATACATATAAACACCATGCAATCCAAGGGTAATACCACTATTCCCTCATTAGGTTTAGGGTTTCCCTTCCTTATCGATTAGGATTTCAAAATCATACCATCTAACTACATTAGGGTTAGGGTTTGCCTTATTAACCACTTAGGGTTTCAAGATCACATTATCAAGAATCAAACCCTAACTCATACCCTACACATATTAGGAGTATTAATGTATGCCCAATGCATGTTTATCACAAAAGTAGGAGTCTCTCTCTCATCCTTACTAGGATGTTGATTACTCCATACTTTATTAAGTTGGCTCAACCTTTCCTTCAAGGTATATTATCCTACTTAATCATTATTTATTAACCTCCATACTTCTTAATGTATGACTTGATATAAGACACTACATGTGTTACTCCCTCAAGTACATTGCATTTAAGGTGCTTGCACCATATCAGGTATGAGGTGTGTGTGTGCTTGCCACACCATATCAGTTTTAAGGTGTATGTGTGCTTTCCATACCATATCAGTTTTAAGGTGTGTGTGTGCTTGCCACACCATATTGGTTTTAAGGTGTGTGTGTGCTTGCCACACCATATAAGTTTTAAGGTGTATGTGTGCTTGCCACACCATATCGGGTATGAGGTGTGTGTGCGCTTTCCACCCCATATCAGTTTTAAGGTGTATGTGTGCTTGCCACACCATATAAGTTTTAAGGTGTGTGTTTGTGTGCTTGCCACACCATATTGGTTTTAAGGTGTGTGTGTGCTTGCCACACCATATTAGTTTTAAGGTGTATGTGTGCTTGCCACACCATATCGGTTTTAAGTTGTGTGTGCTTGCCACACCATATCGATTTTAAGGTATGTGTGTGCTTGCCACACCATATCGGGAAGACCCTTATGCTCAAGCCTCTTCAATCCTTTATGTCTTCGACCTATCCTTCACCATGGGTTAAGTGACAGGATAGACAATTGGTTGAACCTTTGTCAACCCATTGTACAAACCAATAAGGGTGTGGGGTTATAAGGTATATCGGTTTTCCTATCATATAGGGTTACATCACCATATCAGGTTTGAGGTGTGTGCTTAACCCAATATCATTTTTGAGGTGTATGCTTGACCTCCTATCATGTAAGAGGTGTATACTACACTACCATATCGTGCAAGAAGGTATAAAATCATATCCATATCGTTTTAGTGGAGTAGGTGCATCACCATATCGGGTTAGAGGTGATTGTTTGTGTGCTTGAACCCGATATCACTTTACCTTTGATGATGTCATCACCATCAACCTCTAGACCTTTGTTCTTACTATTATAAGTCATGGACAACAGTCTCATGAAGCTTTTAGAACTCAAAAGATCATCAATTATTTTAGAGAAATCGAAATTGCAAGTAGATCAACAAGCATGACAAAATTGAAGGTGCATAATAATATAATTGGGTTCAAGTTATATAACCCACCTTAACAACAACTTCAAAGCTCCAAGATCCAAAGTTGCACGTTCCTAAGGTTGAAGATGAACTTCAACACTCCTCTATATGCAAAGAATCATCATGGATAAGCAATTGGTGAAGAAGAAAAGAAAGGAAGATCATAACCCTAAAATTATGCTTCAATCCAATGTTGAAGATGATCATGCCTCACCTTAGGGTTAAGTATGAGCTCCTTCTTGCTCCTTAGCACCTTTTCACGATACCCTACTACTCTTGTACGATATTCCACCACCCTTGGCCAATATCCCCTTCACTTGTGATCAAAACACTTCACTATGGGCGATATCACCCTACTTGGTCGATACCACCTTACTTGGCCGATATGAACTTGCTATGGATGATACCCAAGTCTCTATGCACGATACCACTTCACTCCTGCATGATACAAGGACCCTATGCACGATACCTTAGGAAAGGAGGGTGGTAAGATTCGAAAAAATTTCGTAAGGGGTGAAAGAAGGGGTATATATACTTGTTGTTCATGAAGAAGTGTGAAAATGAGGTGTCATCAATTTGAGCTACTAGGTGATGCATGGTTGACACGTGTACATGCATGCATTAACATTTATATTGACATGAAAAACTATTGAGGATAATTTAGGGATGAATTTTTGTCCATTACTTATCCCTTTGTGAATAAAATATATCAACTAAATCACCACTTTATTCACAACCCGATACAACTTTTCTAAGGAAGTTGTAAACCGATACACTTCACCTCCTTGAGGTGATTTGCACGTCATGGGCTTTTCCAAGAGTCCAAAAAACGATATGAGACTCCTCATATGGCTCCTTGGCCGATAGGCACTCATATATAAGCTTTTCAACTTGATACAACTCAAGTTAGGGTTTCATATTCAACCCCTTTCTTGGTCATTTCATCACCAAGAGTACCATCACTCATAATTGATTCAAACATGTTGTCTCCTCCTTTATATCTCCTCTAAATGATACTAGGATGGAGTAGGGACACTCTAGAGGTGGTAATTTTCATATTAACCCTATAATTTAGGTAAATTACAATTTGTACCAAAATTGGTGCACAATGCACTAACATTATTCAAACAAGATGCAACTTGAAATTTAGGCTTTCCACAAGCCATAATTTAACATAATTCTCTCTCTTATGATGCTAAAACACATGAGGTACATTCAACATGTGACATTTTGCAATATAGCCCCTCATCTTGGGTAAATTGCACTTTATGCCCAAACTATCATATAGTGCACAAACAGTTTGCAAATAAGCTCAAACTTGAAATTTAAACTCTACTGGAGTCTTATTTACTTTTCAAAAGATTAAAACAAGTTTGTAAACAACTTACTTAAGCAAAAATTCTAGGGTTAAGCCATAACCCATGTCAGGGATGTTACAAATATCAACCCCTAACAGGGATTTCATCCCCGAAATCTCAAGAGAAAAGAGAAGGGTACTTCCTCATCATCTCTTCCTCTAACTCCCATGTGGCTTCTTAAATGCCATGGTGATGCCATAGAACTTTCACAAGAACTATGTCTTTCTTTTTCAACTTCTTGATTCTTCTATCAAGAATCATCATTGGACCTTCCACATAGGATATATCCTCATTTAATTCTACCTCTACAGGTTGCAACACCAACTCTGTATTGAGATGACACTTTCTCAACATAGATACATGGAACACTAGATGTAGTCTATGTAGCTCAGGTGGCAACTCCAACCTATAAGCTACCTTTCCCATCTGTGTTGTCACTGGATAAGGTCCCATAAATCTAGGAGCTAACTTACCCTTTTTCTAAAATCTGAGAACACCTTTCCAAGGAGAGACTTTGAAATACACCCTGTCTCCAACTTGGAATTCTAAAGGTCTATGACGCTTATCAGCATAAGACTTCTGTCTATCTTGTGCGGCTTTCAACTGTTGTATTACTTTAATCTTCTCAGTTGTCTGTTGCACTAACTCAGGACCCAGAAGTTGGTATTATCCTGTTTCATACCAGCATAATGGAGATCTACACCGTCTACCATATAAGGCTTCATATGGTGCCATATCAATACTAGTCTGGTAACTGTTGTTGTAGGCAAACTCTATCAAGCTCAAGTGTATGTCCCACCTTCCTACAAATTGAAGAACACATGCTCTAAGAAAGTCTTCCAAAGTCTGTATAGTTCTTTCAGATTGCCCATCTGTCTGAGGGTGGAAAGTTGTGCTAAACTTCAACTGAGTACCCAAGGCTTTATGTAGTCGTTCCCAAAAACGACTTGTAAACAGGGGACCTCTATCAGATACAATTGTAGCTGGAACCCTGTTTAATCACACTATCTCATCTATATAGATCTGTGCGAGTTTCTCAGCAGTATAGGTTGTTTTGACAGGAAGAAAATGTGCTGACTTAGTCAACCTATCAACTATCACCCAAATGGAATCATGACTTTTGGATGTTCTGGGTAAACCAACCACAAAGTCCATGGTCACGTGATCCCATTTCCACTGTGGTATAGGTAATGGTTGCAATGTTCCTACGGGCTTCTGATGTTCATCTTTAACCTGCTGACACACTAGACACCGCATAACAAACTCAGCTACATCCTTCTTTAAACTAGGCCACCAATACATATCTTTCAAGTTATGATACATTTTGGTACTCCCTGGATGCATCGCATACATGGAAGAATGAGCTTCCTCCATGACTAGCTTCCTTAAGTCATTGGCATCAGGTACTACCATCCTACATGGTAACATACTACCTCATCCTCTGACTCATGAAAACCATCATGTTTCTCACTACCATACTCTGACCTGATCAACTGAATCACAGTACCAGCTTGTTGTGCCTCTTTGATCTGTTGTTTCAGAGTAGGTTTCACATGCATCTCAGCTAACAATCTGGCTAACAAAGATACTTTAAGATGTACATTGTTTTGCCTCAAAGAGACAAGAATGTCTCGTTTAAAGCACACTAAAGAGTTCAACTATTATTTGTCTATAGTTTGCGATGATGATTTTCTACTTAGTGCATCCACTACAACATTGGCCTTTCTTGGATGATAATCAATTGTACAATCATAGTCCTTGATTAACTCCATCCAGTGGCGTTGTTTCATATTCAACTCGTGTTGTGAGAAGATGTACTTTAAATTCTTATGGTCTGTGAAAATCTGGAATGTTTCTCCATAGAGATAATGTCTCCAGATTTTCAACGCGTGAACCACTGCAGCTAATTCTAGATCATGCGCTGGATAATTCTCTTCATGTTTCTTAAGTTGTCAGGAAGCAAAAGAAACTACATGATCACTCTACATCAGTACACATCCTAGACCATTCTTAGAGACATCACAGAAAACAATGTATCCCTTTCCCTGCTCAGGTAAAGCTAACACAGGTGCACTTGTCAACCTTTCTTTCAACAACTGGAAAGAATGCTGACACTTGTCATTCCAGACAAAAGGAACTTCCTTCCTAGTCAACTTGGTTAGGGGTAAGTCTATAGAACTGAAGTCTTTAATAAACCTCCTATAATAACCTGCCAGGCCTAAGAAACTATGAATCTTAGTCGGTGTCTTGGGTTGTTCCCACTCTATCACAGATTCCACTTTTTGTGGATCAACACAAATACTTGAAGTAGATATAACGTCTCCCATAAAAGACACTTCTGACAACCAAAATTTGCACTTGCTAAACTTGGCATATAGCTTGTGCTGTCTCAACAATGTCAAGGCTTGACGAAGGTGTTGTTCATGTTGTTGACCATCTCTACTGTATATCAGAATGTCATCTATGAAGACCACTACAAAGTGATCAAGGAATGGTCAGAAGATCCTATTCATTAGCTCCATGAATGCACCTGGTGCATTAGTTAGTCCAAATGACATAACTACAAACTCATAATGACCATACCTTGTCCTAAAGGTTGATATAGGTATGTCACTCTCCTTGATATGTAATTGATGATATCCTGACGTTAGATCTATCTTAGAGAATACAGTTGCACCACGCAACTGGTCAAACAGATCATCTATCCTTGGCAGAGGATATTTGTTCTTAATAGTCACCTTGTTAAGTTGTCTATAGTCTATGCATAATCTCATAGACCCGTCCTTCTTTTTAACAAAAAGAACTGGAGCACCCCACAGGGAAGTACTCGGTCGAATCAAACCTTTCTCAAGCATCTCTTGTAACTGTTTCTTAAGCTTTGCCATCTCATTTGGTGCCATCCTATAGGTGTTTGAGCTATAGGTTGCGTACCCAGAATTAGATTAATCTCGAAATCAATCTCTCGAGGTGGAGGAATGTCTAGAAGTTATTCAAGAAACACATCCTCAAATTCCCTGACAACAGGAACTTCAGAAAGACTAGGACTCTTTGCTCAGGTATCTACCACATGTGCCAAGAATGTGAAGCATCCTTGTCTCATCAACTTTTCTGCTACCATAGATGACACTAGACAGGTTGGAAGAATCTTTTTGTCCCCCTAAAAGACCCATGTCTCACCATTGTTTATGAACATAGATTGCTTGGAACCACAATACAAGATTGTCTTATACTTTTCTAGGGTTTCCATCCCAAGAATTATGTCAACCCATGCATCTCAAGTGGTATAAGATCCACATGAATGTTGTGTTCTGAAAAGGAAAGAACATAGGAACAACATACCTCTCGCAACACTACAGATCTGACTAACGGAGTTTCTAATAATAGATTGTCTGCTCTACGACTGACAGTCATATTGCAGTCATGAATCACTTCTTGAGTGATAAAGGAATGTGTATGACGTGTATTTTACTACGTGCTTAAACGCAAGTATACGCGTCGAGTAATATAGGCCTTTGTGAGGCCCGAGTCGAACTCAGGGACACGTGAATTATTGGAGACTTCTACTAACTAATCGCAATCAGCTAGGCCGAATAACAAAGTAAGGTTTGTTGTCGAAATTAAAAGAAAATAAAATGAAACAAAGAAAACAATTGATTAAAGGTTAATTTAATCAATTCAAAAGGATATCTTTAGGATTGCGGTTTCACCGCGGGTCAACATTGTATTAGGTTTTATATAATTCCTCACTCTTCTCTCTTTATCCGGGTAGTGGCCTGAAAACAGAATTACCCACTGTCGTGGTGTAATTCACTACTTAGGTCTAGGTTGATTCCACCGTCGTAGTAATCATTTCCCTAGACTAAGCACATTAAAAACGCTCTCTCAGTTCCCACCATTAATTTTACAACTCCTTTGTCAAGGGTTTTATTGATTAATGTAGGTTTTGTCTCTTTTCAACCTTTAATCCTTCTGTCGAAGTGCTTAAGGGCATTAAATTATTATTATGGTGATCAAGCATAACAATATACATGGAGAAAATGAATCTATACCACGGATTTGAGAGAGAAAATATGAATTATCAATATAAAATTGTCATACAATGCATTCTCGGGCTACTCCCGGTCCTAAAGATGGAGGGTTTTAGCCTCTCATGTTCATCTCACACGAATACATGGTAGAAATAGGGGAATTCATAAGAAAAACGTGAAAAAAGTAGGAAAACCCCTAAACGGAGAAGAACCGGTAGATCCTTGGCGTAGAATACGAGCTTCCCCGCCTGGCGGTGGTGGAATTCGTCTTCGGCAGCGTCTGAATCACCCGGGATGAGCTTCTGGCCTTCGTTCTCCTTTTTCTCCTTCCTCGGCACTCGTGCAATGCAAAAATCAGATCCTCCCCTCGTGTGGGCGGCCGTCATTAGGTATAAGTCCCTAATTAGGTCTTCAAATGACTCCAGCCGTCCGATCCAGATCAAAACGAATCCAACGCATATCTGCCGGCGTCGATACCATCGACGCGGGTCGATGGTATCGACCCAGCGGATTAGCGGCAGCTTTCCTTTCTTTTAGTCTGAGCGCCTGTGGTCATCTCGATACCATCGACTTGGGTCGATGGTATCGACTCTCTTTAGCGTCGGTTGTTGTCGTTTAGCGACACCGTAGCCTCCATGTGTCGATGGCATCGACTTGGATCGATGGTATCGGCAGTTTCCTCGCCAGCAACCTGAAGGGATCTCGATACCATCGACTTGAGTGTCGATGGTATCGACTCTATGCTGCTCCTCTCGGCTGGCAACCTGTGGCTTGGTCGATGGTATCGACTTCCGTCGATGGTATCGACGGAAGCAAATACTTGTTTTTCCTGAAATTTCACAACAAGACCAAGTAAATCCACACAAATAATAATATTATGATAAATAATGCTCAAAATAGTAAAACAAAGGGGATTTGACATAATATGAAGGCAAAGACCGAAATGAGTGAATTATGCAATATTATCCATAAAAATGAGTAATTAGAGCACAAAACACATATGAAAAAGGTCTAATAATGCGACTCAAAATCATCGCATCAAACTCCCCTAAGCTTAAACATTGCTCGCCCTCGAGCAACTAATCCTTAGAATAGAATTGCAGATGTCAACTAAAAATCAACACACCACCCCACATCCCATGTGACTCCCACTGAACGTTCTCAAACCGGCCTTCTCTAACCACATAACAGTAATTACCCCAAAGGCGACAATAATCGTCAATAAGAGAAATTGTCCTTCAAACCGATGAACACTATCACATAAGGCAGTTAACATAATAAAATTTGCCGATTCAGCATTGGTGCATCTTGTGATCGCCTACACTACATTGCTCGCCCTAACTACCATCTACATGGAAGCAGTTCTCCTGATAATCATTAGTGAGGAGAATTTCACGGTGGCCTACCAATCCGAGCAATGGGTGGATGGAATGGGTGGTTCATGGAAGAACTTGGAAGTATTGCACAGTTTCAATATGCATAAAAACAAAATGTCCTAAATGATGCACATGCACATTAGAAATGCCCTAATGCCTAAAATTGGGTGAAATGATGCATGCCCTAACCTTCCACCTCAAAATGAGATGGAAATCTACTTAAACCACATCATGTACTCAATTTTCCTGTAATGCAAGTGATATCATGTTCCTTTCTCCCTCTTATTCCCTTACCTTCTAAATTCTCTTTTTTTTTCTTTTCTCAATTTTTTTTTCTTCAGATTTTCAGAAAAAAGTTTTTTCTTCTCCTTTTTTTTCTTGTAGCCCACATATCCATAATTGCTTAGAGATACATGTATTGGGTTGTTTTCTTCATGATTGGAAATCTTTGCAATATTTCAAAGGTATGGAACAGTTTAGATCACTTTTGAGGAAAAATTGAGATACATGGTGTACTTTATGCATGATAATCATGGAAGTCATGAGTGCAACTACATGGCATGCACCTAAAGGTAATGTGCATGAATCCCTATATTTTTCTCTTTTTATGCAAAAGTATGGAAAATATCAATGCAATTCCTATCTAAATGCTATGCACACAAGAAGGAATTAAAATTGTACTTTACTTCCAATTCTTAGGTGGATTATGGAAAAATGAAGTGGAATGATCACAAGATTAGATGACTGAACCTTAGAAGCGTATTATGTGTCTCTCCCTACTGACATGTGTAGTGATTCAAAGGGTTCTCTCTCTTACGTCCAATTAAGGTCTCATTACCATTTGGTTAGGTTAGGCTCAAACACCCGTTACTATCCACTTTTCATGAGTCAAAGGGAGTATAGGTGTGACATCTTGTTTTAAAGCTGACATAATCAATCATTTTCATAGGATAAGTTCCCCAAGGACAACCAAGTCAAGCTATCCAAATGACACAAAAAATTTTAAAATTCCCTTAAATTTCCCATGAATACACAGCGAGATGACAACTTTTACGACATCCACAGTTACACTAGATAGATGTGGATCCTAAACAAAAACTAAAAATGTAAGAACAAATAGCAAGGCAAAAACTAAAAACAAACAAAAGAAAAGATAGAGTTGTTCCAGCTACCCCCCTAAGCTTGAATTCGACTATGGCCTCATAGTCAAAAACAATCTTAAGAGTAGAACAGAGATACCCTGATCAATCTTGTGGAGGCGGAGGCGGGTACTGCGGGGCCATAGGATCCCAAGAAGGATACTCCCCCTGGAAGCTCGGATCGTAATGGGTCCTCGGCGGAGGCTGTGGATAGCCTCCAAAGTAGCTCTGACTCCAGTAATGGTCGTAAAAGGGCTCCTGCTGCATCTCCATCCTTTGCAACTGATTGTGTATCTGTTGTTGGTTGTCGAGGAGGAGACGTTCATTCTCGAACATAGCCCATTAATTATCAAGTAACCGGCTCGTAGTATCATGAATATCGGTATATATTTCTAGATGCTGCTGTTGTGTCTGATGTATATCCTGCAGCATTGTGTACATTCCCTGCATGGAGTAGACATCCTCGCCTGGCTGCGAGGGCTGTGGTGATGGCGGCTGGGGCTGTGATGATGAAGACGCACCTGGATGCATCCTAGGACGCTTCCGTGGTGCTACTCGTGCGCGAAGAGGTGTGAAAGCCTCCTCTTCCTCCTCAGCCTCGCCTTCTTGTTCGTCATCACCGCCTTCTTCTTCATCGGACTCGACGGCTATGATCGGCCACTGGAAGTGCTGGGCTCCCTCGATGTGGAAGACGGTGTCCGGCAGTGCGCATTCCTGGTAAGCGTGGTTGACGTGGCAATGTGCGTACGCCAACCCATCCCGGAGAAGGATAAGGTTTGAACGGTGCAGATGCTGGATGTTCACCTTACTCCTCGTGGAAATCGGAGTCATGGTCTGGAGATTCAGCCCCAAGTAGTGCGCCAACTTGGTGATGAGCCCACCAAAATGGATCGGAGCATTCCTTATACTCCTCTTCACTGCCAGAATGCGCTGTAGAAAGAACGCACCCCAGTTGCATTCTTGTCGTTTCAGGAGCATGTAGAGGAAGAAAAGATCGCTCTCCTGAAATTTTCTCAATGCCAAATCGCTCCGAGCAAAGAACATAAGGCTCAACATCCGGTGTAAGACCCGGACGAAGGGATGCTCGAAGTCCTCTACCGCAGCATTATGGTAGCTCACTGTCTTTCCCTCCAGCACTGTGACTAGCTCGGCGAAGATCTTGTCGTAGTCGGTGCGGGAATCTGGGCGTCGGTGATCATGTTGGGAGTGGTTCCAGTTAAAGATGTTGTTGAACTGCTGAAGAGTGATGTTGTAGTTGATGTTGAACAGCCGGAAGGACACCCTCCCCTTGATCCACTCACGGTCCGACGCCACCACGTCGTTGGGTATGACGCAGACGTCGAGGGACGCCATAAACTCCGCCACCAATTCCTTGTAGGTGGGCCATTCGCCGAAGAACGGCTGCCCATCCGCATGGCGCTCCAGCTCGCCTGGCCTTATGCTGGTGTGGCGTGCTTGACCCTTCAGCACATAGGCCAAGTTGGCCTCGAATCCCAGATCACGGATCATTCCCCGGTCCACATACCGGGTCGGCTCAATCTTCCGCTTCATAATATCCTCGTAGACCTTCCTCGCCTCCATGGAAGGGTGAATCAAGCACGGACGTGATACGGAAGCAGTAGGGGGTGGAACAAACTCCACAATCTCGTGTGAGGATGATGATCCGGCAGCGTGCACCATTGTTGCAAGAAATATGGGATTAGAAGAAGAGAGCTCGGGGAAGATGGAGAAGTGATTCTCCGCTCGGTGAAGATCCCTGCTCACTGTCACTGCTCTTCAGTCTTGGAGGGCTCGGGGGAGTGCTCGGCGCAAAGGAGGACGTTTGCTCTGAAGGTGTGACGTCAAATGACGTTGCAAGTCTCCTTAAATAGACTTGGCCGGCGCTACTGTCGACCCGTCGATACCATCGACGCGGGTCGATGGTATCGACACATCTCGATGCTATCCGCCTCCCTCACGAGTATCGACGGCTGACGTTTGCTGGATCGGGAAACCCGGATTGCTGACATGTCGATACCATCGACAGAAGTCGATAGTATCGACGCAGCACCCGGATCGCTGATGTGGACTTGCAATCGTCGTCGATGCCTTGGCGCGGATCGGTGACATGGATGTCGATACCATCGACGAGGGTCGATGGTATCGACGCTTTTTATTGCGACACCGCCATTTTGTTGCATTCAACCTGTGATCATGTCGATACCATCAACGAGGCCGTCGATGGTATCAAGTTGACTGAGCAAAATTCGTCTGAACTTCTCCAGAGATCTCGATGGTATCGACTGGCATGTCGATACCATCGACATTTTTATTGCGACCTGCCTGTAGGTATGTCGATACCATCGACGGGGCCGTCGATAGTATCGACTCAGTGCGATTTTTGCAGCTATCAACCTAAACCCATGTCGATACCATCGACCAGTGTGTCGATGGTATCGACCCTACCTGTGCCTGCACATAGAACAAACGGATCAAGGTATCTTCTTTACACTAAAATTAAACGAAATAAAAGCAATCTATGACTAAAATTAACATATCCTAATGTACCAATGGTTGGGTTGCCTCCCAACAAGCGCCCTTCTTTAACGTCTTAGGCTAGACATCTTCCCATCATCTCATTCATCCACAAGTGTAATGAGTTTGACCTCATTCACTTTTCTCTTGTAGTTTTCACCAAAATACAACTTTAAGCGCTGCCCGTTCACCAAGAACGTGGCATCTCCATCACGCACAAGAATCGCACCGTGCGGTCTCACCTCTTCCACTACAAAGGGTCCACTCCACCGGGACTTCAGCTTCCCGGGATGCAATTTGAGACGGGAGTTAAACAATAGAACACTATCTCCCTTCTTGAACGTGCGCCGCTCGATATGTCGATCATGGATCAGCTTTGTACGCTCCTTGTAGATGTGGGCATTCTCATATGCCGTCATGCGTAACTCATCTAATTCATTCAATTCGAACATCCTCTTTTTCCCGGCTTCATCATAACTCAAGTTCAGCCTTCTTAGCGCCCAATGGGCCTTGTGCTCCAACTCCACCGGAAGGTGGCAAGCCCGGCCATACGCCAACCTAAAAGGCGTGGTTCCTATAGGTGTTTTGTACGCCGTTCTATATGCCCAAAGTGCGTCCGGTAGTAGGGCACTCCAATTTTTTCTTGTGGATGCCACTGTCCGTTCTAGAATCTTCTTGATTTCCCGATTTGAAACCTCCACTTGTCCTTGCGTTTGTGGATGATATGGGGTGCCGATGTTGTGCTTGACCCCATATTTCTTCAAAAGTGTCGAAAATTTCTGATTCCGGAAATGTGTGCCTCCATCACTTATGATCATTCGGGGTATCCCGAACCAGCAGAATATGTTTTCTTTGACAAACCTGCACACTACATTCGAATCATTAGTCCTTGTGGGGATTGCCTCCACATACTTCGACACATAATCAACAGCAAGCAAGATATATAAATTTGAATTTGAGGACACAAAGGGTCCCATGAAGTCTATGCCCCATAAGTCAAATACCTCAACTTCCTGAAATACATTCAGGGGCATCTCTTGTCTCCTTGAAATGTTACCTGCGCGCTGGCATGGGTCACATTGCCTCACAAAATCATAGGCATCCCGGAACAAAGTTGGCCAATAAAGGCCGCTTTCCAACACTTTGGCTGCTGTCCGTGAACTAGCATGGTGTCCTCCCGTAGGTGACGCATGGTAATGGTGGAGAACACTATCGTACTCCACCTCCGGCACACACCTGCGAAGAATACCATCCCTGCACTGCTTCAAATGAATTGGGTCATCCCAAAAATAGTATCTCAAAGAATGAAAGAATTTCTTTTTCTCTTGATAAGACCAGTCTTCCGGGATGATCCCGCAAGCCAAATAGTTAACAATATTAGCAAACCATGGTTCCTTAGAATCAATTTTCAAAAGTTGTTCATCGGGGAACGTCTCGGTTATGGGTATGTGTAAACCTTGTTCATCTACCCTTTCTAACCTAGACAAGTGGTCAGCCACCACATTTTCAATTCCCGACTTGTCCTTGATTTCAATATCAAATTCTTGTAAAAGCAAAATCCACCTAATTAGTCTAGGCTTTGCATCCTTCTTCTCCATAAAATATTTTATCGCAGCGTGATCGGTCCACACAACTACTTTAGAACCCACTAAGTACTGCCGAAATTTTTCAAAAGCAAACACGACGGCAAGTAACTCTTTTTCTATAGTTGTATAGTTCAATTGAACATCATTAAGTGTTTTGGAGGCGTAGAAAATCACAACGGGCTTATTATCTACCCTTTGCCCCAAAACGGCTCCCACTGCATAATCGGAAGCGTCAGACATCAATTCGAATGGTTTTGTCCAATCCGTCGTTTGAACAACCAGAGCCGAAATCAACTTTTCTTTCAAAACCTCGAATGCGTGAAGACACTTTTCATTGAAATCAAAAACTGCATCTTTTTCCAACAATTCCGATAAAGGTTTTGCAATTTTAGAAAAATCTTTGATGAATCGCCGATAAAACCCGGCGTGTCCTAAAAAGCTTCTTACCCCTTTTACAGAATTAGGTGGAGGTAGCTTAGAAATCACCTCAATTTTTACGGGGTCTACCTCAAGACCCTTGCTAGACACCTTGTGTCCTAGCACTATTCCTTCCGTCACCATCATGTGACATTTCTCCCAATTGAGGACCAAGTGTGTGTCCTCGCACCGCTGCAGCACCTTGTCCAAGTTATATAGACACTCATCAAAAGATGCCCCATAAACCGAGAAGTCATCCATGAAAACCTCAAGACAACGCTCCACCATGTCAGAAAATATGGCGAGCATGCAGCGTTGAAACGTTGACGGCGCATTACATAATCCAAACGGCATCCGTCGGTAAGCAAAAGTCCCGTAGGGACAAGTGAACGTAGACTTCTCTTGATCCAAAGGATCAATAGAAATCTGGTTATACCCCGAATACCCATCCAGAAAACAAAAATGCGATCTCCCGGCAAGACGTTCCAAGATCTGATCAATGAATGGCAAAGGAAAATGATCTTTAAGAGTTGCGGCATTCAATCGGCGGTAGTCAATGCAAACACGCCACCCGGTTACCAATCGGGTGGTGACAGGTTCATTCAAAAGATTTTTAGTGACAGTGATTCCCCCCTTTTTAGGGACTACCTGTGTGGGGCTCACCCACGTCGAATCTGATATAGCATATATGATCCCTGCAGCAAGAAGTTCTATGACTTCCTTCTTCACGACATCCATCATGCTCGGATTCAACCGTCTTTGAGGCTGAATGACTGGTTTGGCTCCCTCCTCGAGCCGTATCTTGTGTTGGCAAAGTGTAGGGGAGATCCCCTTGATGTCCGCGACTGACCACCCAAAGGCTCCACGGTGGTTCTTGAGCACTGCCAGTAGTTGCTCCTCCTCAGCCGCACTCAAGTATGCAGATACAATCACTGGTAACTTGTCCTTCTCAGCTAGAAAGATGTACTTAAGATGCGGGGGCAGTGGTTTCAACTCCAACTCCGGCGGGCAAATAAGAGATGATTGCAGCGGTGGTGGAAGTGTACCTAAGTCTTCATAGTGCCTCGTGTAGAAACATGGAAGCATCTGAAGCATTTTGGCGCACTCCTTGAGTGAAGTACTCCGCATTCAATCATAAGTGATATTTAGCAAACACGCCTCCAAAGGCAATTCCGGATATGCATCAAAAACTGAAGTAATAATCGCATCATCCTCCCAAGAAGGTGGAATGTCCTCATTCTCATCATTTGGAAACCCAACAGCCTTGCCTAAAGAGACAACTTTAGTTTGCTCCATAATGTCCACAGCTAAGGTCCCATTATCCATCTTGCTCATCACATGAGCCATATCCAAGAATGGCTTCCCAAGACAAAGTGAGATATTGTGTTCTACATGTTTCACCATGTTGCACTGTGCTTTTGCTTTAGTAGATGCATTGCTAGTGGGCATGACCATCTCAAAGCGATCATCCGCAATGCCCAAGGTCAAGCGACCTCTTCCCATCTCCAAGATCATATCGGTTGTTGCTTGGAATGGGCGTCCAAGTAGCAACTCATTGCCATGCTCGTCCTGCATTTCCATAACCATGAAATCAGCCAGAAAAACAAAACGGTCTACCTTTACCAAGACATCCTCGCAGATTCCATACGGTTTCACCACATAATTATCGGCCAATTGGATAGTCATGTTGCTTGGCCTTGACTCCTTTAATCCCAGCTTTTTAAATGTAGAAAGGGGCATCAAATTGATGCTTTCCCCAGAATCACATAGTGCTTCTCCGAATTTGAACTTCCCGATAAAGCAAGAAATATTGAAACAACCGGGGTCCTATCTCTTCGGCGGCAAAGTGCCCATAATGAAAGCACTCACTTGCTCCTTCAGCACCACGACCTCCGTGTCGGGTATTTTCCTCTTTTTGTTGATGACATCTTTTAGAAACTTCCCGTAAGATGGGATTTGCTCAATCGCCTCTAACAACGGAATATTCACCGATAACTTTCTAAAGGTATCCAGAAATTTCTTAAATTGTGCATCCACCTTCCTTGCCTTTGCGCTATTGGGATAGGGGACCGGAACGGTATGTGCCCTTTGATGAGGTGGCACATAGGGTGTCAATTTTTGCGGTTCCTCCTCAGTAGCTTGTTCTTCATTGCCTTTCTCAGCTATGTCTTCAGCTTGCCCTGTGACAGGTGTGGGCTGCTCCTTGATGATTGCATCTTCAACTTTGTCCTGCGGTGTGCTTGTGTCATCCGCCCTTAGATTCAACACTTTCTTACCGCTCCTTAGTAGGATAGCCTTGGCTTGCTGGTTTCCCCCGGGAACATTGGTGTTCCCCGGAAAACCCGGATGTGCTGGCTTCTTCAAACTTGCAATCTCAGCCGCCATCTGCGCCATGGAAGTCTCTATAGTTCTCATTTGAGCCCCATGACTCTGCAAAGTCTGCCCAAATTGGTTCATAAATTCACCTTGTTGCTTGATTTGTTGCCCAAATGTGTTCATTAACTCCTGGTTTTGTTTGATGACCTGATTGAGCAACTCCGTGCTCTTGTCCTCTGTGGCTGGTACAGGCTTGGCGTCTGGATCCTGCAGAAAATTGTTCGGATCCTTCCATGAGAACTTTTTGTCCTTTCGCCATGAATAGTCATTGTTCATGTACCCTTGCTTTTACCTCATGTACTTGACTTGAGCCTCCTCCTCGGACTCATTGTCTTCCTTCTGCAGTAACTTCTTTGCGAGAAGATCCATCTTCTCATTTAACTCTCTCATTGCCTTGGACTCACTGGCAACTCTTGCATGCTCAAATGGGCCTCTCTCTCTTTCTCCCCAGGATTGCTTTCGTGCCATGTTCTTCAGTATTTCCCAGCATCTCGTATCAGTGTTGTTCAAGAAAAATCCTGAACCGGCCGAGTCCAAGTTGCTTCTATCATGCTCGGAGAGAGCAAAATAGAAGATCTTCACCTGTGTCTCTTTGTCCAGTCCATGATGCGGACATCTCCTCAACATGACCTGGAATCGCTCCCAGGTCTCAGAATATGTTTCACCCTCCTGTTGGGTGAAATTGTGAATCTTCCTAATCATGTCGTTGGTCTTCTCAGGAGGGAAAAACCTCTCAAAGAAAACCTCCACCATATGATCCAATGATTCAACAAACTCATCGTCGAGGTTATGTAGCCACTCTCTCGCAACTCCTGCCAGGGAGCTTGGGAACAACTTGAGGTACAGAACATCCTGTGGGAACCTGTCGATCTTCACCATATCACAGTTTTCAACAAACTGATTGATGTGTGCCACTGGGTCCTCATTCTTCAACCCATGAAATGCATTTGATTTAACCAAGTTGATTAACGCTGGATCAATCTTGTGGGTTGGAATGTTGATCCCCTGTTTCTTGATAGGCCCCTTTGAAGCTGATGAAGAAGACGCTTTGATCTTCTCCCATATTGTCTGTGGTTCGGCCATTTCTTCTGCTTGCTCTTGCTCATATTCAGAATCTATGTCGCTTTGGTGATCTTTCTCATAGTAATCCTCGTCCTCTGGTCCCGGAGGTGGAACCTCAGGTGTGTGATTCGCGTAGTCTGCGCTACGTGTATGCACCATGCAAAGTACCTAAAATAAGAAAATCGGGGTTCAGTACTATGCTTTGAACGAGTAAACACAATTATAGAGAAATTTAAGAATATTTAAAATTGTTTCAAAATAAAAAAATGTGGCCTAGAGTGGCCGCTCTTAGCACTCAAAGTGCCAATAATTCGCCGTGTCCCCGGCAACGGCGCCAAAAACTTGACGTGTATTTTACTACGCGCTTAAACACAAGTATACGCGTCGAGTAATATAGGCCTTTGTGAGGCCCGAGTCGAACTCAGGGACACATGAATTATTGGAGACTTCTACTAACTAATCACAATCAGCTAGGCCGAATAACAAAGTAAGGTTTGTTGTCGAAATTAAAAGAAAATAAAATGAAACAAAGAAAACAATTGATTAAAGGTTAATTTAATCAATTCAAAAGGATATCTTTAGGATTGCGGTTTCACCGCGGGTCAACATTGTATTAGGTTTTATATAATTCCTCACTCTTCTCTCTTTATCCGGGTAGTGGCCTGAAAACAGAATTACCCACTGTCGTGGTGTAATTCACTACTTAGGTCTAGGTTGATTCCACCGTCGTAGTAATCATTTCCCTAGACTAAGCACATTAAAAATGCTCTCTCAGTTCCCACCATTAATTTTACAACTCCTTTGTCAAGGGTTTTATTAATTAATGTAGGTTTCGTCTCTTTTCAACCTTTAATCCTTCTATCGAAGTGCTTAAGGGCATTAAATTATTATTATGGTGATCAATCATAACAATATACATGGAGAAAACGAATCTATACCACGGATTTGAGAGAGAAAATATGAATTATCAATATAAAATTGTCATACAATGCATTCTCGGGCTACTCCCGGTCCTAAAGATGGAGGGTTTTAGCCTCTCATGTTCATCTCGCACGAATACATGGTAGAAATAGGGGAATTCATAATAAAAATGTGAAACAAGTAGGAAAACCCCTGAACGGAGAAGAACCGGTAGATCCTTGGCGTAGAATACGAGCTTCCCCGCCTGGCGGTGGTGGAATTCGTCTTCGGCAGCGTCCGAATCACCCGGGATGAGCTTCTGGCCTCCATTCTCCTTTTTCTCCTTCCTCAGCACTCGTGCAATGCAAAAATCAGATCTTCCCCTCGTGTAGGCGGCCGTAATTAGGTATAAGTCCCTAATTAGGTCGTCAAATGACTCCATCCGTCCGATCCAGATCAAAACGAATCCAACGCATATCTGCCGGCGTCGATACCATCAACGCGGGTCGATGGTATCGACCCAGCGGATTAGCGGCAGCTTTCCTTTCTTTTAGTCTGAGCGCCTGTGGTCATCTCGATACCATCGACTTGGGTCGATGGTATCGACTCTCTTTAGCGTCGGTTGTTGTCGTTTAGCGACGCCGTAGCCTCCATGTGTCGATGGCATCGACTTGGGTTGATGGTATCGACAGTTTCCTCGCCAGCAACCTAAAGGGATCTCGATACCATCGACTTGAGTGTCGATGGTATCGACTCTGTGCTGCTCCTCTCGGCTGGCAACCTGTGGCTTGGTCGATGGTATCGACTTCCGTCGATGGTATCGACGGAAGCAAATACTTGTTTTTCCTAAAATTTCACAACAAGACCAAGTAAATCCACACAAATAATAATATTATGATAAATAATGCTCAAAATAGTAAAACAAAGGGGATTTGACATAATATGAAGGCAAAGACCGAAATGAGTGAATTATGCAATATTATCCATAAAAATGAGTAATTAGAGCACAAAACACATATGAAAAAGGTCTAATAAATGCGACTCAAAATCATCGCATCAGTGTAGCACCTATATCAATCAAAATAGATACGAAGCGGGATGAAGACATATCAGAATGAAATAATTCCATCTGACCTGTCACGACTCGTGGGTTGACCATTGCCTCCGGCTAATTCATAGCATAGAATCTTGCCATTGTTGGTTGTCGACTATGCATCCTGTTGTTGGGTGTAGATGAACCAGCTTGGGACGCCTGTCCACGTCCTCATGTGCCACTGCCAAACTATTGCCTCTGAGAGCCTTGCTAACTCTGCCTCAATGGTTGGGTTACAATCCTATCTCCAAATGGACAATCCTTCATCAGATATCCTGGCTTCCCACACTTATAACAGTCTATGTTCTCCCACTGTGGCCTAAATGGTCATGTTACTAACATTGATGTTGAACTATGGGCTCTACTTGGCGGTAGACTACAGCCTCTACCCTTGTTGGATGTCCACTGTGTCTGAGCACTGAACCTCGATGGTGCTATTGGTGCAGAAAACCTCAGTTTCTTAAAACTTTCGGACCTCTTTCCTTGGAACTGTGCATGCACTTTCTTACTATTGGCTTCACATTTCTCGGTTACAGACCTTTCTATCCGCCTAACTGACTCCACAAAGGTGGCAAACCTCTCTCTATTCTCTAGAGCAGATGCAGGTATGGTTAGATCAACATTCAAACCCTTCTCAAAATGTCGAATCCTCTCCTCATCTATAGTATCCATGTGTGGACAAAATCGTAGAAGCTCCATAAATTTAGCTTCATACTCACTAATGTTCATTGGTCCTTTCTTAATCTGCTCAAACTGTGAGATTTTCTCATCCAGATAAGTCTTGGGAAAGTATCTACTGACAAACTCATGTTGGAACTCTCTCCATTCGACCTCAACACCTGGTCATTTCTCTTCCTCAATGGCCCACCAGTGGCCAACACTTCCTTTTAACAAGTACACAACATACTTAACTTTCTCAGTTTCTAGAATGCTGAGGATTCTAAAGGCTTTCTCCAACTCAATAAGCCATGAATCTTCATCTGCTGGGTCAAATGTACCGGCATATTCTGTGGCTCCTACCTGGCATAATCGCTCAAAGGTCTTACCAGATCCATGCCCTCATTGAGAGCTTGTGCCCTAGGTGCTGGTGCTGGCATCCTATCTGCCATATGCGTCATTGTATTCATGAACTGTCCAAACAGAGCATGAAAAGCTGGGTTTTCTATCGAATCTTGGTCAAGTTGGGGATTCTCATGTACTAGTTCCTCTCTAGCCTGATCCCTTGCATCTCCTCCTAGTGCAGCAACACTGCTTTCAGTCGCATGTTCTTTGTGTGATCCACCCATCTTTAAGCTTTACTTCTTCTCCTATATGAACAGAAGTATAAATTGGATGACACTTAGAACATACTCAACAACCTTAATCATATGTCTTTGTAGACTCAGTGAACCTTAGGCTCTGATACCAAAACTTTGTGATGATCTGAAAACAAATCAAACCGTCACCAGTAATTAATTGTGGAATAACCATAAGCAGCGGATTAACAAATATCACTAAAAATTAAAACCATTTGTAAAGAGATCTATTTCCAAGAAACTCTTAAGAAGAGAACCAAAGTATTACATGCATCATGGTTCACATTGTACATACCATGTACCATCTCATCTCGATGATAACATATAATAGTTTCTTTTCCAAACTATACATAATCAACATAAAACATCGAGGCATACAAGTCAAAATCTCAAATCGTTTATAAAAACCGTTACGTACTGACTACAAGGACCTGAGAGTACAGAGACAACACATAGGACTTAGATCTACAAGACACGACATATAGCACACTCAACCTGAGATGCTACTGCTGCCCCTGATGTTGTTGTCCTCCCTCTACTGTATGGTCCCTACATCCTTGTCCGCGTCCACCTAAAAATATTTGTGACCAACAGGGTGAGACCCATGTCCAACTGAGAGATATAAATCTCCGCCAATAATTTATTATTGCAGATAAATAGTAACAAAACTGAGCAGAGGATTCTTTTATATTAATAAGCAGGATTTAATCATTGTTTAAGCAGAATAGAGCAATATCATCTTCTGAAACATTGCATCTATATATGATAAAGTAGTAATTCATCTATTCATTTTACAAGGAATATGAAGAACACGTATAACCTCTATCCATTTAAGATGCAATAAGAAATGTAACATCAACCAATGATTTCCATATTCTATCCGTAAGCAAATACGCTACACGGTTGATTACATTTTACAATCACACTTATGCCCTGAGGAGATGAGATATACCGCTCATACTCCAACCGACCACAGCTACGTAAAGCATTAGTACCATACAAGGTCAATGGAAGGGTCGGCTTCCAAGACCTCTGCCGTCTCGGTCAGTGTGAGACCACAAGCAGGACCATGTCAACTACTTACATAGCTTTCCATGGTATACTGGAAACTTTGGTATAGAGATACAGCGGCGGATGCACTCCTTCAGCATCGAGATATTTAATGCTTATCTCACATCGATCTGGCATTCATCATTATCGGGATATTCGTGATACATCCATCCCGACATTTATAATGAAGGATTGAGAGATTTAATGTTTATCTCACATCAATTCCTCCATTAGGGCATAAGGATATTCACGCCCATCACCCCCACATATTAAAAAATATGCGTTCTCTAGGAGATCCCGTGGGAAAACCTGTTGCACCATGACCAGCTACTGACGATGATGGATCTATGGTCAGGGCTCTACATGATAAGATTCCATTTGATTCATTAAGTACATTACCATATTCTTTTAGCATCAGTCAAGTTTTCAAACATGAATTATTATGACAAATGCTACAAGGAAAGGTGCAATACATGTATCAAGTACTTTTCAAATCTTTAAAACACATATAATATTTAGGATCTCAATCCCTTATCTCATTACTGGGAATTCTCATCCCTCAACATTATCATCGTCATGATTACTAGTTTTGGGTATTCAACCCTTAGTTCATCACTGAACATTATTACCACTTTTTAGGTAACTATTACCTCTAGGTCCTCAGACCAAGGTATACATGATACTAGTTACACAAGCATCTCACATGGCTCACAAGGCCCATTTAAAATCTTTATCATATAAAACATCATAGCTCATACCTGGCTACGCTCATCATCTCATGATACCTGCATGGTTAGTATAAATGATAACAACCATATCAAATACATATCAACACCATGCAATACAAGGGTAATACCACTATTCCCTCATTAGGTTTAGGGTTTACCTTCCTTGTCGATTAGGGTTTCAAAATCATACCATCACCCTACATTAGGGTTAGGGTTTCCCTTATTAACCATTTAGGGTTTTAAGATCACATTATCAAGAATCAAACCCTAACTCATACCCTACACATATTAGGAGTATTAATGTATGCCCATTGCATGTCTATCACAAAAGTAGGAATCTCTCTATCTCAGCCTTACTAGGATGTTCATTACTCCATACTTTATTAAGTTGGCTCAACCTTTCCTTCAAGGTATATTAGCCTACTTAATCATTATTTATTAAACTTCATACTTCTTAATGTCATGCCCCGATCTCACATTAACCACAAACCGCAAGATTAGGGCGCGACTGGATGGGATTTACACATAACCAACCATTCGTCACTTTTAAAAGCAATTAAAGACATTTAAATAATAACCAAGTTTAAGATGTAAACAATAAACTAAAGAAACCGCAGAAACTTTTCTATTAAACTGACAGAAGATACAAGCAAGGTCTACAGCATAATACATTCATTTAACATAAGAAAAGCACAACAAATAATTTACATCTTTGTACACATTCTCTCTCTCACTCACACCTTGTCCCGAAGATCGAGGGGAAAAGACTAAGAGACCTCTAACTAGACTAACTACAAACCTTCTATCGACTAGGCGTTAGGATGAAACGATCCTTCCGATTCCTGCTGCTGATGATGACCTGAAAATGTTTGAGTAGAGGAATGAGCCTACTCGCTCAGTGAATAGCATTTCACTTAGCTATCACTAAACAACTCGTCAGGTTTATATTTGAAATAAAACATTTATACAGTACAAGCAGGGCAGTTCTAATGACATAGCAAATTTGCAGATAATAATCACATTTCTATGCAACGACAGATATTTCAAGTGAATAACAAATATATAGAATTTACACCAAAGTTCGAACATATAAATTTACTGTGATCCTATATGACTACATATTTATATTATTATGCCCTAATCATATGCAGTGTACCCTGCATACAAAGATCCGTAGCGAACTATGATCCCACCGTACAAGACTTAGCGACACACCCGGGAAATGCTAAGTCTAACGCCAGCCCTGCTCTGCCACAGGACCCCAGGCTCTCCGGCCTGACTCGTAGGCTCTACGGCCTCAAGGCACTACTCTGAGTGCTCTAGACTCCTCCTCTAACCTGAGTACACAGACGCATGGAGTCACACTGGGTTACCACCAGAATTACTCAACCGGTTGGTGTTGGATAACCCTTTTTCCCAGTGCCACCGAAATTACTCAATCGGTTGGTGTTGGACACTGTCTATCAATCCTCGTGCCACCAGAATTACTCAACCAGTTGATGTTGGACACGAGTTTCACCCCTAAGAAGCAGATCTCTCTTAGGGGTTCTACGGTGTTAGGGCACCTAAATCTATTGATTAGTTAACAGATAAACGATTAAACAGGAATATCACATTGCAACTGTAAGACATAGAATTTCCTCTTTTTCATCATTCATATCACGCATTTCAAGTTCCAATGAACTTATCATACTTTAATGTATATGCTACACTATTTAAGAGTCATATCAACTGATGCTAAAGCAAATAAGCATTTAAAATGAGTTAAATAATGATTTCTGAATGAACTGCCACTCACAACTTGAAACTCGGTCGACCACTTTGGAACTCGGCCGAACACCTCCCAGATTCTGAAACTCAGCCGACCAACCTCGGCCGATCAGCAGGAAACTCGGCCGATCTTCTGGGGAACTCGGCCGACCGAAACACTGCTTGATATACCTACAAAGAAACTCGGCCGATTAGGACCAAACTCGGCCGATCAAAACGATGTTCGATTGCCCTAATAAGAAACTCGGCCGAATCGCGCACAGGCAGAAAATGAAAACGGACCTGCAGATGTCGATTTCTCTCGAATCGGCAGACAAAACCTTAAATAACACCGCAAATCGTTCGCAACTGATGCACACCACCAAACCGAACCTGAAGGGGGAAGAGGGACGAGTTAGGGCTGCTCCTTGCACCCTAATCTCCAAGCTATCTCTTTGCAACCGCAGCTCCTGCTGCAAACTGGATCGATTTGGCGGAGAGGAAGATGAAAGAAAGGAAGAGGATGAATCGCAGCTACTGGCCGGAGCAAAACAAAGCTCCAAGACGTTCTTCCCTTCTCAGCTCCCTCTCTCTCTCTCTCTCTCTCTCTCACGCAAGGAAGAAGAACGCTTCTGCGTTCTCTCGTTTCTGGAAAAATGAAATGAGATAAGTGAGAAAGAAAGGATAAGGAGGAAAACCTAGGGGCCAAATCGCAAGTTCAAAAACTTCCAAAAACTACAAACGGGTCCCTATAAGCCCAAAAACATGCAACTTTTGATTCGAAGGTCGGATTCGAATGATTTCTCTGGCAACGCTTCAATCGTAAGATCCTACATGTTTTAAAAGCTAGGATACACACTAAGCACATGTCATATCCATTACAAACATTATTAACAAAAACAAGCTTACAACTTAGCAAAGCAGCTAAAACACATGCTTAACAGCATACTTACAGGTTAAGCTCGACGTGGGTCGTAACAATCTCCCTCCCTTATAAGAATTTCGTCCCGAAATTCCTAAAAGAGAAAAGGAAACTTGCTACGCATTTCAGACTCAAGCTCCCACGTAGCTTCTTCGATATTATGGTTCCTCCACAGAACCTTCACTAAAAGTATCTCGCGGTTCTTAAGCTTTTTGATTCGGTGATCAACTATCTGCATTGGTCCTTCCACGTAGGACACATATGTCCTAAGCTGTGCCAGATCTGGATCTAAAATTTTCTCTGTACCGGGGTGACACTTCTTCAGCATAGACACATGAAACACATCATGAAGATTTGACAAATCAGACGGCAAATCTAACCTGTAGGCTACAGGTCCAATCCTCTCAACAATAGGATATGGGCCCATAAACCTAGGAGTCAACTTGCCTTTCTTGCCAAACCTTAGAACTCCCTTCCACGGTGAAACTTTCAGATACACCTCATCACCAACCTCAAACTCAAGAGGTCGACATCGTCTCTCTGCATAACTTTTCTGTCTGTCCTGAGCAGCTTTCAACTGATCCCTAATCACAGATATCTTCTCTGTAGTTATATCAACTATTTCTGGTCCAAGAATTTCTTTCTCACCAACTTCGTACCAACAAACTGGCGATCTAAACTTCCTACCATAAAGAGCTTCATATGGGGCCATTCCAAGACTAGAATGGTAGCTGTTATTATATGCAAACTCCATCAGGCTTAAGTGTTCTTCCCAGTTACCTCTGAGCTACAGAACGCATGCTCTCAGCATGTCTTCAAGGGTCTGAATGGTCCTCTCAGATTGACCATCTCTCTGCGGGTGAAACGATGTACTGAACTTCATCCTTGTGCCCAATGCACGATGTAACTGATTCCAGAATCTAGATGTAAACTTTGGATCTCTGTCAGAAATAATGGAAACTGGAATCCCATGTAATCTGATTACCTCATCTACATAGACTTTGGCCAGCTTTGGAACATCAAAGGTTGACTTGACCGGAAGAAAGTGAGCAGACTTAGTTAGTCTATCCACAATCACCCAAATCGAGTCCGAACCTCTAGACGTCATGGGTAATCCTACCACAAAATCCATTGTAATGTGTTCCCATTTCCATTCTGGTATAGGAAGTGACTGAAAAGTACCAGCAGGTTTCTGATGCTCAGCCTTAACCTGCTGACACACTCCACATCTAGCCACATACTCAGCTACATCTCTTTTCATACCAGACCACCAGTACAGCTCTCTGAGATTCATGTACATTTTCGTGTTACCAGGATGCATAGCATACATAGAAGTATGCGCTTCTTCAAGAATTTGCTCTTTCAGTTCACTGTTCCCAGGTACACACAACCTATCATGAAGATATAACACTCCATCGTCAGAAAACCTGAATTCTGTTCTCTTGCCTTCTGACATATCCTGCATAACTTGCCATAATTCATCATCACTCTGCTGCAAATCCTTGATCTGATTATAGAAAGTAGGCTTGATCTGCATCTGAGTAATCAACCCACTATGTCCAGTCACATCCAAGTCTAAGTTCAACTTTCACATATCTACAAGCAAATCTCTCTTGAAACATGCCATAGAAAATGCATTTGCTGTTGAACTTGACTTTCTACTCAAGGCATCTGCCACAACATTCGCTTTACCAGGATGGTAATCGATTGTCACATCATAGTCTTTAATCATCTCAAGCCATCTGCGCTGTCTCAAATTCAAATCCTTCTGAGTGAAGATATACTTCAGGCTCTTATGGTCCGTAAACACCTGACATGTCTCACCATACAGGTAGTGACGCCATGTCTTAAGAGCATGAACTATAGCAGCTAACTCCAGATCATGAGTAGGGTAATTCTCTTTGTTCTTGTTAAGCTGTCTCGATGCATAAGCCACAACTTTGCCTTCCTGCATCAGCACACAGCCCAAACCTCTCCTGGAAGCATCGCAGAACACTGTATAACCCTTTTCTGCTTCTGGAAAAACCAACACTGGTGCTGAAGTCAACTTCCTCTTCAAGATCTAAAAACTTTTCTCACAGTTATCAGACCAGACAAACGATGCATCCTTCCTCGTCAAGCGTGTCAAGGGTGATGCTAACACACTGAAGTTCTGTATAAACCTTCTGTAATAACCTGCTAATCCCAAGAAACTTCTGATCTCAGTAGGAGTCTGAGGCTGTTCCCACTGAAGCACAGAATCAACTTTCTTAGGATCCACGCTAACTCCATCTCTCGAGATAACATGTCCAAGAAATGTTACCTCAGCCAACCAGAACTCACACTTGCTAAACTTAGCATACAGTTGGTGTTGCCTCAACAACTGCAACACTACTCTCAGGTGTTGCTCATGTTGTACATCATCTCTGGAGTAGATCAGAATATCATCTATAAAGACTACAATAAACTGATCTAAGAACGGTTTGAAAATCTGATTCATCATATCCATAAAGGTTGTTGGGGCATTGGTCAGCCCAAACGACATGACCAGAAACTCATAATGCCCATACCTGGTTCTGAAAGCTGTTTTGGGAATATCATAAGCCTTCACTCTGAGCTGATGATATCCAGATCTCAAATCTATTTTAGAGAAGATCGTCGCTCCACGCAACTGATCAAACAGATCATCTATTCTTGGCAAAGGATACTTGTTCTTAATAGTGATCTTGTTCAATTGCCTGTAATCTATACAGAGACGCATGGTACCATCCTTTTTCTTAACAAACAGGACTGGAGCACCTCACGGTGAAGAACTGGGTCTAATGAAACCCTTATCTAACAACTCTTGCAACTGCACCTTGAGTTCCTTCAACTCTGCAGGTGCCATTCTATAGGCTGGCAGTGCTACTGGATGACTACCTGGATATACCTGAATTTCAAAATCAATATCTCTAACAGGAGGTAAGCCTGGTAATTCCTCTGGAAAAACATTAGAAAATTCACAAACCACAGGTACATCATAAACACTAGCGGTGCTCTTTTCTGCTCTAGTATCAATCACATGAGCAAGGAATGCTTCACATCCTTTCTGTAACATCTTATCAGCTACAGCAGCTGATACTATGCATGTAGGCAGAACTTTCCTGTCTCCAGTGAAGACACAAGAAAATTCACCTTGTTGAAAGATAGCTTCCTTCTTCCAACAATCGAGTTGCACTCGATATGTCTCAAGACAATCCATACCCAAGATGACTTGAAAAGTATTTACATCCAAGGGTATGAGATTAGCAGCAAAGGTGAAACCCCCAAAAGATAACAAGCATCCGGGACAGAACTCCGATAAAACTGTTGGTCCACCTAGTGGAACCCTCAACACTAACTCATCTGCCAACTCTTGAGTTAACAAATTAAGTTCACCAACTAAAGAACGTCGTATAAAAGAGTGAGTAGCTCCCGGATCTATCAAAACTGAAACCGGTATATTATTAAACAAAAGCATCTCTCATGTAACTACTTGTAAAGAGATTATACCTTCCTGAGGTGTTAAAGAGAAGAAACGTGCTGAAGCTCTCCCTCTGCCACGTTGTCCTCTCTGACCACTTCTTCCACTGGATACTCCACCACCTCTGGAACCAGAAGCCATAGAAGAGCTTGGAACATCATGGTACTGAGGCTGGAAAGCTTGCGATGCTGCTTGTCGAAGCTGGGGACATTCCTTTTTGAAATGTCCTACTTGTCCACAGACAAAACAACCTTGAGGATTTGCACCCCAACACTGACCAGTATGTGATCTTCCACAGTTGTTACATGGCGGCATCTCTTGTCTCTGGGGACCTGTCACTGACATTGACGACCCAGAAGACTGTCCACTAGCGGCACTGCTCCATCTTCCTGGGTTGTATCCCCCTCTGCCTCTAGAAGTAGTGACATCCTCAGATCTCTGCCTGCTGAAACAACTAAAGCCACGCCCAAGTTTAGAAAAGAAACCTCTACCTCCACCTCTGTATCCACTACTGGACTGTCCTCTACTGAAATCTGTAGATCTTTTCTTAGACTCGGGCACCCTGTCAGCATTCACGGATTCTTCAACCTGTCTAGCAGCCTCAACAAACTCACCAAAGTTCTCTCTGTTCCTCCTGCTAGTAGCAGAAACTGTATGCCGAATTTCTGGCCTTAGCCCTTCCTGAAACATTCTGCATCTTTCTATGTTGTCGGGAACAAGCTGCGGACAGAAATTCGCTAACCGGGTGAAAAGCGCTTCATACTCAGTAACTGTCATGTTCCCCTGCTTAATATTCTGTAACTTCTTGATTTTCTCATTAAGAAAAGTGGGTGGATAGAATTTGAGATGAAACTCCTCAGAGAAATCCTGCCAAGAAAGCTATGTACCCCTCCTCTTTTCTTCCACACCACGCCACCACAACTCTGCATCTCCTGTCAAAAGGTAGACTGCATGATTAATCTTCTTATCTTCTGGAAGCTCCATCAGGCGAAAGACCTTTTCTATCTGTCTAAACCACTCATCAGCTTCGGAGGGATCTGTGGTGCCACTAAACTTTGTGCCACCAAGTTTCTTCACAAGCTCATAAGATCGCATCAGATCCTTACTGCTGGTAGAAGAAGAATCTCGCCTTTCATCCTTGTACCTTTCTTTGGTCTCCAGGAACATCCTGTACATCCGGGATGCTTCATCCACGTGGTCACCACCACCTGGACCCAAGTATAGAGGATCAGGGCCAACATGACTCTCGGCCTGATCATCACGATCAAAGCCTCTTTCTGCCATCTGCAATGATATAACAGAATATTTCCTGTTAGAAAACTACAGATAGAAGAAAGACACCTAAACCTTAATCATATTGGTCTCTTATCGTCCCCTGACTTGGACTTTGAGTAACTATGTACTCAACCTAAGCTCTGATACCAAAATTGTCACGCCCCGATCTCACATTAACCACAAACCGCAAGATTAGGGCGCGACAGGATGGGATTTATACATAACCAACCATTCGTCACTTTTAAAAGCAATTAAAGACATTTAAATAATAACCAAGTTTAAGCTGTAAACAATAAACTAAACAAACCGCAGAAACTTTTCTATTAAACTGACAGAAGATACAAGCAAGGTCTACAGCATAATACATTGATTTAACATAAGAAAAGCACAACAAATAATTTACATCTTTGTACACATTCTCTCTCTCACTCACACCTTGTCCCGAAGATCGAGGGGAAAAGACTAAGAGACCTCTAACTAGACTAACTACAAACCTTCTATCGACTAGGCGTTAGGATGAAACGATCCTTCCGATTCCTGCTGCTGATGATGACCTGAAAATGTTTGAGTAGAGGGATGAGCCTACTCGCTCAGTGAATAGCATTTCACTTAGCTATCACTAAACAACTCGTCAGGTTTATATTTGAAATAAAACATTTATACAGTACAAGCAAGGCAGTTCTAATGACATAGCAGATTTGCAGATAATAATCACATTTCTATGCAACGACAGATATTTCAAGTGAATAACAAATATATAGAATTTACACCAAAGTTCGAACATATAAATTTACTATGATCCTATATGACTACATATTTATATTATTATGCCCTAATAATATGCAGTGTACCCTGCATACAAAGATCCGTAGCGAACTACGATCCCACCGTACAAGACTTAGCGACACACCCGAGAAATTCTAAGTCTAACGCCAGCCCTGCTCTGCCACAGGACCCCAGGCTCTCCGGCCTGACTCATAGGATCTACAGCCTCAAGGCACTACTCTGAGTGCTCTAGACTCCTCCTCTAACCTGAGTACACAGACGCAGGGAGTCACACTGGGTTACCACCAGAATTACTCAACCGGTTGGTGTTGGATAACCCTTTTTCCCAGTGCCACCGAAATTACTCAATCGGTTGGTGTTGGACACTGTCTATCAATCCTCGTGCCACTAGAATTACTCAACCAGTTGATGTTGGACACGAGTTTCACCCCTAAGAAGCAGATCTCTCTTAGGGGTTCTACGGTGTTAGGGCACCTAAATCTATTGATTAGTTAACAGATAAACGATTAAACAGGAATATCACATTGCAACTGTAAGACATAGAATTTCCTCTTTTTCATCATTCATATCACGCATTTCAAGTTCCAATGAACTTATCATACTTTAATGTATATGCTACACTGTTTAAGAGTCATATCAACTGATGCTAAAGCAAATAAGCATTTAAAATGAGTTAAATAATGATTTCTGAATGAACTGCCACTCACAACTTGAAACTCGGCCGAACACCTCCCAGATTCTGAAACTCGGCCGACCAACCTCGGCCGATCAGCAGGAAACTCGGCCGATCTTCTGGGGAACTCGGCCGACCGAAACACTGCTTGATATACCTACAAAGAAACTCGGCCGATCAGGACCAAACTCGGATGATCAAAACGCTGTTCGATTTCCCTAATAAGAAACTCGGCCGACCGGATACAAACTCGGCCGAATCGCGCACAGGCAGAAAACGAAAACGGACCTGCAGATGTCGATTTCTCTCAAATCGACGGACAAAACCTCAAATAACACCGCAAATCGTTCGCAACTGATGCACACCACCAAACCGAACCTGAAGGGGGAAGAGGGACGAGTTAGGGATGCTCCTTGCACCCTAATCTCCAAGCTATCTCTTTGCAACCGCAGCTCCTGCTGCAAACTGGATCGATTTGGCGGAGAGGAAGATGAAAGAAAGGAAGAGGATGAATCGCAGCTACTGGCCGGAGCAAAACAAAGCTCCAAGACGTTCTTCCCTTCTCAGCTCCCTCTCTCTCTCTCTCTCTCTCTCTCTCTCTCTCACGCAAGGAAGAAGAACGCTTCTGCGTTCTCTCGTTTCTGGAAAAATGAAACGAGATAAGTGAGAAAGAAAGGATAAGGAGGAAAACCTAGGGGCCAAATCGCAAGTTCAAAAACTTCCAAAAACTACAAACGGGTCCCTATAAGCCCAAAAACATGCAACTTTTGACTCGAAGGTCGGATTCGAACGATTTCTCTGGCAACGCTTCAAGCGTAAGATCCTACACGTTTTAAAAGCTAGGATACACACTAAGCACATGTCATATCCATTACAAACATTATTAACAAAAACAATCTTACAGCTTAGCAAAGCAGCTAAAACACATGCTTAACAGCATACTTACAGGTTAAGCTCGACGCGGGTCGTAACACTTAATGTATGACTTGATATAAGACACTTCATGTGTTACTCCCTCAAGTACATTGTATTTAAGGTGCTTTCACCATATCGGGTATGAGGTGTGTGTGTGCTTGCCACACCATATCGGTTTTAAGGTGTATGTGTGCTTTCCACACCATATCGGTTTTAAGGTGTGTGTGTGTGTGCTTGCCACACCATATCGGTTTTAAGGTGTGTGTGTGCTTGCCAACCCATATCGGGCAGACCCTTATGCTCATGCCTCTTTAACCCTTTATGGCTTCGACCTATCCTTCACCATGGGTTAAGTGACAGAATAGACAACTGGTTGAATCTTTGTCAACCCATTGTACAAACCAATAAGGGTGTGGGGTTATAAGGTATATCGGTTTTCCTATCATATAGGGTTACATCACCATATCAGGTTTGAGGTGTTTGCTTAACCCAATATCATTTTTGAGGTGTATACTTGACCTCCTATCGTGCAAGAGGTGTATACTACACCACCATATCGTGCAAGAAGGTATAAAATCATATTCATATCGTTTTAGTGGAGTAGGTGCATCACCATATCGGGATGGAGGTGCTTGCTTGTGTGCTTGAACCCGATATCACTTTACCTTTGATGATGTCATCGCCATTAACCTCTAGACATTTGTTCTTACTGTTCTAAGTCATGGAAAACAGTCTTATGAAGATTTTAGAACTCAAAGGATCATCAATTATTTAAGATAAATCGAAATTGCAAGTAGATCAACAAGCATGAAAAAATTGAAGGTGCATAATAATATAATTGGGTTCAAGTTATATAACCCGCCTTAAGAACAACTTCAAAGCTCCAAGCTCCAAAGCTCCATGTTCCAAAGGTTGAAGATGAACTTCAAAACTCCTCTATATGCAAATAATCACCATGGATAAGCAGTTGGTGAAGAAGAAAAGAAAGGAAGATCATAACCCTAAAATCATGCTTCAATCCAAGGTTGAAGATGATCATGCCTCGCCTTAGGGTTAAGTATGAGCTCCTTCTTGCTCCTTAGCACCTTTGCACGATACCCTACTACTCTTTCACGATATACCACCACCCATGCACGATATGCCACCACCCTTGGACGATATCCCCCTCACTTGTGATCAAAACACTTCACAATGGGCGATATCACCCTACTTGGCCGATACCACCTTACTTGGCCGATATGAACTTGCTATGTATGATACCCAAGGATCTATGCATGATACCACTTCACTCCTGCATGATACAGAGACCCTATGCACGATACCTTAGGAAAGGAGGGTGGTAATATTCAAAAAATTTCACAAGGGGTGAAAGAAGGGGTATATATACTTGTTGTTCGTGAAGAAGTGTGAAAATGAGGTGTCATCAATTTGAGCTACTAGGTGCCACGTGTCTGTGGCAACACATCCCATTATCACACAGATAACGAGGTGTTACGTGAAAATATGTGGAAATCACCATAACCACAGATTATCGAAACACGGGTTAATAAAAACCGATTGCGGAAACTGATAAACTGTACAACTATTGCATTCCAATCCTCATCTTGCACAGAAACATGTTATATATATATATATATATATATATATATATATATATATATATATATATATATATATATATATATATATTCGTACATGAGATCTGATACGTGTCCACAGCTTCAAGGGACAGCTTTTCACCCGTCACATGAGTTCACCATCTGTTCATATACATAAAGGCCCGCATCCGGCCAGCACAGGATATACAAACATCATCGATCGTACATCGTAAAACAACGTCAAAACACCGCCAAGGACCTGAGAGTACAGGGATGACTCTAGACTCTACAACAAAACATCCAAAACATCAGCATCTCCAAAGCTTGCCTTCTACTATTCTTCTTGCTGCTCGGCCGCAACCCCGCGACCACCACCGCGTCTAGCTTGACCACCTAAAAAGGGTGTAAACCAACGGAGTGAGACAATTGTACATTGTCCCAGTGGGAGGCATAACTCACCGCCAAAACTACAAAACCTCATATGAGCAGTTATATAAGCAGTTAAATGATAGAAGATATAGCAAGAACAGTCTATTGGAATAAATCTAACTAAGCGTACCAGATATATCCAAGTATTACATGTGAAACATGATTAATAAGACAGGATACCCAAGTTCTACTATCATAGAAGAGCATATAAATAACTACAAGATGTAAAGAGAGTAACTAAACAAACAAGGCATCAACTAATGTTTCGTGTTTGTCTTAAGCAGTATATACTAAACTGCTGGATTACGTTTTATTATGCACTGAGGAAGTGAACCGTACCATTCAAATCCAACCTTCGGCTGTGAAGCCCATAACCGGTGCCATACAAGGTCAATGGAAGAGCCGGAATCCACGACCTCACCCCTCGTGGTCGTACACGAGAACACAAAGCAGGACCGCAGTCTCATGCTCATGTGGCCTTTATCCATACGGTCAGCTCCTCAGGCTACCCTCTACCTAGACCACCTTGGTACAGGTCACGGCGCTAGTAAAACTGAGCCACGGGCCTACTCACCATGCTCTAAGCCATGAACGCATTCATGCTCATTGCATATCACATATCCAGAGCCATGGGCCATGTTCACCATGCTCATCACATACCCGAGTCTGCAACCGCAGCTGCACTCATTTCACCTCTCTATTTGAGGCTAGGAGAAACCTCGCATATTCAAAAATATGCGCTCTGGGTTAACCCGCAGGAGAACCCGTTCCACCATCACCAAGTCCTGACAATGATGGATCTATGGCCAGGGCAAACTACATGATAGGTTTCACTGTGATTAATGTAACATCCCTAACCTGGGTTATAAACTAACCCTAGAATTTTTGCCTAAATATGTAATTATATACTTGTGAATACTCTCTGGCATGTAATTAAGTTCTTCAGGAACAAATACTTTCAATTTTGGTCCTTTATAAACAAAGTTGTAGTATTGTTTTGTAATGTAGGGACCTATGTGCAAATTACCCAGTTAAGGGGTTTAACTTGCAATGTTCACAGGTTAAGTTGTCCTTTTGATGATGAGACATCATATGAGTGAATATGGTGAGGTATGTTGGATTTCCCAAGCTTGGGCATCAAAATGCAGCTTGAGGAATGGTCCTTGTGCTTAGAAACCCTAATTTGGAGTAAAGTGCAATTTACCCAAATTATGGGGTGAAATTTATAAAATACACCATCTAGAACATCTTTTATGACTCTTGACATCATTTAGGGTAAAAATGATGAAAGGGACACATGAATGAGTAATCAGATAAGAAAAATGATCTTTGTGCATAAAATCCACCAAGTATGAGGATAAAGACCTTTCATATGTGTACCTTAGTTGTAGAATGGCTTTCCTTAACCTTAGATCTTGAGTTTTGATGAGATTTGCATAATTATAGATGGGATTGGACGTTCCCTTGAATAAGGAGGGACTTGGATGAGAATTTCAAGTTCTAGAGGTCCTTATGGTGTAAAATAGCCTAAAGTATATAAGCCCTCACCCTTGCAAACCAAGTGAATGTATCACGTGTTCTCTTCATTTCTCATTTTCCTCAAACGGCTAAGGCAAAGCTCTGGAGCTCAGGAGAATGACCAAATAGTGCTAAGGTGAGGGGGAAACCATCTTCAAGCTCGAATTCATGGTTAAATTCTTCTTAAAAGGTTGGTTCTATGGTTAACTAACTTAGGTTCTTTGTTCTAGCCGACCATCCCCATCTTTTCCTTGAAGAATCACCTCTGGCCGAGTTGTGGAGATCAAGACACCATTAGAGGCTTGAATCTTGGAAGATTGGAGCTCTAGTAACAACGTTTGAGGTGGGTTTTATAACTCTAAACTCTTTGCTTTTTATGCATATCTTTATTTCTTGCAATTTAAGCTTTAGTTCTTCTACTTCTACCTCCCTTCTTCCTTGCACTTTTGCAAGCAAATCGGTGGAGTAACCGACCTGAACAGAGGTTTAAGATGATGGGCGTGAATTCCTAGGTAGATTTATCAACCGACCTTGGACCCTTTTGGTCCAAACGGTTGCAAACCGTTTAAGGTCAAACGGTCTCAAACCTTTTGATCTCAAACGATCTTGCAAGACCGTTTGGATCAAAATGGTCTCAAGACCATTTGATAGGGTTGACCAAGGTACAACCATTTGATGGTCTGTTAGTAACATATTGAATTTCATTCCTACAAAGAATCATAATCTAATTCTTAACCAATTGAGAGTTGAAGGCACTTCAACATCCTAACCCTAATCGGGTTGAAATTACTGTTTATAAGTATAGATCTTGTTGAGTTTTGGGTTGAAGGACCCAAACGGTCTCAAGACCATTTGGGGATTCATCCAAACGGTCTCAAGACCGTTTGGTGACAACCCAAGACCGTTTTAAGGTCTAGGGTTGAGTTAATTTGATGGATTGAAGGTCCAATTGCAATAAGTTGATGAATTGATAAAATTGCTGATTTTAGACCTAATTAGGGTTCAACCCTTATCCAACCGACTTGGTTTTTGGTCAAACTTTATGCAAACGGTCTCAAGACCGTTTTGAGGTTATCCAAACGACCTCAAGACCGTTTGAGCCAAGTTTGGGCCCAATTGGAGGTCAATTTATAGGTTCAACCTCAAATTGATTCACATTGTTGAACATTGATGATTATCCGATTGAAACCCTGATTGAGATGGACTTAACCCTAATTGGCTTTCAATTGAGGGTCATTTTGGTGTCCAATAGAATGAGGCTCATCCTAATTAACTCAATTTATAAGTGGCTAACATGGATTTGTATAATTGAGGGCTTCAACATAGATAACTATAAACAATTGGAACTTTTGAACCACTTTGGAGGTCCAAACGGTTTGAGCCCATTAGGACCAAATGGTCTCACGACCGTTTGGATCCAAACGGCCTCAAGACCATTTGAGGTCAAACGGTCTCAAGACCGTTTGGGGCCAAACGGTCTCAAGACCGTTTGGGCTCAAACGATCTCAAGGTCGTTTGGACCAATCGATCTCAAGTCGTTTTGATCAAACAGTTTCAAACCGCATAAGCCCAAACGGTTTGGAAGTCAACCTTCCCAAACGGTCAACGCACCCAAACGGTCTTAGGACCGTTTGAGGGCAAACGACCTTGAGGTCATGCGGTCTTGGAGTCAAACATAGCAAACGGTCAACACATCCAAACGGTTTCAAACCGTTTGGAGGTTGAAGGTGTGCAACCGATTGGAGACTTTAGGGTTGTAATTGATTAGTACTTTGATGGTTGTAATTGGTTCAATGGTGATCTAATCTAAACCCTAATGGTAACTTAGGTCATTAAGGGACTAAGTGGTTAATGAATTGACCCATGATGGTAATCAATGGGGTAGTTTACCAAAATACCCTTGAGGGGTTCAATTGAAGGATACCTTGTTTTAATCAAACACTAATCACCTGATAGTGATGATTTGGCTTATGATAGTCAATGAGGACTTGACACAACCTAATCTATAGTGGTGTAATCACCATCTACTATTAAGAGGAGAGAGAGAGTATCATAGGAGAGAGAATGTTATGACCCGTATCAAAGTTAATGTGTAAGTATCATGATTAGTACATAATTAAGTTAATTGAGCTAACTTAAGTGCTCATGTGGTGGTTAGTGCATCATCAAGTTGATAAAGTTGAATTAAGTAGATAAGATCCAATTAGTGCATAATTAAGATGATTAGGATGAGTAAAGTGACTTTTGGATGCAATTGGAATTTTGAACCAGTAAAACAGTGTAATTAGCTTGTTTTCATGCCTTGGGTTTGTAGTGGGCCTCATTCTTGAAGTTTTGCAAAAGAAATCATTCAAAACGGACCTTCGAGGAAAAAGTTATGATAGTTTTCAGTTTGGGGTCCAATTCTGTAATTTTCCCAGTTTCGACTTTATAAATCTTTCTTTCTTTTTTGTTTCTTCTTTATCTCTTTCAGCGGCAACCGTTTGAGGCCGTAGAGCAGTGCTGTGTAGCTGCGATTCACAGGAGCAGGAGCTCCGTCCAGCGATCATCCTCCCTTTCTTCTTCTACCTTTCTTCTTCTCTTCTTCTCCCTCCTCCCTTTCCCTTCCTCTTCCTTCGTTTGCTTTAGCTAGTAGCCCACCCACCATAGCAGCTTGGCGGCCGACGCCCAGAAGCAACTGCTGCGTACAGCAGCCAAGGGGCCGCCTAGAACAAGCCTAGCAGCAGTAGAAGCTGCTCTCGAGCTCAACTATGAGGCTAGGATTCAAATCCGCAGCCATTAGTTCGATTTAGCAATTGATTGAAGCTCAAACGTCAACCTAGTCTAGGCGTACATTTGCTGTGAGCAACAGGGCCGTGAATAGTATAAACCCAAGGAAGAAGACAATAGAAATCTGTCCGGAATCAGGCCTTGAACGCATTTCCGGACAAATCCGGATAGTCCAAATCAAAGTGAGTAGGGTTTCATTTATTTATCATTAATAAACTCAGGCGTTTGAATATTTTCTGTTTTGTACGTGAATTACGCTGATAACAGGCGTTATCAGGCGTCAGGCAGCGTTTGGCGTTGCCCGACCTTTTTATTTCATAAACTGCTTTTAGACACTGTTATATGATTAAATTTAGCATTTGAATAGTACGGATTGAATCAGTAGATTTATATGGTTCATTGGAACCTAAATTGCTCATGTGAATGTTGAAATTAGAAATTCATGTCTGAAAATGGTATGATTTGGGTATGAACCTAGACATTGAAGATTTCTGATAAATTATCAGATGTACGATTTCAAAGCTGATATGAATAAATAAAATATGCATGAAAACCCTAGTTGCATATATCTTTTGACATTAATATGTGTAAATTGATATTTACATGAAATGGCATATTTATCTGAAGTATTACCAGAAATTCTCAAGTATTGTTATTAAATTGTATTGTGATATGTAATTAACTCTTAATTGAGTTAAGTGATGCACAAACCAGGATTTGGGTTAATGTGCACGTTTTTCGAGAATTTCAGAGAATTGACAAATGTTACGTATGAATTCTCATATGTGAAGTAAATTACTCTTAGCAGTGCACTAAGATGTACAATTGAATGAATTCAATATGCATGTGCCAAATTGACCTGAGTTTGGGATATTTATGAATTTTAAATCTGCCTGCATGCATGATATAAGGATAGGGTGTTGCCATGTGATAAGTGAATGAGGTAACTGAAACCCTAAGGATAGGGTGTTCAATGAATCATGTCATGGTAATATAAAAGGCCTCGATATGAGATGTGGTGATACTTAACTATTGAATTGTATGTTTCTAGTGCATTTAACTTTATATGCTTGTTCTCTCTGAGTTGATATCTACATACTGCAGGGCTTCTTATTTTCAATACATATCTCGTAAATTGCAGGTGATGAGATATGACATGCCCTAGAAAGGGATGTTACTGAGACATGATATATGTTGAATACATGAGTTATGATGTTTCTTATGATATGATATGGCAGGCCGTGTGAGCCTTGTGAGAATTGTTAAATGAGTTATGATTTCTGTTAAAAAGGTACCTATAATGTTAATGTTAGATTAGGTGCCATGAACACCGTAGAACCCCTTTGAGAGGTCTGCACCTTAGGGGTGAAACTCGTGTCCAACATCAACCGGTTGAGTAATTTTAGTGGCACGAGGACAGAATGGTTATCCAACACCAACCGATTGAGTAATTCTGGTGGTAACCCAGTGTTGACTCCATGCGCCTGTGTACTCAGGTTAGAGGAGGAGTACACTCTTTTGAGAGTGCAGTGAGGCCCTTGTGAGCCTGAGGCCCTTGAGCGCCTGAGAGTCCTGTGCAGACCAGGAGGAGAAGTCAGACTTAGCATTTCCTGGGTGTGTCGCTAAGTCTTGTACGGTGTGGTCGTAGTGCACTACGAGTCTCTATGCAGAGTACACTGCATAGATCAGGGCATAAGCTAAAATATGATCATATAGGTTCACAGAGTTCCTTATAAATGAAAGAGTTAAGGATGACTAGAGCACAGTCTTCTAATAGTTTTTCTTTGGATGCAATATTTACATTCTTTGTGATTTCAATTATATTGTTTTAGAACTGCTCAGTGTAGTATTTCTTGTATATTAATCTGAATAATAAACTTGACGAGTTGTTTAGTGATAGTTAAATGAAAAACTATTCACTGAGCGAGTAGGCTCACTCCTCTACTCAAACATTTTCAGGTCAGCAACAGTTCCAGGAATCTGAAGGATCTTTCCATCCTAGTTTTTGGCAGTAGAAGGTATATGTAGTTAGTTTAGTTAGAGGTCTCTTAATCCTTTCCCCTCGGTCCTTGGGACATGGTGTGGGTGAGAGAGAGTATGTATGGTGAATGAGTAAAAGATGTAAATTAACTGTTATGTTTTACTTTCTGTTAAACAATGTTACATGTTGTAAACTTTGTTTATGTTCTCTAGCCAGTTTAATTGAAATGCTTCCGCAATAGTTTATTATGTTTTAGTTTACAGCAATAATCTGGATATCATTACGAGGTTTTAAAAAGAAAAAGTTCTCAGTGATTTGTTTATGTGATAATCCCTCTGTCGCGCCCTAATCTCGTGATTAGTGGTTAGTGTGAGATCGGGGTGTGACATCTTGGTATCAAAGCATAGGTTGAGTATATGAATACTCTAAGTCAAGGTCAGGGGACGATAAGAGACCGATAGGATTAGGACTTAAGTGTCTTCCTTCTAACTGCAATTTTCTAACAGGAAGTGTTCAGTTATACTATTGCAGATGACAGGAGGAGGATGTGGTCACGAGAACCAAGTAGAGAGCTTAGGCTGAGTCATCAGGGATCATTAGGATCAAAAGATAAAGTTATAAGTGAGGAAAATAAGAAGTGATATGTCTTTAGCTCTGGGAGGTCTGAGTGTTTAGATACCATGGCCAGGTGTCTGAATACTTAGATTGACCAGTATCAAGCTACTATGTCTATTCTTCTCTGGATGCCCTGGCCAGGTATGCATAGGAAGGATAGGCTAGAGACAAACCCTAGAAATCTAAGGGTTAAGAAATCGGAAATTAATACAGGAGTAAGAGATTAAACATAGGATGTGATGCAACTCTTGCCTTATATTGCTTATTTGATTGGAAATCATTAGAAATGCTCTGATATGTATGGATTTAGATTTTCAGTTTATAGAATAAATATGATTCTTTTATATTGTTGTGTGTCATGAAGTGATTTAGTTATTGTTTATATTCTTTGTATTAAGTAGACCAGAAATTATGTTTAAATGAGTCTGCCCTAGGTGGATATTCTTTCCACATGTTTGAGATTAATAGGAGTTGGTTAATCCTGAGTAGCTCTTGGCTTCAGGACTACAGGTTCAGCCTGGTCTGGCTGGCAGGATGCGTTAGTGAGATCTAATGACTCCTATTAACAATATAATAAAAGTAGATCCTGGATAATTTAGACCCGAATCATGGTGAAAAATGTATATACACTAAGATGTTGAGATATAAGGGAAAGATTAGAAAAACTAATAATTAGTTGGAACTGACATCGGAGACCCAACATTGGGACCTCATATGAGCAATCCTTAATTAGAAATAAAGGAACACAATAAGGGTCAGGTTAAATTTAATGATTAGGTGAGAAATACCCTTAATGGTACTAATCAATAATGCATAACCAATGCATGGATCCAATACATGATTAGTAAACCCTAGCTGAGGGTGTATCATTGCGATTGTTTATAGGAAACTTTATAAGTTAAGCTTTAAACTAAGATAAGTCCATATCATGTGAGATAGTTGGACAATTCTAATGTGTGGCCTATGCAGTATATGCTAAAGGTGAGTATTCTGTGATGGAATGCATTAAGAGGGGAGATACCTTAATACAAGATAAAGTTGGTTAACTCAAGAGGGTCTGAATTAATGAGAAATGGGGAACCCTAACCCTAATTTGGGGAAAAGGGAATGATAAGCCCTATTTGATAGTGAACCCTAATTCCTGAATGATGGTATTACTATTGTATCACATGGTGTGATGAAAATATTGTATGACTGTTATCATGCCTAATAACCATGCAGGTATGATGAGATGATGAATATAGCCAAGTTTGGGCTGTGACATTTATATAATAAATGTTGATTGGCTTTTTGTGTGTTGATGTTGTTGTTGCTTAATAAAAGTAATAATGTGTATGGATTTTATGAGCCATGTGAATAAGTTGTTGCCTAGTGAGAGGTGACAAGATGTGAATGGCCTTATGAACCATGTGAATAAGTTGTTGCCTAGTGAGAGGCGACAAGATATGAATGGCCCTGTGAGCCATGTGTGATGCTTGGGTAACAAGTATCATGTTTATTTGTAGCATTTGTGTTAATAAGTTATGCTAGAGAACTTGGTTGATGTTACATTTCTATTATATATCTATAGTTCATTGATGATTATTCATATCTGTTGTATTCATTACAAGTAGATGGATGAACTTATGAGATCTAAAGTTTGATTTCAAACTAAGGAAGCAAAGTCACACCACAATAATGCTATGTTGCTGATAAGGACCAAACCCTAGAATGTTTAGAGTTGAAGTAGTTCAAGGGATGTCGCTAGTGATTTGACCTTGAATACTAGTATCTTTATAAAACAAGATCATACGATTTGCACTATGAAAGGTAACCTAGCACTAATAAAATCCAGGGTTTAAAGTTAGCTAATCTGGAAGGTAGATACACAATATGAAAATGACTCGGAGAAAAGAGTAAGATATAATTTTGAAATAAATTCTTACAGTAGTAATAAGAGGTTAGTACCATAGAATGAGGAGTATTACTCGTCACATGATCTGGAATTAGTTGTTGTAGTTCATGCTCATAATACATGACGTTACTGTCTTTATGGTGAGGTGTGCCAGGTGTTTATAGATCATAAGAGCTTGATATATATCTTTACCCAGAAGGATCTGAATCTTAGACAGCGGAGATGATTAGAATTGATTAAGGATTATGATATAATGATAGATTATCACCCTGGAAATATGAATGTGGTAGCAGATGCTTTGAGCATAGTGTTAAGTTCAACAGTTGATGCATTCTCTATGGCCTGTTTCAAGAAAGACATGCTAGTAGAAATGCAGAAGTTGAACTTAGACTTAGGGGTGACAGCACATAGTGGTTTGATTGCACAGATGCAAGTCAAACCGACTTTTATGATCAGATCAAGGAACTACAGTAGGGTGACAGTGGGTTGCAGCAGATCGTACATGACATGACAGGGGGAAAAGACCAAAGTTTAGGTTTTCAGATGATGGTGTGTTGTATTAGCCTGATATGTTGTGTACCTTGAGATAGTGATTTGAAAGAAAAGATTCTTGAGGAAGCACATGCATCAATGTACGCTATGCATCCTGGCAACACTAAGATGTGCAGGAATCTCGAATTATATGGGTGGCCTGGTATGAAGAGGGATGTAGCTGAGTAGGTGGTTAGGTGCAGTGTGTGATAGCAAGTTAAGGCTGAGCACCAGAAACCTACATGTACTTTGCAATTTCTTCGTATACCAGAGTGGAAGTGGAAACATATCACAATGGAAATTGCGATAGGGTTGTCCAGGACACCTAGAGGTTGTGACTCGATATGGGTGATTGTGGATAGATTATCTAAGTCTGCTCACTTTCTTCCTGTTAAGTCAACCTTTGATGTCCCAAAGTTGGTTAAGATATATATGGATGAGATACTTAGGTTGCATGGTACCCCAATTTCAATTATATCTGATAGAGATCCTAAATTCACATCCAGATTTTGGAATCAGTTGCATCGTGCTTCGGGCACAAAGTTGAGATTCTGTACAACTTTCCATGCACAGACTAACGGTCAGTCAGAAAGGGTCATTCAGATTCTTGAGGACATGCTGAGAGCAGTAGAAAGCTGCATAGGATAGGCAGAAGAGTTATGTTGAGATGAGACGTTAACCTCTTAGAGTTTGAGGTTGGTGATGAAGTGTATTTGAAAGTTTCACCATGAAGAAGAGTGTTGAGGTTTGGTAAGAGAGGCAAACTGACTTCTAGGTTTATGGGTCCGTATCCTATCATTGTGAGGATTGGACCTGTAGCCTATAGGTTGGAATTGCCATCTGAATTGGCTAAGTTACATGATATGTTTCATGTATCGATGTTGAAGAAATGCTATCCTGATACAGAAAAGATAGTTGACCCAGAACCTGCACAGCTCAGATCAGATGTGTCCTATGTTGAGGGACCAGTTCAGATAGTTGATCGAAGGATCAAGAAACTCAAGAATCGAGATACCGTTAGTGAAGGTTTTGTGGAAAAACCACAACTTAGAAGAAGCCATGTGGGAGTTTTTGGGTCAGATATGTGTAACAAGTTTCCTTTTCTCTTTTAGGAATTTCGGGATGAAATTCTTATAAGGGGGGAAGATTGTTATGACCCGTATCAAAGTTAATGTGTAAGTATCATGATTAGTACATAATTAAGTTAATTGAGCTAACTTAAGTGCTCATGTGGTGGTTAGTGCATCATCAAGTTGATAAAGTTGAATTAAGTAGATAAGATCCAATTAGTGCATAATTAAGATGATTAGGATGACTAAAGTGACTTTTGGATGCAATTGGAATTTTGAACCAGTAAAATAGTGTAATTAGCTTGTTTTCATGCCTTGGGTTTTTAGTGGGCCTCATTCTTGAAGTTTTGCAAAAGAAATCATTCAAAACGGACCTTCAAGGAAAAAGTTATGATAATTTTCAGTTTGGGGTCCAATTCTGTAATTTTCCCAGTTTCGACTTTATAAATCTTTCTTTCTTTTCTGTTTCTTCTTTATCTCTTTCAGTGGCAACCGCTTGAGGCCGTAGAGCGGTGCTCTGTAGCCACGATTCACAGGAGCAGGAGCTCCGTCCAGCGATCATCCTCCCTTTCTTCTTCTACCTTTCTTCTTCTCTTCTTCTCCCTCCTCCCTTTCCCTTCCGCTTCCTTCGTTTGCTTTAGCTAGTAGCCCACCCACCATAGCAGCTTGGCGGCCGACGCCCAGAAGCAACTGCTGCGTACAGCAGCCAAGGGGCCGCCTAGAACAAGCCTAGCAGCAGTAGAAGCTGCTCTCGAGCTCAACTATGAGGCTAGGATTCAAATCCGCAGCCATTAGTTCGATTTAGCAATTGATTGAAGCTCAAACATCAACCTGGCCTAGGCGTACGTTTGCTGTGAGCAACAGGGCCATGAACAGTATAAACCCAAGGAAGAAGACAATAGAAATCTGCCCGGAATCAGGCCTTGAACGCATTTCCAGACAAATCCGGATAGTCCAAATCAAAGTGAGTAGGGTTTCATTTATTTATCATTAATAAACTCAGGCATTTGAATATTTTTTGTTTTATGCGCGAATTACGCTGATAACAGGCGTTATCAGGCGTCGGGCAGCGTTTGGCGTCGCCCGACCTTTTTATTTCATAAACTGCTTTTAGACACTATTATATGATTAAATTTAGCATTTGAACAGTACGGATTGAATCAGTAGATTTATATGGTTCATTGGAACCTAAATTGCTCATGTGAATGTTGAAATTAGAAATTCATGTCTAAAAATGGTATGATTTGGGTATGAACCTAGACAGTGAAGATTTCTGATAAATTATCAGATGTACGATTTCAAAGTTGATATGAATAAATAAAATATGCATGAAAACCCTAGTTGCATATATCTTTTGACATTAATATGTGTAAATTGATATTTACATGAAATGGCATATTTCTCTGAAGTATTACCAGAAATTCTCAAGTATTGTTATTAAATTGTATTGTGATATGTAATTAACTCTTAATTGAGTTAAGTGATGCACAAACCAGGATTTGGGTTAATGTGCACGTTTTTTGAGAATTTCAGAGAATTGACAAATGTTACGTATGAATTCTCATATGTGAAGTAAATTACTCTTAGCAGTGCACTAAGATGTACAATTGAATGAATTCAATATGCATGTGCCAAATTGACCTGAGTTTGGGATATTTATGAATTTTAAATTTGCCTGCATGCATGATATAAGGATAGGGTGTTGCCATGTGATAAGTGAATGAGGTAACTGAAACCCTAAGGATAGGGTGTTCAATGAATCATGTCATGGTAATATAAAAGGCCTCGATATGAGATGTGGTGATACTTAACTATTGAATTGTATGTTTCTAGTGCATTTAACTTTATATGCTTGTTCTCTCTGAGTTGATATCTACATACTGCAGGGCTTCTTATTTTCAATACATATCTCATAAATTGCAGGTGATGAGATATGACATGCCCTAGAAAAGGATGTTACTGAGACATGATATATGTTGAATACATGAGTTATGATGTTTCTTATGATATGATATGGCAGGCCGTGTGAGCCTTGTGAGAAATGTTAAATGAGTTATGATTTCTGTTAAAAAGGTACCTATAATGTTAATGTTAGACTTAGGTGCCCTGAACACCGTAGAACCCCTTTGAGAGGTCTGCACCTTAGGGGTGAAACTCGTGTCCAACATCAACCGGTTGAGTAATTCTGGTGGCACGAGGACAAAAGGGTTATCCAACACCAACCGGTTGAGTAATTCTGGTGGTAACCCAGTGTTGACTCCTTGCGCCTGTGTACTCAGGTTAGAGGAGGAGTCTATAGTACACTCTTTTGAGAGTGCAGTGAGGCCCTTGTGAGCCTGAGGCCCTTGAGCGCCTGAGAGTCCTGTGCAGACCAGGACGAGAATTCAGACTTAGCATTTTCCGGGTGTGTTGCTAAGTCTTGTACGGTGTGGTCGTAGTGCACTGCGAGTCTCTATGCAGAGTACACTGCATAGATCAGGGCATAAGCTAAAATATGATCATATAGGTTCACAGAGTTCCTTATAAATGAAAGAGTTAAGGAAGACTAGAGCACAGTCTTCTAGTTTTTCTTTGGATGCAATATTTACATTCTTTGTGATTTCAATTATATTGTTTTAGAACTCCTCAGTGTAGTATTTCTTGTATATTAATCTGAATAATAAACTTGACGAGTTGTTTAGTGATAGTTAAATGAAAAACTATTCACTGAGCGAGTAGGCTCACTCCTCTACTCAAACATTTTCAGGTCAGCAACAGTTCCAGGAATCTGAAGGATCTTTCCATCCTAGTTTTTGGCAGTAGAAGGTATATGTAGTTAGTTTAGTTAGAGGTCTCTTAATCCTTTCCCCTCGGTCCTTGGGACATGGTGTGGGTGAGAGAGAGTATGTATGGCGAATGAGTAAAAGATGTAAATTAACTGTTATGTTTACTTTCTGTTAAACAATGTTACATGTTGTAAACTTTGTTTATGTTCTCTAGCCAGTTTAATTGAAATGCTTCCGCAATAGTTTATTATGTTTTAGTTTACAGCAATAATCCGGATATCATTACGAGGTTTTAAAAAGAAAAAGTTCTCAGTGATTTGTTTATGTGATAATCCCTCCGTCGCGCCCTAATCTCGTGATTAGTGGTTAGTGTGAGATCGGGGTGTGACAGAGAAAGTACCAATTATGGTGGAAACTCAAGTAAAGTACCTTCAATTCATACGAATGTGCATGATAGGGTATGATCCACCTATGTGAGATCATAGAAACCCTAATTATTATAATTGATGAATCTTAATCTTATCAGAGAGCTTAAATGATGATGCTTCTCATACATGATGATGTTATGAGTTCAATTCACCATGAGGTGAATAGTAAACCCTAATTCTAGGGTGATGACATGTAATGTGAATAGTAAACCCTAATTGATGAAAATCAGGGAACCTAACTCTTGTAAGAGTAGGAAGCTACAACTTCATTGAAATGAATTGTTTACTGTTATCAGTTGAATTAACCATGCAGGTTCCTATATGAGGATGATCATATCCAGGTATGGATTATGATACTATATTCATTGAAAGCATGCTTTAGCTTTATGAATAGTGAAATATCCTGATGTCTTGTTAGTGGCATCTTATGAGATTGATGGGTTGTGAGAGCCATGAGTAACATCAAGGTCATGCTTAACAGATGACTTGTGATGAGAAGATTGAAAATTGATAATTGATGTGAGTTAGACTTGTTACATTTAGTATTCTACTTCATAGCTGCCATGCTAATGATTAATGTTTGAGAGCATGTATGATGTTAAAAGAATACTGAAATGTACCTAACTAATCAAGTATAATCATACCATGCAAAGCCCTGATCATAGATCCATCATTGTCAGAAAGCAAAATGATGGTGAAACAGGTTTTCCCAAGGGAACTCCTGGATCACATACTTTTGAGCATGTGGGGGAATATGGATGTGTAAATCCTTACATCCTAGTGTAGGAATTGATGTAGATGTATCTTAATCCATCAACCCTTCACTACATGTTGTAACACTCGAGGAAACACAAATACCGCATCGATCAGAGATAAACCAGAAATCTCTCGATTACGAAGAGAGTACAGAATGCCACTATAACTCTAAAAATAGCGAAGTACCAGATTACCCTGGTAAGCTATAGTAGCAGAGTCACAAGATGTCCTGCAAGTCATCCTCACTCTAACTGAGGAAGATGAGGTCATAAGAATCTGGCTCTTCGGATGACCTAGGTATGATACCGATGCGACTTAACAAAGTGATCGGTTGGAGTATGAGCGGTATACCTCATCTCCGCAGGGCATAATAATGTTTTTAAAACATAATCAATAGCGTAGTATATCTATTAGGATTAACTACGAGTTACTTGGTTGATGTTACACAGTGTAGTATACATGTTCTTCATATTCCTTAAATGATGACCTTCTGTTTATTACTAAACTACTGTTGAATACTTTGAAAGCTTTTACTGCCTAAGTTATTCTTTGATTTTCTATATAAAGATTCTAGTGGAGAGTTATAACTCTCGCTGGGACAATTATTTAAAATTGTCTCACCCCGTAGACTTCAACTTTTTAGGTGGTCGTCGAAGACGGAGGAACCAGAATACAGGTGACCAAAACCAGCAGCAGCAGCAGCACTAGGAGCAGCAGTGAATCTCAGGTGGAGATATTGACTGCTGAGTCATGTTGTTAGATAGTCCTATGCCATCTCTGTACTCTCAGGTCCTAGGAGTTATTGGTCTGAGATTTTGGTCTGACTCTTGAGATTTTGTATCATGATGTTTATAATTACTCAAGAAGTAATTATCAGAGATGTAAACAGTTTATTCCTTTTTCTATGGAAGAAGTTTTGTGGTTTCAAGCTCTTATATCAAAAAGTTTCAATTTCCCATGATTATTTTCTTCCATTGTTAATCGATTGCTTCCGCTAAGTTTAAATCGTGTTTATATCGTGGTTTGGAGATCGGAGCCCACAAATTAAAGTGGTATTAGAGCTCTAGGTTCGCCGAGTCTACAGAGACATAGGACTTAGGATGTCGAGTCTATCTTTAGTGTCCTTCCTTATCTAATAGAATCTTCTGCTCCTCAGGAGAAGAAGATATATAAGGATGTCTGAGCCACATGAGGAGCATGTGGCTGAGAGTAGCGTAGCTGCACCACAAGGCGGTGCAAGAGTACCAGAGATAGAGCAACCCATACCTGAGCAACCCAGGGAGCCACCTCAGTTTGACCCAGCCGACATGGGTAACCCAGCTGTGCAGACGATGTTCGGGCAGTTTATGACTGCCATGATGCACATTACCGACAGGATGCTTATGCCTACACCCAGGGCACCTGTCCAACCTGAAGTTCAAGGTATCGGGAAAACGTTCGAGCGACTTCGTCGTGTCAGAGCTACCGAGTACTTTGGGACAGCCGACCCCGCAGATGTTGATCTGTGGTTGACAGAGTTGGAGAAAGCTTTTAGGATTCTCAATATCCCTGAAGTTGAGAAGGTCAGACACGCTGTTTATCTTCTCAAAGGAAGCGCTGGTCACTGGTGGACAATGGAAGAGCAGAAGAGACCTGGAATGGAGATCTCGTGGGAAGACTTTCGGCGGGAATTTGTCCACAGATATTTCCCAAAGACCTTCCTAGACGAAAAGATCTCTCAGTTTGAGAGATTGAGGCAGGGCATGATGAACATTAGCGAGTATGAAGCTAAGTTCATGGAGCTATTGCGGTTCTGTCCGCACATGGCTGCCACAAAAGAGGAAAGGATCATAAGGTTCGAGAGTGGTTTGAATGCTGATATGACTACCCCTGTGTCTGCCTTAGAATACCGAGAGAGATTCTCTACCTTCATTGAGTCAGTCTGAAGGATAGAGAGATCTCTGGTTGAGAAGAGGCAAACCCAGAAAAGATATCCACAGTTCCAGGGTTCTTCATCTAGGGACTTTAAGAAGCCTAGATCCTCTACACCTAACCCTCCACCACCTAGATCTAGTTCTCAGACTCAGTGGTCTCCAAGTAGAGGTAGACGACGAGGGCAATCACCTCAGGAGACTCACAGCTCTGCATCAATGTCAGTTACTGGACCACCAAGACCACAACAATTGGAAAGAAGCTGCTACAACTGTGGTAAGGTGGGACATTTGATGAAGGACTGCCGATCTAAGCCTGTCAGTGTGACACAGCCTCCGAGATAAGGTCAACAGGGATCACAGAGAAGGCAATCTCAAGGAGCATCTTGAGGACGTGGGAAAGCGTCCCAAGCTAGATCATCAGCACCAACTCAACACCAGGCGACAGTGAGGTTCTATGATATGAACCCACCAGAGGCAGTGGTCGATCCACAAGTAGTGGCAGGTCAGATGGAACTTTTATATTCTGATATGTCTAAATCCTATGTAGTATCTGTTCTGATTGACCCGGGTGCTACACACTCTTTCATCACTCGAAGAGTGATTCGCAACTGCAATATGATAGTTAGTCATAGGGCAGATAGTTTGTTGTTGGAGACTCCATTGAGTGGGTCTGCTGTTTTGCAGGAGGTATGCTCTCCCTGCATCCTCTTCTTTTCTGATCATCACATTCAAGTGGATCTTATACCACTTGATATGCAAGGATTTGATATAATCCTCGGGATGGATACCTTGGAAAGGTATCGAGTTGTCTTGGATTGTGAGTCCAAGTTGGTTGTGTTTGTTGATGAAAGCAACACATGGATCTTTCAAGGAGAAAGAAAGATTCTTCCCACTTGTCTTGTATCATCTATGGTTGCTGATAAGCTGATGAGGCAAGGATGTTATGCATTCTTGGCCCATGTGGTAGATGTTACCAAGGAGAGCCCCAACCCTGCTGAAGTTCCTATAGTCAGGGAATTCAAGGACGTGTTTCCTGATTAACTTCATGGTATACCACCACCTCGGGAGATTGATTTTGAAATCAATTTGGTCCCAGATACAAAACCCATAGCCCAGACACCATATAGGATGGCGCCTGCCGAGATGGCAGAACTCAAGAAATAGCTTCAGGAGTTACTTGAGAAAGGTTTTATCCGACCGAGCACTTCACCTTGGGATGCTCCGGTTTTGTTTGTTAAAAAGAAGGATGGGTCAATGCGGTTGTGCATTGATTACAGACAACTCAATAAAGTAACAATAAAGAACAAGTACCCTTTGCCGAGGATTGATGATCTTTTTGACCAGTTGCGTGGTGCAAAAGTCTTCTCAAAGATAGACTTGAGGTCTGGATATCATCAACTCCGCATTAAGGACAGTGACATATCCAAGTCTGCCTTTAGGACAAGATATGGTCACTATGAGTTCACGGTTATGTCGTTTGGACTAACCAATGCACCAGCTGCATTCATGGAACTCATGAATAGAGTCTTTCGACCTTTCCTTGATCAGTGTGTTGTCGTCTTCATAGATGACATTCTGATCTATAGTAAGGATGCTCAGCAGCATAAGCAGCATCTTCGCCAAGCTTTAACCTTGCTAAGAGAACATAAGCTATATGCTAAGTTTAGCAAGTGCGAGTTCTGGTTACCTGAAGTGTCTTTTCTTGGTCATGTGGTTTCTGCCTCGGGTATTCATGTTGACCCTAAAAAGGTAGAATTTGTTCTACAACGGGAACAACCGAAAACACCGACAGAGATTCAAAGTTTCTTAGGGTTAGCTGGCTACTATCGAAGGTTCATTAAGAATTTCAGTTCTATAGCCTTACCCTTGACTAAGTTTACCCGGAAAGATGTTCCTCTTGTCTGGAGTGATAAGTGTCAACAGTCTTTTCAGCTGTTGAAGGAGAGATTGACAAGTGCACATGTGCTTATGCTACCTGAGCAAGGAAAAGGATATGTAGTCTTCTGTGATGCCTCCAAGAATGGACTTGGATGTGTGTTGATGCAGGATAAACAAGTGATTTCTTTTGCTTCCCGACAGCTTAAGAAACATGAGGAGAATTATCCGACACACGATCTGGAGTTGGCTGTTGTGGTTCATGCCTTGATGATCTGGAGACATTATCTCTATGGAGAAACCTTCCAGATTTTCACAGACCACAAGAATCTTAAGTATATCTTCTCTCAGCATGAGCTTAATATGAGGCAACGTCGCTGGATGGAGTTAATCAAGGACTACGACTGTACAATTGATTACCATCCGGGCAAGGCCAATGTGGTTGCAGATGCCTTGAGTAGGAAATCAGCAACATCAACCATGGATAGAGCACAACTAAGTTCCTTAGTATGTTCTAGGAGAGATATGTTTATCTCTTTAAGGCAAAACAATGTGCAGTTGAGAGTGTCATTGTTAGCCGGTTTGTTAGTTGAGATGCATATTAAACCTACTCTAAGAGAGCAGATAAAGGAGGCACAGCAAGTTGATGTTGCGGTTTAGCAGATCAGATCTGAATATGGTGATGAGAAGCGAGAAGGTTTTCATGATACAGATGATCAAGTGGCATGCTATCATGGGAGGATGATAGTGCCAGATGTGGATAACCTGAGAAAGTTAGTTCTGGAGGAAGCTCATTCTTCAATGTATGCTATGCATCCAGGGAGCACCAAGATGTATCGAAACTTGAAAGATATGTATTGGTGGCCCGGGATGAAGAAGGATGTAGCTGAGTTTGTTCTGAGGTGTCATGTGTGTCAGCAAGTTAAGGCTGAACACCAGAAGCCTGCAGGAACAATGCAACCTTTACCCATACCACAGTGGAAGTGGAACCATGTGACCATGGACTTTGTTATTAGCCTACCCAGGACAAACAAAGGACATGATTCCATTTGGGTAGTTTTTGATAGGTTGACGAAGATAGCGCATTTATTACCTGTCAAAACAACCTATTCTGCTGAAAGGTTATCACAATTGTATGTTCAAGAGATAGTGCGTTTGCACGGAGTTCCTGCCACTATAGTTTCTGACAGAGGTCCCCAGTTTACAAGTCGTTTTTGGGAGCAGTTACACAGAGCTTTAGGCACCAAGTTAAGGTTTAGTACAGCCTTTCATCCACAGACTGATGGACAGTCGGAAAGGACTATACAGACCTTGGAAGACCTGTTGAGAGCATGTGTTCTCCAGTTTACAGGAAGTTGGGATCTACACCTAAGCTTGATAGAGTTTGCCTATAACAATAGCTATCAGCATAGTACTGATATGGCACCATATGAATCCTTGTATGGTAGACGTTGTAGATCACCCTTGTGTTGGTATGAGACTGGTGAACATTAGTTGTTAGGTCCTGATCTTGTGCAGCAGACTACAGAGAAGATTAAAGTTATACAGCAACAGCTTATGACTGCACAGGATAGGCAGAAGTCTTATGCCGACAGACGTCATAAACCCTTAGAGTTCTAGGTTGGAGACAGAGTGTATCTCAAGGTCTCACCTTGGAAAGGAGTCCTTCGTTTTGGAAGGAAAGGGAAGTTAGCTCCTAGATTTATGGGGCCTTATCCAATAATTGAAAGAGTTGGAAAGGTGGCCTATATACTAGAGTTACCTCAGGAGTTGCAGAAGTTACACCCTGTGTTTCACATTTCTATGCTGAGGAAATGTCACCCAGACACCAAATCAGTTCTACAACCTATGGAAGTAGAATTGAATAAAGATATAACATATGAGGAAGGACCAGTGTCAATCCTTGATAACAGAATTAAAAAGTTAAAGAAGAAAGATATAAGTCTTGTGAAAGTCCTTTGGAACCACTGTGGAATCGAAGAAGCCACATGGGAACTAGAGGATGAGATGAGAAGGAAATACCCTGCTCTTTTCTCCTAATATGTTTTATCGATTTCGGGGACGAAATCCTTGTGAAGGGATGGATAATTTGTAACATCCCTGGCCTGGGTTATAAACTAACCCTAGAAGTTTTGCCTAAATATGTAATTATATACTTGTGAATACTCTCTGGCATGTAATTAAGTTCTTCAGGAACAAATACTTTCAATTTTGGTCCTTTATAAACAAAGTTGTAGTATTGTTTTGTAATGCAGGGACCTATGTGCAAATTACCCAGTTCAGGGGTTTAACTTGCAATGTTCACATGTTAAGATGTCCTTTTTATGATGAGACATCATATGAGTGAATATGGTGAGGTATGTTGGATTTCCCAAGCTTGGGCATCAAAATGCAGCTTGAGGAATGGTCCTTGTGCTTAGAAACCCTAATTTGGAGTAAAGTGCAATTTACCCAAATTATGGGGTGCAATTTATAAAATACACCATCTAGAACATCGTTTATGACTCTTGACATCATTTAGGGTAAAAATGATGAAAGGGACACATGAATGAGTAATCAGATAAGAAAAATGATCTTTGTGCATAAAATCCACCAAGTATGAGGATAAAGACCTTTCATATGTGTACCTTAGTTGTAGAATGGCTTTCCTTAACCTTAGATCTTGAGTTTTGATGAGATTTGCATAAGTTTAGATGGGCTTGGACGTTCCCTTGAATAAAGAGGGACTTGGATGAGAATTTCAAGTTCTAGAGGTCCTTATGGTGTAAAATAGCCTAAAGTATATAAGCCCTCACCCTTGCAAACCAAGTGGACGTATCACTTGTTCTCTTCATTTCTCATTTTCCTCAAACGGCTAAGGCAAAGCTCTGGAGCTCAGGAGAACGACCAACTAGTGCTAAGGTGAGGGGGAAACCATCTTCAAGCTCGAATTCATGGTGAAATTCTTCTTAAAAGGTTGGTTCTATGGTTAACTAACTTAGGTTCTTTGTTCTAGCCGACCATCCCCATCTTTTCCTTGAAGAATCACCTTTGGCCGAGTTGTGGATCTCAAGAAACCATTATAGGCTTGAAGCTTGGAAGCTTGGAGCTCTAGGAACAATGTTTGAGGCGGGTTTTATAACTCTAAACTCTTTGCTTTTTATGCATATCTTTATTTCTTGCAATTTAAGCTTTAGTTCTTCTTCTTCTACCTCCCTTCTTCCTTGCACTTTTGCAAGAAAATAGGTGGAGTAACCGACCTGAAAAGAGGTTGAAGATGATGGGCGTGAATTCCTAGGTAGCTTTATCAACCGACCTTGGACCCTTTTGGTCCAAACGGTTGCAAACTGTTTAAGGTCAAACGGTCTCAAACCGTTTGATCTCAAACCGTTTGATCTCAAACGATCTTGCAAGACCGTTTGGATCAAAATGGTCTCAAGACCATTTGATAGGGTTGACCAAGGGATGACCGTTTGAGGGTCTGTTAGTAACATATTGAGTTTCATTCCTACAAAGAATCATAATCTAATTCTTAACCAATTGAGAGTTGAAGGCACTTCAACATCCTAACCCTAATCGGGTTGAAATTACTGTTTATAAGTATAGATCTTGTTGAGTTTTGGGTTGAAGGACCCAAACGGTCTCAAGACCATTTGGGGATTCATCCAAATGGTCTCAAGACCGTTTGTTGACAACCCAAGACAGTTTGAAGGTCTAGGGTTGAGTTAATTTGATGGATTGAAGGTCCAATTGCAATAAGTTGATGAATTGATAAAATTGCTGATTTTAGACCTAATTAGGGTTCAACCCTTATCCAACCGACTTGGTTTTTGGTCAAACTTTGGTAAAACGGTCTCAATACCGTTTGGGGGTTATCCAAACGACCTCAAGACCGTTTGAGCCAAGTTTGGGCCCAATTGGAGGTCAATTGATAGGTTCAACCTCAAATTGATTCACATTGTTGAACATTGATAATTATCCGATTGAAACCCTAATTGAGATGGACTTAACCCTAATTGGCTTTCAATTGAGGGTCAATTTGGTGTCCAATAGAATGAGGCTCATCCTAATTAACTCAATTTATAAGTGGCTAACATGGATTTGGATAATTGAGGGCTTCAACATAGATAACTATAAACAATTGGAACTTTTGAACCACTTTGGAGGTCCAAACGGTTTGAGCCCATTTGGACCAAACGGTCTTAAGACCGTTTGAGGTCAAACGGTCTTAAGACCGTTTGAGGTCAAACGGTCTCAAGACCATTTGGGGACAAATGGTCTCAAGACCGTTTGGGCTCAAACGATCTCAAGGTCGTTTGGACCAATCGATCTCAAGTCGTTTTGATCAAACGGTTTCAAACCGCATAAGCCCAAACGGTTTGGAAGTCAACCTTCCCAAACGGTCAACGCACCCAAACGGTCTTAGGACCGTTTGAGGGCAAACGACCTTGAGGTCATGTGGTCTTGGAGTCAAACATAGCAAACGGTCAACACATCCAAACGGTTTCAAACCGTTTGGAGGTTGAAGGTGTGCAACCGATTGGAGACTTTAGGGTTGTAATTGATTAGTATTTTGATGGTTGTAATTGGTTCAATGGTGATCTAATCTAAACCCTAATGGTAACTTAGGTCATTAAGGGACTAAGTGGTTAATGAATTGGCCCATGATGGTGATCAATGGGGTAGTTTACCAAAATACCCTTGAGGGGTTCAATTGAAGGATACCTTGTTTTAATCAAACCCTAATCACCTGATAGTGATGATTTGGCTTATGATAGTCAATGAGGACTTGACCCAACCTAATCTAGAGTGGTGTAATCACCATCTACTAGTAAGAGGAGAGAGAGAGTATCATAGGAGAGAGAAAGTACCAATTATGGTGGAAACTCAAGTAAAGTACCTTCAATTCATACGAATGTGCATGATAGGGTATGATCCGCCTATGTGAGATCATAGAAACCATAATTATGATAATTGATGAATCTTAATCTTATCAAAGAGCTTAAATGATGATGTTTCTCATACATGATGATGTTATGAGTTCAATTCACCATGAGGTGAATAGTAAACCCTAATTCTAGGGTGATGACATGTAATGTGAATAGTAAACCCTAATTGATGAAAATCAGGGAACCTAACTCTTGTAAGAGTAGGAAGGTACAACTTCATTGAAATGAATTGTTTACTGTTATCAATTGAATTAACCATGCAGGTTCCTATATGAGGATGATCATATCCAGGTATGGATTATGATACTATATTCATTGAAAGCATGCTTTAGCTTTATGAATAGTGAAATATCCTGATATCTTGTTAGTGGCGTCTTATGAGATTGATGGGCTGTGAGAGCCATGAGTAACATCAAGGTCATGCTTAATAGATGACTTGTGATGAGAAGATTGAAAATTGATAATTGATGTGAGTTATACTTGTTACATTTAGTATTCTATTTCATAGCTGCCATGCTAATGATTAATGTTTGAGAACATGTATGATGTTAAAAGAATACTGAAATGTACCTAACTAATCAAGTATAATCATACCATGCAAAGTCCTGATCATAGATCCATCATTGTCAGAAAGCAAAATGATGGTGAAACAGGTTTTCCCAAGGGAACTCCTGGATCACATACTTTTGAGCATGTGGGGGAATACGGATGTGTAAATCCTTACATCCTAGTGTAGGAATTGATGTAGATGTATCCTAATCCATCAACCCTTCACTACATGTTGTAACACTCGAGGAAACACAAATACCGCATCGATCGGAGATAAACAAGAAATCTCTCAATGATGAAGAGAGTACAGAATGCCACTGTAACTCTAAAAATAGTGAAGTACCAGATTACCCTGGTAAGCTATAGTAGCAGAGACACAAGATGTCCTGCAAGTCATCCTCACTCTGACTGAGGAAGATGAGGTCATAAGAATCTGGCTCTTTTTATGACCTAGGTATGATACCGATGCGACTTAACAAAGTGATCGGTTGGAGTATGAGCGGTATACCTCATCTCCGCAGGGCATAATAATGTTTGTAAAACATAATCAATAGTGTAGTATATCTGTTAGTATTAACTACGAGTTACTTGGTTGATGTTACACAGTGTAGTATACATGTTCTTTATATTCCTTAAATGATGAGCTTCTGTTTATTACTAAACTACTGTTGAATACTTTGAAAGCTTTTACTGCCTAAGTTATTCTTTGATTTGCTATATAAAGCTTCTAGTGGAGAGTTATAACTCTCACTAGGACAATTATTTAAAATTGTCTCACCCCGTAGACTTCAACTTTTTAGGTGGTCGTCGAAGACGGAGGAACCAGAATACAGGTGACCAAAACCAGCAGCAGCAGCAGCACCAGGAGCAGCAGTGAATCTCAGGTGGAGAGTACTGACTGCTGAGTCATGTTGTTAGATAGTCCTGTGCTGTCTCTGTACTCTCAGGTCCTAGGAGTTATTGGTCTGAGATTTTGGTCTGACTTTTGAGATTTTGTATCATGATGTTTATAATTACTCAAGAAGTAATTATCAGATATGTAAACAGTTTATTCCTTTTTCTATGGAAGAAGTTTTGTGGTTTCAAGCTCTTATATCAAAAAGTTTTAATTTCCCATGATTATTGTCTTCTGCTGTTAATCGATTGCTTCTGCTAAGTTTAAATCATGTTTATATCGTGGTTTGGAGATCGGAGCCCACAATTATTAGTATCTTTTAGATGGATTGCAAGATTCAACCAAGTTGTATAACATGCAAGATATCATAGAAAGTAACAACATAAACTCAACATTATGTTTTTTTATTACAATTTACATCACACTGATTCATCACAAAGATCTCACATCACATGTTATCACTTGCCCTCTTGCCAACCATCCTGATCCATCTCAAGGATCATCACATACCATGGGATCTCAATCCCTCATCACATAGTGCCACTGCCTCTCAAGACTTGTAATATTATTATGGGGTAAACACATCATACATGCAATCTCATTAACCAGAGTAATTATTAGGGTGATGTTACTCATCACATATTGCTCATAGCCCCTTCATGGCTACTCATCACCTGCATGGTTAGAATATTCAATAATCATAATGTCAACATAAGGCTACGCTTATTATCATGAGATGACATTCATTATGCTATACTCATCAACCTGTCATTTAAGATGCTATAATTATCAATTATACATTCACTGGTGATCATGTGTACAAGACACATTATTAAGCAACTATTTATGTGCTTCACCTTTCTTCAACATCATGCTAAACATACAAAACTAGCATTATTATTACTGCTACCATTGTCACTATTATTATCATTAAGCGAGCAAAGAGTCACCAACGTTATCAAGGACACATGCAATTAGGTTGTTTCCTCGACACAAGGATTCCTCACAAAAGATACCAGAACCCTCACTAAAAGACCATCCCGGATAAGGTTCACCCTCACCCAAAACCATGGCGTGCAGCCGAGTCAGGCGTGCAGGGTGCAACACTGAAACAAAGGCGAGCGTGCAGGGTCTATCGGCTAGTCGCAACACGTGCAAGGGCGTGCAGACTGTGTTGGGTGAGCTGACCATGTCGAGCGAGCAAGGGGTGTCGGGCGACTCAGGGGTGTCGTGCAAAGGTGTGACACTCTTGGCGTGCAACTTGGCCGGGCGAGCAAGGCTATCGGGCGTTCAAGGCAATGTGCTCGCTCGCGCGTCAAGGTTTATCCGTGCAAGGTCCTATACTTAGCTAGGCAAACATCTCTGTCGGATGAGCAAGCCCACTGGGCGAGCAGCTCCAAAGTGTGCAGCCTACCGGGCAACTGAGGGTTGGCTCGCACGCTCCACACAGAGCAGAACTCTCAACCGATTCAAAGTGATAAGATCGTGTAAAGGAAAACTAGATCAAGGGGAGGGGGTTGTCGGGCAGCACCTCCACACACACCAAACACCCAAGGTTCATCTCAACCAGGTCACCTAATACCTTACTTGAAACCCTAGAGAAGGGTCACCACCAAGACGAGCTCACCTTCTAGCCCATGGTGAGAAGAGGGTCTTGCTCCAGCCACTAGGTCACAAGCTCACCTCAATCGACTAAGAAGGAGGGGTGTTGCTCATGGCACTAGGACCCAAACTCACTCTTCAAGACCAAAAAGGGGAGAAAGGAGTGTTGCTCCCTAAACCCTAACTCACATGGATCGGCCAACAAGGGTACAAGGCAAGAACTAAGCTACTAACATGTAAACAGATTATAACAAGAGATAGAGTAGTTAGGGTTAGAAATTATGCAACCCGCCTTAAGCTCCAAGCTCCAAGCTCCAAGATCCAAGGAAGAAGAAGAACTCCAAACTCCACGCACCACCAAGCAAGGAAGATGGAGAGCTCCAAGGGATATCGACCTCCACTAGCTCCTTTAGGGTGTGTCGGCCACCAAGCTGTTCCTACAAAGGGTGTGTCGGCCGACACAAGCAAGGATGGGAAGGGAGTGTCGTGCACTCAAGGTGGAGAAGAGCCAAAAGGTCAAAGGAACTCAAAGCAAGGGAAAGAACCACCTATATAGAAGAAAAGGGAGGACAAAACAAGGTGGAACATGGCAAGGTGTCGTCCACCCAAAGGACACTTGTCCACAAGCTCAAGCCACCTACCCTAGCAAGCCTAAGACACTTGTCCAAGACGTGCACCATGTGTCCACTAAACAAGGTCATGGTTAAACCAAGCATCATGGGCGACACACCAAGCTTGCAAAAGGGTGACACACCTCACATGTTGGCCGAAACACTTACCTCTAGGTCGACACACACCTCACTTGGCCGATACAAGGCCCAACCAAGCCCAAACAAGGAACCTCAAGGCCCAAACAAACTCAGCCAAGGTCCAAAGAACTCAAACAACAAGCCCAAGTCTTCCTCTCAACCCTAGAGGAAGTAAAGAGAGAGAGGAACACCTCTCAAGGTGGCAATCTTGCCCACAAAACCCTAGGCTTGGGGTTATTTGCAAGTAGCACCTTCAACTCTCAACAAAGCACAACCAAACCCTAATCACCACTAAAGGTGATTAACAGGCATCAAAGCACCAGGGTTAAGCAAAGCAAACAAGGTAAGCCCTAAACGAAAGTCAGGATCCTTACAATCTAACCCCCTTTAAGGGATTTCGTCCTCGAAATACGAAGGGAAAAGCAAGGGATACTTCCTCCTCATCTCTTCCTCAAGCTCCCACGTGGCTTCCTCAATGCCACGGCGCTGCCAAAGAACCTTCACAAGAACCAGGTCCTTCCTCTTCAGCTTTTTGATCCTTTTGTCAAGAATCGCCATAGGACCTTCCTCATAGGTCACATCTGCATCAAGCTCAACCTCAACTGGCTGTATTACTGTACCTGAATCCGGATGACTTTTCTTCAGCATACTGACATGAAACACTGGATGTAACCTGTGCAACTCTGGAGGCAATTCTATCTCGTAAGCCACCTTGCCAACACGTGCTATGATTGGGTAAGGACCCATATACCTGGGAGCCAACTTACCCTTCCGGACGAACCTCAGCACACCTCTCCATGGCAAGACTTTAAGATATACTTTGTCTCCTACCTGGAACTCCAAAGGTCATCGGCGATTGTCTGCATAAGACTTCTGCCTGTCCTGTGCCACTTTCAACTGTTGTTGTATCACTTTGATCTTTTCTATTGTCTGTTGGACTAGCTCAGGACCCAACAACTGATACTCACCAGACTCATACCAACACAAAGGAGATCTACACTTCCTTCCATAAAAAGCCTCGTAAGGAGCCATGTCAATGCTCCGTTGATAACTGTTGTTGTAAGCAAACTCTATCAAACTCAGATGCACATCCCAACTGTCTAGGAACTGCAAAACACAAGCTCGAAGGAGATCCTCCAGAATCTGAATAGTCCTTTCTGACTGTCCATCTGTCTGTGGGTGAAAAACGGTACTGAACCTCAACTGCGTACCCAACGCTCGGTGCAACTGTTCCCAAAAACGACTCGTGAACTGAGGACCTCTTTCAGAAACTATCATTGTTGGCACACCATGCAAACGTACTATCTCATCCACATATACTCTAGCGAGCTTCTCCGCCGTATACGTTGTCTTCACAGGTAGGAAATGGGCAGACTTCGTCAATCTGTCCACTATCACCCATATGGAATCATGATTCCTAGTTGTCTTGGGTAGACCAACTACGAAATCCATGGTTATATGATCCCATTTCCACTGCGGTATCGGCAAAGGTTGCAACGTACCTGCTGGCTTCTGATGCTCAACCTTCACTTGCTGACAAACCGCACATCTAGCCATGAACTCAGCTACATCCTTCTTCAATCTGGGCCACCAATACAAGTCTTTCAGACTATGATACATCTTGGTGACACCTGGATGCATAGCGTACATCGACGTGTGTGCTTCTTCTAGCACCAACTTCCTCAGCACATCAACATCAGGAACCACCATCCTATCACGATAGCAGACTAGCCCATCCTCGGACTCATGAAACCCATCACGCTTTTTGCTGCCAAACTCTGATTTGATCAACTATACCGCATCATCTATCTGTTGTGCATCTTTGATCTGCTGTCTCAACGTAGGCTTGACTTGCATCTGTGCTAGAAGTGCAGCTATCGAGGAAACTTCCATCTGCACGTTCATCTTCCGCAAGGAGACAAACATATCTCTCTCATGGCATACCAGAGAACTCAGCTATGCCTTCTTGGGAAAAAGAAGACTTTCTACTAAGCGCATCAGCTACCACGTTCGCCTTACCAGGATGATACTCAATAGTGCAGTCGTAGTCATCATCTTCCCCATAAGCTGTTGGTAGGCAAGATGTTCAAGTATGGGTGGGTCAGGTTGGGAGACCTCAGGCACCCGATCTTCATGTGTCTGCCTTTCAGCTCCATCAACAGATTCAGCATTGCTGAGCTCAGCAACGTGTTCTTCATGGTTTCCAGACATCTTGGCTTTTATTCTGCTGAGGGCAGAAGATTTCTATGAGAAAATCTAGAAATCACATAAGAACAAACACAACCTAGTCCTAGATCCCTGTAGACTCAGCGAACCTCAAGCTCTGATACCAAAAACTTGTGGCAACACATCCCATTATCACACAGATAACGAGGTGTTACGCAAAAATGTGCGGAAATCACCATAACCATAGATTATCAAAACACGGGTTAATAAAAACTGATTGCGGAAACTGATAAATTGTACAACTATTGCATTCCAGTCCTCATCTTGCACAGAAACATGTTATATATATATTCGTACACGAGATCTGATACGTGTCCACAGCTTCAAGGGACAGCTGTTCACCCGTCACATGAGTTCACCACCTATTCATATACATAAAGGCCCACATCCGTCCAGCAATAGGATATACAAACATCATCGATCGTACATCGTAAAACAACGTCAAAACACCGCCAAGGACCTGAGAGTACAGGGATGACTCTAGACTAGACAACAAAACATCCAAAACAGCAGCATCTCCAAAGCTTACCTTCTACTATTCTTCTTGCTGCTCGGCCGCAACCCCGCGACCTCCACCACATCTAGCTCAACCACCTAAAAAGGGTGTAAACCAACAGAGTGAGACAATTGTACATTGTCCCAGCAGGAGGCATAACACCCCGCCAAAACTACAAAACCTCAGATAAGCAGTTATATAAGCAGTTAACTGATAGAAGATATAGCAAGAACAGTCTATTGGAATAAAGCTAACTAAGCGTACCAGATATATCCAAGTATTACATGTGAAACATGATTAATAAGACAGGGTACCCAAGTTCTACTGTCATAGAAGAACATATAAATAACTGCAATATGTAAAGAGAGTAACTAAACAAACAAGGCCTCAACCAATGTTTCGTGTTTGTCTTAAGCAGTATATACTAAACGGCTGGATTACATTTTATTTTGCCCTGAGGAAGTGAACCGTACCGTTCAAATCCAACCTTCGGTTGCGAAGCCCATAACCGGTGCCATACAAGGTCAATGGAAGAGCCGGAATCCATGACATCACCCCTCGTGGTCAGTACACGAGAACACAAAGCAGGACCGCAGTCTCGTGCTCATGTGGCCTTTAGCCATAGGGTCAGCTCCTCAGGCTACCCTCTACCTAGCCCGCCTTGGTACAGGTTACGACACTAGTAAAACTGAGCCACGGGCCTACTCACCGTGCTCTGAGCCATGAACGCATTCATGCTCATTGCATATCACATATCCGGAGCCATGGGCCATGTTCACCATGCTCATCACATACCCGAGTCTGCAACCGCAGCTGCACTCGTTTCACCTCTCTATTTGAGGCTAGGAGAAACCTCGCATATTCAAAAATATGCGCTCCGGGTTAACCCGCAGGAGAACCCGTTTCACCATCACCAAGTCCTGACGATGATGGATCTATGGCCAGGTCAAACTACATGATAGGTTTCACTGTGATTAATTAGTATCTTTTAGATGGATTGTGAGATTCAACCAAGTTGTATAACATGCAAGATATCATAGGAAGTAACAACATAAACTCAACATTATGTTTTTTTTCTACAATTTACATCACACTGATTCATCACAAAGATCTCACATCACATGTTATCACTTGGCCTCTTGCCAACCATCCCGATCCATCTCAAGGATCATCACATACCATGGGATCTCAATCCCTCAACACATAGTGCCACTGCCTCTCAAGACTTGTAATATTATTATGGGATAAACACATCATACATGCAATCTCATTAACCAGAGTAATTATTAGGGTGATGTTACTCATCACATATTGTTCCTAGCCCCTTCATGGCTACTCATCACCTGCATGGTTAGAATATTCAATAATCATAATGTCAACATAAGGCTACGCTTATTATCATGAGATGACATTCATTATGCTATACTCATCAACCTGTCATTTAAGATGCTATAATTATCAATTATACATTCACTGGTGATCATGTATACAAGACACATTATTAAGCAACTATTTATGCGCTTCACCTTGCTTCAACATCATGCTAAACATACAAAACTAGCATTATTATTACTGCTACCATTGTCACTATTATTATCATTAAGCGAGCAAAGAGTCACCAACGTTATCAAGGACACATGCAATTAGGTTGTTTCCTCGACACAAGGATTCCTCACAAAAGATACCAGAACCCTCACTAAAAGACCATCCCGGGCAAGGTTCACCCTCACCCAAAACCATGGCATGTAGCCGAGTCAGGCGTGCAGCGTGCAACACTGAAACAAAGGCGAGCGTGCATGGTCTATCGGCTAGTCGCAACACGTGCAAGGGCGTGCAGACTGTGTCGGGTGAGATGACCATGTCGAGCGAGCAAGGGGTGTCGGGCGACTCAGGGGTGTCGTGCAAAGGTGTGATGCTCTTGGCATGCAACTTGGCCGGGCGAGCAAGGCTATCGGGCGTGCAAGGCAGTGTGCTCGCTCGCGCGTCAAGGTTTATCCGTGCAAGGTCCTATACTTAGCTAGGCACACATCTCTGTCGGGCGAGCAAGCCCACCAGGCGAGCAACTCCAAAGCGTGCAGCCTGTCGGGCAACTAAGGGTTGGCTTGCGTGCTCCACACAAAGCATAACTCTCAACCGATTCAAGGTGAGAAGACCGTGCAAAGGAAAACTAGATCAAGGGGAGGGGGATGTCGGGCAGCACCTCCACACGCACCAAACACCCAAGGTTCATCTCAACCAGGTCACCTAATACCTTACTTGAAACCCTAGAGAAGGGTCACCACCAAGACGAGCTCACCTTCTAGCCCATGGTGAGAAGAGGGTCTTGCTCAAGACACTAAGTCACAAGCTCACCTCAATCAACTAAGAAAGAGGGGTTTTGCTCATGGCACTAGGACCCAAACTCACTCTTCAAGACCAAAAAGGGGAGAAAGGAGTGTTGCTCCCTAAACCCTAACTCACATGGATCGGCCAACAAGGGTACAAGGCAAGAACTAAGCTACTAACATGTAAACAAATTATAACAAGAGATAGAGTAGTTAGGGTTAGAAATTATGCAACCCGCCTTAAGCTCCAAGCTCCAAGGAAGAAGAAGAACTCCAAACTCCATGCACCACCAAGCAAGGAAGATGGAGAGCTCCAAGGGATATCGACCTCCACTAGCTCCTTTAGGGTGTGTCGGCCACCAAGCTGTTCCTACAAAGGGTGTGTCGGCCGACACAAGCAAGGAAGGGAAGGGAGTGTCGTGCACTCAAGGTGGAGAAGAGCCAAAAGGTCAAAGGAACTCAAAGCAAGGGAAAGAACCACCTATATAGAAGAAAAGGGAGGAGAAAACAAGGTGGAACATGGCAAGGTGTCATCCACCCAAAGGACACTTGTCCACAAGCTCAAGCCACCTACCCTAGCAAGCCTAAGACACTTGTCCAAGACGTGCACCATGTGTCCACTAACAAGGTCAAGGTTAAACCAAGCATCATGGGCGACACACCAAGCTTGCACAAGGGCGACACACCTCACATGTTGGCAGACACACTTACCTCTAGGTCGACACACACCTCACTTGGCCAATACAAGGCCCAACCAAGCCCAAACAAGGCACCTCAAGGCCCAAACAAACTCAGCCAAGGTCCAAAGAACTCAAACAACAAGCCCAAGCCTTCCTCTCAACCCTAGAGGAAGCAAAGAGAGAGAGGAACACCTCTCAAGGTGGAAATCTTGCCCACAAAACCCTAGGCTTGGGGTTATTTGCAAGTAGCACCTTCAACTCTCAACAAAGCACAACCAAACCCTAATCACCACTAAAGGTGATTAACAGGCATCAAAGCACCAGGGTTAAGCAAAGCAAACAGGGTAAGCCCTAAATGAAGGTTAGGGTCCTTACAGTGTCCATGCATGGTTGACACGTGTACATGCATGTATTAACATTTATCTTGACATGAAAAACTCTTGAGGATAATATAGGGATGAATTTTCATCCATTACTTATCCCTTTGAATAAAATATATCAACTAAATCACCACTTTATTCACAGCCCGATACAACTTTTCTAAGGAAGTTGTAAACCGATACACTTCACCTCCTTGAGGTGATTTGCATGTCATGGGCTTTGCCAAGAGTCCACAAAACTATATGAGACTCCTCATATGGCTCCTTGGCTGATAGGCACTCATATATAAGCTTTTCAACTTGATACAACTCAAGTTAGGGTTTCATATTCAACCCCTTTCTTGGTCATTTCATCACTAAGAGTACCATCACTCGTAATTGATTCAAACATGGTGTCTACTCCTTTATATCTCCTCTAAATGATACTAGGATGGAGTAGGGACACTCTAGAAGTGGAATTTGCATATTAACCCTACAATTTGGGTAAATTACAATTTGTACCAAAATTGGTGCACAATGCACTAACATTATTCAAACAAGCTGTAACTTGAAATTTAGTCTTTACACAAGTCATCCTTTAACATCATTCTCTCTCTTATGATGCTAAAACACATGAGGTACATTCAACATGTGACATTTTGCAATATAGCCCCTCATCTTGGGTAAATTGCACTTTATGCCCAAACTATCATATAATGCACAAATAGTTTGCAAATAAGCTCAAACTTGAAATTTAAACTCTACAAGAGTCTTATTTACTTTTCAAAAGATTAAAAGAAGTTTGTAAACAACTTACTTAAGAAAAACTTCTAGGGTTAAGCCATAACCCATGTTAGGGATGTTACAGGTTGTGTGGTCGGCGATCCGGAACAGACCCTTGGACAAGTCGGTTGTGGGCTTATTTTTGGTTTGATCACACACTTGAGAATGCAGAAGCATCTGGTAAAGTTCTATTGGGTGTTCAGTTCAACACTGACTTGCTGGTAGGCATTGCATATGTTTGATAAAATGTTGAGGTCAGATGGCAGTTGTCAACATACAATTTTGGTACTGATGAAGTCTATTGTCGTTACTATATTTCCTTGAAAAGTTGAAAGGTACTAAATCCATTTGCATACCCAAGTACAATGATTGCTTTATAAATGTCTTCAGTTCTCTTACGACTAACATCATATATCTTGTATACTAGTTTTTTATCTCAAGCTTACGCTTGTTGCCTAATTGTAAAATTAACCTAGTTTCTTTGAAACACTAGACAAGGCCTACAAGAATAAGATAGTTAGGGATCCTAGGTTGCCAATTCAATTCCTCCTCATTCTGTATAGAATGATCTTCCCCTCCCCCTTTTAGCGGTATTTTCTCTTTTGGTATTTGTACTACTTTTTTCTTTGGTGGTTATTGGAGAGATTGATATTGGTAAAGGAACGGTCATGTTACCATTGCATCCTTATTTCAATAGTATTTTTAACAAGACACATGTCATGCAATACAATTGTACAACATTATTTATTTTAAATGTATATATAAAAATAATCACACTCAACACATATTCATAACACAAAATAACAAACAGTTTCACACATATCATGTATACAATTATATATTTATTGTATATTTTGATCTTGCATTACAGTAGTGGCATAATTACATGAACATAGTTTTGAACTATTAAAATTGTTCTCTAAGAACAAGACAGAATACCCAGATCCCGACTACGTTGCCAAACATGACCATACTGAATCCTGACTGATAACCAAACAGAATCAGACTCAATCCTGACCACCTGACCAGAATCAGACTAGGTTGCCAAACAGAATCAGACTGGATCCAGACTAACCCAATCCAGATCTACTGACTAACCCCGACTAACCCAATCCAGACTACATAATCCCAGTCCCGAACCAAACAGGGGCTTAGTGGTCGTCGTGCCCAGTTTTGTCTTGTGTGACACCCTTTTTGGCTTGGGGTTTTGGTCACGGTTGTAACGCTACATTTGGCTTTAGGGTTATGATGGGTCCTCTCTTTGGTATGCCGTAGTCACAACATCATGGTTGGTCACGACCCATGAGCTATTTTGGTTGGGATGCCCTAGTTGACTGTCATTTTCTCCTGTCTTGACTTGGTAGGACTTTACTTCTGTTTCATATGAATTTGTGCTCTTCTCTTGAAGATGCCCCTATCCTTGTTTAGGGTCGCGACATGCTCTCCCTTGGGTATTTGAACCCTAACCCAAGCTGTTGTGACCCGGTTGCTTGAGGGTCGAGGCATGTTGCACCTCATGGTGTTCACGATCACAACATGAGGAAGTTTGGCCATAGTCGTGACACCATGGGTGATGGTGGTTGTGACCAAAGGTAGTGGTGGTTGTGACACATAGTTGAGGTATGGTGGTAACACATGCTTGAGTACCTAACCCATGTACATCTATGAATGATGTATGATCTACGTGTAGAGCTATGTGGATAGATGCTTGCTTAACCTTAATCATGCTTCTTATCTCTAAAAGTACTCCTAGAATGTAGGATATGCTATACATAGGGTTTAATGCTTGTATGCATCAACAAGACCCTAATCCACTAAGATTGAAACCTTAACCCTAAAGTTGAGTTATGTGATGTTTTTGCTTTCTCTTTCATGAAATGTTCATCGTATTGTAATGTTTTCTCTCTTGTTCATAAGCCCTAACCATGCAGGTGATATTTATGACATGGCTTGTGTGTGTTACGGTAATGATTATGTGATATAAGGTGGTGCTCATGCACACTAATGAGACAATGCACGATGATGAACTTGCAAGGCTTAAAGTGATAGGTCTTATGACCTGGTGATGGCTTGATGCCTATTGAGAGGTGATGTCCTCAAGTTATGTGATTAATGGATTGAGATCCCACGATAATTTATGACATTGATGATTGCCTTATGGCAAATCGATGAGTATCATGTGGTGATTGTGAAAAGTTCACACCTTGTACATTTTATATCTTCTGAAGTTGCAACCCACCCTTAATGTGGGGTCCGATCTCCAAAACACGAGATAAACTTAGCGGAAGCGATTCGATTATCATTGGAATATGAAAATCACTAAAAATTAAAACTTTTTAAGACAAAATCTTGAAATCATAAAACTCCTTTAATAGAAACATGATAAACAGTTTACATCTCTATTAAATCACTTCTTGAGTGATTATGTACAACCAGATACAAAATCTCAAGATTAAAACCAAAAACTCAGACCTTCTAACCCAAGGACCTGAGAGTACACAGATGACATAAGACTAACTAACTACATGACTTGGCAGTCAGTATCTCTACCTGAGATTCACTGCTGCCCCTGGTGTTGCTACTGCTGGTACTGCTCACCCGCAGACTGGTTCCTTCGTCCTCGACGACCACCTAAAAAGTTGAAATCTACGGGGTGAGACAATTTTAAATAATTGTCCCAGCAAGAGTTATAACTCTCCACCAGAAGCTTTATTATAGCAAAGAAAGATTAATATAAGCAAAGTAACTTTAAACATCCAACAACAGATTTAATATTAAGTAAATCATCTCTTACTTAAGCATTTACTTCAAAAAGGAATATGTATTCAAGTTACTTGACTAGAGCATTATTATAAACAATGTAGCATCAATCAATACTTCTCGTAGTTCGACCTAAGCAGATAAGCTACGCGGTTGATTATGTTTTTTAAACATTATTATGCCCTGCGGAGATGAGGTATACCGCTCATACTCCAACCGATCACTAGTTAGTCGCATCGGTATCATACCTAGGTCATCAAAAGAGCCAGATTCTTATGACCTCAACTTCCTCAGTCAGTGTGAGGATCAACTTGCAGGACATCTAGTGTCTCTGCTACTATAGCTCACCAGGGTATTCTGGCACTTCACTATTAGAGTCACAGTGGCATTTTGTACTCTCTTCACCATCGAAAGATCTCTTGTTTATCTCTCATCGATGTGGCATTAAAGATTCCTCAGGTTATTAGTGAAACATCATCCCGGCATAAACACATAGTGCAGGGTTGATAGATTAAGATACATCTACATCAACACCTACACTAGGACGTAAGGATATTCGCGTCCATATTCCCCCACATACTCAAAAGTATGTGATCCAGGAGTTCCCTTAGGAAAACCTGTTTCACCATCATTTAACTACTGACAATGATGGATCTATGATCAGGGCACTACATGGTATGGTTATACTTGATTAATTAGGTACATTTCAGTATTCTTTTTAACATCAAGCATGTTTCCAAGCATTTAAATATTAAAACACAGCTATACAAGAAGAATACTAAATGTATCAAGTTTAACTCATATCAGTTATCAAATGGATATCAATTCAACATAAGTCATCTAATCAGCATGACCTTGATGTTACTCATGGCTCTTACAGCCCATTAACTTCATATGTTGTCACTTAAACATAGACAACATAGCATACATCACTATTCATAAAGCCTACAACATGCTTTCAATGAATACACTATCATAACCCTTACCCGGTTATGATCATTCTCTTATAAGAACATGCATAGTCAATTCAACTGACAATAATAACATTTCATTTCCAGATCAGCAGTTTATAATGTAGAAATAACATTCCATTTCAAGGGTTGTACCTTTATGCCTTTACTAAGGCTAGGTTCCCTCATTAGTATCAATTAGGGTTATTCAATCCCTTTCATTATGATTAGGAATAATAATTACTCACCTCATACTTTTATTATAAATATTCATGCTTAAAAGCATAACCTGGAACTAGGGTTTATTGTACATTCCATCACATCATCCTCAATTAGGGTTTACCATTCACATTTCATGTTATTGCCCTAGAATTAGGGTTTACTATTCACTTCATAGTGATTTGATCTCATAGCATCACCATGTCTGAAATTATCATCCTTGATGCCCTCAAATTAGGTTAAGGTTAATCAATTATCATAATTAGGGTTTTCATGATCTCACATAGGTGGATCATACCCTAATCATGCACATTCATATACATTGAAGGTACTTTACTTGAGTTTCAACCATAAATGGGACCTTATCTCTCCTCTTACTAATAGATGGTGATTACATCACTCTAGATTAGGTTAGGTCAAGTCAACTTTAGTTACCATAAGCCAAGTCACCACTATTATGGTCATTAGGGTTTGATTGATCAAGGGTGTCATCTACTTGAACCCTTCAAGGGCACATTGGTAATGTTCACCTTTGATCATAGCATGGGTCAATCTATTAGTCACTTAGCCCCTTAATGTCTTTAGGTATCATTAGGGTTTGGATTAGCCAACCATTGAACCAATTAAGCATTCAAGTTACTAAGCAATCATAGCCCTAAAGGTCCCCAAACGGTTTCACACCTCAACCTCCAAACGGTTTTGAAACCGTTTGGAAGCGTTGACCGTTTGGTCACTTTGACCTCTAAGACCGCATGACACTCAAGACCATTTTACCTTAAACAGTCTTGAAACCGTTTGATTGCGTTGACCGTTTGATCAGTGTTGACTTTGAATCGTTTGAACAAAATCACCTTGAAACCGTTTGAATCTAAACGACCTTGAAACCGTTTGGTTCCAAACGGTCTTGAGACCGTTTGGTCCCAAACGGTCTTGAGACCATTTTCCACTAAACGGTCTTGAGACCGTTTGGTCCCAAATGGTCTTGAGACTGTTTGGATTCAAACGGTCTTGAGAGAGTTTGGTCCAAATGGCTCAAAACTGCATGGACCTCAAAGGTGCATCAAAACTTGTAATCGATTAGGGTTTTTCTATGTTGAACCCCTCAATTGGCCACATCATTATTAACCACTTATCAATTGAGATAACTAGGGTTATCTTTAATCAATTGGACACTCAATTGACCCTCAATTGATAGCCAATTAGGGTTGAAACTGATTGAATTAGGGTTTGTAATCAATTGACCATCAACAATCATCAATGTGAGTTTAATTAGAGTTGAACCCATCAATTGACACTCAATTGGGCCCCAACTTGGCCCAAACGGTCTTGAGATCATTTGGACACCCTACAAACGGTCTTGAGACCGTTTGCCCAAAGTTTCATCAAAATCAAAGTCAATTTGATATGGGTTGAACCCTAATTAGGTCTAAAATCAGCACTTTTAATCAATTCAACAACCTATTGTGATTGGACCCTCAATTGATCAAATTATCTCAACCCTAGACCTCCAAACGGTCTTCGGTGACCACCAAACGGTCTTGAGACCGTTTGAGTGAACCAAAAATGGTTTTGAAACCGTTTGGGCCACTCAACCTAAAGTTCAACAAAATTGGTTTATGAATTCAGCAATTGAACCCGATTAGGATTTAGAGGATTGAAGTGCCTTCAACTTGTGATTGGTTTGCAATTAGATTATGATTCTTTGTAAATGATTAATTCAATATGTGTACAACAGACTTATAAATGGTCTTCACTTGGTCAAACTTTCCAAACGGTCTTGAGACCGTTTGATTCTAAACGGTCTTGCAAGACCGCATGAAATCAAACGGTCTTGAGATCGTTTGATTTCAAACGGTTTGCAAACCGTTTAGACCAAATGGTCCAAGGTCATTTGGTAAAGTTACCTAGGAAATCACTCCCATCATCTTCAACCTCAAGTCAGGTCGGTTTCTTCACGGATTGCTTGCAAGTTTGTAAGGAAAGATAGGGAAGAAGAAGAACAAGCTAGTACATGCAAGAAAGAAGATATGCTTAACAAAGTAAAAGGGTTAGAGTTATAAAACCCGCTTCAAAGGTCGTCCCTAGAGCTCCAAGCTCCCAAGCTTTCAAGCCTTTAATGGCGTCTTGAGCTCCACAGGTCGGCCAAAGGTGTTTCTTCAAAAAAAGGTTGGGGAAAGTCGGCTAGAACAAGAAACCTAAAGAAGAAGAACCATAAACCAACCTTACACAAGGAATCCCTCCATGAATCCGAGCAAGATGATGGTCTCTTCTTACCTTAGAACAAGTTGGTCGTCTCCTTTAGCTCCAGAGCTCTGACTTAGTCAGTTTAGCAAGGGGGATAAGTGAAAGAGGTGAAAGGAAACATTTATTTGGCTTGCAAAGACAGAAGCTTATATAGCTTGGGTTAGTTTTCAACATAAGGACCTCTAGTTTCTTGGTTTCTCATCTAGGTCCCTCCTTCCTTCTAAGGCACGTTCACTCTATCATAACTAAGAAAATCCCACCAAAACTCAAGATCTAAGGGTAAAGAAAACCAACATGACAACTAAGGTGCACATATATAAAGGGTCTCTTTACTCATAACTTGGTGATTCTAATACAAAGGTTATTCTTCTTATCTGATTAATTAATTGAAGTGCCCCCTTCATCATTCTTCCTCTAAATGATGTAAAGAGTCACAAAAGTTACTCTATAAGGTGTTCTTTACAAGTTGCACCCCACATTTTGGGTAAATTGCATTTTACACCAAAATTAGGGTTTTAAGCACAAAGATTGCTCCACAAGCTGCATCTTGATGCCCAAGCTTGGAGAATCCATCATACTTCATCATATTCACTCATATGGGGTCTCATCATCAGAGGAACATCTCAACATGTGAAATTTGCAAGTTAACCCTTCTAATTGGGTAATTTGCACATAGGTCCCTGCATTACAAAACAATACTACAACATTGTTTAAAAGGGACAGAATTGAAAATGTATGTTCCTTAGGAACTTAATTACATACCAAGGGATAATCACAAGCATCTTAATTAAATAATTAAGCAAAACACCTAGGGTTAACTCATAACCCAGGTCAGGGATGTTACACTTAATCATGTAGAGTTTGTTTTAGCTTTATACGTTATAATTTGATTTATACTAAAAGTCACCCAATTGTCTAACTAATCAAGTGAAACCTAATCATGTAGTTTCCCATGTGTCACAGATCCAATTCCAGTGCCGGCTTTATTTGCTGGATTGATGAAATGAGTTTAACTCTGAGCACATATTTTTAAATATGAGGGGGTGCAAGTTGAGTATCTCCTTGCGTCCACAATTGTAGTTTGTGTGAGACGACCATGCGTGAGCCGATCTCATTATGATATGGACAGCCATGAGTGAGACACTCCTTCTTTTAAGAATGACCTTGCATGAGTCAGTCTCCTTGTGATATAGATGGCCATGAGTGAGCCACTCCTTTTTTAGAATGGCCATGCGTGAGCCTCTTCTTCTAGCAATGTTACCTGTACCAAGGTGGGCTAGGTGTTTATATATGGACGGCCATGTGTGAGTCAGTCTTTGTTTTGACTATATGTCACTATTTTATAGTTGACTAGTATGTCTCTACGGTGTTCTCTTATGTTGATCGAGAGATGTTGGAGAGGTTGTGGACTCTGGATCTTCCATGGACCTTGTATGGCATTGTCGGTTGCCTTTCGCTGGGGCGGTTGGATTTGGGTGGTACGGCGCAAATCCACATGGCATAATAAAAGACGTAATACAGTCATGTAGCATATATGCTTGGGGTGATGTACGCCTCACATTGGTTGAAGCCCTTATCTTGTCTTTTTACTGATTTCTTGAATTATATGATGGTAAAAGAAGTTAACTAGTATACATATTATTTATATTCCTTTTTAGAACATAACTTGATTTACTATCTAGTGGTGGTTGCCTAATCTTGTTAATCTATTTTACCAGTTATATACATATCATTTAGCTGAATCTAATCTTCATGTTAATATGTTGCCTTACTTGTTTGGCTTATCTGTGCTTCAATAGCATTGACAGATAGTTATATCTCTCGCTGGGACATTTAGTCTCACCTTGTGAGTTTCCACATCTTTTAAGTGACTGTACACAAAGAAGTAGAGGTCGTGCAGTTGAGGACGAGCATCAACAAGAGCAGTAGACAAGGTTGGATGTGTTGTTAAGTTTTTTGGTGTTAGAGTCTTAAAGTCATCCATGTACACTTGGGTCATTGGGTGTTTTTGAGATGTTTGTCATTATATGGCAGATATGAGGTTTTGGCCTGTGAGCCATGGTTGTGCAATTATGACAGATCTACATGTATATACATGTGGAATCTGTATCTTATGTAACATATTGATGACAGGAACGCTGATCTACAGTGATGTGAGTAGCATGCAATGTGTTTTGTGTTGCATGTGGCATCCCTTATGGACTTATATGTAATAGGTTTGGCTCTTGGTGCTTTAATGAAATCGGTTTTAAATTTTCTCTCGTCTACGAATCATAACTACACATTCCTCCTCAAGCTTGTTATATTTCAAAGTAGCAGAGCTATTGTTATAAAGAAAAAAAGTCATTAGTAACATGTAATTTATCTTATCCCGACTCGCATCATGTTGAGTAGAGAGAGTGGCTTTCATACAACTTACCACTTGGATCGAGCCAATCAATTGTAGTGAAACAGTGCACTGGATGATACCAATTATCTTTCCTGAAAAAGAATGACGGTGACATGCCACGACAAGGAATATTGGTCTATCTAAAGATGTGGCTAATATTGTTAACATGTTTCCAAATAGATAAACACTCATGGTGGGCCTTGAATCGAATTCATAATATAAAATCTCTTCCTAACTTTGTGGTACGTCAAGATGGCAATTGAAACTGGGGCCGTCGAACATAATTAACCGTCCAAGGCGTGCCGACAATCGCGATCCATTGGACATGGAGCCCACACGTCATACACTCTCTCGCGTCTTTTTCTGTTACACGCGCCGTACTCGGCATAGTACACCAACCCACGCAACCAAGTCGGCCCATGAGTCATGTGTGTGTGACCCATTAATATCCGGTGCCGGGCTTGCGACACTCCCCCATCAAGTCATCAACCCTCGGCCGACGACTCGAGGCGGAAGCGGTCCATCTCGGCTTCTCTCTCTCTCTCTCTCTCTTCCTTCCTGAACCGCTTCCTCGCACCTGCCAATTCCGCTCCAATCCGTCCGGCGGGAAAGGACAAAAACCCTAGAGCGGTTACCGGACGGCCGTGTGGAATGACACGGGGTCCACGAAGGAAGCAGCGCCGAAACGGTGGCCAAGCAGGAGGAGATGGAACGTCTAAGGACGGGGCCGGCGGCGCGGCCGAAGCCGCGTCCGCGCACGGGCACGTGGAAGCGGAGGTTGCGAAGGCACCATTGAAGCCGGAGGACATGGGGCGGCCCGTACGGGTCTACGCTGATGGGATCTACGACCTCTTCCACTTCGGCCACGCCCGCGCGCTAGAGCAGGCGAAGAAGCTGTAAGACGCGATGTCCCTTGTTCCTTCTCCTCCTTCCCACTCCTCCCCTCCTTGTCGTCGGAATTGGAGTCTTTCAGTTTTGTTCTGAGATCGCCGTGACATCCACGTACTCCGGCGAATTTTACATTCGAGGGACTCCTCTAAAGGCATCTCCCCGACGGGTTGACTTGGTTGCAGAAATGGACGGCCATCCGACGTCTTTGTCAAACAGCGAAGATGTTCCCTGTGCGTCAAGGCGTTTTCTTAGATCTTAATAGATTAGTGTAGCGTTGCTTCTGAAACCGGTTTCTGCCAGAGTTCATTGTGTTTCTCTTCCAGATGATTTTCTCTGCTCTGCGGTCGCCAGAGTCCGCAGGGTCAAATTGTATAGTCTATTCGAACTCGGTGTTGCCGCCTCGCTCTTATTCTAATTGTCTTCCTTTTTAGGTTCCCCAATACGTACCTGCTTGTCGGCTGCTGCAACGACGAAATCACCCACAGATACAAGGGGAAAACCGTGATGACCGAAGAGGAGCGCTATGAATCTCTTCGCCACTGCAGGTCTGGACTGTCGCATGATGACCTGCTGTTCCCTTTTGGCATCATTCTCTTCTAAATCTAAATCGGTACCGCGGCCACTTGTCTTTTAATTAATGAGGATATGCTAATGATATTCCCAATCACTGCGAGCGCACCACGTGCCATGGCCTGCCGCTCTGTTCTTTTTTTTTCCTCCTAACCGAGTTGGATAGAAGTAATCTGAAACAGAAGAAAGGATAATTCTGTGTTTGGTAAACCATGCCTGCTCTGAATTATATAGTCGTGCAGACACGTTTCTCCTCCCAGAATGATGAACAGTGATAGTTGCATACTTGAAATTTCGATGTAGCGCACACTGCACTTACATGTGGACCTTCTTCTGTCGTTACTTTTTTATATGCCAGTTCAGATCGCTACGGTGGATCTATATACTGGAACTTAATTGTAAAATGGGGCAATGAATGCTCATTATTGAGGGATCTCGGTATTTGTAGCTAGTGCTGGGTGCCTGACTGTCTGCTGTACTGTTTGTGTATAGGTGGGTGGATGAAGTTATTCCAGACGCTCCATGGGTCCTCACTAAAGAATTCATTGACAAGCACAGGATTGACTATGTAGCACATGACTCCTTACCGTAAGTGATGTCTTCAGCACTTTCAGCTCCTTTTACTCCATTGATTTTTCTGTGTGGAGTGGGATCGATATACAATTGAATGATCCATTCACGATTCGAATTAAATTGTGGCAACGCGTTTTGCGCTAGATCTTGACAACTTACTGATTTGTCTACACTCATCTCTCTAGATATGCCGATGCGAGTGGAGCTGGGAATGACGTGTATGAATTTGTTAAGGCTATTGGAAAGTTCAAGGAAACAAAGCGCACCGATGGTATCTCTACATCGGATGTTATAATGAGGATTTTGAAAGACTACAATCAGTATATCATGCGGAATTTGGCCCGTGGATATACCAGGGAGGATCTTGGTGTCAGCTATGTTAAGGTATCTGATCCACCCCCCCCCCCCCCCCCCCCCCCGCGGCTGACTAGGAAATGTGTATTTTAAAAACTTTTTAACAACATCTTATTGTATTAGTTTGAAGTTTTGCCTCCGTATAAAAAAAAAGATGTTGGAGTTTTCGCTACACCTGTTTGATTTCTGGATGATCTCCTATTTAGCACTTTGTGTTAATGTCGTTACTCATAATTTGTAGGAGAAACAACTGAGGGTTAACATGGGGATAACAAAGTTAAAGGAAAAGGTCAGGGAGCACCAAGAGAAGGTGGGCCAGAAGGTAAGTGGTGCTCGGATGGGCTGATGTTTTAAGTTCGCAGGTTGTGATTTTATGAAACAAAATCTGATAATATTATTACTGTATATCTGTGCTCAGTTGCATGTCGTGGTGAAGATTGCGAACTTGCTCCAAAACGAATGGGTAGTCAATGCAGACCGTTGGGTTGCTGGTTTCCTTGAGAAGTTCGAGGAACAATGCCACCAGATGGTAAGTTAGTGACATTGTCAACTTCACAAATGCTTCCTATGTATGTAAATAACAAGGCCATTCTTCAACTCAGGAAACTGCAATTAAACAGCAAATCCAGGAAAGATTGAAGAGGCAAAGGTCCAGCAATTCGGCTGCCTTTTTACGAGAAACTGTAACATCATCGTAGCGCACCCACGACAGGTTGGGGATGACCTTTTGTAATGTTTCTACCGACAACCCTTTAGTTACTTATCACCCCAAGGGACATACAAGAACGTTTGTGTAGTTAGGCTGGGCATGTCGGCATGTTGTAAAGCCCCGTCTTCCAGAGGTTGGGCATGCTGGCATGTTACTTGCCGCTCATTGGGCGAACCGATGGTGCGTGTAAACTACAAGAAAACTCAATACCACAATTTTGTTTTTCTAGTTCTGTAATCTAAAATCTGAAGTTGTACTACATATTTTAGTCTGCACATTGAATACTATGTAGATGTATTTGGTCGATTGGGCCATGTCTTCCAAATGTGCAAATTTGTAGCCAAACGATGGCGTGGTTTAGGAGGACGACAACTTCCTGTTGAATGTGGGAGTTTGTTGAAATTCCGAGAGAACCTCGAGGAAGTTGGCAGGATAAATTTTGAACCCAAATTGATGCGAAAAGACCGTGACACAATTTGATGTAAATGAGAAAAAAATATTTTTAAACCCACAATCTATCTGTTTTTCGACACTAAGGGCTTGTCTGGTTGCTTGTACTTGCAACGCAACAGTTAGTTTGAAAACATGAAATGCAATTCAGGAAATTGAAGTACAACTGTAATCGTTTGGTTAGATGCAGCTGCTACCCAGCTGTTTGACTTGTTTTCATTTGGTTGGACGTACCTATTACCTGATCAGTAGCTTACTCGGCCAATAGCTTAAGTCCTCACATGGCTGTTGGGCATAGGATGTATGTGGCAGACAGAACCATCGTCCCGTGGAAAAGTAACCGCGCCCTGTTTTGGCGCGGTTGATTCCCCCAATTTTTGTATGCCGTCCAGCGGATGGTGCAGTTGGATTTCAAGGGCAGAGTTGATCCCGCAAGCAACCAAACGTTTGGGTTAGAAAACACTGTGCAGTTGCAACACGCGAATTGATTCTCGGCACAACCAAACGGGCCCTAAATCTCGAGCTCGTAATTACTGCAAATCATGCTCTAGCAATGGATCGACAAGAAAATCCATGCAATTTTGAAAAAGAAAGATGAATTTTAAAAGGAGAAAAAAAAAAGATGAATTTGAAAGGTGAGATGAGGTGGGAGATAATCTGGTATTAGATGCAGAGGTGTGGTGGATTTGTTACTTTGCAGTATTTGTTATCCTCGCCGTCTGCAATAGGGCCCTGTTTGGTTCACCAGAAAGGACTAATAAAGGACTTGAGAAGGAAAAGAATAGGACAGTATATGTACCGGATCGTGTGTTTAATTTTTCATCCTACGTTTGGTGCAATGCAGGATTAAGAGACGTCTGATGCAAATTGCAAACGATCCTATAGAGAGACCATGATCGTTGTCGTTATTGGCATGGAAAAACTAAGGCAAAAGAAAAGGTTGAATGAAGAGGAGATAGTGGACGTTGTTTTTGGCATGGAGGAAATTGAAAGCAAAAGCCACGAAAGAACGGTTTGCAACAAAACGATGACCGGAAACCATTTTTAAAATAATAGAGTTGTGTGGCCGTCGATTGGATGATTTTGGTGCTGCCCTGCTGTGCCATCAAGCACTGCGTCCACAGCGGCTTCAGACGCTGTGTACTGTGTACGCTTGTACGATGGGAGAAGGCAATCTGAAGAATGTTGATGAACCTTGCTAGGGAAGAGTCAATACATGAGAGCAAAAAAAAAAAAAATCAATGGATGCACATGACGGAAGAGTAGTTGAGCACAGGGAGCAGTCAGACGGATTTATTACCGTGCAAATACTTAACAGTGTATGATGTGCACAAATTGTATTTTATTTTTATTCTGTTTTAGTTGTACATTTCACTCAATTTTGTCACATTTCTACTTCAATCATGTTAAGATTGTTTGTTTCTTGTTGAGTTTACTTGTGTCATAATTTGAACTGTAGGCACATCACATTCCATTTTCAGAATTGTCCCAAGGTTTAGAGTTCATTCCATTTTCGGAATTGTCCCAAGGTTTAGAGTTCAAAACTCAACAGAAAAGTTGTCTTACACGTGTGGATCACAGACAACGTGTGACTCTCAGTTAGACGTCCCTTAAATCAACTACAGTCATGACATGTAACCTGGCGACACAACGTGAACGCCGTGAAGCAAAGAAATCGAAATTTGACAGAAAAGTGTTCTTACGTTGTGTGATCTACTCACATGGCATGTTACTTGCGACTGTGGGAGAACCAGATCTGACACGGTGTGTGACTTACAAACATTCATGTCATATTTATTTTTTGCCAATTTTAAAAGAACAATTACTCATTTTCAATAGATATAACAAGCCACTTCCCTTGGGAAGTGTACCACATACCATTTGAAGCAGCTGGAAGTCAGAGTCAAGAGCAGATCTTTAGAGAGGTGACCTAGGAGAGAAAGCTAGGGATTCTGGGAGGAAAACCCATTCTCGGCTCATTTTTTCTTCTCTTTTCCTTTGCAAAGTAGTAGAGAGGAGGTTGCTGGAGCAAAGAGCATTTTTAGAGAAGGATTTTCACCTTTTGCACGGAGATCTCCATTTGTTCTTCATTCCTACGGATCTAATTTGTTATTCCTCTCTCTCTACTAAAGTTTCTTTCATTTACACATCATTACATGTATTTCATCACCATGAGTGAGGAAACTTATTTTCTTGGACATGGAAGAGTAGCTCCCATGTCATAACTCATGTGATCTGAATTTCATACTTTAGTATTGTCGGGACCCACTCTTTTGATCAGTATAAATTTCAACCATTAGAGATAATCCCAAATCTAAACCCAGATTATGAAATAAAAAAATGAATTCTCGACAAAGATGATTAAACAATATACGAAAAAGACAGATAAATTTTCCTTTTTCTTTCTTCACAAACTCATAAATCAATGTCACATTAAGGACATCACATTCAGATATCACAAAGCATATTCAACTCCATTAAATCTAGAATCAAATCTTGTTCTCATATGTGGTTCAGTTTACATTAGATACATGTACATTGATGAACAAACTTAACCTACAACCCATCCCAGGAAACAGAGAGTACAAGGACATTCTAATCTATCTAGATTATGCTATTTATATCTTCCTTGTCGTGACCTCTCCGCTGGATAGCATTATACCTAAAAGATTTGAAACAACCTCATGAGACTCATATAGAGCCCCAGTGAGTGGATACCTCCCACTCAAGGTAGGTACATGCATCATCATCAGATTAAGTATAATAAACTTAACAAAAATATGCAGATATTAAAAAGTCTAGCAGATAGATCTATCATAAGTCATATCTAACTTACAATGGTAATCTAATCCAACAGATAAGGTAATCACTTAAACCAATTATAACTTTGAAACATCTTTTAGAGCATGTCTATGAACAAATCATCAGATACTTCTTAATTCAAATTAAGAACCCTACTGCATGAGAAATAATTTGAGTTCTAAGCATTTTGAATCAATACACAACAATAACATTATCTTTGTGACACTCCACCAGCCGGACTAGGAATAAATCATGCAGTCCTGAAGTTGAAGTACACATAATACATATCTACTAAACAATACTATCAAATAGTAAGCAATCCAACTCATATTTAGAATGTATATAAATCCCAACATTTATAACTTGTCAACATGACAGATCATAATATGAAAATGTCCATAGCAACATGATTACTTTCTACAACAAGAAGCATAATCAACAATGACAAATCATCAAGTAGATGTACAAGGAATGTAACAACCACTCAAATCATGTTCTACACGGCTTATCATCGTTTATTCATTTGCCCTGAAACTACTTGGCTTGTACCTCACCAAGTAGAAGTCGCCACGCCTGATTCTCGTGTCAACGACTCATCGTCACTATCTTAGGGTTTAGCCGGCCACCCTAAGATATCAACAACAGACCCTGGCCACCTCAGGGTTGCCTAAAGAGAGGCTCACGTCCTCATCTCGAGTACACGAGATAGGAACCAGCAAAGCAGTATATCACATATCATAGTATTTCACATATTTTTCATTTCACATCTTTCATTTCATCAGAGTCTATTCCATCTGGACATAGACTTTCACAGCAAGGATTTAGAGCCAGAGCCACTCCAGATGACTCACTCCTAAATCCTGGTGGTCTAACCTTTAAGATCTCGATCCACACTCCATAAATCCTTCTCATTATTCATCGATTACTACAAGGAGATCCGTTTTGTTTCCCCAGTGTGGTCCTCGGGGGAAACTCGCGGTGTTCAGGGCACCTAACTAGATGTTCCATCATTTCACTTGTTATTAAACTCTTTTACTCATCTTACAAGAATTCAAAACATCATAGAATAACATGAAATAGATTAAGTTTATCAATAAGGGAAATGATCAAAGCAAGAAGCACAATAAGTCTATAGATTGCAACAAATATGATTATTTCTATCTTCTACATCAACTCATAGCAATCGTCAACAATGGGCCTTCAGCCCAAGACATAATCTTATTGTCCATCATTTACCCCATCAGGGTTTTATCATCATCAGTGGGTTTTCAGCCCTAGACATAATCTCATTATGCAACATTAACCCTTATCAGGGTTTCTCAATGTAAGGAGTGCATATTAAATTCAATTTCAATATAAATCTTATCAGCTCATTGTATATCACAGTTCTGAACAAATATTAGCAGAGGCATTAAAACTAGCAATAGTAAAAGTATATATATATCATGTATCATTCCTCATACTCAGAATAGATTTATCATACAACATATGTCTGCTCCATCCAATCTGAATAGATGCCAATAATTTCATGCATATACATGCATAACAGACTTAGTTCTCTTCTTCTTTTATTTCACATTCTTCATATGAGTTTACTAATCAACACATGTTGATTATCATTTGAATTCCCTCAAAATAGTTCATTCTCATAGTACAAGTATTCTATCAAACAATCACAATACAAGAACACATTCTTGTAAATCAACTCATATGCTTGAACCTCATCTTTTAATTGAATTAAACTACAATTATGTACATTCCTTAATCCTTCATTTGAGATTGTCATTCATTAGAACCATCTAGCTCAACATTTTAGGGTTAGAATTTGTTTCTTAAATTCATCTACTAATTCTCATATTTTTCCTTCAATTCATATTCATTAATCTCAACTTCTCTCATGTCATGTTCATTAAATTACTAGAACCAATCATTTTTAACTCACTTGATATAAAATACTTATCTATTCATTGATATCCATCAAAGTCTAGTTTTAGTATGTTCCATTCAATTTGGCTCAAGCCACATGTAATTAAAACAAAGGATTAAAGACTTCATCATAATAACTTCATTAGTTTCATCTTTAACTTGCCATCGCCATAAATACATTTTCTTCTTCATATCATTTCTTACATTTAGATAAGTGTACCATGTCATTAACTTCTAATGTCATTCCCATAATCAACAATGACCATTCTTTATTATACTAAAACAAATGCATTAGACTTAGATGATATTAGTAAGACTCATCATATTCAATTGAAGTATTAATACTTACATTCAACATTTCATCACATTTACAACATCATATATAAGTTCTAGCTTCATTACTCATACTCATCTTAATACTAAACATCTATGGTTTTCAATAAGTCATCCTTAGTTCAACACAACAGAAGAGCCATATCACTAAGTAATTTCATAATGATGCATAGAGGTTCATTAGGGCTATTCACACACATGGAAACCCTAGTTTTCATTTTCACCTATTCCATTCATTAATCATAAGTATATATTGATTAATTGACTCATTTGATTCACTTCCTCAACACAAACCCTAATCATGATATGTGGTCATTCAATTCCATTAACATTCAAGAATACACTTGTATAATACAATCTAGTACAATTCAAAAATGATTTTATACATGTCAATTCAATTCCAAGCATATCGGCCATTAGGCTGATTTTTAGGAAAAATTCACATGAAATAGCATAGTCATCTACCCATAAGAAAAACCCATGGATCCTCAATCAATATATCAGGAAATAATCAAGTTCCAATCAATGATAAATAATTAAAATTAGTAGAAATGGATCCCCAATATCTTTTCCAAATCAAATCTAATCACATACATGTACAAACAAGGGTTCTGATTGTTTTAGTTGGATAGAATTAGGCTTTCAACATGAATACAAAGCTTAGGAGGGAGAAAAACACTCACCTCAGGTGCCAAGAACCTTAATTTCGTAGGTCAACCTCTGAATTTTTGGAAACCCAATCAAACTCTCGCAAAAGAATCCAATTCTTTCTCCTCTCAACTCGGAAACCCTAGAAATGGGGATTAGAAGAGAAAGAGTGAGAAAATGGGGAGATTTGATGTGATTTCAAAACAAATCAGGGGAGGGACGGAATCTTGACATGTGAGAGAAGATTTACCAAGAAATGCTATGCAAAGAAGCTAAACTTACTTGATTTCATCATATCTTGGATAGAGAAACCCTAGGTCAACATCTCCACCACTTTCTCTTCTCAAAACCCTAGCTCTCCTCTCTCTCAAGAATTTCGTTTCTTTGACAAGAAGGACGAGTTATGAGAGCTCCTTGTGTGTTAGGTTAGTGATATAGATGAATTGAGGTGCTTATAACATTTGCAAACAAGCCCCTCAATGTATTTTTATTTTGCCCAGACTGGTTGGTCGGCTGAGTTATAAACTCGACCGAAACCATACATTTTAGAACTCAAACCTCATACAAAAATTATGAAACTTTAACCTAATGTCTGAAATTGAGTTTATAAGAAACATTAAATTTTTTACATCATTTGGAGTTACTAATAAATAATTAAAAATCAAATACTATACTACTATATTACAGTCAGCAGCATGGTCGGTCGAGTTTGTCCTTCACAGAACTCGACCGACACCCCTCTCTGTAGGGATAAAAAATCATCCAAATGTTACACAAATTTAATAGTGTGTCTATAATGGAGTTTAACAAATACAGTTAAAATTTGAGATCAATTGGATATACCAATAAAAAGATAAAATTCAATTTTCACATTGCTATATCAATCTAAAAATATGATCGGTCGAGTTTGAAACTCGACCGAAAAACATGTCAGAACATTCTTCAAAAACTCTGATATTTTTTCAAGAGTTTTCACTTTGATATGTACAAATCATATCCAAATTTGAATTAAATGAGAGTTACACATAAAATACTAAAAATCATTTAGTGAGACACTATACTTATCAAATTCTATATTCATATGTCATCAAAACCCTAATTTGGGCCGATTAGGGTTTCCAAATTTTAACCCTAATTATGTGGATCAAAGTATAATTAAACCTTCTCATTATATTTAACACATCAAAACTTAACTATCATCATTAATCAAGCTTTAAACCATGATCAACTTAGTTAAGCATACCATCATCCAAGTAAACCCTAATTAGATGACTAATTTGAAAATGGGTCATTACAAATTCTCCCCTCCTTTTAGGATTTCATCCCAAAATCCAAGAAAAGATACAAAAGAATATCATATCATCTAATCATTCATCTCTCTCGACATCTAGTTAGAAAGTATTCTATTTTATCTTTCTTTCATATGACATCTTTTTTTTGTATTAGATGGATATTTCATCCTATGTCATCATCATATCTCTCCTTTAGTATTATAAACATTTGAATCACTAATATAAGTAATACATCATTTATCAAGATCTGATTCACATCACCTTTCACATCTTTTTTTTTAAATTTGATTGTGTATCTCATGGATTAAGATTATGACTCATTCACATATTATCATCTGCATTCATCAATTTCCTTTATAAAGAAGATCGTCTAGTGTGCATCTTAGTTCATAGCTTTTTCTCACAATTTCAGATTTCATACTCAGACTCAAACTCATTAGAGATTATGTTCATAATCCATTAAGCTTTCATCTTTCTTATATGAAATTTCATGTTTTCCATATGTTCCATATTGAATTATAAAATCCTTTTCTCTTTCACCATTTTATTGCCATTCTTCTCTTTTTCATCATGTATCTTATTATACTACCAAACTATGTTCATCTGGATACTTGGTCAGGGCATCCAGAAGAAGTATAGTCAGAAGTTCGATACTAGCTTAGCTCAATACCTGAATACTTGACCAGAGTATCTGGATACCGAGTTCAGTCAGTATGCACATCATTCAGGTTATATTCAACATCGACATTATCAATTATTCCTAGATCCTATTGTCCCTATAGACTCATCTAACCTAGGCTTTGATACCACGCTTGTCAAGACCCACTCTTTTAATCAGCATAAATACCAACCATTAGAGATAATCCCAAACCTAAACCCAGATTATGAAATAAAACAATGAATTCTCGACAAAGATGATTAAACAATATATGAAAAAGACAGATAATTTTTTCCTTTTTCTTTCTTCACAAACTCATAAATCAATGTCACATCAAGAACATCACATTCAGATTTCACAAATCATATTCAACTCCATTATATCCAGAATCAAATCTTATTCTCATGTGCGATTCAGTTTACATCAGATACATGTACATTGATGAACAAACTTAATCTACAACCCATCCCGAGATAGAGAGAGTACAGGGACATTCTAATCTATCTAGATTATGCTATTTATATCTTCCTTGTCTTGACCTCTCCGCTGGATAGCATTATACTTAAAAACATTTGAAACAACCTCATGAGACTCATATAGAGCCCCCGTGAGTGGATACCTCCCACTCAAGCTAGGTACATGCATCATCATCAGATTAAGTATAATAAACTTAACAGAAACATGCAGATATTGAAAAGACTAGTAGATAGATCTATCATAAGTCAAATCTAACTTACAATGGTAATCTAATCCAATAGATAAGGTAATCACTTAAACCAATTATAACTTTGAAACATCTTTTAGAGCATGTCTATGAACAAATCATCAGATACTTCTTAATTCAAATTAAGAGCCCTACTGCATGAGAAATAAGTCAAGTTCTAAGCATTTTGAATCAATACATAACAATAACATTATCTTTGTGACACTCCACCAGCCGGACTAGGAACAAATCCTGCAGTCCTGAAGCTGAAGTACACATAATACATATCTACCAAACAATACTATCAAATAGCAAGCAATCCAACTCATATTCATAAAGTATATAAATCCCAACATTTATAACTTGTCAACATGATATATCATAATATGAAAATGTCCATAGAAACATGATTACTTTCTACAACAAGAAGCATAATCAACAATGACAAATCACAAGTAAATGTATGAGGAATGTAACAACCATTCAAATCATGTGTTCTACATAGCTTATCATCTTTTATTCATTTTCCATGAAACTACTTGGCTTGTACCTCACTAAGTAGAAGTCGCCACGCCTGATTCTCGTGTCAACGACTCACCGTCACTATCTTAGGGTTTAGTCGGCCACCCTAAGATATCAACAACAGACCCTGGCCACCTCAGGGTTGCCTAAAAAGGCACACATCCTCAGCTCGGGTACACGATATAGGAACCAGCAAAGCAGTATATCACATATCATAGTATTTCACATATTTTTCATTTCACATGTCACATATTTCATTTCATCAGAGTCTATTCCATCTGGACATAGACTTTCACAACAAGGATTTAGGACCAGAGCCACTCCAGATGACTCACTCCTAAATCCTGGTGGTCTAACCTTTAAGGTCTCGATCCACACTCCAGAAATCCTTCTCATAATTCATCGATTAGTACAAGGAGATCCGTTTTGTTTCCTCAGTGTGGTCCTCCGGGGAAACTCACGGTGTTCAGGGCACCTAACTAGATGTTCCATCATTTCACTTGTTATTAATCTCTTTTACTCATCTTACAAGAATTCAAAACATCATATATCATATATGAGTATTCTCGCGTAAATAGAATAACATGAAATAGATTAAGTTTATCAATAAGGGCAATGATCAAAGCAAGAAGCACGATAAGTCTATAGATTGCAACAAATATGATTATTTCTATCTTCGACATCAACTCATAGAAAGCATCAACAGTGGGCCTTCAGCCCAAGACATAATCTTATTGTCCATCATTTACCCCATCATGGTTTTATCATCATCAGTGGGATTTCAACCCTAGACATAATCTCATTATGCAACATTTACCCTTATCAGGGTTTCTCAATGTAATAAAACTAGAAACAATAAAAGCATATAGATATCATGTATCATTCCTCATACTCAGAATAGATTTATCATACAACATATGCATGCTCCATCTAATCTGAATAGATGTCAATAATTTCATGCATATACATGCATAACAGGCTTAGTTCTCTTTTTCTTTTATTTCACATTCTTCATATGGGTTTACTAATCAACACATGTTGATTATCATTTGAATTCCCTCAAAATAGTTCATTCTCATAGTACAAGTATTTTATCAAACAATCACAATACAAGAACACATTCTTGTAAATCAATTCAAATGCTTGAACCTCATCTTTTAATTGAATTAAACTACAATTATGTACATTCCTTAATCCCTCATTTGAGATTGTCATTCATTAGCACTATCTAGCTCAACATTTTAGGGTTAGAGTTTTTTTTCTTAAATTCGTCTACTAATTCTCATATTTTCCCTTCAATTCATATTAATTAATCTCAACTTCTCTCATGTCATGTTCATTAAATTACTGGAACCAATCATTTTTAACTCACTTGATATAAAATACTTATCTATTTATTGATATCCATCAAAGTCTGGTTTTAGTATGTTCCATTCAATTTGGCTCAAGCCACATGTAATTAAAACAAAGGATTAAAGACTTCATCATAATAACTTCATTAGTTTCATCTTTAACTTGCCATCACCATCAATACATTTTCTTCTTCATATCATTTCTTACATTTAGATAAGTGTACCATGTCATTGACTTATAATGTCATTCCCATAATAAAAATGATCATTCTTTATTATACTAAAACAAATGCATTAGACTTAGATGATATTAGTAAGACTCATCATATTCAATTGAAGTATTAATACTTACATTCAACATTTCATCAAATTTACAATATCATATATAAGTTCTAGCTTCATTACTCATATTCATCTTAATACTAAACATCTATGGTTTTCAATAAGTCATCCTTAGTTCAACACAAAAGAAGAGCCATATCACTAAGTAATTTCAAATAATGACGCATAGAGGTTCATTAGGGCTATTCACACACATGGATACCCTAGTATTCATTTTCACCTATTCCATTCATTAATCATAAGTATATATTGATTAATTGACTCATTTGATTCACTTCCTCAGCACAAACCCTAATCAGGATATGTGGTCATTCAATTCCATTAATATTCAACAATACACTTGTATAATACAATCTATTACAATTCAAAAATGATTTTATACATGTCAATTCAATTCCAAGCATATCGGCCATTAGGCTGATTTTTAGGCAAAATTCACATGAAATAGCATAGTCATCTACCCATAAGAAAAACCCATTGATCCTCAATCAATATATCAGGAACTAATCAAGTTCTAATCAATGATAAATAATCAAAATCAATAGAATTGGATCCCCAATATCTTTTCCAAATCAAATCCAATCACATACATGTACAAACAAGGTTTCTGGTTGTTTTAGTCGGATAGAATTAGGATTTTAACATGAATCCAAATCTTAGGAGGGAGAAAAACACTCACCTCAGGTTCCATGAACCTTAATTTCGTAGGTCAACCTCTAAATTTTTGGAAACCCAATCAATCTCTCACAAAAGAATCCAATTCTTTCTCCTCTCAACTCGGAAACCCTAGAAATGGGGATTAGAAGAGAAAGAGTGAGAAAAGGGGGAGATTTGATGTGATTTCGAATCAAATCAGGGGAGGGATGGAATCTTGACATGTGAGAGAAGATTCACCATGAAATGTTATGCAAAGAAGCTAAACTTACTTGATTTCATCATATCTTGGATAGAGAAACCCTAGGTCAACATCTCCACCACTTTCTCTTCTCAAAACCCTAGCTCTCCTCTCTCTCAAGAATTTCATTTCTTTGACAAGAAGGACGAGTTATGAGAGATCCTTGTGTGTTAGATTAGTGATATAGATGAATTGATGTTCTTAGAACATTTGCAAACAAGCCCCTCAATGTATTTTTATTTTGCTCAGACTGGTTGGTCGGATGAGTTATAAACTCGACCAAAACCACACTTTCAGAACTCAAACCTCATGCAAAAATTATGAAACTTTAACCTAATGTCTGACATTGAGTTTAGAAGAAAGAATAAAAACTTAGATCATTTGGAGTTACGAATAAATAATTAAAAATCAAATACTACACTACTATATTACAGTCAGCAGCATGGTCGGTCGAGTTTGTCCTTCACATAACTCGACCGAAACCCCTCTCTGTAGGGATAAAAAATCATCCAAAAATTATACAAATTTAATAGGGTGTCTATAATGGAGTTTAACAACTACAATTAAAATTTGAGCTAAATTGGATATACCAATAAAAAGATAAAATTCAATTTCCACATTGCTATATCAATCTAAAAATATGATCGGTCGAGTTTCGACAAATAGGTCACAAAATTCTGCAAAAAATCTGATATTTTTCAAGAGTGTTCAATTTTGATATATAAAAATCATACCCAAATTTGAATTAAATAAGAGTCACACATAAAATACTAAAAATCATTTAGTGAGACACTATACTTATCAAATTATGTATTCATATGTCATCAAAACCCTAATTTGGGTCGATTAGGGTTTCCAAAATTTTAACCCTAATTATGTGGATCAAAGTATGATTAAACCTTCTCATTATATTTAACACATCAAAACTTAACTACCATCATTAATCAAGATTTAAACCATGATCAACTTAGTTAAGCATACCATCATCCAAGTAAACCCTAATTAGATGACTAATTTGAAAACGGGTCATTACAAGTATTGGTTAATCTTCCATTTCAAAATGAGTTATGGTGTTTACCTTATTGTATGCATGGTTGACCATCACATTTACATACTTTATGCTTTTTATTATTTCTGAAAAGTTTATTCAGAGGTAGAAATATTCATTTTGATAACATGTCTTTAATCATATAATTGGCTAGGATTATGTTGAGGGTTCTAGGTTGCAGTTAGAAATTGTGTATATGCATGAGAATGTTATACATGATTAAGATTGTTTTTATCGTTGGAAAATGTATTAGATGAAATCAACCTATCCTATGAAGATTGGCCAATATAAGTGAATTCATGATTTTTATTTGAGTTATGATATAGAAGTGAAATCACATATCCAGGATCCTCTTGATCTGATCTTTAATCATTCTCCAAGTAATTCGTACTCTAAATTTTATTGTTCAAAGTTTGAAATTGATTTGATCTAACCAATCATTTAATTGAAATCGACTTAGATTGTTGAAACTTAGCAATTTTGCGCCTAGCTAACCTAGCTCCTTGTGGTTCAACCTCGAATACAATTGATCCCATATACTTGCAGATGATTAATGAGTTCAGACAAGTAATATTTAAAAGTCACTTGCCTTTGCCAATCAATAATTTTTGGTGATATTGTCAGAAAACTATGGTAGGTTTTACCTAGAGCAAAAGTGTTAATTAGTATTCGAGACTAAGTCATCATTTTTCACTTTTCATATTATGATACCTTTTTAGTCTTATGATTCTCACTTAACTATCATTTTTGTATGTTGCATGTGTCGTTCTAATAGGAGTCTTGAGACATCCATCTTCCTAGACCCAAAATTCAGCAAACTTGTTGCAGCTGAAGGAGAGCAAGGAAGAATGATAATTCTTCAAGCTTGGAAGGATCACAACCATCATCGTCCCATTCAACACCTTCACCACCGCCTTCACCCGATCATCATCAAGAACTAGAGATGGAGGATAATAACCCACTAAAATAATTTTTTGTAGTGGCTTCCATCAACATTTGTGATCCATTGATCATCTGACTATTGATGCCAACAATTCTTTATCATCCCCACATTATGTAGATGATCCAGCAAAACAGGTTTAGAGGAACTCCTATGGAAGATCTGAATCTTCACATAGGTGAGTTTTTACATTACATGAACACCTTCAAGATTAATAATGTTTAAGCTGAAGGAGTACGTATACTCTTGTTCCCATTCATCTTGTGAGACCAGGCTCCCATGCGATCCATCAAGAGTTGGGATGAGCTACTGAATGCTTTTCTTACTAAGTATTTTCCTCCTAGAAAAACTGCTCAACTAAGGAGCCAGCTCACCAACTTCAAGCAACAGGAAGGTGAATACTTTATGATATATGGGAGATATTTAAGGACTTACAATGCCTTTGTCCTCACCGTGGCTTGACTAACTGGTTGTTACTACAAACCTTCTAGAATGGGTTATTCTATAACACTCGTATGATTGTAGATGTCGCTGTGAACAGAGCATTTATGGACAAATCCTACTGAGAGCCATATGAAATCATAGAAGATATGTCCCTAAACCATTTCCAGTAGAGCTTAGAAGGAACCAACCAACCTCACTCATCAAATGGCACTACTGAAGAGTTAAGCGGGAAACACACCATTGATGTAGTTAATCTTATTACAGCCAAGCTTGATGCATTGTAATAGAAGTTTAAAAAGTTGACTACACACTCTATCCAAGCAAATGAGAAAGTGTGTGAAGCATGTGGAGCCCCCGGACATGACTCTTCTTATTGTTTTACCCCTACAAATGAATGTTGGAGAGGCACCGGAGCAAGCTAATGCAATTAGGAGCTTTCTTAACAAGTAGATCTACAACCCCTACTCCAACACCTATAATCTAGGATGGAGAGATCAATCAATTTCTCATACAAGAACAACAATCCTTATAATCAACAATCAAATCAACATCACTAGAACCAAGGCCAGAATCATCAACAACAAATGAGCAACTTCCAACCCATGAACAATAACCAACCGCTAGGATTCAACAACAATAGAAACTACAATCAGCCCCAACCTAAGTCAACTCTGGAAACCATGCTTGAGACTTTTGTGTCAACACAGATTCGACAAAATGATGAGTTTAGTGCACATGGGTTACTCTTGAAAGATTCTATCACTCAACTCTCTTCTAAAGTAGACAACATTTCTACTCATGTGAATATGCTAGAAAACTAGATCACCCAGTAGGCTCTAGCAAATCAAAGAGCCTCTTCCAGTTCTTACCAAGCCAACCAGAGATGAATCCATGTGAATGTAAGTCTGTTACTTTAAGGAGTGGAAATATTATTGAAAGACCCTCATTGATAGATGAGAAGAAAGATGAAAATGGAAAAGAAGTTGATGTTTAGAAAGATCAAAGAAAGAAAGATATAGTTGAAGAGCAACCATCTTGTAATCCTACTTCCCCATTTCCTCGCAGGTTTGCACGCCACAAAGAAGATGGAAAATTTCACAGCTTCATGGACATTCTCAACAAATTATATGTCAACCTTCTGTTAGCAGAAGTCATTGCTAAAATGCCTACCTATGCAAAGTTCCTGAAAGACCTCTTAACCAAGAGGAGGACAAATCATGAAAAATGTAATGCTATATGAAAGGACGAGTTCAATCATTTAAAATAGATTACCAGAGAAACTTGATGATCAAGGTGCCTTCACACTGTCATGCAAGATCAGTGATACAATGTTGATAAGGGTTTATTTGACCTAGGGGACAACATAAGATGTATTCTATTTACGTTGCGGGAGCAGCTTGACATTGGAGACTTGAAGCCAACCAAAATGGCCATTCAATTGGCAGATCATACCATCAAGTATCCGAGAGGAATTGTTGAAGATGTACATGTTCAAGTGGGCACGTTCTTTATCCCTTGTGACTTCATTGTGATTGATATGAATGAAGTTCCATCCAATCCTATTCACTTTTGAAAGACCCTTCCTCTACACAACTGATCGCATAGTTTGTGTATGGGAAGGCAATATCACTCTTAGAGTAGGAAGGTAGGTATGGAATTCTCTATTTTAGATGCAATGAAAGCTCCAAATAGGATGGAGAATATCTCCTTGGTTGACTATATTGACAAGTTTCTAGAGGAAGATGAAGACTTTTCTGATTTCCTTGTTGACTATTGTGATTGAAGTGAATTAGACACCACCATGGCCACATAAAATTTAGATGTTGTTTCCAGTACTAGACCACCTCTGTCTCACAAAGATGCTTTGTCATTGAATGATGACTCTAGCAAGCCCGCCAAGGAGAACAAGGTAGAACTCAAACCCCTTCCACCAGGGCTAAGGTATGCTTTTCTTGACCCTAGTTCTACATCTCATGTTATCATAAATGTTGATTTAACTGATGAACAAGAAATCAAATTGCTAAATGAATCGTGTTTTCATAAAGAAGTAACCAGTTATTCGAACGACGATTTGAAAGGCATCAACCCCTCCATTTGCAGGTATAGAATGAATCTAGAGGAAGATGCTAAGCCTTGTGTAGAATCTCTTAGGTGTTTAAATCAAAATATGTTTAAGGTTGTTAGAAACGAAATTTCCAAGTTGAAAGATGTAGGGATCATTTACCCCACAAGTGACAGCCCCTAGGTGAGTGTTATGCATGTAGTACCCAAAAAGGGAGGTTGCAACTATCATCAAAGGGGATAATGATGAATTTCTTCAGACTCGTGTAGCCACACGGTAGCGCATGTGTATAGACTATAGGAGGTTGAATAAAGCAACTTGTAAAGACCATTTCTATTGCCTTTCATTGATTTAATACTTGGGAGAGTAGTCGATCATTCTTATTTTTTCTATCTTGATGGTTATTTGGAATTTTTTCAAATATCAATTTATCCATCGGATCAAGAAAGGATGAATTTTACATGAACCTATGGCACATATGCCTATAGACGCATGTCATTCGGTCTTTACAATGCACCAACAACTTTTTAGCATTGCATGATGGCTATCTTCATGAATTTAGTGACCAAACGATGGAAGTTTTTATGTACGATTTCAACATCTACAAGAATTCTTTTGATGATTGCCTATCTAATTTATCTAAAGTCCTTGGGCATTGTAAAAAGGTTAACCTAGTACTGAACTAGGAGAAATATCATTTTATGGTACAATCCGGAGTATTACTAGGACATGTGATTTTTAACAAAGATATTGAAGTTGACAGGACAAAAGTAGAAGCAATAGAGAAGATGTCTACCCCATCAAATGTCAAGGATGTTCAAAGTTTTCATGGCCATGGAGGATTCTACAGACGGTTCATCAAGGATTTTTCCCAGATAGCCAAAACTCTATGATCATTTCTTGCCAAAGATATTGAATTTATTTTTTATTAATAATGTCAAGCCACTTTTAGAAATCTCAAAGACGCACATATCTCATCTCCCAACATTCAGGCACTAGATTGGGATGCACTATTTGAGTTGGTGTGTGATGCAAATGACTGCCATTGGTGCATTTCCTGGTCAAAGGAAGGAGAACAAGTTGCATGCCATCCGCTATGCCAGTAAAATGCTTGATGAAGCCCAGATAAACTATCTTACAACTAAGAAGGATATTCTAGCCGTAGTGTATGCCTTTAATAAATTTCATCAATATCTAGTGGGTTCAAAAGTGGCAGTCTATACTGATCATGCCGCCATTAAGTATTTGTTGAACAAGAAGGATGTTAAACCACACTTGATTCATTGGATTTTTCTACTTTAAGAGTTTGATATCAAGATCAAAGACAAGAAAAGAACCAAAAACAATGTTTTTGACAATCTTTCCAGAGTCATGTGCAAAAGATGAATTTCCTATTGATGATTACCTCCCCATGGAGAGATTGTATGTTGTTGATACACTGCAAGAACCATGGTTTACAGACATCACCAACTTTCCTGCCATAGGACATCTTCTACCCGATCTCACTTATCAACAAAGGAAGAAGTTTTTACAAGATATCTGATTTTATTATTGGGTTGACCCAATATTGTTTAAGCAAGGAGACGAAAAACTGATCCGGATGTGTGCAACCGAAAAGGAGATAAACACAATTTTTGGTTGCCATTCTTCTTCCTACAGAGGTCACTTTGGGGGGAGAAAAGATAGCTTCCAATATCCTTCAGGTTGGATTTTACTGGCCGACATTGTTTCAAGATGTTCATGCATATGTCACGGCATGTGACAAATGCCAAAGGACAAGTGGGATATCAAAGCGAGATGAGATGCCCTCAACTCCATCTTAGAGATTGAGGTGTCTAATGTATGGGGTGTCGACTACATGGGCCTCTTCTCATCCTCCTACAGTCACAAATACGTATTGGTTGCCTGTGATTATGCCTCAAAGTGGGTAGAGGCCATCTCTACCCAATCTCCTGATGCTAAGTCCGTGCTCAAGATGTTTCAAAAAATTATCTTCCCTCACTTTGGAGTTCCAAGATATGTAATTTCATATGGTGGAACATATTTCAGTGAGAAAAAATTCAAAAATCTTCTCACTGATGCATCCCTATTTTAGGGCTCCATCCTATGCCTTTTTGTACATTTATCACATCTAAACAAAGTAGATTGCAAGTTAATACCCCCAATGTGTGTTTTACTGTCAAATGCACTTATGGACATTCTTTGCATTATTTTCAGGTACTTGGACCATACTTTGGATGGAAGTGAGAGAGAAGGAAGGAGTCTGAGGCTTCCTCCACTCATGGAGGGGTCCAAAGAAGGCCCCAAGAGCTCCCTCAACCTACGCCAATGGTCAAGTTTCAACTCCAAGAAAAGAAGTCCCTTGATAATGAAGTTTGAGGCTATTTGAGCCTTTGAAGGCCCCAGCACGGCCGTGGTACTATGGAACGGTCGTGCTGGCAATTAAGCAAAGTTATAGGTTGAATGTTAAAATCTCGAAGTTCAGCAAATCAGTCACCACGGCCGTGCTACCCAGCACGGTCGTGCCATGAAGACCCCACCACGACCGTTCTGCCCAAAACGGTCATGAAAGATTAAGATAGAACGGGCGTGCTGCTAAGAATGACCTCCTCACAACCCTCCAACATGGCTGTGCTGCCCAGCAAGACCGTTCTACCTAGTCCCCAACACGGTCGTGCTGCCCAGCACGGCCGTGCTACCAGCCTTCATTTTCACCCATCAACCTGTTAATTTAACACTTAACCAACACAACCATTCTCCCCCACCACAGACGTGCTCACTTCTACCCACCACGGCCGTGCTGCCCAACACGGCCGTGCTACCACCTCAAAACCTAACTTTTTCACACTGATTTTCCAATCTTACCCCTACTTACCCTAGTGCCTCCACCACCACCTATAAATACATGGGTGGCGGCCACAACACTAGGTTAGAGCCTCTACCTAGCTATTCTTAGCCTCCACTCTCCATCCTTGAGCTCTTTGTGCAATCCCCTTGCATTTTGGGCTCACCGTCCACCATTTCCACCCTCATTCCACCATGGAAACCTAGTTCCCTAGGTTTTCATCCATATTCCCCTACCATTTTATGCAGCCCTGCACTTTTGGAGGAGGGAGGACGTCTACAGCAAGCTTGGAGGTGAAGAAGGAGGCTTCCACATCAAGCTTCATGGAGTCCCTACTTCTTCTACCCCTTTCTTTTCTTGTTTTCTTGATCATGTCTAGATAAGCCCCTTGTGGTGGGCTGTTTGGGGTTTAAATGTAACTTTGATACCATGGGATAATTTCTTGTAATGAACTTAATTCATATCTATGATGATTGCCTCTTGCTTCTATCTCATTTCCCATTTTATTGCATGTGGTTTTTGCTTATAACATGGATTGCTTGCTTTGAGATGTTTGATGACACTTAGTTTCTAGGAGGAATTGGGGTGTATGTGGTAATCTTAGGAATGGCTCCTAGGTCCAATTAGTGGATCCCTATCTAGCCCCCTTTGTTCCTACATACACATCCCTCCTCCTACAAATGAGTGTGAGATCTAAGTAGCTAGTGTAAGTGAGATTGATATAATTGTCTAAGGCCTTCTAAAGGCTAGAGTGGCTAGTGGCATGAGGTCAAATACCCTCATCTCTACTCCCATCTCTTCCCTCAACCCTTAATTGCTCACTATCACTTACCCTAGAAACCTAGATTTGGCTAATCCCATTAGAATTACACCTAACCCTAGTCTTCTACTAGTAGTATAGGGTATATTCTAATGGCAATCTCCTTGTTGTTTGGTTTGGTAATCTATATATGATATGATAACCTTGCATGTTTAATGATCTCCCCAAACTAATATCAAAGTTACATCCCCCAAATGGCCAACTTACCCTAATCAACTGCTTAAAACCCATCTCGCTCTGCTTGCTTGTTCATGCTAGTCTAGTTTAGTCGCTTTTGCTTAATATAGTTAATTGTTTAGTTTTGCTATTTAGTGTTAACCTAGGCTCTTGCTCTTGCTAGTGGTTAGTTTATCTCTTAATTTCTTCGTGCCTTGCTAGAGTAGTGTAGATCTTCTTGCTCTTGCTTAGTTAGTTTGTTAACTTAGTTTGCTAATTTGCTTGCTCTTCCATAACTTAGTTTCCATCTTGCATTCCTTACTTGCTCATTAGCGTAACCAAAAAACCAAACCTTTCAAAAACCCTAAAACCCGAAGCTCCGCAAAAGGAACATAGCATACGCTACCTAACTCTATTTCCCCCTCTATCTCTGTGGTTTGACCCCTTATCTTGCCAATCACCTATACTACAACATTACCCCGTACGCTTGTGGGTGACCTATTTTAGTCTTAGTGATCGACTCGGTTAGGGATAACATAAATTTCAAAAGCATAAGATCCCATATCCCGTGCGCTCCGACCTCGTGGGGTGTAAAAGCACCACTAGTCGGGCCGTACCAAGTTTTCTGGCACCGTTGCCGGGGATAGAGGTGCTCGGCCTAGTTAGATAGTGTAGCTTAGCCCTTCCATTTGCCCTCACCATTGCTATTATTTATTCTTTGTGTTACTTTTGCATCTTGGTTTGCTAACTTGGTTTCTTGTTGTTTGTTTGTGTCTTGCACAGGTGACAGCTGTGCACACATCATGTGTTCTACTTGCACCGACTTGGTGGTGTACGACCCTGAGATTGGTAGAAGGAGGCACCAAGCTCGCCGCAATCAGAACTGAGAAGCCGAGATGGATGAAAACAACCCGCAACCGGATGCTCAACCTCCACCGCCACATCTCCCACTCCACGAGTACTTTACGCTGAGGAACTACAACTCCCCCGTCGCCACCTTAGTTGACTAGATGCTCGGTCAACAATTCTCCATTCCGCCTGCACTTCTGGGACTCCTCCCTACCTACTTCAGGATAGAGAATGAAAACCCCTACCACCACATTGACGCGTTCCTTGACACGTGTTCAACCTTCCGCACTCCCGTCGCCACTGACGATTCCATTAGAAGGACACTATTTCCTTTCTCCCTCAAAGAGAAGGCTAAAGAGTGGTATGTGTCCAAGCCAGAGTTGGTCTCGTAGAACGACATCAAAAATGAGTTCCTCAAGAAGTTCTTCCCCATCGCTAAGTTGTCTTACATGAGGAGGTGCATCACGTCATTTGCTCAGAAGGAAAATGAGCCCTTCCACGAGGCGTGGGAGAGATTCCAAAATTTGCTCCGTAACTGCCCTCACCATGAGGTACCTTTGTGGCAGCTCGCTCAAGCATTCTACACCGGGCTTGAAGAGCAAAGCCAGAACAACGTGGACTCTTCCTGCGGGGGCACTTTCATGGCAAAGCCGCCTAAAGAATCATGGCTATTGTTTGAACACCTTGCTGAAAATTCTCGCCATCGCGCCTCTACTAAAGGGGGGCATTGCAGCCGAAGCTATGTTCCTCCATCTTCCTCCACAGCTTTGACACAAAATGCTACTGACCCATACATGATGAAGATGATGGCCGACATGATGAAAATGATGAAAATTCAAGCTGGTGGCTCTCCAAGCCAACCCGCTATGGCAGTCGATTCGGTGGATGCAGAAAAGAATGATATACACTCCTTTGGCGGCCACAACAATCAAGGCTCCATGTCCAACTCCTACACTCCCGAGTGGAGGAACCATCCGAATTTTTCTTGGAAGCAACAAAATGAGGATGGACAAGGGCAAGGGTAGCCGAGGCCACAATACAACTCTAAATTTTAAGAGGAGGTACTCGGGAGGTTGAGGAACTTAGATGAGGTAAAGAGAGAAGTTTCCTCTCAAGGGCAGCATATTAGCTGCCTTGAACAAAGACTTGATCAAATCTCCATCTCTCTTGCTCGCCGTGAAGAGGAGAGACTTCCATCTCAACCCGTGATAAATCCAAACAACGATGGTGGTTATGTGAATGCTACACAAACTGCATACGTCCCACCATGAGGCCAAGCACCCTCACTCCTACAATATCAAGGACCACCACATCCATATGCTCTGCCACCTCACCAACCCCCCAATTAACTACCAATATCCCCCACCACCTTCACATACCTATCAACCACCACCTACACAACAACCTCCCCAACAACCAACTTGCATACTCCAAAATCCCAACTCCACCGATCAAAGACCGCCACCACCTTCGTCTTCACAAGCCCCCCGTTCTCCCCATGAAAAAGTGAGTATGGTGTCTATCATATAGGGAGAAAAAGCCACTCAAAATATTGAAAAAAGGGAAAGGAGAGTGATTGAGTTTTATGAAAAAATCTCAACGCTAGAAGGGTCTAGCAAAGATCACAAAAGATCCATAGAATTTGCCACTCAAGCACTACCAAAGGGTGTTAAGTGCACCCAAATTTCTGCTGCTCCTAGCGCAAATGTAGAAGCGTCCTCAATTGCCCCACCATCTCTTGGGAAAACTAAAATAGCAATAGCTAGGGCTCATCCGGCTATTTGTGACAAGGCCATGTTCATTGCTTCACATACCATTGACATAGCAGCGCTTGAAGCCATACCTTTATGGGAGCCAAAACCTTTTCATGAGACGAGTATCACCATCATCCCTCCTCAAGTGCCAACCAGTGCTGTGGAGATATTTGATGAAGTCGGGAAGCAATTCCATGAAGGTCCGACTCTCTAAGAAAAGGGCAGCAGTATCATGAATCTCTTGGGAAACTTGAAGCGAGGAACGATGGGCATCACATCATTCTTTTCATTACTGAAGGATATGTGCATGGGGAAGAAAAAGTTAGTGCTACTACCAACCAAGGAGATTGTTGCTTCAAAGTCTATGAACTTCATCTACGATATTGGTTTCCCCAAAAAGAGAGACGATCTGGGAGTAGTGCCGCTCATCACCTGCTACATTGGTACACAACCCATCAAGCACTCCCTCCTTGACTTAGGTGCTGGGACAAGCATCATGCCATGGAGCATGTATCTACGTCTGGACCTAAATAAAATGGAACCAGTGGATTGTGTCCTTATCTTAGGTGATGGAACCAAAAGGAAACCCGTGGGAATACTAAAAAACGCAATAGTATCAATGGATGAAAGGATAAACATTGCATATGTGACCAACTTTCTGATAGTGGATTCTGAACCTATTGATGGGAAAGAATACCTCATATTGGGGAGGTCCTTCTTGTCCACTGCGGGTGCAGAAATCAATGTGCGTACGGACACTCTGACGGTCACCTATAAGAGGAGAAATTTTGATTTCTTTATATTTACTGAAGAGGAGAGGGACAAGCTGGGAAATGAAGACTTTGGTGAGAGTCTATACTATTATGATCCTCTAGAGTTGTGGAGATCAACTCCATACTTCCGCTCGATGCACACTCCATGGGATGAGGCACATGTTGTCAGAACATTGGATAGGATCACTATAGAGGAAAAGGAGGACACCGTGGGTGTCGATACATAGCGAAAAATAGCAACAAGCCCGGCTGAAGGCTATAAATTTAGCGCTAGTGGGAGGCAACCCACGTGGTTTGAGATTCTCGAACCTTGTCTTATCATACTTCCTTTTAGTTTCCAAGAAACACACACACACACACACACTATACTTGATTGTTTTTCTATTTGTGAATCATGTTAGCACAGGTATAAGGAAGAAAAGATGATGCAAAAAGGGTTTAGCCAAAGCGGAGGTCAAAATGGAAGAAGAGATTGCAAATCAATAGAGGAACTATAGGAAGAAGGACAGAACGGCCATGTTGTTCAGCACGGTTGTGGTGGCCCTGTCCTACTCACCTAGTGTTACATTGACCACTCTAGCTCTTGGCGTTTGTCTTTCGTGACCCCACGCCTTTTACCCTACTAGTCTAAACTTCTACTTTATGATGAGGGAAACATGATTTAAAAGTTTGGGGTGGTAGGGCGGTAAACCCTTCTCTCACCAAATTTTTCTCTATGTGCCTTGTGCTAAATTTTTGCAAGATGATCAAATAGTTGGACTGACATTTCATACTTATTTACCCTCACCTGGTGTGTCTTCTTGCATTCATGCATACATGTAGTTTAATTTCATGCATTTTGGCGTAATTTTTCAAAATTGTTGCTCTTTTTCCTATTCCATATCATGCATTGCATTCTCATGTAGTTTTTGATAATTTCATATGCATGTTAACTATGATTTTCTGCTTTATGATTTAAATTCTCCTAAAGTAGGTTTAGATGTGATTTAGTGCAAATTGACACCATTTTGGCCAATTTTGCCCAAATTTGAGATTTCTTGTCTACAAAGTATTTTTGACCCAATCTCTACTATTTTGAGTAAAAATGACGACCTTTGACTAGTGCAAGTGAAATGTCATGCTTTATTGCTAAGTGGTATCAATGTTTGACATTTTACATGTGCATCACCTCTCTTGTGATTGTGATTGATTTGGATGAATTGTGAACTTGAGCAAGCTTTGAACGCTTAGTGTTTGTGGAATCACTTGTTTGATATATCAATTTCATCTTGTTCATTCATGTGGTGTGATATCTAGGATGAAGTATTGGATTAACTTTCATGCAGGATGTCTTATGTGGAAAATCATACCAATGACCCCTCTTTGACCCGACTCTTCTTCCACCATCTTCATACCCCTCCGCCTCATAAAAAGATGCCCTAGTGCACGTAATCAGCCTTGGCCACCTCCAAAAGTTTGGGGTGGCCATATCTTTATCCCCTCGCTTCACTCTATCCACCATATGCCCTATCTACACCAAGGGAAAGAAAGAAAAGAAAAGAAAAAGAAAAGAAAAGCAAAAATAAAATAAAAGGATGCTCCTGTTTAAGAGCATTCAAATAAAGAAAAGATGAGTGTGTAAAAACACTCCAAAAATCTTACCGCAACCCTTTCTTCCACTTTCATACCCATTGAGCTAAGAAACATCAAACTTAGCTCATTTTTCCTTTTTTCCGCAGCCACGTGGGTCATTTGGTATGATTTGAAATACAAGACTGAATGCATGAATGTGAAACAATGCTCCTAGTCATCCTTGATTAACACCATCATGAAATGGTTTACCCGGAACTTCATGGAAGAAGTATGGATAATTTGTGTATTATATGCGCTATATTTGAAGTTCATGTGCTTTGTGCTCTTTTCATGATTGGATTGTGAAAGTAGGAGAGGAGAGAGGTGAAATGCATGCACTCAGTCATCTTTGATCTCATTCAGCAATAATCATCTTTTACATTGCATATGTCATTTTTTTGTGGAAGTTTTATAGAGAGATTGAGTTGGAACATATTTGAGGACAAGTATGTTTTAAGTTTGGGGTGGTGATGCAGCCCTATTTTAGGGCTCCATCCTGTGCCTTTTTGTACATTTATCACATCTAAACAAAGTAGATTGCAAGTTAATACCCCCAATGTGTGTTTTACAATCAAATGCACTTATGGACGTTCTTTGCATTATTTTCAGGTACTTGGACCATACTTTGGATGGAAGAGAGAGAAGGAAGGAGTCCAAGGCTTCCTCCACTCATGGAGGGGTCCAAAGAAGGCCCCAAGAGCTACCTCAAACTACCCCAATGGTCAAGTTTCAACTCCAAGCAAAGAAGTCCCTTGATAATGAAGTTTGAGGCTATTTGAGCCTTTGAAGGCCCCAGCACGGCCGTGGTACTATGGAACGGTCGTGCTGGCAATTAAGCAAAGTTACAGGTTGAATGTTAAAATCTCGAAGTTCAACAAATCAGCCACCACAGCCATGCTACCCAGCACGGTCGTGCCATAAAGACCCCACCACGGCCGTTCTGCCCAGAACGGCCATGCAAGATGAAGATAGAACGGGCATCCTACTGAGAACGACCTCCTCACAACCCCTCTAACACGGCCGTGCTGCCCAGCACGACCATTCTACCTAGTCCCCAACACGACCGTGCTTCCCAGCATGGCCGTTCTACCTAGTCCCCAACATGGCCGTGCTGCCCAGCACGGTCGTGCTACCAGACTTCATTTTCACCCATCAACCTATTGATTTAACACTTAACCAACACGGCCATTCTCCCCCACCACGGCCGTGCTCACTTCTACCCACCACGACCGTGCTGCCCAACATGGTCGTGCTACCACCTCAAAACCTAACTTTTTCACACTGATTTTCCAATCTTACCCCTACTTACCCTAGTGCCTCCACCACCACCTATATATACATGGGTGGAGGCCACAACACTAGGTTGGAGCCTCTACCTAGTTGTTCTTAGCCTCCACTCTCCATCCTTGAGCTCTTTGTGCAATCCCCTTGCATTTTGGGCTCACCATCCACCATTTCCACCCTCATTCCACCATGGAAACCTAGTTCCCTAGGTTTTCATCCATAATCCCCTACCATTTTATGCAACCCTGCACTTTTAGAGGAGGGAGGACGTCTACAGCAAGCTTGGAGGTGAAGAAGGAGGCTTCCACATCAAGATTCATGGAGTCCCTACTTCTTCTACCCCTTTCTTTTCTTGTTTTCTTGATCATGTCTAGCTAAGCCCCTTGTGGTGGGTTGTTTGGGGTTTAAATGTAACTTTGATACCATGTTGGGGGATAAATTCTTGTAATGAACTTAATTCATATTATTGATGATTGCCTCTTGCTTCTATCTCATTTCCCATTTTATTGCATGTGGTTTGTGCTTATAACATGGATTGCTTGCTTTGAGATGTTTGACGACACTTAGTTTTTAGGAGGAATTGGGGTGTATGTGGTAATCTTAGGAATGTCTCCTAGGTCCAAATAGTGGATCCCTAGCTAGCCCCCTTTGTTCCTACATACGCATCCCTCCTCCTACAAATGAGTGTGAGATCTAAGTAGCTAGTGTAAGTGAGATTGATGTAATTGTCTAGGGCCTTCTAAAGGCTAGAGTGGCTAGTGGCATGAGGTCAAATACCCTCATCTCTACTCCCATCTCTACCCTCAACCCTCAATTTCTCACTATCACTTACCCTAGAAACCTAGATTTGGCTAATCCCATTAGAATTACACCTAACCCTAGTCTTCTACTAGTAGTATAGGGTATATTCTAATGGCATTGTCCTTGTTGTTTGGTTTGGTGATCTAGATATGATATGAGAACCTTGCATGTTTAATGATCTCCTCCAACTAATATCAAAGTTACATCCCCCAAATGGCCCACCTACCCTAATCAACTACTTAAAACCCATCTCGCTCTGCTTGCTTGTTCATGCTAGTCTAGTTTAGTTGCTTTTGCTTAATCTAGTTAATTGCTTAGTTTTTCTCTTTAGTGTTAACCTAGGCTCCTACTCTTGCTAGTGGTTAGTTTAGTTCTTAATTGCTTAGTGCCTTGCTAGAGTAGTGTAGATCTTCTTGCTCTTACTTAGTTAGTTTGTTAACTTAGTTTGCTAATTTGCTTACTCTTCCATAACTTAGTTTCCATCTTGCATTCCTTACTTGTTCATTAGTGTAACCAAACAACCAAACCTTTCAAAAACCCTAAAACCCTAAGCTCTGCAAAAGGAACATAGCATACACTACCTAACTCTAGTGTCCCCTCTATCTCTGTGGTTCAACCCCTTATCTTGCCAATCACCTATACTACAACAATACCCCGTACGCTTGCGGGCAACCTGTTTTAGTCTTATCGACTCAGTTAGGGATAACATAAACTTTAAAAGCATAAGATCCCATATCCCGTGTGCTCCAACCTTGTGGGGTGTAAAAGCACCACTAGTGGGGCCGCACCACTCACCAAGTATGGGGTGACACATATATCTCTACCCCATATCACCCCAAACAACTAGACAGTTTGAAGTGTCAAATAGTCAGTTGAAGAACATTCTTGAGAAGACAGTCTCTATCTCCAGAAAGGATTGGGCACTCAAGTAGATGATGCTCTTTGGGCATCTTGAATAGCCTACAAGACAGCCATTGGGACCACACCCTTCTGACTCGTCTATGGAAAATCTTACCATCTTCCCTTGGAGCTAGATCATAAAGAATTATGGGCCATCAGATTTCTAAATTTTGATACAAAGAAAGAAGGTGAGAAATGATCTTTGCAACTCAAAGAGCTTGAGCAGCTCAGATGGGATGCATATGAGAATGTAAAGATCTATAAAGAGCAAACCAAAGCATGGCATTATAAGAAGATCATGAGTGTTGACTTGAGAGTTATACATTATCCATATTTTGATAATGACTTAAAAATTCCATTCCTATGTATCTAATATGTTTCTTCACGTTTGATTTTAGGATTTAGGTACATAAAAAGGACCAAATTACACAAGCCATATCTTGTCCAAGTTCAAGTCAAAAGCAATACAAGTGTACTTTTTGTGAAATCACTCTAAATCACCTTACATTATTTTTGTAATCACTTGTGTTGATGATATGACTTGTAACTAAGATGATAAAAAATTAGAAACACTTAATTCCAACGTTTGGTCACTCAAAAATCATTTTGGAAAAGTTTTCATAGGTAATTTATCAGTCGAGTTGGAAACTCGACCAATCCAGTGATGGATTTTCTGAAATGACAAATAGGTAGAGTTGTACACTCACAGAACTTGGCCGATTGATCAACTAAGAAAAACTAATTTTGACTCATCGGTCGAGTTTCCCAGAACAAACTCGACCAACATTTTGAAAATTGGCTTTGTCGATTAGTGGATCGGTCGAGTTACCTTTATTGAAACTCGACTGAATGTACTATACGAAAAATGTAGAAAATGTGATTCCAACCATTGCAGAGTTGTTAGAAATGAAAATAGATCCGTTGCAAGTTGTAAAACAACTACTTTTTGTTTTTAAGTGATCCCACACTCAAAGGAACAGCCCCAACTATAAATAGGACCCCTTGGAGTTCATTCTAAGTTTTCTCATTCATGCTATCCTAAATCCTTGCTATAGTTGAGTATGTTCCAACCCTTTGAGCCCCTTTCTCTCTCTCATTTACAAAGCATTTCGTGATTATGAGTGATTTGGCATGTTGTAAGAGAGATACCTCTATGTTCTTATAAAGCTCTCACTCCTTCCATCTTCCCAATCCCCTTTCTCAAAGAGCGAAGGTTGAAGCAAGCTACACCGAGTGAAGGTGAAGTTGATGGTCTTCTTTAAGGTTGAAGAAGAGGTGAAGATCTTCTCCAGGTGAAGGAGAAGGGAAAGGCCAAGATTCAAGAAGAGTGGGTAATTCTTTCAAGGCCAAAGACGTGATGCAAGCGTGGGTAAGTCCTTGTTGAAGGATGAAGACATCTTGATCAAATGGGTAAGTCCTTGTGTAGGTAAAAGACTCTTGTCTTGAGTAGGTAAGTCTGTAGATGTATGGTGGTTTCCTTGAATCTCTTACGATTGAATACAAGTATACACGAATTGCAAAGTCCTAGAGTGACCTTTCTAGGTAGTGGATTGACTATCTCCTAGTTTGAAGATTGGAACCACTCTAAGCACCTTGTCTAAGTGCATGTTTCAATTTCTCTCATCCTTGATATGCTTTCTTTGATATGACTTCAAATTGATCATAAGAATTTGGTTTCAAGTGATATAATTTGAAGGTCTAACTTTTCTTGTGAGATTTTTGAAGCTCTATTTACTCCCCTCTAGAGCCCTAGATCCAAAAAGTGGTATCAGAGCCAAGATCTTCTCTAACAATATCCCATGAGACGAGAAGATGGGTGAGAACCTACTTGGTTCACTCAACCTAGAGTGAGGCTTCTCCATGCGTCCTCCGATCTTCGACTACACCAACTTCCTCTATTGGAAGAGGCATATGCAGTTCTACATTCAAGGGATGAACTTTGATATGTAGAAGGTGATGGTTACACCATACAAGAAGCCATCCAGAGTTGTGTCGATATGGAATGAAGTTACTCTAAAAGAATCCCAACTTAATGCTAAAGCTATAAGCATCATCTATGCAACCCTTACCCCAACGGAGTTCAACCACATCTCTTCATGGGATACAACCTATGAAATATGGGATAAGTTGTGCATCACCTATGAGGGCACAAAGCAAGTGAAGGAGGCCAACATATACATCCTAAATAGTCTTCTAGAGAACTTCAAGATGGGTAAGAAATAAGGAATTGTTGAGATATACTCTAGACTCAACATCATCATCAATGGCCTAGATGCTTTGGGAAATACTTTGGATAGATGAACAATCAACTCCAAGATCTTGAGGACTCTGCCAAAGAGATGGGAGTCTAAGGTGACCTCCATTGAAGAAGTGAGAATCCTTGGTGACATCCCAAATGAAGAGCTCATTGGCAATCTACAAGTCCATGATCTAGGGCTTGACAAGCAAGAAGAGGAAGCCAAGCAAGAAGAGAAGGAAGTAAGAAAGATCAAAGATAGTGCCTTTAAAGCTCAAGTGGAGGTTGTCATCCTTCAACAACAACTTGCTTGTCAGACTTCTCATTCCTCCTCTAGTGAAGATGATGGCCCTAATGAGCATGAAGCCAACTACTCTAAGGACAAGCACTTCAAGGGAAAGCAATCCTCCTTTTCTAATCCAAGATGCTACAAGTGTGGCGAAAAAGGACACTACAAGAGTGAATGTCCAAAATCAAGAAAGTCACACCACAAGGGCAACTCCAAGAAGGAGGAAGAGTACAAGAAGGAAAGAAAGTACAAAAGAAAGGAAAAGAGGGATAGAAGACACAAGAATGCAGTTCATGCAACTTGGGAAGCATTATCCTCAAGTAGCTCAAGCTCCAAAGAAGATGGAGAGTGCCACCATGCACTCATGGCCTCTAAAAGTGAAGAAATTGGTGAGGTAAGGTTGCATGAGATAGCTAAAGAAACTCTTATTGATATTCTTGTTTCTACCCATTCTTCTTTTGATAAATGTAAATCCAAAAGAAATAGGTTAGGAAATATTATTGATGATTTGTATGGTAAACTTAAGATTCTTGAGCAAAATGAGAAAATTCATCTTGAGATCATTGATAACTTGCAATACCAATTTCTTGATCTTGATCTCTAATACAATGGAGTTGAGGTAGAGAGTGTTGTTTACCTTATGAACATTGAAAATCTTAAGGAAGATAACCAAAAGTGCCTAAATGAGCTTGAAGTTCTTAAAATTAAAACGTTGAATTCATGCGTATTGTTGATTCTCGTAGATATGAAAGGGATGTTTACCTTAAAGAAATTCAATTGCTTAAATCTAAAAATTCTAGGTTGCTTGGTCAAATTACTGATTTATCTTCTAGACCTATTTTGCCTAGTAATGATGTTGCTTCTATTTGTCTTTAAAGAGACTCTTATTTGACTAAAGCCCTCTGTTTAGAGGACGACCTTGTTCATGCTAAAGATGAGCTTGCTAGTTTGTCTTCTACTATCATATCTCTTAATGATTACAATTATAGACTTAGAGACTCTTTGCATAAATTCCTCAAGGCTAAGACTCCCTAAATGAAATCCTTGACCATACTACCAAACAAAGTGGTACTAATGGTTTGGGATTTTTAGGGGGAGCACCTAAGGGCAAGAACAAATCCAAAGGTAAGAAAAAGAGTAAGGAAACCTTATTTTTTGTTGGAGAGTCTTATGGCACTAAGAACCCTATGATTTGTTCTCATTGCAAACGTGATTATCATTATTCTACTTATTGTCCTTACAAGCCTGAGGGGACCAACCCAAAGATGAAATGGGTCCCCAAGCTGACTCTGGATCCTAAAGTTTGAGTTGGGAACTGGCGCTCTCCTTTCTTGTAGTAAAAAGGAAGATGGATTGTCGATAGTGGATGCACTAAACACATGACTGGTGATATAAGTCATTTCAACAACCTCACCAAGAAGAAAGGAGGTTCGGTTACCTTTGGGAACAACAAGAAATGTAAGGTGAAAGGTGAGGGTGATGTAGGTGAATCCTTGTGTATCACGAATGTTCTCTTTATGGATGGCCTACATCACAATTTAATAAGTGTAAGTCAATTATGTGATAATGATTAACTTGTGATATTTACTTCTTTTGAATGCTTCACTCTAATTTCCCTCACTTATCAAGTCATATATAAGGGAACCAGAAGTGGTAATCTTTATGTAATTGTGCTTGTTTCTATTAATCCTATTGTTGGTACATGCCTAGTAGTCAACTCAAATGATATTTCTCTTTGTCATCATCGGCTTGGTCATGTAAATATGTATCAATTGAAGAAGTTGAGCAAAAAGGACTTGGTCAAGGGACTTCCTAAATTAGATTTTGAAAAGGATGAGGAATGCCAACCTTGTACCTAAGGAAAGCAAACCAAGTCCTCCTTAAAATCTAAAGGAGTCCTTAGCACCAAGAGAGATCTTGAGCTTCTTCATATTTATCTATTTGGACCAATGAGAACTCAATCGCTTCATGGTTTCAAGTATTGTCTTGTTATTGTCGATGATTTCTCTAGATATACTTGGACCATTTTTATTATTTCCAAAAGTGATACACTTGATGTTTTCTCTAGTTTTTGTAAATGAGTTGAGAATGAAGCTTCTTGCCGAATTGTTTCCATTTGTAGTGATCATGGGGGAGAATTTAAAAATGATCTTTTTGAACTTTTTGTGAAGGATCTAGATATGCACATAATTTCTCTTCACCTCGAAAACCTCAACAAAATGGGGTTGTCAAGAGGAACAATAGGTCACTATAGGATATGGATAGGACCATGCTTTTAGAGTATGACACTCCAAAGAAGTTTTGGGCCAAAGCTGTCAGTACCTCATGTTTTGTGTAAAACCAGGTTCTTACGCATCCTTCTTTGAAGAAAATCCCCTAGAGCTATGGCATGGTAGGAAGCCTTCTATCGAGTACTTTTATGTTTTCAGATGCTTTGTTTTTTTTTTAATATGAAAGATTCTCTCGACAAGTTTGATCTAAAATCTTACAAGGCTTCCTTTATGGGCTATAACACTACTAACAAGGCTTATATATTATTTAAATGTTGATCTTGCTAAATTAGAAGAATCTACTAATGTTAAGTTTATTGAGACTAACCCCTCTATTCCCAAAGATATTGTTCTAAATGATGATGTTGCAGGTGAAGTAATTCTTATCCTAAAAGAACTCAACATCACCCAAAAGGGAAAAGAGGTGGCCACTCAATAAGAAGAGAATTATGAAGAGAAGAAGGATCCAACTCCCCTCGTTGCAAAGAATCATCCAAAATAGTTGATTTTAGGTGACCCTTTTGAAAGAGTGAAGATGTGGGCTGCTTTCAACAAAGAACAAGCCAACAAAGCCTTCATCTCACAACTCGAGCCAAAAAAACGTCAAAGAAGCTCTTGGGGATGATGAATGGATCTTAGCCATACAAGAACAATTGGAGCGATTCGAGAAGAACAAAGTGTGGACCCTAGTGTCAACACCAAGTGATAGAAAGATCATTGGCACCAAGTGGGTCTACCGCAACAAGCTAGAGGAAAGCAACAAGGTGGTAAGGAACAAAGTAAGGTTAGTGGCTCAAGGCTACAATCAACATGAAGGTATATATTTTTATAAAACATATGAACATGTAGATAGACTTGAGTCCATGCACATGTTGCTTGCTTTTGCTAGTTACAAGAACTTTCTTCTTTAAAATAGATGTTAAAAGTGTGTTTTGAATGGTACAATTGAGGATTTTAGGATTTAGGTACATGAAAAGGATCAAATTACACAAGCCCCATCTTGTCCAAGTTCAAGTCAAAAGCAATGCAAGTGTGCTTTTTGGGAAATCACTGCATATCACCTTAGATTATTTTTGTAATCACTTGTATTGATGATATGACTTGTAACTAAGATGACAAAAAATCAGGGATACTTAATTCTAACATTTGGTCACCCAAAAATCATTTTGGAAAAATTTTCACATGCAATTTATCAGTCGAGCTGGAAGCTCGACCAATCCAGTGATGGATTTTCTGAAATGACCAATCGGTCCAGTTGTACACTCACAGAACTCAATTGATCAATCAACTAAGCAAAACTAATTTTGACTCATTGGTCAAGTTTCCCAAAACAAACTCGTCCGATAGTTTGAAAATTTCCTTTGTCGATTAGTGGATCGGTCGAGTTACCTGTATTGAAACTCAACCGAATATACAGTACGGAAAACACAGAAAAAAGTGATTCCAACCGTTGGAGAGTTGTTAGAAATGAAAATAGATCTGTTACAAGTTGTAAAATGGATATTTTTTGTTCTTAAGTGATCCCACACTCAAAGGAACACACCTAGCTATAAATAGGACCCCATGGAGTTCATTCCAAGTTTGCTCATTCATGCTATCCTAAGTCCTTGCTATAGTTAAGTGTGTTGCAACCCTTTGAGCCCCTTTCTCTATCTCATTTAGAAAGAATTTTGTGATTATGAGTAAGGCATGTTGTAAGAGAGCTACCTCCATGTACTTATAAAGTTCTCATTCCTTCCATCTTCCCAATCCCCTTTCTCAAAGAGTAAAGGTTGAAGCAAGCTACTCTGAGTGAAGGTAAAGTTGTTGGTCTTGTTCAAGGTTGAAGAATAGGTGAAGATCTTCTCCAGGTGAAGGAGAAGGGCAAGGTTAAGATTCAATAAGAGTGGGTAATTCCTACAAGGACAAAGACTCGATGCAAGTGGGGTAAGTCCTTGTTGAAGGTTGAAGACATCTTGATCAAGTTGGTAAGTCCTTGTATAGGTGAAATACTCTTGTCTTGAGTAGGTAAGTCCATGGATGTATGGTGGTCTCCTTGTGTCTCTTATGATGGAATATAAGTATACACATTGCAAAGTCCTAGAGGTTGACCTCTCTAGTAAGTGGATTGACTATCTCCTAGTTTGGAGATTGAAAACACTCTAACCACCTTGTCCAAGTGCATGTTTCAATTTCTCTCATCCTTTCTATGCTTACTTAGATATAACTTCAAATTGATCTTAAACATTTGGTTTCAAGTGATATAATTAGAGGTATAACTTTTCTTGTGAGATTTTTGAAGCTCTATTCCCCCCTAGAGCCCTAGATCCAACAAGAAGGAGAGATTTTGTTGAAGGAGATCAGGTTTTGTTGTTCAACTCAAGATTGAAACTCTTCCCAGTAAAGCTTAGATCCACATTGTAACATACCGAATTCTGAAATGTTGTCTTTTGACCCTCTTTCCCATCTTTTCCTTTCATTTATATCCTTATTGGCCTTCCTATTTAATTAGTGGAATTTATAGTGGTTTAGTGAACATTTATTCACTAATTATACCAATGGAAGGTTTTATGCACAAATACCTCGGTGAAATCTTATTTAAGGATCTAAAATGTAAAATCACCACTTTAGTAGAACAATGGTATATTAATTTGTGCTAGAAGTGCAAGGCCCTAAACCTTGATTAATGTATTAAACAAAATTAATTACCATAATTAAGTGCTCTAAACCTTAATATAACATTTTGAAATGATTTAAAAACATAAAATGGGCTTAAGTTTCCAATTTGGTTTGATTTGGATGTTGTTTGTGCAAGTTATGCAATTTTAGGTACAATCTGGACTTTTATGCAATTTACCCAATTGTGAGGTTTTCTTTGCAAATTATCACCTGAATTTTAATCCTTAGGTATTCCCTTACCATTATCGAGATTTTGAACCATGGGGCACCTGGTTGCACCTTGGTTTGAAGGTGTTTCTCTCCAAGGGCATTATAGGGATTACCCTCTTTATAAATGAGCTGATCTTTAAAAGCTATCAACCAATGGGGTTATTTCTGTGATTGGAGGATGGTGGGGATGGCCTATAAGCATCTATTGGCCTTTAGGACCGACCTTGGACATACAAGAAGTCTCTATGAGTTGTCCTCTTACATGGCCATGAAGCCTTAGCCTAAGAACACATGGAAAGTCACCTAGACACCTCATACTTGCCCCCTTCTTTATAAAGCCATGCATACCCCTTCCCACCTCCCAATCCAAGAAGCAATCTTCTCCTTCTCTTTCTCACAGCTTAGAGCATCGTCCCTTCTATGTTTGTTAATGAAGTTGCTGTCCCAAGGTAAAAGAGAGTGACGACCTTGGTGAAGAAGGCTCCTAGGGTTCCAAATTTCTCTATTTAGGATTTCTTAAGCTCCTCCTTGGTGATTTTGACCAAAAATAGTAAGAATCCTCCTTTCCTTCTATATTTTCATGTTTTTAGTATTCCTCCCACCTTCTTCCAGGTCGGAACCATGACCTTCCATGGTAACACTCCCCCTAGAACCCTAAAACATCTCATCTCCACGCTCTTTTGCTAGGGTTTGCACCTCAAAAGTGGAGAAGGTGATCTTTGCTCAAGAAAGGAGCTTGGATTGGAGCAACCTGACCTTCTAATCTCGGGATCCTTTTTGTTTGTACCTTCTTACCTTACTAGATGTAAGTTTTGGTAACCCCCTTCTCATATATTGCTTAGTACATGCTTAAAACTCATGCTTCTATGTTTAAAATCGATGATTTCCATCTCTTTTTACCATGTTCTTCTAGGGTTTTAGTTTCTTGCTATTTTACCTTCTCTAGAAGCTCTAATTTGGTTACCTATGCAACTTCAAACCTGATATTGGGTCAAATGGTGTTTTCTCCCTCTCCCTCTCTCTTCAATTATCTGAATCGGTTTGATGATGTGGCAATTTCCTATTAGTCAATATTGAAAAATTCATATCTTCTAATCCACTTATCCAACTTTGACAAATAAATATATTTTGGAATTGAAAAATTAATATCCATCTAATAAAAATATTTTCAATGTATGGTTTCATTTTTGGACGAAGGGTGATTTTTGTAAAATGAATTTAATGCATAAAATCCATAGAAAGTACATCTTAATCATCATAACTCCAAAATTAACATAAAAATATGTTTTCTTCATCAGGAGAACCTAATAAGTTCATTGGTGATATTTTCAAAATATAAATCGGAGTTTTGCAAAAAATTTCTAAAATTAGGGTTTCTATACATTAATGTGCACTATGTACTCTAATACATGTTAATACATTGAAAATAGGCAAAGTGGAACTTGGACTCAATTAAAGTGATGAAAGTTAGTAATTGATATCAGTAAGAGAGGTATGTGCAATCCCTATTTATGTATATGAAATCCCTCTTTATGTATGTGCAATCCCTATTTATGTATGTGCATTGTTACACCCTAACTTGGGATATTTGCAAACCAAACCCTATATTCCATAATAAGGCACTATATGAACCCTATTTCCTCTATTCATGATTCTTTTGTTAAATTGCCTCAAAATCAGTAATGATATTCTTTTTCTTGGGTCTTGTACCCCACTGCCATGCTTATTGAATATTATGACTACTCTTGACATGACTACTTTTCTAGCATGTAGATTTGTGTTCTATTTAATTTAAAGTAGTGGTACTTATGTACAACCACCCACAGAGGGCATGTATTTAATCGCCCTGGGGAATGTTTTTATTCTCCCCTATATAATTGTGTAGGTGAATGGGAATGTCTTATTATCCCCTCACCTATAGGTTAGAGGTCTCGTAGGTGCCTCAACCCTACTTAGTTAGGTAGACATACTAGATTCCTCGGAATTGAATGGTTAAGTCATTATCAGAATATGGATAATGTATAACTCTCAAGTTAACATTATCCCCCTTTTTGAGAATGACAAACCATTCCTCAATCATATTGAAAAGGATATGTAAAGTTATACCTTAGCCTTGTGAATTGCAAGGGGATTCATGATTTTAACAATGTGAATTTCTCCCTTCCAATCTGTGCTCACTCTTACCTACATAGTTAGTATTTCTACACTACACAACATAACATATATACTATATGGTCCTTTAGCAAGTCACATGATAAACATATAATCAATAAGAAAAGGATCACATAGGCAATAAAAACAATATGATTAAGCTTCAAAATGTTGAACTTCTCTCCCCTTTTTGACATTATAAAAAAGGAAGGGGGAAGAAGAGCACAAAAATATCTCTTCTCCAAGCATGAGAAAAACTTTCATCCACAAGATAAAATATGCAACCTCATATCATACATCAAACATAGACGAGAGGGAAAAACAATCTAAGTCATAGTCAAAATATGGGAAACGTGGCACCAACTCATGAGATATAGTTAATCAAAGAGGAAGTGTACATATGATTTAGATTAAAACATAGAAAGCATGCCCTCAAAAACAACTACAAACCAAAATGATGAAATCAACATGATGATAGAAACAATACATCTCAGATAATGTGCCTAGATGTTTTTAGTACAAAATAGTCTAGAAAGATATATATGATCAACAGCTACAGACTAAAAACTAAAACATCTAAACATCTAGGCTATCTATGTACACGACATCATCAACATCATCAGTAGAGGCTTTTGGCTTGTAGTCATCATCTCCGTCTGAAGGTGCAACAAATACAATAACGTCACCTTCATCACGAGAACCACCAGCAGAGCCATCAGAACCATCCTCGCCATCATCCTCAGATGTCTTCTCATCATTAGTAGTGGCTTCCTCATTAGCCTGATCTGGAATCTCCTCATTAACAGAAGGACTGAAGCCATGATAGGGCCAAATGTCATTCTACTCATCCCAGGACATACCAAGATCATGTAGTTCTTGAGCTTGAGGATAGGAAGGAGCATAAGTGACAAGTCCTACAAGCAAGGTAGCTATAGGACCAGGAGGGAGAGGTAGAACAATAGGGTTAAATCCACCAACAGTAGAGAGTGTAGCAGCAAAAGAAACAGGTGGAGGGGCTGGGTAAAAGTGATAGCATGTATAGGATGCATAATCACCTCCGGGGTAGGGCTGGTAGGCAGGGTAAGGATGGTCACATAATAGGTTCATGGTGGACATGATAGCATAGAGATCCTAATGCATGTGCTCCCAAACCTGAAGGTTATGTGCATGTTAATGCATCATGTAGCCCATGAGTGTTTCATTTGATACAAGGAACGAGGTGTGGGCAGGTCGGGATGGCTGAGGTGGTGGAGGTGCACAGGTAGAGGTATAAGATCCAAGCGTGGAATAGGAAGGGGTAGGCACACTCTTCTAAAGTGTGGTCAAACTGATGTAAACTCCTTTTTGGGTAGGTTTGTGATGAAGGTCATGAGAAAGAGATTTGCAAGTGGCAGTCTGAAAAATACCACAAATCAGGACTGGGTAGGGTGGATGGGTGCCATAGGTGTTCTTACCAGAGTCAAAGCAGTTTATATGATGGAGGACATATCTGGCGCATTTGACTCCGATGTTCTTCAAGATATAGAACATAATCACCGCAATATTCTCTGCGATTTCAGTTTGGTTTTTCTTTGGGTGAATATTGCAGTTGACTACTAGGGTGAGTATGCAGTTCTTGAGGTCTAAGGCTAAGGAGGGAAGGGTAGACTTCTTCCTATAGGAAAACTGAGGCTTCTTTAAGAATTTATGAATGTTAGGAAGAGTGAGATCATATTGTTTGTAGAAGGCCTCAGGGTTAAGGAGGTCAAAATACTTGGGGTAATCCTTCCTCCAAGTATCAGTCACCTCAGTACCAGAGAAATAGATATTCAACTTATATTCAAAGACTTGGAAACTCCTACCGACTATCATGGAAGTAATGACTACTTGATCATTAGGTGGGGGTACAAGAGTGCCGTAATTCATGAAAAACTTTGGTGCTTGTGATGGAATTGTGGAAGAAGGTGTGTTCAACACTCAAGGCAGAGAGGTGGTGGTCGTATAGCAACTCGGCCACTTGATCGATAATCTTTTGTCTACGTGGGATTGGCTCAAAAAGGGCAAGAAATGGAAAGGGGTTCCTAGGAAGGAGCTCCTTGTACCTGTTTAGAGCATCATTGGAGACAAAGAAGGTATCGTCAAAGAGTATAAGGTGCAAATTAGAGGAGGAGGATGGTGCTCCAGATGGGGCGGCTCTCTTTCTCCTATTTGAAGCCATTGAGATGAAAAAAGAGGATAAAGAGATAAAAAATGTGGGAAAAACCACCACAAACTGTCCAAACACCTAGGGTTAACGATCAAGAGGTCAAGGGAGGTTGAGCAAGGTCAAACTAGGGCTAGGGAGAGGATGGTCAGGACTAGGGTTGAGAGCTTTAGGGAGCTGGAGGTTGGATCAGTCGATTTTTCTCTAGTTGAGAGGGAGAAAAGTTGGTTGAACCTCACTTAAGTTTGCTCCAGTCCAACCATCATTCGAGTTATGTGACTAGGAAACTCAACCAAATGGCTCTTTGCAAAAGCCCTCAGCCATGGATCGGTCGAGTTGGCAACTCGACCATGGTAAACCTGAACCAACTTTAGAAATTTTAATTTCTAGTCTCTTGAGTGCTAATTAAATTTATTTTATAGTCCAATTTGAATTTTAAACGTACTTAGGCACATATCACTCATCATTGGGTACTATTTTGTGATAAAACAAGCGTTTGTAAAAAATACCCAAATCAAGCAAAGAACAAGGCAAAAATCATGAAAACTTTAGCATTTTAGCAAGAAAGGGTGATCAACTTATAAGCAAATCATATAGGATAGATGACAACTAGCTAGAAGGAATATCAGATTCATCCAAAGCAGTTATGTGTAGTTTAGATCTAATAAAGTTAAATTGCTCTCTAGCTAGAGGTTTAGTGAAAATATCAACCAACTGATTTTCCCTATACACATGCTTGATATAGATATCCTTTTTGACAATGTAATCACAAAGAAAATGATGACGGACCTTTATATGCTTATCTCTACTATGCAATATAGAATTGTAAGATAAATTTATTGCACTAGTGTTATCACAATAGATAGGAGAAGCATCAAAATGAATGCTAAAGTCTTGGAGCATTTGCTTCATCCATAGGACATGGGCACAACTACTCCCGACTACAATGTATTCAGCCTCGGTAGTGATAATACCACTATGGTCTGTTTCTTAGAGAACCAAGACACCAAGTATGGTCCTAGGAGAAATCAAGTGCCACTTGTGCACTTTCTATCAATCAAGCATCCTCATAGTCCGCATCACTATAAGACGTAAGAATAAAATCCCTTGACTTGGAATACCATAGTCCAAAATTTGGGTTTTTACCTAAGTACCTTAAAATCCTCTTAACGTCTATAAGATGTGATTTCTTGGGATTTAATTGAAAGTAAGCACACAAGCCAACACTAAACATTATATCAGGTCTAGAGGCAGTTAAGTAAAGTAAACTTCCAATCATACCTCTATAGATACTCTCCCCCTATATCTTCGTCCTTTGCCTTGACATGCAAATCCTTTTTAATAAAATTGTTAATGGCAAGTTTATTTTTAATATAATCTCATACTCTTGTTATCTTCATCTTATGATGAAATCTTAGCTTGTAGTTTCATGTTATTTCCTTATCTTTTGTTCTTGTTCATTATTTGACACATACCTTGTATTGCTCTCTCTTGATGGGTGATTTCTTAACCACCCAGGTTTAGATCGAAGTGTTGAACATGACCAAGGAGAACATAGCTTCCAACATGGACCTAGCTCTTGGAGATGTTTCTTGGAGATAGATTTAAAGTATTTTAGACTTCCCTCTACTTAGATCCATATGTTGTATCATACATGTAAACCCTTATGGGAGATTGTGATATACTTTTATAATCTTTTGTGAAAATTGAATATAGTCATTTTCTTTAATTCCGCTGCTACACTTTGGTCTTTTGCATACCATTTATTAATATTTGAAAATGTTACACTTATTCCAACATACCTTTGAGTGTGTTTGGAATGGATGTTTTATTCTTCAAAATTTTTTTAGTGGGGAGTGGATCCCACTCCTTACATCATGGTATCAAAGCCCATGGAAGTCAGAATCTGATTATTTCAGTTTTGTCTCCCTAGTTAGAATCCCCGCCTTACATATTTCCTTTAGGTGACATGGTTGCCCTAGAGTTGATCTATAAATGATGAAAGGTTGATTTAGGACCCTATAGTTTCACATTAGTATCATGATGAATAAAACCCTAAAATACTCATAACTAAAATATGCATAACTTAATGTTGTTTAGGTTAGCCTTTAGGCAACTATTAGGGCATGAAGTTGAATAAAAGGTGTCTAGAAAGGATCAAGTTCTAGGGTATGGCAATATTTTCCTCCATGCCACTTTCTTGGTTTACGAGGACTCCCAGATCCATATGATACCGACCTGGCCTAACCTGAAATGGATTGTCTGAAATAGTTTGCTTTTAGGCAATAGTGACCTTAGACATCTATGTTGTATATTTTTAGAAACCCTAACCCCCTACTTAGGAGGTTGTTGTTCTTGAAACCTTAGTGGGGTCCAAAAAAGTTATAGTTATAGCCTAACGTGCTTGTTTATATATTAGTGAACATATAATGATCATGTGAGGAATAATTTACATGTTTAAACCCTAATGAATACCTAATGCACATAATATGAGTAACTCACATATTAATCCTAATGGATACGCATGGTGTTGCCCATGTCATAAAATTATAAATGCTAATGAAATGACAAGTAAGATAATTGTAACCTAATCTTGGACTTAATATATGCTAAGTAAAATATAGTGATCATATTAACTAGAACCCTAAGTTGTAATCATCTAACCTTAACATATACATCCTTAATGCCTTTCATGATAAATTAATGACATTAGGTGCCATAATCATTTAACATACTTTGATACACATAAATGATATATATAATCATCTAATCACATATTAATCAAGTCATCAATATGAAATGCATGGTATGTTACCTTGTTATCTAATACACACATGATTAGTCACTCAATGTGAATCAATTTGTAATATGCCTCACCTTGATCATTAAAATACATGGAATGGCTTCAATGAATATGAAGTGATTCGATTCACATAAATGTGCAAATCAATAATATAAATAAATATGAGAAAATGATTAATGTGAGCAATAAAGATAATGTGGTAATGAGATAACGTTTAATATAAATATATGTAATTGATGTGACATAATTTAGATTGAATGAAGACTTAATGACAAATTGAATATTTCATGCAAAATAATTCGTTATAACTTAATGTGGTGATAGTATAAGGATAATGAAGTTGAAGTTCAAAATATTAAGGATAATGATCAAGTATATTGAGGGAATTGAGTAACCCATAATTTTGCTAAAATTTTAGAAAGATAAATGAGATATATATATACGATGTTTTCCATGGTAATAGGGTGATTATGACATGACATAATTAAAATAATGGTGATAATGTGATATCATAATGAATATAATGTTAATGAGCCAAAAATGTAAATACTATTAAATCTCCTAAAAAGAATATCTAAATAATGGAACCTAGGTAATTCTTGAGAACCTGACCTATGTCAAGATGCTTGTGGAGTATATGTTGATGAGTTGTTTGGTGGAAGTTAAGGTTGGAGAAATAACCTGAAGTTTTGTGATGAGATGTTGCACACTCACCCTTCCCTTCTTACTTGTGATTTCGGGGATGAAATCCTCTTTAAGGGGTGGAGTGTTGTAACATACCAAATTCTGAAATTTTGTCTTTTGACCCTCTTTCCCATCTTTTCCTTTCATTTCTATCCTTATTGGCCTTTCTATTTAATTAGTGGAATTTATAGTGGTTTAGTGAACATTTATTCACTAATTATACCATTGTAAGGGTTTATGCACAAATACCTCAGTGAAATCTTATTTAAGGATCTAAAATGTCAAATCACCACTTTAGTAGAACAATGGTATATTAATTTGTGCTAGAAGTGCAAGGCCCTAAACATTGATTAATGTATTAAACAAGCTTAATTACCATAATTATGTGCTCTAAACCTTAATCGAACTTTTTGATATGATTTGAAAACATAAAATGAGCTTACGTTTGAATTTTGATTCAATTTGGATGTTGTTTGTGAAAGTTATGCAATTTTAGGTACATTCCAGACTTTTATGTAATTTACCCAATTGTGAGGCTTTGTTTGAAAATTATCACTTGAATTTTAATCCTTAGGTATTCCCTTACCATTCTCGAGATTTTCAACCATGGGGACCCTGGTTGCACCTTGTTTTGAAGGTATTTCTCTCCAAGGGCATTATAGGGATTACCCTCTTTATAAATGAGCTTATCTTTAAAAGCTATCAACCAATGGGATTATTTCTTTGATTAGAGGACGGTGGGGATGGCCTAGAAGCCTCAATTGGCCTTTAGGACTGACCTTGGACATACAAGAAGTCTCTATGAGTTGTCCTCTTGCATGGCCATGAAGCCTTAGCCTAAGGACACATGGAAAGTCACCTAGACACCTCATACTTGCACCCTTCTTTATAAAGCCATGCATACCCCTTCCCACCTCCCAATACAAGAAGCAATCCTCTCCTTCTCTTTCCTACAGCTTATAACATCGTCGTTTCTATGTTTGTCCATGACGTTTCTGTCCCAAGGTAAAAGAGGGTGCCTACCTTGGTGAAGAAGGCTCCTAGGGTTCCAAATTTCTCTATTTAGGATTTCTTAAGCTCCTATTTGGTGATTTTGACAAAAACTAGTAAGAATACTCCTTTCATTCCATGTTTTCATGTTGTTAGTATTCCTCTCACCTTCTTCCAGGTCAGAACCATGACCTTCCATGGTAAAACTCACCTAGAACCCTAAAGCATTTCATCTCCATGCTCTTTTGCTAGGGTTTGCACCTCTAAAGTGGAGAAGGTGATCTTTGCTCAAGAAAGGAGCTTGACTTGGAGCAACTTGACCTTCTAATCTCGGGATCCTTTTTGTTTGGACCTTATTAACTTCCTAGAGGCAGGTTTTTTTAACCCCCTTCTCATATATTGCTTAGTACATGCTTAAAACTCATGCTTCTATGTTCAAAATCGATGATTTCCATGTCTTTTTACCATGTTCTTCTAGGGTTTTGGTTTCTTGATGTTTTACCTTCTCTAGAAGCTCTAGTTTGGTTACCTATGCAACTTCAAACTTGATCGTGGGTCAAATGGTGTTTTATCCCTCTACCTCTCTCTTCAATTATCTCAATCAGTTTGATGATGTGGCAATTTCCTATTGGTCAGTATTGAAAAATTCATATCTTCTAATCCTCTTATCCAAAATTGACAAATAAATATATTTTGGAATTTGAAAATTAATATCTATCTAATAAAAATATTTTTAAGGTCTGATTTTATGTTTGACGAAGGGTGATTTTTGTAAAATGAATTTAATGCATAAAATCCATAAAAGTACATCTTAGTCATTATAACTCCAAAATTAACATAAAAATATGTTTTCTTCATCTAGAGAACCTAATAAGTTCATTGGTAATATTTTCAAAATATAAATCGGAGTTTTGCTAAAAAGTTCTAAAATTAGGGTTTCTATACATTAACGTGCACTATGTACTCTAATACATGTTAATACATTCAAAATAGGCAAAGTGGAACTTGGACTCAATTAAAGTGATAAAAGTTAGTAATTGATATCAATAAGAGAGGTATGTGCAATCCCTATTTATGTATGTGCAATCCCTCTTTATGTATGTGCAATCTCTCTTTATGTATGTGCAATCCCTCTTTATGTATGTGCATCCCTATTTATGTATGTGCAATCCCTATTTATGTATGTGCATTCCTACACCCTAAGTTGGGATATTTGCAAACCAAACTTTATATTCCCTAATAAGGCACTATATGAACCCGATTTTCTCTATTCATGATTCTTTTGTTAAATTGCCTCAAAATAAGTAATGATATTCTTTTCTTGGGTCTTGTACCCCACTGCCATGCTTATTGAATATTATGACTACTCTTGCCATGACTACTTTTCTAGAATGTAGATTTATGTTCTATTTAATTTAAAGTAGTGGTACTTATGTACAACCACCCATAGAGGGAAAGTAGCAATTAGAGTTTCTTTCTTGATTAACACTAATCACATAGGTACTTTTAGGGTTTTAACCCTTGTACCTTATTGATTAGCATTACTAATCATCATTGAATAATTAGGACTATCATTGCCTTTAATATACTAATGATTGAACCATTAACAATCTCCATGCGGTCTTGAAGTTACATCACCAAACAGTTTTGAATCAATTTCCACCAAACGGTCTTGAGACCGTTTGGTCCCAAACGGTCTTGAGAACGTTTGGTCTCAAACGGTCTCAAGACCATTTGGGCCAAATCAGTCCCAAAACCGCAAGGGCTAACTAGGTCAATTCTCAAACAAATTGATTTCCAATTGCACCATTGAATGGCTATTGATTATTCAATTGGAAGGTCCATCAATCCAAACCATTAGATCACCATGGACCAAACGGTCTTGAGAACGTTTGGTCTCAAACAGTCTCAAGATCGTTTGGGCCAAATCAGTTCCAAAACCGCAAGGGCTAACTAGGTCAATTCTCAAACAAATTGATTTCCAATTGCACCATTGAATGGCTATTGATTATTCAATTGGAAGGTCCATCAATCCAAACCATTAGATCACCATCCATGGGTCAAGGATCAACCTTCAATCCACCAAACAGTTTTGAAACCGTTTGGTCCCAAATGGTTTGAAGACCGTTTGGGATCAAACGGTCTCAATACCGCTTGCCCCAAAAAGTCTTGAAATCGATTGGACCAATCAAGGGTTTCATCAATCAACTTGATTAGGGTTACAACTTGATGGATCGTGCACACCTTAGATCATTCAATTGAGTCCATTGGATCATCATCCAACCTTTGATTAAGTTCAGACCTCAAATAGTCAACTATACCAAACGGTCAACCATGCCATGTGGTTTGGTGTCCAAACCATCAACTAGACCAAACGGTCAACCAAACCAAACGGTTTGGGATCCAACTTTACCAAACGGTTTGCAAACCGTTTGGACCAAAAGTCCAAGACCGTTTGTTGTTGTTCTTTGATTAAGGTGTGTGCTTATGAATAGGTTGTCATCTTCAACCTTTAGACTCACTAAAGCTACTGCCATTTCCATGGCAACTCCATCAATCAAGCAAGGTTATTGCAAAAATGACAATTAAATCAATTGCAAGTAGAAATCGAATTCAATGACAAAGATTGAGGGTTAAAGTTATATAACCCGCCTTCAAATCTGATCCCAAGCTCCAAGATTCACGGCTCCCATGGTTATTGAAGCTCTAGCAACTTCCCAAGGTCGTTTCTCAAGCTTTTGGAGTGAAAGGATCGACTAGGGTTGAAGATGGAGTGAAGAAATGAAGAAATCATGTATTGTTTTATGATTTTTACCATGAAATCATGAAGAACGAAGATCAAAGGCTTACCAACAGGTTGGGGACGTGCTCCCTGCTGTCCTTAGCCTTCTTGGTCGGTTTTGCAAGCAAGGGGAAGAAAAGGAATCGAAAAAGACCCTTAGGTGGGTTGAAAAAGGCTCTTTTATAAGATATTGATGAAAGAGAGAATGTTTAATTAAAATTCAATTAATTCCAAAAATGGAACCACCTCTTCCTCCTTGTTTTGCTTGCATGCAAAGGAAAATCAAAGCCACCTAACTCCCTTCCATTATCCATGGATTAAGGGAAAAGAAAATAAGCACCTTAATCCATTATAATACTAATATATCTTTTTGAGTGGGAATTTTTTCCCTAATAATAAGGTGAGTGGAATTTCACCTCCTTATGATATTTTAGATCCTTGCAAGCTCAATTACGGTCACTCATGCATCTGAATTACACAAAATTATATTTTGTTGAAGGCCCTAGCAATATTTTATTTATATTTGCATTAATATATCCATTATGCTTAAATCTTGATTATTTTAATATCAAGATTCTCTCTCCTCCAACTTAAATCAAATGAGGCGCCCCCCTCATTTTCTTTGCTCCATATGATGACAAGAAATATTAGGGACCTTATTGAAGTGGTAATTTACATATTGCACCCTAGGTTTTGGGTGAATTGCACATTACACCAAAACTAGGTTTTCATGCACAAACATTGCTTTATCAGCTCTTTCTTGAGATTCAGGCTATCACAAGCCATACCTCTGCATCATCTTCATTCCCATAATGCCTTAACATATGAGGAACATATTATTATGCAAAATTTGCAAATAGACCCCTCAACTTGGGTAATTTGCACTTTAGTCCAAAACAGGCAAAATATTGATTTCAACAATATTCAAAAATGACTAAAATTGTAATATAAATTCCTCTTGAGCCCTAATTAATTTTCAAAGACAAAAGCATGCATATAATTACTCTCATTATGCAAAACACCTAGGGTTACTTCATAACCCAGGTCAGGGATGTTACAAGTTTATCCACCCCTTACAATGATTTCATCCCTGAAATCATCAACAAAACATTAAGAGAAAAGAGTAGGATATTTCCTTCTCATCTCATCCTCTAGTTCCCATGTAGCTTCTTCAATGCCACGGTGATTCTAGAGGACTTTTACAAGACTAATATCTTTCTTTTTCAACTTCTTGATTCTTCTGTCAAGAATCAACATTGGTCCTTCAACATAAGATATGTCATCATTTAGTTCTACCTCCAGAGGTTGTAGGATTAACTCAGTGTCAGGATGACACTTCCTCAACATAGAGATATGAAACACTAGGTGCAATCTATGCAACTCAGGTGGTAACTCTAGGTTATAGGCCACCTTCCCTATCTTTTCAAGGATTGGATAAGGCCCCATAAATCTCGGAGCTAACTTCCCTCTCTTTCCAAATCTCAGGATACCTTTCCAAGGTGAAACCTTGAGATATACCATGTCTCCGACTTGGAATTCTAAGGGTCTATGACGCTTGTCAGTATAGGATTTCTGTCTATCCTGGGTTGTTTTCAGTTGTTGTTGTATGATTTTTATCTTCTCAGTTGTTTGTTGAACCAGCTCAGGACCCAAAAGTTGGTACTCACCAGTTTCATACCAACATAGGGGAGATCTACAACGTCTACCATACAAATCTTCATATGGTGCCATTTCAATACCGTGCTGATAGCTGTTATTATAGGCAAACTCTATCAAGCTCAGATGTAGATCCCAACTCCCCACAAACTGAAGGACACATGCCCTAAGCAAGTCCTCTAAGGTTTGTATCATCCTCTCAGACTGTCCATCTATCTGAGGATGAAAAGTTGTACTAAACCTCAACTGAGTGCCCAAAGCATTATGAAGTCGTTCCCAAAAACGACTCGTAAACTGAGGACCTCTGTCAGAAACTATTGTAACGGGTACCCCATGCAGCCGCACTATCTCATCTATGTAGATTTGTGCAAGCTTCTCAGCTGTATAGGTTGTTTTGACAGGTAAGAAATGTGGTGTCTTTGTCAACCTATCAACTATCACCCAAATGGAATCATGGCTTTTGGTTGTTCTAGGGAAACCAACCACAAAATACATAGTCACATGATCCCACTTCCACTGTGGTATAGGCAGGGGTTGCATTGTTCCTGCTGGCTTTTGATGTTCATCTTTAACCTGCTGACACACCGGACACCGCATAACAAACTCAGCAACATCCTTCTTCAAACCAGGCCACCAATACATATCTTTTAAATTATGATACATTTTGGTGCTCCCTGGATGCATAGCATACATTGAAGAATGAGCTTCCTCCAGGACTAACTTTCTTAAGTTATCAACATCAGGTACTACCATCCTATCATGGTAACAGACTACCTGATCATTAGAATCATGGAAGCCATCCCGCTTCTCACTACCATATTCTGACCTGATCTGCTGAATCATAGAATCAGTCTGCTATTCTTCTTTGATCTGCTGTCTCAGAGTTGGTTTTATGTGCATCTCAGCTAATAACCCGACTAACAATGACACTTTAAGCTGTACATTGTCTTGCCTCAAGGAGATAAACATATCTCTCTTAGAGCACACTAAAGAGTTTAGTTGTGCTTTATCTAGGGCTGGTGTTGCTGATTTTATACTTAATGCATCAACAACCACATTGGCCTTCCCTAGATGGTAATCAATTGTACAATCATAGTCCTTGATTAACTCCATCCAGCGGTGTTGCCTCATATTTAACTCATGTTGAGAAAAGATATACTTCAAGTTTTTATGGTCTTTGAAAATCTGGAATGTTTCTCCATAGAGATAATGTCTCCAGATCTTCAAGGCATGGACCACAGCAGCTAACTCTGGATTGTGCTTCGGATAATTCTCCTCGTGTTTCTTAAGTTGTCAAGAAGCAAAAGAAATCACTTGCTTATCCTGCATCAACACACATCCTAAGCCATTCTTAGATGCATCACAGAAAACTATATACCCCTTTCCTTACTTAGGTAGCACCAGCACAGGTGCACATGTTAACCTTTCCTTCAGCAACTGGAAAGACTGTTGACACTTGTCATTCCAGACAAAAGGAATCTCTTTCCTGGTCAACTTGGTCAGGGGTAAGGCTATTGAAATGAAGTTCTTAATGAACCTTCTGTAATATCCAGCCAGTCCTAGGAAACTTCTTATCTCTGTCGGTGTCTTCGGCTGTTCCCATTGCAGGACAGATTCTACCTTCTTAGGATCAACACGAATACCTAAGGCAGATATTACGTGCCCAAGAAAAGAAACTTCTGGAAACCAAAACTCACATTTGCTAAACTTAGCATATAACTTATGCTCCCTTAGAAAAGTCAAAGCTTGGCAAAGATGTTGCTCATGCTGCTGAGCATCCCTACTATAGATCAAAATGTCATCTATAAAGACAACAACATACTGATCTAGAAAAGGTCGAAAGATTCTATTCATGAGTTACATAAATGCAGTTGGTGCATTAGTTAGTCCAAATGACATAACTGTGAACTCATAGTGACCATACCTTGTGCTAAAGGCAGACTTAGGTATGTCACCTTCCTTAATACGCAGCTGATGATATCCCGACCTCAAATCTATCTTTGAGAAGACTGTTGCACCACGCAACTGGTCAAAGAGATCATCAATCCTAGGCAAAGGATATTTATTCTTTATGGTGACTTTGTTTAACTGTCTATAGTCAATGCATAATCACATAGACCCATCCTTTTTCTTAACAAAAAGGACTGGAGCACCCCAGGGTGAAGTGTTCGGTCGGATAAAATCCTTCTCAAGCAACTCTTGCAGTTGTTTCTTGAGCTCTGCCATTTCAGCAGGCGCCATCCTATACGGCGTTTGTGCTATTGGTTGCGTGTCCAGGATTAGATTTATTTCAAAATCAATCTCTCGGGGCGGCGGAACACCTGGAAGTTCTTCAGGAAATACATCTTCAAATTCCATGACTACATGAACTTCATAAGGATAAGGGTTTCCTATTTTGGTATCAACCACATGGGCTAAGAATGCAGAGCACCCTTGCCTCATCAGCCTTTCAGCTACCATAGTTGATACAAGACATGTTGGAAGAATCTTTCTATCTCCCTGAAAGATCCATGTGTCACCACCATCTGTGAACACATCTTGCTTGGAACTACAATCCAGGATGACCTTATACTCCTCTAAGGTGTCCATTCCAAGGATTATATCAAAACCCTACATCTCAAGTGGTATAAGATCCACTTGAATACAGTGTGTAGCACCCGGATCTATTAACACAGATACGAAGCAGGATAAAGACATATCAGAATAAAGCAGTTCCATCTGACCTGTCACAACCCGAGGGTTGACTACTGCTTCAGGCTGGTTCATAGCATAGAACCTAGATGTCGCTTGTTGTTGACCCTGTGCCTGGTTGTTAGGTGTCAAAGAACCGGCTTGAGACGCTGGTCCACATCCTCTAGTACCTCTGCCAGGTTGTTGCCTTTGAGTCCCTTGCTGACTCTGCCTCGGTTGCTGAGTCACACTCCTGACTTTCTCAGGACATATTCTCACCATATGGCCTTCTTTTCCACATCTATAACATGTTATTTTCCCCCTTGGTGGTCTGGGTGGTCCTGCTACTGACATAGAGGCTGAGCTTTGAGCTCCCTTTGGTGGTAAACTACGGTTTCTACCCTTACTTGACGTCTACTGTGTCTGGGTATTAAACCTTGGTGGTGGTGTAGGCACAGAATACCTCAGTCTCTTGAAACTCCCAACACTCTGCCCTTGAAACTGTGGGTATTCCCTCTTGCCCTTGGTCTGTCGCTTCTCAATTACAGACCTCTCTATACGTCTTACAAATTCCACAAAAGTTGCAAACCTCTCCCGGTTCTCCAGAGCAGACACCGGAGTGGTTAATTCAGCGTTCAATCCTTTCTCGAACCGTTGAATTCTCTCCTCATCATTGGATGCCATGTGCGGACAGAACCGCAACAACTCCATAAACCTAGCTTCATACTCACTAATGTTCATGGGTCCCTGTTTGATTCTCTCAAACTGGGATATCTTCTCATCTAGATACATCTTGGGAAAGTATCTAGCGACGAATTCACGCCTGAATTCATCCCATCCAATCACAACTCCAGGTCTTTTGCCCTCCTCAATGGTCCACCAGTGGCCATCACTCCCTTTGAGGAGATATACAGCATGTCTGACCCTCTCATCATCAGGAATCATGAGGAATATGAAAGCTTTCTCCAACTCCGTCAACCATAGATCAGCATCTGCCGGATCTGCTGTACCAGCGTACTCTAAGGCTCCTACCCTCTTAAGCCTTTCAAAAGTTTTTTCAGCACCATGTCTTTCATCATGGGGTGGTGCCCTGGGTGCAGGTATTGGCATTCTATCCGTCATGTGGGTCATAGCTGCCATAAACTACCCAAACATCGCCTGGAAAGCTGGGCTCCCCATATCAGCTGGGTTGAGCTGGGGTCGTTCAGGTACAGGTTCCTCCCTATCCTGGCCTCTTGCACCGTTTCCCGGTGCAGCAACACTTCTCTCAGCAGTGTGTTCTTCGTGTGATCGAGACATCCTTAGTTCTTCTCCTCCTATAAGAGCAGAAGACACTATCAGATAAACTGGAAGACACTTAGAATAGACTCAACTACCTTAATCCTATGTCTCTGTAGACTCAGCAAACCTAGAGCTCTGATACCACTAATTTGTGGCATACAACTCATAAAACAAGATTAACTAATGCGGAAGCGATCGTTAGCAGTGGAATTACTGAAAAATCACTAAAAATTAAAACCATTTATCAAGAGATCCCTTCATAGGAAAACTCTTTCATTTAGGACCAAACTAAAACATTACATCCTGGTTCATATGTACATTACATGCATCATTGCATCTTCGAGGAATACATGCACAAAATCTCATATCGAAGTATCAAAACACTAACTCCTAGGACCTGAGAGTACAGAGACGACTATAGGACTATCTATACATGACTAGACAACCAATGTCTCCACCTGTTGGATCACTGTTGTCCCTGTGTCTGCTCTTGCTGCTCTTCTCCTACAAAAGAGTTTCTGCCTTGATGTCTGCGTCTACCTAAAAACATTGGATCCCACGGGGGTGAGACAATTATAAAAATTGCCCCAGCGGGAGATATAACTCTCTGCCAAAACATTGTCATTGTAGATTAATAGAAATAAACTAAACAGTGGGATATGAATCAATAGTAGGTGGATCAACATTTATGCAGACTAGAGCAACATTCTTATGCAATATTACAGTTGAAAATTGATTAAGCAGCATGTCTCATATTCAATATGAATTAAAGGAATATAAGAATATCTATGTATCAAGGACATACTAAGCAATATGACATCAACCAGTGATTCTCGCATTTCAATCTTATGAAAGTACGCTACATGACTAATTATATTTTACAAACAGATTTAAGCTCTGAGGAGATGAGGTATACCGCTCATACTCCAACCGACCATTTCTAGAATCGAAATTGGTACCATAAATAGGTCAATGGAAGAGCTGGATTCCCATGACCTCCCACATCCTGGTCAGCATAGGACTACAAGCAGGACTGTGTCGATTGCTCAAATAGATTTCCAGGGTATGCTGGAACTTCGCTATAGAGTTATAGCCTCAACTGCACTCTCATCAGTAGTCGAGAGCATTAGTGCTATCTCCATCGACCCGACATAAAATAACATTGGGAGATTAATGATACATCCATCCCAACCATCAGGAGATTTATGGTACATCTATCCTGACACATGAAGGATTGAGGGGTTTAATGTTTACTCTCTCTCAATCTCTTCACCTGGACGTAAAGATATTTTCACCCATTTACCCCCACATATTTAAAATATGTGAATTCCAGGAATTCCATAGAATACCTGTTTCACCATCACCAATTGCTGACGATGATGGATCTATGGTCAGAGCACTACATGAATAGGTTTCACTTGATTAATTAAGTACATTTTCATATTCTGTTAGCATCAGGAAAGTTCTCAGACAAAACTTATTATGACAATGCTATAAGGAAACATGTACTAATTTCATCAATTGCTTAACAATCTTAAAAGATATTGGGAACTCAATCCCTTCTCAATTTCATCACCATAATCATATGGCCCTGGGTAATTAAACCCTAGATTCATCATTAAACATTGTTACCACCTTTCCAGGTAACCATCACCTTTAGGTCGGTTGACCAAGGCAAACATGATGCTTTACTATTACAAGCATCACACATGGTACTTGATGCCCATTAACTCTCTTGACACCTCTTACCAGGCAGCAAGGTATATTATGGCACTCAAGGTATAATCACAACAGTGCATTAAACATCATAGCTTAAACCTAGCCATGATCATCCTTTTAAGATACCTGCATTGTTAGCACAGATAATACAATGATATCAATTGTATATCAGAACCATGTTCAACAATTATGAATTCACTATTCATGGATAATACCCTTATTCCCTTACCAGGGTTAGGGTTTACCATTTCATGTCATTTAAGGATAATCATCTCATTATCACATCAAAGATATATTTTATCACCATAATGCTCAAGATTAGGATTCATTGAGCAATATATAGCATTACCATGGGTTTGGGCTTCACAATACATCAAAAATCAGGGTTCCTCATGAAACCATCCTTAGTTAAGGTTTCACATCAAAATCACCCTATAAAAGGATTTACATTCAATGTTCTACAATTAGGGTTTACTATTCATCCCAATTAGGGTTTCATGATCCATTCCCATAATTAGGGTTTACTATTCATCCCAATTAGGGTTTCATGATCCATTCCCATAATTAGGGTTTACTATTCATCCCAATTAGGGTTTCATGATCCATTCCCATAATTAGGGTTTACTATTCATCCCAATTAGGGTTTCATATCACATTACTATTGATTAGGTTTATTCCCATCATCACCCCAAATTAGGGTTACATCCCCTTGGATTAGGGTTAAGGATCAACAACCTTGTCAATTAGGGTTTAGGTTCATGATTAGGGTTCCATGATCTTATTACTTAAGATTCATACCCTTAATCACCATATGAGTCATATCAACCCTTAATTAAGTTCATACAACTATGAATGACACAGTGTACCAAGTCATTGCTTCTATTAGCAATTAGAGTTTCTTTCTTTATTAACACTAATCACATAGGTACTTTTAGGGTTTTAACCCTTGTACCTTATTGATTAACATTACTAATCATCATTGGATAATTAGGACTATCATTGCCTCTAATATCCTAATGATTGAACCATTAACAATCTCCATGCGGTCTTGAAGATACATCACCAAACGGTTTTGAAACCGTTTTCCACCAAACGGTCTTGAGACCATTTGGTCCCAAACGGTCTTGAGACCGTTTGGCCCCAAACGGTTTCTAGACCGTTTGGTCTCAAACGGTCTCAAGACCGTTTGGGCCAAATCAGTCCCAAAACCGCAAGGGATAACTAGGTCAATTCTCAAACAAATTTATTTCCAATTGCACCATTGAATGGCTATTGATTATTCAATTGGAAGGTCTATCAATCCAAACCATTAGATCACCATCCATGGGTCAAGGATCAACCTTCAATCCACCAAACGGTTTTGAAACCATTTGGTCCCAAATGGTTTCAAGGCCGTTTGGGATCAAACGGTCTCAAGACCGTTTGCCCCAAAAAGTCTTGAAATCGATTGGACCAATCAAGGGTTTTATCAATCAACTTGATTAGGGTTACAACTTGATGGATTGTGCACACCTTAGATCATTCAATTGAGTCCATTGGATCATCATCCAACCTTTGATTAAGTTCAGACCTCAAACGGTCAACTATACCAAACGGTCAACCATGCCATGCGGTTTGGTGTCCAAACGGTCAACTAGACCAAACGGTCAACCAAACCAAACGGTTTGGGATCCAACTTTACCAAACGGCTTGCAAATTGTTTGGACCAAAAGTCCAAGACCGTTTGCTGTTGTTCTTTGATTAAGGTGTGTGCTTATGAATAGGTTGTCATCTTCAACCTTTAGATTCATGAAAGCTACTGCCATTTCCATGGCAACTCCATCAATCAAGCAAGGTTATTGCAAAAATGACAATTAAATCAATTGCAAGTAGAAATCAAATTCAATGACAAAGATTAAGGGTTAAAGTTATATAACCCGCCTTCAAATCTGATCCCAAGCTCCAAGCTTCATGGATCCAATGGTGATTGAATCTCTAGAAACCTCCCAAGGTCATTTCTCAAGCTTTTGGAGTGAAAGGATCGGCTAGGGTTGAAGATGGAGTGAAGAAATGAAGAAAGCATGTATTGTTTTATGATTTTTACCATGAAATCATGAAGAACGAAGATCAAAGGCTTACCAACAGGTTGGGGACGTGCTCCCTGACGTCGTTAGCCTTCTTGGTCGATTTTGCAAGCAAGGGGAAGAAAAGGAATCGAAAAAGACCCTTAGGTGGGTTGAAAAAGGCTCTTTTATAAGAAATTGATGAAGGAGAAAATGTTTAATTAAAATTCAATTAATTCCAAAAATGGTACCACCTCTTCCTCCTTGTTTTGCTTGCATGCAAAGGCAACTCAAAGCCACCGAACTCCCTTCCATTATCCATGGATTAAGGGAAAAGAAAATAAGCACCTTAATCCATTATAATACTAATATATCTTTTTGAGTGGGAATTATTTTCCTTATAATAAGGTGAGTGGAATTTCACCTCCTTAAGATATTTTCGATCCTTGCATGCTCAAGGACGGTCACTCATGCATCTGAATTCCACAAAATTAATTTTGGTTGAAGGCCCTAGAATTATTTTATTTATATTTGCATTAATATATCCATTATGCTTAAATCTTGATTATTTTAATATCAAGATTCTCTCTCCTCCAACTTAAATCAAATGAGGCGCCCCCTCATTTTCTTTGCTCCATATGATGCCAAGAAACATTAGGGACCTTATTGAAGTGGTAATTTACATATTGCACCCTAGGTTTTGGGTAAATTGCACATTACACCAAAACTAGGTTTTCACGCACAAACATTGCTTTATCAGCTCTTTCTTGAGATTCAGGCTATCACAAGCCATACATTTGCATCATCTTCATTCCCATGATGCCTTAACATATGAGGAACATATTATTATGCACAATTTGCAAATAGACCCCTCAACTTGGGTAATTTGCACTTTAGTCCAAAACAGGCAAAATATTGATTACAACAATATTCAAAAAGGACTAAAATTGTAATATAAACTCCTCTTGAGCCCTAATTACTTTTCAAAGACAAAAGTATGCATATAATTACTCTCATTATGCAAAACACCTAGGGTTACTTCATAACCCAGGTCAGGGATGTTACACAGGATTTGAGGGGAATCATGTCACGGCTTATGCCTTGTGGTCCGACATTAAGATGTGTTACAACGCAACTTAACTAACCAAACCCTGAATCTCAGTTCAATTCTTTTCCTTTACATTATGCAATTGCCCCTTTCACACCACCCCTTTATGAATCCTACTACTACTCCATGATTCTATACCTTCACATCATTAGCTCTCTCTGCCAATCGACCTCCAAGCCATCATCTTCTTCCTCACATCAAGGTACAATTGTTGCCGCAACACCAAGAACAACAGGAAGGAAGTTAAGCCACCGCCAATTGTCGATCGTCGTCCATCACTCACTCGCTCATAGATCAAACCTCTAGACATTGAGATTACCAAAATGAGTCCCAACCAAGGAAGTTTTTGACACCACGCTCAACCCCGCATTGTCGACGAGGGCTAGATCTGTCATTCTATAGCTGCGACACAGCATAAAGCCCACCCTTACAACACATCCATCTTAGTCCAGGTCAAACATAATATACAGACCTTACGGCATGTGGTTCTCCACTATGCGGTTTCATTCTTATCTCAGCATTGAAGAAGAAGAACATTAACACGTCGTGTGCCCACCTTCTTACTTTGTTTTTATTCTTTCAGCAACTCAAATATGCCTAGAATGAAGATTTTTGCAAAGCGCTCCCATCCAGACCTCGAGGAATCATCCTCTGATGCTCCCTACATCTCCTTGGTGCACTTTACACTGAACGGAGAGGAGGACATCATCTACCACCACCTTGCCTTCCGTTGGGTAGTCCTGACCAGGTTTGCACATGATAATGATATGGAAAAGCTAGACATTCTGAGTAAGGCTAAAGAATATTTAGTTTTTCTTGATCTGGGTTTCTATTATTTCAATTGAGTTTTGACTTACCCCTGCCTAACTTATGAATTTCTCGCAACTCTAAAAGTGGTAGAGGATTCTTCTGATAAGCATGAACCATTCAGTCTGATTTCTTTTCATTTGATAAGCCTTTCAAGATGAAATTCAAAAGATTATTTGACTTACTTGAATTTGATTATAATGGTAGTATTACCATGCCACAAAAATTTTAGGCTCTCCCCTTCTGGATCCAAATCACCGAGGAGACCTCCTATAATCCTATTAAAGCTAGAGTGTCTCATGTTGACAACTTGATATTTCAATATGTTCATTGTGTTCTTAGCACATGTATTTTTGCAAGAAAGGAAACACAAGGTGTAGTGGGTAAACTTGATTTGTTTTTCATGTGGGCCATAGTGAATAATTATGAAGTGAACATCGAGTACCATTTCATGCCAAGAATTGTAAAGATTCAGAAGAAAGTAAAAGGTGGTTTCATTATAGGAGGAATTATCACTAAACTTGCTATTTCCTTGGATGTTTATCTATCTATTATTGATCCCCTAGATGGAGGGATTATGTTGATTTTGATTGTCTCATATCTGTCAACCTATTGGGAAAAGATAAGAATGGAAACCTCTTCCACAAGGTTCACTTGAAGTCATTTGTCATCCAGTTGTCCAATCCTACCATGACAACTCTCAAAGATAAGGCAAATTGGAAGTATTTTAGAATGAGGGACCTTCTACAGGTGCACAGACCGAGTCTTCCTTTGTTAGGGCTAACATTCCACCACCTCCTTGTACGGGAACACATAAAAATTACACTTGGAGGGACCCAGACATGAGGCAGTTATATGGATATGTTCAACACAAATTTGATGATCAGGATGCCCGCATCTCTCAACTTCATCAACAGTACATTGGATTGTCCCAAAATGTCATTGACATCCACACCATGGTGAGAACAATGGATTCTTGGCACATCTCTCGGGGTCATTATGGCTATTCTCCATAGCCACCTCTACTTGCAGGACCCTCCTCCATGGACATCATTGATCCCACCATCTTCCCAGAGCATCTCCTACCTCCTCAGGAGGGTTTTACCCCTGATTTTGATGCACCTAAGGTACCTGATTGTACATCTCTTGAGTTTGTTATGAGTAGTGAGGGCACTGCAAATTTCAAACTTAGGGGGTGGTACAACCGAACGGTAGTTTTAGTTTTAGTTTTCAGTCATTACTTATGTCACTTAGTTGTTACTTGCATATTTTGCATTTCTCTTCACATCATTTCATATTGTTGAGTGAAATTTTTTTATCAATCCGCCTTATTGCTTGAATCATAATCTTGCAAAGAACATGGCTATGAAATGACAGATTGGGCATAAATCATCCTAATTGATTTTTTGAATTTTTTGGCTATTCATCTCCATATTAGGTGTTTGTCTAAACATGATTTCCAATTCTCTCACTTGTGATCTTAAACCATGTTATCATTCAAACTCTTTGAATTTTTCAACTTTAGAGCTTTCAGTAATAATAAAGATGACTTTACCAATCTTATAAATTGCTAACTTTGTTGGGCGCATGAGACACTTGCCCAAGGGATTTAGAATGAACAACACATCGTAGTTATATGATGGTCTAGTGAAAGGAAAATTGAGTTGTTCATATACGCACATGCCTCTGATACCAATGCATTTTTCATTGCTCTACTTGAAAATTTTTAAAAAATAAAAATCTTTCGGCATGATTAAGATAATGAAGGGTGAACTAGCATAGGACTGTGTGGTTCCAAAGCAGAGCCCAAATCACATAAAAAGGGGAATTCTAATCTTCAATTAAAATCTAAACTTTACAAAAGTTGGCTAAGTCGCCCACGTTTCCACCAACTCGATGAAGGTTAGGGATAACATCTAAAATAGGGAAATTAATCCCCAAATGGTATTCCACATGCGTGTAAGCCTATATTAGTAGCTGAGAACCATAGACTGAAATTTGATTGATTTTTTTTCTTGAATGATGATGTCATTGCAGGAAGATCGAAATTTTCATTTCAGTCAGCTTTGTGGAAAATCATTATATTTTTGGCTTTGTCATCTTATTTTACTAATTGCTCTCTAGTTGGCTCTTTCAAGGCAAACTGAATACCTATTTGAACTTAAAATCTTATCTTAAAAGTTGGAATTGACTTCATATTCAATCACATATCTTAATGATGAAAATTGTTATTTTGAGATCTATCAATTCATATTCAATAGGATACAATTTCTGCTCATCTGTCTATTCTAGCCATTTTACCTAGTTCTTTTTGCTTGAGGACAAGCAATGGTTCAAACTTTGGGGGATTTGATGTGTAGAAGTCATATCATATTTTCATGATATTTTAGTTGCACATTTTAGTCAATATAGCCACATTTCGACTCCAATTCATGCTAAGATGTTTGTTTCTTGTTGAGCTTACTCATGTCATGATTTGAACTGTAGGCACGCCACATTCCATTCACAATGAAAGAAAAGTGCCTAAAATCTGACTTTTTGACATTTTCGGAGTTGCCCCAAGGCTTGGAGCTCAAAACTCAACATAAAAGTTGCCTTACATCGTGTGGACCGCAGACACGACATGTGACTCTCAGTCAAGCATCCTTTAAATCAACTATAGTTACGACGTGTGACCTGACGACACAACGTGAAGCAAACAAACTAGAATTTGACAGAAAAGTGTTCTTACATCGTGTGATCTACTCACACAGCGTGTTACTTGTGATTGTGGCCTAACTTGTTCAGAGAATTGGATCTGGCACTGCATGTGACTTGCAAACACAGCGTGTCATGTTTTTTTTGCAAAATTTTAGAAAAAAAATTGCTCATTTTCGTTAGATATAACGAGCCACTTCCCTTGGGATGCATACCGCGTACCATTTAGAGCAGTTAGAGGCCAGAGACGAGAGCAAAGATTTGGAGAGGCGGTCTAGGAGAGAAAAATAGGGTTTCTCGGGAGAGAACCCATTCTCGGCTCATTTTCTCTTCTCTTTTCCTTTGCAAAGATGTAGAGAGGAGGTTGTTGGAGCAAGGAGCATTTTCAAAGAAGGATCTTCACCTTTTGGCCAGAGATCTCCACATGTTCTTCATTTCTATGAATCCATTTGTTATTTCTCTCTTTCTCTCTCTCTCCTCATGTTTCTTTCATTTACACATCATTTATGCTTGTATTTCTTCACCATGACTGAGTAAACTCATTTTCTTGGACATGGGAGAGTAGCTCCCATGTCATAACTCATATTATCCGAATTTCATGCTTTGGTATTGGTTAATCTTCTATTTCAAAATGAATTCTGATGTTTATCTTCTTATATGCATGGCTAACCACCATATTTACATGCTTTATTCCTTTTATTATTTTTGGAAAGATTTTTTTTTATGACCGAGAGAACCCATCCCAGGCGAAGCTGACATGGTAAACTCTCGAGGCATGAGAGGGTGTGGTCCAGTCACCCCCCTCCCATGCCTAATCAGCGTGGATTTCCGTTTGCAAAGTGCCTTCGGTGAGGTTTGAACTTTGGTCCTTCATTGGGACTTACCGAGCTCTTACCACCCGGGCTACTATAGCCGGACATTTTTGGAAAGATTTATGAACAAGTAGGAAATAATCATTTTGACAACATGTCCTTGATCAAGGGAATGGCTAGGATCATGTTGAGGGTTCTAGGTTACAGTCCAAAATCGTGTATATGCATGAGAATGTTATACAAGATTAGGAATATCTTTTATCATTGGGAAATGTATTAGATAAAATCAACCTATCCTATGAAGATTTACCAATATAAGTGAATTTGTGGTTTTTATTTGAGTTATGATATGTAAGTGAAATCTCATATTCAAGATCCTCTTGATCTGATCTTTAATCATTCTCCAAGTGATTAGTGTTCTTAATTTTCTTATTTAAAATTTAAAATTGATTTGATCGGCCAATCTTTTAATCAAAACGAACTTAGATTGTTGAAATTTAGTAATTTTGCGTCTAGCTAACCTAGCACCCTGTGGTTCGACCTCGACTACAATTGATCAATGTATACTTACGGGTAATGGATGAGTTGAGACAAATAATATATATAAAACTCGCTTGTCTTTGACAATCAACAATGTAGAGGGACATGAAAGACCTAATGAGATAGGGCGCTACTGCCTTCCAAATGCGGTCCCAAAATAACTTTTGCCCAACTAAACATGAGATTTCACTTATTTGTAGGATTAAGATCCTATCCCATACAGAATACCGTGAACCCCTAGTTATAGGACTTTGTTAGGCTTTTCATGTTGACAACTGGGCCCCAGTTGGTGGCAAGATGAGATATAGGCTCTAATTGGGCTGATGCTTGTTTCAGCAATTGCCCGATTGACATTTGTATTAGGTCCCTTGCTGCAACCAGCTTGAAAGTAATATACACTTCGTTCGTCTAGTCGCAGTTTTGGAATTATTCTTCAGCGGATATAAACCTCGGGTTCATTTTCTTCATTTTGACATTGATGTGACATACTGTTCCCGGTAGAAGTGGCCTGAGTTTTGACGTAATACTTGGAAGTAGGTCTGGACTTATCCAGTCTTAATCTTACGAATAGACGAGACTAGCACTCACTGGTCCACTGTGATGCCAAAATTGAAATCTTTGGAGTGTCTCCTAGATGTCAAGGAAGCTTAGTGACTCATAAGACTTTCATTTCTTGTTTAAAAATTCAATGTGACGGGGACGGGGAGCTCTGAGTTGGATAAGATTGACGGTGCAGAGTTGATAATACCGAGTAGAAATATAGAACAAGAGCATTGGGTTAAGATCAAATTGGTTAAAAATTTCTTGTCTGACTTCAAATAAAAACTCGACTATTAGATTAGCATTAATTACCAAACTTAAACCAATTATAGATGGAACTAGTGTACTCTATATTAAGACTGATGGTAGTGTCGGTGGATGACCTAAAATTTAGAGATAATAAAAGAAAAATAATTTGATTAAATACAATTGTCAAAGCATGAAAAAATGTTTGTAAATAAAAACTTAGCTTAGTTCTCATGTTGTCTTAATCATGAAAAGATAGACTTGAGTCAATTCAAGAGACGAAACACAACTCAGATTCGTTGTTAACACTCCATTTTGTTAGATTGTCCTGAACAAAATCTCGACTGTTTGGAGAACTCGTTTGTTTTCCCGCGTGCCCATGTTTTTGATAGACACGGGGGTAACTAATCTTTTGTCACGCCCTCGAGACTGCAATTGCCATGCGACATTGCTTTGTTTACCATGCAAGCACACTGAGTGCAGCTGCCCGAGGTTGTGATTAGACGACGCCATGCCATGATCATCTATCGCAGACTAAATATCAAAAGATTTGGAATAATCTTTGTCCCTCTTTTACCTCTATTGACCGTTCTCTCCACAAATGACTATTTTCATTCATTTCAAAATCATAGCAAGCTCAATAGCAACAAAAACTACATCGGCACACAACAAGCTCAACTGCAGCAACCATCATACCTATAGGAAGGATGATGTATCTAAATCTTTCTGTCAAGTGACAATGAGGAGTCAAATAAGATGCATATCTGTCGACAATCGAGAGATATGTCCTCAAAACTGCTTTCAGACGGTCCCCCTCCCAAGGTAGTAAGGCAAGGAATGTGAAAGCTCTCTCAGTGATGATTGGAGGAACCCCTCGTCAAAAATCTCTAGTATTTCCCCCTCCCAAGATCAAATGAGTGTTATATGGGACCCACGAACCCCCCTCCCTGCCCCCCCGCCAAGGTATGGTCAATCCAAGTGTCTCCCCTTGCCATTTTCCTGTTTTCAAAATCATCCTATTTTTTACAACCACAATAACGATAAACGATCAAACAAAGTACAGTACAAGAAATAGGACAGATTGTCAATGTGCACATGGAGGGCTTTGTCTCGTCGTTTGGAAACTAATACTCAAGCTGAGGATGCACGAATTCTGATGAGGGTCCTTCCTTTTAAACCATATATCGTAACACAAGGAGGTGCATGAACAACAAACGATGCGCCCTCTTACTGCTTTTCATTATTTTTGATATTCAACAGAAATCAGTGTCAGATATTCTCGTCCTTCAATGAAACCAAACAAACAACGCAACCCACAGGGTTTGAAGGAAACATACTACACAGTCCACCAACTAAGACGACTTGTAGTACTTGGTGGGAACAAACGGCATCTTAGTGACGACCCCATCGTAAGGCTTCCCACGGACGACGATCTTGACCTCGGTTCCAGCCTTATGCTGCCCGGATTTCACGTACCCCATGGCAATATTCTTCTTCAGGCACGGGCTGAACCCGCCGCTGGTCACCTCCCCGATCTTCTCCCCGGCCGGAGTCGTGATCTCACTGTGGCTGCGAGCCGGTGGGCCGGAAGAGAACAGGCCCACTCGCCTGATGGAAGGCCCGTCAGCCAGCTGCTTCAGGATCACGTCCGCGCCCAAGAACCCGCCCTCGGCTCTCCTCCTCTTGCCGATGGCCCAGTTCAGGCCGGCCTCCACGGGCGTGGTGTGCTGCTCCATATCGTTGCCGTACAGGCACAGGCCAGCTTCCAGGCGCAGACTGTCACGGGCTCCTAACCCAGTCAGCCTCACCTTGCCCTCGGATTTCTCGAGGATTGCCTTTGCCAAATCTACTGCGTACTCTGAGGGAACAGAGATCTCGAACCCGTCCTCACCTGTGTAGCTGAAACAGGGGCGAAGAAAGTACACATTGTGCATTCAGCAAATAGAAAGCAGATGGAATCCAAAGAAACCAGTAAGTGGGTCTGACGTCATTGTGAAACTAACAAGATGGGTTACATTGTGAATGCTCAGATAAGTTGCACAAACAATATGTATAAACACTCAGTAGATCTATAATTCAAACTATACCGACATATCTAAAAAAAAACCTGTCTCAAAAACATCTGCCATATTAAAATGGCCAAGCTGTTAAGAGCAGAAGACCAGGTACCAGAACAACTCTATAAATATTAAAGTTCAGATATAAAACTTGAGTTTGACATGATCAGTTATTTGCATAGCTGCTCGATATCATTTTGTTTAAAATTGACATCACAATAGGAAGCTAAAAAGTCAGGCATACCGTTATTTCTTCCATCAGTAAGTTATGAGCTAACTCCATTTGATATGAGTGTAATGCGTGATTTGACACTATGAGAGGTATTCCCGATTAATGTCCATCAAAAGGCGCAAGCCCGTGATGATGCTACTGAGGATCAGCCCTTTCAGGCCTTAAGTGAGGCGAGGCATAAGCTTCAAATCATATTAGGCATAAGCCTCAAAATATGTACAAGGAGTTCGTAAATAAATAAATTTATACCTATTAATGTTTCTATATGTTATGTACATGTGTGTGTGTGCAGGCAAGTCATAAATGTGTAGAAGCAAGACTAAATAGAAATTGTGTAGATAACTTTAGAGGATACATAGGGATGAAAAGTAAAGTTTCTAAGAATGACAACCACAATAATAATATAAGTATGTAGCAAATTATGAGACATCAATGCCTTTTACTATTAGATCCAAATATGTTAATGGACAAAGAACATTAGGAGAAACATTATTTCGAATTAGTAGGGACAGGGAACAAAAATCATTTGACATTGAGATTTGAAATTCACCAACGTCATAAATGAGAAGGTAGCAATGAAGACTGGTATGAAGAATCCAGAAAAGGATTACTAAAGAATACCATTGATGAGAGAATGATAATTAACTACAACTCTAAAAAGAAAACTTCTGAAGAAAGTGTTTGTAATAATCTAAGAAGTTGACAAGTTAGTGGTTAATATAAGACGTTATCATCCAAAACTGAGGCTTACGCCTCAGCTAAGCCTTAGTGCTTTGAGGGAAGCCTCTATCATTTTGAGGTGAAAGCCTCGAGGTTCAGTAAGGATAGCCGCGCCTCCTGGGTGTAAGTCTCAAGAGCCTCAAGGCAGGTTTTTTAAAGCTAACACCTACTACATCCAACAAAACAAGCCTCTAGAGAATATTGAGAGAGATAAAATAGTAGAACTTGTCTTTGTACATCTACATAACTTCTATCCAGCTACAGAACCGAAAAATATAACACAGTATATCCAATTTCACATTGATGTTTATTATTTAATCATTACAATTTAAATAATGTATCTTATACATTAAATCTTAAGACATTTTATATTGCTTGACCCAAAAAACTGTTAGACATTTGTACATGCAACACTGGTTTGATTCAACTTGGTCGATCAAATCAACAATATAAAGCAATCTAGACTTCTATACTCATAGAAAATTATATAGATCCACCCAACTAACTGCTTAATGGTCTCGAATCAAAACCAAGTTACTTGTTTCAGTTTGAATTCTTCCTAGGTAAAAGTCAGTGCAAACTACAATAGTAAAGGCATCTACTTTTAAATGGATTCTCTGAAACACTTGGGCTTACAAATTTATATAGGGTTATTATGTAAAAGCATTTTCCGTAAAAAGATTTTTCAGTTTACTACATTATTATCTGGTATAAATCAAATTGGCACCCTACAGGTGGAAATTTTTATACTAATCGCATTTGTAATAATTTAGGTAGTTGAAAGTCAGTGGTTAATATAAGACATTATCATCCAAAACTGAGGCTTACGCCTCAGCTTAGCCTTAGTGCTTAGAGGGCAGCTTCTGATATTTTGAGGTGAAAGCCTCGAGGTTCAGTAAGGACGGCCTCGCCTCCGGGTGTAAGCCTCAAGAGCCTCAAGGCAGATTTTTTAAAACTAGCACCCATTACATCCAACAAAACAAGACTCTCGAGAATATTGAGAAAGATAAAATAGTAGAACTAACGTCTTTGTACATTTACATAACTTCTATCCACCTACAGATCTTAGTTTTTTTATCTCATTACAACCAACAATCGAAAAATATAACACAGTATATCCAATTTCACATTGATGTTTATTATTTAAATCATTACAGATTTAATAATGTATGTTATATATTAAATACATTTTATATTGTTTGACCCCAAAAAACTCGTTAAGACATTTGTATATGCAGCACTGGTTTGATTCATCTTGGTCAATCAAATCAACAATATAAAGCAATCTAGACTTCTAGTACTCATAGAAAATTATATAGATCCACCCAACTAACTGTTTAATGGTCTCAAATCAAAACCAAGTTACTTGTTTCAGTTTGAATTCTTCCTAGGTAAAAGTCAGTGCAAACTACAATAGTTAAGGCATCTACTCTTAAATGGATTTTCTGAAACATTTGTGCTTACATTTTCTATAGGGTTATTATGTAAAAGCATTTTCTGTTAAAGGATTTTTCAGTTTACTACAAACTATTTGGTATATATTAAATTGGTACCCTACAGTGGAAACTTTTACACTAATTGCATTGTAGTTTCAATTTTTTAGTTTACTGCCCTAAGGTATCATGTGTAGATGTTAAGCGATAAAGACTCGGCGAATTCAGGATTTTTATGTATATTTTGGAGAAACCTATTGCAAAAAGGTAAGTATGCAACTTGATTGTGGTATAATACATTTTTCTTAATTAAGGGTGAAAAAAGTGAATGTTCCATAATGAACCTTAAAAATTGTCATCTAGAGCGGCTGTGTTGCAAGATATGACTATATAAATAAGAAAATAACTTAATTTTTACAATACAATTTCTTATAAATGTGTGAATTATTAAAAAAAAGGTCCCCGTCTACAAGAACAAAGGTGATGTTCAGAGTTGCACAACCTACAAAGGTATCAAGTTGATGAGTCACACAATGAAGCTTTGGGAGAGGATTATTGAGCAGAGGCTAAGATCTATAACGCAGATATCAAACAACCAATTTGGTTTCATGCCTGGAAGATCAACAACAGATGTTATTTTTCTGATAAGGATGCTTATGGAGAAGTATAGAGAAAGCAAAAGAGATCCTTCAAATGGTGTTTATTGATTTGGAAAAGGCTTATGATCGAGTACCCAGAGAAGTGTTGTGGATGGTTTTGAAGAAAAAATGTGTGTCAATCCAATACATTGACTTGATCAAAGACATGTATGATAGCTCTACTGCAAGTGTGAGGACTCCCGGAGCAGAGACATCAACTTTTCCTATCAAAGTTGGGGTACACCAAGGATCCACACTCAGCCCATATCTGTTCGTTCTTGTTATGGATGAGTTGACAAAGAATGTTCAGGATGATGTTCCTTGGTGTATGTTATTTGCTGATGATATTGTTTTGATTGACAAAACTAAAGATGGATTAAACGATAAAGTTGAACATTGGAGAAAGGCATTGGAATCAAATGGATTGATGATTAGCAGAAGCAAAACTAAGTATATGCATTGCAATTTCAGCCAATCTCGCAGTGTGAATGATGGATCCAAGTTGGACGGAGTAGATATACCAAAATGTGATAAATTTTGTTACTTGGGTTCTATTATTCAAATAAATGGGGATGTCCAAAATGACGTTTGTCACAGGATCACTGTAGGATGGTTGAAATGGAGGAGTGCAACTGGAGTTTCATGTGATCGGAAGATCCCTCTCAGGTTAAAAAATAAGTTTTATAGACTATACGGCCAACCATGCTCTATGGGAGTGAATGTGGGGTGGTGAAGAAACAAGGTATCAACAAGATGAATGTGGCTGAAATGTGTATATTGAGACGGATGTTTGGGAAGACAAGAAAGATCACTTGAGAAATGACTATATCAAGAATAAAGTGGGGGTGGCGAGCATTGAGGACAAGTTGCGCGAGGGCCGACTCAGATGGTACGGACATGTGCAACACAGACCGACAGATGCGCCTATACGAAGCAATGTTATTGAGTCAAGCACAATAAATAGAAAAAAAGGAAGACCTAAATTAACATGGGATGAGCTTATAAAGAGAGATTTTGAATCTCTACATCTCAACCAGAATGTGGCCCATGATAGAGCTGAATGGAAACGAAGGATCCATGTAGCCGACCCCAACATAGTTGGGACTGAGGCTTAGATGATGATGATGATGATGTGTAAATTATTAAAAAACTGTAAGAAACTCATATTCACTTAAAATTAAAGGCTTAAAATGCTTTCCAAAAAAAAGGCCATGTTTTGTTTTGCATTATTATTTTACACGTCAGTTTAGGAACTTGAGGAGTTTTTATATGTATGTATCGAACTTTTACTTTTTCATAACTTGTATATGTGATAAATTAGAAACATGCAGTTTTGCGGATAAATTCAATAAAAAATCATGCCTAGTTAAAGGTTAGATAATGATGCATAACCGTAGGGTAGTAAACCAAACTATAAGTGTAATACAAAAATTTAAATTCAGCATACCAAACATATTTGTTTCAAAAGACAGGATAGTAAAGTGGATTTAAAAAAAATCCAAGTATTTTTTTATAATACCCTGCCATTAATGTTTGTATTATCAATGCTTTAAATTTCTCATAGATCATTAATTACTTTTTAAAGGAATATAGAGTTTAGCATAAGCGTAGTGTATAAAATGTACTGCAAGACCTATAGAAGAGATCGAGATCATTCCGTGGCTTTCATCACCATGGGCCCATGGCCTTCGCCTGTGGTAATATTCACTTGAAAAGTTCAATGCCAGTATGGATTTCTGTTTTTCTGGATTTTATAAGGGGGGTAGTAATCCTGAAGCTCTCACATTTCTCGAGCAGCCTTCAAAATCTGCAGTGGCCACTTTAGCGCTCCTATTTCCACTTTTTTTGGTTAACTTTCTATATTTTAGTTCTTGGAGCTCATGTGGCATAACCCTCTTGAGATGATGGAGGAAACTGTGCTTCAAAAGGAGTCTTCCACCACATGCTCACATGAAAGACGACTGTTATGGGCTTCCAGCCATTTGTGCACCATCTTTTTCGAAAACAGCCACAACACTTCCAGAAGCTTACCCACTATTAGATGTGTCTTCTAACTAGTTGCTACAAACACCTCTAATTCTACAGCTTCATTATTACTCGCTGTCCACCAGTATAAGTTAGGGTAAGACACCTTCACCTCTGAACTTGGGCTTTGGCCCTTTAGGCTATGGACCTGTCTCCAATTTACATAGCAGCGACTCCATTTTTTTCCTATCCAGATTTCCCTGTATTATTGCTCTCCTTCGAAGCCCTCAATAAAATCAAGCAGATATTCAAATGCTGCAATCCAGGTCATGAAGAAGAGTCTAGAAGCTCATAATTATCAAAATTAGCAAAAGATAGATTGGTGTTAATGTAGTAGACATAAAGCTTTCCTGTTTACCTAAATCTTTACACAGCAGAGGCTGCAGAAATGGATTGAGATTGATCAAACAATTAAACAGTAGCAATAAAAACAGGTGTAGCTCCCACTTCAAATTTGCGGCAACAAAAAGAAGCAAACCAGAGGTGAGTTCTATCAAACGCTAAGGACTTCAGCAGTGCAAGAGTGGTGTCAGTGGTATTACAAAATGCATATTGTGTCAATGGAAGCACACCACCTAATAAGAAGGAAGTACAAAATTGGGCAAATGAATGGGACCGATTACAGGATCAGTAGACAATTGTACACATCAACGCATACTTGTTAAGGCGGCAAGGCGACACGGGGTTGGGGTTGGATGCCTTGCGCCAAGGCGCGATTAGGCGCGCCTAGGCGTCGCCTAAGCGACCTTCAAAAAAAAAAATTTATGTATATATTTTATGTACATATACATGTGTCATGGTTTTTCCGCACTCATATACACACATTGTATAGTTATATATGTAGTTATCTACAACTTTATGGTCGATCTCCCCATATATATATATATATATATATATATATATATATATATTTTATTGTATGAAGAAATAACCAATTACATTTCTAATATATTATCGTTGACAATAATGTCAAGGACACGAAAAGAATTATTATAAAGAATGTAAGAGAGTGATCAACAAATTAATATATATTTATTGTCATACATAGCTACAAGTATTAAGCAATGTAATCACTATCCTTCATAACATAGCTACTTAATACAATCTGAATTGAAGGTGCAAACCAAGAAAAATCAAATGTGTACTAAGAGTATTAGATCCAGTCAAACAAAAAAAGAGTATTAGATCCAGTCAAACCCAAAAAAGAGTATTAGATCCAATTAAAAGTGATATTTGGCACATAAAATAGGCAACACTATTAATTTTGAACATTGGTGTAGCCATATCAAACATTAAAATAAGTGAATATACACAACCAGACCCAGAAAACTAGGTCACTGTAGCATTATAAATAAAGCGTCCTCGCCTAGGCACAGCCCTGGGACGCCTTGCCGCTTAGGCGGCCGCCTAGGCGAGCGCCTTGACAAGTATGCATCAACGGAAAAGTCACCAATTTAGGATCCATATTCAAAGGCGAAGGTCTCGAAAGTTCAGCATTTTGGACTTATGTAAGAGATGGGGATAAAATCTGGTTTAGTTTGGGTTAACTATTTGAGAAAAGTCAAAATTATGACCTTAATAATCACATTGATAGAAGTTCAAAACGTTGACCTTCGTAACATCACATAGCCTATAAAACAAATTTGAGCTCATTCAGGGACACCAATATTATAGCCTTTAGACGCCTGACCTTTAAGTACTCAAATAAGTTGTACTTTAGTTTGTACGCTATTCATATAATGTGGGAAGAAAAACAGTTCTGATTTGTAAAAAAATTGTGTGTGAATTCAAGTGTAAGCGTCACCATAAAACTCTACCGTAACCAATTTATCTATATGTTTTTACACACACACACACACATCTTTTACTCATGGACACATATAATTGCATACACGCACATGATATGTATTCAAAAGTAATGCATGGATCTTGCTCATCCAAGATTAAAATGTGAAATGGGATGCTATGTTCAAGTCATCGCGGACACAATATCTTTGATTGAAGGAATTATTTTTATTACATACATGAAATCTGCATTTGGGCAATGCAAAATGTTTGGAAAATTTAAAAAAATCAGGAATTCATGAGGAAGTTGATGAAATGTAAGAAAAAATCGGATTGCGTATGATTTGGGAAAAAGATATCCCTCGTGTAAGACCACTTATTTGATCATTGACTGTTTCAAAAGGTTGAAGAGTATTGTAATGCTACCCTATAAAGAAAAAATATCCACATTTGAGAAGCACTTAATAGTTTTTTGTAGCCCGCAAGGGTGTAGCTCACTGGTGATAGGACCGTGAACGCAGGCAGAGGTCTTAGGTTCGAATCCTCACGGGGACGAATAAAATTGGGATTTACGGCTGACATGGTTTGCGCCGGAACTGATGGGTTGCACACTTGGTTTACCATACTCCTCCTGTGTCGGGCCTCCACAGTTTAATGAGGGGTCGGGGAGAGGAAGTCTCCTTGATGACTTAATAGTTTTTTGTGACAATTTTCAAGGCTGGAGAACACCAATCAAATATCCACATTATTAAAGTCAAAATGTTTCGGAAAAGAAACTTAAGAGGTTGAGAACCACGCTGGGAGGGGGGCCTGATTTGTAAGGTCATTTCTCAGTGTTTTGTAGGTCGTTTCAGTACTGTGATAGGTCATTTGGTATGTTATGCCCCTCATGTTCATGCTAGCAATATAGAAGTTGTAGTATCACGAATATTGAGTTGAAAATCATTATTTTGTGAGTCCCTTCCTCATGTTCATGCTAGCAATGTAGAAGTCAAAGTATCACCAATATAGAATAATCATTATTTTTTGTGTCATTGACTAGCAATGGTGAAACAAAAAGAAAACAAAGCTAGCATGAATTGAAATAACAGCAAACGAAACATGTTGATAGACAAAGCCAAAAAAAATCATTACAAACCACACTCATGTAGGCAAAATGGAATAATCATAAGCATATTGGTAATACAGAGGCCTCTCACGTTCCAGGGTATACAAAGATATACAATATACACCCATATTTACTGGTAAGCGAGGGGATTGAGAAATTAAACACTCACATCATAGTTTGTATAGAAAGGAAAAAAAGCATGCTTGCAAAGTAGGAATTTATTTGATCATATTAAAATGTACAATAAATGGGACTTATGTGAAGTGTTGGTAAAGTATTTTTTATAAATAAAGTTAAATTATGTGGAATTGAAATAAATCACACTAGACAGGTGCATATATGGTAGAAAACTTGTAATATCCCTCCGAAGTCATTTCGATAGAAAGTGAAACAAATGTTCCTTTGAGACGACTTAGAAGCGTGGTTATCTAAGTTGGGCAATTGAAGGGTGGACTATGCTTGATGATATAATCACTACAAACATGTCATGATGAATTCATGAAAACTAGGGAAAATGCTTAAAGTACGACATTTACACCATAAACTTGTGATGTTTTAAATGAAGAAAAATGAAAATGTGGCACTAGTTGTATCAAAAAAGTGTGCATTATATCATTTTTTTAAAAAAATCAAGTTTTATCACTATGCATGGAACTGGAAATATGGGTAAATTGAGTGTTAGAACAAACAAACAAAAAGTGACACTGGAATAACAGATTTTTATAAGCATGTGATATGCATGAGAAATGCGATAAACAAAAAATAATGTCTCAGATCATTAATTAGCTAGAGACCTAGTGGGAAAATGGCTGAAAAGGAATAATACTAGGCCGGTATAGAATGCTCTCATTGTCCCACATTAGGCAGGTAAGCCCAGCCAAAGCTAGAAGCCTTTCTCCCATCCCATCTAACCAGCTGAGCAACACTCTCGTCGGCCCACACAATAATTTTATCAGCAAAGATTGTTAGTAAACTATATTATGTATACATAAGCCCTGCCAAAGCTAGAAGCTCATCTCCCATCCCGTCTAATCAGCTGAGAAACACCCTTGTCGGCCAACACAATAATTTTATCAGCAAAGATTGTTAGTAAACTATATTATGTATACATGACAACCTTGTATCCAACCACTCATATTAGATAAGAAAACAATTTCAGTTATATTTGTATCAGTACCATGTTAAAACACCGGCATTAACAGCTAACAAGAATTAAATTTTGATTATCCAATGTGATTGCACATAAACGAACGGTATACCTTTCTTTTCAGGGATTAATAGTAGATATTGTTAAGGGCCGACATGACATGCCAAAAAAATGAAGAAAAATGTGCCGTCAAGAATTAGAATTCACTGAAGAATGCTACAAGTTTTTCACCAACTTGAAACATGATATCATGTGGAGTACATATGAGCAGTACAAGAAGAAAATACAAGATGATTGAACTGATTGCAAATGTTTGAGCTCTCAAGCCTTTTCCATATGGTCATAATTATTGACTACTAACACGCTAATGGAAGAGGCATAAAAAATGAATTCCAAACGGGAAAGGGAAGATTGTGACTGTCAGCTAGCAGTGTTATTGATTGGGACTATGTTTTTTTCCTATGACCCAATGAGGTCTTGACAATGCTAAAATGATGAAGGTGCTGACGTATTTCCAAAACCAGATGGATATCGTGGTTCATTTATTTATATTTCTCATTTTCAGTTAACATGCCAATCGTTTGTAATAAAGAATGCTGTAGCATTCTCTTAATCAAACACTATAACCCAAAGATCATAGTAAAATAAAAGAAATCCAATGGGCAAAAATAATGATCAAGACAGCAACTAAAATCCAAGGAGAGTCTTTAAAATTAAGGACTCCTCATAGAGTTAGGGAAACAAAGTCGGTGCTGCAGATGATATACAGAAAACGGCTACTCTTTATGTTTGAGCGGGAGAAGCATACCCAGTTCTGGTGAGGTAGCAGTGAGAGCCATTGATGTCTAATGTTTTAAACTCTCCGAAATACATCTTGCTCAAGTCATCTTTTGTTAGCAACTGAAGCACTGGTGCAGCAAGAGGACCCTGCAAAGAGGCCGTTTCAGGAGGAGGTTATTCAATTGATTTGGAAGCCATTAATTTGGAGAACAAAGGTTTGGAGATGGCCATGAAGAAAAAGCTTATGAAATGTTGAGAAAAATGTTGAAGCGGATATAAACTGAATTATATAGCAAATGTTCAGAATATGGTTGTTGTTTCGGATGAATAAGAATTGAAATTGCTTATTAATGGATAATTTGAACCATAAGCGGAAACATTTGAAAGATGAATCCAATTGGTAATCTCCAACTGCAGAACGGGATGGTCGGATGAAAAAAAATGGGGCAGGAGTAATAAACACTGCCAACCAGTGGCACTACTAGGATGGCTATATTTCTGCAGTCCAGATTCGATATATATAAAAAAGACCAGATCTTTAACGGATACGAAAATGCATCACGACTCACTGCCTCAGTAGGGAGGACAGTTAGCCAGAAAGAGTCACATCAACCTTGTGCTGAATGGTCGTCATGGTGAAAGGTTAGCTGATTAAGATCTAGGAACAATATGCAGCTTCATAGATCGAATGGGGACAAAAAGATTCCTTTATTACCTGGAGGGCAAGCAGTGACCTTTCATCGTGGATATGCCACGAGACGTCCCCTCCCTTAGCCTTGAAGTCCTCCATATGCTTCCCGATGTGCTCCAAATCCTTGTCCCTGCACCCGGCATTGACAACAAGGTAGATATGGTCATCGGTGACCTTGGTAATAACAGAGTCGTCGATGGCACCGCCCTCCTCATTAGTAAACACGGTCAGTGTGCCAGTGCCGGACTTTAGCCCCTTGACGTCGGCGATGACAAGCTTCTCCAGGAATGTGACGCAGTCCTTGCCCTTGAGGCTGAGTCCGCACATATGGGCCACGTCAAAGAGGCTCCCGTTCTGGCGGCAATTGACGGTCGAGTCCATGATTGAGTCCTTGTATTGGATGGGCATGCTCCAGCCGGCGAAAGGCACCATCTTGCCGCCGTGCTCGACGTGGAAGTCATGGAGCGCCGTCTTCTTCAGCGCCCCCGCGTCGGTCGCCAGGCACCGCCTGCCGCCATTTGCTGCGGCGGCGGCGCGATCCAGGCGCCGGGTCAGGGATTGTCCCAGCTGCCACAGCCCGCCTCCCCTCATCGTAGATTCGCGGCAGGCGGACGGAGTCACGGAGGGGCACTCGCACTCACTCGAGAGCGAACGTTACTGGTCCGGTGGGTGGTGGGAAGTGGCAGGAGCGGGTGGTGGATTCCTTTCTTTCTTTTTATTTTTAACGTTAGCTTTTCAGTTTATAGATTAGATTTGGTTGGACTGTTGTTTTTGGGAATGTGAGCGCGGCATCGTGGGCATGTTGGTCCCATATTATTTAGTCTCAGTTCTCTGCACCGACTACTAAAAAATGTATTTAAATTAAAAATTAAAGATTGCGACGAAAATGCGAGTTAAGTTGGGTTTGCAGAAGAAATAGAAATTGCCAAAAAGGTGGGTGGTGAGTGGAGTAGCGTTGTGGATACTGAATGGGAAGGCGTCTATCTGCAGCGGGTGGCCGATGGCCTCTCCTCCTTGGCCCCTCCATTCCGTCTCCACACATCGAGGAGGGCTTATGGATTAGGCCTTAGACCGGTTTGCATGTCGCTTTCAGGCAATAGATGGAATTAACTGAATGAAGGAATGAGCTTGTGTGGATAAATTTAAGATCTAAGACGCCATGCTTGCCCTTTAGGCTTAATCTTTGAGGCATTGGTAACAAGGATGCCAATGTTAGAGAGCTCTATGGGTTTTACCAAAGGGGCCTATCCACAAAGAGGGGCATGTCATTTGTGGCTTGATCTCTCTCTTGACCATATAGGTGTTGTAGTAAAAACCAAGGTCACTAACACCGATAGTGTCAAAAACTCACTATGGTATATATGGCATTAGGTGTCAATATTATTGTTATTTGGCGTCTTAACTTTCATTGTTGTTTGAATAACTAAGATCTAATGTGAGACATAAACTATGGGATCCACGTAAATGAACCCAATTCTCCTATTAGTTGCTCTATTGCAAGTCAACGTGTTGTCTTTCTTAATATTTGTTGCCAATATCAACATAAAGACCCACAATTGCAAATCCTTCCTTAATTCCCTCCACCATCAAATAAGACTTGTGATACACACGAGACCTACTCTGTCTCCCCCACTAGAAGTAACAATAGAATTTGGAGTTGTCGTCGTGGGAATATGAAGCTAGAGTCGTTGTTGCCACATGGAATAAAAGTAATTGGAATTGTTGTCATTGGAAGAAGTAGCACCGGTTGGAGCCACCATAGTTGTGGGAAGAAGAAACATCGGAAGATGTCTTTGTAGGGTTAACATTAACATATTCTACAAACACAACAACAACAACCAAAGGTGTGATCTTGATTCCTCTCTTTTTGCTACTACCACAATAATTATGGGGACCCAACCTTAGAATAGAAGGGTAACACTAGTTTTTTTATGTTCCTATATGCTTAGCTTGATATTGTCTATGTTTTAATACTAACTTAATATAATAAATGTCACCTTAAACGATAACTTGTTTTTAAACTTCCATGACTTATGAATGATATTCTCTAGATACTAGTTGTAAAGAGTAGGACCCGAGAAGATATTCGCTCCCTATTAAATCAAATAAGAATCATCATACATAATAAATATGTATCAATTTTTCACAATTGGATAAATAATTTTTTTTTATCTTACATAAATGGTTATCATATAGACCATAGTATAACAGTAGAATAATATATCATGACTATTGATGCAGTCCTATTTTAGGACTTCATCTTGTGTCTTTTTGCATTATAATCACACCTAAAAAATGTATATTGTAAGTTATTTCCCTCAATGTGAACTTTCATGTCAAATGCACTTATAGATCCTTTTGTGCGCTTTTCAGGGTAATTGTACATTTATTGAATGCATAGGAGAGACAAGGAGAACATCCTTGAGTTTCCACACTCTATGATCAAGCCTAAATCTCCCCTGAGCAATCCTTGGATGCACAAGGATAAATCCAAGCCAAAAGGAGGCCGATTGAAGAAGTTAGAGTCAAGATCAGTTGAAGGAACCATCACCTCAGTCGTGCTACATCACCACGGTCGTGGTGAATCGATCTAAAAAATCATAGAGACTTCATCCAATTTGTATAGAAATGCCCATAGCCATGGTCAGCAAAATGGCCACGGCCACTGAAGGCACCACAACCATGGACAACAGCACGCCTGTGGCCAAAGTTCTCCATCACCCCCATGGAGCCACGCCACGAAAGTGGCAAAACGGCCCAAAAAGTCACAAAAACCCAACCCAAAATACACATGAATGGCCACGACCGTGGCCATAAGCACAAATGTGGCCCGTGAAGGCCACCTAGCCCATGGAGACAGACACGACCGTAGTGTGCTGAACTCAACACGTGCTCAAGGATCAACACCTTCCTCCAACACGGTCGTGCCACCCAACACGACCGTGGTACCCTCTACCCAACACAATTGTGGTGTCCTCCATGGCTGTGGCCACTCCATGTATCTCCCTCTACCTCACAGCATATCTCCACCTCAGCCATTCCCACTCCCACGATCGTGACACCCAACCACCACCACGATCGTGGCACCTCACCATGTATGTGGTGACCACTTAACTATACCCAACTTTTCCACTACTTTTCCACTTCTATCCCCATTTAACCTATTACTTCCCCACCACCTATGTATACATAGGTGGCGGCCACAACATGAGGTTACCTACTCTACAGCCTCCCTACCTACTCCTTAACCACTTCCTTGCATTCAAGCCACCCCAAAAACCCTAGTTTCTAGTGTTTTTCATCACAATCCCCTACCTTTTCATTACATTTCCATCCTTGGAGGGAGGTGCTTCATCCTACAACACCTAGGAGGTGAAGGAGAAGGGTCTTCTACGAGCTCCATGGACATCTACCTCTTTCTTCTCTCTTCTTTTCTCTTTTGTTTAGTTATGTGTAGCTAAGCCCCTTGTGGTGGGCTGTTTGGGGTAAAAATGAAACTTGATACCATGTTAGGGGAAGATAATTTGTAAACTCCATGTTTTCATTCTATGATGATTGCTTGCTATTTATATCTTATTTCCCATGCCTCTACTTGTGGTTTGTGTCCAAAAATATGAATTGCTTGTGTTTGTGTGCTTGAGGCCACCTAAGTCTAGGAGAAGATAGCCTATGTAGGGTTGTCTTGGAATTTGCTCCTAGGTCCAACTAGTGGGTCACTAGCTAGCACCCCATCCCCCCTTGAATATAGTCCTTCTCCTACTCCTAGGTGTGTGATCTAAGTAGCTAGTATAGCGTTGATTGGTGTAATTTCCTAGGAGTTTGCTAAAAGCTAGGTGGTGAGTATTGTGGGGTGAAATACCCTCACCTCTACTCCCCAATTCTACCTTTGGCTCTCAATTACACTAAGAAACCCTATGCTAGAAACCTAGATTCATCAAATCCTAGTGAAATCTCATCTATTCCTTAGGTTAACTAATAGTGTAGGGTGATTTCTTAGCATTTGACTAGTTGTTTAAGTAATCTAGAATGAATGATTAAGCTTTCTTGTTCTATCTTTCCCTTAATTGGAACCTTGATTTCATCCTAAAACGACCCACCTACCTTTATCATTGCTAAAACCAATCTTGTTAACTTAGCTTGCTTGTGCTAGTTAGTTGCTTGCTTTTAATTGCCTCTTAGTCTTTTGCTTGGTTCTTGCTAGTTAGACTTTGCTTTAGGAGTTAGTGCTCTTTTGAGCTTGCTAGTTTTGATCTTGCTAGTTAGTTATAACTTAGGCCTCTAATCTCTCTAGATCCTTAATTGCTAGTGTAGTGTAGTTTCGTGCTCTTATTTAGTTAGATTGTCTTGTCTTGCTACTTAGACTTATTTCGTATTGGGTAATTTAGGGTTTTTGATAATATACTTTACTTCTTGCCTTTATTTACTTGCCTCCTTAGTTTATTAAAAAAAAACATCAACAAACCCTAAAACCCTATTATCCGCATTAGGAACGTTGCAAAGAGGCGAGATCACCTCCTTACTAAAATGTAAAGGAAGTACAAAACATCCATCTTTTTAGAAAGACAAAAGATATTGAGGGATGCATGTATAATATTCCAAGTAAATAAGCATGCACCAGATACATTATAAAATGTCAATAGTAGTGGAAATAAAAGAACTAAGCCTATTACATGGCTTTCATTGTTCATTACATGATTGTTCTCAAAAGAAAAAGATAAGAGAAAAAGATATAGCTATAGCAACCTAGACATCCTTTCAGATAGCTTGAGATCTACTCCTGAGATGAATTCCTTCAAACTTGTCCTTCTCCTTGATCAGCACCAGCACCTGGGTGGTTGGGAAAGCACCCATCAAAAGGGGAAAGAAAATAAGGTATGTGTCACAAAACTAATCTTGGATATCCAGATAAGTACAATAAATAAAAATAGTCTAGGGTTCATCATATGATGAAGATAACAAGAGTATGAGGCTATATTCAAAAAAACTTGCCATTAACAATTATATCAAAAAGGATTTGCATGTAAGATAATTATGTCTACCTAACTAAGTAGGGTTGAGACACCTACCAGACCTCTAACCTTAGGTGAGGGGAGAATAAGACATTCCCAGTCACCTACAATATTATGAGGAGAATAAGACATTCCCCAAGGCATTTATTTACATGCCCTCTGTGGGTGGTTGTACATAAGTACCTCTACTTTAATTTAAATAGAACATAAATCCACATGCTAGAAAAGTATTCATGGCAAGAGTAGTCATAATATTCAATAAGCATGGTAGTGGGGTATAAGACCCAACAAGAAGAAATTATAATCTGATTTGAGGCATGAACAACATTAGGATTCAATAATAGAAGATTTAAGGTTCATTTAAGCCTCATTAGGTAAATATAGGGTTTGGCTGTAATTATCCCAACATAGGGTGTAAGGAATGCACATACCTCTCTTACTGATATCAATTACTAACTTTCATCACTTTAATTGAGTCCAAGTTCCACTTTGCCTATTTTCAATGTATGAACATGTATTAGAGTACATAGTACACATTAATATATAGAAACCCTAAATTTAGAACTTTTTAGAAAAAATCGGATTTATCTTTTGAAAATATCACCAATGAACTTATTAGGTTCTCCTGATCAAGAAAACATATTTTTATGTTAATTTTGGAGTTATGATGATTAAGATGTAATTTTTATGGATTTTATGCATTAAATTCATTTTACGAAAATCACCCTTCATCAAACCATGAAATCAGACCTTGAAAATATTTTTATTATATAGATATTAATTTTCCAATTCCAAAACATATTTATTTGTCAAATTTGGATAAGCGGTTTAGAAGATATGAATTTTTCAATACTGACCAATAGGAAATTGCCACATCATCAAACCGACCGAGATAATTAAAGAGAGAGGGAGAGAGAGAAAACACCTATAACACCCCTCCCTAGGGTTTCATACATAACCAGCGGAAGCACAGCCTAATCCCCAACATTATTCATAATGTGGGGTACTTGGCATCTCGGGGAGGGATTGTCACATGCATGATCTCATATTAAAAAATAAACAACACTTGGCATTCATAGAAACATAGATTCATACATGAGTTCTTGGAAAGAAAGCGACATCACGATTCTAAAACTACACATATTATAGATATCATATGAAAGATAGGATCTCCATAGATGGACGTCCCACCAGGAAACAACTTGTAAGGTCTTAGATCCTTGGAACATACTCATTAGTGGTCTTTCAGAAATGCCACTAAAAAAGTCATTAAATAGGTTTAGCGGCATTTGTTGACATTTTAAAAAATGCCTCTAGCGCCAATGCCACTAGGAAGATAGTGGCTTAAGTTGTAAAAGCCACTAAAGGTTTGTCTTTAGTGGCTTCGAATAAATGCCACATAAAGGTCACTAAACCTTCATTTAGCATTTATAAAAAAGCCACTATCCATCAATTGGCTTTTATACAAATGCCACTATTTTGTATTATGTTGGTGTATGAAAATGTTCTTATTGAGTTTAATGGCGTATAAAAAAGCCACTAATGACTACTAGTTCTGTATTACTACATTTTCATGGCTTTTAGTCATTCAGTTTTCAATTCATTATCATTATTTCTAAATGAATGTCAATTGTAGACGAACTCACTTTTCTGAAAGTATGAATATTTTTTATTTATAATCAATTGAGAATTACATGGGGAGGATATTTTACCTTGCCCCTTATATTGAATACAACGCCAATCATTTACTTTCATTCAACATTTTACCTTACCCCTTATATTGAATTACATGGGGAGGACGTTTTACCTTGCCCCTTATATTGAATACAACAATGTTTACTGCTGCATTTTATGGTTTGCAAAATCTTCTTATTTAACAACGTGGCATACATGATGTCTTCAACATTGATGGAGTTGGCTCAACAACTACTGCTGTATCTGGTCTCATATTGCCTGGTTCCTTGAGATGGCGAGTGCGGAATATGCTCCTTGGTTCTGCACTTGGAGTTGTCTTTTGCTTTCCACTCAGATGGGCCCATCTGAAACTTGTAGAGGAGGCAGCTGAGCGGAGTGTAGTTCCGTTGGCGTCTGATTCTGGTGAGTGATGCATGAAGCAGGGTGGGTGCAGCAATTGAAAGGCTTGAAAGTAGCCTCAGAAAATACATGTAGCAAGGTGTAGTTGGCTGCTGTGTTTAGGAATCATAGCAGCAAGGTGATATCTAAGTCCAAAGCCTCAACCTAAGTCCAAAGCAAAAAGTTAAACAAAAAATACATGTATCCTTGTTCTAGATGGTTAAACAAAAAAAACCATGCTAAAGGTGCTTGTTTAGTGTAAAGCAGCAAATAATAAGGGCTTGTTTAGTGTAAAGCAGCACATAATTTACCTACTGACTCATCTCAACAATGCCACCTGCATTATCAACAATAGGTCCAAACATATCCATAGTCAATACATATGCAGCAATACTCAACATCCCCATGGTTGCAACAGCAGTCCCAAAAAGACCACATGTGGGATTTCCAATTTCATCTACTAGGAAGAGATGATAGATACACTGATCTCCAGAACTAGAAGAGCTATAGATTCTAAACCTCTGGTGCAACAAGTGGCCTAATACAGAGCAGCTGCAACATCCATGTCGAATCCACCAGCAGACTAACTAACAAATGGCCAAGCAAACCTTTCTTTCTTACTTTGCAATTTCATTTTCCTTTGATAGCTTCCTTCAAGGGCCTAATGCAATTTCATGCTCTTCTCAGGTTTTAGCTCTGAAATTAGAAAAAAAAAAACCATTACCAAAACAAACTTTCAGGAATTGTTAATTCCTCTTGCAAGTTGCAGCAATAGAAGTGCAATGTTCATCAAAAAATCTCACTAGTACATGATTACAGTTAGCATGACAGTACATTGGTTCATCAAATTAAAAAGAAATTTACATTCCATCTCTATCAAAGCAATGTTCATGTTACATTCTAGCTCTAGTATATGAACCATCAAAGCTAGACATAACAAAATAGAGATTTACTAATCTATACAACTCAAATGTGTAGAGTGGATGGTTGGTTGGCATGTTCCTAGCTTGTATCACATAATTCTTTTGTCATTGGTTCATTATCCAATGTATAAGTGAACAATATAACAAGGTTGATAATAAGCACACCATTCATATTTATATACACTGCATTAGCAATCAAACAACTAGAATAGGAATTAAAACAACAACCTATATATGAAGGTGTAAGGAATTTGACAGCCAATCACATCATTTTTCTATATTATTTTTCCCAATTCTATTGGTTCTCAGGAGTCTGATTGTCGAATTGCCCATCAGTTTTGCAATTGGGTCATGGCAGATATGAGGTGAGGAACTACCACATTTATAAACACCATCACAACTCTGAATAGACTCTACTCACCATAAGAAAATAGGTTTAAAAACCTTAAACTAGAGGGTAGGATAAATAGATGTAGCCTCATGGAAGTTTAAAGAAAAACATGTGTGAAATAGACACCTTAACTGAAATGTCTAAGTATATTATTGTAGTTCCTACAATATACAACAATTAGTTTGTAAAATATGTACTGACATCAGTGAATTAGGAAATAAAGATGGGGCATGTGCATATGTTGTTTGATATGTCTTCCAAGATGTAAGTAACTAGTAAATAGTGTTATGTAGGACTTTAAGGTGTTGAGAAAGAATGGAACAACATACCTGATCAAATTTCGTTGAATGATGTGCATGTTCCAAGCCTTTCACCATGCAAGCATGGTATAATACTTTAAAAATTAGGGGCACAAATGTAAGGACCCTGACCCATGTTTTGGGCTAACCCTCTTTTCTTTGCTTACATAAGGTGCTTGGAACCTTAATCCAATCTTCTAAGATGTTTTGGTATCATGTGACAAGCTCATGTTTCCCGTTTGGTCCCGTTCAGATGCTGTTTGAGCAATGTTTGCTTGTTTTGGACCAAAGTGCAATTTACCCAAAGTAAGGGGTTATATTGCAATATGTCACATGTAGAGCATGCCTTTAGTTCTCTTGCATAATTAGAAATAGAATGATTCTGTGGGACACCTTGTGGAGGACCTATGCTTCAAGTCTGAGCTTGGTTGGTTGATGTTTATGCTTTATGTGCTAGTTTTGGTGTAAATTGCAAATTACCCAAAGTGGAGGGTCAATATGCAATTTATCAGATCTAGAGTCACCTCCCTTCTTTTTGGCATCATCTAGAACGTGGATGGAAGTTGGGGTGCCTTGTTTGGTTGATAGACGAGGAGTGACATCTCTATATGGTCTTTATATCACATATGTGTCACATAGGCCACCTTGTCCATTAGCGTATCGGCTAAGGCTTAAAGGTGTGTCACCCAATAGGGGTGTATCGTCCATGGCAGCTGCCCATATGTACGATACACATCCTAGAGTGTATCACCAGGCCATGCATGAGCTTCTAGGGTGGCAACAAGTGGCGTTATGAGCTAGAGCAAGTGGCACCTTGGTTTATGTGGTTATGACACCTCTCCCTTGCTACCTCTCTCTTCCTTGGTGTATATAACTCCCTCCCTCCTTGACCAAGTGATCCCTTTCGGCCACCTTCTTTCCCCTTTTTGTTTGGGACGAGCATGGGAGCTTGGGAGCTAAAGGAAGACTCCCATGGAGCTTAGGAGGGCGAGCTCCTTGGCCATGGAAACTCCTTGTTCAAGATCTTACCTTGGTGAGTCATGCTTCTTGCTAGCCTTTCCTTATGCTTTCTCCTTCATCATCTCCCTACCCTATCGGCCATGGATGGGCTCCTGCTATGATGAGTAGGTTTGGCCGTGGTTATCTCTCCTCTTTCTTCTTCTTGAAGCTATATATAACCATGGTACCTTCTTCTTCTTCCTTTGTTTTCTTGAGGTGTTGATGTTGGAGCCGAAGGCAAGCTTTGAACTTCATATGGATGGCTCTCATGGAGGGGAACGTTTTCTTGGTACTTGGGTCATGGAGCTTTGTGCCTTTCATGAAATCCTCTTAAGGTGGGTTACATAACTCTCAACCATCTCTATTATGTATACTCTCCATATGCACATATATTGATCTTGTTCCTTAATTTGGTATCTATCTTTTATGATGTTTATGCATGTGTAGCTTGAGATCTGTTTTGATAGAGATGGCTACATTTTACCACTGTCCATATGTTGTTCTTGTACTTAATGCTTTGAATGGCTAGAGGTTGAAGATGACTTGCACGACATGAGTCTTTGGATGATACAACTAGGTTGCCCGATATGGGTCTTTACCCGATACAGTACCTTGTTCTATAGCCTAGGCTTTGGCTGATGGTTATGGCAACACCCCTTTCTCTCCTTTGGACTTGAAAGGTGAGCCGATGACCTAGACATATGGATGATATTATGAGTTGGTAATAGTTGTACCTCATTGCCCAATACACCATGTAGAGAGGATGTCTGATACACTCCCTTGTCTGGAGATGATCTTGTCCGTTATGTGGTTCTAGCTTAATGCACGACATGGCCTTGGCCGATATACTTTGATATCTTGGTGCCCGACACAAGCTTTGGATGACACCACCTTATCTTAAGTGAGCTTGGCCGATATGAGGGGATGGATGACATAGCATGATGTCTGATATGCTAACCCTAGATGCTAGCCGTTATGCTTCTTCATGGCTATGCACGACATGGTTCTTGGTGCCCTGGCCGATAGAAATGGTCCATGGACGATACAAAGATGATTGTGTAGTAGGGGCACCTTGGGCGACACCCCTTTGACCGATAGGGTTGCTGTGGTGGTTAGCCGATAGCCATGCTGGTAGTGCACCTTAGTGAGTATCTTAGTGGTGATGTTCCTTTGACCGATATGCTTAGTTGGGCTTGGCCATTACCCTTTGTGGAGTTTGGGGCTTGGGTGTTACACCTTTACGTGTGCTCTGCACGACACACCATGTGATAGGTCTTGGCGATATGAAGTGGTTTGTGGTTCCCGAGATGATGGTAGTTTAGAGAACCTTAGTAGTGTTGGCTGATATGCTGTTTAAGTAGCCAGCACGTCCATGCCCAATATGGTATCTTGGACGACATGGGTGCCCTGGCCGATATGGATGACCCTTGAACAACATGGATATGTTTGCACAATAGAGGCGCCTTGGGCGTTGTGCTTTGGCCTTTATGGTCAAGGTTGAGGGTTAGCCGATAAAGGAACCCTAACCCTGATCCTTGTGCACGATAGGCCCTCAGGCCGATAACATCTGCTGATGCACGATACACCTTACCCGACACCATGTAAACTGGTGGGTTCTAGTTGCATGATAGGTGAAGTGATGGGTTGACCGATATGGTGGTGAGCTTGCTTAGGGTTGGGAAACCCTAGCCGATGCATCCTCTGGTGAGAGTATGACCATACCCGATATACCTTTTGATGAGGGATGGCGCTGCCTTCCAGACCTTTGGTGAGGGTTGCAGGAGCCTTGGTGAGGGTTTTGATGACCCAAAATGCATATAGCTAATATATGTTGTGACATCTCTATTAATAACAATGATACATGTGATATGGTTTAATCACCTTGAACCCTGCACCAATGATAATAATGAAATAAGATGATAGGTTGTGAACCCGGTATGTTGATATGATGTTACTACACATGATAATGTGGCGCAAGTATATGACCACAAATATGGGCCATGATGTGTGCTCATGTTTAATAATATAAGTATGATGAGCCAAGATGAAGTGGATTGTGGACCTTTGTGCAGTGGTTATTTATGGGTATCGATAGATGAACCTTTGATAAGGTTGGATGGTGGGTCATGGTGTATGATCCTTAAGATAATCCTTAGGGATGATGTGCTTAATAGTTGAAGATGCGAGATATGGTGAGATATCCCTGACTTGATAGCTGTGGTGTATTGATGAATACACCAGTCATGACATTAATCTACATATGTTCATAATGATGAAAGAATATACCAATGTATAAACCTTAATCATGATGATATGATAAGCAAAGATATGCTCATAAGATATGGGGCATGATGGGTGATGATAATGTAATTGCATTGCTTGCATTTACAGCCTAGAATCTCATGTGTGAATGAACATGGATGATGTTCCAACTCTGTACACCTGAATTCCTAATAGCATGATGATCCCAACATGTTCTATGCTTGGTAATCCGATTATCTCTTTTTATGCAAGCTAACTATGCAGGTATATTGAATTCATAGCCAGGTAAGAGCTATGGTGATTATATAATTATGTGCTTTATGTAGCACTTGATGAATGTGCAATGACTGAATAATAATGATGATAACTCTGTTGAAAAGTTAACATGTAACAACAAGTATAATGTGAAAGGTTTGAGGACCTGATAAAGGCTGAGTGCCTAGTTGAGGTGTTATCCTCTGATGTTTAGATAAGGGATTGCTATCCCATGGTGATGATGTAAGCCTTGAGAGGTAGTGGAATTATGTGATGAGGGATTGAGATCCCATGGCAATATGATGATCCTTGAGATGGATCTAGATGATTGGCAAGAGGCCAAGTGGTAACATGTAATGTTGGATCCTTGTGATGGATCAGGATGATGTTGATGACAATAAAAGCATGATATTGAGTTTCATGTTGTTTATTCTTGTTATAATTTGCATGTTATACAACTTGGATGAATCTTGCAATCCACTTAAAATCTGTTAACTAAATTATAGATGAACCTTCATGTAGTTTTCCCTGGACATAGATCCATCATCGTCAGTAGCTGGTGATGGTGAAACGGGTTCTCCTACGGGTTAACCCAGAGCGCATATTGTTGAATATGTGAGGTTTCTCCTAGCCTAAAATAGAGAGGATTCGAGTGCAGCTGCGGTTGTAGACTCGGGATAGATAGAACATGGTGAACAAGCCCATGCCTCAATGTGATAGAGCATGAATGCGTTCATGGTTCAGGGAGCATGATGAACTGGCACGTGGCTCAGATATACTAGTGCCGAGACCTGTACCAAGGTGGGCTAGAGTCATGGGTAGCTTGCGGAGCTGACCCCGTGGCTGAAGCCACTTAAGCATGAGGCTGCGATCTTACTTTGGTTCTCGTGCACTGACCACGAGGTGGTGAGGTTGTGGATTCCGGCTCTTCCATTGACCTTGTATGGTACCGGCTCTAGGTTTCACAGTCGTCGGTTGGATTTGAGCGGTACGGCTCACTTCCTCAGGGCATAATAATTTGTAAGCAAGCCGTATAGTATCTTTGTTTAGGGCAAATACGAAACATTGGTTGAGGCCTTGTTTGTATAATTGCTCTGGTTATAAACTTGCAGTTTATCATACATTCCTTATATCATGTGATAAGATCGTATAAAGTTTATCTTGTCAATCATGTTCCATACAGAATGCCTGGTTATATGCCTCCTAATGTTTTGGTAAGATTGTAATAAAGTTAGCTCTGCTTAGTATGCTGCTCCTGTGATCTGCTTATACCAGTTATCAGTACTCATAATAAAGCTGGTAGAGGGTTATGTTTCTCACTGGGAGTGTGTGTCTCACCCCACTGGTTAATAACCCTTTTTAGGTGGATGTGCCTGGTGAGATGAAGATCATGTGGTTACGGATGAGATACAGAGGTATCATACCCGGTGGGCTAGATAGTGTCTAGCAATAGAATCCTATGTGTCGTCCCTATACACTCAGGTCTTCGGGAGAGCTTTTCGATGTTTCTTTTACAATAATCCATGTACGGTTTTCGGTATGTATCTTGATGTAAAGCATCACGGCAAACAGTTATTTCATGTAACGAGATGATGGGAAATTATGTTGTAGCACCTTGGAAATATGCTATGAAATGAAAAATGCTGGCTCAGATATTATATGTTTCACCTTGTGGTGCTTGTTGTAAATCTGTTTTAATTTCCCGTGATTTTCGGTAATTCCGCAGGTTTGCATGTAATCATGTTTTGCTGTGGATGAGGTGTTACAACAAAGTCCTCAAAACAAATTTAATCCAATTTCCAGAATTGAATGCATCCAATCTATATATCGCATTTTGGAATCTGAAGGACACTACATTTCAGATGGCACTGAGCATAGCTTGAAGTTCAGCTTGAGCAATGATCCAAGAACTTGGGAAAGCTGTGGAAGTGAATATCACTTCAAAGATCATTGCTGAATAATATTTGTATTTCTTAAACCCTAGAGAGTAAAGACACAAACAATTAGGGAGAATATTACCACATTTGATACAATGGTTACTAATATGTAATTCGTCCATAATGGAATGGTAGCACTCATGATATAGGGAGAATATTACCACATTTGATAAAATGTTTAACTTAATATCTCATAAAATTCATGATGCAGTGAGTTTAGAAGAGTTTCAATCTTTAATGGTACCATATCAAACAATTTTATGAACTTTAAGTAGGAGAAAAATAATTGATCTTGATGGAGAATCTCATTCACCTTCATTATTTTCTTCAAGGTAGAATATATGGCATGTATATAGTAAAATGAGCACTGGAAGTTTGTGCTTCATTTGATCCATATCCATATTTCAATCCTCTGCATTTGTACAACCACAGTCCAATAATTGGTGAACTATAGTTTTTATGCATTTGTACAACCACTCTCCACACCTTGTACAACCACACCTAAGACACAAACAGAGCAACATAGAACACCCCAGATAAGAAAAATGAACACAACGACATATAGATTTGAGCCCAACAAAAATAATGGGACGAAAAACCCATACATATGATAAGGAGTCAAAATTCAAAACTTACAACAACTATTGATGGGTTGTCCGACTGCCCAAGGCTCCCATGGGACACATCCATTCCAAGTATAATAGTTGGCTCTTGGGATATGTGATACACCATTCGAACAAATCGTTATTAACTAAACTAACTGATGCGGAAGCGAATACTTAGCAGCGGAGTTACTGAAAATCACTAAAAATTAAAACTTTTTGCACAAAGGTCCACAAATTGTAGAACTCTTTCATAAAGAAACAAAGTAAGTTATTTACAATCTGATACATCAGCTCATCTCTGTATCATCTCCTCTCAAGAGTAACAAGCATCAACTGCCCTGTTAAACTGTACATAAGCAGTGTACAAAAATCTCGAGGCATCATGCCAAAAATCTCAGATCTATACCAAACCATCTACCGACTCCTAGGACCTGAGAGTACAGAGACGACACATAGGACTCTCTTATATAAGACCTAATAGACAGTGTCTCCACCTGAGGATCACTGCTATCCTTGTTATTTCTGCTGATGTGACTGCTGTTGCTGCTCACCCACTGAAGGGTTTCTTCCTCTTCTTTGGCGATTACCTAAAAATTTAATCCCACGGGGGTGAGATAATTGAATAATTGCCCCAACGAGAGTTATAACTCTTCGCCAGAAACATTTTTATTGTAGATAGAGGAATAACACTGAGCGATAGAATTATAAATATCCAATAGCAGGTAATTCATTGAATAAACTAAGTAGAGCAGAATTCTCTATGTAATCATTTCAATTATAACTTGATAAATCAACAAGTCATTCATTTAATAAGGAATATGAAGAACATGTATATTATCTATCCAACTAGGATATATTAAACAATGTATCATCAATCATTGATTCTCGTAGTTCAACCTTAAGCAAATATGCTACACGGCTGATTACATTTTACAAACATACTTATGCCCTGAGGAGATGAGGTATACCGCTCATACTCCAACCGACCATTGCAAAATCAAAATCGGTACCATACATAGGTCATCAGAAGAGCCGGATTCCTATGACCTCATCCTCCTCAGTCAGTGTGAGGAACAACATGCAGGACATCTCGTGTCTCTGCTATAATAGCTTTCTAGGGTATTCTGGAAACTTCACTATTAGAGTTACAGTGGCATGTTGTACTCACTTCACAATCGAGGGATTTCTTGTTTATCTCACATCGATACGACATTAACAACATCAATGGGAGATTAGTGATACATCATCCCGGCATATACATATAATGAAGGATTGAGAGATTTAATGTTTATCTCACATAAATTCCTCCATTAGGACGTAAGGATATTCGTACCCATTACCCCCACATACTCAAAAGTATGCTCTCCAGGAGTTCCCTTAAGAAAACCTATTTCACCATCACCTAACTTCTGACGATGATGGATCTATGGTCAGGGCTCTACATGATATCATTTCACTTGATTATTTAAGTATATTACAACATTCTTTTAGCATCAAGCATGTTTTCAAACATAAACCTTTATAACAGTTACTATAAAGAATGAGTACTATTACCATCAAGTTCATTTCATAGTTTTATTAACATTGGGATCTCAATCCCTTATCATCCCATCATAATGATTCAAGAATATGGGTATTAAACCCTTAGATCATCAATATGTACTTGTTACCACTTTAACAGGTAACATAATGCCATTAAATCATGTAACAATGTAAACATGATAATTACAATGCAGGTATTTCACATGGCTCTTAAAGCCTATAAACCTTCTTTTGTTACCTTTCACTAGGCAACATAGCATATCATTGCTTACAAAGCTCATAAAGTACTTTCAATAAACAAGGCATCATAGCTCATACCTGGCTATGTTCAATATCTCATAAAACCTGCATGATTAGTACAAATGATAACATATACATCTATTTCTTATCAGCACAATGCAAAACAATCATAACATCACTATTCGAGGGTTGCCCCACTATGTCCTTACTAGGGTTAGAGTTTCCCTTTTCCATTCAATTAGGGTTAATTATCCCCTTAGCTCAATTAGGATTATTGACTTATCATTGCATTACCCAACCTTAGAGCTTCATGCTATAAAGCATAACCCAAAGTTAGGGTTTCACACTTCCATTTACCTTATTTGGAATTAGGGTTTACTATTCATATCACATCACATTACCCTAGATTAGGGTTTACTATTCACATTACATCACATTACCCTAGATTAGGGTTTACTATTCGCATTACATCACATTACCCTAGATTAGGGTTTACTATTCACATTACATCATATTACCATAGATTAGGGTTTACTATTCACATTACATCACATTACCCTAGATTAGGGTTTACTATTCACATTACATCACATTACCCTAGATTAGGGTTTACTATTCACATTACATCACATTACCCTAGATTAGGGTTTATTATTCACATTACATCACATTACCCTAGATTAGGGTTTACTATTCACATTACATCACATTACCCTAGATTAGGGTTTACTATTCACCCCAAATAGGAGTGATCATCAAAGTACCTTGGATTAAGGTTGATAATGTCCTCACTATGAATTAAGATCATACCATCATCATGTATTAGGATTACTTCCATTAATACCCTCAATTAGGGTTATTATTCATTAGCCTTCATAATTAGGGTTTCATGATCTCACTATCATGGATCATACCCTAATTAGACATTCATTCATGATAAGAATCCATTACATGATTATCAATCATATAACAAGTCTTCTCTCTCATCTTCTATAAGTTGATGCTTGCATCAAACTTGATTAGGCTAAGTCAACTCAACATGAAAGAGAATTGACATCATGGGTTATGTCATTGTCACCATGATCATTAAGGCTTAATTATTGAAAGGGTACTAATCACCCTATCCCATTAAGGATATCTTTATTATAATCATCTTTGATTACATCATGTATTAATCAACTAATTACTTTGTACTTTGATCACCTTAAGTACCCATGCAGTTTTAGTTAATTAACCACCAAACGGTCTTGGCCATATAGACCCCAAATGGTCTTGACCAAATCAGACCTCAAACGGTCTTGCATATTAAACCTCCAAACGGTCTAAGACCGTTTGGACCTCCATGCGGTCTTGCACTACCTTTGAAACCGTTTAGAGAAATAGGTGGTGAAGACCGTTTGCCCAAAGTTGACTTTGATATCATTTGCTAAAGTAGCCACCTTAAACCGTTTGCTGAAGTAGCCACCTTGAAACCGTTTTCTAAAGTAGGTGGTGAAGACCGTTTGCCCAAAGTTGACTTTTGAAACCGCATGACTTCAACCGATTTTGAAACCGCATGCACTCAACCGATTTTGAAACCGCATGCACCTAAACGGTTTGGAAACCGCATGAACCTAAATGGTTTGGGATAGTTTGGTCCCAAACGGTCTTGAGACCGTTTGGTCCAAACCCTCCTCAAAACCACATGGACCAATTATGGTCTCAAACTCTCAAATCGATTTAGGGTTTCCAATGTTGATTCCTTCAACCATTAAATACATGTAATCAATCATCAATTGGACCCACCATCATTCAATTGAGTTAATTAGGTCAACCTTAAACTAATTTGACCCTCAATTGACCCTCAATTGATCATCAATTAGGGTTTGGGTCAATTGAATTAGGGTTTGGAAACGATGACCCTTCAACATTAACCAATGTGAGTCCAATTACTTTGAAACTATTGAACCATCATTCAAATTGGGCATGACCTGACCCCAAACGGTCTTGAGGTCGTTTGGATGACCTCCAAACGGTCTTGAGACCGTTTTCCCATGTCATCATCCAAAACTAAGGCATCCAATTAGGGTTTGGTTCAATGGATTGATCATCAAATCATCATTTGATTGTATATCAACTTAGGACCATTCGATATTCAATTGCTCAACCATCCTCAACCCTAGACCACTAAATGGTCTTGGGTGATCACCAAATGGTCTTGAGACCGTTTGGGTGATCCCCAAATGGTTTTGAAACCATTTGGGTCACTCAACCCAAACTTCCAACTTAATCACTCATGAAATCAACACTCAACCCGATTAGGGTTTTGATGATTGTTGGACCTTCGATTAGGGAACCAATTGGAGTTAATTAATAATTATTAATGGATCATTGACCTACATTATTCTCAACAGGTCTCCAAATGGTCAATGCTTGGTCAAAGCCACCAAACGGTCTTGAGACCGTTTGCTTCTATGCGGCCTTGATGAAACCATTTGCATTCAAACGGTTTGAAACTGTTTGCTCCCAAACGGTTTGGGAAACTGTTTGAGCAAAGATTGAAGACCGTTTAGTAAAGTAATCTCTTTGGATAATCATCAAAGATGATGTCATCATCTTCTTCCTATGAGCAAACAAAAACTGCTACTGTTCTTCACAGAAGTTTAGCAAGAAGCAAAAGAATATCACAAAGACAAGAATTAACCAACGATTATTGGAGAAAAAGATGCATTAGCAATGCTTAAGGGTTAGAGTTATAAAACCCGCCTCTAGAACTGATCCAGAGCTTCAAGCTCCACGGCTCTAATGGTGTATGGAGTTCTAGTAGTTGTCCAAGGTCCGTTCTTCAACTTTTGGATGAACAACTTGGCTAGAAATAGAAACCAAGTGAAGAAAACCATAATTAACCATTAGTTTTAGGGTTTCCACCATGGATCTGAGGTAGATGATGATCAAAACTTACCTACAGGTTAGAGTCATCCTTCCTCTACTCCAGATCTCTCCCTTGGTCGGCCAAAGCAAGGTGATAAGGAAAAGAAACTAAGGAAATGGGCCTTTTGGTTGTTTTTGGAAAAAAATAATACATATACATATATATATATATATATATATATATATATATATATATATATATATATATATTATGGGTTTTCAAGGAAAATGGAAAAAGAGTTGTTTTTATTTTAATTCCAACTAATTTCCACTAAAGCCTCCTCCATTCCTTGGCTACGAAGCCACCATCTATTTCTTGTAAAACCTCTCCATTATCCAAGGAATAAAGGAAAAAGAACTAAGCACCTTAAAGAGATGTGTATTAATATACATTCTTTTATTGGATATTGCTTTATATTATATTAATGTGAATGGCTTCAACTCAACCAAGATATTTTTGTGCCCAAGCATGGCACAAGCTCGTCCAAACTATTGCAAACACATCCTTCAACTTTTGGTTGAAGGGCTCCTCAATGAATTATTTCTTTTTTGCATTAAATTAAATTAAAGAGCCATTTATGCTTAAATCTTGATTATTCTAACATCAAGATTCTCTCTCCTCCATGATAGTCCAACTGAGGCGCCCCTCTCATTTTCTTTGCTCTACTTGATGCTAGAGGTGGTATTTTGCATATTGAACCCTAAGTTTTGGGTAAATTGCACATTACACCAAAACTAGGTTTTAATGCACAAGGATTGCTCTACAAGCTTTATCTTGGTGCCCAAGCTTGTGGAAACTATACCACTTCATCATATTCATTCTTAGGATATCTCAACATCAGAGGAACATCTTATCATGTGTAATTTTCAAGTTAACCCCTCAACTTGGGTAATTCACACTTTAGTCCAAAATTAACAAAACAATGTTTCAACATTATTCAAAAAGGACAGAAAATGAAATATAAGTTCCTTAAAAGCCTTAATTACTTTTCAAGAAATAAGAGCAAGCATCTAATCAACTTAATTAGGCAAAACACCTAGGGTTAGTACATAACCCAGGTCAGGTATGTTACAAATTATCCACCCATTACAAGGATTTCGTCCCCGAAATCATTAACAAAACATATTAAGAGAAAAGAGCAGGGTATTTCCTCCTCATTTCTTCCTCTAGTTCCCACGTAGCTTCTTCAACGCCACGGTGATTCCAGAGGACTTTCAAAAGACATATCTTTCTTTTTCAACTTCTTGATCCTTCTATCAAGAATCAACATATGTCCTTCAACTTAACATATATCATCCTTTAATTCTACTTCCATAGGTTGCAGAACTGATTCTGTATCAGGATGACATTTCCTTAACATGGAAATGTGAAACACTGGGTGTAACTTTTGTAGCTCAGGTGGTAACTCAAGCTTATAAGCTACCTTTCCAACCCGTTCAATGATTGGATAAGGCCCCATAAACCTAGGAGCTAACTTTCCTTTCCTTCCAAATCTAAGAACTCCCTTCCAAGGTGAGACCTTGAGATACACTCTATCTCCAACCTAGAATTCTAAAGGTATACGACGCTTATCAACATAAGATTTCTGCCTATCCTGTGCGGTCTTCAACTATTGTTGTATTATTTTAATCTTCTCAGTGGTCTGCTACACAAGATCATGACCTAAAAGTTGATATTCACCCATTTCATACCAACATAGGGGAGATCTACAATGTCTACCATACAAAGCTTCAGAAGGTGCCATGTCAATGCTATGTTTATAGCTATTGTTGTAGGCAAACTCTATCAAACTTAGATGCAGATCCCAACTTCCTGTAAACTGAAGAACACATGCTCTAAGCAAGTCTTCCAGAGTTTGTATAATCCTTTCTAATTGTCCATCAGTCTGAGGATGAAAGGTTTTACTAAACCTTAACTGTGTGCCTAAGGCTTTATGAAGTCGCTCCCAAAAATGACTCGTAAACTGGGGACCTTTATCAGAAACAATGGTAACTGGGACCCCATGCAGCCGCACTATCTCATCTACATACAACTGTGCCAGCTTCTCAGCAGAATAGGTTATTTTGATAGGTAAGAAATGTGTTGTCTTTGTCAACCTATCAAGTATTACCCAGATGGAATCATGACCTTTGGCTGTTCTAGGTAAACCAACCACAAAGTCCATGGTTACATGATCCCACTTCCACTTTGGTATGGGTAAAGGTTGTAGTGTTCCTGTGGGCTTCTGGTGTTCAGCTATAACCTGCTGACACACTGGACACCACATAACAAACTCAACAACGTCCTTCTTCAAACTAGGCCACCAATACACATCTTTCAAATTTCGATACATCTTGGTGCCTCCTGGATGCATAGCATACATTAAGAATGAGCTTCTTCCAGGACTAACTTCCTCAAGTTATCCACATCAGGCACTATCATTCTACCATGATAACATGCTACCTGATCATCTGAATCATAGAAACCATCTCATTTCTCACTACCATGTTCTGACCTAATCTGCTGAACTACAACATCAACTTGTTGTACCTCCTTAATCTACTGTCTCAGAGTAGGTTTTATGTGCATCTCAGCTAACAACTCGGCTAACAATGATACTTTAAGCTATACATTGTCTTGCCTTAAAGAGATAAGCATATCCCTCCTAGAGCACACCAAAGAATTCAGCTGTGCTTTATCTAGGGCTGGTGTTGCTGATTTCCTACTCAAAGCATCAACAACCACATTGGCCTTCCCTGGATGATAATCAATTGTACAATCATAGTCCTTGATTAATTCCATCCAGTGGCATTGCCTCATGTTAAGCTCATGCTGAGAAAAGATATACTTCAGGTTCTTATGGTCTGTGAAAATCTGGAATGTCTCTCCATAAAGATAATGTCTCCAGATCTTCAAGGCATGAACTACAGTAGCTAGTTCCAGATCATGCGTCGGATAATTATCCTCGTGTTTCTTAAGCTGTCGAGAAGAAAAAGAAATGACTTGTTTATCCTGCAACAACACACATCCTAGTCCATTCTTAGAAGCATCACAGAAAACTATATACCCTTTTCCTTGCTCAGGTAGTACTAACACTGGTGCACTTGTCGACCTTTCCTTTAACAACTGGAATGATTGCTGACACTTGTCATTCAAGGCAAAAGGAACATCCTTCCTGGTCAACTTTATGATGACATGTCTCGTGAAAATAAGATTAACTAATGCGGAAGCGATTAACTAGCAGCGGAATTATTAGAAATCACTAAAAATTAAAACTTTTTGTAAAGAGATATTCAATCGGTAAAACTCTTTCATAAAGAAACATGATAAGTTATTTACAAAGTGATTCATCATTACATCTCTGTAATAATCATATCTCGAGGGTTACAAACATCAACTGCCATGTTAACTGTACAAGGCAAGATACAAAAATCTCAAGGCATTACGCCAAAATCTTAGATCTATATTAAACATCTACTGACTCCTAGGACCTGAGAGTACAGAAACGACACATAGGACGGTGTATATCCAGGACTTGATAGATAGTTTCTCCACCTAAAGATCACCGCTGTCCCAGATGTTGTTGCTGTTGCTGTTGTTGCTCACCCACTGAAGGGTTTCTTCCTCTTCTTTGGTGATTACCTAAAAATTTAATCCCACGGGGGTGAGACAATGAATAATTGTCTCAACGAGAGTTATAACTCTTCGCCAGAAGCTTTGTTATTGCAATTAGAAGTATAATACTGAGCAGTAGAATCATATTTATTCAATAGTAGGCAATACATTGAATAAGCTAAGTAGATCAATATTTTCTATGCAATCATTTCAATTATAACTTGATTGAATGACAAGACATATATCACTAAGGAATATGAAGAACATGTATACTAGTTATTTAACTAGAACACTATAAACAATGTATCATCAATCATTGTTTCTCGTAATTCAACCTAAGCAGTTATGATACACGGCTGATTATATTTTTCAAACATATTTATGCCCTGAGGAGATGAGTTACACCTCTCATACTCCAACCGACCATTACGAAATCGCAATCGGTACCATACATAGGTCATTAGAAGAGCCAGATTCCTATGACCTCATCTTCCTTAGTCAGTGTGAGGATCAACATGCAAGACATCTTGTGTATCTGCTATAATAGCTTTCCAGGGTATTCTGGCAACTTTGCTATTAGAGTTATAGTGGCATTCTGTACTCTCTTCACCATCGAGGGATTTCTTGTTTATCTCACATCGATGCGGAATTAACAATATCATCGGGAGATCAGTGATACATCATCCCGACATAAACATATAATGAATGATCGAGAGATTAAAGATGCATCTCATATTAAATCCTACATTAGGATGTAAGGATATTCACGTCCATAACCCCCACATACTCAAAAGTATGCTCTCCAGGAATTCCCTTAGGAAAACCTATTTCACCATCATTTTACTTCTGAAAATGATGGATCTATGGTCAGGGCTCTACATGATATCATTATACTTGATTATTTAAGTACATTATAGCATTCTTTTAGCATCAGGCATGTTTTCAAACATAAACCAATAAGACAATTGCTATAAAGAAAGAGTACTGATTGTATCAAGTTCAATTCATATTTAGTTATCATTGGGATATCAATCCCTAACCATTTCATCATTATGTTTCAAGAACATGGGTATTCAAACCCTTAAGTCACCAAAACACTTATTACCAAGTATCATACTGTCCTCAAGTCATTTGACAGTATAAAAAAGATAATAGCAATGCTGATGTTTCATATGGCTCATATAGCCTGTCAATCTTTTATGTTTCCTTTCACTATGCAACCTAGCAAATCATTACATTCAAAACTTATAATGTGCTTTCAATGAATGTGACATCATAGCTCTTACCTGACTATGTTCACCATTTCATAAAGACCTGCATAATTAATACATCTGATAATAAACACATTATCTCTAAATCAGCACATTGCAAAGCAAAGATAACTTTACTATTCAAAGGTTATACCACTATGCCCTTATTAGGGTTAGGGTTTCCATTTTTACTTCAATTAGGGTTAACCAACCCCTTTAACTAAATTAGGAATAGTAATTCCTCATTTCATAAATTAATCATGGAGTTTCATACTTAGAAGCATAACTCAGAATTAGGGTTTACTATTCACATCATCACATTACCCTAGATTAGGGTTTACTATTCACATTACATCACATTACCCTAGATTAGGGATTACTATTCACATTACATCACATTACCATAGATTAGGGTTTACTATAATCATGTATGGGAATTACTTCTCTTAGTGCCCCAAATTAGGGTTAAGATTCATTAACCATCATAATTAGGGTTTCCATGATCTCACTATGAAGGATCATACCCTAATTAGACACATTCAACATATTGGAGATTATTTACTTGATTCTCATTCATATAAGAAGTCTTATCTCTCCTCTTTCTATGAGATGATGATTACATCACCCTTGATTAGACTAAGTCAAATAAACCTTGACAACATAAGTTATGTCATCACCATAATGACCATTAGGGTTTACTTGATCAAGGGGTATTTGTCACACTATCCTGTCAAGGGTACTTTTGTAATGTTCACCATTGATCATAGTATGCATTAATCCACTAATTACTTGGTCCCTTAATCACTTTAGGTATCTCTAAGGTTTAGGTTAATCAACCACTAAACCATCTTGACCACTAAGGCATCAAACGTTCTCAACCTTTTTAGACCTCAAACGGTCTTGCACACAAATTCCCCAAACGGTCTTGATTGGACCTTGAAACCATTTGGTGGTGTTGACCGTTTGGTCTAGTTTGACTTTTGAAACCGTTTAGTAAAGTACACACTCAAGACCGTTTGCCCAAGATTGGGTGAAGACCGTTTGGTCTTGTTGACCGTTTGGCCAACTTTGACTTTGAAACTGCATGGGCAAAACCAATCTTGAAACCGCATGAGCACCAAACGGTTTGGGAACGTTTGGTCCCAAACGGTCTTGAGACCATTTGGTCCCGAACGGTCTTGAGACCGTTTGGACCCAAATAGTCTTGAGACCATTTGGACCCAAACGGTCTTGAGACTGTTTGGTCCAAACCACCTCAAAACTGCATGGACCAAAAAGTGTCTCAACCACTTCAATTGAGTCAGGGTTTCCAATGTTGAACCCCTCATTTGTTCATGCACTTGTTAGCCACTTATCAATTGAGTCAATTAGGTCAACCCTCAACTGATTTGACCCTCAATTGTCCCTCAATTGATCACCAATTAGGGCTTGGATCAATTGCATTAGGGTTTGGAATCGATCACCCTTCAACATGTATCAACATGAGTCTAATTGACATTGAAACCATTGAACCATCATTCAATTTGGTCATGACCTGACCCCAAACGGTCTTGGGATCATTTGGATGACCTCCAAACTGTCTTGAGACTGTTTTCTCAAGTCAACATCAAAAACTAACTCAATCCATGAAGGTTTGATTCATTTAATTGATCATTAGGTCACTAATTTATTGTACTTCCACTTATTGCCTTTAAATCTTTAACCACTTAACCATTGTCAACCCTAGACCTCCAAACAGTCTTGGGTGACCCCCAAACGGTCTTGGGATCATTTGGGCATCCTCCAAACGGTATTGAGACCGTTTGCCCATTATTTCATCAAAAACCAAGTCATTCTCTTAAGGGTTGAACCCTAGATTTGGTCACCAAATCAGCACTTAATTGTTCAACAACTTGATATCATTGAACCCTCAATTGGTCAACCCTACTTAACCCTAGACCTACAAACGGTTTTGGGTGATCACCAAACAGTCTTGAGACCATTTGGGTGATCCCCAAACGGTTTTGAAACCGTTTGGGTCACTCAACCCAAACTTCAACATGATTGTATTATTGAAATCAGCAATAGACCCGATTAGGGTTTAGGTGACTAATGTGCCTTCAATTGGTGATTTACTTGGAATTAGATGATGATTTTGGTGGGTGATTAGTCCATAATGTTTACAACAGACCTCCAAATGGTCAAAGCCTGGTCAACGCACCCAAACGGTCTTGGACCGTTTGCTTCCATGCATTCTTGGTTGAAACCGTTTGCTTTCAAACGGTTTGAAACCGTTTGCTCCCAAACGGTTTGGGAAACTGTTTGTGCAAGAGGTGGAAGACCGTTTGCTAAAGAAAGATTATGGATAAACTTTGGAATTAACGTCATCATCTTCTACCTCAAGAATAGGGACTGTTCTTCACGAAATTGCTAGCAAGAACACTTAAAAGTTTCTAAAGGATAAGAACAAGCAACGATTCTAGAAGAAGAAGATGCATTTAACAAAACTTAAGGGTTAGAGTTATAAAACCCACCTTAAGATCTGATATAGAGCTCCAAGATTCGTAGATTTAATGGTGGATGAAGCTCCAAAGGTTTTCCAAGGTCCGTTATTCAAGATTTGGGTGGAGAAGATGGCTAGAAAGAAAAGTTGTGTAAGGAAAACTAACAAACCAACCTTGTATTAGGGTTTCCACCAAGAATTCGAGCTAGGAGATGATCAAAGCTTACCCAAACCAGCTTGGTCATCCTCCTCTGTTCCTGAGCTTCCTATTGGTCGGTCCAAAGCAAGAAGATGAGAAAAGAAACTAAAGGAACGATCCTTTGCTTTGTGTAAAAAGGATGCTTATATATTTTATGGGTATTTTCAAGGCAAGAAAAAGATGATTATTTCTTTTATTTCCTAATCACATCCACTATGGATTTCCTCATTCATGGACACGTTTATTTATCCTAAACACATTCAAGACTCCTCCCTTATCCAAGATTAAAAGGAAAAGAAACCAAACATCTTACTAAGTTGCATATATAAAAAGGCCATTTTGCACAAAACTTGGTTATTTAAATATTAAGGTTATGTTTTCTTACTTGATCATTCAAATGAGGTGCCCCTCTCGATTTCTTTGCTGAAATCTATTCCAAGAAATATGATAGATACTCTAGAGGGTATATTTTACATGTTGGACCCTAGGTTTTGGGTAATTTGCACATTACACCAAAACTAGGTTCTAAAGCACAAGGATTGCTCTACAAGCTATATCTTGGTGCTCAAGCTTGGAGAATCCATACCACTACATCATATTCACTCTTATGATGTATCAACATCAGAGGAACATCTTAACATGTGCAATTTGCAAGTTAACCCCTCTAATTGGTTAATTTGCACTTTAGTCCAAAATTAACAAAACACTGTTGCAACATTGTTCAAAAGGGACTGAAATGGAAATATAAGTTCATCAAAAGCTTTAATTACATTTCAAAGGATAAAAACAAGAATCTAATCACATATTTAACCAAAACACCTAGGGTTAGTAAATAACCCAGGTCAGGGATGTTATAAATTATCCACCCCTTACAAGGATTTCGTCCTCGAAATCAACAAAACATATTAAGAGAAAAGAGCAGGGTATTTCCTTCTCATCTCTCCTTCTAGTTCTCACGTGGCTTCCTCAACACCACAGTGATTCCAGAGGACTTTCACAAGACTTATGTCTTTCTTTTTCAGCTTTTTAATTCTTTTATCAAGGATTGACACATGCCCTTCCTCATAAGACACATCATCATTCAACTCTACTTCCATAGGTTGTAGAATTGATTCTGTATCAGGGTGACATTTCCTAAGCATGGAAATGTGAAACACATGGTGTAACTTTTGTAACTCTGGTGGTAACTCTAGTTTATAAGCTACCTTCCCAATCCGTTCAATGATTGGATAAGGCCCCATAAACGTAGGAGCTAACTTTCCTTTCCTTCCAAATCTCAGAACTCCTTTCCAAGGTGAGACTCTGAGATACACTATGTCTCCAACCTGGAATTCTAAAGGTCTATGACGCTTATCAGCGTAAGATTTCTGCCTATCATGTGCAGTCTTTATCTATTGTTGTATTATCTTAATCTTCTCTGTGGTTTGCTGCACAAGATTAGGACCTAAAAGTTGATATTCACCGGTTTCATACCAACATAGGGGTGATCTACAACGTCTACCATACAAGGCTTCATAAGGTGCCATGTCAATGCTATGTTGATAGCTGTTATTGTAAGCAAACTCTATTAAGCTTAGGTGCATATCCCAACTTCCCGTAAACTGAAGAACACATGATCTAAGCAAGTCCTCCAAAGTCTGTATAGTCCTTTCTGATTGTCCATCAGTCTGAGGATGAAAGGTTGTACTAAACCTTAGCTGTGTGCCTAAAGCTTTATGAAGTCGCTCCCAAAAATGACTTGTAAACTGGGGACCTCTGTCAGAAACAATAGTGACTGGGACCCCATGCAGCCGCACTATCTCATCTACATACAACTGTGCTAACTTCTCAACAAAATAGGTTGTTTTGACAGGAAAGAAATGTGCTGTCTTCGTCAACCTATCAACTATTACCCAAATGGAATCATGCCCTTTGCTTGTCCTGGGTAGGCCAACAACAAAGTCCATGGTTATATGATCCCACTTCCATTGTGATATGGGCAAAGGTTGCATTGTTCCTGCAGGCTTCTGGTGTTCAGCTTTAACTTGCTGACACACAAGACACCGTATAACAAACTCAGCAACATCCTTCTTCATTCCAAGCCACCAATACATATCTTTTAAATTTCGATACATCTTGGTGCTTCCTGGATGCATATCATACATCAAAGAATGAGCTTCTTCCAGGACTAACTTTCTCAAGTTATCCACATCAGGCACTATCATTCTACCATGATAACAGGCTACATGATCATCTGAGTCATGGAAACGTTCTCGTTTCTCACTACCATACTCTGATCTGATCTTTTGAACTGCAACATCAACTTGCTGTGCCTCCTTGATCTGCTGTCTCAGAGTAGGTTTTATATGCATCTCAGCTAACAACCCGGCTAATAATGATACTTTTAATTGTACATTGTCTTGCCTTAAGGAGATAAGCCTATCTCTCCTTGAGCACACTAAGGAATTCAGTTGTTCTCTATCTAAAGTTGGTGTTGATGATTTCCTACTCAAAGCATCAGCAACTACATTGGCCTTCCCTGGATGGTAGTCGATTGTACAATCGTAGTCCTTGATTAACTCCATCCAGCGGCATTGCCTCATGTTAAGCTCATGCTGAGAAAAGATATACTTAAGGTTCTTATGGTCTGTGAAAATCTGGAATGTCTCTCCATAAAGATAATGTCTCCAGATTTTCAAGGCATGGACTACAGCAGCTAGTTCTAAATCGTTTGTCAGATATTTTTCCTCGTGTTTCTTAAGCTGTCGGGAAGTAAAAGAAATCACTTTTTTATCCTACATCAGCACACATCCAAGTCCATTCTTAGAGGCATCACAAAAAACTATATATCCTTTCCCTTGCTCAGGTAATACAAGCACATGTGCACTTGTCAACCTCTCCTTCAACAACTGAAAAGATTGTTGACACTTATCACTCCAAACAAAAGGAACCTCCTTCCTAGTCAACTTAGATAAGGGTAAATCTATATAACTGAAGTTCTTAATGAACCTCCGATAATAGCCTGCTGATGCGATGATTTTGAGTCGCATTTATAGACTTGTTTTACTTGTGTTTTATGCATTTATTGGTCATTTTGGTGGTTAATATTGCATAATTCATTTACTTTCATCTGTGACCCTTCTAAACATCAATTCTCCCTTATTTTATTGTTTTGAGCATAAATGATTACAATAACATGTTTTATTTTGCTTATGTGGTTTTGTGTTGCAATTTCAGGAAAAATGCATATCTGTAGCTATCGATACCATTGACAGTTGTCAATACTATCGACACAACCACAGATTGCTAGCCGCAAGGAGCATCACAGAGTCGATACCATCGACATGGAGGTCGATGGTAGCGACATTCCATCAGGTTGCTGGTGAGAAGACAGTCGATACTATCGACCATAAAGTCGATACTATCGACCCCAGAAGATTCAACGACGGAAAATGACAAAAACTGACACCTATGGGTGTCGATACCATCGACCCGCGTCGATGGTATCGAGTCAGCATCAGGCACAACGAAGAGAAGAAAAGAAGACTTGCCGATATCACGCAGGGTCGATACCATCGACTCGCGTCGATGGTATCGACACCGTCAGATACAAGTTTATTTCAGATCGATCTAAATCCGATGATTGTGATATTTTGGTAACATAACTCGGTGATTATACCTAATGACGGTGGCCAGGAGAAATCTATCACGTCATTAGCCGTTGTACACGTCCTGAGAAGGTGGAGAGAAGAACAGAACCCAGAAGCATGCCCCAACCATTCCGGAAGTAGAAGAAGACGTTTTCCATCGCTGAAAGGCTGTAGATCGCGCATTCCACGCCGAGGAACGCTTGGATCTTCTCCATTCAGGGGTTTCTTTACTTATTCACATTTTTCTCCATGTTTCCCCTTTTCTCTACCATGTTTTGCTTTGAGATGAACATGCGGGGCTAATCCCCTTTGTCTTTAGGACCGGAAGTAGCCCGGGGAAGCATTGTATGACATTTTTATCATAGTAATTCATCATTTATCTCTTAAATCCGTGATATGATTTTGTTTTCTCAATTATATTGTTATGCTTGATCACCATAATGATAATCTAATGCCTTTAATTACTTTGAAAGAAGAATTAACGGTTGAAAAGAGACAAAATTCACATTAATTAACAAATTCCTTGAACAAGGTGATGTACGATTAATGGTGGACACCCAGAGGTCGATTTTAATGCACCTAGTTTAGGGTATAGGTTACTACGACGGTGGAACCGACCTAGACATATGTAGTGAATTGTACCACGACAGTGGGCAATTCTGATTACAGGCCACTACCTGGATCGAGAGATGAACCTGAATTATTATATGGAAATTCATACAATGAAAACCCATGGTGAAACCGCAATCCTGAAGATTCCCATCTGAATTGATTAAACTAAACACTTAATCGATTGCTTCATTTTATTTTATTTTCTTTTTAATTTTACAACAACTCTCAAACTCTTTTAATCGGTTTAGCTGATCGCAACCAGTTAGTAGTAGTCTACCGACAATTCAGTGTCCCTGAGTTTGACTCGGGCCTCACAAGGGCCTATACTACATTGACGCGTACACTTGCGTTCTACGCACGGTAAAAGTGTGTCAAGTTTTTGGCACCATTGCCGGGGACACGACAATTGTCGGCACTATGAGTGCTGCAAGCGGCCATTCTAGGCCACCTTTTATTTTTATTATTTTGTAATCATTTCAAAAATTCAAAGTTTATTTTTCAAATTGTGTAATCGTCTAGCACGGTACTGAATTGAAATTATTATTTTTGCAGCTACTGTGCATGGTGAGGACGCGTAACACTGACTACACGCAGCCTACACCATAGGTTCCACTACCGGGACCTGATGACGAGGAAGATTACAATCAAGACCAACTGGAAGATATAGATTCTGGCTCAGAACAAGAAGCCATGGCCAAAGAGCAGACGATATGGGAGAAGATCAAAGCTTCTTCCTCATCTGCTTCAAAGGGGCCAATAAAGAAGCAGGCGATCAACATTCCGACTTATAAGATTGATCCTGCATTAATCAATCTGGTCAAGTCTAATGCATTCCATGGGCTAAAGAACGAAGACCCGGTGACTCACATTAGCCAGTTTGTGGATAACTACAATATGATAAAAATAGACATGTTTCCACAGGAGACACTATACCTGAAGTTGTTTTCGAGCTCTCTGGCAGGAAATGCACGAGAATGGTTGCACAATCTTGACGATGAATATGTGGAATCATGGAACCACATGGTGGAAGTATTCTTTGAAAGGTTTTTCCCGCCCGAGAAGACAAATGATATGATCAGAAAAATCCATAATTTCAGCCAGAAGGCAGGGGAGACTTACTCCGAGACCTGGGAGCGGTTTCAGATCATGCTTAGGAGGTGCCCGCATCATGGGCTTGACAAGGAGACGCAGGTCAAAATCTTCTATTTTGCTCTCTCCGAGCATGATAGAAGTAACCTGGATTCCACAAGTTCAAGGTTCTTTTTTAACAACATAGACACAAGGTGTTGGGAAATTCTGAAAAACATGGCCAAGAAGCAATCCTAGGGCGACAGAGACACCGTAGAGCATGTTTGAGTTGCGAGAGAGTCAAAGGCCATCAAAGAGCTGAATGAGAAGATGGACCTTCTAGCAAAGAAACTTCTTGCAAAAGAAGATACCAAAATAGATGATGAGGCTCAAGTAAAGTTTATGCGCCAGCAACAGGGGTACATAAATAATGATTATTCATGGAGGAAGGATAAGAAATTTTCCTGGAAGGATCCAAATAATTTCTTGCAGGACCCTGATGCAAAACCCCAGCCGACGGTGGAGGATAAGAGCACGGAGTTGCTCAACCAAGTGATAAAGTAGAACCAAGAACTGATGAACACTTTTGGCCAGTAGATCAAGCAACAAGGGGAATTCATGAATCAGTTTGGGCAGACATTGTAGAGCCATGGGGCTCATATGAGGACGATAGAGATGTCTATGGCACAATTGGCAACTGAGATAGCAAATCTGAAGAAGCCAACGCCGCAAGGCTTCTCGGGTAACACAAACATTCCAGGAGGAAACCAGCAGGCGAAGGCAATCTTGCTACGGAGTGGCAAGAAGATTTTAAACCCCAGGGCCGATGAACCAAGCAAACACCAGTCAGAAACCGAAGGTGAGGCCACAGAGGAAGTGCCAATTCCCATCACAGAGCCGGTTGAGGATATAGTAGAGGAAGTCACAGCTGAACCTATTACTGCCGAGGAGGAGACAAAGAAGAGGACACCATATGTGCCACCACATCAAAGGGAACAGGCTATCCCGGTCCCATATCCAAATAGTGTGAAAGCAAAGAAAGTGGATGCCCAGTTCAAGAAGTTTCTGGACAGTTTTAGAAAGATCTCTGTCAATATTCCATTACTAGAAGAAATCGAGCAGATACCCTCCTAGGGGAAGTTTTTGAAAGATATCATTACTAAGAAGAGGAAGATCCCTGATATGGAGGTTGTGGTTCTTAAGGAGCAGGTGAGTGCCTTCATCATGGGCACATTGCCACCTAAAAGGCAAGATCTGGGCTGCTTCAATATTTCATGTTACATTGGTAAGGTGAAATTCGGCGAAGCACTGTGTGATTCCGGGGCAAGTATAAACCTGATGCCTATCTCTATGTTCAGAAAATTGGGATTAAAAGAATCAAGGCCGAGCAATATGACAATACAGTTGGTGGATAATTTAGTGGTAAAGCCATACGACATTTGTGAAGATTTGTTGGTGAAAGTAGATCGGTTTGTATTTCTAGTAGACTTTGTTGTAATGGAGATTTAAGATGAATAGGGTAATGAATTACTCCTTGGATGACCATTCCAAGCCACTGCTGACATGATACTTGAGATGGGAAGAGGTCGGTTGACCTTGGGTATCGCTGATGATCGGTTTGAGATGGTCATGCCCTCAAGCACTACGTAATCTAAAGTAAAGGAGCACTGCCGCATGATGAAGCATTTTGATCAGAATATTTCTATTTGTCTAGGGAAGCCATTTTTAGATATGGCGCATGTGATGACTAGAGTAGAAAAAGGGACACTGGCTGTAGACATCATGGAGCAGACCAAGGTTGTGTCTCTTAGCAAGGCTGTGGGTTTTCCCAACGATGAAGAGGAGGACATCCCTCCCTCTACTGAAGACGAGGCCGTAGAAAATTCTATTTTCAATGCATATCTAGAATTACCACTTGAAGCCTGCCTAGTTAATGTAACACATGATTGGATGAGAAGCAAGTCACTACAAGAGTGTGCCAAGATGCTTCAGGTGCTTCCATGCTTTTATGCTAGGTACTATGAAGACCTTGGAGAACTTCCGCCACCGCTTCAGTCATCTTTGATCAGCCCGCCAGATTTAGAATTGAAGCCATTGCCATCGCACTTGAAATATGCATTTCTAGCTGAGGGTGAGAAGCTGCCTGTGATTATTTCAGCATATCTGAGTGCTGAGGAGGAAGATCAATTGCTGATTGTGTTGAAGAACCACCGAGGTGCATTCGGGTGGTCGGTCACAGATATCAAGGGGATTTCCCCTACATTATGCCAGTACAAGATCCGGCTTGAGGAGGGAGCCAAACCGGTGATTCAGCCACACCATCGACTAAATCCCAGCATGATGGAGGTCGTAAAGAAGGAGGTGATCAAGATCCTTTCAACAGGTTTAACATCCCTGACCTGGGTTATGCTTTAACCCTAGGTGTTTTGATCAATAAAGATGATTATATGCTTAATATTATCTTGTGAAAAGTAATTAGGGCTCATGAGAAACTTATGTTTCAATTTTGGTCCTGTTTGAACAATGCTAAAGCAATGATTGCTTGTTTTGGACTAAAGTACAAATTACCCAAGTTGAGGGGTTAACTTGAAAATTGCACATGATAAGATGTTCCTCTGATGTTGAGACATCAGAAGGATGAATATGATGTAGTAGTATGGTTTCCACAAGCTTGGACACCAACATTAAGCTTGTAAAGCAATCCTTGTGCATTAAAACCTAGTTTTGGAGTAAAGTGCAATTTACCCAAAATCCAGGGTTCAATATGCAAATTACCACTTCAATAAGGTCCTTAATGTTTCTTGGCATCAGGTAGAGCAAATAAAATGAGAGGGGCATCTCATTTGAATTAAGTTGGAGGAGAGAGAATCTTGATATTAAAATAATCAAGATTTAATCCTAATTGAAACCCTAATTCAATTTAGGGCAAAAATGAATGTATTAATTAAAGGACCTTCAACCAAAATGTTATTGGTTGATTTTGAATAAGGATGGACGTTCTTTTTCCAAGATAAGGAACGAAAATATCTCAAGTAGGTGAAATTCCACTCACCTTATTATAAAGAAAAGTAATATCCACTCACATATGGGATATTATATTATAAGCATTAAGGTGCTTAATTTGCTTTTCTTTAAATTGAGGATAATGAAGGAGAATTAAAGGAAAAGGAAGATGCCTAGTACCCAAGTAAGATGAGGGGGAAGAGGTGGCCACATTTTTTTGGGATTAATTGGATTTTTATAAGGCATTTTCTCTCTCATCAATTTCCTTATAAAAGTGCCTTTTCTAAATCAATTGAAAGGCTTTTTCGGCCCTTTCTTCTTCCTTTGCTTTGGGTGAGCTCAAGGGGACTTAGGAGCAATAGGAGGACGAGACCCAACATGTTGGTAAGCTTCTTGACCCTCGTTCTTCATGATTTCATGGTGGAAATCAAAAATAAATTATGGATTCCTTCCTATTTTGATCCCCTCTTCAATTCTAACCATTCCTTTTTGCTCAAACCATGAGGACGAGCCTTGGAATGGTGAAAGGAGTTGAATCCACCATTTTTGCCGTGGACATGGAGCTTTGGAGCTCAATTGGAGGCGAGTTTTATAACTTGAAATCCTAACTTTGTTATTGCAATCAATTTCTTATCAATTGGTGATCATTTCTACATTTCCGAAATTTATTTTGGTTGATTGATGCAATTTCCATGGAAACCACAGTAGATTTCGTGAGTTTGGAGCATGATGATGATGACATCATCATAAGCACACACCTCCCCAAATATCTTGCGCAAACGGTTTCATAATTTGGTTGGACCAAACGGTTTCACCAAACCGTTTGGTGACCAAACGGTTTGCAAATCGTTTGGGAGAAAACGGTTTCAAAACCGTTTGGTGGAGTTGACCAAGGGTTGACCGCCCAAACGGTTTGCAAACCGTTTGGTGGAGTTGACCAAGGGTTGACTGTTTGGGAATCTTGTTCCTAATTATTTAGTATGATGACCCTCCAAGTTTTATGGGTTAACTCCAAAGGAATCGTGAGTTGAAGGCTAATCAATTAGGTAAACCTAATTGGATTAAGTGCTGATTTTGAACCTGATTAACTTGACCTATTTGGGAAAACGGTTTCAAAACCGTTTGATATGATTGACCATGCATTGACCGTTTGGTATTACTGTTCATAATGATTTTGGGTAATGACCCTCCAAATTTTATGGATTAACTCCAAGGGAATCATGAGTTGAAGGCTAATAAATTAGGGAAACCTAATTGGATGAAGCGCTGATTTTCAATCTGATTTAATTGACCTTTTTGGGAAAACGGTTTAAAAACCGTTTGAGTGCGTTGACCAAGCGTTGACCGTTTGGGATTCCTGATCCTAATTATGTTGGCTAATAACTCACCAAATTTGAGGGGTTAATTCCCAAGGAATCGTGAGTTGAAGGCTATTCAATTGGGAAAACCCTAATTGAAATTAGTGCTGAAATGCCAATGAGTTAATTTGAGATTATGGGTTGATTAGCCCAAACGGTTTCAAGAGCATTTGGGGATCACCCAAACGGTCTGAATACCGTTTGGGGGTCACCCAAAGACCGTTTGGAGGTCTGGGGCCAAGTATAGTTGATCAATTGAAGGACCAAAGGTACCAATCATATTGCAATTAAGTGCTGAATTGTTGATCAACTCGATAGACCAATCCTTGATGATTTTTCACTAGAATCCAAAGGTTGGATGGGCCAAACGATCTCAAGACCGTTTGCAGCTTATCCAAACGGTCTCAAGACCGTTTGGTGGTCACCCAAGACCGTTTGGAGGTCTAGGGTTGAGTATAGTTAGGTGTTTGAAGGTCTAAAGGTACCAAGCTGATATACAATGCAATGCTGATTTGGTGATCAATCCAATGATCCAAACCTTAATTGGGTGGCTTGGATTTGAGTGATATGATGGGAAAACGGTCTCAAGACCGTTTGGAGGTCATCCAAACGACCTCAAGACCGTTTGGGGTCAGGTCATGTCCAATTTGGATGATGGTTCAATGGTTTCAAAGTAACAAATCTCACATTGAATAATATTGTTGAATCATTGATTCCAAACCTTAATTCAATTGAGTCAAACCCTAATTGATGACCAATTGAGGGTCAATTGAGGGTCAAATTAGTTGAAGGTTGACCTAATAAACTAAATTGAAGTATGAGTATAGGTCCAATTGATGATTGGTTCCATGAATTCAATGATTGAAGGAATCAACATTGGAAACACTAATTCAATTGGATACCTTATGTAATGGAGGTCCAATGTGATTGAATCTTTGAGAATTAAGATGATGAATGTTCTATTAATCCAATGATGATTAGCAATGATAATAAATGAAGGTACAAAGGTTGAAACCCTAATAGTACCCAAGTGATTAAGTGCCAATTAAGGGACGAATCCCTAATTGCTTATAGGATCAATGACTTGGTATACTATGTAATCATTGTTGTATACTTTTGATTGAAGGGTGGATGTGACCTAATCAAGTTGAAAGGATAAAAGTATAGAATTCATATATAAATATGATTTATGAGGTTATCTCTTGTAGCACAACCATGCAAGGTAGCACACCCGTGGTGACTTCCCTTGCAAGGCCGTTCCTGGCGGCACGGCTGTGGTACTCTATGCTTGACTTAAAGTTGTTTTAAAAAGAACCTAATATGGTGTTTTTGTTAATTCCTAACTTAAGGATGAGTCCATATAATTAAAGATAGTTGGACCATTCTTATGTATAACCTATGCACTTCATGGCAAGAGTGATATGTTAGTGGATGAAAGGATTAAGATGGGAAATACCTTAATCCAAGATAAGCTAATAATTTAAGAAAGTTGGAAGTAATGAAGTAAGTGATACATCAAGATATGAAAGACTTCACTGTTAGCATATCAAAGTTGATATACGTTGATAACTATGAAATCCTAATGAGAGATGGGAAACCCTAACCCTAAATTGGGTAATGGGACATGAGAAACCCCAAAGTGATGTGAATAGTAAGCCCTAACCCTATTAAGGGAATAGTGGTGTTACTATTATATTACAAGAGATAAAATGGTTAGATGTTGCCTAGTGATAGGTGACAAGATGTTGAATGGACTTGTGAGCCATATGATTAGATGTTGCCTAGTGATAGGTGACAAGATGTTTTTAATGGCATGGAGAGCCATAAGGTTAATTGTTACCTAGTGAGAGGTGACAATATGTTTTAATGGACTAGCGAGCCAAATGGTTATATGTTGCCTATTAAGAGGTGACCAGATGTTTCATGGGCCTTATGAGCCATGAGAATAATTGTGGCATAATGAGAGGTAGTAAGATGATTATAAAAGTTCTTGTAAGAAAAGTTAATGTTTTAATAAACATAATAAAAGGAACCATTGTATTAAATAAAGAATGTGAAAAGCTATGAAGGCTAACCTCAGGGCTTAAAGCCTAGAGAAGGATGTGGTAATCAATGATGAATTATAGGGATGAATATCCCAAAATCCATATAATCAGGATTGGTTAAAGTCCAATACCTGGCAGAGGCTTAATGCATGTAATCAGGGTTGTAAAGTCCAATGCCTGACTGTGTAATCAGGTTTGGCTAAAGTCCAATACCTGGTAGAGGATTAATGCCTGTAATCAGGGTTGGTTAAAGTCCAATGCCTGGCTGTGAAATCAGGGTTGGTTAAAGTCCAATGCCTGGCTGTGTAATCAGGATTGGTTAAAGTCCAATGCCTGGCTGTGAAATCAGGGTTGGTTAAAGTCCAATGCCTGGCTGTGTAATCAGGATTGGTTAAAGTCCAATGCCTGGCTGTGTAATCAGGGTTAGTTAAAGTCCAATGACTGGCTGTGAAATCAAGATTGGTTAGAGTCCAATGCCTGGCTGTGTAATCAGGTTTGGAGAAATCCAATACCTGGAAGAGGTGTAATGCCTGTAATTAGGGTTGGTTAAAGTCCAATGCCTGGCGGCGTAATCAGGTTTGGAAGAGTCCAATACCCGGCAGAGGCTCAATGCATGTAATGATGACACATGATTGGTAATAACCCAATGCCTGTATTAATGATATATGAGTACATGGTAGATGTAATTCCTTATCTGTTTAGCAGATTGGCTAAGGCCAACAGATTGAAACAAGAATGTTTCATGGGTGACATGTCAAGTTAATGAGTGTTACAAGACAGATTTGATATGGTGGTACAATATGATAGATAAATGATATACATGTCATTCCTATTCCTTATTAAAAGAATAGATGATATATTGCTCTATCATAAATAGTTGCAATGCTTTCAAAGTTAAGAATACTTTAAACTGCTTATCCTCTGCCCAGTTTATATCCTTAACTGCAATAACAATGTTTTGGCGGAGAGTTATATCTCCCGCGGGGGCAATTTACAATTGTCTCACCCCCGTGGGATCCAACATTTTTAGGTGGATGCGGACAAAGAAGCAGATACTCTTTTACAGGAAAAGGAAAGCTACATCCTGGACAATAGTAAGATATCAGGTGGAGATACTGTCTGTCAAGTTATGTAGCTAGAAAGTCCTATGTGTCGTCTCTGTACTCTCAGGTACTCGGAGTTTTTAGTTAGTGTTTTAATACATCAATCTAAGGTTTTGGCTTGATGCCCCAAGATTCGTATATTGTCTGTATATAATGTTTATAAGGCAGTTGATGATGTAGTCTCTGAAAAGAGATGGTACATGTTATGTACATTTGAACTAGAATATAAATGTTATACAATGGTTCTTGATAGAAAAGATTTCCTATGTGAGGATCTCTTTGCAAAAAGTTTTAATTTTTTTAGTGATTTTCAGTAATCCGCTGGTGATGATCGCTTCCGCATGTTTTATTATTGTTAGTGACACTTGTTATCTTAATAATGGCATGTGTTGTTACAATTAGTGGTATCAGAGCTTTAGGTTCGTTGAGTCTACAGAGACATAGGACTAAGTTGTTGAGTCTGTGTTAGCATCCTCCAGTATACCCTATAATGATTTCTGCTTGTGCAGAGAAAGGGTAAAGTTTTAAAATGACTGGAAAGCACAAAGAACACATTGCTAAGGGCAATGTTGTTGCACCAAGAAGAGGTGCAAGGGATCATGCAAGAATAGAATGAGTGCCTGAGAATCCCCATTAAGACTTGATCCGGATAGAGAATCCTATGATCATGCTCTTATTGGGAAGATTAGGGCAACAGTAATGCATATAAGTGAACTGGATGCTAGCCTTATAACCTAGGTTATCAGTCCTTAATACAGAAAGCTTGAGCTTTAAAAGAGTTCCTGAATGAATTAGTCATGTGGGAACAAGGGAAAATGTGGAAAAGATTAACTTATGGCAAGAAAGTGGGTTCTGCCATGAGTTCAGACAGATAATAAATCTGCGATGGTAGTGCCCAAGAAGGGGAAATAAGCTGATATGTAGGGAATGGTCTCTATAATTCTAGAGACATTTGCCTAATGGTTTTAAAAAGCCAAGTGTTTGGTACTAATAGTGCAATAAATGCCTAGTGTACCAGGGAAGTAGCCACTAAGTAAGTGCAAAGGTCTTAACCTTTCACCGGTAAGATTCTATGGCTTAGTTTTTGCTTCAGTAATAAGACTAGTAAGACCATGATATGAGTACAAGGTATGTTATAAATGTGTACATGTTGAGTACACTAAACCCTTTTTATTATAAAAAAAAAAGGATTGTTGATTTTGTTTTCCCTATTGGTTGCTATATAGGGAAGAAATGATGAGAACTAGAATTTGAATTCTGTTCAATATTCTTTTAAATACTCTATATTGATCTTACCTCTATGAAAGAGGAAGAGGTATAGAAGAGATGCCTGGATAAAATCCAAGAATGTTAAATCTTATGTTATGATAATATGAAAAGCAAGAAATATGATAGCATGTAAGTGCATACTACTTGATCTCAGTACTTGTAAACCCTGATCAGGTATACAACTATTGATGATAAAGTGAGTATGGAAACTCTTAGATTGATATCTTTTTGATTGCCCTGATCAAGCAATCATTCTGAGACAATCTAATGAGTATCATGAAATTGGAGATATGGTATGGATAAATGTATCATATCTTAAGTACAAGAAAGAGGGATCTGATATGAATTCATATCAGTATGTGTATATGAGGAAGTAAAAGTATGACCCTTATATGATGATAAAGAGAACAAGGGAGGTGATCCCTGTTCAAAAAAGTTGTATATATGATAAAAGAAAGGTGAGAAAATGATGTGTTTTCAACACATGTGACTGATACCAAGGTAAGAGATTCTGGTATCTGAGAATTATCAGATGGTTTAGGTTGGATACCCGGAATGGTCAACTATGAAATCAGTCTAATTATATAAAATGATATGAACATCATATGTTAGGGGTTTATGCTTTGCACAAACATAACAACTAAATATGTCTTTAAGATAAGATCTCAATTGACTCTATGAGAATATTTTGAGAAGGAACTTTGTGCTGATCAAAGTTCTATGATGTCTCCATAACAATGAGGTGTTATGAAGAGACATGATGATATGATGAATGAATAATATATGTTCCCTTTATCTGGGATTTCGGGGATAAAATCCTTGTTAGGGGTTTATAATTTGTAACATCCCTGACCTGGGTTATGCTTTAACCCTAGGTGTTTTGATCAATAAAGATGATTATATGCTTAATCTTATCTTGTGAAAAGTAATTAGGGCTCATGAGAAACTTATGTTTCAATTTTGGTCCTGTTTGAACAATGCTAAAGCAATGATTGCTTGTTTTGGACTAAAGTGCAAATTACCCAAGTTGAGGGGTTAACTTGAAAATTGCACATGATAAGATGTTCCTCTGATGTTGAGACATCAGAAGGATGAATATGATGTAGTAGTATGGTTTCCACAAGCTTGGACACCAAGATTAAGCTTGTAAAGCAATCCTTGTGCATTAAAACCTAGTTTTGGAGTAAAGTGCAATTTACCCAAAATCCAGGGTTCAATATGCAAATTACCACTTCAATAAGGTCCTTAATGTTTCTTGGCATCAGGTAGAGCAAATAAAATGAGAGGGGCATCTCATTTGAATTAAGTTGGAGGAGAGAGAATCTTGATATTAAAATAATCAAGATTTAATCCTAATTGAAACCCTAATTCAATTTAGGGCAAAAATGAATGTATTAATTAAAGGGCCTTCAACCAAAATGTTATTGGTTGATTTTGAATAAGTATGGACGTTCTTTTGCCAAGATAAGGAACGAAAATATCTCAAGTAGGTGAAATTCCACTCACCTTATTATAAAGAAAAGTAATATCCACTCACATATGGGATATTATATTATAAGCATTAAGGTGCTTAATTTGCTTTTCTTTAAATTGAGGATAATGAAGGAGAATTAAAGGCAAAGGAAGATGCCTAGTACCCAAGTAAGATGAGGGGGAAGAGGTGGCCACATTTTTTTGGGATTAATTGGATTTTTATAAGGCATTTTCTCTCTCATCAATTTCCTTATAAAAGTGCCTTTTCCAAATCAATTGAAAGGCTTTTGCGGCCCTTTCTTCTTCCTTTTCTTTGGGTGAGCTCAAGGGGACTTAGGAGCAACAGGAGGACGAGACCCAACCTGTTGGTAAGCTTCTTGACCCTCGTTCTTCATGATTTCATGGTGGAAATAAAAAATAAATTATGGATTCCTTCCTATTTTGATCCCCTCTTCAATTCTAACCATTCCTTTTTGCTCAAACCATGAGGACGAGCCTTGGAATGGTGAAAGGAGTTGAATCCACCATTTTTTCCGTGGACATGGAGCTTTGGAGCTCAATTGGAGGCCGGTTTTATAACTTGAAACCCTAACTTTGTTATTGCAATCAATTTCTTATCAATTGGTGATCATTTCTACATTTCTGAAATTTATTTTGGTTGATTGATGAAATTTCCATGGAAACCACAGTAGATTTCGTGAGTTTGGAGCTTGATGATGATGAAATCATCATAAGCACACACCTCCCCAATTATCTTGGGCAAACGGTTTCATAGTTTGGTTGGACCAAACGGTTTCACCAAACCGTTTGGTGACCAAACGGTTTGCAAACCGTTTGGGAGCAAACGGTTTCAAAACTGTTTGGTGGAGTTGACCAAGGGTTGACCGCCCAAACGGTTTGCAAACCGTTTGGTGGAGTTGACCAAGGGTTGACCGTTTGGGAATCTTGTTCCTAATTATTTAGGCTGATGACCCTCCAAGTTTGATGGGTTAACTCCAAAGGAATCGTGAGTTGAAGGCTAATCAATTAGGTAAACCTAATTGGATTAAGTGCTGATTTTGAACCTGATTAACTTGACCTGTTTGGGCAAACGGTTTCAAAACCGTTTGAGATGGTTGACCAAGCATTTACCGTTTGGGATTCCTGTTCATAATGATGTTGGGTAATGACCCTCCAAAGTTTATGGATTAACTCCAAGGGAATCATGAGTTGAAGGCTAATAAATTAGGGAAACCTAATTGGATTAAGCGCTGATTTTCAATCTGATTTAATTGACCTATTTGGGAAAACGGTTTCAAAACCATTTGAGTGCGTTGACCAAGCGTTGACCGTTTGGTATTCCTGATCCTAATTATGTTGGCTAATAACTCACCAAATTTGAGGGGTTAATTCCCAAGGAATCGTGAGTTGAAGGCTATTCAATTGGGCAAACCCTAATTAAATTAGTGCTGAAATTCCAATGAGTTAATTTGAGATTTTGGGTTGATTAGCCCAAACGGTTTCAAGACCATTTGGGGATCACCCAAACGGTCTCAAGACCGTTTATGGGTCACCCCAAGACCGTTTGGAGGTCTGGGGTCAAGTATATCTGATCAATTGAAGGATCAAAGGTACCAATCATATTGCAATTAAGTGCTGAATTGTTGATCAACTCGATAGACCAATCCTTGATGAATTTTCACTATAATCCAAAGGTTGGATGGGCCAAATGGTCTCAAGACCGTTTGGTGGTCACCCAAGACCGTTTGGAGGTCTATGGTTGAGTATAGTTAGGTGTTTGAAGGTCCAAAGGTACCAAGCTGATATACAATGCAATGCTGATTTGGTGATCAATCCAATGATCCAAACCTTAATTGGGTGGCTTGGATTTGAGTGATATGATGGGAAAACGGTCTCAAGACCGTTTGGAGGTCATCCAAATGACCTCAAGACCGTTTGGGGTCAGTTCATGTCCAATTTGGATGATGGTTCAATGGTTTCAAAGTAACAAATCTCACATTGAATAATATTGTTGAATCATCGATTCCAAACCTTAATTCAATTGAATCAAACCCTAATTGATGACCAATTGAGGGTCAATTGAGGGTCAAATCAGTTGAAGGTTGACCTATTAAACTCAATTGAAGTATGAGTATAGGTCCAATTGATGATTGGTTCCATGAATTCAATGATTGAAGGAATCAACATTGGAAACCCTAATTCAATTGGATACCTTATGTAATGGAGGTCCAATGTGATTGAATCTTTGAGAATTAAGATGATGAATGTTCTATTAATCCAATGATGATTAGCAATGATAATCAATGAAGGTACAAAGGTTGAAACCCTAATAGTACCCAAGTGATTAAGTGCCAATTAAGGGATGAATCTGTAAAGACCCAAAGTCTCTACTAAAAACATGATAAACAAAAACACCAAAAGTATGGCAGCGGAAGAATTAAATCTTGACAATATTCAAAAATGTATAAAGAGTACATTATAAAATTTCCATAAAAGAAGTACAACTTTATACAAGAACAAGGATCTAGGTAGAGGAAGACTTAGACTAATGCAACATTGTCTCCAAACTAAACAACTATATAACATAAAAGCAAACATGATCACTCAAGCTATATATTCCTTTCTTCTTATCCTATCCTTAGCCTTGGGTTCACCAAGCTTCCATGCGCACTCTGATCCTGTCCTGGATGGTTGGGGTCATCCAGCAAGAGAAAGATAAAAGGTATGTGTTAATAAAAAGGAATAGGACAAATAATAATAAAAAGCTTTGCAATATAAAAGATTTTCTACCATAAGAGATTTCAAAAGAAATGAGGCAAATATATGAATATGAGAGAGAAAAACTGCCACATTTAAATATCAACAATTATCACATTTGCATGAATATAAATTATGACTCAACATCCTCTCAATGTAGGGTGAGGCACCTAACGGACCTCACCAATGGCAGGGGGACTAAAACCCCAGTGCCTAAAAAGTGGCAGGGGGACTAAAACCCCAGTGCCTAATATATAAAATGGCAGGGGGACTAAAACCCCAGTGCCCGGTAGGAGGACTAAAACCTCAGTGCCCTGTGGGTGGTTTGTACTCATGTACACTACATTGTCAATTGGCCAATAACTATATCATGCATAAACATTCACTTGGCAGCATAGTGAAAAGTAGAACAAAATAACATCATAGCATTGGGAAAAACCCAAATAAATAAATAACAAGACCATCATAGGCAACATCATTATACAAGTACTTCAAGAGATGAGCCAACATAGGCAACAACAAGATTCAAGAGTTACAATTAAATGAGTCACAAAGACATCCACAATATATAACATTTCCAAGTATTTCAAAAGATGAGCCACATAGTCAATAACAAGATTAAATCATTTCCAAGTAAAGGAGGCAACATATGAAGAAGAATGATTCACATGATTCCAATGATTAAGCCACAATGGCATAAACTAAGTAAAGAGCCAATAAATGAAATTAGAAGGATTACAAGGCTAGCACAATAATGAGTGGGGTTGGATAAAAGCCCAACTGAGAGTAGGTGTATTGCACATTTATCATCACATATATGAATAGAGTCCACATACTAGAATAGGATGCACATACCCAAACATAGGCATCACATACAAAATAGGGCTCACATACTCAAATAAGTTTTCACATACGAAATAGGGGCACATACATAGTAAGTTTCACATACCTTAGATATATACATTACCATCATATCCATCAAACTGATTGTATCACCATACCATTATATCCTAGTTATAAACATAACACAAGTATTAATATATATAAAGACATAAAGCATAGGAAAACCCCTAATTTTACAAAACTACGATTTAGAGTTCAAAACCAAGTCCAAACTATTACTCATAATCTCATGATTAAGAAAACATATTTTATTATATAAAACAGAGTTAAAATGAATTAATTATGTATTTTAAAACATTTACATATTAAAAATGCCAAACAAAGCAAACTTCGGAAAACCCTTGAGAATCAGGTCTCAAAAATCATAAAATTAGATTCTACGTTAAAAATCCTTTCTATCGACTATTTATTCATATTTTTCTGATAAAGGATCGATTTACTATGAATTAAGTAAACCTGACCAATCAGAAATTAGGAAAACTATAGTGTGACAGTTATTTAAATCAAAATACAAATCGATGTAAATAACAGGGTAAAAGACTAAACTACCCTTCATATTAAATCAAATCAATTAAACGGCGAGGGCAGAGGAGTCATTTGCAACCATCGATTGCTTTGCAAGCGAGAAACAAGAACTCAGGGGGAAAAGTCGAGATTGCCCCTGTGTTTGCAAAACGCTACATTGCCTGTGGATGACCCTAGTGGTCATTCCACGACCTGGCTTCTTCCAGCCGAGGTCAGGGCGCGAGCAGCGCAGCCAGGAGCTCGCCTCCATAGCGCAACTCGCCATTCAGGGCGCGCAACCGAGGACTGGAACTGGGAATGGGTTCGTTGGAGCCTGGCGAAGTCGAAGGAACCTTCACCACAAGGCGGGGACCCTTGCAACCACCAAGAGAGCCGGAGCAGGTCGGGAAACAGGGGAGCAAGATCGGGGAAACCGCACCCTAAAAACACACGGAAACGAGAAACTAAGCTCGTGGTTACCATCGTGGTTCCAAGGCGATTCGAATGAACGTATTGCCGCAGGCGGAGGAGCACCAGGGCCAAGGAAAGCTAGGTGCCGCCGGAGGCCATGACCGTGGTCTATAGGACCCATGGGACGAGAGCGTCGAGAGGTAAACTAATAGACCGAGATTGAAGAACAAGTGTGGTAGATGCTTACCCAATCATCAATTTGGGGTAAGGCAGTGCGGAGCGCCGCGGCGAGCTCACCGTCGCCGGAGGTGAAGGTCGACTAGGTCGGGATGCCTCAGGTAAGGAGGGGTAAAATTGAAGGAGGAGGAGCAACAGAATTGGAGTGAGGGTGCTCTAGGGCCCGTTATATAGACACTTCCGGAGCCAAGGCTCCCTCTGCAACCCGGGGCGGAGAGGAGGAGATTGCCAACCTTGGGCGTTTCGCACACAGCGCGAGGGAGGAGATGAGCGTTGGCTCAAACGAAGCGCACCGACGAGTCAGTTTCAATGGAAAAAGAATCGAGTAGAACCATTGAATGTAGAGGGAGAAAGGGTCGAGCAACGATCTGCCGTGAAACGGCCGGCCAGCTGGAGGAAGAAGACACTATCGAGGCCGTTAGATCAAATCGAGATCAAATAACAGCCATTGGATGGCGCGCTGAAGGTGAAAGGGGCGCGTGACAGAGAAAAATAACGGAACTATAGCGTTACACACGATTTAAATTGAAAACGATTAATGCACTATAGTTACACTATATTAAAGACTTGTAAAATCAATTTGGGGGGTCAAATCAACTCCAAATGCCATCAAAATTGAACCATAGGCTCGTAATGACGAGTATTACAATGCTATATAATCACTTTCTCGTTTAATGCATAATAAGGCCCTTAATAAATATATGGCTCATAAAAGAGTATAATAATATATTAAAATCAAGGAATTGTATGAAAAAGCTCATTAATGAGAAACATGTGAGTAAATTCGACATAAAACACATTAGGGTACAAATAATCATTTCTCAACAAAATAACATATTATTATGAATTAAAATCATATTTTGAGGAGAGAGAAACAATAAAGGTTAATATACACATATATGAACGCAAATACACATTATTAATAATATATTTATCCAAAAAGCTCCAAATTAATATAATCTACTATATTATCCCATAAATGACCAAATTACATAATTAACCCTAACTTATCTCCTAATGTGGGATATTTGTGCAAACACCCCCTCATTTACATAAATGAGGGTAAATAGGTGATTTCAACATCAAATTGTGCTCAAATTGCACAAGGAGTCCAAAAATGATTAAAAAGGATGGGAAATTTATGGAAAAGGTCCAAATGGACTAAAAGTCAAAGAAAAGCTCAAGAATGGGTAAATTGCAGGGAAGACCCTGAGATTCAGTATGTTACAGCACACCACCCCTTAAAGAGGATTTCGTCCCCGAAATCACAACAAGAGGAAAGAGAGGGTGAGTGTGCAACAACCCAACCTTAAACACTAGGTTATAACCCTTAATCTAGGGTGCAACACAAAATCTACATGAGTCAGGTGTTACTAAGGTTACCACAAAACCTATAGTCTTTTATCAAACCCAACATAACATCTTGTTGCATAAACTCTATCATGAAAAGGCAGCATATCTATTATACTATCACTTGTGCCACATTTTATCCAAAACAATTATATCTCAATATTATATTATGGGTATCTCCCTCATTAGGGTTTTAAGCACAATTAGGGTTTACAAGGCCATTACAACATCTATTAATGCATTAGGTTAAAAACCTAAATAACTCAATATTACTATCCATTAACTACATCATGTGGGATTATGCCATATAATATCATCCAACCAATTATTACCCTAATAACAGGTCTAAGGGTATATGGCTTATCTCCAAGCTACCTATTGTCACGCTACCTTACATGCTCATATCCATGTCATCATTAATCATATTCTCTCACAACACTAATTACTATGAATTAACCTCACATTATATGAATCTAATTACTCATTATCATATTACTGATTTTATTCATAAACCAATAAGATGATCAATGAGATGTATTTTAGTCAACAAGGTGTTATGCCTAACATGTGTTGATAATTGGGTCACAAATATGATGAAGTGATTATAATCCATTTACATGCATTAAGGTATATCATGTGATGACACCTAATGTCACTAGAGTATCAAGAAAGGCATGAAGGGTATATATGTACATATGTTGTCAAGGCTAGATAATTACATATTAGGGTTTAGGTCAACATGACCATTACATGTTAAAGCATACTTAGGGTGCATTTTACCATACACATTTTACCATTAGGGTGACTTAACCCAAACTATGTATATTCACATATGAATAATTAATGATTATGTGCATCAAGAGTATATTAAGGTTCAAGCATATGGATTACATGACTTATCCATTTGTTCATAAGAAAACAAGATGAATTACAAGCATATTAGGTTTGTTAAACTCTAAACACATAAGCTCTCTATTCCCATGTCTAAGGAGTTAGAGTTTCTTGATTTCAAGGCATTGAGGGACTCCAACCCCCCTAAAGAGGATTTCGTCCTCGAAATCAACAACTCCAAAAATCTATCAAGGTACTAACACTACTCTTCCACTCAAAGGGTTGACTAAGTCAAACTATTTTAAGGGTATAAAGCCCAACATGACAGTCTTACTAAACTCTACCTTCCAACTCAAGGTATAGCATATGACACACTAAACCCTAACATGGACATCTAAGGCTCATATAAGATACTTAGGGATTACTAGATGATTTTTGTTTGAGGAGAGAAATCAAATCATCATATAAGGGTTTCTAAGGCTATTCAACAATAAGGTAATGTCTAAAGGTAGACTATTTCGAGCTGTCCGTTTCAGATCAGGCCAGGCCAGGTCATATGAGCTCAGGAGTCCTCGTGACCAAGCTAGTGGGGCGGAGGAAAATATTGCCAGCCCCTAAGCTCAGACCCTTTCTAGACACCATCACTTCAACTTCTTGCTCTAATAGTTACTCAATTATACAATTCACCAAAAAGTTGACAAATTTTATTTCTAATTAATTATTATAATCCTAAATCAAACATTCTTTATAGGTCAACTCTAAGGTGAAAAACTAGCTAAAGGGAAACTATATAAGATAAGGGTTCTATCTAGGAGACAATTTTGAACTAGTCAAGAATCCGACTACCTTGATGCTCTGATACCATGCTGTAAAGACCCAAAGTCTCTACTAAAAACATGATAAACAAAAACACCAAAAGTATGGCAGCGGAAGAATTAAATCTTGACAATATTCAAAAATGTATAAAGAGTACATTATAAAATTTCCATAAAGGAAGTACAACTTTATACAAGAACAAGGATCTAGGTAGAGGAAGACTTAGACTAATGCAACATTGTCTCCAAACTAAACAACTATATAACATAAAAGCAAACATGATCACTCAAGCTATATATTCCTTTCTTCTTATCCTATCCTTAGCCTTGGGTTCACCAAGCTTCCATGCGCACTCTGATCCTGTCCTGGATGGTTGGGGTCATCCAACAAGAGAAAGATAAAAGGTATGTGTTAATAAAAAGGAATAGGACAAATAATAATAAAAAGCTTTGCAATATAAAAGATTTTCTACCATAAGAGATTTCAAAAGAAATGAGGCAAATATATGAATATGAGAGAGAAAAACTGCCACATTTAAATATCAACAATTATCACATTTGCATGAATATAAATTATGACTCAACATCCTCTCAATGTAGGGTGAGGCACCTAACGGACCTCACCAATGGCAGGGGGACTAAAACCCCAGTGCCAAAAAAGTGGCAGGGGGACTAAAACCCCAGTGCCTAATATATAAAATGGCAGGGGGACTAAAACCCCAGTGCCCGGTAGGAGGACTAAAACCTCAGTGCCCTGTGGGTGGTTTGTACTCATGTACACTACATTGTCAATTGGCCAATAACTATATCATGCATAAACATTCACTTGGCAGCATAGTGAAAAGTAGAACAAAATAACATCATAGCATTGGGAAAAACCCAAATAAATAAATAACAAGACCATCATAGGCAACATCATTATACAAGTACTTCAAGAGATGAGCCAACATAGGCAACAACAAGATTCAAGAGTTACAATTAAATGAGTCACAAAGACATCCACAATATATAACATTTCCAAGTATTTCAAAAAATGAGCCACATAGTCAATAACAAGATTAAATCATTTCCAAGTAAAGGAGGCAACATATGAAGAAGAATGATTCACATGATTCCAATGATTGAGCCACAATGGCATAAACTAAGTAAAGAGCCAATAAATGAAATTAGAAGGATTACAAGGCTAGCACAATAATGAGTGGGGTTGGATAAAAGCCCAACTGAGAGTAGGTGTATTGCACATTTATCATCACATATATGAATAGAGTCCACATACTAGAATAGGATGCACATACCCAAACATAGGCATCACATACAAAATAGGGCTCACATACTCAAATAGGTTTTCACATACGAAAAAGGGACACATACATAGTAAGTTTCACATACCTTAGATATATACATTACCATCATATCCATCAAACTGATTGTATCACCATACCATTATATCCTAGTTATAAACATAACACAAGTATTAATATATATAAAGACATAAAGCATAGGAAAACCCCTAATTTTACAAAACTATGATTTAGAGTTCAAAACCAAGTCCAAACGATTACTCATAATCTCCTGATTAAGAAAACATATTTTATTATATAAAACAGAGTTAAAATGAATTAATTATGTATTTTAAAACATTTACATATTAAAAATGCCAAACAAAGCAAACTTCGGAAAAACCTTGAGAATCAGGTCTCAAAAATCATAAAATTAGATTCTACGTTAAAAATCCTTTCTATCGACTATTTATTCATATTTTTATGATAAAGGATCGATTTACTATGAATTAAGTAAACCTGACCAATCAGAAATTAGGAAAACTATAGTGTGACAGTTATTTAAATCAAAATACAAATCGATGTAAATAACAGGGTAAAAGACTAAACTACCCTTCATATTAAATCAAATCAATTAAACGGCGAGGGCAGAGGAGTCCTTTGCAACCATCGATTGCTTTGCAAGCGAGAAACAAGAACTCAGGGGGAAAAGTCGAGATTGCCCCTGTGTTTGCAAAACGCTACATTGCCTGTGGATGACCCTAGTGGTCATTCCACGACCTGGCTTCTTCCAGCCGAGGTCAGGGCGCGAGCAGCGCAGCCAGGAGCTCGCCTCCATAGCGCAACTCGCCATTCAGGGCGCGCAACCGAGGACTGGAACTGGGAATGGGTTCGTTGGAGCCTGGCGAAGCCGGAGGAACCTTCGCCACAAGGCGGGGACCCTTGCAACCACCAAGAGAGCCGGAGCAGGTCGGGAAATAGGGGAGCAAGATCGGGGAAACCGCACCCTAAAAACACACGAAAACGAGAAACTAAGCTCGTGGTTACCATCGTGGTTCCAAGGCGATTCGAATGAACGTATTGCCGCAGGCGGAGGAGCACCAGGGCCAAGGAAAGCTAGGCACCGCTGGAGGCCATGACCGTGGTCTATAGGACCCGTGGGACGAGAGCGTCGAGAGGTAAACTAATAGACCGAGATTTAAGAACAAGTGTGGTAGATGCTTACCCAATCATCAATTTGGGGTAAGGCAGTGCGGAGCGCCGCGGAGAGCTCACTATCGCCGGAGGTGAAGGTCGACTAGGTCGGGATGCCTCAGGTAAGGAGGGGTAAAATTGAAGGAGGAGGAGCAACAGAGTTGGAGTGAGGGTGCTCTAGGGCCCGTTATATAGACACTTCCGGAGCCAAGGCTCCCTCTGCAACCCGGGGCGGAGAGGAGGAGATTGCCAACCTTGGGCGTTTCGCACACAGCGCGAGGGAGGAGATGAGCGTTGGCTCAAACGAAGCGCACTGACGAGTCAGTTTCAATGGAAAAAGAATCGAGTAGAACCATTGAATGTAGAGGGAGAAAGGGTCGAGCAACGATCTGCCGTGAAACGGCCGGCCAGCTGGAGGAAGAAGACACTATCGAGGCCGTTAGATCAAATCGAGATCAAATAACAGCCGTTGGATGGTGCGCTGAAGGTGAAAGGGGCGCGTGACAGAGAAAAATAACGGAACTATAGCGTTACACACGATTTAAATTGAAAACGATTAATGCACTATAGTTACACTATATTAAAGACTTGTAAAATCAATTTGGGGGGTCAAATCAACTCCAAATGCCATCAAAATTGAACCATAGGCTCGTAATGACGAGTATTACAATGCTATATAATCACTTTCTCGTTTAATGCATAATAAGGCCCTTAATAAATATATGGCTCATAAAAGAGTATAATAATATATTAAAATCAAGGAATTGTATGAAAAAGCTCATTAATGAGAAACATGTGGGTAAATTCGACATAAAACACATTAGGGTACAAATAATCATTTCTCAACAAAATAACATATTATTATGAATTAAAATCATATTTTGAGGAGAGAGAAACAATAAAGGTTAATATACACATATATGAACGCAAATACACATTATTAATAATATATTTATCCAAAAAGCTCCAAATTAATATAATCTACTATATTATCCCATAAATGACCAAATTACATAATTAACCCTAACTTATCTCCTAATGTGGGATATTTGTGCAAACACCCCCTCATTTACATATATGAGGGTAAATAGGTGATTTCAACATCAAATTGTGCTCAAATTGCACAAGGAGTCCAAAAATGATTAAAAAGGATGGGAAATTTATAGAAAAGGTCCAAATGGACTAAAAGTCAAAGAAAAGCTCAAGAATGGGTAAATTGCAGGGAAGACCCTGAGATTCAGTATGTTACATAATCCCTAATTGCTTATAGGATCAATGACTTGGTATACTATGTAATCATTGTTGTATACTTTTGATTGAAGGGTGGATGTGACCTAATCAAGTTGAAAGGATAAAAGTATAGAATTCATATATAAATATGATTCATGAGGTTATCTCTTGTAGAACAATTGTGCAAGGTAGCACGGCCGTGGTGACTTCCCTTGCACGGCCGTTCCTGGCTGCACGGCTGTGGTACTCTATGCTTGACTTAAAGTTGTTTTAAAAAGAACCTAATATGGTGTTTTTGTTAATTCCTAACTTAAGGATGAGTCCATATAATTAAAGATAGTTGGACCATTCTTATGTATAACCTATGCACTTCATGGCAAGAGTGATAGGTTAGTGGATGAAAGGATTAAGATGGGAAATACCTTAATCCAAGATAAGCTAATAATTTAAGAAAGTTGGAAGTAATGAGGTAAGTGATACATCAAGATATGAAAGACTTCACTGTTAGCATATCAAAGTTGATATACGTTGATAACTATGAAATCCTAATGAGAGATGGGAAACCCTAACCCTAAATTGGGTAATGGGACATGAGAAACCCCAAAGTGATGTGAATAGTAAGCCCTAACCCTATTAAGGGAATAGTGGTGTTACTATTATATTACAAGAGATAAAATGGTTAGATGTTGCCTAGTGATAGGTGACAAGATGTTGAATGGACTTGTGAGCCATATGATTAGATGTTGCCTAGTGATAGGTGACAAGATGTTTTTAATGGCCTGGAGAGCCATAAGGTTAATTGTTACCTAGTGAGAGGTGGCAAGATGTTTTAATGGCTTAGCGAGCCAAATGGTTATATGTTGCCTATTAAGAGGTGACCAGATGTTTCATGGGCCTTATGAGCCATGAGAATAATTGTGGCATAATGAGAGGTAGTAAGATGATTATAAAAGTTCTTGTAAGAAAAGTTAATGTTTTAATAAACATAATAAAAGGAACCATTGTATTAAATAAAGAATGTGAAAAGATATGAAGGCTAACCTCAAGGCTCAAAGCCTAGACAAGGATGTGATAATCAATGATGAATTATAGGGATGAATATCCCAAAATCCATATAATCAGGATTGGTTAAAGTCCAATACCTGGCAGAGGCTTAATGCCTGTAATCAGGGTTGGTTAAAGTCTAATGCCTGGCTGTGTAATCAGGTTTGGTTAAAGTCCAATACCTGGCAGAGGCTTAATGCCTGTAATCAGGGTTGGTTAAAGTCCAATGCCTGGCTGTGAAATCAGGGTTGGTTAAAGTCCAATGCCTGGCTGTGTAATCAGGATTGGTTAAAGTCCAATGCCTGGCTGTGAAATCAGGGTTGGTTAAAGTCCAATGCCTGGCTGTGTAATCAGGATTGGTTAAAGTCCAATGCCTGGCTGTGTAATCAGGGTTGGTTAAAGTCCAATGCCTGGCTGTGAAATCAGGATTGGTTAGAGTCCAATGCCTGGCTGTGTAATCAGGTTTGGAGAAATCCAATACCTGGAAGAGGTGTAATGCATGTAATCAGGGTTGGTTAAAGTCCAATGCCTGGCGGTGTAATCAGGTTTGGAAGAGTCCAATACCTGGCAGAGGCTCAATGCCTGTAATGATGACACAAGATTGGTAATAACCCAATGACTGTATTAATGATATATGAGTACATGGTAGATGTAATTCCTTATCTGTTTAGCAGATTGGCTAAGGCCAACAGATTGAAACAAGAATGTTTCATGGGTGACATGTCGAGTTAATGAGTGTTACAAGACAGATTTGATATGGTGGTACAATATGATAGACAAATGATATACATGTCATTCCTATTCCTTATTAAAAGAATAGCTGATATATTGCTCTATCATAAATAGTTGCAATGCTTTCAAAGTTAAGAATACTTTAAACTACTTATCCTCTGCCTAGTTTATATCCTTAACTGCAATAACAATGTTTTGGTGGAGAGTTATATCTCATGCTGGGGCAATTTACAATTGTCTCACCCCCGTGGGATCCAACATTTTTAGGTGGACGCGGACAAAGAAGCAGATACTCTTATGCAGGAAAAGGAAAGCTACAGCCTGGACAATAGTAAGATATCAGGTGGAGATACTGTCTGTCAAGTTATGTAGCTAGAAAGTCCTATGTGTCGTCTCTGTACTCTCTGGTCCTCAGAGTTTTTAGTCAGTGTTTTAATACATCAATCTAAGGTTTTGGCTTGATGCCCCGAGATTCGTATACTGTATGTATATAATGTTTATAAGGCAGTTGATGATGTAGTCTCTGAAAAGAGATGGTACATGTTATGTACATTTGAACTAGAATATAAATGTTATACAATGGTTCTTGATAGAAAAGATTTCCTATGTGAGGATCTCTTTGCAAAAAGTTTTAATTTTTTTAGTGATTTTCAGTAATCCGCTGGTGATGATCGCTTCCGCATGTTTTATTATTGTTAATGACACTTGTTATCTTAATAATGGCATGTGTCGTTACAACATGTATCATCTATGCTATATCTGACTCAACGTGGGTGAGTCCGACACATTAGTCCCTAAAAAGGGGGGAATTACTGTTACACATAATTTGTTACATGAACCTGTCATGACCCGCTTGGTAACCAGGTGGCGTGTATGTATAGACTACCGTAGATTGAATGATGCTACGCTTAAGGATCATTTCCCTCTCCCATTCATTGATCATATTTTAGAGCGATTAGCAGGTCGATCTCATTTTTGTTTTCTCGATGGTTATTTGGTGTACAATCAGATTTCCATTGATCCTAAGGACCAAGAGAAGTCCAATTTCACTTGTCCTTACGGAACATTTGCATACCTCCGATGCCATTTGGTCTGTGTAATGCACCGGCAACCTTTCAGCGTTGCATGCTTGCCATTTTTTCCGATATGGTTGAACACTGTTTGGAGGTTTTTATGGACGATTTCTCCGTCTATGGTGCGTCCTTTGACGAATGTTTATACAATTTGGACAAGGTTTTGCAACGCTGTGAGGACACACATTTGGTCCTCAATTGGGAGAAATGCCACATGATGGTCAGTGAAGGGATTGTGCTGGGACATAAAGTGTCTAGCAAGGGGTTGGAGGTTGACCCGGTGAAGATCGAAGTGATTTCCAAATTGCCCCCACCGAATTCAGTTAAAGGGGTACAGAGTTTTCTAGGTCACGCCGGTTTCTTTCGCCGCTTTATAAAAGATTTCTCAAAAATCGCCAAACCATTATCTGAGTTGTTGGAAAAGGATGCTGTGTTTGATTTTAATGAAAAGTGTCTACATGCGTTTAACGTGCTTAAAGAAAAACTGATTTCGGCACCGGTTGTGCAAACACCAGACTGGACCAAGCCGTTTGTATTGATGTGTGATGTGTCAGATTTCGCAGTTGGGGCTGTTTTGGGACAACGTGTGGACAATAAACCCACTGTGATTTTCTATGCGTCCAAAACTTTAAATGACACAGTTAAACTACACGACAACTGAAAAAGAAATTCTCGCCGTTGTTTTTGCTTTTGAAAAATTCTAGCAATATCTTGTAGGATCTAAAGTCGTGGTATGGACGGACCACGCCGCCATTAAATACTTGATGGAGAAAAAGGATGCCAAACCTAGACTGATTAGGTGGATCTTACTTTTACAAGAATTTGATATTGAAATCAAAGATAAGGCGGGAATAGAAAATGTGGTTGCGGACCATTTGTCTAGGTTGGAAAAGGTAGATGAGAAGGATTTACATATACCCATTACTGAGACGTTTCCTGATGAACAACTTCTATATGTGAAATCGAAAGATCCTTGGTTTTCTTACATTGTTAATTATCTCGCCTGCAAAATTATCCCGGATGATTGGACATACCAAGAGAAAAAGAAAATTTTCCATTCTTTATGATATTATTTTTGGGATGACCCTATTCTGTTGAAGCAGTGCATGGATGGTCTGTTGTGCAGATGTGTACCAGAAGTGGAATATGAAAGTGTCTTACATCATTGCCATACTCTACCAATGGGTAGCCACCATGCAAGTTCTAGAACTGCATCCAAGGTCCTTGAGAGTGGTCTTTACTGGCCTACTTTGTTCAGGGATGCCTATGACTACGTGCAGCAATGTGATTCCTTCCAACGGGCATGTAACATTTCAAAAAGACAGGAGATGCCCCTTAATGTATTTCAGGAAGTCGAGGTGTTCGATCTATGGGGTATTGACTTTATGGGACCCTTTGTGTCCTCCAATTCTAACTTGTACATTTTATTTGCTGTTGACTATGTATCGAAGTGGGTAGAGGCAGTACCCACCAGGACTAATGATGTTGCCGTAGTGTGCAGGTTTGTCAAGGAATACATTTTCTACAGGTTTGGTGTACCAAGAATGATCATTAGTGATGGAGGTACGCATTTCTGGAATCAGAAGTTCGCGGCACTATTGAGAAAGTATGGGGTAAAGCACAACATTGGTACCCCGTACCACCCGCAGACACAGGGGCAAGTGGAAGTCTCCAATCGGGAGATTAAGAAGATCTTGGAGCACATTGTGGCTTCCACAAGAAAGAATTGGAGCATATTGCTACCAGACACTTTGTGGGCGTACAAGACGGCGTTTAAGACACCTATATGCACTACGCCTTTTAGGTTGGCTTACGGTCGGGTCTGCCATTTGCCGGTGGAACTGGAGCATAAAGCGCATTGGGCGCTGAGGAAGCTGAATTTGAACTATGATGAAGCGGGAAAGAAGAGGTTGCTTGAGTTGAATGAACTTGATGAGATGAGGATGAATGCATATGAAAGCTCGTGGATCTACAAGGAGAGAACGAAGCTGATTCACAATTGCCAGATTCAGATGCGCGTCTTCAAGAAAGGAGATCGTGTACTCTTGTTCAACTCCAGGTTGAAGATGCATCCCAGGAAATTGAAATCCCGATGGAGTGGACCATTCACTGTAGAGGAGGTCAGGCCACATGGCGCAATCATGGTGCGTGATGGCGAGACAACATTCTTGGTTAATGGACAATGATTGAAGCTGTACTTCAGTGAGGATTACACGAGGAAAGTGCATGAGGTCAAACTCATTACACTTACGGATACATGAGGAGCTTGATTCCGTTGAGCCTAAGACGTTAACCAAGGGCGCTTGTTGGGAGGCAACCCAACCATAGGTAGTTTTGTTCACATTTGTAGGTTAGTTTGTTTTGATTTTGTTTTTAGTGTAAAAATGATACCTTGATCGTTTGTTCAATGTGCAGGACTGAGGCAGGGTCGATACTATCGACCCTTGTGTCGATTGTATCGAGACGGGTACAGGTTGGCGGCTGCAAAAATCTCCCTACGTTGATGGTATCGACGGCCTCGTTGAGAGTATTGACACACCATCAGGCTGATCGCAAAAATGAGGTCGATAGTATCGACATGCATGTCGATACTATCGAGATCTCTGGAGATATTCAGATGAAAATTGTCTCAGTGAAGTCGATACCATCGACATGCCTGTCGATGATATCGACCTGGCTACAGGCAGAAGGCGGCGGCTGGGCCTCGCGAGGGTGTTGCCCTAAGCAGAAGTCGATACTATCGACTTGCGTCGATAGTATCGACACGACTTGTCACCGATCCACGAGAGGAAATCAACGACGATCGCTGCACCAAGAGAGTCGATCCGTGGGATGGGTCGATACCATCGACACCCGTCGATGGTATCGACACATCATCGATCCGGGCCCCCAAATCAGGCTATCGACAACCATGGATACTAGAGGAAGACGGATTGTGCTACAGGAGTCGATACCATCGACTCACGTTGATGGTATCGACGGTCATACAACAGCGCCGACCACAGTTATAAAAGGGATGGATTGTCGTCATATGACGTCACAGCTTCAGAGCTTTCTTCCTCCACTTGCGCCGAGTGTCTTGTTGAGCGATCAGAGCCCGACTACGAGCATCCAAGGAGCGTGTTCTTCCATGAGCCTTCACCGAGCAGAGATTGTCTTATCTGACCTTCACCAAGCTCCGTCTTCTATCCCTTTTTCCTCGACAATGGTGCATACCGCCGGAGCATCTTCTTCACACGCGACACCAATGGAGATCCCAGTGTTCATTCCTCCATCGACTGCGTCTATTTTGTGACCGCGGATTATCCATCCTTCCGCGGAGGTCAAGAAGGTTTACGAGGAACTGATGAAGAGAAAGATAGAGCCGACCCGCTACGTCGACCGGGACATGATCTGCAATCTTGGGTTCGAGGCTAATCTTGCCTACGTTCTCAAGGGACAGGCAAGGGATACGGACAGGAGGCCTAATGAGATGGAATTCCATGCCGATGGCTAGCCATTCTTCAGTGAATGGCCCACATACAAAGAGCTAGTGGCGGAGTTCATGGCGTCGCTGGATATATGTGTCGTGCCAAATGACATAATCGCCACTGATCGAGAATGGATCAAAGACCGCGTTTCTTTCCGGCTGTACAACAATGATTACACTCTCACCCTGCGACAGTTCAATTCCATCTACAACTGGAATCATGGGCGAGATCAGTACCGGCGGCCAGACAACAGGACAGACTACGATGCCATTTTCACTGAGTTAGTGACTACGCCGCCTGACAAATCCGTGAGCTACCACAATGCGGCGGTGGCGGATTTCGAACATCCGTTCGTGCAGATTCTTCACCGCATGCTCTACACCACCTTGTTCGCTCGTGGTGATCTGTCTCTCAGCAAGTTTCAAGAGACAGACTTGTTTTTCCTATACAAGTTGCTGAAGCAAGAAGAATGTAATTGGGGCGTGTTTTTCTTGATGCACGTGTTGGCTGTAAAGAGGAGTACGCAGAAGGCTCCAATCCACTTTGGAGGGCTCATCACACTGTTGGGCTCCTATCTTGGGTTAAATTTCTCCCAGCTTACTCCCCTCTCCAACTGAAGCAAAGTCAACCTGCAGCATCTACATCGCTCCAGCCTCATCCTGCTTCGTGATGGCCTGGCATATGCACATTGCCATGTTAATCACGCCTATCAAGAGTGTTCACTTCCAGACCCTATCTTCCACATCGCAGGCGCTCAACATTTTAGATGGCCTGTTATAGCCATTGAAGACTCGGATGAAGACGGTGACAACGACGACAACGACAATGACAACGACGAGAATGAAGAGGAAGAGGAGGCTTTCACTCCTCTTCGAGCACGAGTAGCACCCAGGAAGCGTCCCCGCATGCATCTGGGTGCATCTTCTTCTTCACAGCCTCCGCCACCACAGCCCTCACAGCAAGGCGAGGATGTCTACTCCATGCATGGGATGTATATGATGCTGCAAGAGATCCAGCACACCCAGCTGCAGCACATAGCTTCATATGCCGGTATTCAGGATACGACGAACAGGCTGCTAGATAACCAGAGGGCTATTTTTGAAAATGAGCACCTCCTCCTCGACAACCAACAACACATCCACGACAAGTTGCATAGGATGGAGATGCAGCAGCAGCCCTTCTACGATCATTACTGGAGCCAGAATTACTTTGGGGGTTATCCACAACCTCCACCAATGCCCCAGTCTGATCTGAGCTTTCAGGGGCAGTACCCATCTTGGGATCCCACGGCCCCGCAGTACCCACCTCCTCCAGAAGAATGATCGGTATCTTTGTTCCACCTTTTAAGGTTGTTTTTGACTATGAGGCCATTGTCAAATTCAAGCTTAGGGGGGGAGTTGGAACAACTCTATCCTTTAGTTTTTAGTTTTTATTGTTTTGTTTCTTGTCAATTATTTCTTGCGATTTTGAGTTTGTTTGTAGGATCCACACTCTATCTAGTGTAATTGTGGATGTCTTAAGTCATGTGTCATCTCGTTGCTTGTACATGGGAATCAGGGGCAAATTTAATTTTTTTTTAGTGTTTGGCAAGCTTGTGTTGTTCAACTTTGAGCACATAACTTAAGGAAATAATTGGGTTTGTCAACTCTAAAATAGAAAATCACAACTGTACATTCTCATGATTCATGAAAAGTGGACGAAACTGGTTGTTTGAGCCTAAACTGATCAAATGATAATGAGACTCTAATTTGAAGTAAGAGAGAGAAACCTCTTAATTACTACATAGGTCAGTAAGGAGGGACACATAATAATTTACAAAGGTTCAGTCAATTAGTCTTGTGATCTATCCACCTCATTGTTTTCATACTCCACCTTAAGAACTGGAAGTACATTACGGTTTTAATCTCTTTGATTGCATCTCATGTAGATAGGACTTGCATTGCAACTATTTTCACATATTTTACAAGAAAAAAAATAGATTAGCCATACATGCACATTATCCTTAGGTGCATGTCATTTAGTTGCATGAGTATCATTTTGTAGCTGCATTCACATTTTTATGCATATACAGTACATCATGTATCTTATTTCTTCTGAAACATTAAAGGTGATAAACTTGTTCCATACCTTCTGAATGATTCAAGTACATAGTATGTAACAAGAAGTGAGCCCGACAAATAAGTCATTGTCATTTATGGATATAAGGGCCTTAAAAGAAAAAAAACAAGAAGAAAAATTTGAAAAAAAGAGACAAAGAAAAGAATTGAGGAATAAATAGGAATGAGAAGGAGAAAGGAATATGTTCTCACTGCATATTAAGAAGGATAAGTACATGAGGTAGTTTTCTTAGATATTCCATCTCACCTTGAGACGGAATGATAGTGCATGCATCATTCAACCCAAATGTAGGCATTAGGGCATTTACACTTGCATATGCATCATTTAGGTCATTTTTTCTTTGTGCATGTTAAAACAATATAATGCTTCCATTTCTTCCATGAGCCACCCATTCCATCCACCCGTTGCTCGAATTGGTAGGCCACCGTGATTTTCTCCTCACTCGCTAATATCAGGATAGCTACTTCCATGTAGATGGTAGTTAGGGCAAGCAACGTAGAATAGGAGATCACAAGATGCACCGAGTCTAAACCGGCAAATTTTATTATGTCAACTTCCTTATGTGATAGTGTTCATTATTTTTGAGGAAGATATCTTTTATGGATGATTACTGTCGCCTTTAGGGTAATTATCATTCTGTGGTTAGTGAGGGCCGGAATGTGAACGTCAGGCGGGGATCATATGGTGATGTTTGTTGTGATGATTTGTTCTTTAGTTGACCCTCGCAATTTTATTCTAAAGTTTAGTTGCTAAAGGGAGAGCAATGCTCAAGCTTAGGGGAGTTTGATGTGATGATTTTGAGTCGCATTTATAGACTTGTTTCACTTGTGTTTTATGCATTTATTGGTCATTTTGGTGGTTAATATTGCATAATTCATTTACTTTGGTCTATGACCCTTCTAAACATCAATTCTCCCTTATTTTATTGTTTTGAGCATAAATGATTACAATAACATGTTTTATTTCGGCTTATGTAGTTTTGTGTTGCAATTTCAGGAAAAACGCATATCTGCAGTTGTCGATACCATCGATAGCGGTCGATACTATCGACACAACCATAGGTTGCTAGCCGCAAGGAGCAGCACAGAGTCGATACCATCGACATGGAAGTCGATGGGAGCGACATTCCATCAGGTTGCTGGTGAGAAGACAGTCGATACTATCGACCATAAAGTCGATACTATCGACCCCAGAAGATTCAACGACGGAAAATGACAAAAACCGACGCCTAAGGGTGTCGATACCATTGACCCGCATCGATGGTATCGAGTCAGCATCAGGCACATCGAAGAGAAGAAAAGAAGACTTACCGATATCGCGCAGGGTTGATACCATCGACTCACGTCGATGGTATCGACACCGTCAGATACAAGTTTGTTTCAGATCGATCTAAATCTGACGGCTGTGATATTTTGGTAACCTAACTTGATGATTATACCTAATGACGGCGGCCAGGAGAAATCTATCACGTCATTATCCGCTACACACGTCCCCAGAAGGTGGAGAGAAGAATAGAGCCCCGAAGTACGCCCCAGCCATTCCGGAAGCAGAAGAAGATGTTTTCCACCGCCAAAAGGCTGTAGATCGCGCATTCCATGCCGAGAAATGCTTGGATCTTCTCCATTCAGGGGTTTCTTTACTTATTCATGTTTTTCTCCATGTTTCCCCTTTTCTCTACCATGTTTTACTTTGAGATGAACATGCGGGGCTAATCCCCTTTGTCTTTAGGACTGGGAGTAGCCCAGGGAAGCATTGTATGACATTTTTATCATAGTAATTCATCATTTATCTCTTAAATCCGTGGTATGATTTCGTTTTCTCAATTATATTGTTATGCTTGATCACCATAATGATAATCTAATGCCTTTAATTACTTTGAAAGAAGAATTAACAGTTGAAAAGAGACGAAATTCACATTAATTAACAAATCCCTTAAACAAGGTAATGTACGGTTAATGGTGGACACCCATAGGTCGATTTTAATGCACCTAGTTTAGGGTATAGGTTACTACGACGGTGGAACCGACCTAGACATAGATAGTGAATTGTACCACGACAGTGGGCAATTCTAATTACAGGCCACTACCCGGATCGAGAGATGAACCTGAATTATTATATGGAAATTCATACAATAAAAACCCGCGATGAAACCACAATCCTAAAGATTCTCATATGAATTGATTAAACTAAACACTTAATCGATTGCTTCATTTTATTTTATTTTCTTTTTAATTTTACAACAACTCTCAAACTCTTTTAATCGGTTTAGCTGATCGCAACCAGTTAGTAGTAGTCTACTGACAATTCAGTGTCCCTGAGTTCGACTCAGGCCTCACAAGGGCCTATACTACATTGACGCGTACACTTGCGTTCTACGCACGGTAAAAGCGTGTCACCTGCCAACCCTAAGAAGCTATGGATTTCTGTCAGTGTCTTCAGTTGCTCCCATTGCAGAACAGATGCTACCTTTTTAGGGTCAACACGAATACCTGTAGTAGATATTACGTGTCCCAGAAAAGAAACTTCTGGTAACTAGAATTCACACTTGCTAAACTTAGCGTATAGCTTATGCTTTCTTAGCAAAGTTAGAGCCTGACGAAGATACTGATCATGCTGCTGAGCATCTCTTCTATAAACCAGGATGTCATTTATAAAGACAACAACATACTGATCGAGAAAAGGTCAGAAGATTCTATTCATGAGTTCCATAAATGCATATGGTGCATTAGTTAGTCCAAACGACATAACTGTGAACTCATAGTAACCATACCTTGTTCTAAAGGCAGATTTTGGTATGTCACCATCCTTAATACACAGTTGGTGATATCCTGACCTCAAGTCTATCTTTGAGAAGACGGTTGCACCACACAACTGGTCAAAGAGATCATCAATCCTCGGTAGAGGATACTTATTCTTTATTGTTACTTTATTTAACTGTCTATAATCAATGCACAACCGCATTGAACCATCTTTCTTTTTAACAAAGAGGACCAGAGCACCCCAAGGTGAAGTACTCGGTCGGATGAAACCTTTCTCAAGCAACTCTTGCAGTTGTTTCTTGAGTTCTGCCATCTCAGCAGGCGCCATCCTATATGGGGTTTGTGCTATAGGTTGCGTGTTTGGGATTAAATTGATTTCAAAATCAATCTCCCGAGGCGGTGGCACACCTGGAAGTTCTTCAGGAAATACATCTTCAAATTCCCTGACTACCGGAACTTCAGTAGGGTTAGGACTCTCCATGGTAGTATCTACCACATGGGACAAGAATGCATAACATCCTTACCTAATCAGCTTCTCAGCAACCATAGCTGACACAAGACAGGTAGGTAGAATCTTTCTCTCTCCTTGAAAGATCCATGTGTCACTATCATCAGCAAACACAGCTTGCTTGGACTCACAATCCAAGACAACCTTATACCTTTATAAGGTATCCATCCCAAGGATTATATCAAATCCATGCATCTCAAGTGGTATAAGATCCACTTGAATGCGATGTTCAGAAAAGAAGAGAATGCAAGGAGAACATACTTCCTGCAACACAGCAGATCCCATCAATGGAGTTTCTAACAACAAACTATTTGCTCTATGACTTATAGTCAAGTTACAGTCACAAATCACTCTTCAAGTGATAAAGGAGTGTGTAGCACCCAGATCAACTAAAATAGATACAATGCAAGATGTAGATAGATCAGAATATAACAATTCCATCTGACCTACCACAACCCAAGGGTTGATCACTACATCAGGTGGATTCATTGCGTAGAATCTTGCCGTTGCTTGTGGTTGATTCGGTGCTCATTGACCTGGTGCCGATGATCCATCTTGGGACGCTTGTCCACGTCCTCTAGCTCCTCCTGGAAACTGTCTTCTTTGAGATCCTTGTTGACTTTGCCTCTGAGGTTGAGTTACACTCACTTCTCTAGCTCTGCAATCTTTCATCAGATGTCCCATTTTTCCACATATGTAACAGCTTCTGTTCAATTGTTGTGGTCTGGGTGGTCCTATAACTGACATATAAGCTAAGCTACGAGCTCCTTCTAGTGGTAGGCTTCGTCCTCTACCCCTATTTGGCATCTACTACGTCTGGGTACTGAATCTAGGTGGTGGTGTAGGCGTAGAAAACCTAGGTTTCTTGAAATCTTTAGATGAAGATCCTTGGAACTGGGGATACATCCTCTTATTCTTGGTCTGTCTCTTCTCTGACATATACTTCTCTATCCTTCTGACCGACTCTACAAAGGTAGCAAACCTTTCCCTATTCTCCAGAGCAGACACAGGGGTGGTCAACTCGGTGTTTAACCCTTTCTCAAAATGTCTAATCCTTTCTTCATCTGTAGCTGCCATGTGCGGACAGAACCGCAAAAGCTACATGAACTTAGCCTCGTATTCGCTAATGTTCATTGGACCATGTCTTAACCTCTCAAATTGAGAGATTTTCTCATCTAGAAATGTCTTAGGGAAATATCTATTGATAAATTCCCGTCGGAAGACTTCCCATGCAATCTCTACACCTGGCCTCTTCTATTCTTCCATGGTCTACCAATGACCAGGACTCCCCTTGAGAAGATATACAACATGTCTAACCTTCTCAGCTTCTGGGATGTTCAGGATTCTAAAGGCCTTCTCTAGTTCAGTCTGCCACAAGTCAGCATTTGCTGGGTCAGCTGTTCCAACATATTCTGTGACTCCAACTCGGCGAAGTCGTTCAAACGTCTTGTCGACTCCTTGTCCTTCAGGATGGGTAGGTGCCCTAGGTGCAGGTATATGCATCCTATCAGTCATATGTGTCATGGCAGTCATAAATTGCCCAAACATGGGTTGAACAGTTGGGTTCCCCATGCCAGTTCGATTGAACTGGGGTGGTTCAGGCACATGTTCTTCTCTTTCTTGGTTTCTTGCACCTCCTCAGGGTGCAGTGACACTACTTTCTGCAACATGTTCCTCGTGTGGTCCATACATTCTTAATTTTATCTTCTCCTCCTGACGAGCAGAAGACATTATCAGATATACTGGAAGACACTAGAACAGACTCAACAACCTAAGTCCTATGTCTCTGTAGACTCAGCAAACCTAGGGCTCTGATACCACTAATTTATGACGACATGTCTCGTGAAAAGAGGATTAACTAATGTAGAAGCGATTAACTAGCAGCAGAATTATTAGAAATCACTAAAAATTAAAACTTTATGTAAAGAGATCTTCAATCGGTAAAACTATTTCATAAAGAAACATGAGAAGTTATTTACAAACTGATTCATCATTACATCTCTCTAATAATCATATCTCGAGGGTTACAAACATCAACTGCCCTGTTAACTATACAAGGCAAGATACAAAAATCTCGAGGCATTACGCCAAAATCTCAAATATATATTAAACATCTACTGACTCCTAGGACCTGAGAGTATAGAGACGACACATAGGACATTGTATATACAGGACTTGACAGACAGTGTCTCCACCTGAAGATCACTGCTGTCCCGGATGTTGTTGCTGCTCACCCACTGAAGGGTTTCTTCATCTTCTTCAGAGATTACCTAAAGCTTTATTCCCACGGGGGTGAGACAATTGAATAATTGTCCCAGCGAGAGTTATAACTCTTCACCAGAAGCTTTGTTATTGCAATTAGAAGTATAATACTGAGCAGTAGAATCATATTTATTCAACAACAGGCGCAATACATTGAATAAGCTAAGTAGATCAATATTTTCTATGCAATCATTTCAATTATAACTTGATTGAATGACAAGACATATATCACTAAGGAATATGAAGAACATGTATACTAGTTATTTAACTAGAACACTATAAAAATGTATCATCAATCATTGTTTCTCGTAATTCAACCTAAGAAGTTATGCTACACGACTGATTATGTTTTTCAAACATATTTATGCCCTGAGGAGATGAGTTACACCTCTCATACTCCAACCGACCATTACAAAATCGCAATCGGTACCATACATAGGTCATTAGAAGAGCCAGATTCCTATGACCTCATCTTCCATAGTCAGTGTGAGGATCAACATGCAAGACATCTTGTGTCTCTGTTATAATAGATTTCCAGGGTATTCTGGCAACTTTGCTATTAGAGTTACAGTGGCGTTCTGTACTCTCTTCGCCATCGAGGGATTTCTTGTTTATCTCACATCGATGCGGCATTAACAATATCATCCGAAGATCAGTGATACATCATCCCGACATAAACATATAATGAAGGATCGAGAGATTAAAGATGCATCTCATATTAAATCCTACATTAGGACGTAAGGATATTCACGTCCATAACCCCCACATACTCAAAAGTATGCTCTCCAGGAATTCCCTTAGGAAAACCTATTTCACCATCATTTAACTTCTGACAATGATGGATCTATGGTCAGGGCTCTACATGATATCATTATACTTGATTATTTAAGTACATTATAGAATTCTTTTCGCATCAGGCATGTTTTCAAACATAAACCAATAAGACAATTTCTATAAAGAAAGAGTACTGATTGTATCAAGTTCAATTCACATTTAGTTATCATTGGGATATCAATCCCTAACCATTTCATCATTATGTTTCAAGAACATGGGTATTAAAACCCTTAAGTCACCAAAACACTTATTACCAAGTATCATACTGTCCTCAAGTCATTTGACAGTATAAACAAGATAATAGCAATGCTGATGTTTCATATGGCTCATATAGCCTGTCAATCTTTTATGTTTCCTTTCACTATGCAACATAGCAAATCATTACATTCAAAACTTATAATGTGCTTTCAATGAATGTGACATCATAGCTCTTACCTAACTATGTTCACCATTTCATAAAGACCTACATAATTAATACATCTGATAATAAACACATTATCTCTAAATCAGCACATTGCAAAGAAAAGATAACTTTACTATTCAAAGGTTATACCACTATGCCCTTATTAGGGTTAGGGTTTCCCTTTTTACTTCAATTAGGGTTAACCAACCCCTTTAACTAAATTAGGAATAGTAATTCCTCATTTCATAAATTAATCATGGAGTTTCATGCATTGAAGCATAACTCAGAATTAGGGTTTACTATTCACATCATCACATTACCCTAGATTAGGGTTTACTATTCACATTACATCACATTACCCTAGATTAGGGTTTACTATTCACATTACATCACATTAACCTAGATTAGGGTTTACTATCATCATGTATGGGAATTACTTCTCTTAGTGCCCCAAATTAGGGTTAAGATTCATTAACCATCATAATTAGGGTTTCCATGATCTCACTATGAAGGATCATACCCTAATTAGACACATTCAACACATTGGAGATTATTTACTTGATTATCATTCATATAAGAAGTCTTATCTCTCCTCTTTTTATGATATGATGATTACATCACCCTTGATTAGACTAAGTCAAATCAACCTTGACAACATAAGTTATGTCATCACCATAATGGTCATTATGGTTTACTTGATCAAGGGGTATTTGTCACACTATCCCATCAAGGGTACTTTTGTAATGTTCACCATTGATCATAGTATGCATTAATCCACTAATTACTTGGTCCCTTAATCACTTTAGGTATCTCTAAGGTTTAGGTTAATCAAACACTAAACCATCTTGACCACTAAGGCATCAAACGTTCTCAACCTTTTTAGACCTCAAACGGTCTTGCACACAAATTCCCCAAACGGTCTTGATTGGACCTTGAAACCGTTTGGTGGTGTTGAACATTTGGTCTAGTTTGACTTTTGAAACTGTTTAGTAAATTACACACTCAAGACCATTTTCCCAATATTGGGTGAAGACCGTTTGGTCTTGTTGACCGTTTGGCCAACTTTGACTTTGAAACTGCATGGGCAAAACCAATCTTGAAACCGCATGAGCACCAAATGGTTTGGGATCATTTGGTCCCAAATGGTCTTGAGACCATTTGAAACCGAATGGTCTTGAGACCGTTTGGACCCAAACGGTCTTGAGACCATTTGGTCCAAACCACCTCAAAACCGCATGGACCAAAAAGTGTCTCAACCACTTCAATTGAGATAGGGTTTCCAATGTTGAACCCCTCAATCGTTCATGCACTTGTTATCCACTTATCAATTGAGTCAATTAGGTCAACCCTCAACTGATTTGACCCTCAATTGTCCCTCAATTGATCACCAATTAGGGATTGGATCAATTGAATTAGGGTTTGGAATCGATCACCCTTCAACATGTATCAACATGAGTCTAATTGACATTGAAACCATTGAACCATCATTCAGTTTGGTCATGACCTGACCCCAAACGGTCTTGGGATCATTTGGATGACCTCCAAACGGTCGTGAGACCATTTTATCATGTCAACATCAAAAACTAACTCAACCCATGAAGGTTTGATTCATTGAATTGATCATTAGGTCATTAATTTATTGTACTTCCACTTATTGCCTTTAAATCTTTAACCACTTAACCATTGTCAACCCTAGACCTCCAAATGGTCTTGGGTGACCACAAAACGGTCTTGGGATCATTTGGGCATCCTAAAAACGGTCTTGAGACCGTTTTCCCATTATTTCATCAAAAACCAAGTCATTCTCTTAAGGGTTGAACCCTAGATTTGGTCACCAAATCAACACTTAATTGTTCAACAACTTGATATCATTGAACCCTCAATTGGTCAACCCTACTTAACCCTAGACCTCCAAATGGTCTTGGGTGATCACCAAACGGTCTTGAGACCATTTGGGTGATCCCCAAATGGTTTTGAAACCGTTTGGGTCACTCAACCCAAACTTCAACATGATTGTATTATTGAAATCAGCAATAGACCCGATTAGGGTTTAGGTGACTAATGTGCCTTCAATTGGTGATTTACTTGGAATTAGATGATGATTTTTGGTGGGTGAGTAGTCCATAATGTTTACAACAGACCTCCAAACGTTCAACGCCTGGTCAATGCATCCAAATGGTCTTGGACCGTTTGCTTCCATGCATTCTTGGTTGAAACCGTTTGCTTTCAAACGGTTTGAAACTATTTGCTCCCAAATGGTTTGGGAAACCGTTTGTGCAAGAGGTGGAAGACTGTTTGCTAAAGAAAGATTATGGATAAACTTTGGAATTAACATCATCATCTTCTAACTCAAGAACAGGGACTCTTCTTCATGGAATTTCTAGCAAGAACACTTAAAAGTGTCTAAAGGATAAGAACAAGCAACGATTCTAGGAGAAGAAGATGCATTTAACAAAAATTAAGGGTTAGAGTTATAAAACCCGCCTTAAGATCTGATATAGAGCTCCAAACTTCGTAGCTTTAATGGTGGATGAAGCTCCAAAGGTTTTCCAAGGTCTGTTCTTCAAGATTTGGGTGGAGAAGATGGCTAGAAAGAAGAGTTGTGTAAGGAAAACTAACAAACCAACCTTGTATTAGGGTTTCCCCCAAGAATTCGAGCTAGGAGATGATCAAAGCTTACCCAAACCAGCTTGGTCGACCTCCTCTGTTCCTGAGCTTCCTCTTGGTCGGTCCAAAGCAAGAAGATGAGAAAAGAAACTAAAGGAACGATCCTTTGCTTTGTGTAAAAAGGATGCTTATATATTTTATGGGTATTTTCAAGGAAAGAAAAAGATGATTATTTCTTTTATTTCCTAATCACATCCACTATGGATTTCCCCATTCATGGCCACGTTTCTTTCTCCTAAACACATGAAAGACTCCTCCCTTATCCAATATTAAAAGGAAAAGAAACCAAACATCTTACTAAGTTGCATATATAAAAAGGCCATTTTACACAAAACTTGGTTATTTAAATATTAAGGTTATCTTTTCTTACTTGATCATTCAAATGAGGCGCCCCTCTCAATTTATTTTCTCAACTCTATGCCAAGAAATATGATAGATACTCTAGAGGGTATATTTTACATGTTGGACCCTAGGTTTTGAGTAATTTGCACATTACACCAAAACTAGGTTCTAAAGCACAAGGATTTCTCTACAAGCTATATCTTGGTGCTCAAGCTTGGAGAATCCATACCACTACATCATATTCACTCTTATTATGTCTCAACATAAGAGGAATATCTTAACATGTATAATTTGCAAGTTAACCCCTCTAATTGGGTAATTTGCACTTTAGTCCAAAATTAACAAAACACTGTTGGAACATTATTCAAAAGGGACTGAAATGGAAATATAAGTTCCTCAAAAGATTTAATTACATTTCAAAGGATAAACACAAGCATCTAATCACATATTTAAGAAAAACACCTAGGGTTAGTAAATAACCCAGGTCAGGGATGTTACAAACTTAGTTAAGGATAAAGCTATAGAACTGAAGTTCTTAATGAACCTCCGGTAATAGCCTGCCAACCCTAAGAAACTGTGGATCTCCATCAGTGTCTTCGGCTGCTCCCATTACATGACAGATTCTACCTTTTTAGGGTCAACACGAATACCTGAAGTAGATATTACGTGTCCAAGAAAAGAAATTTCTGGTAACCAAAACTCACACCTGCTAAACTTGGCATATAACTTATGCTCTCTTAGCAAAGTTAGAGCCTGACGAAGATACTGCTCATGCTGTAGGGCATCTCTACTATAGATCAAGATGTCATCTATGAAGACAACAACACACTGATCAAGAAAAGGTCAAAAGATTCTATTCATTAGTTCCATAAATGCAGCTGGTGCATTAGTTGGTCCAAACGACATAACTGTGAACTCATAATGACCATACCTTATCCTAAAGGAAGACTTAGGTATGTCACCATCCTTAATACGCAACTGATGATATCCCGACCTCAGATCTATCTTTGAGAAGACAGTTGCACCATGCAACTGATCAAAGATATCATCAATCCTAGGCAAAGGATACTTATTCTGTATCGTTACTTTATCTAATTGTCTGTAATCAATGCACAACCGCATCGATCCATCCTTCTTTTTAACAAAGAGGACCGAAGCACCCAAGGTGAAGTACTCAGTCGGATGAAATCCTTCTCAAGCAACTCTTGCAGCTGTTTCTTGAGTTCTGCCATCTCAGCAGGCGCCATCCTATACAGTGTTTGTGCTATTGGCTGTGTGCCCGGAACAAGATTAATCTCAAAATCAATCTCTCGGGGCGGTGGTACACCTGGAAGTTCTTCAAGAAATACATCTTCAAATTACCTAACTACAGGAACTTCAGTAGGATTAGAACTTTCCATGGTGGTATCTACCACATGGGCCAAGAATGCATAACATCCTTGCCTCATCAACTTCTCAACAACCATAGCTGACACCAGATAGGTTGGAAGAATCTTCCTGTCTCCTTGAAAGATCCATGTGTCACTGTCATCAGTGAACACAGCTTGCTTGGACTCACAATCCAAGACAACCTTATATCTTTCTAAGGTATCCATCCCAAGAATTACATTGAATCTGTGCATATTAAGTGGTATAATATCCACTTGAATGCGATGTTCAGAAAAGAAAAGGATGCAAGGAGAGCACACCTCCCACAACATAACAGACCCCATCAAAGGAGTTTCTAACAACATACTATCTGCTCTATGACCAATGACCATATTGCAGTCACGAATCACTCTTCGAGTGATAAAGGAGTGCGTAGCACCCGGATCAATTAAAACAAATACAACGCTAGATGTAGACAAATCATAATAAAACAACTCCATCTGACCTGTCACAACCCGAGGGTTGACTACTGCATTAGGTGGATTCATCACATAGAATCTCATTGTCGCCTGTGGTTGATTCGGTGCACGATGACTGGGTGCCGATGATCCAGCTTGGGATGCTTGTCCATGTCCTCTAGCTCCACCTGGAAACTATATCCTTTGAGATCCTTGCTGACTCTGCCTTTGGGGTTGAGTCACACTTGCCTCTCGGGCTCTACAATCCTTCATCAGATGTCCCACCTTTCCACATATGAAACAACTTCTGATCCCTTACTGTGGTCTGGGTGGTCCTATAACCGACACGGATGCTGAGCTGTGAGCTCCTTCTGGTGGTAAACTCCTTCCTCTACCCCTATTTGACGTCCACTGCGTCTGGGTATTGAATCTAGGTGATTGTGTAGGCACAGAAAACCTCGGTCTCTTGAAACCTTTGGATGAGGATCCTTGAAACTGGGGGTACATGGTGCATCCCCGCTAGTGGTGCTTTTACACCCCACGAGGTCGGAGCGCACGGGATATGGGATTTGCTTTCGAAATTTGTAAACCTAAACCGGCTACCTATGTCTACTAAAACACTACACCCGCAAGCGCACGGGGTCGTGTCGTAGTATAGGAAGGTGGCAAGTATAGGGTCGATCCACAGGGAAAAGAGGGGGCACTAGAGCTATGTTAGTTTAGCTAGGTTCCTACTACGGAGACTAGGGTTAAGGGTTTAAAGGTGATTTGATTGTTAAACTACTATGAACAAATAAGGAATTAAAGGCAAGAATGAAATCTACGTTAACCCTAGACTAGATTAAGGCTAAACAGGCAGGAAAGACTTAAGCTAGGTATAAAAAGGCAAATTACACTAAGGCAAGCAAGAGAGAAGCAAAAGAGAAATTAAAGAACTACACTAGGCATGAACAAGACAAGAGAAAAGCAAGAAGCTAACTAAGCAGGTAAAGAGCTAACTAAGCTAAGCAAGCACAAAACTAGGGTTTTAAGCAATAAAGAGAGGAGTGGGCTATTTAGGGGTATGAACTTATCACTTAAGTTGGGGGGTGACATATGAACATTATGATTCCATTTAGATTATCCAAACCAAACAACAAGTTAGAGTATAATGAATTAACCTAAGCTACTAACTGGCCATGGATATGCTAGGTTGTGTATAGGGGAACTAGTCCCTAACACCCCCTACTACCCTTACGAGGCTCAATTGGGTTAGGGATTAGGTTCAATTCAATTAGAGTCTAATCAAGTCTAGGTTTCTATATTAGGCATTCCTAGGGCAATTAGGGGTCGAGGGTAGTAATGGGGAGGTAAAATTAGGGCTTTGGACCCCAATTCCCCCACATTCTAGTCTTGAGAAGGCTCCATGCTAATTGCACTAGAATTATCTAATCTAGCTACTTAGATCTCTCACTTAGGTTTAGGGAGATTGATTAGGATGTAGGAAGATGGGAGGCAACCTAGGGATCCAAGAATTGGACCTAGGGGCAAATCCCAAAATTCACACATACAAGCAATTTGCCTAAATTCCTAGGTGATTTCACACACAAACCAACAAGAAATTCATGGAGAATGAGATGCAAATAGAATATAATCATTAACAAATGGAATTACAATGTTTACAAGTCATTTCCCCCCAACATGGTATCAAAGTAACATAATTTCCCCCAAACAGCCCACCCACAGGGGCCTAGCTACTCATAGAAATGGAAAATACAAAAAGAGAGAAGAAAGAGGTAGAAGAAGCCATGGAGCTCGGTGTAGATGAAGAAGTCCTCCTCTCCAGGATCTATAGGGTCGTCCTCCTCCTTCTTCTTGGATGAAAAGGTGTAGAATGGTGGTGGGAAGTGGATGGAAGGCTTAGATATGGGGGGTTATGTGGTGGAAATGGTGAAATGGAGTGGATTTGAGGTGGAGGTGAAGTGGAATGGAGTGGAGGTGACAAGGGGGCAAAAATGGGACTCTAAGCAGCCAACCTCGACCCTCAGCCACCACTAGGGCTTATATAGGGATCTAGGGGGTCTAGGGTTAAGTTAGGGGCAAATTGGGGAAAGTAGTGAAAACTAGGTGGATTTTGTGAGTAGCACGACCGTGGTGGGTCACCACGGTCGTGGTGGGTAGGGTAGACCACAACCATGGTGGATGGGCACGGTTGTGGGTTTATTAGAATGTGGAGATCACAGGGAGGTGTGCATGGATGGCCACAACCATGGGGGGTGACCACGGTCGTGGTGGGGACCTATGGCCACGGTCGTGTTGATCACCACGGTCATTTTGGCCATTTTCATCAATTTCTGGGAGTTTTACTGATTTTTTGTACTTGGGACATGTCCACCATGGCCGCGGGGGCTCACAACGGTCGTGGTGGTGTCTCTCCCATGCATTTGAGCCATGAACTTGATCATCCATGGAGGGTATTGCTTCAAAACTTTCTTTGACCACTTGGGGTAGGTTGGAAGTGGTTTTGGCCTCATTTTGAGCTCCTCCAAGCCTGAGGAAACCCTAGACTGGACCATCCTCTTTCCATGTCATTAAGTAGTGGAAAAAGTACCTATAAAACATGCAAAAAGCCTCCATAAGTGCATTTGATAGAAATGAGCATATTGGGGGAAATAACATGTAATCTAACAAGTATAGATGTGGCTGAAATGCAAAATGACACAAGATAAAGCCCTAAAATAGGGCTGAATCAGTACATATTCTTGTTCTTGGTCTGTTGCTTCTCGGTCACAGACCTCTCTATCCTTCTGACAGACTCCATGAAGGTAGAAAATTTTTCCCTGTTCTCCAAAGCAGACATAGGGGTGGTCAACTCAGCATTAAATCCTTTCTCAAAATGCCAAATCCGCTCTTCATCTGTAGTTGCCATGTGTGGATAGAATTGCAACAACTCCATGAACTTAGCCTCATACTCGCTAATGTTCATCGGTCCTTGTCTTAACCTCTCAAACTGAGAGATTTTCTCATCCAGGAACGTCTTAGGAAAGTATCTCGCGACAAATTCTTGTCGAAACACTTCCCATTCAATCACCACACCTGTCCTTTTCCCTTCCTCTATGGTCCACCAGTGACCAACACTCCCATTAAGAAGGTACACAACATGTCTAACCTTCTCAGTTTCTAGGATGTTCAGGATTCTAAAGGCCTTCTCTAATTCAGTTAGCCACAAGTCAGCATCTGCTGGGTCAGTTGTTCCAGTATACTATGTGGCTCCAACCCAGCGTAGTCGTTCAAACGTATTGCCGACTCCCAGTCCTTCATGGTGGGTAGGTGCCCTAGGTGCATGTATAGGCATCCTATCAGTCATGTGTGTCATGGTAGTCATAAACTGCCCAAATATGGCTTGGAAGGCTAGATTCCCCATGTCAACTGGATTGGGCTGGGATGGTTCAGGCACAAGCTCTTCCCTTTCTTGATCTCTTGCACCTCCTCCAGGTGCAGCGACACTACTCTCTGCAACATGTTCCTCGTGTGATCCAGACATCTTTAGTTTTCTCTTCTCCTCCTATATGAGCAGAAGACACTATCAGATATACTGGAAGACACTAGAATAAACTCAACAACCTAATCCTATGTCTTTGTAGACTCAGCAAACCTAGAGCTCTGATACCACTAATTGTGATACACCGTTCAAACAAATCGATATTAACTAAACTAACTGATGCGGAAGCGAATACTTAGCAGCAGAGTTACTGAAAATCACTAAAAATTAAAAGTTTTTGCACAAAGGTCCACAAACTATAGAACTCTTTCATAAAGAAACAAAGTAAAGTTATTTATAATCCGATACAACAACTCATCTCTATATCATCTCCTCTCGAGAGTCACAAGCATCAACTGCGCTGTTAAACTGTACATAAGCAGTGTACAAAAATCTCGAGGCATCATGCCAAAAATCTTAGATCTATACCAAACCATCTACTGACTCCTAGGACCTGAGAGTACAGAGATGACACATAGGACTCTCTATGTACAAGACCTAACAGACAATGTCTCCACCTGAGGATCACTACTATCCTTGCTGTTGCTACTGCTGTGACTACTGTTGCTGCTCACCCACTGAAGGGTTTCTTCCTCTTCTTCGGCGATTACCTAAAAATTTAATCCCACGGGGGTGAGACAATTGACTAATTGCCCCAGCGAGAGTTATAACTCTTCGCCAGAAACATTGTTATTGCAGATAGAGGAATAACACTGAGCGGTAGAATTATAAATATCCAACAGTAGGTAATTCATTGAATAAACTAAGTAGAGCAAAATTCTCTATGCAATCATTTCAATTATAACTTGATAAATCAACAAATCATTCATTTAATAAGGAATATGAAGAACATGTATATTATCTATCCAACTACGATATATTAAACAATGTATCATAATTCATTGATTCTCGTAGTTCAACCTTAAGCAAATATGCTACACAGATGATTACATTTTACAAACATACTTATGCCCTGAGGAGATGAGATATATCGCTCATACTCCAACTGACCATTACGAAATCGAAATCGGTACCATACATAGGTCATCAGAAGAGTCAGATTCCTATGACCTCATCCTCCTCAGTCAGTGTGAGGAACAACATGCAGGACATCTCATGTCTCTGCTATAATAGTTTTCCAGGGTATTCTAGCAACTTCACTATTAGAGTTACAGTGGCATGCTGATGGAGTTTTAATTTGCAACACCACTAAAAATCCTAGAGATGATGAGTCTCTAAGTTTAGCCTTGCTAGTACTATGGTGAAGACTCCACCCACATGTGCTAAGACATGTGGAAGTCTTATCGTAGTATAGTTAAGGGTCGAATCCTCGGGACAACGGTCTTGACGAAGTCAAGATGGAAAACGTTTAGCTTTTACTTAATAACTTAAAGATTGATATTTAGATCGAAGGTTTGATTTGGTTGTTTTAAACTAAGCACAAAGAAAGTAAAGCAAGAAAGTAAATAAAGCAAGTAAATCTTAAAAGTTAACAAATGATGATGAATCACTGGGGTTAAGCAGGTATTTACCACCGCTACGCACGCATTGTATATGTACTAAGCAAGACTTATAAGCTAGATGCATGGATGTTTCCACAAGACCGATGCCTTATAAGACAAGAGCGATGCGTTGCATCCAAGGGTGTTCCACAAGACCGATGCCCACATAAGACAAGAGCGATGCATTGCACCCTTTGATGTTCCACAAGACCAATGCCCATATAAGAAAAGGGCAATGCATCTCATCCTTCAAGGGTTAAGTAACTCTAAAACGGTACATCCTACGCGTCACTGAAGGGTGTAGTCTCCGAAAAGAGAATCTTACTCAACCTCATGAAACGTACATCTAAAACTAACAAGCGAGCGATAATTATCAAATCGAATAGCGTCTTTGTAGGCCTAGTTTCCGGTGAGGGATAACCTAGCTACGAGAAGTGCGGGAATAATGCAACGCCAGCCATCCCCGAACGAATGGTCACATGCTTTACATCATTTCCCTCGCAAAGTGTGTTCCTCGACTTACCAAAGGTCTCTTCCATACAGATGGGAGTGTGCCATATGATAGTGAGTTTACTCCACTCTTTGAGATACACTTCTAGACACCGAAACGGATGCGTGGTGGAAACACACACCAGAAACCAACACTAAATCGGTATTCAAGCCTCGATAGCGGTCGTAGACAAACCACAACGAAAGACAATAAATGCATACAAGAACGTGGCCATCATTCAAGCATGTGTGAAACGATTTAGTATTAAAACGAAATGATAACATCTCTTTTTACAGTACATAATACAAAACATGGGCAGCGGGGCTAGTCCCCGCGCCCCAGTGGATGGAACTACTCGCTCCTCATAGAGGGAGCAACAAAGAAGGAGGCAAGAAGAGATAGAAAGAACATCATCTCCACTAGGAGAGAAGGTTGAACCCTTGGTGGAGAGAGCAACGATCTCCACCCCTTGTAGCTTGCTTGATGACGGATCTTCTCCTCTCACCTTCCTTGTTGATGAGAGAGAGAGAGTAGCTTGCAATGGACGTGAGTCTCAGACCGGCAGCCTCGAGTGATGGATGGAGTTGTTCTGGTAGTAGAGAGGCAGCCTCTGGATGTCTGGACTCCTATGAACGGTCCTGAGGTCTTATTTATAGGCTTTGAGTGAGATCCAAACGGTTTGGAGACCGTTTGGGCTCAAACGGTCTTGGGACCGTTTGGCGTCAAACGGTCTTGAGATCGTTTGGCGTCAAGCGGTCTTGGGACCGTTTGGCGTCAAACGGTCTTGAGATCGTTTGGCGTCAAACGGTCTTGAGATCGTTTGGCGTCAAACGGTCTTGGGACCGTTTGGCGTCAAACGGTCTTGAGACCGTTTGAACTCCATGCGGTCTCGGGACCGTTTGGCTTCATGCGGTCTCGGGACCATTTGAACTCCATGCGGTCTTGGGACCGTTTGGCTTCATGCGGTCTCGGGACCGTTTGAACTCCATGCGGTCTTGGGACCGTTTGGCTTCATGCGGTCTCGGGACCGTTTGAACTCCATGCGGTCTTGGGACCGTTTGGCTTCATGCGGTCTCGGGACCGTTTGAACTCCATGCGGTCTTGGGACCGTTTGGCTTCATGCGGTCTCGGGACCGTTTGAACTCCATGCGGTCTTGGGACCGTTTGGCTTCATGCGGTCTCGGGACCGTTTGAACTCCACGCGGTCTTGGGACCGTTTGGCTTCATGCGGTCTTGGGACCGTTTGAACTCCATGCGGTCTTGGGACCGTTTGGCTTCATGCGGTCTCGGGACCGTTTGAACTCCATGCGGTCTTGGGACCGTTTGGCTTCATGCGGTCTCGGGACCGTTTGAACTCCATGCGGTCTTGGGACCGTTTGGCTTCATGCGGTCTCGGGACCGTTTGAACTCCATGCGGTCTTGGGACCGTTTGGCTTCATGCGGTCTCGGGACCGTTTGAACTCCATGCGGTCTTGGGACCGTTTGGCTTCATGCGGTCTCGGGACCGTTTGAACTCCATGCGGTCTTGGGACCGTTTGGATCCACTCGACCCTTGGGCTAGTTTATTCTTTTGTTATTTTTTTGTGCTTTTTCTGCAATTATAAAAGGAAAAGTTAGTTTGATGATGTATTTACAAAAAGGGGTAAAATTAGGTTTAAGTACAATATAAATGTAGAAAGAGTATGGAAAACTAAAGAAAAAGACTAAGATAAACTACTAAAATAGGAGGTTATCACCCCCCCTAACTTAGAGTCTAGCTTGTCCTCAAGTTAGATAGAGCTGAGACATGAAATGGCGCGGCGATCTTAATTAAAATTTCCATACTCTTGCTTCAATTCTTGACCTGAGTTCCCCAGGGGTCGTATCGAGGCTTATTGCATGCCTTGATCCTTTTGGATTTCGAGAGTTGCTTGGATTTCAGGTTTTTCCGTATCTCAAAGTTCGCCTTGGGACCACATTTATTTTGTGCATGCTATTGACTCTAATCAACTTTATACCTCTCTGGAAACCTATTGGAAGCTAGAGAGGGTATGAGGGTTGGCTAAAGGCTTTGAAGTGTAACTCCCCTTTGAGTGGGGGAGGGGCTATTTATGCTTTTTAGGATCTCACTACCGGACACGACACATCTGCCTTTATGAGGGCAGCTGAATGTACCGGCCGGGCAAGTCCTTCATTAGCCTTTTCATATGCTTGGAACTTTTAGGGTTTCGCTACCGGACGCGACGCATCTGCCTTTCTGAGGGCAGCAGAATGTGCCGGCCGGGTGAGCCCTTTATCAGTTCTTTATATAGGTCCTTATTCGTGGCACAACTCTCATGATTTTATTCGTCTCTCTGGCTTTTATTCAAAAACTCACAGGCTTGGGTTTTGGGATGGGGATTTATTTTGGGCGGCCAAGCCTCTTTTATTTTGAAGAGAGGAAAGTTGTTCTTAAAGTTTTTCAGCATGCACTTATTTGGTTTGTGGTCCACTTGCAGAGCTTTTTGACTTGGAAGTTGCCTGATTTCCCTCTCATCCTTGAGATCTCGGCTTATTTCTGCCCTGATTTTGACCTATGGAGAGTCAGATAAAGAAATGGAACAAAAAAATAGGATCCATAGTGGATGGGGGTCGATAAATCGCCATTTGATGTCTAAGTGCTAAATACTTGTAGAGACTAACATGATTCTAGAGTTAGTTGAGGTGACTTATTTTAAGGAAAAGGGGTGTATAGAGATTGATACCTAGCCCTTGTCTGATGACCCCCCCCCCTAACTTATCACACACTCTGTCCTCAGAGTGGGAAAGTGATAGGTTGAGAAGTCATTTGAACAAGGGCTGCGAGCTAAGCCAAAATTGCGGTAATCCCTGGAGATTGGAGTAGAGTGAATGCGAATTGGGGTGCCTTGTAGCGCTGACTCAGGAGCTTTATTGATGTCGCAGTGCATTCCTTTGCAATTGTGTCTTGATATTGTAGACGAAATCTGCAATTCTAGCAACGAATCTGCTAGACGATATCAAGACAAAATTGCAAAGGAGTGCACTGCGATATGTGCTGCTTGATTGCACAAAAGCTCCCAAACGGTTTGAGGACCGTTTGGTTCCAAACGGTTTGAAGACCGTTTGGTTCCAAACGGTTGGAGGACCGCTTGGAAAGCGAGGAGCCGCAGGTCGCCGGCGCGGGGGGGGGGGGGAAGGTGGAACGGGGCGAAGGTGGAACGGGGCGAGGGTTTGAAGGTGGGTGGAGGAAACGGCGACTGGCGCGATAGTGGCGACGGAACGGCACGGCAACAAAGAACATCATTTGACGACGACTGCGAAGGTGGCGTGGAGTGAGCAGCGTGCTTGGAATCGCCGGACAAACTTGTGGAAGGTGGATTGAGAAGCTTGCGCGGAAGCACAGAAGCAAAAAGGTGAAGTTCTGCGCACTAAAAGACTGTAGAGTGCGAAGATTCGAAGAAAGGAAGATGGATATGCGGGGTCGGTATTTATAGCGGTGACTTATTGTATTCCAAACGGTTTCAAGACCGTTTGGTTCCAAACGGTTTCAAGACCGTTTGGTCCCAAACGGTTTGAGGACCGTTTGGTCCCAAACGGTTTCAAGACCGTTTGGTCCCAAACGGTTTCAAGACCGTTTGGTCCCAAACGGTTTCAAGACCGTTTGGTCTCAAGTGGTTTGAGGACCGTTTGGTCCCAAACGGTTTCAAGACCGTTTGGTCCCAAACGGTTTCAAGACCGTTTGGTCCCAAACGGTTTCAAGACCGTTTGGTCCCAAACGGTTTGAGGACCGTTTGGTCCCGAACGGTTTCAAGACCGTTTGGTCCCAAACGGTTTCAAGACCGTTTGGTCCCAAATGGTTTGAGGACCGTTTGGTCTCAAACGGTTTTAAGACCGTTTGGAGTATAAATATATTTGTATATTTTTTTTGTATTTTTAGATTTAGTAATGAAAGAACTTAGAGAAAGCAAAACAAAATTAAGAGAGTATAAAACTAGAAAATTGGAGAAATTGATACTCAGGTCTTGGGTTGCCTCCCAAGAAGCGCCTTGGTTTTACGTCACTGGCTCGACGAAATTGTGGGCGTAGCGTTTCTGACATCGAGGGTTTGTTGATGTGTTTTGTCTTCCTGAGTGTAGTATCTTTTTAAACGGTGTCCGTTGACCGTTCGTTCGCTTCCGTTGTTGTTGATGATAATGGCAGCTCCAGTTGGGTAGATATGTTTTATAGTGAAGGGTCCGGACCATCTTGTTCGAAGCTTTCCGGGGAATAATTTGAGCTTGGAATTGAATAAGAGCACTTTGTCACCAACGGTGATATCTTTTCTCCTAAGATGTCCATCGTGCCACATTTTCGTTTGCTCCTTATAGATTCTGGCACTGTGATATGCTGTCATGCGGAGTTCTTCTAGCTCCTGTAGTTGAAGTTGTCTGTTCTCTCCTGCACTTTTAAGGTCGAAGTTTAGTTGCTTGATGGCCCACCAGGCTTTATGTTCCAGTTCTACTGGAAGATGACATGATTTACCGTACACCAAGCGGAACGGAGTTGTTCCAATTGGTGTTTTGTAAGCCGTACGATATGCCCAGAGGGCGTCAGGAAGTTTGGTGAACCAATCAGTGCGATTTTTGTTCACTGTTTTTTCAAGAATCACTTTTATCTGTCTATTGGATACTTCCACTTGGCCACTAGTTTGCGGGTGGTAAGGTGTGGCAACTTTGTGATGGACTCCATATCTTTTTAGTAATGCTTCGAAACTTCGTTCTAGAAAATGGGTCCCGCCATCGGATATGACCGTTCTTGGGACTCCAAATCTTGGAAAGATGGTATCTTTGAACAATTTGACAACAGGTTTGGAGTCATTAGATGCAGTGGGTACAGCTTCGACCCACTTCGAGACGTAATCCACAGCGACCAAAATGTACGAGAAACCATATGATGAGGGGAAAGGTCCCATGTAGTCTACCCCCCATACATCAAACAGCTCAATTTCCTGCCACATGGTAAGAGGCATTTCATCTCTTTTTGATATGTTGCCCGAAAATTGGCATTTATCACAGGATTTGACAAAATTATGTGAGTCTTTTGATATGGTGGGCCAAAAGAAACCAGATTGTAGAACTTTTATGGCAGTTTTCTTGGCGCCCATGTGCCCCCCCGTGGGTCCGGAGTGGCAGTGTTCCAAAACCGATGTTATTTCTTCTTCTGGAAGGCATCGACGAAAAAGTCCGTCGGCACAGAGGTAGAACAAGTAGGGTTCATCCCAATGATAACGTTTTACGTCATGAAGGAATTTCCTTTTATCTTGATAAGTAGCAGACGGGTGAATGATCCCTGTGGCTAGATAGTTGACAATATCTGCAAACCAAGGGAAGGTATGAGTGGCTTTCATAAGTTGATCATCAGGAAGAGAGTCCCTGATAGGGATTTTATCTTTGTCTTCAACCTCGATTCTACTGAGGTGATCGGCGACAACGTTCTCTACGCCACTTTTATCTTTGATTTCTAGATCGAATTCTTGAAGCATCAATACCCAGCGGATGAGCCTGGGTTTGGCATCTTGTTTCTGAATCAAATGTCTGATAGCAGAATGGTCAGTGTAGACAATCACCTTAGAGCCGATCAGGTAAGAGCGGAATTTTTCGAAGGCGTAGATGATAGCTAGGAACTCTTTTTCCGTGGTCGTGTAGTTTCTTTGTGCTTCATCCAGCGTTTTGGACGCATAGTAGATGACATAGGGTTTCTTGTCGATTCGTTGTCCTAAAACGGCCCCTATGGCATAATCACTTGCGTCACACATAATTTCAAAGGGTTGCGACCAGTCTGGAGCCCTTAAAATAGGTGCGGAAATTAGTGCTTTTTTAAGGGTGGAGAAACTTTGCATACATTCTTGGTCAAAAATAAACTCGGCATCTTTTGTCAGGAGTTGGGTCATGGGTTTAGCTATTTTTGAGAAATCTTTGATGAACCTTCTGTAAAACCCGGCATGACCTAGGAAAGCTCGGACTCCTCTTATGTCCTTTGGAGGTGACAACTTCGAGATGACATCAATCTTTGCTTTGTCGACCTCGATCCCTCTATCACTTACTCTATGTCCGAGGACGATACCCTCTGTTACCATGAAATGGCATTTTTCCCAGTTCAGGATAAGGTTTGTTTCCTTGCAACGTTGCAGGACTTGTTCGAGATTATTTAGACAGTTATCGAAAGATTCTCCATAAACAGAGAAATCATCCATAAAGACTTCCATAATAGATTCAGTTAATCCGGCGAAAATGGCGGACATGCAGCGTTGAAAAGTAGCAGGAGCGTTACATAGCCCGAATGGCATTCTTCTAAAAGCATATGTCCCGAAGGGGCAAGTGAAGGTGGTTTTTTCTTGGTCCTCTGGATGTATGGGTATTTGGTAGAACCCAGAGTAACCATCGAGATAACAAAAATATTTTTGGTGGGCCAAGCGCTCCAGGACTTCGTCTAGAAAGGGTAGAGGGTAGTGGTCTTTCCTTGTGGCTTTATTCAACTTCCTATAATCGATGCACATTCTCCACCCCGTTACAGTCCTAGTAGGTACGAGCTCATTTTTATCGTTGATCACTACAGTAGTGCCCCCTTTCTTTGGGACAACTTGAACTGGACTAACCCACTGAGAGTCGGAGATAGGGTAGATCATACCAGCTTTAAGCAGTTTGAGGACTTCCAAACGGACTACCTCTTTTAAATTTGGGTTCAATTTTCTTTGATGTTCGCGAGTGGGTTTAAATTCTTCAACCATAGGAAGCTTGTGCATACACAGAGCCGGATTTATGCCTGTGAGGTCGGTTATTTTATAACCGATGACCTTTTTGTGTTTCCTTAGTTTGTCTAGAAGTCTGACTTCTTGGTCTTCGGTGAGGGTGGAGCTGATAATAATTGGGTATAGCTCTTCCTTATCCAGGAAAACATATTTGAGTCATGTTGGTAGGGTCTTCAATTCAGGGGTTTTTGGTGGTTCTGCTGCTTCAATAGTCGTTATGGCTTTAAGCTCTTCAAAGGTAGCCTTTGGTGCTTCTTCTACCGTTTCTAGATATTGGATGCATTGCTGGACTAGTTCATTTGCAGAGAACTAGACTTCGGGATTGATAAGAGCATTTTCAAGTTCGTCGATTGGCTCAGAGATTTCTAGTTGCGACATTTGTTGGATTGCGTCTAAAAGAAAGACTTCTTCTTGAATGTTAGGGCCTTTCATGCTGTCAAGGACACGGAATTGAATGGCTTCTTTTCCGAGCCTAAGGATGATGGTTCCGGCTTCAACATCGATTAGTGCTCTGGCTGTAGCTAGGAAAGGCCTGCCGAAAATGATCGGATATCTCAAGTCTTCTTTAATATCCATGATGACAAAATCACATGGAACGTAAGCATCCTTGCCTATTCTTACTGGAACGTCTTCAATGATTCCCAAAGGTGCGGTTATGGTGGAGTCAGCAAGTTGAATAGTCATTGCTGTAGGTAGCAGATCTGTGAAACCGAGGCGTTGGCACATTGAAAAAGGCATAATGGATATACTAGCCCCGAGGTCAGCTAATCCTTTCTTTGTGGATGCGTTTCCAATGCAACATTGGATTCCGAAAGAACCTGGGTCCTTCTTCTTTTTGGGCAGGTTGTTCAAGATGATGTCAGAGGTGGTTTGGGCAAGCTTGACGGTTTCCTGCTCTTTGGTGATATACTTACGTGATAGCAAAGTTTTGAGATACCTTGCCCATGCTGGTACTTCGGATAGAGCGTCGAGGAGTGGGATATCGATATAAAGTTTCTTCATTGCTTCCTTGAATTTCTGAAACCTGGCATCCATTTTTGTTTCTTGCAGTCTGCCTGGATATGGAATCCTTGGTTTAAATTGCGGGACCTTGGGTTCTGCGGGTACATATTCTCTGTTTTTGTCCTCGGTGTCTTCGGGAGATTTCCCAATCTCTTGTTGTGAGATATCTTTCGTCAAAAGAATTGGCACATCATCATCATCTAGAGCGATCTTGATGGGTTCAGGCAGAATGAGTCCCGATCTTGTGGTGATGGCGTTCAGCTGTTCGTGTTCATTTTGCCCATTTGGTTCAGGCTGCCTATTAGAAACGCCAGCTGAAGACTTCAACTGTGCAGCAATCTGAGCTAGCTGGGTTTCAACTGCCCTTTGTTGGGCTTGCTGGCTAGCTAGCATAGTTTGCTGAGACTGAAGCATTTGCTTTATCAAAGATAGTTCATCTTCCGGCTGCGTGGTAACATTCTTCTGAGAATTTTGTTGTTGGTATTGTTGAACGTGCAATTGTGGGTGAAGCGGGGGGTGAGTGTACTGGTAGTAGGCTGACTGATTTCTAGGGTAGTTAACCCTAGGGAAGTTGTTTCTTGGATTCCCTTGATTGTTTGATAGCCCAGGAGGCAACCTACTGTCAAATCCCCCTTGAGTCTGGTGTTGCGGGTTTGCAGTCCCAGAAGGGTTCCCATACTGGAATCCAGGATGGTTCCTTGGTTGACTGGGATTATAGTAGACTTGCCCGGGAATAGTATGGATAGAGTTGACTTGCTCCGGAGTCTGATCTTCAATCTGATTAGTGATGGCCTCATAGGGTTGTGGTGGTGGATGAAGATCCATCATCACACTATAGAGCATTCCGCAGGATAAGGTCGGATGATCTGATGCATGACAAGCTTCACAGGAACCTGTGACAGCTTTGACTTGATGCAGCTGCGGGGTTTGTTTCTTGTTGAATTCCCCTAGAGATGATTCAAGGGTTTGCTGTTTATGGGCGATTGCTTTCAGAGCCTCTGCTATTGACTTTAATTCCGTGGATTCCTCAGCTTTAAAGACTTTGAGGACGCCTTTTCCGGCTGTTCGCCCCCAGTTGGACTGGTTTTCAGCCCCTAAAGTGACGATCTTCCAGGCGTCTTCATAGTTTTTCCTCATGAAATTTCCTCCAGATGAGGAATCTAGGAACTGTTTAATGTCATCATTTACCCCCCGATAAAAAGTCTCAATCAGTTGATTTTGCGAAATCCCATGATGAGGGCATTTTCGAAGAAGTTCTTTGAATCTTTCCCATGCCTCGGAGAGGGTCTCTCCAGGAAGTTGAGAGAAATGGTTGATCTGCCCTCTGATTTCGTAAGTAAGCGAGGGTGGAAAAAACTTCTCCAGGAATTTCTCCTCTAGAGGGGCCCAGGTGGTAATAATGGGTTCTCTATCCAATGAATTATACCAACTTAAGGCCCTTCCAGATAGAGTGAAATGAAACAGATGGAGCAATATTGCGTCGAAAGCGATGCCAGCTTGTGGGACCAGTCGGCATAATGCCTTAAACCGTTTCAGGTGGTCCATGCAGTCGTCTCCAGAACTTCCAGAGAAAGAAATCCCTTGCATAATCTGAATCCATTGGGTCCGGATCTCGAAGTGTGGGATGTTAATGATCGGAGGCCGGACCGGATGGTTATCTTCGTAATTCTTCGGGACGGCGTAATCCCGAAGTTGCTTGTTTCTTAACGCGAGTTGAGCAGCAGCTTGCTCTGCTTGGATGCGTGCCTGTACTTCAGCTCGGATCTCAGCTTGCACCTGAGCACGAGTGTCAGCAATGAGTTGTGCTCGTTGTGCTGCTATGGCTGCGTTGACTCTTTCTGCAACAAGGCGTTGCTCTTCGGCCATCTGTCTGGCTCTTTGGCGGTTTAGTCTATTCCTTCGGTGAAAACTTCTTTCTACCTCAGAATCGTATTCTGGTTCAGGGGAGAATCCGATGCTATGCGGGGGTTGCATACACGTTTTCTACCTGAGTAGAAGGAAAATCTCAAGTTTAGGAAAGATGGAAGGAAACGAAAAAGATCAAGAAATATTGGATTGGTTATTACGAAAAAGGTGTAAAATCCTAATCAATCAAGAGATTGGTAAGTGAAAGCTAAAAAGTTCCGTTGTCCCCGGCAACGGCGCCAATTTTTTGATGGAGTTTTAATTTGCAACACCACTAAAAATCCTAGAGATGATGAGTCTCTAAGTTTAGCCTTGCTAGTACTATGGTGAAGACTCCACCCACATGTGCTAAGACATGTGGAAGTCTTATCGTAGTATAGTTAAGGGTCGAATCCTCGGGACAACGGTCTTGACGAAGTCAAGATGGAAAACGTTTAGCTTTTACTTAACAACTTAAAGATTGATATTTAGATCGAAGGTTTGATTTGGTTGTTTTAAACTAAGCACAAAGAAAGTAAAGCAAGAAAGTAAATAAAGCAAGTAAATCTTAAAAGTTAACAAATGATGATGAATCACTGGGGTTAAGCAGGTATTTACCACCGCTACGCACGCATTGTATATGTACTAAGCAAGACTTATAAGCTAGATGCATGGATGTTTCCACAAGACCGATGCCTTATAAGACAAGAGCGATGCGTTGCATCCAAGGGTGTTCCACAAGACCGATGCCCACATAAGACAAGAGCGATGCATTGCACCCTTTGATGTTCCACAAGACCAATGCCCATATAAGAAAAGGGCAATGCATCTCATCCTTCAAGGGTTAAGTAACTCTAAAACGGTACATCCTACGCGTCACTGAAGGGTGTAGTCTCCGAAAAGAGAATCTTACTCAACCTCATGAAACGTACATCTAAAACTAACAAGCGAGCGATAATTATCAAATCGAATAGCGTCTTTGTAGGCCTAGTTTCCGGTGAGGGATAACCTAGCTACGAGAAGTGCGGGAATAATGCAACGCCAGCCATCCCCGAACGAATGGTCACATGCTTTACATCATTCCCCTCGCAAAGTGTGTTCCTCGACTTACCAAAGGTCTCTTCCATACAGATGGGAGTGTGCCATATGATAGTGAGTTTACTCCACTCTTTGAGATACACTTCTAGACACCGAAACGGATGCGTGGTGGAAACACACACCAGAAACCAACACTAAATCGGTATTCAAGCCTCGATAGCGGTCGTAGACAAACCACAACGAAAGACAATAAATGCATACAAGAACGTGGCCATCATTCAAGCATGTGTGAAACGATTTAGTATTAAAACGAAATGATAACATCTCTTTTTACAGTACATAATACAAAACATGGGCAGCGGGGCTAGTCCCCGCGCCCCAGTGGATGGAACTACTCGCTCCTCATAGAGGGAGCAACAAAGAAGGAGGCAAGAAGAGATAGAAAGAACATCATCTCCACTAGGAGAGAAGGTTGAACCCTTGGTGGAGAGAGCAACGATCTCCACCCCTTGTAGCTTGCTTGATGACGGATCTTCTCCTCTCACCTTCCTTGTTGATGAGAGAGAGAGAGAGTAGCTTGCAATGGACGTGAGTCTCAGACCGGCAGCCTCGAGTGATGGATGGAGTTGTTCTGGTAGTAGAGAGGCAGCCTCTGGATGTCTGGACTCCTATGAACGGTCCTGAGGTCTTATTTATAGGCTTTGAGTGAGATCCAAACGGTTTGGAGACCGTTTGGGCTCAAACGGTCTTGGGACCGTTTGGCGTCAAACGGTCTTGAGATCGTTTGGCGTCAAGCAGTCTTGGGACCGTTTGGCATCAAACGGTCTTGAGATCGTTTGGCGTCAAACGGTCTTGAGATCGTTTGGCGTCAAACGGTCTTGGGACCGTTTGGCGTCAAACGGTCTTGAGACCGTTTGAACTCCATGCGGTCTCGGGACCGTTTGGCTTCATGCGGTCTCGGGACCGTTTGAACTCCATGCGGTCTTGGGACCGTTTGGCTTCATGCGGTCTCGGGACCGTTTGAACTCCATGCGGTCTTGGGACCGTTTGGCTTCATGCGGTCTCGGGACCGTTTGAACTCCATGCGGTCTTGGGACCGTTTGGCTTCATGCGGTCTCGGGACCGTTTGAACTCCATGCGGTCTTGGGACCGTTTGGCTTCATGCGGTCTCGGGACCGTTTGAACTCCATGCGGTCTTGGGACCGTTTGGCTTCATGCGGTCTCGGGACCGTTTGAACTCCATGCGGTCTTGGGACCGTTTGGCTTCATGCGGTCTCGGGACCGTTTGAACTCCACGCGGTCTTGGGACCGTTTGGCTTCATGCGATCTTGGGACCGTTTGAACTCCATGCGGTCTTGGGACCGTTTGGCTTCATGCGGTCTCGGGACCGTTTGAACTCCATGCGGTCTTGGGACCGTTTGGCTTCATGCGGTCTCGGGACCGTTTGAACTCCATGCGGTCTTGGGACCGTTTGGCTTCATGCGGTCTCGGGACCGTTTGAACTCCATGCGGTCTTGGGACCGTTTGGCTTCATGCGGTCTCGGGACCGTTTGAACTCCATGCGGTCTTGGGACCATTTGGCTTCATGCGGTCTCGGGACCGTTTGAACTCCATGCGGTCTTGGGACCGTTTGGATCCACTCGACCCTTGGGCTAGTTTATTCTTTTGTTATTTTTTTGTGCTTTTTCTGCAATTATAAAAGGAAAAGTTAGTTTGATGATGTATTTACAAAAAGGGGTAAAATTAGGTTTAAGTACAATATAAATGTAGAAAGAGTATGGAAAACTAAAGAAAAAGACTAAGATAAACTACTAAAATAGGAGGTTATCACATGCTGTACTCTCTTCGCAATCGAGGGATTTCTTGTTTATCTCACATCAATACGACATTAACAACATCAACGGGAGATTAGTGATACATCATCCCAGCATATACATATAATGAAGGATTCAGAGATTTAATGTTTATCTCACATCAATTCCTCCATTAGGATGTAAGGATATTCACGCCCATTACCCCCACATACTCAAAAGTATGCTCTCCAGGAGTTCCCTTAGGAAAACCTGTTTCACCATCACCTAACTTCTGACGATGATGGATCTATGGTCAGGGCTCTACATGATATCATTTCACTTGATTATTTAAGTATATTACAACATTCTTTTAGCATTAGGCATGTTTTCATACATAAACCTTTGTAACAGTTACTATAAAGAATGAGTACTATAACCATCAAGTTCATTTCATAGTTTTATTAACATTGGGATCTCAATCCCTTATCATCCCATCATCATGATTCAAGAATATGGGTATTCAACCCTTAGATCATCAATATGTACTTGTTACCACTTTAACAAGTAACATAATGCCATTAAATCATGTAACAATGTAAACATGATAATTACAATGCATGTATTTCACATGGCTCTTAAAGCCTATAAACCTTCTTTTATTACCTTTCACTAGGCAACACAACATATCATTGCTTACAAAGCTCATAAAGTACTTTCAATAAACAAGGCATCATAGCTCATACTTGGCTATGTTTAATATCTCATAAAACCTGGATGGTTAGTACATATGATAACAGATACATCTATTTCTTATCAGCACAATGCAAAACAATGATAACATCACTATTCAAGGGTTGCCCCACTATGCCCTTACTAGGGTTAGAGTTTCCCTTTTCCATTCAATTAGGGTTGATTATCCCCTTAGCTCAATTAGGATTATTGACTTATCATTGCATTACCCAACCTTAGAGCTTCATGCTATAAAGCATAACCCAAAGTTAGGGTTTCACACTTCCATTTACCTTATTTGGAATTAGGGTTTGCTATTCATATCACATCACATTACCCTAGATTAGGGTTTACTATTCATATCACATCACATTACCCTAGATTAGGGTTTACTATTCACATTACATCACATTACCCTATATTAGGGTTTACTATTCACATTACATCACATTACCATAGATTAGGGTTTACTATTCACATCACATCACATTACCCTAGATTAGGGTTTACTATTCACATTACATCACATTACCCTAGATTAGGGTTTACTATTCACATTACATCACATTACCCTAGATTAGGATTTACTATTCACCCCAAATAGGAGTGATCATCAAAGTACCTTGGATTAAGGTTGATCATGTCCTCACTATGAATTAAGATCATACCATCATCATGTATTAGGATTTAGGATTACTTCCATTAATACCCTCAATTAGGGTTATGATTCATTAGCCTTCATAATTAGGGTTTCATGATCTCACTATCATGGATCATACCCTAATTAGACATTCATTCATGATAAGAATCCATTACATGATTATCAATCATATAAGAAGTCTTCTCTCTCATCTTCTATAAGTTGATGCTTGCATCAACCTTGATTAGGCTAAGTCAACTCAACATGAAAGAGAATTGACATCATGGGTTATGTCATTGTCACCATGATCATTAAGGCTTAATTATTGAAAGGTAACTAATCACCCTATCCCATTAAGGATATCTTTATTATAATCATCTTTGATTACATAATGTATTAATCAACTAATTACTTTATCCTTTGATCACCTTAAGTACCCATGCGGTTTTAGTTAATTAACCACCAAACGGTCTTGGCCATATAGACCCCAAATGGTCTTGACCAAATCAGACCTCAAACGGTCTTGCATACTAAACCTCCAAACGGTCTAAGACCATTTGGACTTCCATGCGATCTTGCACTACCTCTGAAACCATTTAGAGAAATTGGTGGTGAAGACCATTTGCCCAAAGTTGACTTTGAGATCGTTTGCTAAAGTAGCCACCTTGAAACTGTTTGCTAAAGTAGCCACCTTGAAACCATTTGCTAAAGTATGTGGTGAAGACCGTTTGCCCAAAGTTGACTTTTGAAACCGCATGACTTCAACCGGTTTTGAAACCACATGCACTCAACCGATTTTGAAACCGCATGCACCTAAACGGTTTGGAAACCGCATGAACCTAAACGGTTTGGGATCATTTGGTCCCAAACGGTCTGGAGACCATTTGGACCCAAACGGTCTTGAGACCGTTTGGTCCAAACCCTCCTCAAAATTGCATGGACCAATTATGGTCTCAAACTCTCAAATCAATTTAGGGTTTCCAATGTTGATTCCTTCAACCATTAAATACATGTAACCAATCATCAATTGGACCCATCACCATCATTCAATTGAGTTAATTAGGTCAACCTTCAACTAATTTGACCCTCAACTGACCCTCAATTGATCATCAATTAGGGTTTGAGTCAATTGAATTAGGGTTTGGAAATGATGACCCTTCAACATTAACCAATGTGAGTCCAATTACTTTGAAACTATTGAACCATCATTCAAATAGGGCATGACCTGACCCCAAACGGTCTTGAGGTCATTTGGATGACCTCCAAACGGTCTTGAGACTGTTTTCCCATGTCATCATCCAAAACTAAGGCATCCAATTAGGGTTTGGTTCAATGGATTGATCATCAAATCAACATTTGATTGTATATCAAATTAGGACAATTGGATCTTCAATTGCTCAACCATCCTCAACCCTAGAACACAAAACGGTCTTGGGTGATCACCAAATGGTCTTGAGACCATTTGGGTGATCCCCAAATGGTTTTGAAACCGTTTGGGTCACTCAACCCAAACTTCCAACTTAATCACTCATGAAATCAACACTCAACCCGATTAGGGTTTTGATGATTGTTGGACCTTCAATTAGGGAACCAATTGGAGTTAATTAATAATTATTAATGGATCATTGACCTACATTATTCTCAACAGGTCTCCAAATGGTCAACGCTTGGTCAAAGCCACCAAACGGTCTTGAGACCGTTTGCTTCTATGTGGTCTTGATGAAACCGTTTGCATTCAAACGGTTTGAAACCGTTTGCTCCCAAACAGTTTGGGAAACCGTTTGAGCAAAGATTGAAGACCGTTTAGTAAAGTAATCTCTTTGGATAATCATCAAAGATGATTTCATCATCTTCTTCCTATGAGAAACCAAAAACTACTGCTGTTCTTCACAGAAGTTTAGCAAGAAGAAAAAGAATATCACAAAGACAAGAATTAACCAACGATTATTGGAGAAAAAGATGCATTAGCAATGCTTAAGGGTTAGAGTTATAAAACCCGCCTCTAGAACTGATCCAGAGCTTCAAGCTCCACGACTCTAATGGTGGATGGAGTTCCAGTAGTTTTCCAAGGTCCATTCTTCAACTTTTGGATGAACAACTTGGCTATAAATGGAAACCAAGTGAAGAAAACCATAATTAACCATTGGTTTTAGGGTTTCCACTATGGATCCGAGGTAGATGATGATCTAAACTCACCTACAGGTTAGAGTCATCCTTCCTATGCTCTAGAGCTCTCCCTTGGTCGGCCAAATCAAGGTGATAAGGAAAAGAAACTAAGGAAATGAGCCTTTTGGTTGTTTTTGTAAAAAAAGAATATATATATATATATATATATATATATATATATATATATATATATATATATATATATATATATATATATATATATGGGTTTTCAAGGAAAATGGAAAAAGAGTTATTTTTATTTTAATTCCAACTAATTTCCACTAAAGCCTCCTCCATTCCTTGGCTACGAAGCCACCATCTATTTCTTGCAAAACCTCTCCATTATCCAAGGAATAAAGGAAAAAGAACTAAGCACCTTAAAGAGATGTGTATTAATATCCATCCTTTTATTGGATATTGCTTTATATTATATTAATGTGAATGGCTTCAACTCAACCAAGATCTTTTTGTGCCCAAGCATGGAACAAGCTCGTCCAAACTATTGCAAACACATCCTTCAACTTTTGGTTGAAGGGCTCCTCAATGAATTATTTCTTTTTTGCATTAAATTAAATTAAAGAGCCATTTATGCTTAAATCTTGATTATTCTAACATCAAGATTCTCTCTCCTCCATGATAGTCCAAATGAGGCACCTCTCTCATTTTATTTGCTCTACTTGATGCCAAGAAACATGAGAGACGATCAAGAGGTGGTATTTTGCATATTGAACCCTAAGTTTTGGGTACATTGCACATTACACCAAAACTAGGTTTTAATGCACAAGGATTGCTCTACAAGCTTTATCTTGGTGCCCAAGCTTGTGGAAACTATACCACTTCATCATATTCATTCTTAGGATGTCTCAACATTAGAGGAATATCTTATCATGTGTAATTTGCAAGTTAACCCCTCAACTTGGGTAATTTGCACTTTAGTCCAAAATTAACAAAACAATGTTTCAACATTATTCAAAAAGGACTGAAAATGAAATATAAGTTCCTCAAAAGCCTTAATTACTTTTCAAGAAATAAGTGCAAGCATCTAATCAACTTAATTAGGCAAAACACCTAGGGTTAGTACATAACCCAGGTCAGGGATGTTACAGGAGATCTTTGGCATGGATGGAGGATGCTCAGCTGTGGTGAACTTCTCTGCACGTTGTGACACCCGTAGGCTTATTCATGATCTCATTCGTTGTGGAAACATGAAGTGCATTGTCAGTAAAATATTTTTATGTATTTCGTTTAACTAATTTAAACGAAATACATTAAAGATTTTATTTACAACACCCTTCATGTTTCCACAGCGAATGAGATCATGAATATGCTTACGGGTGTCACATTGTGCAGAGAAGTTCACCACAACCATGAGATTGGCCTTTAATCTCCAAGTACAGAGCTACAGTTAGAAGAGGATCATTACCATAGTTATTGGCTTTTAGGGCTTGCATCACAACCACATGTTACATAAAGGGTATTATTTTAGATGGAGGGGGTAAAGGAAAAAAGACAAATATACAAATGCTGTTTTAATAATTAAGGGAATAGGGAGGAACCCACATTAATAAGAGCACCCATTCTTTCTTGAGGATTCTGCCTAGACTTCTCAACTAGAGCAGACCTCTGAAATGTTGACAATGACTTAGTGTGCCTCTACAAAAGGAAAAACACCAAGTTATGTTAGTTAGTGGCCAAAAACAAACAAATAATTTATTAACTAAACTGGCATAACAAAACACCAGGCTATATTATACTTAGTACCAAAAACAAAACATTCAAAAACAATGCAGTGAGGAAACATAACAACACTCATAGAAATAACGCACCTCAATAGGTACATAAGTGGGTCGCTTGGGCCTCCCTACATTAAGGCAAGGCAGAGGGTATGGCAAGGCAGAGGGTCTGAATACTTGAGCTCTATCTGATGATGTTTTCTGAAATAATCAGAGACAAGTAGTGTCAAGATATTACTTGTTTCATTCTAACAACTCAAATGAATTACCCAGAAGGTAAGATCTGAGACCTCAAGTGATGTGAGACCTCAAGATAAACATCGATGTCGCCTATATCTTATATCCAATCGATGAATGTTCAAAAGCAAAATCCAAAAATTTTGATACTCCACATAAGTATTTACTGCTCGTTTGGTCATCCTCTGCTATCCAGGACTTATCCATTCTATAAAAATAGTAAAACATATAACAGATGAGTAAGTATGTCATATTAAAAAATACTATACAATATGAGAAAATACTAGTGAAATCATGCAAATGAAGTTCACGTGAGCCTATCTGACTAGGCGGGCGCCCAAGCATTTTTTGAAATACTTATAATAAGGATAAACGAATATAGTTATAATAAGGATAAAAGAACATTTATAATGAAATTTATCAATAATTTGTAACATAATAGGATATGCATATTTCTTTTTGTTGTTTGGTTTCGAATGTGTCGTTAGATAGGATGGATTTGTGAATTTGGAACATTCATGGGAACACACACTTTAGTTATAAGCATTCATGTAGCAACTTTTAGTTCCATTCATTAATCTCTTTTTACATCCACACATAGGGGTGTACCCCTAAACAGTAACTAAACAAAGGGGTTGGTGTACCCCCTAAACATACACATAATTAAAATAACTATTAATACAGACAAGTCTAGATAGATAGACAACTAAATACTACACCAACATGGTCCCGCTTCAGTAACTTTGAGGACTTATCATTGTGGTGATCTTCTCTTGAAGTTCAAAAAAGAAAGCAGCTATGAGTATTGATTGCTTTCAGACAAAAAGTGTAAATACAATTTTTTTTGTATTGACAATTATATTTGTTAATTGGACCTACCGTGGTCTTTTTGATGATTGTGCTATGTCGCGGAGCTCCTCACTATATTTAGACAAATCTGAACTGACAGGGGCCTCATCATCAGATTCGTCTGAGCTGATATCCTCCATCATGCGCTCATACCACCGTAGATGATCGGGGGTCTCGCAGTTGATGTTGGTTATCCAAACTTTGATGGTATTATGGCCAACTGGACGGAGAAAAAGCCTGTCACTACGGCCCACTAGCATCTTTCTAATCCAATCATGCTAACCAGATTTTGATAAAAGATTTCCCGCCAAATCATACTCAACCTCGATAACATGTGAATAATTGCCAAAATTTACGGTCACTTCACTAGGCCTGTAGTGTCTTCCTTTTAGAAAACGCCGATGTTTGGGTATGGCTAGTTGGTTTAAGGAACGATCATATTGGATGATGTCCAATTGTTCTTTAATAGGGAACGTTAACATTGGCATAGAGGCCCAATTCATAGTGACTGTTGTGGGTGGATAGAGACTGCATAATATTAGTATTAACAAATTGTAAGTACATATAACGATGTTATATATTTTCCGAAAAAGTTGTATAACATCAGTTAACCTTTTATTGTTTGTCATAACCAACTTTATTATGGTAGACATGATAGCTTGAAAAGAAATCTAATAGAGGAGATCATTTCCTATATAGAGGCTATATCTTTGCAATTGATCCAATGCTCACTAATCCTTCTTTGAGAATTTCAATGAAGTAACTAGTATTTTCTATAATTTAATGTATCTTGGTATTTCATACAATGAGGTGACACTTATTATCTATTTGTTGAATCAACACTCATATTTTAGATTATCAAAGAGGTTAATGGTGTCTGGCTTATTTTGTACAGGTGTGAGACATATTTAATTTGGAGTATCGATGCACTACAATAGAAGGTGTGAGACCAATTTAAAGAGGTTACTGGTGTCTTTCCAAATTTTTACTACAGTCTTGTACTTATGTGTTTATCAAAACACTACTACAAGATATCTTATCATCTTATTATTTTGATAGTACCACAAATTTTATGACAACAAGGATTCATCTAAAAATTGTAAATTTTCTAAATGAGTTACAAGAAGGATTCATCTAAAAATTGCAAATTTTCTAAATGAGTTATGTGAGGTTATTATTCTCTGACCTATATGTAAATGGGATAGATTCCTGCCACTTTAGTTTTATGAGTACATGACACTATGTTTGAAATACATTTTAAAAGGATAAAAGAGCATACTTATAATAAGGACCCAGGCACATTCTAATCATTTTGAACTGAATCAGAAAATAAACAGGAGCCTGGGTCCTATCCTCTAGTATCAAAGGAGAATTCATAAACCTCAAAACCACCAACATGGTTTCCAAACCTACAACCTCAGCTTCTACAAGCTCACCTACTAGAAACCTTTATAACATATACAACCAGAAAGTATCAATGATTGCACGTATCAATGACTGCAAAGTCTATCATATAGCTTGCTGGCACATTAAAAAGAGAGATATTCAGTTGTATTGGCCCAAGTGGAAAGCAAACCCTATTAGGGATAGGTCTATATTTGACTCACAAACACTATTTGGCAAAGGAGAGAAGCCCATCAATGCCTAGTATGACTCTGTGCCGTACAACTTTGTACACAGATAAATTGGTTGTAAACTACAACTTTGTGCACAGCTTAGACCAAATAGCTACCAAACTACATCTAATAGTAGCAAAGATCATCTCTTTAAGTTATTTATTGTTCTATATAGGTTATAAGTGTTATTACCCTAAAATAAACTTATTTATGATTTGGCTAATGTTGCACTCCATTAGTCTGAAATGTACTTATCTCAACTTGAGCCATCAAATCTAGAATATAATGTTGTACAAAGAGATTTCCATGAACCCACAAAGTTCACTTTTCCTACCTCATCTACAAAATGAGCCAAAGTATCCCACCAAAGATCATAGTGCCTCCTCCTCACAATGAAAAGTCTGCCTGAACTTATAACATATATGGTACATATTTGTGTCATTAAATATCATAATCTTGAACATTTGTCTTACTTATCAATCAATAATGCATTATAAAATGTGTGCCTTATATATGTTTTACAACTAAAGCTTAGCATAGCCTTAAGAAATCAATTTCTACTGAATTTTTTATGTTTCAGCCATGACAAAATTCAGCTTGATGGTTTTAAGTCTGTGGTCCTTCCAAAAGTGATGTATGTTGAGCATCTTTTCATCAAAATTCTGCTTGAACCTGAATGATCACATGTAATGCACCTGGTATTACTATTGATTTTTTTCATTTTTGAGTCAAGTATTTGCTTACAAACTACAAAAAAAATATCTGAAGCAACATTTCTATTTTTACTATAAATATAATGGATTTTTCCGAGTCTGTGCTTTTCTATCGCCTAGCTTATTATCTAATTCCAGTTTCTACTAGCAGCATCTACTGGATGCAACTTTACATATAAGAACTCTAATACAAAATGACATAATATTCCATTTTTTCATGTTTTAATTAACTGACATTGGATGTTCAACACTTAGAGAAAAAAACTAACTAATATGTATGCGTTGCTCTCCCTAAATGCATCTGTTGTAGGTCAAGTCTTCATGGTTGATACTAACATGGTAATATTTGATCTTGGCCGTACATAGGTGTCAACAACAACTATTTACAATTCCCACTGATTTCTCAGCAACCCAACCTACCAAAAAACTTTGAAAATACAGATATCATATGTTCATCCAGACAAACGTCCTATTGGTGATGTCGAACCATTATTGACAACTTGATCAAACTTTCTCAAAAGAAATTCATCCACATCAAGCCTAATTATTCTTGATCCTGAAAAACCTTTTTCTTGAACCCAACTATAGATGGTTGAATTCTATTGAATTACGCAATCTTTATGTAGATATATTTCCCATGGAAGATTCAAAACTACAAAATTCTTAGAACTGCCAAGACAGGCTGTAGGATCCTCAATATTATTAGGCAGCACATACATAGATTCCCAGCAATACGTTGGCACAATTAATATCAGAATGTAATATATAATCCATATATAAAGGTATAATAATTAATAATCACTGACTTTATACAAATGATAAGATACGAAACATATCTTGACTAGCTCTCACAATAACAAATGTAAAAGACAACTATTTTCCTCCCTACATAATCCATTATGAGGAATATTTGAGGATCACAAGTAGATTAAACACCTTTACATATAATTAAGCGACAATACTTTTGTAGATGTTGTTCTAAATAGGGATGCTAACACTAACAAGGAACATGGATGATCCAGATATACTTAAGAAGACTAATTGACTAAATCTTACATAGTTTCTGTAATTAAAGGCTTTATAATCTTTTGATTCATGGATGCAAACTGATGCTTAGCCCATAACTGAAGATGGTCATAACAAAGTTGCAAGTTTGTAAAAATCATTTTTACTGTGGCCGAGAAGCCTGGCTGGAAGTCTAGCTTCGTGGCATGAACCTAATTTTTGTAGATATATGGGGTGGATCGAACACCCTAACGAGATAAGAGAGTTGTAGAATAGGGTGCGGCGATGGTTACCTGAAGAGATTGATCAAAGTACTCCCTCACTCAAGCTCGCCGACGCCTGAGGGGCAGATTAAGTCTTGCTTCGACTGGGCTCGATCCAAAATGGCGGAGGAGGAAGAACGAATGAGTATGCTTCGATCAGTTGGGACTCACCGGCGGGCGCCGGCAACTTGGCACTCTGTGGCCGGCAACTTGGCACCCTGCGACCGACAACTTGGCACTCTACGGCCAACAACTGGCACACAACACACACAAGATGTACACGATCCACCAAGAGCTAGGGCACGATCTCCTCAACGTGCTGGTCTAGCTGGAGAGCGAGGAAGTCACGCAAGGAGAGAGTGGACAGATGGATCGTCAGGCTGAATTAGGGAGAGAGCGAGATCTATCTTCGCGATCGGGAGCACGAATGGTAAAATTTGGAGTGGGAAAGTCAATATTGCGTGAGAAAATTACTTTCTAATTTGGTATGGCAATTTAAGATTTCCACTAAGTAAAAATACAAATGCCTTTAATGTTAAGTCCTTTTTAGAAACTCTATAATAGGTGGTTTCGAGGCATTTTAATTAAAAATGCATGTATATTAGAAAGATAGTGGCTTTTTTTATAAATGTCACTAGAATAAATGCCACTAATGGGCAATTTTTCTATAGTTCTTGGCATCTCAGGGAGGGATTGTCACATGCATGATCTCATATCAAGAAATAAACAACACTTGACATTCATAGAAACATAGATTCATACATGAGTTCTTGGAAAGAAAGCTACATCATGATTCTAAAGCTACACATATTCTTGATATCATATAAAAGATAGGATCTCCATAGATGGACGTCCCACCAAGCAACAACTTGTAAGGTCTTGGATCCTTGAAATCTCCTCAAGATGTCTCCTTAACTTTAGCTCCAACGTCTGTAGACATCTCATCCCCAGCCATGCAAAGGAAAAACAAACATGGTAAGTAAGCGACATTGGCATGTTATAAAGCATAAAAATAAACTATAAAGGTGACTTGACATAAACATGAACATGTATTAACATTAATCATTTCTTGGCATCTTTTGCATAAAGAATTTGACAAGAAGTATATGCTCCTCTCTTAATGCCCCATAAGGAGCCTATAATGCTTGGAAAGTCCATAATTGCTTGAAAAGCCCATAATGCTCAGAAAGCCCATAACAAGGTGCATATAAATCTAAATCAAATTCCCTTAACCATGATCTTTCTTAGACTTAATTATCTTCTAAATGACTTAGACTTGATCTTAATGGGATTTATCCCTCTTGAACATAGTTGGTATTTCTCCCCATGACCATAATGGGATTTCTCCCTCTTAAGAATGAATGGGAAATTTCTTCCCTCTTAACCTTGGTTTCATGTATCTTAATCATAATTCATAACATTAATGTGGTTTCTATACTTAGACTTAGATTATAGAAATCAATCATTCAAAAACCATATACTTGAAAGAAGACATGCATTTATCATGACTTTAACGTAAAGTGCTTAACAATATTCATAAACATTCAATAAACTAGTTATCTATGCCAAGGGAATGGCCCACTTACCTTGAGCTAAAATACCTAAGGGTCAAATCCCCTGACCTTATGGAGCCCTTTAAACACCTGTAATTTGATTAAACCACATAATGTCCATAAGTTCATAGCCTTGAAACCCTAATTTTATTCCTTAAATTATTGAAGAGATTAGATATGAGAAACATGGATCTAAAACATGTCAGTTCAATAGAAAATCAAAAGAGCTTTCCAAAACATATTTTTGCACATTTTTCTGAGGTTATATGCAAAAGTTATGAATTTTGCATCCTGGACCAATCAGAGTGCAAGAAAACATAAGCGTGGCATCGATTAAATCTCGATTAAAGCTGATATAAATAAAATATGAAATGCCAGTAATGACCAAGGCATGCGTGACACGTTAATTGAAATCGTGGGGGCAAAAATGTCATTTAAACACCATTGTATCGCGCGACTGATGCATCAAAATCACACGTGAAATATCTAAATTGCCCTTGCGTATTAAAGCATTAGTAAAGAAAAGATGCGGGGCTCAGGGGTCATTGAACACCCTGGATCCTTCCCCATCACGATCCATGGCTCGACCTTTGCTCTAGGAGTAAGAAGCCGAGATTCACCCACGATCAAGGTTGAAGATCTGGGTTCCTCTCAAAGAGCCAAGGCCGCTAGCGAGCTCGCCAACTCCTAACGGAATCACATGGCCCTTTCATGAGATCAGGCATGAACTGGAGCTCGAGAAGCTCCTTGGCCATGGCAGCACATCAAAAGCCACAAACTGGCACCGGGAAAATGCTGCGATGAGGGCAAAATCACTGGAGGGTGATCGGGGAAGTCCGACAAAGCCGAAAAGACCGTCTATCATTGAAAGAGGACCATCGTGGCCAAAGAACAGAGCACGATGGTGAGAAACAAAGAATCGTGAGGTAGAACATGGGAGGCAGTCCGTAGGTCAAAACCGGTGAAGCATACCTGAATCGGTGGGATGAGGGCTGAAAGAAGTTCACGGAGGGAAGGCGAAGCTACAGCCAGCACTTCCGTGGTCAGAGGACCACTAGGGTGGTCTGGAGCTTGAGCGCCGACGAGCCATGGAAAACATGGATATAGGACCCGTCGATAGGGGCGACTCCATGGCGAACCGAGAACGTGAAAATGAAGGGGAGGCTCTGAGGATGCTTACCGCGTTCGCGATTGCGTCGAGGTGACAGGAGAAGGTGGGGTGAAGCCAAGGTCACCGGAAAGGGAAACTCGAGCATGTCACGGAGAGTCGGGGCTCTCAGGGAAAAATTGGTAGTGGAGGAGTGCAGCTTAGGGGCTGGCGATGCTTTTAGGTGCAAAACAACGGAGGTGGATGCTCTGTGGTGGCGGCTGGGTGCCCGTGCAGCAAGGGGGTCCAAGCCCTATATTGGGTGTTTCACCAACTGAGAGAGATGGAAAGCGAGTGGTGTCTCATTGGGTTCGGGAGACTGAGGCGGAGGCGTTAGAGAAGAAATCTCATGAAACGTTCCCGTAATGAGGGAGAGAGGGATCAACGAAGGAAACCGCTGTGAAACAGCTCCTGCTCGCAGGGAAGAAACAGAGGTAGAAGAAGGAAGGCGCTCCGTTGGATCTTGATCCAATGGTCACTGTGCATGCGCGCGAGAAATGTAACGTGTGACACCTAATCAATCCCAGACTTTAGGCAAAACGGTTAATTAATGAAATTGGATTCAAATCTAGGTCAAACTACATTCTAATCTCTCTCCAATTAATTGGAGGGTCAAACATGGGCCAAAAGAGTTCAAATTTGAACCATAGGTGCATTAGAGTGTTTAGAATATTCCCATTTAATTAGTTTACTTCTTGTACACGTTTTAGGCCTAAAAATAGCAATAATCATCATGTACATTTAAATGGCTATGATTAGTGTATATAAAGCTTATTAATTTCTCAAGTAAGAATTACAAGGTATGAAAACGTGCACTAAATATTATTTCTTTTCAATTAACAAGATGGAGGCCATTAATAAAGCAATTAAACACGTAAATCACTAATTACCACATGAGAGAGAAAATTTGACATAAAAACATTTATTCTCATTTTCTTAAACAAAAGAGAATAGATATATATGAAAAGATTTTCTTTAAATAAATAATGGATAAGACAACTATTGAACATAATAAAATGGATTGCAAAACTAACATGGGAAATTTTCATGAAGGTCCTCAACAATGATCTTATTTAGAAAAAGAGCATGCAAGGAATAAAATAGTTTGAAAATTTGCATAATAAGAGTGGGATGTTACAACACTATTTGACCCAAGATCAGGTTTGAAGTTTCTTAGATAACCAAACTAGAGATTCTAGAGAAGATAAAATAGCAAGAAACCAAAACCTTAGAAGAACATGGTAAAAAGAGATGGAAATCATCGATTATCAACATAGAAGCATGGGTTTTAAGTATGTACTAAGCAATATATGAGAAGGGGGTTAACAAAACTTGCCTCTGGGAAGGTAATAAGGTTCAAACAGAAAGGATTCCGAGATTAGAAGGTCTAGTTGCTCCAAGCCAAACTCCTTTCTTGAGCAAAGATTACCTTCTCCACTTTAGAGGTGCAAACCCTAGCAAAAAAGCATGGAGATGAGATGTTTTAGGGTTTTAGGTGGAGTTTTACCATGTATGGTCATGGTTCCGACCTAGAAGAGGGTGTAAGAAAGACTAATAGTATGAAATAGGGAAGGAAGGGAGGAAACTTACTAGTTTTGGTCAAAATTAGCAAGGAGGAGCTTTAGAAACCCTAATAGAGCAATTTGGAAGCCCTAGGAGCCTTCTTCACCAAGGTAAGCTCCCTCTATTACCTTGGGACAGCAACTTCGTGGCCAAATATAGAAGGAACTATTATCTAATCTAGATGAAAGAAAAGGAGAGCAAGAGTTTTCAAATTGTGAGTTGGGAAGGGGTATACATGGCTATATATATAAAGAGGTGAAGCATGAGGTGTCATAAGGGACTTTCCATGTGTCTTTAGCCTAGGGCTTGATGGCCATGCAATAGGACAACTCATGGACTCTTATTGGATATCAAAATTCGGTCCTAAGAGCCCACAGATCCTTCAAGGCCATCCCCACCGTTTTTCAGGAAAGAAATAACCTCATTGGTTGATAGCTTTTAAAGATAAGCACCTTTATAAAGAGGGTAATCTCTATAATGCCCTTGGAAAGAAATACCATCAAACCAAGGTGAAACTAGGTTATACAATGGTTTAAAATCTCGTTAATGGTAAGGGAATATCTAAGGATTAAAATTTAGTTGATAATTTGCAAAGAAAACCTCCCAATTGGGTAAATTGTATAAAAGTCCAGAATGTACCTAAAATTGCATAACTTGCACAAACAACATCCAAATCGAACCAAATTTGAAACTTAGCCTCATTTTATGTTTTTAAATCATATCAAAAAGTTAGATTAAGGTTCAGAGCACTTAATTATGGTAATTAAGCTTTCACTGAGGTATTTGTGCATAAACCCTTATATTGGTACAATTAGTGAATAAATGTTCACTAAACCACTATAAATTCCACTAATTAAACATAAATGACATAAAGGATAGAAATGATAGGGAAACTTGGGAAAAAGTTTTACATGGAGATTACATCTAAGATTCATTATGTTACAAACGTAGCTCCCACTAACTTGGGTCTAGTGCCCCCCCTCTCCCTTTGGATCGACCCCTTTACTTGCCTCTCACCTACACTACAATATGATCATGTGCGCTTGCGGGTGATATATCTTGGTTTATGTGATAATGTCGGTCCAGGGTCCACTTTATAAATTCAAAAGATCCATAGTGTGTGTATGCCTAAGTTGCATCCAATCAAATCCAATTGGCTAGTTGTAACCCAAGGTAGTCTGAAGACACACCAAGCTTTCTGGCACCGTTGTTGAGGAGTAGAGGTGCTCGACCTAGCTAGTTAGTATATATTAACCTTTCCTACTACCCTCACCATTGATATTCTTTATTCTTTTCTTACTTTTGCATACTTTCCTTCTAACTTGGCTCTTGTTTCTTGTTTATGTATTGTGCAGGTGACAACTATGCATGAGCGGTACACATTTGACTTGTACTAACTTGGTTCCCTTTGACCCTGAGATTGGTAGAAGAAGACACCAACACCGCAGTAAACATCACCAATCAAATGAAATGGAAGGCCCTAGTCCTCATGATGAAACCCAAGTTCCACCACCCAACTGCCCTCTCCATGACTACTTCACCCCAGGAAACTACACCTCTCCGATTGTCACCCTTGTTGACCAAATGTCGGGTCAAAAATTCTCCATCCCACCAGCCCTTCTCGGACTCCTTCCCATTTACTATGGGATGGAGAAAGAAAATCCCTACCACCAAATTGATGCCTTCCTAGAGACTTTGTCACACTGACATCCCACGATTTTTACTAATCATGAGATTAGGGAATGACTATGAGGATTTCACTTAATACAAAGTTCACTCCCGACTTTTTCTTTTTATTTCAAACTCTTTGTTTTCTCACATTCAATCACATAAACAAACTTTACAAGAGAATTAAACTTTTATTACTCTAATATGATCTCAACATTAATGATACACATCCATACATTCATTCTGTTTCTCACACTTCCATGTACATACACCATGATAATTAGATACATTCTCTCTTATAAAGGAAACAAAGATACAAACATCATTTATGACTCTCTCACATTTATACAAGGACCTAGAGTGACAAGGACCGAATGAACTTAATTAATCTCATACTTAACTCATGTGGTAGATCTACTCTAATGCTTTTACCCTCTTCAAGTCCATGTGGTTTCCCTAAAAATTTTGAGTAGAGGGGTGAGTCTACTCGCTCAGTGAATGAGAACTTCAAAGAAATAGTCTAAAGCACTAATATAATTACAGTTATACTTTTAAGCAACTGATATCAATTATAACAATAATGATTACTACATTGAGCAGATCTAAAACAATACAGTTAATATACAGAGAATGTAAATATTGCATTTAAAGAACAACTACTATAAAACTGTATTCAAATCTTTCTTAACTCTTTTTACTTATAAGAAACTCTTTGAACCTATATGATCATATTTTAGCTTATGCCCTGATCATATGCAGTGTACTCTACATATGAAACTCGCAGTGCACTACGATCACACCGTACAAGACTTAGCGGACACACCCAGGAAATGCTAAGTCTGACTACTCTCCTGGTCTACAATAGGGAAATGGCTCTCTGGCTTAAACTGGACTCCTCCTCTAACCTGAGCACACAGGAGGAGAGTTAAGCCACCTCTTGGATTTTCTGTACTCTAGTGCCACCAAGACTTCTGGTTGATGTTGGACACTACAAACTATAATTTAAGGAGACTTCCACTAGGGCTTCATCCCCCGTGCCACCTGATAGCACATTCTAACCCCCGTATACTGGATGCTGCCAGGGTTAGGTCGTTTCACCCCTAAGGCACAAACCTCACATAGGGGTTCTACGGTGTTCAGGACTCCTGAGTCTATGATAACTTGATTATATCTTTCTCTTAGACTGATTTCTTTTAACTCTGTATCTTACTGACTACTCAGACTACTGAACTGAATTCACTGATAATACTGAACTGAAGGCTTAACATATTGTTTACCCTTTTCTTAGGGTTTCTCCTTACTCGTGCACATATAGAATTTCTCATGTATTCAAACATATATCGTGTCTACTAAATAAGTATTCTCATTCAAACATTTCACACATATAAACTTGGCAGAGCAGTATATTTAAAACACTATAATATTCTAAGTAATCATCATACCATACATACATGCAGACTAAAATTATTAAATAAACAAAATACATGTCAACTTGGCACTTTATACACTAAAATCATGCAATTTAATTGTTAAGCATCACCACATCTCATACTGAGAACTTTAATATCACAACACTTGATTCATTGAACACCCTATCCTTAGGGTTTCATTTACCTCATTCACTTATCACATGGCAACACCTTATCCTTAGGGTTTCAGTTACCTCATTCACTTATCACTTGGTAACACCCTATCCTTAGGGTTTCAGTTACCTCATTCACTTATCACATGACTCTCTTAAGGATTTCATATGACATAAACATTTACTGAATAAAGACTGCTTAAATCATATACAATCAATATATGTATGAAACCTTAGAACTGAACTGAATTTAGGTTTTCATGCCATTCACTGAGATATCATGCATCAAGAACAACATTGTATAAATAAATTCTAAGATGTCAATATAAACACTTCAAATGGATTTCATAATATCTATTCACAAATTTCCAACTTTTCACTCATCTAGGGTTTCAACCCTTTCTACTGAGATATTAAGAAAACACTGTTCACATCACACAAAATCCAAGATCATATCTGGCATGTATGTACTATGCATTCAGATAAACAATCATTCGTAATCAATGAGATTCAGATAGACAAATTTCTCTATTTAATTATACAACAATTTCAATCATAGTCGAAAATCCTAAATTTCAATTTACTCTTATAACCTCTGTAAATACTTAAGGAATTCTCATTAAGATGGATTGTATCCATTTATTATATGATTTTATCATCTAAAATTCATCAAAAATAGAAGAAGAATCCATTTCATATCATTTTACAAAAAAATAGATCAAAAGGAGAATTTAGGGTTTGTTTGTCGCATACTGAGCAAATTGAAGATTATGGATGATTTAACAATTTTTCGTGCAATATACTATTTAAAGGAAGTTCCCACTCACCCTAAGGTGTGAAAACACCTTAAAAATGTAGCTCATCCCTGAAAATCTCGATTTCATATCAAATCCCTAGCAATTCACCCAATTCTTCTTCCTTTCAACTCGGAAACCCTAAAAATGAGGGATTATGAAGAAAGAGTGAGAAAAGGGAAAGTTTTGACACCATTTTGGATCAAATCAGAGGAGGGATGGAATATTGACATGTGAGAGAAGATTCACCATGAAAGGTTATGCAAAGAAGCTAAACTTACTTGATTTCATCATTCCTCAGACCGCAAAACCCTAGATCAGCAATTCCACCACTTTCTCCTCTCAAACCCTAACTCTCCCTCTCTCTCTAGGATTTCATTTCTCTGGAATGAATTAGGAATTATGAGAGCTGCTAGTGTGTTAGGTTGACCATATAGAGCAATTGAGCTTCTTTGGTCAATTACACATTGACCCCTCACTCAACTTTTTCTTATTTCAGTAGATTTTTCTGTCATAAAAAAGTTACTGTATATCGGATTTGGATATAAAAGTTGGTCAATAGTTCAATTCTTTCAAAACGGCCATGTGGCCTAGCATGCCCGTGCCACCAATGACCTAGCACGACCGTGCTACCCACCACGGTCGTGCTATCCAAGCCTCCAACTACCATTTCTATTTTCCTATGCCTAACTCTGTCATTCCTTCCCAACATGAGCTTATTTGGTGAAAACCCTAATTTCAACCAACTAGGGTTTATATTTTCTCAAACCCTAATTATACAAAGTGATAACATACTTGGGGTTCTCATTAGGTTTAACATATCCTAATTGAGATATCATTATTAATCATGTTTAAGTAATTATCAAACTAGTAAAGCATGTAATCATCCATATAAACCCTAACTTACTGGTTAAGCTCAGATAGGGTCATAACAGACTTGCTCAACCTTCCGTACCCCATTTGCCATGGATGATTCTATACGAAGGACCCCTTTTCCATTCTCTATAAAAGAAAAAGCAAAAGAATGGTATATGTCCATGCCCAAGTTGGTGATATGGGAGGCGGTGAAGAATGAATTCCTTAAGAAGTTCTATTTGGTATAAAATCTCACTCAGATGAGAAAGTGTATCACCTCCTTCACCCAGAGGAAGAATGAGCCCTTCCATGAAGCATGAGAAAGATTTCATAAGCTCTTGTATGACTGTACTCATCATAAAGTTCCTCTGTGGCAACTAGTGCAGTCATTTTACACCGGGCTTGTTGAGCTGAGTTAGACCAGTATTGATTCTTCTTGCGGTGGGACATTCATGGCTAAGCCCCTAGAGGAGTCTTGGCCCCTCTTTGAGCATCTAGCTTAGAACTCCTGCCATTGAGCCTCGAGTAAAAGGGATCACTTTGACTATAACTACATTCCTCCTCCCCTCCTATAGTTCCAGTCAGAACAGAAGCTAACCCCAAATGATGAAGATGATGGCTGACATAATGAACATGATAAAGAGCCAAGGTGGGGGTTCTGCTAGCTACTCTACCATGGTAGTTGATGTCATTGATGAAGAGGTGAATGCTTTGCATGCTTTTGGAAACCAGAACAATCAAGGTCCTATGTCCACTTTTATACTCCAGAATGGAGGAACCATCCTAACTTCTCTTAGAAACAACAAGGTGAAGAGGGGCAAGGACAACCAAGGCAACATCAAGGCCCTAGGTACAGTTATAAGTTTGAAGATGAGGTGCTTGGGAGGCTAAGAAGCTTTGATGAAGTAAAAAAGGATGTCTCCTCTCATGGGTAGACAACCAACCTCATGACACGGATTCCACTCAATCTTTTACACCGATGTTTCGTACTCTCTCGACCCAGGAGAAAAGATTGCAAAATCTTTCCGAAGTGAGAAAAGGAGGGAAGGCATGCTACAACTCATGCTGAAGCGACGCTCCGTACGCAGGATCAAGGGCCGCACCTTGCACGTGTGAATGGGTGTGATATATACCTCTTCTCTTTGCTCAACACGTGATTGTGTATCCCGATCCAAAGGCCTGTCTTCACCTTGAACAAAGACTTTACCAAATTTCCCTCTCACTTGCTTGTCGTGAGGAGGGAAGGCTTCCCTCCCAGCCCATGGCCAATCCCAACAATGCTAGTGGGACCATGGGTGCTCCTCAAGGCGTTTATGGGCCACCACAAGGACAAATGCCCATATTGGATCAATATAAAGGACCCCAAAATCCTTATGCCCCCACTACAGGAAAATTGGCTATTTGTGAAGGGTGATTCCCTCACAAATGTACATTAATTTATTTAAAAAAAATTCAATTGAAGGGTATTCCTTCACAAAAAGTCCTACTGTAAAAGTCCCTTCACAAATACTTTGATGAGAGACTCTAGCCTTCACAAATACTATTTTGAAGGACTATTTTACCTTCACAAAAAGACTTCCCAGGCCTCCCAAATACATTTGTGAAGGCTAATTTCACAACTTTCAATGAGGTTCTAGGGCCTTCAAAAATACTTTTTTGAAGGTCTATTTGACCTTTGCAAAAAAACTTCCCAGGCCTCCCAAATACATTTGTGAAGGCTAATTTCACAACTTTCAATGAGGTTCTAGGGCCTTCAAAAATATACTTAATTTCCCATGAATTACAATTGTGATGTATATTTATTTGTTTGTCAATGAGGTTTTAACCTTCTTATATTTCATGAAGTAATATAGTTGTGGCTTCTATCAGGCACAAATGATATTTTAATAAACTAATTTAGTTAATAAGACAAAAAAACTATAACAAATCACTCTTTTGAAACATTCCTTTTTATTTCACATAGAAAAATTGTTCATCACATAGGGAAGGACATGGGCATTTTCCCCTTAATTGATACAAATTTCAATATATATATATATATATATCTACACTTTGACTTTATCACTCATATAGCCAATGACCATCTTTGAGAATGTTGAGAGGAAGCGTCGTGGTTATGAACAAATTTCCTCCAATAATCTTTGATGAGAAGGTAATTATTGTCATCCAACAAATTTCTTGGGTAATGATTCCAGTAATAGCCATCAAAGAATGACTTAGAGTCAACAACTTCTTTGCATTCAACGAGATATCAATGATCTTTACTTTTTGGACCATCCTTTCCAATCTTTTGATTTTCCTAGTCCATCCAAGAGTAGCCCTCTTCATATATAAGAGTGCCTAAACCCTGATAGCACACCAATAAACCTGCAAACACAAAACCAATTATAGTTAGCAAGCAAAGTCTTTGCTACATCACTATCATTTAGGCCATAAATAATGAACATAGACAATTTGAGGTGCAGTTATAACTCTATTTAGGATGTATAGCTGCACACTACTTCATTATTCTATGAAATCCAAACATAGTAAGTTCTTACCAATTTGCAAACTATGCAGAGTCCAAGAAAATATGATCAGACTTTGCCTTCATTATGTAGCTGCAACTAGCTAGGACATAATGATTTTGGTAATAAAGCAATCAATGCCCCCATACTTCCGTAATTGCTGCACATTATCACTCCGGTGGAGAATGTTTTGAAAGATGCACAAAAGCTTTGACATGAATATTAAACGTGGGCTGGAAAAAGGGCAGTGTCCATTTTGGAAGAGAGGAGTTGGGTGAGAGACTTTAAAACCGCAATAATGGAAACATTGAATAACACAATAGCCAACAGAAAAATTGTATACCATGTCTCGAATTTAACTCAGCTTCAATCTGAGAAGCAGCTGTTGGAACACACTCTCTCAATAAAGGTAGGTAACTTCCCAACAATACGTCATCTTCAGTGGTATGGCTCCTGCAACCCAATGGACTGTTATTACAAAATAAAGTACAATATTAATTATTTTTTAGCACTTTCACATGTCGTGTATACACAATACTAGTATCAGCCATCAAATGTACACTCATTCAGCAATCTTGGCATGAACACATCAGCCATTTACGGGCTGTTGTTAGCACTAGATGTAAATTCGTGCCATGCGCGGACTTGTAAAATCAGCAGTAGTAATAGCGCTAGTAATAGAGTTATTCACACCAGACGTGACGATCAACATTTCTTAAATATATTAAGATGATTCAGCTGTGTATAAGTACATACTGAGTAAACTGAAGAGTAGTAGATTATTTTAAAACATTAGCCGGATACATCGATTGTTCTTAAGCCCAACAGCCATTAACGGAGATAGAAAAATCACCAAGTTCTGCATTTATGCCCGTAAATAAAAGATGCACAACGTTGTCAAGTTCAAAATTGTGGGCGCTGCAATCCTACAGGCGTCCCATGCATTTTTTATTTAATAATAATGGACGAGTGGTTCTGGTATCTGGACATACAAATATAATTTCGAAGTAAAACTAACAGTGAGTAGCTGAAAAGTTTATGACAGAAAACCTATACAACCAAGTCCATTGTAGATGCCTTTCATACTAATGTAGTCAATTTTTGGGGTTCCAAAATACCATAATTAACAACCATGACAGCTTTTAAAAATAATTTCTGAAAATGGGCGGTAGTTACCAAGTTTTCCTTCAGCATTGTAGACCACTCCCAAACCAGTGGACAACCAAAGGCCACCACCAACCTTTGGAAACTAAAGCCTGCTGCTAGTACTCCTTGACTAGAAAAGATCTACTGGTTTGCTTATCATCAGCAACTGTAGTGTTGCATAACCTAGCACTATTCCATTGGTATTACACATTTCAAGGTGATTTATAGCCAAGAGTGTGCATCCTTTTTATCCAATATGAAAGGCACGGCCAAACATCCATCTCTCGGTGATATGTTCCAGGCTAGTGATGTGACACTTTCTCATCAAACACTTCTATTGTGGCCAGAGCCACATGCAACAACAAACAAAGGAGGATGGTAACGGCTAATAAAGAAGAGTTGCAGAGACTGAGACTTAAGCTCTAAATGTAGTGTCTTACGTCAATATAAACACCATAGAAACTATGTACTAATGCGCATAGGATCAGTGGCTTACTACTTCCAGCTACCAGTAACATGCAAAATACACTCTGTTCTAAGTGTCGACATCAGTAAGATATATATGTGAATAGACTACCAATAACATATTACAGATATGTAGAAAAATAGATCCCAGTCACATCTATGAAGCAGTTGGTGGTTCTAATTTTGGTATATTTAAGCACAATTTATATTGCCAAACAAAGTCCTCTAGTTCATTGTTTCTGGTGTTGTGTGCTAGGAAAAGAGGGGAAAAGGCAAAAGGACAACGACGAGCAATGGCCGTTCCTGTCTTAGAAAGGTGTCGGTCAAAGGAGTCGTGGAGGTTAGGATCTCTTCAAAAGTTTTACAGTTTGAAGTAAAAATTCAGTGAATTAGATAGGATGATAGAAGGTACATGAGCTAATATGTCAAATCTGGTTTACGAGATTTCAAGAAAAGATAGACGTAGAAATCTGTGACTTTGTATGCTTACTATTAAAAGCTTGCTTAAACTAACTGATTGCAATGCTTAAAGTTTTACTAGTAAGTTATTTAGAAGGCATGTCACTCTGAATGATTGTGCCAGAAAGAAGAACACGTAATTAAGGATGAGACTTAAATCAGTGACTGGAGTAGATTATTAGAAATGAGATTGTCTTGTGCCAGAAAGAAGAACATGTATTACTGATTGTAATGCTTAAAGTTTTATGTAAATGGAGTTCCATAACGAACACTCTCTTTCATGGGTATATGTATAAATGAGTTCCATAACGAATACTCTATTTTTTAGGTATGTAATTTATTTTTCATGCTACTAGTCCGGCCGCAAGCAGACATTTTTTTTAAAATATTAGATAATTATTCCCGTTGTTATGACGAAACAATTGAAAGTGAAGAACTTTTTTGGCATGTTTTAGAATGTCTTTCATGCCATTATTGCCGTCTAATTTAGAGATTTATAGCAATGTATAACCAACTTGCAGAAAACACTAAAAAAGGAGAAACTTCAGTAGCATAAATCTCGAAACAAAAAAAAATGAAATCCCATGGGCGATTCTTAGCGTCCCTGGCACTGAGTATGGCAAGCACATGCAACCAACTTGCTGTAAACACTGAAATAAGACAAAAGTATAGCTTCTTACATGCTCAAATATGATGCAACCTTTCTCCAAAAGGATGGTTGTCCATTATCTGAGCCTAAGCACCCATGTCCTCAACTATACAAATTGTCACAAAAAGTCAAGAACAGATTTCCTATCAAATAAAAAGACTGTCTATGTGTGTACCCATGGAAATATAGTTGGAGTAGTTAGAGAATATTATACAAAATAAAAGTCTAGATTCTGAAGAGAGGAATGTACCTGTTATAGATTCTGTTAAACTCACATTTGTGTCAGGTCAAGATAGTCAATATACAAATATCTCATAAGTCTCATATGGAGGGACCAACTGCTCCCAAGTCATTTAAATTTAAACTTTATCAATAATGAGTTTGACTTATGGACAAAATGTAATTTGTCACATGGATAATAAAAACTAATGAAAATGTAAATAAAATTCATACACATTTTCTAAGTACTATCTATATCCTAGGAATTGTGAAGTTTCACGACACTTAAAAATTCTATTGTAACTTGTTGAAAATTCTTCAAGTGTTATGATTGTCTTCCATTGCAGTATCATTTGCATGATTTTCTCCACTTGTACCACCATGAGCAGGAAACACACCAGTAGGAGTTGAAGTTGGAAAATATTGAGATTGACAAAGAATTTACATTTTTAATTCAAGATAAACATGAATAACCACCCATTTGATAATACATTTCCATTTATACATGTGATCCACTTGTATCACCATGAGCAGGAAATGCATCAATAGGATGACCATTTGTGAAATATTGATGCTCGAAAAGAATTAAAATTTTCAATAAAGTTGAACATGAATAGGCAAATATCAATAATATATTTTTTATTTATACCTAGGATCCACTTACACCACCTTGAGTGGGAAATACAATAATAGGATATCCATTTGGATAAAAATGTGGCTTTGAAAAAAAATTGATAGAATGAGAAGGAGTGTATTTTGGATAAGGCATTATAAACAATGTATGTAATATTATACATGTGACTGAAACATAAACAATGGCCCATTGATACCATTTGTGGCAGCTTGAGTAGAATATACACCAGGAGAAGTCCCGTTTGGAAACATTTGAGCCTTTAAAATAAGATTCTCAATTTCAACTTCTGTTACTTATAAAATTTTAAAATTCTTTAGGTTTTGTGAATATGTACATGTGATCCAAAATTTGACGATGCTATACCAACACTAGTTTGAAATACTCCAGAAGGGGGTAGATTTGGAAACACACTCGTCGGGCCAAACTGTGTACTTCTAGCTGATTCTGTGTAAGGAGTGTGGGATCACCCCCTTACTAAAAATTTGAAGAATAAAACATCCATTCCGAACACACTCAAAGGTATGTTGGAATAGGTATAATTTTCCAAATTTATTATAATGGTATGCAAAAGACCAAAGTGTAGCAGCGGAATAAAAATAATGACTATATTCAATTTTCACAAAAGATTACAAAAGTAAATCATAATATCCCATAAGGGTTTACATGTATGATACAACATAAGGATCTAAGTAGAGGAAAATATAAACCATATCAACTTTTTCTCCAAGCTTTTACTCCTTAAGCTAGTTCAAAACTTCATGCCTTATCATCCAAGTCCTTCACCTAGGGTTGGAAGCATACCCTAACAAGAAGAAAAAATAGATGACATAAGCAAAGGCTGGTATGTGCATACTAAATAAGAAATTGAGCAATATATGGAATAAAGGACATCAAATATAAAAGGCTTCCCATAGAAAGGATAAGGATCACCCAAATGGGTATCAAGAGAAAAGGAATTAAAATCATAAGATAACAAAAGAATACTTGTCATTAATAAAACAAAAATATTGTTCCACACAAGTACATGTAAAGAATTAGGGCACATACCCCATATTATCAACCTACATACATGTGAGATAATCATATCCCTAGAACAATATAAACACAAAGACAACCAACTCTCATAAACTTGAAACCTGATAGAGAAAGGGATACTGCCAATCTCCCAAATATATAAAGCATGGGCCAAGAATCACACATCTTGCCGTGGGTATGAGGCTCTTTTCCATCCCAAAAGATAAGAAAATATCACATCTATTCGGCAGGAAATAACACATCTTCCATAAAAACCAATGCAATTAGACTACTCTAGTGCTACTGAATCACATAGCATGTTAAATATAGAGGCAAGTAGAAAGTATAGTCAGAATATATAAACTAGTCACCACATGAGTGACCAACATATACATCCACCTCATAAGTGGGAAAAGACATCACATGTCATCTTTTAGAGTTCCATCATGAATAAAGCATAAGATAAGAGTTCAAAAGAATACCCATGATCACATGATCAATATCAAATAAGGTAGTTCACATGAACCATGATTTTCAAAAGAAAAGACATTGTGTATAGGTTAATGTCCATAGGACAAAGAGAATGAATAGGAATAGGTGAATTTCTCAACATAGAATAATAGGGGATACATCATACATTTAGAGTGAAGAATTAAAAATTGCTCAATATAGAAATAATGTGGGATGCAATCATACCTCAACTTCAGAGTCTAAACAGTCCAAGTCAGTACTAGATCCAAGCCTAGGCCTCCAAAGAACCTCTAGGGAAGGTTGACAAGTCCAATAAGTAAGGTTACCAAGCTTAGAGAGGTTGGTTTCTCCAAAAAAGCTCCTATCTCGAGCAAGAAGCACCTTCTCCACTTTAGAGGTGAAAACCCTAACAAAAGAACATGGAGATGGGGTGTTTAAGGGATCTAGGTGGGGTTTCACCATTGAAGACCAGGGTTTTGACCTGGAGGAAGGTTGAAGGAAGACTAACAACATGAAAATAGGGAAGTAAAGGAGGATACTTACTAGTTCAGGTCAAAATCACCAAGGAGGAGCTTAAGAAATCCTAAATAGAGAAATTTGGAACCCTAGGAGACTTCTTCTCCAAGGTAGGCACCTTATTTTACCTTGGGACAACACCTTCGTGTCCAAACAGAGTAGGAGTTATGCTCTAAGCTAGAGAAAAGAAAGAAGAGCAATAATTTTTGAATTGGGAGTTGGGAAGGGGTAGATATGGCTATATAAAGAAAGAGGTCAAGTATGAGGTTTCTATGAGACTTTCCATGTGTAATGTATAAGGGTGTCCATGGACATTCAAGCCTTTATGGATAAGGAAGAAGTCAAGCATGAGGTGTCAAGTTACTTTTCATGTGTCCAATGCTAAGGATGCCTATGGACATGCAAACCTTTATGGATAAGGAAGAAGTCAAGCATGAGGTGTTCATGGAGCTTTCCATGTGTCCTTAGCCTAGGGATTTCATGGCCATGCAAGAGGACAAATCATAGAGGCTTATTTAATATCAAATTTTGGTTCATGGACACTTATAGGCCATCCCAACCAACCTCCAATCAAAGAATTAACCCCATTGGTTGATAGCTTCTAAAGATAAGCTCATTTATAAAAAGAGTAATCCCTAAAAATGCCCTTGGAAAGAAACACCTTCAAACCAAGGTGCAACTAGGTGCCCCATGGTTCAAAAACTCGAGAATGGTAAGGTAATACCTAAATATTATAACGCATGTAACAATATACAAAGAAAACCTCCAAATTGGGTAAATTGTAGAAAAGTCCAAAATGTACCTAAAATTGCATAACTTGCATAAACATCCAAATTGGACCAAAATTCATCCATAAGTTATCTTTGATGTGTTGAATATGAATTTTCCATTATTTTCATATTTTGAAGTTATATAATCACATTATTTATTACTTATGCCTTTTACTCATTTTCTCTCTCCTAAACTAATCCTAATATTTCAAGGCTGTCCAAATTAGATGAAATTTGACATGTAGGATAATTTTGATATGTAGATTTTGAATTTGAAGTTTTTTTCCACTTTTGAGACTTATTTTTATGAGATATGTCATATTGCCCATTAACGACCCGTTATCTAAATTATTCATCCAATTAAGTTCCTTATCTTCATATTACCACCAAAACGAGTTACGTGACATATTTTATGTATCCATTATAAACCTAAGATTAATGTTAGAACATTAGGTTACATTAAGGTGATCTATACATGCATTAGATCATTGGGGGTTATACGAAACATCTATTTAGGTCTAACCTTCAACCTTGTTTGGCTAATTCCAAAATGTCACCTTCTAGGGTAGGGTCCAAGATCTAGTATGTTACATTCTGCCTATTCAAAACATAGAAGACAATAAAACAAATTCAAATTATGTTGCAATACTATATCAATAAGTCTGGTCCAGTACTAGATTTTTTTCCATCAAATAACCTGATTTTGATGCACCCATGTTATAAATTGGGACCAAGATTTTTGCATTGTTTTAATTTCTTGAGTAGCCTCTTTTTAATTTATCCTACAATGAAATATATTTTTGGAAGACAATAATTACAATATCATATGATACTTACAAATTTGTTAAATTACTTACATCTTTTGCAATACTTTCTCGCAATCGCATTTCATATCGAATCTTGGCAGCTTTCCCAGTATTCCCTTCTGCGGCATGTCCGAGTCCAATACCATGAACCCTACTCTTTTTTATGGGGTTGACTATACGTAAAAAAGCATGACATGTAACCTTATCAATTTGTGATGGATCAGTTACTTCACCATTTGTAACTTCATTTTCAACCATATTGGTTATCTCGTCATGTCATTAATTGAACAAAGTCAATGTACAAACTATTGAAAATTAAATATACTATTGATATAAAAATATTGAATAAATTACCACCAAGGGGTTGTTCTCATACACTTTCTTCAAAAGTTCTTGTTGAGTTGACTCCCTTTCCACAAATGTGTATGCCTCATGATACTAAGCACCAATGATGTATTAAATGATCATATCATGCAATAGCACTATTACTCTTCACTTATATCGGGTTACCCAAATTAGGGTGTCTTGTCAACTTACAAGTATACAATTAACCCTCGTATCGTACATGGAGTCTATTTTAGACTTCCTATCATGAAAGCATCTTGTGCAAGCATATCGTGCAATATCTTGTGCAAGACATATCATGCAAACATCTTGTGCAAGAATAAATTAAAAAAATAGAATTATTACTACTAACTAGAAAATTTCTTATTGAGAACTCTTTGAAAATAAGTAAAAAATGAAAGGTGGTACCATTTCCTCCCTATAACAACTCCATGGTTTGGATCTTGTAGTATGATGCATTTGTTTTTTTATCTGTTAATCTTATTTGTGGCAGCAATTTTCTAGACAAACAATTTTTTTTCTTAATTAACACTACAAATGAAAGATAAATGCTTATATATTATTTTGATATTACCTCAGACTTCTCAGAAGACCATTGTTTTACAAGATTGTCAAACTGACGAATATCTAATGATGCATTCTGCCCAACCTTTTTCCTCATCAAATCTGGATCATCCTTATACTTTAGATAGTAATCTTTCTTAACCCGTGACTTCCAACTTTGTAAAGCTTTGTGAATGTGAGCATGTACATAGTTCCATGCATTTGGATGATCTCTCAAATCAAAGAATTTCTAAAAAAAGATTGGAGGTGTTAAGAAACAATAAAAAAACTCTTAAAAACTACACTAAATTTAAACTAAAAGAAATTTTATAATTACTCAAGTACCTCAATGCATGATTTTTTATCTTCAAATGCTATTTGTGGTTTCTCTCACTATTGTAGATCGAAACTCTATATTTTTTATTTTCTAGCTAATATGCCACAACAACTATTCAGCTTTATACTGTTCTTTCCAACTGCATTACCTGTTGCATTCCATTTCACCTTGTATCGTTGCTCTCCCAGTTTCAGAATTAGATTGACCTCACTTGTAGGGCCCCTGCCATATCTCAAGTTCCTCATGCTCATCTCCTACTTCAGTTGAAGGAGAGGATACTGTAGCTGAAGTAGCAATGGGTTGTGGTGGAGGCGTAGAAGCTCTCATACTTGACCTTGTGTTCCTCATTCTACATAAGCTGAAAACATAACAAGTGTTAATAGAAAAATGTAGCAATGCATAAGAGGTTGTGCAATAGTTTATAAAATAAATGTACAACATTGTATAAGGTAGAACAATTGACAAGACAATAACACAGGTGATGTACTTATTGTAATAACATTATATCCATGAAAAGATCAAACAAGGGACTAATGACAAGGAAATATCCTTGCACCAATACATAATAATCCACAAAGAAATATATAGCAAGCACGATCATTCACTAATGTTTGCAACAATTAATTTAAACAACTTTATTCTCAGGCTCCTAGCAAGAAATGATCCCTGCATATCATTCCTCAACTAGGAGATATCATCAATTGTGTGGTTGTTAACACTATGAACTTGTGCTCCACTTAGATAATCCTCAATTATAGGTACTTTAGAATAATTTTGAGGTGGAAGTTTCAAAGCAGTGAACCAATTATCATCATCAAGATCTTTTACATAAAAGCATTGCATTGCTTGTGATGCAAGAGTGAATGGCTCATCTTGATTGCGTCTCCTTGAGAAATTGAGTTGTGTGAACCCATATTTGTCAATGCACAAACTGTTAGAAGAACTTTCATCAAACCAAGCACATCGAAACAACAATATTTCTATGTCTAGACCATAACATAGCTTAATGACCTCCTCCAATTGTCCATAGTATGTAATTGTAGCCGTAATAGGATTTTTATCCCTCCTACTTGCATAACTAGATATGTTTTCCATCAACTACACCCCACTATTCTGTGTAATAGAAGTACTTTCAACATGTTTTGAGGGGAATCAGTATCAATTTACTGAATAACCTTCATATGACATTCCATCTACAGAAGGACCCTAGGATATCCATCTCAAATCCTCACTAACATTCTTTTGATGATCCATTTGCATACGCATTACCTAATTTAACAGTATTAAAACAATAGGAGACAAAACACTCTTTCAAAATAAAACTTAAGTATTTTTATAAATTACTTACATGCTCTCTCAACCACCTAGCAAACTGTGTTGCATGTTTTTTTAAAGCACATAGTGTGATATTTGGTTCATCCTCTTGAAGCTTTATCATGTGTTCACTGGTTATCAAAAAAATTCAAAACTTGTGGTTAGTATATACCACTGTTTAGAAAATCGGCCGAATATTCCTTTTTGGGGGTCTACCACTCTGATTATGAATAATCGGCCTATAATCGGTCCAGGACAGATTAATTGGCCGATCGGGGAATAATCGGCCGATTAATCGGCGATTTTCAAAATCAAATGCTAGTAATAAATTTTTTTTTACATTAATTTGTTCTAATACTACTATTGGTCATTATAATTACATTATCTTCTTCCAATTTACATATTTGGTCTTCTCCTCATGTTTTCTCTATAAGTTTATAGTTAGTGTTTATTGAACTGATTCTTACTGTTGATGTTTTCTTCTTTAATTTCATCAATGTTTCTAATTACTTCTTAATGCAATATTAGTCTATGACTTATCAATGTTTCTAATTACTTATCAATGTTTTTTCCCTAATTTCATCAATGTTTCAAGTTACTTATTAATGCAATATTAGTCTTATCACTCATCAATGTTTCTAATTACTTATTAATGCAATATTATTCTATGACTTATCAATGTTTCTAATTACTTATTAATGCAATATTAGTCTATTACTTATCAACGTTTCTAATTACTTATTAATGTGATATTAGTCTATGACTTATCAATGTTTGTAATTACTTATCAAAGTTTTCTTCTCTAATTTTATCAATGTTTCTAACTACTTATGAATGCAATATTAGTCTATTACTTATAAATGTTTCTAATTACTTATCATTGTCATTATTATATGGTCAATATATAATTTACATATCTTTATGGTTAATATAAAAAAAAATCAAAATCGATTAAAACCGAATATTCTCCCGCTTATACTCCCGCATACCGTATATACTCTATTCGGTACCCTCTCCGCCCGTACACCGATTACCGCTTTTCAGAACAATGGTATATACTAGAAATTGTTTCACATTGAAAAAGAAATTTGATTACCTTCTGTAATTATCGAACATGTCAGTATTGAATAGTACACTTTGATGAGTTTGTTCCAACATTTTCACATCAAAGTGTTTAGAAACTCCAACTCAAATAGGAGAGTCATAAACATTATGAGGAGTATGAGTGAATTTTGTGTCAAAATCAGGTAGATATCTAGCACAAAATGTCAAACATTCTTTTGCCAAATAGCCTCTAGAAATAGAACCGATAGGTTGAGCTTTATTTCTGGCATAATTCTAAAGTTTATTCAAGTACCTCTCGATGGGGTACATCCACCTATACCGTACAGAACCAGCAACCCTTTCTTTATAAGCTAAATGGATTGGCAAATGCATCATCATGGTAAAGAATGATGGAGGAAAACTCTCTCTAATTGGCATAGTATGACAACAATGTCTTCTTCAAGTTTCTTAAATTCTTCTACATCAATAGTATATGAGCAAAGTTGATTGAAAAATGAACATAGGCTTGAAATAGGTTTATAAACATCTACGGCTATGCAATTCCACAAAGCAACGGGTATAAGTTGTTGCGTTAAAACATGACAATCATGGCCCATCAATGCCAACAATTTTTTCTCCCTTATGTTGACACACCTAGATATGTTAGAAGAATATCCATCTGGAACCTTCAATGTTTTTAGAATAGATAGAAAGTTCTCTTTCTCCATATTTCTCATTGTAAAAGATGTTGGAGGTAAGTAATAATGGCTCCCTGAATCGACATGCCATAAATCCCTTTGGATACTTCATTGTTTGAGATCTTGACGAGCTTGTAAGTTGTTCTTACTTTTCTTTGAGTCACCCAACAAAGTGTTTAAGATGTTCTCAGAAACATTTTTTTCTATATGCATTCCATCTAGATTATGTCTCAGCAACAAATGCTTCCAATATAGGAGTCGAAAAAAATGCTTATTTTATTCCATCTAGGTGGCAATGGCTGATGTCCATCTCTAGGCCTTTTGTGTTTATTAGTTTTTCTGAATGTGATGTTTGTGCAACTCTAAAATTGTTGTAGTATATCATCACCTGACCATCTCCTAGGTGGTTGACGGAAATCTTATTCTCCATTGAAACTTTTTTTATCACGCCTATAGGTATGATTATTTTTCAAGAAACGTCTATGGAACCCATAATATTGTTTCTTGCCAAACTGAAGCCACTTGGATAAGGTGTCTACATTACAAGATGGGCAACCCAAATCTTTATTCCCTTTGGTGCTCCAACCAGAAAGGTCACCATAAGCCAGAAAATCATTTATGGTCCATAAGATCATTGCCCGCATAGTGAAATTATTCTTTCTATAAGCATCATATACTTTAACTCCCTGACCCCAAAGTTTTTGAAGCTCATCAATTAATAGCTTTAAGTAAATACCAATATCATTCACAACCATATGAGGACATTAGATCAACAGAGACATCATGATGTATGGCTCCTTTAGAATAAGCCAAGTTGGGAGATTGAGAGGTGTTAGTAGTACATGCAACGTGCTATGTGAAGCACTCATAAGTCCAAATGGATTGAGTCCATATGTAGCTAGAGCAAGTCTAACATTTCGTGGCTCAGCAACAAAGTTTGGAAATTATCTATCTATTGAGACCCATTCTTCTGTGTCAGAGGGATGATGAATATGACCATCATTTCCTTTTTCTTTAACTGACCACATCATATATTTTGCAACAGAAGGGCACATGTAAAGTCTCTTCAGATGAGGGATAATAGGAAAGTGATACATCACCTTTTTAGCTACCTTTTTGTGTTTTATTTTATATATGTTTTCATTCCATCTAGACTCACCACAAGTATCACATTTGTCTTTCTTTGATGAACCTTTACAAAAGAGCATGCAGTCATTTCGACAGAAATCGATTTTTACTTTTAAGACCAAGGTCTTTTACAACTTTATTTTCTTCATAATAAGTCTCAAGAAATAGACTACCTTTTTTTTGGGAAGGCTAAGATTATCAACTTTAGGAACTTTGTAAAAGAATTATTTGGCCATCCAGACTCCTCATTCAGATATAACAGAGGCATCAGAAAGGACAACTTGGAGTGAGTTTTACAACCTTCATACAGTGGCTTATCGACTTCTTTGAGAAGCTTGAAAAAAATGTTGGGCATTAAGATTTACAGGCTCCTCCTTGACTTCAAACTCACTGGCATGACTGGTATCTCCCATTCCAAATATATCTTCAACATTTGATGCATACTTCCAAATGTAGGTCTAGCATATGCTGCACTTGTTGTATTCCTCCCAATCATCTCCCCATGATATGTCCAAACATCATAGCTACAGACAAATCTTTTTTGCAAAACATGCAAGAATAAATCATCATCTGATTTAATGTATCCAGTAGAGCATGTTTTATAAGGGCAAATTAAATTTTCCGGTCTGGGTGGTATTTGATGGGTACATGCAAATTCAATAAATTTTTGTAAACCAGACTGGAAAACTTCACTTTGCATCATATTACCAATATACATCCAATTTCTATCCCGCAAGAATTCCATCTACATATACGTAGACAAGAAGTTAACAGTCACATTACAACTAAAACAATATAACTGAACAAGAATATATTTTAGAAATTACTATATGAATTGAAGGACAAAATTAATAAAAGATAAAAGTTTAGATTGTAATATAGAGTCCAAAGATAGGGTTGTAGGCACTCTTTGGTTAGTTTCTCCACTCCACACACATACCCCCCAGTGCAGGCTATTCTGACAAAAATTAACCTACACACAAACCTAGGGGCACAAGGCAATATTGATACATTTATATCGAGTTCAAAAATGTCAAAGTATCAGGTGGTTACCCATTACCAGGCTATTAACATTTAGTATAGCTCTTGGCAAATTTTAGTATCTTAAAATATTTACAAAATTATACTAGACTATACTTACATGTATTTTCATGAAACATGGTGAATCATCTCCACAGTGATGGTATTAGAAAGATGGTTGTTCTTAATAGTTGGCAAATTTAACATTCTAATGATTATTTCTCTTTTGATCACAGGACAATGAAGAGACTCGGGATACCCGATGAGAGGATAATATTGATGGTAACATATGATATCGCTTGCACTGCTAGAAATAATTACCCTACTCAAGTTTTCAACAATGACAATCACTGGTTCAACATATTCCTATTTTAAACAGATATCAAACATGCCTAACAGAACAAAACTAGTCTAATTGAAGTTATAGATAATGAGAAGAACAAAAGAAAAGTATAAAATAGATGGGTATGTATAGATAATTTAGTATTGGTATTAAATTTAAGGATGCCTTCGGCATGTGATCATATGGCAATAATGACGAGGAATATTGGAAGACTGTACAACCACTACTTACATGAGACAATGTACAACTACATATATTGGATTTTTTCCTAAGCACTAACAAAATCTCTCCACTTATTGAGTTTGGGTTATTAGTGACTGAACTTTTTCTAAAAATTATGTATCTTTAGAGACTAACAACCAAAATGCAAAGGTATAGATATTAACAATCAAGTTTTCTATATGTTAGCAACAATTTCGAGAAACAACCATGATATACAATTATTATATCCACCACTGTGAAGTAGTAACTAATCAAAACAATTATGAGAAAGTAGAAAAGTGGATAAAGCAGAAAACATTAAGGGGCCTTCTGGATGGAGACATTGCAAGTGCAGTAGTTATAAACATAAGATAACTACTGGACACAAACTAATTAACTATTCCCCGTTGCATTGTGTTAGTTGGCTCCACGTGTTGTATTCATTACATTTTGGGAACTTCTTTTTATCACGTCCACTTAAAAGTAAAGACACCCCACAAATAAGGTGTTGCTCTTGATTTTCTATTCGACTTATGCAATTATGGTGCCTGCAATTGGCATCTTCAGTAGGAACAACCAAACTGCATAATACAATGCTTTGTAAATGTACTAAAATAGGTTAATGGGACTAGTCATTTAGTTATGGTAGCAACTAATTGGCTGCATACTAAAAACATTCTATACGATGCAATAACTTGTAATGTTGATGTTATAATTACTTTTAGTTATTCACTAATGTATACACTGGTCTCCATAAATTTTGCTTATATGATTACATTGCTCAATTGTCAAAGTTACAAAGTTATTTTTGTGATTTGATTGTTTAACATCAATGTCCTATTTGTCACAATGTGTATCATGTTTTCATATTAAAATGGTATGCCTAAAAACTAAACAACAATTCAAGTAGTGTTTTCTGTATAGAGACTACTTGGTCCATACTGCGGTCGATTGAATATCAAATGGAAAACTAGACCTTTTAGTTGCATCTTGCAAAGATGATATAGTTGATACTCTATAGTGATGACCATTCTAGCCACTCTTATACTTTGCTAAGCATTTAATTGCAACCCCATTGACGCATGCTAGTCCTCGTTCTTGTAAATTAGCAGTCTGATTGACATCTCTAGTTTCCATTGTGCCATGTATTGTGCTCATTGTGGCATTAACATCCCATGTAATTTGCTGCCAAATGATTCTCAACTCATTGTGCCATGTATCATGCTCATTGTGACATCTCTAGTTTCCATTGTTTGCCATATGATTCACAACTCAATGACCGGAAATGTGAACCATGGGAGGTGCCCTTTTCAAATGCTTATGTGGTACGTATTAGCATGTTGGCGAATTGTTTTTCGTGATTCTAAGTATTGTTGTCTGTAGATTCTTAAATCACAAGGAAAATTAGGATATGAAAAAGAGCGATTGTCTTAATGAGAATAAAGAAAATCTATATTGGTATGTGATCCCCTAACCAAACTATCGAACAACGGGAGTGTTAGGCAGAGACAAGGCAAATAGCCGCCCACCTGAGATGGAAATTTTGGGTACCGTTGGTCATTATACAATACTACTATTAACCATATAGTTTCATCTTAAAGCTGAAGAACGAGAGCGTTAGGTAGAGACAAGGAACTGGTGCTATGACACTAAAAAATATACTGACCTGACGGATTAGCTTCTCACACTGCTTGTTCCCCAAACGACCACTGCTTGTTCCTCACGCGACCACTGCTTGTTCCTCACATGGCTGCTGCTTGTTCCTCATGCTGCTGTTGCTTCTGCAATGGGCGATCAAATAGGGTGAGGAGAGCGCAGGGAAAGGAATGCTTATGAATAAATATTCGTGAAGTAATTATCACATTCTAATTACTAATTCATTGGGCAGGAAATTTTGGTTGTAACCCTAGTCATGGAAATTTTGCATTCAAGTAGGATTTGAAACCTTCAGTGATTCTTATTTACATAAGAATTTGAGTTGAAGGAAAACAATCTTTTTGCATAGGATAGTCCTTCACAAAAAATCAATATTTTTGAGGGGTTTTGGTCCTTCACAAATGGCCTTCACTAAAAACCCATTTCTTTGTAGTGTTCCCTACCTTCACAACCTCCATCCAACTACCATCACAATCCACCTCCCCTACAAGCCCACCAACAAAATCTGCCTCAATACCAACCCCCTCCACAACAACCACAATAACAAACTCCACAACAGTCTCCAAAACAACCCACTTTCATTCTATAAAACCAAACACCCCTCCCTAAAGGCCACCACCACCACCACCATCTTCACGAGCTCCCCCTTCTTCCCTTTAGCAAGTGAATATGGTGTCGGTCATATGGGGGAAGACGACTGTTGGAGGACTCATGGGAAGGGAGGATGAGGTAACCAATGCTTGTGATGAAGATTCACTACCATAAAAGTCTCATAAGATTTGTGAAAGCCCCAAGATCTTATTGTTTTGTTCTTGCTTGAAAATACTGACTGCATCAAAGTGATTGCTACACCACCGCAGATTCCACAAAGTCCCCCACCATTTCTTGAAGAGACAATCCTAAGTGTCCCGCCTTTGGTTGAGTCAATGACAACCCAAGATCCACCCCTTGAGACAAGAATTACCATTATACCACATCAAGGTCCACAACTTGATGTATAAGAGGTTGATGTAAGGGGTCCCTTTCCCCAAGAGAAATAGGGTTATATCATGAACTTTTTAGTGGCCTTAAAACAAGGGATGACAAGTATCAAAACATTGCTTTCCTTGGTAAAGGATGCTTGCACATGGAGGAGAAAAGTGATGTTATTACCACCCAAAGATATCATTGCTTCTAAACATGTAAGTTTCACCACATTGGTGGTTTGTGTTGGACGTCTTTCCAGTCAAATCTTTGTTGCATTTTTTGAGGCTTTTAGCTGGTTCAATAATGGGATGATGAAGAAAAGAATGGGTTTTGATTTTGATGTCACTGTTGAATGCAATTGGCCTTTAACAAGACCCAAGTAGGATATGACACCAGTCTCTCTTCAAAGGACTCAATGCCTCTTCGAGAATTCACAACAACAGATGAGGATTCGCTTTCCTTGGTGGAATCTCTGGATGTTGGTAGACCCCCTTCTAAACTATATCCACAAATCATATGGTTCCCTGGTTGAAGTAGGGATTCCGATATCATGGGGGGTCACTTTTTGAAGAAAAGGGGAGACCCATGAACCCCTCTCATCAATTGCCACATCAATTCTCAACCCGTCGTGCATGCTCTTCTAGATTTGGGATCAGGTGCCAGAATCATACAGTTCATATATATTTACGACTTGGCTTGGAGATACTGGAACTATTAGATTGTTACATTTCAATGGCTGACAGATCAATGAAAATTCCTAGAGGCATAATGACCAATGAAATGGTGGTATTAGATAGTAGAATGGACTTTGCCTTCCCGACCGATTTTCTAGTCATGGACATTGATCCCTTGCTTGTGTGAGATATCATCATACTGGGGAGGCCCTTCTTGGCCACATCGGGTGCAAACATCAATGTGCGTGCAAGTATCTTGACAGTCTCCTATGCTAGGAGGTCGATGGAGATCTATATGTTCACCCAAGAATAAAGACAACAGATGTGTGAGGAGGATCAATTGATGCATATTCCTTGGGAGGAAGACCATGTGATCAGAGACTTGGAGAGAGTCATTATAGAAGAGGAAGGGAACAACTTGGATGAAGGTGTCTGACAATCAAGCAAGTGTAAATTAGACCAAATGAAGGCATAAATTTAGATCTAGTGGGAGGCAATCCATGTGGTTTGAGATTCTCTAACTCCTTATGTTTTGATTACACTTTATCTTTAAAAAAACACACACACACCATACTTGATAGTTTTTATATTTGTGAATCATGTTAGAGCAGGTACTGTGGAGAAAATATGAGGCATGAAGGAGCTAGCCAAGGAGAAAATCAAAATTGAAATAAAAATGAAGATTAGTGAAAAATATATAGGAAAAAGCCCAATATGACCATGCTCCACATCATGGTTGTGTTCTTGCAAGCCAAAATAGTCGTATTTCTCAGCACGGTCATGGTGTCCTTCCCTGCTCACCTAACACTATATTGATCTCTCCTCTCACTTGGCAGTGGTATTTCATGGCTCCATGCCATTTTCCCTACTATTCTAAACTTCTATTTCACGTTGAGGACAACATGATTTAAAAGTTTGGGGCGGTAGGGCAGTAAGCCCTTGTTTTTCCTCATTTTTCATCTAATAGTCCTCTTTCTACATTTTTACAAGATGATCAAATAGTTTGACTAACTTTCATGCTTTCCTGCCTATACCTTGTGTGTTGGCTTGCATTCATGCATACATGTAGTTCTTTTCATGCATTTTTTCTTTTTTCTCTTCCATGCCATGCATTGCATTTTCATGTAGTTTTACTAATTTTGTGTGGTTTTAGCTAGAATTTTCTACTTTATGCTTTAATTTCCTAAAGTAGGTCTAGATGTGATTAAAGTGCAAATGGGAACCATTTTGGCCAATATTTCCCAAACTTGAATGTTCTTACCCAAAATTATGTTTCAACTTAAATCTTCAAATTTTGAACTAAAAATGTTGATGATTGTTGACTTTTTACGTGTGTGTCACCTCTCTTGTGTTTGTGATTATTTTGGTTGAATTATGATTTGAGAAAGCTATGAATGCTTAGAGACTATTGAATCACATGATCAAAATATGAATCTCATATTGTTCAATCAGGTGGTTATATTAATTGATGAAGTGTTGGATTAGTTTTCATGCAAGAGATTTTATGTTGAGAACCAAACTAATGACCCCTCTTTGACTCGACTCTTCTTTCATCATCTTCATACCCCTCCACCTCATGAAAGGATGCCTTAGTGCACATATATAGCCTTGGCCACCTCTAAAAGTTTGGGGTGACCATATATACATCTCCTCGCTTCACTATATCCACCATATGCCCTATCTAAACCTAGGGCAAAAGAAAAAGAAAATGAAAAAGAAGAAAAGAAAAAGCAAAAAGAAATTAAAAGATGCTCATGTTTAAGAGCATCTAAGTAATAAAAAGATGAGTGTAAAAGCACTCCAATCTCTTACCACAATCCTTTCTTCCATTTTCATACCCAATGAGCTAGGAAACACCAAACCTAGCTCATTTTACCCTTTTTCCACAACCACGTGGGTCACTTTGTGTGGTTTGAAGCATAAGATTGAATTCATGAAAATGAAACAACACTCCTATTCATTGTTGATTAATGCCATCATGAAATGATTTATCCAGAATTACATGAAAGACATATGGAAAGCTTGTGTCTTCTATGCTCTATATTCAAAGTTTGTATGCTCAGTGTTCTTTTGATGAATGGATTATGAAAGTAGAGAGGAGAGAGGTGGAATACATTCACTTAGTCACTCTTGACACCATTTAGTCAATAATCATCTTTTTCAATGCATTTATCATTCTTGTTTGATTGAAAGAAATTGAAGAGAGAGATTAAATTGGAGCATACTTGAGGACAAGTATGTTTTAAGTTTGGGGTGGCGATGCAACCCTATTTTAGGGCTTCATCTTGTGTCTTTTTGCATTATGATCACACCTAAATAATGTAGATTGCAATTTATTTCCCCCAATGTGAACTTTCATATCAAATGCACTTATAGATCCTTTTGGGCACTTTTAGGGTAATTGTGCATACATTAAATACATAGGAGAGAGAAGGAGAACATCATCAAGTTTCCACACTCCAAGATCAAGCCTAAATCTCCCCTGAGAAATCCTTGGATGCACAAGGATCAATCCAATCCAAAAGGAGGCCAATCAAAGAAGTTAGAGTCAAGATCAGCTGAAGGAACCATCACGTCGATTGTGGTGAATCAATCTAAAAGTCCTAAAACTTCAACCAATTTGTAAACAAATGCCCACAACCATGGTCAGCAAAATGGACGTGGCCACTAAAGGCACCACGACTGTGGACAGAAACACCCCTGTGGCCGAAGTCCTCCATCACCCCCATGGAGCCACTCCACGACTGTGGCAGAACGACCCAAAAAGTCACAGAAACCCGACTCAAAATACACATGAATGGCCACAGTTGTGGCCGTCAGCACGATTGTGGCCCATGAAGGCCACCTCGCCCATGGAGACAAACACGATCGTGGTGAGCTAAAGTCAAGAGGAGCATAAGGATCAACACCTTCCCCCAACATGGCTGTGCCACCCAGCACGACTGTAGTGCCCTCTACCCAAAATGAACGTGGCATCCTCCATGGTCATGGCCACTCCATGTATCTCCCTCTACGTCACATCATATCACCACCTCGTCCATTACCAATCCCACGACCGTGACACCCAACCACCACCACGGTCGTGGCACCTCACCATGGCCGTGGTGACCACCTAACCCTACCCAACTTTTCCATTGCTTTTCCACTTCTACCCCCACTTAACCTAGTACTTCCCCACCACCTATATGTACATAGGTGGTAGACACAACATAAGGTTACCTACTCTACAACCCCTACCTACTCCTTATCCACTTCCTTACATTCAAGCCATTCACCTACCTCCCACCTTCCATTTCCACTCCATTTCCACCCAAAAAGCCTAGTTTCTAGGGCTTTTTCACCATAATCCCCTACCTTCTCATGCCATTTCCATCCTTGGGGGGAGGTGCTTCATCCTACGACAACTAGGAGGTGAAGGAGAATGGTCTTTCATGAGATCCATGGACTTCTACCTCTTTCTTCTCTTTTCTTTCCTCTTTTGTTTAGTTATGTGTAGCTAAGCCCCTTGTGGTGGGTAGTTTGGGGTAAAAATGATACTTTCATACCATGTTGAGGGAAGATAATTTGTAAACTTTATGATTTCATTCTATAATAAATGCTTGCTATTTATATCTCAATTCCCATGCCTCTACTTGTGGTTTGTATCCAAAAATACAAATTGCTTATGTTTGTGTGCTTGAAGCGATCTAAGTCTAGGATAAGATAGCCTATGTAGGGCTGTCTTGGGATTTGCTTCTAGGTCCAACTAGTGGATCCCTAAATAGAACCCCATCTCCCCACATATAATCCTTATCCTACTCCTAGGTGTGTGATCTAAGTAGCTAGTATAGGGTTGATTGGTGTAATTGCCTAGGAGTTTGCTAAAAGCTAGGTGGTGAGTAATGTGGGGTGAAATACCCTCACCTCTACTCCCCAATTCTACCTTTGGATCCCAATTACACTAAGAAACCCTATTCTAGAAACCTAGATTAGTCAAATCCTAGTGAAATCTCACCTTCACCTTTGGTTAACTAATAGTGTATTGTGATTTCTTAGCATTTGACTAGTTGTTTGGTTTAAGTAATCTAGAATGAATGATTAAGCTTGCTTGTTCTGTCTTTCCTCCAATTGAAATCTTAGTGTCATCCCCAAACAACCCACCTACCTTTATCATTGCTAAAAACCATCTTGTTAACTTATCTTGCTCATGCTAGTTAGTTTCTTGGTTTTAATTGCCTCTTAGTATTTTGCTCAATTCTTGCTAGTTAGACTTTGCTTGACTAGTTAGTGCTCCTTTGAGCTTGCTAGTTTGATCTTGCTAGTTAGTTGTAACTTAGACCTCTTATTTATCTATATCCTTAATTGCTAGTGTAGTGTAGTTTCTTGCTCTTATTTATTTAATTGTCTTGTCTTTCTACTTAGACTTGAATCATATAGGGTAATTTACAATTTTTGATAATCTAGTTTACTTCTTGCCTTTAATTGCTTGCCTCCTTAGTTTAATCAAACATACCATCAAAAAGCCCTAAGAACCCTACTCTCTGCATTAGGAACATAGTTCCCACTAACTTAGATCTAGTGCTCCTCTCTCCCTATGGATCAACCCCTTTATATTCCTCTTACCTACGCTACAATACGATCCTATGCGCTTGCAGGTGATACATTTTAGTTAATATGATTGTGTTGGTCTAGGGTCCACTTTATAAATTCAAAAGATCCGTAGTGTGTGCCTACCTAAGTTGCATCTAATCAAATACAATTGGCTAGTTGTAACCCAAGGTAGTCCAAAGACGCACCAACTATATTCAATTTTATAAGATTACATATTAATCTCCCACTAGGGGATTACATGAACGGTACAACTTCAAGATGTAAGAAGAGAGATATCCAAGCTATTCCAAGTTGTCTCCTAAGAGTCAGCTCCACTAGCCAAGTTCAGGTTATCATGTCAAATACTATGTGTCCTTCACATAGGGACCCTACAAGAGAAGACAAAGTGAAAGTTGACAAAACAAATGTGGCAACCCTCCATGATAAATGAGACTACAAAAAACAAAAATGCAGATCGATCACTTATTAATCACATTACTAAAAAGGTGCAGAATTAAAATCGAATAAAATTTCATCTTTTCATAAGAAACATTTTACATATAGGTCCAACCTCACATATATCATACTAGGTACCTTTACAAAAGTTTAGTTGCCTCATCTGTAACCTGTACACGAAAGATGTTGTTCACATAATTACAACATTTATATAGGGAAATTAAACTACCAAAAGCTTGAGTCATTGTACATCATCTACAAAACTCCCCGCCCAGATGTGAGAGTATAGGGATGACTCTAGAACTCTATACAACCTAACCAACCTTCTACCTCTACTGATCTTTGAATATCTCCTCCTTGCTGCTCTGCGTCTAATGGTGTTTTTGATCACCTAAAAAAATGTGATAACCCATGAGGTGAAGCTCACGCTCCAACAAGGGAAACAACTCCATGAAAATCACTTGCGTACATGGTTAAACACTTTAAGAAGTTTAAGAAAATAGGATTACATAGTGGAAAGATTATATAACTTGCATCAATATTTGGTATATCTAGCATTATAAGTACAATTGATTTCTCTTACTACCTTACAAACCATCCAAAAATTAAAAAGAAACAAGGAAGGGATCACCATCCAATGTGATTCGATAAGAAACCCTAATAGTTAAGCTACATGCTAAATTATAGATTTTATTAAACCATGGTTAGTTTGAGGATCACTACTCAAACTATATCTAACTACTATGAAGTTAAAATAATCCCAATATAAGATCTAGGATGACAGAAATTCTGATCTATTCCCCTCGGTCGGTACGAGTAACAACTATAGTGGAACATTATCCAAACTACTAAAACAAACCTAGTCCGCCCTGAGTACATAGGCCACAACACTAGAAACTTGGATATAAATCCTAAAATCTGAGTTAAGGCCACAACCACTCTCAAGCATACATAACCCAAAACACGATCTCAACCGATCTCTAAACTTTGAAATTTGGATGTCGGGGATAAACTTACTTAACACTCATATATACTCAAAAGTAAATGAGTCTGAGATACTTTTGGGATTAATTGTTACACTATCCATCAAGTTCTAATAGTCTATGGTCCCATGGTACTACATGATTAAGATTACACTTTATTAATTATGTAACTTAAGTATTTGACTACATCAATCGAGTTACATATAAGCTCCTATATGATTCTTGTAAGATAAATTGTAGATTGCAACTTCAGAAGATATAAAACATATGAAATGAGTTTCTTGTTACTCCAACATTGTGTACAATTCCATCATTATCCATAAATAGTACTAGACTTCCAACTAGGGCATAAAATAGCCCAAAAAACCATTTATACTAAAATAGTAAAACTTTCTATAAATTATGAGGAAAGTCTAACAAGTTATACACAAAATATCACCCAAACTTGCATCATAAAATTCCATTGGACATAAAAGTTATGGTATTTCCAAGAACAAGGAATTTATGTGTCCAAATCCTAACATGGATGAACTACTTTTAGTACTATGGTTTCATCCAATTATCATATCAACAACATAACAATAGATAAAATCATTATAAGCATTACAAGTTAACCACTATACAGTAAAGTTTGATGTATGAGTCAGATTTTGATACATTGGGTACCAAAACAACACCTATAAGACTTTTATAGGGGTCATTACACCTATATTTCAAATTTCAAGCCCCCCACGTTCAATAAAAGGCTCATTTAATAGAAGAAAAACGTTCACAAGGTCTAAGTAAGGCTTAAGAACTCATATTATCATCATTTTCTATCAAAAGTACACAAAAGGCCATCATTTCTCATACTATGGGTTGTCTAGAACAAGAATTTACATATAACATGTTATGAGTAAGCAAGAAACACATTAAAGGTTATATAACTCGCCTTAGGGTGAAGAAAAACGTCCAACCAGCAAGGAGTCACAAAGAAGAGAAGGGAAAATCCAAGATTTTTCCCTTTAAAATTTCCACAAAGCATCTATCTTCAAGAATGGGGTAGATCTAGAGAACAAGAGAAGAGAAAGAGGGTTCTTTATCTATATGCTTGAGTTTCTAGCAAGAAATATCATGGATTCCATCCAAGGAAGAATAGAGAAGAAGTAAAATAGTGAGAAAACAAGATTAGGAGGAAAGATGATCTTATGTGTATGGAGCAAGGAACTAAATAAAGAAGCTTTGAACAAACCTAAGAGAATAATATCTGAGGCTTGCACCCACATGCAACCATGATCTCGCAAAGCTTCGACCTCAAGCAGCTACTCCTTTGTCAAGCGATGGCTCCCAATGGTTTGCACCAACAAGAATGTGTTTAAGGTAGAAATGTTTGTTAGAAGAAAGAGAGGAGGGGTATTTATAGAAAGGATGAAAGAGGGAGGAGGTCAAAGGTTGAAAGTTGATTCCCCTTTGGTCAAAGTTTAGATATTTCATCAGTTTGTACAACCAGAACCTCCATTAGTTTGTAGCCATCAAGGAAAGCAATTGGTTTATGGACATGCATGACTTCCATTGGAAGGCACACCCAGTCCAACCATTGGAAGGCACACTTAGTCCAACCATCAGAAGGCGCACCCAGTCCAAACATCAAAAGGCACACCCAAGCCAACCATCAGAAGGCACACCCAGTCCAACCATCAGAAGTCACACACAATCCAACTATCAGAAGGCACACTCATAAAAACATCATAAGACACACCCAAAACAACCATCAAAAGGAACACCTAGTCCAACCATCAGAAGGCACACCTAGTCCAACCATTGGAAGGCACATACCATCATATCCACACAAAACTAACATCAAGGGTTGGTACCTTTAAGAAACAACATTTAAAAGCATCCAAATAAAATGAAACTTATCCAGATTATAATGTATACCATGTAATAAAATATTCATGTGTTAAAATTACAGTTATGTCTTTGGAATAGTAAAAAAGCATATAGGTCCACACAAGTACATAAAATTGTAAAACTTGGGAAAACGAAGTTCAATTTGGACCAAATTTGAAACATAGCTTTGTCAATTGATCTCAAAATATAAACAAATGTTTAAATACAAAAGTAAGCACCCAATTAAATCTAACCAGTATGTTTAAGCATTAAATCATGCCAGGGGTCTTACAACTATAAACCCCTAATAGGGATTTTGCCCCTGAAATTGTATGCAAACAAGGATGGGTACTTTCTATGCATTTCCTCCTCTAACTCCCACATGGTTTCCTCTACACCACGTGATGCCACAACACCTTCACTAAGGATATTTCCTTCTTCCTCAGCTTCTGTACACACTTATCTAAGATCAAAATTGGGCCCTAAACACAAGAGACATCATCATCCAACTCTACTTCCACTGACTATATCGTCTACTTTATATCGGGTGACATTTTCTCAACATAGAAACATGGAAAATATTGTACAACTTTTTCAACTCTGGAGGTAACTCCAACTTGTAAGCCACCTTTCCAACATAGATAGGGTAAGGTCCCATGAACCTAGGAACCAACTTATGCTTCATACCAAACCTCAACACACCCTTCTAAGGGGGAACCTTGAGACACACATGGTCTCTAACTTGAAACTCTATCGGTCTACGGCGTTATCGACATATGACTTCTGTCTGTCTTGATATGACTTTAACTATTGTTGGATTACCTTGATCTTCTCTATAGTTTGCTGATCTAACTCAGGACCCAACAATTGATACTCACCTATCTCATACCAACAAAGAGGTGATGGACAATGCCTTCTGTATAGAGCCTCATATAGTACAAATATATACTCCTCTAGTAGTTGTTGTTGTAGGCAAACTCAATCAAACTCAAGCAGATATCCCAATTCCCAAGAAGCTGAAGAACACATGCTATCAAAAGATCCTCTAACGTCTGAATGCTCCTTTCTGACTGGCCATCTGTTTGTGGGAGGAAGGTTATATTGAATCTTAGATGTGTCCTCAAGGTTGTATGTAGACACTCCTAGAGCCTACTAGTGAACTGAGGACCTCTATCCGACACTACTGTAGTTGGTATGCCATACAGACTTACTATTTTATCAACTTAAATATGTGCCAACTTCTTTGTAGTGTAGGTGGTCTTTACTAGAAAAAAGTGATCACAATTCCACTATGGAACTGGAAAAGGCTACAATGTCCCTATAGGCTTCTGACACTGCCTTGATCTATTGAAAAACTAGACACTAGGCCACAAACTCTACCACATCATGCTTCAGACCCGGGCACTTAGAATTTGTTGTGAAATGATTCATTGGTATAGACATCGAAAATGACAATGATCAAGGTATATGTATATTGTAGGGGAATTATTTGTTGTTGGTCCAGGTTTCAATCATATGTTTCACTTTTTACATATCGTTCATCATTATTTTCTAGATTGTTTATTTTTCTGTTATGGTGGGTTTTCTCATCAAAAATTCCCACTATACCTATATATTCTTTCCTGACCCTAAACTCCTATTTCAGTATGCTAATCTTTGTTTAGAATGTAATCTTGTTTACAAACCAAGTCCAACAATTAATTGAATCTCATTAATCTCTCAATTGTTATGTTTAGATTTCTAAGGAAATGACTCTTAATGTATCACTAAGTCCTTTTTCGAGTGGGGTAGTTGTATAAGTAATTATCTCTGATTGAGTATTATTAAGGTTTGGAAACCATATTGGTGGTTTTTGATGTTTATGAATTCTCCTTTGATACTAGTGGATAGGACCCATGCTCCTATCCATTTTTTTGATTCAGTTCAAAATGATCAGAATGTATAGAGATAAAAGTTGCTACATGAATGCCTATAACTGTTTACATATGATTTCTAGTAAATAAAGTATGATGATAAAGAAAAGAATCTATGTTGTAGTTCATAAAATTCATGCACCTGTCCATAATGATGGCAGTAGCAGATGTTCCATCAATAGAAATAGAAGAAATTAGAGACCGAAAGTAGGGGGAAGATCACATGAGATAAGGGTGATATTGGGATCGATTAGGTGTTAGAGTTTTGTAGGGGAAAGATGAGTGAGCGGGTCATTGAGAGGATGACCAGATGAAACAAACATAATAAGGTTAGGATGTTGGGGTGTTATACCTAGGTGGTACACCTTTAAGGTAGAAGAGGGATCATTATGCCAATTGAAAATAATGAAGGGAGAGGGCATACTCATCGCGCCATACTTTTTTTATCAGTAGCTGTTACAACCCCAATTTTTGGGTTCATTTGGTGAGAAATGTAATTTCTCATAATAAAGATAAATGAACAAATAATGATTGAATGCATGAATTTTGTTTAAAATAGCCTTGTTGATTTATTTGTGGGCTTTATTGGCTACTGAGTCCAATAACAAGGAAAAGACAAAAGAAACTCCATTATTAATAAGAAATGGAGAAAAGAAAAATGTAGAAACCTCTAGAAGGCAATAGAGTGTAATCCAAAGGTGTATTTCGTGCCTCTTGGGTTCCTTGGGTCCCAAGGAGTCCAAAATTGCAAAGATAAAGCAATAAGTGAAGAAAAGATGAATTAGATATTTCTTTATTAAGAAAGAAATTGAAAATAATGATTAAATATGGAAAATAAGTATAATTGAGTTGTCCTTGATGGATTTTCATATCCAAAGGATTCCTAATGATAAAAGGAATGCCAATGAGGAAAATAAAAAGAAAGATAAAGAGAAATCCTTGAAAAGAGATATTTAACTAAAGAAATGAATAAGAAGAAAGAGAAAATAGATAAAGGATAAGTAAAAGGCTAAGGAATATTCCCTAATATGGGAATTCGTACCTTTAGGATTTCTTGAGGTCCAAGGGACCCAAAATAACAAAATAATAGCAAAGGGAAAAGAAATACCAATTAATTTTGGATTAATTAAAGGATAACTTAGTTGGGAAGTAAACCTTATCATCCATTGTAATTTGTTTCCCAAATTTTTTACATAGCTAGATAATGGGAAGACAAACGTTCCATTAAAATTTTAGTTAAAAAGGAGCAAGGGTTTGAGAGATACGAATTTCCTAAGAAATTGCTAAAAATTGGATTTATTCAGAATTAGGAAAAGGATTTTCCTTTTTGATCAAACACAGATAACACAGACCATTGGATCTTAATCCAACGGCAATCGGTCATTGTCTAAGTCCCACTGGGATTAGTACTCTGCGAGATTACATAGGATTTTCCTCTCCGAATTTCTTGAGATCCATAGAGAGTGGTCGTCTAATCATAGTCCCATTGGACTCCGGAGACGAAATCACAGGGAATCATCCCTGGTTTGCACATGTTTGGCCTTCATTTTGGGAAACCCCCAATCCCCACAAACCTGACCTCAACCCTATAAATAGGGGAGGGTTATGGAGGGAACCAACATCCCTTTTTACTATTCCAATCACTGCGGAAGAGACCAAGGATCGTTTTCGTGCAATCAATTGCTCTTTTTGACCTGATCGTCACCCTCGTCGTCATCGCAAAACACATCGGAGTCGGGGGAGTAGGGGACGACCTTGGCAAGGCTTGGGAAAGCAATTGAAGCCCTTGACAATTTTGACAAAGGGAGGCGGAGCTCCCAGGCCTATCAGCGTGAGCAAAGGAGGACGAGAGCTCGAAGTCAACTCCTTAGTTGACCGTCGCGGTAACCCTGTTCTCATGCGAGGTTGAAGACGAAGGCGTGGGTTATTTACAATAATACCCCTCTACATCTCTTTTATTGGTAAGGACATTCTCTTCCTTTACTCGTCTTGATCGCATGAGGCGCGTGGAATCCTGGTCGCTGGATCCTTAGTGGAGCAGCGGACCACTGATCCAACGCTCCTCATTTTTCTAAATTAGTCAATAAAGCAATGTTCTTAATAAAATCATATCTTGAGCTAGAAAACTCATATGAGGGAAGTAAATACATGAAAAATGATTAGAAAAATGCGAGGGACACATTAAAAATAGTTTGGGAACCTAAATCAGTATCTTTTTGCAAAAGTATCTAATGTGGGTAAAAAAGATATTAATTTGTTGGTATTAACACTAAATGATTATCGAAAATAGATTTAATCTTGCAAGTGTGTAAATTCGAGCATTATTAAATAATTTAATGATTAAAATAGATTGTAACCTGTTTTGATGATGGAATCGCAAGGATTAGGGTTTTAAACCTAATATGTTGATTAAAACCCTTAGAAACCCTAAGTGAGGGAAAAAGGGAAGAAAGGATATAGTAATCCAAAAATTAGGGTTTTGTGGTCCAAACCTAATCTTAAGGATCTTAATGGAAAATGAGATAAGATACTTAGGGTTTTATGGATATTTGATAAAAGTAAAATAAAAGTGGTGAAACCCTAATTATGGTCGAAACCTTAAAAAGGGCTAGTAACCCTAGGGCACGATTAGGCCTATTAGACTGGGATACCATGATCCATGATAGAAAATATTGTATGTATATTTTAGGACTGAATTGTGCTTGCTTGCTTGATTTTGGATTACTTGATTGCTTGGATTAATTCTGCATTCAAGACAACTTGACAGGTATGTGGTTACGCTTATGACTACCCGAATTAGTTTTCTGGGGATTTTGTCGATGTTTCCATCATGGCTTGAATTAAACTGTTGGATGAATTTAATTCATGCAAACTATAATGTGGATATGACTATCACCTAAGATATGTGCCTACTAACTTAGATCCTAGTCCCCTCTGTAGCTTGATAGACTGACCTGGTATATGGCTACCTATGGGGTAGGTCCATCAGGTCATTGGATGACTTAGTACCTGACTACCAATGGGGTAGGACCATCAAGTCACCTTGAGTTAGGGATTGGACTACCTTTGGGTAGGTCCATGCAACTCCATAACCCTAAGTATTGGCTACCTATAAGGTAGGGCCATGGGGGTAAGGATCTACCATGTGTGAGAGGTAGTATCCATGTCCACTGTAGGGACAACACAAAGATAGGGGATAGGTAAGGATTGAGTAGTATTGCTTAATATGTAATCTTGAATGTTAAATGATAATTGGTTGATTACATTGCTATCATAGTTGCACAATTTTTGTAATCCCCCACATGCCAGCTTTATGCTGACCGACGTTTTGTTTGTCGACGTTTTAGGTACAACAATTGAAAGAACAAACAGTAAAGTGACACATTGTGAAAATAAGAAATAAAGTGCAAGGAGGATCAGATAGAATGAATCCAGGCTATGGATAGAGTAGCTTACCAAAGTTTTAGAAAGGTATGCAAGGTTTTATTTTATACCTATTTTCAGTTTAGTTGGTAAAATTTGATAATTGTTATTGATTATTTGTTGAACCTTTGATCCGGTTTATTGGGCTAACGACTCTGATCTCTGGGTCTCCCTTAAGTGGGGGTTATCAGGAGATGGGGTCGTTACAGTATCCATGCAATACCTTTCCTCAAAGATATGGACATTCCGTGCAATCAAAAGTTGATAACAAGAAACAATGAATACATGAGTACTATTTTTCTAAGAAAGACCTCAAGAGTAAGCTAAGAGAGATAAAATTAAATAAATTAGATATGTTTGTTTGTAACTACAGTTTATGCGATACGTCAACAACCAAAATCAAATTCCACAAGATGTGAACAATGGATTAATCAACATCATCATAAAAAGAGCAAGTTGCATCCGATGTGGGTGAATACTGAACCCAAATCAGTAAGGTCGGAGTTTAAGAGGAAATTCTAGAACACAGTAGATTTAGGAAAATTGAAGTGAGGACTATCAAATTTATCCACATGAAAAAACATAGTATTATAGTCTTGAGAACGCTCCATAGGCTAGATATTTTGGTGCCTAGGTAGACATGATACTTCCATAAAAGTTGCTTGACTTGTGGGGAGGATGGACATAAACTATTGCAAGATGCAATGACTATTTTACCTAACAATGTAGAAATTGATAATGGCTAGCAGAAACTATAACCATGGTGCAATGAACCTTCTACATAAGCCATATGACACCAGATAAGCCCCTTTCCTTAAACCTGTGAGAGAAGGTAAACTCAAGTTTCTAAATAACTACATCCATATTGGTTTACAAAATCAATGGCTCATGGACCAGAACCTACTTGGTTTGTATAGTCACACCAAATCAAGAAGATGGACTTGGGTGATCGAAACAAATCCTTCAAATTATGATATATCTTTGTACTGCTAGGATGCATCACATAAATTGAGGAATGAGCCTCCTCAAGTACCTACTCTTTTAGACTACCAATGCCAGGATCCACCATGTGATTGTGAAAGCACATTGTCCCATCATATAACTCATGAAATCCATAATGCTTCTCACTACCAAACCCTAATATGATGTTTTGTATCACACAATCATCCTTTTGTGCATATCTGATCTACTACATTAAAGTCAGCTTCTCCTATAATTGTGCCAACAAACCTGTTAACAAAGAGACCTCCGACTATACATTCATCTACCTAAGAGATACCAACATGTCCCTCTTGTGTCACAGCATGGAGTGCAACTACACTTTATGTATAGATGATGACGGTGATGATTTCTACTCAATGCATCATCCACTACATTTTCCTTTCCAGGGTGGTAGTCTATCATACATTCATAAAACTAGATCAACTCCATCCATCTTCTTGACCTCATATTCAAATCCTTCTTTGAGAAGATATGCTAAAGATTCTTGTGGTCTGTGAAGATTTGACACTTTTCTCCATATAGATAGTGCCTCTAAATTGTCAAAGCAATAATTAGGCTGCTAATTCGAGGTCATCAATTGGTTAGTTCTCCTCATATTTTTAAGCTATTGAAAAGAAAAAAAATCACATTCTTATCCTACATCAACAGACATCCCAACCCATTCTTTGAAGCATCATAGAAAATGATGTGGCATTTCCCAAGCTCTGGAAACACCAACACTGGAGCATTCATCAACTTCTCCTTCAATAATTGAAAAGAATGTTGACACCAGACATCCCAAGAAAAAGAAGCACCCTTCCTAATCCGTCTGGTTAAAGGTAGATCAACTCCACTAAAGTTCTTAATGAACCTAATGTAGTAACTAGCTAAACCTAGGAATCTTCAAGCCTCAATCAATGTCTTGGGCTTCTTCCACCCCAACACTGATCCACCTTCTTAGGGTCTACACAAACACCTTTTGCATATATGACATGATCAAGAAAAGACACCTCGTTCAGCCAAAACTTGCACTTACTAAACTTAGCATACAACTGATGTTACCTCAATAACTCGAATGCTTGACGAAGATGTTGATCATGTTGTTGATTGTCCCTGGAGCATATCAAGATGTCATTGATTAACACCACCACAAACTAATCAAGATACAATCTGAACACTCTGTTCATTAGGTCTGCAATGTTGTTGGTGCATTGGTTAGACCAAACGACATAACCACAAACTCATAATGAACACATCTAGTTCTAAAAGTAGTATTAGTTATGTCGTCCACCTTGATCCTCAATTGGTGATATCTTGACCTCAAGTCTATCTTGGAAAATACTGTAGCAACTCTCAATTAATCAAATAGATCATCTATCCTTAACGACAGGTACTTGTTCTTCACTGTAACCTTGTTCAACTTTCGGTGGTGTATGCAAAGCCTCATAGAAACATCCTTCTTTTTTACAAACAACACTAGATCACTCTAAGGGGAAGTTCTTGTTTGTATCAAACCTTTCTTCAACAACTCTTGAAATTGGTTTTTCAACTCCTTAATCTTAGCTGGTGCCATCCTCTGGGTGTCCATGCTATGGCCTGCATACTAGGAACTAGATTGATCTCAAAATCAGTCTCTCTAGGGGGTGGAGGACTAGGAATTCATCAAGAAAAACATCCTCAAACTGACACACCATAGGGGATACTAGGACTCATCACCTTGGTATCCACTACATGTTCTAGGTAGCTTCACATCCTTATCTCATCAACTTCTCTGCTATAAAATCTAGCACCAAACATGTAGGAAGAATCTTACTATCTCCTTAGAATGTCTAAGAAACATCCCCATCACATAAATTTGCAAAGAACTATAGTCCAAAACAACCTTGTACCACTCCAAGGTATCCATCCCTAAGATCAAATCAAATCCATGCATATCAAGTGGCATGAGATCCACTTGAATGTTGCATCCTGAGAAAGAAAGAACACAATATGGACATACCTTTCACAACACCATGGAACCAACCAAAGGGGTTTCTAATAGGAGGTTATTAGATCTACTACAAACAGGCAAGTTAAAAATATTTAGCACCTCTTTGTTGATAAATGAGTGCATCACACCAGGTCAACCAAAATAGATACAAATGTTGAAGCATATATGTCAAGATTAAAGAGTTCTATCTGATTTGTCATGACCCATGTGTTGACCACTCCTTTTGGATGACTCATGGCATAGAATCTGGTTGTTGCCTATTGTCATCCTTGGCCTATGCTTGCAGCCTCTACCACCACCACTACTATACTGCTTCTATTGTAGGCCCTGTTGGATCTACCTTGGCTCCTATGTAACCTTGTGGAGCTTCATTGGGCAAGAACATCTCACATGCCCAACCTGACCACACTTGAATTATGTCATTGTATCATACTACAACCTAGATGGCCCTATCACAGACACCAACATAGAAATGTTTTCCCTAGCTGATAGAAAACTACAACCTCTCCCTTCTCTAGGAGACAATTGTGATTGTACTTGAGTCCTTTCCTCATAAAAAGTCAATATCTATCATTATTGTGGTGAAAAAACCTTAGATTCTTGAAACTGCCTGACCGTTATCCTAGGAACTGGGTTGACCTCTTTCTAGCACTGGCTTCTCACTGCTCCAAAGTTGTCCTCTCTACCCTTCATGGATGCCACAAAGGTGGAAAACTTCTCTTGAGACTCCAAGACAGATGTTGTCCTTTCCAACTCAGCATTCAATCCCTTATCAAACCTACTAATCCTCTCCTTATCCATTGCCACCATGTCAGGACAAAACCTCATCAACTCCATGAACTTCAACTTGTCGTCATTCATAGACCACGACCCTTGGCACAACTTCTCAAATTGAGCCATCTTCTCTTCTAGATATTTCTCAAAGAAGTAATGACTTACAAACTCATGCCAAAATTCCTTCCAGCTGATCACCTCACCAGGTCACTTCTCCTCTTCTATGGCCCACCAATGGCCAACACTACTCTTCAGGAGGTGGATGACATGCTTCACCTTTTCCACCTTAGAGATATTTAGGATCCTAAATTACTTCTCTAGATCAGTCAACCACATATCCCTATCTGTCAGGTCCATTGTGCCTGCATACTATGTGGCTCCCACACGCTTCAACCTCTCAAAAGTATTTCCAGGACGATGAGACTCAACATTGGTGGTGGGTGGTTGTGAAACCACTAACCTTGCTTTTTGGTTGAACATGCTTTCTAATCATAATTAAGTGCTTAAAACCTTAATTAAACCCTTTTAGGTGCTTTGATATCATGTGACAAGCTTAAGTTTCAAGTTTGGTCCAGTTTGGATACTATTTATGCAAGTTATGCAATTTTGTGCACGTTTTCGACTTCTCTACAATCTACCCATATCTGAGGTTTTTTTTGAAATATGTCACATTCTTGCAGTGCCTTATATGTTTTTTTTATCATGGTTGAGAGTTTTGGGCCATGGGGCATCTATTTTGGTGGAGATACCTTTCTAGGGTTGCGTTGGGGTTTACCCCCTCGTGCATGAACTACCTTTGAGGCCATAACTCGATGGTCTTCCTATTTGTTTGGGATCCAATTGTTCTCCTAGTGATAGGATAACCATTGGTGGTCCGTATTAGGTTTGATGGTTTCCACTCTTGAGGCCCTTGGGTCGGTGATTCACCTAGGTGGGTGCTCAAACGATGATTTTCCACCTAATGATCTAGGGTTTCAAGAACCAATGGTCACCTAGTGATGAAACTCAATGGTTATCCTAGGATCCAAAAACTGATGGCCTAGCATACTCCCACAACCTAAGGGGTTGCTTATTTGCACGGATGTAACATTTTAGGTCATGAACACATGGAAAACCTAGTAGGACACCTCAAGCTTCTCTCCCTTCTTATCCTTAGCTTTATATACCTTCCCTCTTGCACCCAAACGAACCCTTTGGACTCCTCTCTCTTCCTTTCTATCTAGATCTTCTTCTTCCTTGTCTAAGTGGAGAAGAAGGTGCCCAAGGTATGATAAGGTGGTCAATCTCCTTGCATGTGTGTCTAGGGTTCAGATCTACCCTCCTTTTGAGCTTATAAAGCTTCCTTTGCTTGTTCTTGACCTAAGCAAGTAAGTTCTTCCTTGTCTTATTTGTTTGCATTTATATTCTACGTCCTTCCTACTTCTTCCTAGTCATAACCATGGTTCTTCATGGTACAGCTTTCTCTAAGTCTTAAAGAACCCTTCTTTCTTGCTTCCTTGACCAATGGTTTTCTCTCTTTCTTGGAGAAGAAGCTTGCTTGGTCGTGTGGAGTGCTAAGCAAGGGTTTGTACCCTCTTTCCTAGAGATTTCTTGCTAGTAGGAGCTGCATATTCTTCCTAGAGGTGAGTTATATAAATTTCTTCACGTGTATTGCTTACTATTATCTTGCTTTCTCATGTTCTTGCTCTAAAACAAAGTTCTAAAGCATAAAGAAACTACCTTTGCCTAGGGTTTAAGCTTAAGTGATGTTCCTTGAGTAGTTTATAGCCATAGATGAACCTAAAATCTTATGCACGACCTTCTTGAGGTAGAGGAAGACTTATACCTGGATGACATGTCAAATAATGGTTCTTGGAACCTCTCAAACGACGGGTTATACTTAGGGTGTTGAGCTGTCTTTCTCTCTTATTTTGCAAAACTGATGGTGCACTTCTTTGTTAAGAACCGATGGCTTTTCTTGGAGGTTTACCAATGGATTTCATTGGAGGTTTTGTTTTCTATTCCTATGAAAAACCTATAGTCACACCTTAATTCTATTATGGACTCTTTTTATGCTAAAAAATATATGGTTTTAGTGCTCTAAGGATGACTTTAATTGATGGTTTTCTATCTCTACCAAACGATGGTTTCTCTTGTTCTTTTCCTTATTTAACCACTTGTTGATGACAATTGATGGAGGCATTGGGTCTGACAACTGATGGCCCTTATGACCCATCAACCAATGGATGTTCAAATGACCTATGATCACCAACCGATGGATCTACTAGTTCAACTCTCGTTGGTGTCAACCAATGGAAGTTCTGATTTCGTGATCCGATTGTCACAACCGATGGAAGTCCTAGACACCACAACCAATGGTGGTCCATTATGATACAACCAATGGTGGGTTGTATGCTCACAACCGATATTGCTTCTTATGTCTTCAACCTATGGTGCTCTTTATGTTATCGAAATATGGCTTGTCTAAGTTTAGTTGGTGACTCTTTCTAGGTCACAACTTGATGGCTTCCTTAGTGAAAGGTTCAAGGGTTTTGCTTGTATCTCAATCGAGGTATTTCTTACTCAACATCTGATGGTCCTTGATGAAGACCATGATTTGATGATTAGGGTTTGATGTTCCAACATCCGATGGTTTTGAATGAAGTTCATGGTTTGATGTTTTGGTTTTGATGATGTTGAACTGATATTTCAATGCCTTGACTTTGTCATCTTACTTTTGCCCTCAAATTGATATAATACTATGGCTAAACCTTTTCTATGCATGGATCCATACTAGCGGATAGTATGGGATTTGATGGGAATTCTTTACCTTATGCATCCATGATCCAATGGGGGTGCCATATATTAGGGTTTGTGTTGAGTGCTGATTTTTGCAGCTTCAATGTAACTTATCATGTGAAACCAAAACCAATGCAATAGATGAAGATGATTAATCATTCTTATCTTCCTAATATGGTAAATGAAGAAATATTCTTCCTAATGAGGTTGTAACCCTAATGTGATAACTAGTGGTTATCATAATCTTATGATTGATGCTTCTGTATGTTACAAATGTACACTATAAGTATGATGGTGGTCAATCATACCTAGCATTTTTGTATGTTGATATAATAAACCAATGTTGTTAATGCTAAGATTACCCTACTATGTTATCCTATGAACATCTTTTAAGCTCTTTAATGCAATATCAGGATGAGCCTATGTATCACATGCATGGTGATGTTTTGTTGTGCCTTGTTGTAAGGCATGGAAAGATAATGATGATCTTACAGGGAATGATGTGATGGTCCTAATGACCTTTGGGCATGGTTGATCCCTAATGGAGGTGTAATCCTCTTCATGATGAGACAAGGGTTGAAACCCTAGAATAATGTGACAAGGATTTATACCTGTGATAGTATGTTGACAAGTATCGTCTCATGAATGGACCAAATAGTATCATGTGGTATTGTGATCAAGCATTATGTCTCATACTTTTTATATCTTCTGGAGTTGTTGTATATCAATGCTTACTAGAAATGAATTAGGTATTGTATGTTCACTTGTTTGATGCAACCTTAATTCACCCAATTGGCATTAACTAATCAAATGAAACCCTAATATGTAGTGCCCTGTGCCCTAGAACGATATTTAGTGTCATAACTTGCTAGATGGTGAAACGAGAATTCCTAAGGAAAACTCAGAGTGTATACTGTTGAGTATGTGGGGTTTCAAGACACTGTGTGTCCTTGACATCCACAACTCTAGGTTATGGAGGATGGCTACAATCATGCATCAAATTGAGAATGGCTGCAGTCGTGTTCGGATATTTGTATATGAGATGTGATTGAGGACATCTGCATTTGTATCTCAGATTATAGGGTTTGCATTACATTGGTTTCTAGTGTTGTTACCTGTACCAAGGGAGGATTAGGTGTTATAAGCTTGACTATATGTCAATGTAGGCAGATTGATTAATATGTCACTGCATTTTCACTTTTACTGACCGAGGGGAAGAGATCTTAGGATGTCGACTCTCCTAGATCTTGTACAAAACTGATTGCAACCAAGCAGTGGTCAGTTGGATTGTGAGTGGTACAACTCAAACTCCCTAGGTCTTAGTAAAAGATGTAATACATCCGTGCAACATATCAATATAGGGATTACATACAACACATCATATTGGATGATAACCCTTATTTCCCCATTTCTCATATAGATAATGTATAGTGAAATAAGAGAAGTAGCCATGCTTATGCTGTTATACATACTGCTACTGTTGGTTATGATTGTGATGTTAGTTATCTCATGTTGTTAACTATGCTTACCTTTCTAATCCATTCCTCTATAATTAGAGATGCTTAAATTGCTAATCATGCTTATGCAAATAGTTGTGCTTATGTTGCTAGCTCTACTTATAATGTATATCTACTCAACTTGATAAACATGTTAATACTATTAGCTATGCTATGTTGCTAGACTTATTCATGATGTTAGAGATGCTGATGCTACTAGACTACTTGTACTATTATCAAGGTATATGATGATTCCATGCTAATGATGATAGTTGTTATTTGTTCCTTTATGTATCTTGTTAATCACATCCCTTGCTATGTCTATCTATTGAACATGATTAATCTACTTAAACTGTTTAATTACTTAACTTGCTATAATAAATTACCGGTGTTAAGAGTTATATCTCTCGCTAAGACATGGGTCTCACCTCGTGGGTCACCACAACATTTTTAGGTGATCAGAAATAGAGACAACAAAAATATGGTAGTGAGGAGGTACTAAGGTGATGGACCTTATAGATGGTTGATGTCTAGGGCATCTTAGACTCGTCCCTATACTCTCAGGTACGAGTGGGAATGTTTGTATATGATGTTTCAATCGACTCGAACTTTTGATAGTATTTGATGCTTGTACATGTGATAAATATTCTCCTATATATATATATATATATATATATATTGTGACAGAGGCCACAAAGTAGTTGTAAAAGATTCTGGACATGATATATGAGTATAAGAAAGATTTTGAGTTCTTATGTAAGTTTTCTGAGCATGATGGTGATGTTAAACTCAGTTTTAATTATCCCCTTTTTATGCTATGTGGATTCATTAGTGATTTATCGTGTTTTGAGTTTTGAGTAATCTTGTTTAGTGTGATGGTTTCGAGCATTGATCTTGGTTGGGGTGCATGCGCCCTACTCTTCCAGATTTGTGATTGTCATCATTAACTATCCAAATATAGACTGAAAGGTTTGATCAACTATGGTTGAAGGGTCAAATGCATGCAGGATGGGATGTTCGAGCCCATCTCAGGCACTCTTGCACCATCTACCCATCTCGTACTTCCACCTCCTGGCACCATGAAGCTACTCTCAGCATGTTCTTCACATTCTCCAGACATATCAACATAACCATAACCCATGGCTAGATGTCTTGGATATGTAAGAACAAACACAACAACCTAAATCCTATGTCCATGTAGACTCAGAGAACCTAAGGCTATAATACCACCAAATGTGGAAACCTTCCACACTAAAAAAGATCTATAGAAAACTAAAACATCGATGGATCACTAATTAATTGTATTACTAAAAAGGTGCATAAATAAAACAAAAAAATCCATCATTCCACAAGAAACATTTTACACAGAGGTCCAACCTCACACATATCATACCAAGTACCTTCACAGAAGTTCAGTGGCCTCAACCACAACCTGTATACAAAAGATGATGCTCACATAAGTACAACATTTACATAATGCAATAACACTACCAAAAGCTAGAGTCATTTTTAATCGTATACAAAACTCCCCATCTGGACCTGAGAGTACATGTATGACTCTAGAACTCTGTATAATCTAACCAACCTTCTGGCTCTAATGATCTTCAAACAACTCCTCCTTTCTACTCTGCGTCTGATAGTGCTACCAATAAACTAAAAAATGTGGTAACCCATGAGGTGAGGCCTATGTCCCAACTAGGGATATAACTCTTAGAACATCACTTGCATACATGGTTGAACACTTTAAGCATTTTAAGTATATAGTATTATAGGAAATATTATATAACTTACATAAAGATTTGGTATATCTAGCATTATAAGTACAATTAATTTCTCTTACTTCCTTACAAATCATCCACAAATTTAAAAGAACAAGGCAGGGATCATCATCCAATGTGATTTGCCAAGTAATGCTAAAAGTAAAGCTACACGGCTGAATTGCATATTTTATTAAGACCTAGGTAATTTTATGTGTACCACTCAAACTACTACATGAATACTACAAAGTCAAAACCAGCCTTGTATAAGATCTAGGATGACCAAAATCCTAATATCTCTTCCCCTTGGTCAATATGAGTAACAACTGTAGTGGCACATCAACCCAACTACTAAAAAAACCTAATCCTCCCTGGGTTCACATGCCACAACACTAGAAACTAGGGTATAAACCATAAAATTTGAGTTATGTCTGCATCCACTCTCAAACACACATAACCTGAGACATGGCTTCAACCTCTTTATAAACCTTGAAATCTGGATGTCAGGGATAAACTTACCTATCACTCACATATACTCAAAAGTATATGACTCTGAGCTGCTTTTGGGATTACTTGTTTCACTATCCAGCAAGTTCTAACACTGAGATAGTTCTACAGTTACATAGAACTACATGATTAAGATTATAATTGACTAATTACATTAGTTAAGTATTTTGACTACATCGATCGAGTTACATACAAGATCCTATATAATTCTTGTAAGAAAAATTGTAGATTGCAACTTCAAAAGATATAAAATGTATGAAACATGTTTCTTGTTACTCCATCATGGTATAAGATTCCATCATATTCCATAAAGAGGATTAAACTTCCAATTAGGTCACAAAATAATCCAAAAAACCATTTATACTAAAAAAATAATAATTTCATTTTGGAACATCATTATCCTATGAAATTTTTTAGAAAGTTCAATTCAAAGACAAGATATCACTTAAAATCCTAGAACTAGGCATTTATATGTCCAAATCCTATCCTGGATGAGCTACTTTCAGTACAATGTTTTTTCCAATTGTCATATCAACAACATAATAGTAGATAAAATCACTATAACCACCATAGATTAACCACTATACATCAAAGTTTAATGTAAGAGTTGGATTTTTATACATTGGGTACCAAAGTAACACCTATAAAACATTTTTAGGAGTCATTACACCTATATTAAGAATTTCAGACCTCACATGTTCAAGAAAAAGTTCATTTTATAGAAGAAAAATGTTCATAAAGTCTAAGAACGGATTAGGAAATCATATTATCACCATTTTCATGTCAAAAGTACACAAAAGGCCACATTTCTCATATTATGGGTTGTCTAGAACAAGATTTACATATAACAAGTTATGATTAGGAAAGAAATGTATTAAAGGTTATATCACTTGTGTTAGGGTGAAGAAAAACATCAAACCAGCAAGGATACACAAAGAAGAGAAGGGAAAACCCAAGCTTTTTCCCTCCAAAATCTCCACAAAGCACCTCTCTTCAAGAACATGGTAGATCTAGAACAAAAGAGAGAAGAAAGAGGGTTCTTCATCCATGTTCTCAAGTTTCTAGCAAGGAATACCATGGACTCCATCCATGGAATAAGAGAGAAGAAGAAAAATAGTAATAAAACAAGATTAGGAGGAAATATCTTACGTGTATGGAGCAAGGAACTAAGCAAATAAGATCCTAAGAGATCAAGATCTGAGGCTTGCACTCACATGCAACCACAATCTCGCAAAGCTCAAACCTCAAGAAGCTACTCCTTCATCAACTGATGGCTCTCAATGGTATCCACCGACAAGAATGTGTTTGTGGTAGAAAGGTTTGTTAGAAGAGAGGAGGGGTATTAATAGCAAGGATGAAAGAGAAAGGAGGTCAAAGATAAAAAATTGATTATCCTTTGGTCAAAGGTCAAGTTTTCCACCAGTTTGCAGCCATTCGGGAAAATCAATAGTGTATGAACATGAAGAACTTCCACTAAAAGGTAGAACCAATCCAATCATTGGAAGGCACACCCAGACTAACCATTAGAAGGCACACCCAGCCCAACCATCAGAAGTCACACCCATCTAACCATCATAAGGCACACCCACTCTAACCATTAGAAGGCACACCCATACCAACCATCAAAAGGCACACCAGTCCAACCATCGGAAGCACACCCAGTCCAACCTTTGGAAGGAACACTCAAAACAACTATTGGAAGGCATACCCAAAATAACCATTAGAAGGCACACCCAGTCCAACCATCGGAAGGCACACCCGATCCAACTAATGGAAGGCACATACCATCATATCCATACAAAACTAACATCAAGGCTTGATACCTTTATGCAACAAGGTTTAAAAGAATTCAAATAAAATGAAACTTATCCAATTTATAATGATGACTATGTAACAAAATATTCATGCACCAAAATTGTAGTTATGTCCCTGAAAAAGGAAAAATCACATATAGTTCTACGCAAGTACATAAAATTGCAAAACTGGGGCAAGTGAAATCCGATTTGGACCAAATTTGGTACAGATTTTTCAATTGATCTCAAAACATAAAAAATGTTTAATTACAAAACTAAGCACCCAATTAAATAAAAAAATATGATTAATAAATAAACCAGATTAGGGATCTTACAACCAAAATGCCAATATGGGCATGTAAATAGGATTCACTAGTAAACTTCTAACCTCTAGGTCACTTTTCTTAACATCAGTTCCAAAAAAAGCTGACAACATAAATACACAATGTCGGTTATTGAGCACAAACATCACCATTGGTCAAGTCCTACTAATTTAGAAAAGACATGGGCACTGCTTTTTCTATAACATCAATTGTCTTTTACTAAAACTGATGTCTTAGGTAACCCGCTATATACAATTTTTTAGGGCCTCAATTTTTTTAATGGTAGTACCAGTTTCCTAAGAACCAACGGTAAAAACCTTCATGCGAAATAAATTTTGCTTCCAAAATACTTACGTCGTCAAATTGGCAGTAGAAAAATCGACATTGTACGTCTCATAAAGTGTAAAAAATTGTACAAACGATGTCAAATTTATGCCAAGAAACCGACGACAGAGGATTGGTGCCACATCCTCACAAAAATATTGTTCCTCCCAAATTTCTCTATGGTGTTAATTTGTTTAGAGAAAATTGAGGACTAAGGTCTTACTTAGACAAATTTTTTTGGGTTCAGATAAGGGCCTCTGACATTGGTTTCTTTTTGCAAACCAAGTTCCTTAGTTGTTAGTTTGTCTCTCCATAACCGATGAGTATTCGTTACTAAGGCCATTTTTTATGTTTGGATAAGGGAATATGCCGTTGTCTTTTTACCCAAACTGACGTCTATTTTCTTTACTTTAGGTGTCAGTTTTGTACAACCAACCGATGTATATAAACTTAGTTGAGGGTTTTTGTTAAGGACTATGTGTAACGTAATAGCACTCGTAAAACAAACTTCCCCCAATCTATATTCCATCATGATTTCCCCAAGCTCTGTTATTTTCACTCCGCTCTAGCATCATCGGCCCTCCAGGTAAGGTGCTCTCCACCATCGTTGTTGTGCTAGCTACTATGGTTGGCATTGTTGTGCTAATTGCCATTGCCTCTTTGCTCATTGCTGTCGCTACTAGAGCTATTGTTCCCATCGACACTATTGTGGTAGATGTTGTCCTCACCCATGCTGTGCTTGCCACTATCGCCTCTGTAGCTGCTGGAGATGCTACAACCATCACCTCAGATGGTTGCCACAATTGTCACTACTAGGAAGGTGAGCCTCGAGAAAACCAATCTTGTCCCCCTTATATGATCCCCATCCATTAAAATCATGGTAGATACATATTTGCATTCATATAAACCATTGGAATCTAATTACAATGATTACATGATGTATGTGAGATTAAATATGTCACAATGATTTTTAGTGTTAGTAAAACCCTAACATAGCTATCCTAAAAATTAGTATAGATGAATTTTGAGGATGAAATTTTGAATAAGGTGGGTAGAATTATGAAATTTTACATTGCGTATATGAAAGAGTATGCAAAAAAGGTATTCTATGTGTTTTGATGGTATGGTATTTGTTTGAAATTTTTGTTTAAATTAGGAAATAAATTCATTAAATTTTGATGTCTAACTCTCACGACTTGATGAACCTCAACCTTCCTTATGCATAATTGTGGATGGAACATAAACATTAACATGAAACTTGGACCACACTTTCTTGAAAATGCATGTATTATTGTAAGCCTATCTTATTGAAGATTTTTTAGATCCTATGATATGAACGATGACACTAAAATCATATGTATATAAATCAAAACATTATATGTTGACCTAGAAACCCGTCTGAGATTTACTCATTAGGAGTAAATCTTGGATAGTCCACAGTTTGGGAATGTTCTTAATCTCACTTAGGATGTAAGTGTATAATGTATATTCAATTCAAAGATGTTTCATCAAAACTTCCCCATTTATTCTCTAAGTACATATGTAGGTGGATATTTTACCATCTACATTGATGTACTTGAAGAATTGTGGGGAAATGCTGCTAAAATTTTCTTGAAAACTGAATACACATTATACACTTACTATTGAGATTAGGTGTTCAAGAATGGGATAGGTGGTACACACATTAATTACTGAACCCTAAGCCCTAATTTGTAAAACATAAACCCTAAATCCAAATATGTGAACCATAAACCCTAAATCCTAATCTATAAACTCTGAACCCTAATATATAAACCCTAAATGATAAACCCTAATATGTAAGCCCCAATCTCTAAATCCTAATATCTAAACACCCGATTCAATATTTTTTATGTCTTTGATCATAGAATGGATTGATCATGGATTTACATTCCAAATTATTACATACCAGAGTTTATTATTGGTCTTGATCATTTTATAAGATTTACAGAGGAACATAGGAAACGACCTAGAGATAGGTTCTATTGTCCATGCAACATTGCTGTAACAACTTCAAAGTCAACACTATTGACAAAATCCAAAGTCATGTCATGTGAAATGCGGCTATACAGAATAGTACTTACATGGAGAGATTCCTACTATGAGATTAGTAAATGTTGATAACATTACTTGTGTTGAAGAAGAAATTTTCGACGATGATGTAGATGTGAATGACACAATTCTGATAGACATGATTGATGTGATGCTAGATAGTTGTGGAGTAGAGCACACCAATCCACCTTCCTTATTTTGAAACATCATGCATGATGCTGAGTGACTATTATACTTAGGTTGTACTAAGTTTACAAAGACGAGCATTGTGTTGAGATTGTATACTCTAAAGTCTAACAATAAATGAAGCAACAAAAGCTTCACATCATTTTTGTCTTTGTTGAAAGAAATTCTTCCTGAAGGCAACAAGATTCCAATCTCAACATATAAATTAAAGAAAATGTTATGCCCAATGGGAATGAAGACTAAGAAGATACATGCATTCCCAAATGATTGTGTGTTATTTCAAAAGGACTATATCGATTTGAAAGATTGTCCAAAATATGGGACATTAAGGTATCAAACGACGACTTCAAGGAAGTCTAAAACTAGCTCTCTTATCAAGGTGATGTGGTATCTACCTATAACAACATGTTTAAGCACTTGTTTGCCAATACCATGGATGCATAGAATTGAAGGTGGTATGTAGAGGAAAAGAAAAATAATGATGGGATCCTATGACATGTGTCTGATTACCCACAATGGAAGAAGATCGATTTATTGTACCCTAAATTTGGTGAAGAAGTCATGAATCTAAGACTTGGGCTTTGTACCAATGGGATGAATCCATATGACACATTGATCAACCAACATAGCACTTGTCCTATTATGATTGTTATATACAATCTTCCTCCCTAGTTGTGTCTGAAAAATAAGTACGTCATGCTGTCATTGTTGATATCATGCCCTAAACAACCTGGCCATGATATTGATGTATATCTTGAACCTCTGATTGATGACTTATAGAAGCTGTGGGGAGAATGTGTGATGACCTATGATGCTTCACGTAGAGAGACATTTTGTCTGCATGCTATGTTGTTTTGCACTATTAGTGACTTTCAAGCATATGGGAATTTGTTTGGATAAAATGTAAAAGGATCCAAAGTATGCCCTATATGTGAGGAGAACACTATTTATGTAAGAACCCATTACACTAGGTGAGATTACTCAAAACATAAAACACAATCGATCACCAATTAACCACATACCCAAAAATATGGGGTAAATTAAAACCGACTTCAACATCAACATCCACTCAGAAACATTTGCATAAGAGCCCAATATCTTTCTTGTATCCATACTATGATAAGAATTTGATACAAATTGTTCTATCACCTTATCCACAACATATATACATAGGAGAACAATATTCGTATATGCCACACAAACAAGCATTAACATGCTAATAAAAGTTCGATTTGTTTAGAATACTATCTACAAACTTTTCCTGCCCAGACGTGAGAGTACATGGATGAATCTAGGAAACACTAGACATCTAATCAACTTTCTCATAGATTCATTAATGTAGTTCCTATTTACCTCCATGGTTCTATGTTCGTCACTGCCGATTACCTAAAAAGATGTGGCGAACCACAAGGGTGAGACCCATGTCCCATCAAGAGATATAACCTCCAAAAATGTTTATTGATTCCAACATTTTTCAGTAATGAGAGAGTTTAAGAAGTTTAATCATATATAACAAATAACCTCAACAACATTGTTGATTAACAAAATACATAAAGGAGAAGATAATAACTATCTTTATTAGATAGACTATTCTCATATCCCTATTAAAAGTATAAGGAGTCTAACAACATGAGCATCTCTACCATCATGAATAAGTCTAGTATCATAAGCATAACTAACAACATCAGCATGTCTAACAAGTTGAAAATATCAACATCATAAGTAGAGCTAACAATATAAGCACAACTATCTGCATAAGCATGATTAGAAGTATAGACATCTCTAGTTACAAAGGCATAGCTAGCAATATAAGCATAGCTAACAACATGTGATAATGGATGTCATAATCATAGCCAACAACAATAATATCTCTATCAACTTAAACATGACTATTGTATGTACACATTTATAACATGAGCATATCCACAACATAAGAATATATACTATCTTTTAATTCATTAAACATCATCTCTATGTATAGAGAACAACAAGGGTTATCATCCAATATCAAGCGCCATGTATAACCCTAAATAGATTTGCTAGACGGTTGTATTAAATATTTTATTATACCCTGAGGATTTTGAGGATACCACTCAAGTTCCAACTGACCATCACTTAGTCACAATCAGTGCCATACAAGATCTAGGAAGAGTCGGACTCCTAAGATCTTCTCCACCCCCGGTCAGTACGGGTTCGCCACAATGACACATAAGGTCAAGCTACTACAGCCTAGTCCTTCCTTAGTACAGGTCATGGCACTAGTGAAAGGAGGCGGGTACGCATACCCTACCATCTGAGGTACAACCACATTTGTCCTCAAATCTCATCACATATATAATCACTAAGGCACGAATGCAACCGTTCTCAAACTGAGGGCTAGGTATGACCATAATCATCCTACCTAAACAATTGAATTCAAGATGACAAGCACCCCGCACACTCATTAGTATGTGCTCCGAGTTTCCCTTACGAATACTCATTTCACCATCTGGCAAATTATGACACTCAGGTGGTTCTATGGCACATGGCACTACATGATTAGAATTCCACTTGATTAATTATGCCAATTGGGTGAATTAAGGCTGCATCAAACAAATGGACATACAAACCCTAATTCATATCTAGCAAGCATATAAGTATCACAACTTCAAAAGTTATAAAATGTATGAAACACAATTTCACATCTCATCATCACATGGTACTATTCACTTGCCATTCATGAGACTACACTAGTCATCATACTATCATAAGATATAATCCTTTTTACAATATCACAGGGTATCAACCCTTATCATCACAAGAGGATTACACCTCATTCAGGGATCAACCATGCCTAAAGGTCATTACCATCATACTATTCCTCGCAAGATCATCATTATCTTTCCATGACTTATAGCAAGGCTCAAGAACATCACTTACATATAATGCACCAAATCAGCAAAATATTGCATTAATGAGCTAGGAGATATTCATAAACAATCATATAATGGTTATATTAACATTAAGAATATTCCGTTATTACATAAACATGCAAGGAATCTGGATTTGATTAGCCCTCATCATATTCATAATGCACATGTTTAGCATAAGAAAGTATCAACCATGTGGCTATGATAACCAACAATTAACACATTAAGGTTATAATCATATAAAGGAGGTTATTTCACCATCATGCCAGCATATAAGAAGATTAAACATGAATACTCATCTTTATCTATTTGCATTAGAGTTAGGTTCAACAAGATAAATTATATCAATGTTACTAATCAGCACTCATACCCAAACCCTAACTCACGACATCCCCATTGGATTATGGATGCATAAGGTGAGGCATCACCATCACTTTCCATACTATTCTCAAGTATGAACCCACACATAAATTAAGGTGTAGCTATTGGATTATAGCATACTAGGGTTTCAAAAACAATAAGAGAGTACTCCATGATTGTATTAGTCATTCAAGGACTATTCATACCCAATTACCACCATTTAGTTATATTAAAGCTAGGTATAACAAGCTATACCTCATTAGGGTTACCCATTTATTCATTATGGTGATTATCAATAATAATCCTATGAGGGTAAGGGTAAGACTACAAGTTTAAGGCATTGAACCGCCAAATTCTCATCATTAGAATCATAATATTACACTATAGGCTTCACCCAAAACCATGGAAATATTGAGACATCAACTTGTAACCATTAAATGTTGAAAAGGTAAAGCCATTGGTCGTTTACGTAAGTAAACACCTTGAACAAACCACATATTATGTCATTGAGTTGTGTTCTAGAAAGAGTCACTATTTAACCCTAGACAACCCTTGATTAACAACATAAAAAATTCCATTGAGAGTAGGGTAAAACCCACAAGCAATTGTTTATTTAAAATAAGCAGTCAGTAAATGAGCTTCTTAAGTTGATCTCATAAAAAAAACCATTTAAATCACTTTTTTGTACCAACATATTATATTTAGTCATGATTCCAATTTATTGGATGAAGAAGCATTAGTTCTTAACCATTAGGTCAGGTTCATATATTAAAACCATCAACTAGAGTATATGTCCAACCATTGCTTCGAATGACCCAAGAAACCATTGGTTTAAGGCTTAATTGCTAAAACTACATGATTAACTCACCATAGGTTGTCGAGACCTGATACACCATCAATAGTGAGCATTACGTCACTATCGGTTGTTAGATCAACACTATATTCATTAATTATCATCGAATATCAAGCTAATGTCACCATTGATTGATAACATCATTAGGGTACTTAATTATTGATCATTAAGATTCTAATTAGGCCAAAACCTGACCTAAGGGGTGAATGTCAGTTGACACCCTTGGTCACCACCATCATTTTTCATGAATATGACACCATCGGTTGTTGCAACGGTACCACCATTGGGTCATGTGTTTATAGAAGAAATCAACTTTAAACCCTAAAATTGACCATTGATTGATGGGTGCTTAGCACCATCAGTTGTCAAACCAACCTGATCCAAGTCATCTTATATCTTAGGAGGAACGTACAAATGATTAAAAGTTCATCTATAACTAAAATCAGAATAGGGAACATCATAAAAATCGAAATCCAAGTCAAGCATAGCTTTTTAGTGCATGGATCATCATTTTAAAGCAAGAACATGAGCTAGAAAGCTTATGGTAAGAAATAAATGTGGAGCAAGTTATAAAACTTGCCTCTAATTAGAAGATAAAATCCCAAATAGAAGAAAAAACGAGTAGGTAGGGTAGAAAATCCGAGCATAAGTTGTGAACTCGTCCATCTAACACCTTTCTTCATCAAATGAGCAAACCCTAAGCATATGGAGCAAGAAAGGTAGGGTTTGAGTTTTAGATCAATTTCTACCATGGAACAACAAGGTTCCGACCTAAATAAAGGTAGGAGGAAGGATAAAAAGAAATAAATGGAGGAAAGAATGGTATTCTTACTCTTTTAGGTCAAGATCACTAGAAGGAAGCTTTTTAAACCCTAAATGAGAGCAAAACAAAACCCTAGGAGCTTCCACCAAGAAATGCGCCTTCTTATTCTACCTTGGATAGGTCCTCCACAGATAAACAAATAGGGAATGATGTTCTTAGAAGGAGAGAAGTGGTGGAAAGAAAATATTTCATTTGGGAGCTCAAAAATAGATATATAAAGCTCTAGGATAAGGGAGAGAAGAAGCATGAGGTGTCTAAAAAGCTCTCCATGCATCCATGGATTTAAACTATTAAGGATATACAAGCAGCCACACAAGCAGCTCCCCCACCATCCATAGAGACATGCTTATCTCTCCTTTGTTGAATTTCCAAGCCAATCAAATATTTCATTGGTTGATAGCTCCTAAAGGTAGCTCATCCATAAAGGGGTAAACCCTAAAATACCCTTGAGGAAAACACCTCCAAACCAAGGTTCAACTAGGAGCCCCATGGCTCAACAAGCTCAAGAATTATGAGAGAACATACAAAGAACATAATGAAAGTGATAAATTGTAAGAAAAACTTCCCAATTGGGTAAATTGTAAAAAAGTCCAAAATGTACATAAAATTGCATAACTTGCATAAACATTGTTCAAATTGGACCAAACTTGAAAATTCAGCTAGTATTATGATTCCAAATCATATCACAAGGTTGAATTATAATGCTAAGAATTTAATTATGGTAATTAAGCATGTTCGACACTTTAAACATGTTCAGGGGTCTTATAGTTTCAATATGACTAAAACATGGCGGCATGACTATATATCTTGGTCATTGAAGGTTTCTTCCCAAAGTTAATCCTTATATAAGGTTGCATAAAGCATCCAATGGATAGAATGAGGAAATAAGTGCCCCTAGACCTATAGAAGGGGAGGTTGTTTATGAAAGGGTAAAATACTTTGTAAATGCATTCAACAAGAGATCAAACGTACTATTCCCACATAGAGTGACAAATCTTTATAGAAGAAGAGTAAATATTTTGGAATATTCCTTATTGTATTTCTTTAGCAGTTAGGCATTGTATCAATGTCATGCATGTCGAGAAAACTGTATGTGATAGCATCATTGGTACTTTATTGAATATACCAGGTAAGACTAAAGATGGAATCAAATCCAGAATGGCCCTATGTGAAATGGGCACAAGGAAAGAAATAACAAAAAAAGCTAGTAGTGATCGTAAAAAAAATATACCTCATGCTTGTTACTCTTTGTCTAGAAAGGAGAAGAAAACTTTTTGTGAGTGCTTGCTTAATGTTAAGGTACCACCGAGATACTCTTCCAATATCTATAGATTGGTATCAATGAAGGATCTGAAGCTAATAGGTCTTAATCTCATGATTGTTATGATTGTCACACTCTAATGTAGCAATTATTCCCCATGAAAATTCAATCTATACTGCCGAAACATGTAAGCTTTGCAATAACTAGGATTTGTTTCTTCTTCAACATTCTATGCAAAAAGTTATTGATCCAGAGAATCTCGATAACTTGTAAAGAGAAGTGGTCGTTACCCTATTCTAGGTTGAGATGTATCTTCCTCCTTCATTCTTTCATATCATGGTACATCTTATTGTCCATTTGACCAAGGAAGTGAAAATATTGAGACTATTTTCTTGCATGGATGTATCCTTTTGAACGGTACATGGGTGTTTTTAAAGGTGATGTTCGAAACCGTTATCGGCCTAAAGGGAGTATTAATGAGGGTTATGTGGCTAGGGAGGTCATGGAATTTTATAATGACTTTCTAAGTTGTAATGAAGCTCCTAGAAATCACAAGAATCCTAAGGATGATTACCATGAGGATGAGCACCATGACAATGACATTGGTGTAATTTGTATTGTTTTATTACAAAGATGTACATTTTACAATGTCTATAACATTTATAAGTTAAATTTTAATGACTTATATGTGTTTCTTGTCAATTTTAGCATGAGGATCTAAGCCCTGAGGATGTGTGCCCTGAGGATCTTGTTGAGCTTGTTGAGAAGCATCATGACCTTGCAAAAATAAGAGGCATCACGATGATGAACAAGTTGGGAGAGAAAAGGGGTAAAGGGCCAAAGATGGTCATTGAGTTTGATGATCAAGGATATCCTATTGGGAAGAATCACAATTCTTTTGTGCAATATATAGGGTTCTTACTTGTAGCAAATAAGATATAAATGTAGAATCCTGGCATAAAATTGCTCAAGGCACAAAAAACTTAATATGGAAGGAAATATGTGTGAGATATTATGATTTAAAATTATGTTTTTAAAGATATTTACAATTCTATTTTTACAAAATGTCCACTAAGTATATGAACTTTTTCATAACATATTTGAGTTGGATGAAAAACTGCATTGTAGAAAGGTTTTTCAATACTGTGGGAGGGTACTAAGGAATTATAGGACAAATCTGATAAGAGAATAGATATTGAATGAGAATAAGAAGAAGATATCAACCTTTGAGCAATGGAACTATCTAGACCCCAAGGCATGAGAGGTGTTTGTTGCTAAGAGAAAATCTGATGAATTCAAGGTATTAAGCCTCCTCATTATGTATTATGTATTACATATAACATATGTTTTGGATTAACCAGTCTTTAAGCAATTTTAAGGTGTAAAAAAATGTGAACAACCACATGATGGGTCCAGGTGTCTATGCAAAGCTTTGCCAACATCTTGAGGCATCTTCTTCTCAACAACCTACTCCTGGGACTGGTGAGTCCTATACTACTGCTGCATTTATACCTCACCATGATCTATGGATAGCTTGGAGGAAAACCAAATTTGAGAAATACTCAACCCCACGACCGCTGAGGTGGCTACAAAAATGGTAAAATTCAACTCTAAGAGAAATTACTATTGATGATTGTTCTGTTTTACCATGGCCTTGATTTTTATATTTTACTTACCAATTACTATATATGATCATTAGAGGGATCTCTAAAAGAAAGGGCAATAAGGCAAGTTCATCCTATGCATCTTGGGCATGTTAGGGTTGCTGGCGCTGGTGTCAACATAAGAGCCTTCTTTGGGCCATTAGAGCATAAGCACAAATTTATCTAAAAAGGAGGATTCTCATAAGAGAAGGTATAAGAGATGATTGTAAAGGGAATAGAGGAAGTAATGAGACAATATCATGCTTCTCATTCAAATCCTAATTGAATAGTACCTCAGGTGCCCCACTCTTCATACGAGGTGGATCCCTCTATGATAGAGGTGGTTGGGAGTAATGGTAAGGCCCCTGACCTAACTTAGTGTTTGAGTATGCTTTATTTGCTAAATAATATGTTTAGAACCTTAATCTAACCCTTTGAGATGTTTATCTAACATGTGACAATCTTATGTTTCCAGTTTGGTCCTGTTTGGATGATGTTTGAGCCTTGTATCCTTGTATTGGACCAAGTTGCAATTTAACCAAGTTGAGGGGTTATCTTGCAATTTGTCACATGTAGAGTGTGCACTCTATATCTTGACATCATTAGAGAGATAATGATGCATTGGGTCTCTTTTTTTGGACCATGGTTGATGGTGTGACATCACATGGTAAGATTAGGGTTTTGCTTGGTGGAGCATATTGCCGACCATGTTGAGCTTAGTTGAGTGTTGCGACATGTGTCTCGACCATGTTGGTGTGTATTTGGTGTGCTTCAACCAACACACATCCTTTGTATGAATTTGTCTCAACCTTGGTGCTCACTTGTGATGTCTTTTGACCATGATGATGAGGTAAGCTTTTGTTGCGGTTATTACATGGTTCTTTGATGCTTGTTTTGACCCCCATTGATGTGTCTTGGCCGAAACCAATGTGTTGATGACCTAAGTTGTTGTATAACCATGTGTTGCATGCAAGTGTTTAGTGTTTGCATGGCTGTTTTCTTGGTGAAAAAGTGTACTTTTGATGCTCTTTTGTGTTCACACCTCATATCTTCCCTACCTCTCTCGTCCTTTAGGTATATAAGCTCTCTACTTCATGCAAACAACTATTTTAGCTCTCCTTCCTTATCTTTTCTTGCTTGGATGACCTTGGAGCTTCATGGAGCTAGAGGGTGCTAATCTTGGTGCTTTGGTGGCCGATCATCTTTGCATGTGGTGTTCTTGTGCGTGATCATCCCCTTTGTGGTGATCTTTAGTGATCTTTTTCCTTGGCACATGGTTTTGGAACCTTTGATCTCATTTTCCTTTGCATCGTATCTCCTTCTTCCTTTCTTCTTGTCCATGAGACTATGGTTCATCCATGGTGGTCATCTTGAGAGAAAATCCTCATCACAAGGGTCGGAGACCATGCTTTGACAAGGTGGTAACCAAGTGAGAGGAAGCTTTCTTCTCTTTCTCCTTTCTTCTTCTTCTTTGGTTCAGCCTAGAGTTTTTCACCTCTTTATTGAGCTTTCCTTTGACCATGGGGTTCTTCTATTTGGAGGTGATCTTTTAGCCAAAGTGTTGATTTTGGTTAGAGCTTCATCTTCTTCCTTGGAGCTCGTGATCTTTGGAGACGTGATTTTATGTGCTTGATGATGTTATCTTAATCTAAGGTTTTGAGACTTTGTAGTATTCTCAAGTAGATTAATCTCTTTCTTAAACCCTAACTTCATGTGCTCATTTTCTATATGATGATGAGGTGGTGTTCTTATATGCACCATGAACCTTGGTTTTATCACCATGTTATGGTTTTCCCCTCTTGTTGTTTTCTTGAGGCTTTGAATCGGTTTTTCATGAGGTTGAAGCTTAGTCGTCTTTATCCTAGTTTGGTTTCTTTATGGATCACGTTGGAAGACCGGTTTTGGGGTTTTGAAATTCATATTGTGTGGAGTTTTCCCTTCTTGATGGTGCTTAGTATCTTGATTCTTAGCACCTATTTTGATAAATGTTTATTCCTATTTTGAGGATGGATGTGTGCCTTTGTGGTAGCTTGACCTTGGTGGTTGCTACACCTTTGTTTTTGTTTTGGTCGATACACCTTCGATTTGGGTAATGGTCGTGAGGTTTGATTTTGTTTCGGTAGAAACACATGTCCTTGTATCTTGGGTCGTGACACTTTTGGGCTATGATGGTTGTAAGCCCCTTTTGGATTGGATGGTTGAGACTTACCTTTTTGTTTCGATCATAAGATATGCTTTTTTATATGTTGTGTTTTGGTCAAGACATTTGAATTCATAGTTGACCGTAACCCTAATCCTAGGGTGGTCGAGACACCTGTCTTGATGGTGGTCAAGACACCTGTATTGATAGTGGTCATGACATATGTGTGATCATGTGGGTCGACACATACATGATACATGGTCTCTACATATGTATAACATAGTAAGATAGTTACACGTGTACATGTGAATGATGTTGATACTTAGCGTTGTTGATATAATAGTCTAGTCATGTTTCAGTAACGTTGTTCATCCCCAATTAGTTCCAAGAAAGTGGGAGATGGCATAACTAGGGTTTGGTGAATGAATCATGATATGAAACCCTAATCGGCTATGTATATGAAACCCTAACCCTACTTCAAGGTTATGCTATGCTTGTTGAACTTGCTTTGATGTATGACATGTAACTATACTTTCTCTCTCCTACTTGTATGGATCTAACCTTACAGGTTGAAGGAATAACATAGCCTGTGAACACTATGGTGATGGTTATGGGCCTTATGAGGAATGTTGAGATAATGATGAGACACTAAGATATATGATGTGATGGGTCTTATGACCTGGAAGAGGCTTAATGCTTAGTGTGAAGTGTTATCCTCTAGTGATGTGATTGAGGGATTGATATCCCATAGTGATGTGACATTGGTGATGGCCTTGTGATTGGTAGAGCTACAAGTATTATGTGATGATGTGACAAGTTCACATTTTATACATTTTATATCATCTGAAGTTTCATTATGCCCTTATCTCTATAGAATTCGTTTAGGGTTTATACATTGTAACGTGATTGATGTTAAAAGATACCCAATTGGACTAACTAATCAAGTGAAACCCTAATCATGTAGTTTCCCTGTGCCATAGATCCATGTTTAGCGTCAATATTTGATGGATGGTGAAATAGGTTCTTCCTTAGCGGAAGCTTGGATTCATATACTGTTGAGTATATGCATTTCATAAGATTGGTTGTGGTCATACCCTGACAAGATAATGATCGAGGCCATATCTCAATGATGTGATATAATGTATATATATGATATCTTTTGAGGATGACTGTGGTCATACCTTGATAGGATTGCATATGTAGTCTTAACTTAGTTTCACTAGTGTTGTGCCTATATACCAAGGCAGTCTAGGATGTTTTTCTGTTGGACTTCATATGTCACTACGAAGGAACTCAGACTGACCGAGGGTGTAGAGAGATCATAGGAGTCCAACCCTCCTAGATCTTATATGGAACTAATTTCTACTCAGCAATGGTCAGTTGGAGCATGAATGGTATACATCGTCTCCTCAGGGCATCATAAAAGACATAAAACAACAGTGTAGTGTATTTTCTTAGGGTCAAATATGATAACATTGGATGACCCATTGCCTTATATTTGTAGTGATTTATTGAATTATAATGTGGTAAAAGAAATCAATTGTTATACATGTTCTACATATTCCTTCTTAAAATATTAATTGTTCTACTGCTCAGTGGTAACTACCTATATTGCTTAGTTAGTGTTATCAGTTTAATACATATCATTTAACTGAATCTGCTCAACCTGATAATCATGTTATCTATCTACTTCAATTTACTTGTGCTTATAATAGATGTTGGCAAAAGTGACATCTCTTGCTAGGATGTTTGGTCTCACCCCATGGCTTTCCAAATCTTTTAGGTGGTCGTGCACAACGAGGTAGAGATCGTGTGGTTGAGGTTGAGAAGCAAGAGGAGCAGTAGTTATTGAAAGGTTGGACATGCTGCAAGTGTTTTGTAGCAGAGTCCTATGTGTCGTCCCTGTACTCTCATATCCTTGGCAGTGTTTTATAGATGTTGTATACCAAGACGATGTTTTGGCTTTATGCCTTTGTTGTATAGATCTGGCATGTATGTATATGAACAACTTGTGGCCAATGAGCCAATAATAGTGATATATGTAAATCTTTTACTATGGGATATGCTACATGTGGCTTTTGTGGACTCAAATGTAATATGTTTCCACTTGAGGTGGATATGCAAAATTGGTTTTAATTTCCTGTGCTTTCTAGTAACCTGGTTGTTTAGTACTAATTTCTGCATTTTGTTTTGAGTAATCTCAGTGTGTGTGGCATGGGCGTCATAGTAATCATGTGGAGCCTCCAACTAGCACATCTGTTGTAAGTTTTTATGTGATATAGTACTCTTTCAGAATGATTTGTATAATATGTTTATGTTTAGGTATATATATAACACTATAAATTTTTTTGTAGGGGTTGAGTGTTGGGAAATATGGCATCACATAGGCAGAAAAAACAAAAATTTTATCTACCATATTCCCAGAATAACTAGATCGCATCAACAACTATGCAATGGGAAGGATGGTTTAATGAGTTCATACCTAGTATTGGAGCAATTCTAGTGACTATAACTCATTGCAATAGTGTAGCTCTCCTAGTTGCACTAGGACAACGTCAGTAGTAGCTCCTAGTCTCCACCATGGATGACTGGCTGACGTGGACCTCCTAGAGGGAAAATTATCCTCTTCTCTATGGTAGTTCACAAAGACCACCTAAAACTTCTGTCATTCTACTAGAATAGACATGAAGGAGTTGTCCCTCCTAGTCGTGTACTAGTCACAACTTGCTATCCCACCCTTGCTATCCCTCCCTTTATCGGGTAGGACTTGCTCAGGCTCTCTGTGGGTTACCACAGCCAAAGAGGACCACAATTGTCAGAGGCAATTGAGTTGTCTCTGGGAAGCCCCAAGTACCCCTCTATTTATAGGATGGGTTAGGGTCTGGGTTCCCAGTCTTTGTGGGAGCGGAAAGAACTAGAATCTCATGAATTTTTGGAACCTGCAACAAGCAAAATGGTCTGTTCACCGGTGAATTGATCAATTGGAATGTGAGCTAATCGGTTCACCCAGTGAATCAGTCATTTCAACATGTTTCCTGATTGTAATTGTATTGGCAATTCTAATCCAATCAATGCACAACATGATATCAACACTAATCCTTGATGAAATCGAATTGGACCATGAACTGAGCATCTCACGAACCCAAATCGGTTGTCTCGCAGACTCAAACTAGTCGGTTCACTAGGTGAACTGGTCTGCTTGCTTCCCAGTTCATGCATAACTCAACCAATGCAATTTGTAATCACCTTACACCCCAGCTGTTTGGTTCAACATTTGAAATGGTGGATTGGGAGTTTAGTTAGTTGGTCTGTTGCTTAAATTGATTACCTAACCACTTTAGCAATCAATTTAATTATCATTCATTATTAAACTCCTCTTCAAGGTGTATCCTATCTGTGTGACCCTGTAGGTTCCATGTTATGTTGGCAATGAATGTACATAATTGACTTATGACATCACAAGCAAAGAGCGGTGCCTAGTCACACATCATTTCTACCCAAATAATCAGGAAAAGTGCAGACCACTTCAGCCTATGCTTTGTGTCAATGTTATTGTGATTGTCTAATTCCTTTTCCTATGATATCTAGAATGAACCCAAGGCATACAATGGCATCCTCTCAATATTCAATCCATGTTCCTTGATCTAGAGCAGACTATCTGAGATATATGTGACCTCAATATCATATATTTATTCACATGTTTATTCACATGCTTTTCTCAGTCTCTCTTATCAAGTGGCCCTAGATATTAAACTCCATTAGAGGTAAAAATCCCATCTACATTACTCATAATCATCCCATGTGTCACAACTTATCTGATCATCACCTTATGGCAACCCTTATTCATGATCACATTGGATGATGTAAAAAATATACCAAATGACATGTGATGAGTGTAGTGACTTTAGGTCTAAGAATCACAATCACCACCTTCACTATGAGAGATGACTATAACCATCAATCATGGTTTCCATGTGTCACTCTCAAGGTGGGTTTATCTGATACTCTGTTCCCTAACAAGTATCTATGTGCTTAGTTTGATATCACATATATCATGACTAATGAGATTCTATCATCAACCAACACACACTCTAGTCTTTAGTGTTTCTGTTTTCTATCTACCTTCTACAGTAACATCTGACTAGGGACATAATAAAACTATACATACTCTTATCATCCATATGGTCTCATTGTTCAAGTCATGTACTTGAAGACATACATCATTGAGTAATTTTTATTCTTTAGACATTCATTATGTTTCCTCATTATCTCATAATTGAGTGAAATAGAATGAATTTGAAGCTTGCCTTTATTATTATTTAATCAAATATTTATATGCTATGCCATAACAATCATCATATGATTGGCTCTCTGGGCATACATACCAACAGACTCCCACTTGCACTTAGAGAGAATCACCCACAAATCATATTCCTAGTGATCTAAACATGTCCATCATGTTTCTGCTGTACAAGTGCTAATCCAGAGGGTTAGAAACATATTGTTGTAGTCAGTATATATTGCATGTTTCACATCTCTTCATTGTATGATATCTCATATGAGATTGAATTGCCATAATACACTATCTGATATGCCTTTCCAGTAGATCCATCGTTGACATAGTATTTCTATTGCATCATTAATGGTTTGAACATCCATAAGTTCACCCATATGAACTTCTAGATCCATATAGTATCCATTCATGTGTTCTCAACACAAGGATACTCAACCTCGATTGTTGAAATTTAAAATAATGGCCTGCTAGTTTGGAACTCTTTCCAACTAATAACTCTTCTCTAAGGTTAAACACACACTTTTATATTGCAGTCATTCTCTATCACTTCGGAATCTTGAATTGATGTAACCCTTTACATACAACTCTTCCTTGTTGCCATAGATGTTTTTTATGGCATCCCAACAACCTTCATAGGTTATGACTAATATCTCCTTGTCATGTCCAACACATACAAGATGATGGGATGAGTACATTATATTGCAGATAGATCCAAATGTGAATGCATATGTCATCTCTTCCATTCTTCACAAGATTTGGAACATTGGATTCTTAAGAAACTAATCCCATCTTAATGGATAGATTCTCTCTTACAGAATCCTTCATGATGAACCCTTTCAACATATTCCTAATATATGTACTCATATTTAGGTTTAGAAACTTTCCAGAACTATCTCCATAGGTCTCAATTCCTATCACATAGGATGTTTCACCTAATCCTTCTTTACGAAAGGTGTCTTCCACACCAGGTTTTCAATACATATGGTATTGAGATATTATTCCCCATGAATATGTGGAATGCTCCTACTAAATCTCCTATAATCACAAATTTCATCTTTATCTTGGCTCAAGTCAAATTCTTTGACTATCTTGTCAGTTCAAAGATCTCAACTCTAAGATGCTTACTTCAATCTCTAGATTGATCTTTGTAGCTTGTAGACTTTATTTTCATTCATGAAGTTATAAAACCTTTAGTTTGTGTAACATACATATTCTTTCAAATATTCCTTTTAAGGAATGTAGTTTTAAACTTCATTTGCCAAATCTTATAGTCTATTCAAGCTACAATATAGCAAGCATGACAATTGGTAAAAGCATTTCATCATGTTCTACATTTTGAACTGATTTGAAAATATTTTACAACCAATATGTCCTCATAGGGTATCCGTGTTGGTGTTTTCTTGAAAACCCAATTGCACCCTTTGAGTTTTACCCCTTTAGGTGGTACTACCAAGGTCATACCTTGTTAGTGTACATCAGATTCCTAATTTCTATCAAGCCTTCCTCATATTTTGTTCCTCAATAGTTTTCTAGTTGTTTTGTTGGCTCATCATCTTATGACCAACTCATAACTTATCTGAGTTATAGGATTCACAATCTTTCAATCTCAGATGTGTTCTTACTAGAACTATGAGTTCTGTGTTACATAAAGAAATTGTGATTCCACAACCAATTGTGACTCTCTATGTTCTCTTTGTACCTCTTTTAGGTTCAAATTCTTTGTTCACATTTTGTCATTGGTTTGAGATAAGTAGTGTTCAACAAACATTTTGTGATTAAACCTTTCTAAGAAACTATTTTCTTACATAGATTTCAATCTTTAGGAATATTGGGACATTCCCATACCATATCTCATATGTTTTCCATAAAACCATTTAGACGATAAATAGTATTAGTTCTAAGCATATTCCTTTTTAAGGAAATTAGAATATTTGATAAGTGATAACCATATCATGAATTGTCATGATATGATTCCTTCTTACTGATACATCATCATGTTTTAGGTGGAGTTTATTGTGATATACTATCACATTCTCTCCAGAAGGTCCTCAAACCATTCATGTAAAGTATTTCAACATTTGATCACATCAAAGAATCTATATACATTTAAGGAAGTTGTGTACTTCATACATGTAATCTCCTTGAACAATTTAAGATATTTGTATTTTACTCAATACATATCACCATATCATCAGTAAATATAATGAAGTACAAATAACTATTTGTAGCATTTAATATATAGGTCTATATACATCGTTATGTATAAGTTGTATTAGAATGATTATCCTCTCACTATATTTGGTCAAGGGTGTTATGTCATCTTACACATAAGTAAGACTTGCATGTATCTTATTGGTTCATCAACCAAAGGAGTCTAGATAAACATCAAAATTAATACCTGGTATGCATTTCTTATATATGTGCTCTAGATGACAATGCTATAGATGTTGATTGTTTGAGTTATAATTGTAATCCATTAGGTATTTATGTTATTAACATTCATATTTAGATACATTCACATAAAGATCATAAGTGATTTGGGGCATTTCCATACAAGATCACATCTTCAAAATAGAACACTAACAATATCCTTATCCATACAAGATGCATGAAGTAAATGTTTCTATTATTGGAAAAATGAAATAGCAATTCAACTAACTCTATTACATGCCCTTTGGGCTAAGATAAATTATAAATGCAGATGAAGGTTGCAGTAACTCTTGCTCAACACTATCCATCCATGTCCTGCAATAAAGGCTTTACTTCTTATCAGATCCTGCACATCAACGTATGTTAGATCTATAATTGGTATCACATACCAAGATGAAGAAGTATTCAAATTTATCTTATAATGCTTATACCTGAAGTAGAGGCCTCTTCCCCTTCCTTCTTCTTAGTTTCTCCAATAAGAGAGGACAATTCCTTTTCTAATATCCAGGATGGTGATAGTGGTGACAATTGCCTCCCTTCTTTACTCCTCCTTTTGCCTTAAGATCTGATGACTTGGGCTTCTGGCCAACTTTAGAACTCTTCTTAGCTTTTCCTTTTCCTTCAGAGTTTCCCTTAGACTTATTGATCATCATAATGGACTTGGGCTTTCCTTTCTTCATTTGTGCCTTATCTGTTCTCAACATGCCTAGTAACTCTATTAACAACTTGTCAAAGCCATTCATGTTGTAGTTCATGACAAACATATTGTATGACTCTAAAAAAGATTGTAGAATTACATCAGTGGCCAACTCTTGACCCAATGGGAATCCTAGTCTTGATAGGTTCTCCACATATCCAATGAGCTTGATCACATGAGGACTTACTGGATCTCCTTCTACCATGTTACATTTGAACATTGACTTAAAGACATCATATCTCTCCTGTCTTACCTGAACTTGGAACATGTTCTTAAGCGGTGTGACCATATCAATAACATCCATGTTATGATGTTTCCTTTGCAACTCATAGTTCATTGAGAAAAGCATCAGACATTTGACATCAATGACATATTCAGTATGCTTCTTGTAAGCATTCCTGTCTTCCTTTGGAGCATTGAGAAGATGTTTTTCTAGCTCTGGTGTCTATAGTTAATAGAGCATGCACTCCTGTGTGAGAACAATTCTTAGCATCCTAAACAAATCATGGAAGTTGATCCCATTTAACTTGTCCTTCTCAAGGTCTGATTGTAGAGAAAAGTCTTTGTTGTGTGGTACCATTTGATTCCATAAAAGAATTTGCAATTTTGTCAAAAACTCATTTTTGATTTGAAAAATTTGTCAATGTTTATAAGGTCTTTAATTAACTATCGCCCCCACTATTTTATTCAAATTGATAGCCCTTACATATCAATTTGTAAGATTGCAACATACAACCTTCTAGTGAGCCAAGATCCAAAACTATTCAACTATTACCCGTCCAACACCAATGTCCATAGTCAATCATTAAGGTAGGCAACTTTTGGCAATTTCATCACATGTAATTATTGGATAGATGATGTGTGCAAGTCCTTGCCATAGTCCTCTGCATACTTCTGGTGCTTAATCTCATTAAGTACACTCAGTTAAGCATGACCCGAAAGCCAACATGATATATATGCACCCTGCTTAGGCAGAACCTACATATCTACCATCACATTTCCATGAGACGAATGATGCACCACGCTTGGGTGTAAACTATGCTTGGTCAATCAAATATTTTCATGTGTGTTGCTTATGGAAAGCATCTAAGGCTTAATATTTTATTTGAGTGAGTTTTTGTATTTATAAATACATATACTTTATCCAATCACCACATATATAGCATGTATCATATAGATGCTATATCCCATAATGCAAACATGCAATATAAAACATTAGCGATGGTTATGGCCATTCTAATGTAATTCCTTGGATCCACAAGAAATCACCACAACCTAGGGTCTACATCTCATGTAGAAACCTATTGTTGATGAAAATACGTGCTTTCCAATCTAGGTTGATCGGTTCTACCCTAGAACTGGTCGTTTCGCCTCTTAGCCGGTCGGTTGGTCGCCTAAATAGGTCGTCTGGCCTCCTATCCAAACCATGTTTGGACACTTCCAAATGGTCGGTTGGGTCCACTAGCCGGTCAGTTTGTTCTCGTGCATTTTTCCCTCCTCAATCCTCCATCTGGTCGACTCATCCCGTGAAACTGTCATCTCGCCTGACGCTGATCATCATCTTCATTGTTGAAAGAAAATAAACTATCCAATTGCTATTAAACTTCTTATATGGTAACGAGAAACCTCAAGTTACATTCAAGAGGAGCAAAGGTAGGAAAAAATAATTCTTTTACATTGGGAAGAAGAATGTAGAGGATCAATATGCAAATTGAGATAAAATAGGAATAAAAAAAACCTTCTAACCACACACCGATATATAAGGGTTGTTGGCCACAACCATGTGACACATACACCATCAAAACTCACTTTTAGGACAACATATGTTAATTGCATATATATATACATATATGTTTGGGATTATATGTAGTCTTTGATCTGATATGCATGTTAAGAAGTTTAAGTATTCACATCCTATATAATAAATAAATGATGAAAAACAAATATTTGATAATATCTATTATCTCAAAACATAGATCATTGACGTGGCTCTGATACCACTGTTGGGAAATATGGCATCAGATAGGCAGTGCAAGCAATTTTTTTTGATCTATGATATTCCCAGAATAGCAATATTGCATCAACAACTATGTAATGGAAATGATGGTTTAATGAGTTCATACCTAGTCCGAGAGAAAGTCCAGTGGCTATATCTCATTGCAATAGTGCAACTCTCCTGGTAGCCCTGGGACAACGTTTATAGTAGCTCCTGGTCTCCACCATGGATGCCAAGCTGACGTGGCCCTCCTAGTAGGAAAAGTATCCTCACTTCTATGGTAGTCCATACGGACCGCCTAGAACTCCTATCGTTCTACTAGAATAGACAAGAAGGATTTATCCCTCCCGTTGGTGTACTAGTCACCAACTTACTATCCCACAACCCTTGCTATCCCTACCTATATCTTGTGGGACTTGAATGGGCTCTCTATTGGTTACAACAACTAAAGAACACAACCATTATCAGAGGTGATTGAGTAGTGTCTCTGGGAAGCCCCCAATACCCTTCTATTTATAGGAGGGGTTAGGTTGTGGGTTCCCAGTCAGTGTGGGAGTGGAAAGGACTAGAATATCATGAATTTTTGCAACTAAAAATAGGAAAAATTGGAAGTTCACTAGTGAATCGATTGCTTGGTATGTGCACCGATCAATTCACCAAGTAATCATTCATTTCAACATGTTTACCAATCACAATTGTATTGGCAATTAAAATCGAATTAATGCAAGACATGACGTTAGCACTAATCCTTGATGCCATCAAATTGCACCAGGAACTTGGCATCTTACAAACCCAAACAGGTTGTCTGGAAGACTTGAACCGCTCAGTTGACTAGGTGAACCAATCAGTTTGCTTTCCTGTTCATGCATAACTCAACCAATGTAATTTGTAATCAAATTGACATTCCAACCGTTCGATTCAACTCTTGAACCGGTCGGTTAGGAGTTCATTCAGTTGGTTCATTACTTCAATTGAATACCTAAACACTTTAACAATCAATTTAATTATCATTCATGATTAATCTCCTCTTCTAGGTGTATCATATGTGTGTGACCTCAGAGGTTCCATGTTATGTTGGGGGTGAATGTCCATAACTGACTAATGACTCCACAAGCAAAGAGCAGTGACACGAGTTTACCGTGCGTAGTACACAAGTGAACATATCAAAGTAATAAGGCCTTGTGAGGCCCGAGTCAAACTCAGGGATGCATTTCTCCAGTAAACTACTACTAACTGTGATCAAATCAGCTAAGCCAGTTGTAATCGGTTGAATTGGGTTGAACAAAATAACAAAAGAAGAAATAAAGCAAATTAAATGTGGAATTAATCAGAGACGAGGCGAATTCCTTAGGATAGTGGTTTCACCATGGACAAAACTAATAATCGATGTCACACACACTAACACCTACTATCTCAATCCCTAGATAAGGAACGTATAGCCAGAATTACCTGCTTCTGCAGTGTAATTCACTACCTAATCTAATGCCAATCCCACTTTCACAGTTATTAGTTGATTTGTTAGATGCTTTACGATCTCTCTATGTTTCTCCTCCTATTTACACTCCACTTTTCCCAAAGGGCACAGTAGATGGGTAAATCTACACTCTTCGACCCTTAATCTCTCTCCCGAGATGACTAAGCATCTATCAATCTGCTCATGGTGATCAATAACAAGTAAAACATGAAGCTTTCATAGATTTATATCTAGTAAATGAGATAAAATTAATATTAATGCATGTAAATCAATCACAGTGTATATCCAGGCTACTTCTGGATCCTAAAGAATAAAAACTTTTAGCCTTGCATGGTTTTCATCGACAAATACATGGGAGAAAGGAAGAAAAAAGGTGGGAAACATGAAGAAAATAAAAGAAACCCCTGAATCTCCACCCGTCTAGAAGATCCCCTCTGCCGTGTGATCGTTCTACTGTCTTCTGGATGTAGAATCATCCTGTAGAGGTGCCCGAATCTCCTCAGTTAAATCCTTCAATCCTCCAATCCTCTTTTCTCTCTTTCCAATCGTCGTGCGATGAAAAACGACTGTCCCTTCTTTTGGTCGTAGTCCCCCTAAATCATAGGAGACGCTTAGGGTACCAATTAACATCAACCATTGGATTAGAGATAGATCTGCGGCTGGCCTACTTAGGCAGACTCAGTAGTACCGACTAGGTGAGTCAGTGGTACTGAGTCACTTAGGTTTGGTCATGTGATCTTGATCTCATCGGTACTATCGACCTTACTCAATAGCATTGAGTTTTGTGGTGTTCAAGCAGCCTCTCTAACGTCAACTCGGTAGCACCAAGTTTTCTTGATTCATTGCTGGGCTCGCTGATGCTGACTCGATGGCACCGACTCCAGTTGTCGGTAGCACTGACTCTGGGTGATTTTTGCGATAGGTATCTGACATAAAGTCGGTACCATCGACTATTGCTAGGTTGGTAGCACCGACTCTGTGGCTCTCATTTGTACCTTAAAACACACAAAATCATAACAAGCAATGGGGATGCATAAAATATTATATAGAATAGTAAAAATATTATACTTTGATGCATTTAATAGAAACATGTCATCTAAATCATTTCATGCTTAATAAATCAAATAAATGACTAATCTACACATGAAATCAAGGAAAAAATGTTCCTGAAATAATGACTAAAAACACATGCATCAAACACCCCTAAGCTTAAATGTTGCTCGTCGTCGAGCAACACTCTCTCAGATCTGTTTTACTAGAGTCAGCAAAAGGACATAACACATACATTCCTTTCTTAATCAAATCCACAGTTCCAACCCTAAACCGGCCTTCACTAACCACTGAACCAATAACTGCTCTACAGTGACCAAAAACTTCCATAAAAGATGTCCACCTTCAGTAAATACACTATCAAGAAAGTAGTTAACATCAGAATCACTTAGACATTCTCTTAGTGCATTGTGTGATTCCCTACACTAAATTGCTCTTTCCTAACTACCAACTATTGGAAGCAGATCTCCGTATAAGCATGAATGAGGAGATAAATCATTAGAGTGGCCCACCAATAAGAGAAATTAATGGTTTAAGATGGGTGGCAAATGGTACATACAACCTATTTATGAATAAAAAAAGATGAACTTAAATGGATGAAAAGAATGCCATGAATGAATCCTAATGCTTAGAAAAACTTATTTCTTTATTTTCTTCCTTTTATGAGATGATGCATGTATGAATGAGTTGATTGTATTTGACAAATAAAGATAATGCACATGTGGATTAAGTCATCACTAAAATGAAAATGCAAAATACACTCTCCCCTTTGTTTCTCTCTCTCTCTCTTTTTAAAAGGATAAGTTTCATGCTTCTTGCCTTTCTAATTCTTCTTTTTTTCCTTTTTTTTTAAAATTTCCTTGGAGGTGTATCCCTACACTTTTAGATTTATAACTTGACATTAAAATCCACATGTTCCAAAAAAATATGCATGCAATGTTGAAATGTATGCAACTACATGAACTGTGTTATGCAAGCTAAGATGGTATGCACAAACATTGATGCATACAAATGCCATGTTTTTTTTTCTTCAAATGCAAGCAAACTAACTAATATGTTCCTATCATGCCATGTAATGCAATAAAGGAATATATCTTGGAGTACTCATGAGTTTTTGAGGTGGTGAGTCAAAAATGATTGGAAAGGAAATGGAATCACACAACTAAGAGACAATGCATTTTGTTAGATTATGACGTGTCCCTCTTAATTTACATGTGTTCAGGGTGATCTAAAGGTTTCTTTCTTGTATTTTCATTTAAGATCTCATTATAGTTTGGATAGTTTAGGCTCAACATCTTCATCATTCACATTCCCCAGTTGATTCAGACTTTCATGTATGTCCTAAGTCCTGATGCTGACTAATCCAAACACTTCCTCAAGTGGTGTTACAAAACGATTTTGCAATTTAAGATTTTAAGGATACATATCTTCATGCAACAACCCAGAGAGTACACTCTATTCAAAAATGAAACCATGCATTTACTACTCCACAGTTACACTAGTTAGACATGGATCCTATACTTGTACAACTAAAAATAAAACAAACAACTAAATAAAAAAAATAAAAAAACCAAGATAGAAAAATGTTCCAGCACCCCCCTAAGCTTGAATATGACTATGTCCACATAGTCAATACTCTCACCCAAGAGGTGGAACAGTGGTACCATGGCTCATAATGGTAGAGGTGGCATGTTGGGGTCATGTGGTGGAAACATCCCCTGAAATGAGAGGTCTGTAGGCGGCATAGGTGGCGGCTGTGGGTACTCCCCCAAGTATCAATGGTTCCAATAGTTGTCGAAGAAAGGCTGCTGGTACTGTTCCATATGTTGCAGATGCATGTGAACATTCTCTTGGTTGGACAAGAGAAGACGTTCATTCTCATAGATTGCTTGTTGGTTCTAGTACAACCTCCCTTGTATATCCTGCATGCCTACCAACGTCACCTGATGCTGCTGCTATCCTGTCTGGATCTCCTGTAGCATTGTGTACATACTCCCCATGTTGTATGGGTCCTGCTCCTTCTGGGACATGGTGGGGCTGAGGAAGTCGAGGTGGCATATGTGCAGGCCCTTTTGCGTGGGACCGCTCTCATGGTCATTGAGATGGTGGGCTCCACCTCCTCAACATTGTCACTATCGCCACTGTGCTCCTCGTCGTCACCCTGAGCTGCTGCTCTGGGAAGATCTTCAACTTCTCCCTCATTCAACAACAACCTGAGATGTTCCACCCCATGTAGGTTGAAGACAAGGTCGGGTAGCCTTCGCTCCTGAAGTATGCCTCGGCGGTTGCAATGCACATAAAGGATATTGTGGTGGTACCAGAGAAGATGCGACTTGCAGAAGTGAAGGAGGTCAAACTTTGTTGTATCCTCTAATGGCTTGAGGGTGGATAGATCAAAGCGGGGTGATGAGACCCCCAAATAAGATTGAAGCCTTCATTGTCACATTGCACCTCACAGAAAGCATATGGAACAATAGAAAAGCTCTAAAATTAACCATCTCCCCCTCTAGTAGCCGGTAGAGAAAGTAGAGGTCCTACTTCTGGACCTTCCCTTGAGCTTGCCCGGACCTAGAGAAGATGGTGTTTATGTAGAGACGGTGCATCATACGAGCAAACAAATGCTAAATATCAGTCATAGAACTGATGTACTAGTTGATACAGAATCCCACAGGCACCTCAGTTAGCTGCTCCCAGGCCAGGTCGAAGTCGAAGTCTGATGGCATTGAGCGTTCTGGGACATGAGCCCAATTGAAGATATGATTGAATGCTCTTAGCGTGAGGGAGTATCTATTGTTGAAGAGGTAAAAGTTGACCTTGCCTTCTTTTTTTTTTTTAGTTTAAGCCAGAGGATCTTCTATTCATCCCACTCCTCTCATTGTGGGCTAAAATCGAGCAAAAAGGTTACAACTCCTGCTTACTAAGTAGGTAAACCACCATCAAGAAAACAAACAAAAGGCAGAAGAGGTCCAAACCCGGGCCACCCACGAAAGAACAAGAAAGACTAGCTATGCTCCCATCTGAAGAAGATATAAGGTGTGTCATTTCTCTCTAAGATGTTCATTCCTCTTATCCGCATGGGAAGAGAAGAAGGATTAGAAACGATGTAGGGATGCTCGAAATGAGCACCCCACAACCCAAGCTCTCGAGGAATAGAGTTAATGATCTTCGGGACCAAGGAACCAGAAATGGCTTCTGTATCAAGCAACTCCCGAATCTCTCTGGTGGTATGAGTAATGTGCCAAGGGCCAAGATCATCCTGCCAAAGGATATTCATCACATGAGGGTCATCTATCTCAATAGTAGAAATAGTAAGGTTCTTATCGTCAGCAATCTTGAGAGCAACCATGATGCCACAGATGTAGGCCGAAATATAATCATTGGCATTCAGCCAGGTTCTGAATGCAAGGGGAATGTTACATCACCTATCTCTAATGACGCCTGCAACCCATCTTCTAGAAATGTTGTTATCAGTGATGCACTTGCCGGTGGTGATATTCATCTTAAGATTGTTGATGTCGGGCTTGTTCCATCTCACACTGTGAATCCTTCTCATCTTCATAATAGGCTGAATGATATGAGCATCGTTTAGCCTAGAAAAAAGATCAATGTCCTCAATGCAAAAAAGGAAGTGACGACGACTGTTGAATCGGATGATGTGCAGAATATCGGCCCAGGATCGCTCAGGATTGAACGCCTTGTTATCATATCTAGCAGAACATCTTGCTTTCCAAATAGACCAGCAAATGAGGGTAATCAACTCAGTGGTTAACCATCCGCGCAAGGAGTGCTTCGGCTGCTGTCCGCCCAAGCTGAGAAGGCCGTCAATGGAGGTGGGCGGGAACTGATCATCAAGCAAAAGATTAGCAGCCTTGGTCCAGAGCTCAGTAGCCATGTCACTAAAGATGAATAAGTGAGTGTCATCCTCGCACGTATGATTGATACAGCAGACACAACGAGACGCCAAAGGAATATGACACTGTCTAATATGGTCGTCAGTTGGTAAAATTCTTTTACCAAGCTTCCAAGTCGTCGCACTGGCCCTTGGGTTAGAAGCACTCCATATCCAGTTCCATTTGTTGTTGTCGTCAGGAAGATGATGGCAGGTAGAAAGCATCTTTGCAGATCTAAGACTGAAACACCCATAAGGATTAGGCGTCCAAACCAGCTGATCCGGCTGCTGGTCGATAAAGGAGTGCGAATTGCGGATGAGTTGGCAGCCATCGTAATCAACAATCTGCTCCAAGGAAGTCCAATCCCAGCCGTTGTTGGGCGTCCAGAAATCTTTGATGAGAAAATCTCTATCAGTGTCTCCTCGATGAATGGCATAAGAATAGAGAGGTTGATCGCACCACCGACTGTCCCAGAAAGATATGTTCCCGCAACCAACAATCCATCTAGTAAGAGGGAGGACCTTAGGAAAGAGGCTCCAGATCTTCTTCCATCTGGGAGACGGGTTAGAACCCAGCTTAAGATAAGGAGGATAACATCCCTGTAAGTGTTTGTATGGCGAGGAATACTTGTTGCGGCAGAAGAGAGCCCATAGCGAGTCACCATTTGTAATTTCCCAACAATCTTTAGTGATATAAGCATTCTCGATATGCTTGATAGAGGTAAAACCCAGGCCACCTTGCCGGGTTGATTGATCAAGAAGATCCCAAGCAATCCACGCTCTACGTCTTTCATTGCTTCTATTCGCCCAAAGAAACCTGGAACACATAGCTTCAATTCTTTTAGTGACACCAGCAGGGATACCAATCGAGGCAGCAGTATAAATGGCGGTTGAAGTCAAAGCATGGGTGATGAGGAGCTTTCTACCCGCAAAGGATAGAAGTTTTGCTTTCCATGACGCCGTCTTTTTCATGAACTTTTCAAGGAGATAATTGAAGTCAGTAAGCCTGTGCGGACCAGCAGTGAGGGGTACACCCAAGTATGAGATGGCGTGTTCAACTGGGGAGATGTTCAGAAGATTTGAAATCGACTGAATAGAGTTCTGCGAAGCTCTGACAAGAAGGAAGGAAGACTTAGGCTTGTTAATAATCTGTCCCGTCGACGTGGAGTGTAAATCAAGGGCAGCATCAAGATTGGACAACGTTTGCATATCAGCGTTGAAGAACATAATCAAATCATCAGCATATGCAAGCACAGGGGGTGCGCAACCACCACCTCTAGTGATAAATCTAGAAAGGAACCCGTCATCTGTAAGACGTCTGATATGTCTGAGAATAGGTTCTTCATACATGATAAAAAGCAGCGGAGAGAGAGGATTTCCTTGTTTCAGCCCTCTCCCAAGAGGGAAAAAACCAGCAGTATGATCGCCCATGGAGACCGAGACCCAGGAATCCTGGAAGAAGCGAAGACATAGATGAATGGCAGCTTGATCCATGCCGAAGGCCTGCAGAATAGAACGTAGAATAGACCATTCCACTCTGTCGTATGCTCTGGACATGTCATACTTTATGATGATATTCGGATGAAGCGTTCCTTGATTAAGATCGTGACTAATCTCTTTAGCAAGCTTGATATGATGAGTGATGTCCCTGCCTCTGATGTAAGCACCTTGTTCTTTCGAGATGAGATTAGGAAGCATAATAGACATTCTGTTGCTAAGAATCCTCGCCAAAATTCTGATAGAAACATTTTCAATAGCAATCGGCCTGAAATCAGAATGAATAAACTTAGGATCGTTTACTTTTGGGATGAGAACCACCTTGCAAGCGACAAGGCTTCTGTGGCACACTTCACCCTTGAAAAAATGGGCAACAAGATGCATAAAATCGTCACGAATAATATCCCAGGCAGCGAGGTAGAAGGATACTGTAAGACCATCCGGACCCGGAGCAGTGTGAGAATTCATCTCTTTGATAGTGCAGTAAACTTCTTCAGGAGATGGGGAGGCAATCAAGGTGGCGTTATCATCCATAGTGACAACAGAGCTAATGTATCTCAGGAGGTTATCGTCAAGGGAGTTATTAGTGCCCGAAGAAAAGAAACTATGATAATGGTTGGCAGCGGCAGTAGCAATGAGCTCCGGGTCAATGATTTCAGATCCGTCCTCAAGAACGATCTTCTGAACCAGACGTTTTCTTCTTTTGGACTTGACAATAGAATGAAAGAAGGCTGTGTTTCTGTCGCCTCCCTCGAGCCAGTCAACGTTTGCTCTCTCTTTCCAGTGTTGTTCTTCAGTATTTAGGAGATCTTCCATCTCATCTTCGGCAGTTTTCAAGGTGTGCGCATTCAAGGGAGTCGGGTTGTCATCAAAGGCGTTCTGAGCAATGTGAACAACGTCTTCAATATCAAGAATCTTCTGCTTTAAATTTCCAAACGTATGCTTGTTCCAGGATTTGAAATGCCGCTTAAGATGCTTGGACTTAGCGAAGAAAAGAAAGGAGGGATCACCACTTAAGTCAGTGGTCCAAGCAGCTTCAATATTCTGACGGCAATCAGGGTGACTCAACCACGCATTATTAAAAGAGAAAGAGGTTTTATGGACTCTGGAAGAAGCACAGTTCGTAGCTTTGATGAGAATGGGGCAATGATCGGAAACTCTGAATCTAGTAAGGTGTTGCGAAGGACAAGATGGAAAGAGAAGCTTCCAAGGAGTGTTGAACAGAACTCGATCTAATCTCTCCCAAGTGGTGGGCGTGCCATTCTGCTTATTAACCCAAGTGAAGCGGCTTCCAATGAAATCAGCCTCATGAGAATTAGAATCAAGGATGAAATTGTTAAAATCAAGCATCGCCTGGAAGTCCGGGGAGTCACCACCTCTCTTCTCATGATGGTTCCTAATAGCGTTGAAGTCACCAGCTATGAACCAAGGTGTGTCACCCACAGTGTCCATCAAGTTGAGAAGATCGCTCCATAAATCTCTTCTAAGATTTCTATGATAGCTAGCATAAATCGCTGTAATGTACATAGGATGACCTTGAGCAGGCTCGATCTTAATCGTGAGGTGTTGTTTGTGAACCTGCACCACCGAAGGTTGAAAAACATCATCAACATAGAGCCATATCTTGCCGAGTTGTTGCTCATTATCCGCAACCCAGTCCAACTTAGTAATATCGCTAGCTCAACAGCTCTGTCAGCGTGAACAAACGGTTCAAAAAGGGCAACAACTTGCGGTTTGTGCTTGCCACAGAGTCGCGCCAAAACTCTACGGGTTGGATTATTTGTAGCTCCTCTAATGTTCCAACAAAGAAGCTTCAGGTCAAGCATGAACACCAAACAACCTACTCGCCTGCTAGCAACACAACGTGTATCAAAAACTATGAGATCTTCTCACAGACCTGCTGCTGACATCAATCTCGTGGACGGACCTGGTGTCATCGTCAAAGGTGTTGTGCCATTCATCATAGTACAAGCTATCATCGTGCCTTTCCTCCCAGTTTAGGACTTCATCAAATCGCATAACATCATCATCAGTTCTCGTGTTTCTCTTGCAGCCAGGGATGATCGGTCTCGGCTCAATGAAGTCACTGAGTTGAGCTTTGAGCAATCTAGTTCTAGCTCCGGCGGCATCAGTAACAATTCTCCTGTCAACAAGGGGTTCCGCAATAGGGCCATCTTCTTTGGGTTGTGCTGCACCTTGCATAATGGGATCAGAACAGCTGGAACGGGCATCGATAGGTTCTATGCTGCTGGGTTCAGCAATGAGTTGCGCTGCCATAACAGAAGGCGACGTAAGATGACTCTTCTCGGGAGGTATCACATCCTCTGAGGGAACAGGTGAAGTCAAGGTGTCTCCGTTTGGGGGGACCCTGAGGGTAGAAGGTGGGACGCCAAGCTCTTTTCCGATCACAGTGAGAATGAAATCATTGCTGCCTATCCTCCCTTTTGCGATGATATCTAATCTGAGTTTCGATCTGTAGATGTCTTCTGTTAGAGAGATGAAACGTGGAATGTCTTCATTGAATGTCTCCACCAGAACAAGGATCCCGGACGCGTCATCACTAGCATGCTGCCAATTAGAAATCCAAATAAGCTCGCCAAAGGAATTGACGATCTCTTTGATCGATTCTCTGTTTCTACAGAAAAGCGGAATGTTTTCGATCTGAAACCAGACTGCTTCTTTCATGTGTTGCATCCCTCCTTCACGTAGGGACATCAAGGATAGGGAGACGTCCTTCATCATGATCGATTTGAGCTGTGTGTGACGCCATGCTTCATAGGATGATTCAAAATAGACCACCGCTCTGCGGGCTTCGAATCTGAATATCTCAATAGCCTGAGGCCATCGTTCCCTTAGGAAGGTTGCGACTTCATCCCACTGAACTTTATCATTCCATGCTACGCCGACCGCGAGGTCTAGGGCTCTCATGTAATCTCTTCTGATCGGTGAGTCAGGGTTTAACGTAACTGCCGTTCTTTTAGGGTTGTGAGCCGGGTTGCTTCTGACAGGAACGAGACGCGGCAGCGGAGGAAAGGACGCATGAGACGCAAGGTCTAGCCTGGGCGTAGCCCTCGTTTTTTTACGGCAGGAGCGAGCAACGTGCCCGGTAGATCTGCATATGTAGCATACTCTCGGGTTTTGGCATTGCCGCTGCCAGTGCCCCTTGTGCAGACATCTGTAGCAAGTGTCCGAGGCGATCCGGTGTGCAAACGATCTATGGCTGCCATCGTGCTTGTCATTAGTCAGTCTGTATTCACCATGTCGATCTTCCTTCGAGGCCATGGAGGAATTGCTATTCCTCACTGGTTCCCACAGGTGTGCTAAAGAAGGTAGCACTTGATCGGAAGGGATGATCGATCTCGTAAAGATTTGTCTCCTGTTGGCGACTGCCTCCCGTGCGTCGGAAGATCGATGTCCGTCAGGCATCAGGTTAACCATGAGAGCCTCCGGTCATCAAGGAATCTCAGAGGGTTGGTGGCCCCCAGCGGACGGAGTGTCCCTCTGGGGTGAAGCAGCGGCGGAGCCGCGGTATCAGTTCTCACGATCGCCCAAGATCCAAATTTCTATTAGGTAGAAACAGAACTCAACGCCCACCGTGAAACCAAACATATGAACATGGTCGAGACACTAGAGGATGAACTATCTCGACCCACCATCTCTAGATTGTCAGTTGACCTTGCCTTCCTACCATTTTCCTCCTATCTTCTTCTCGAGGGTGATGAGAATGTCAAGCAATGCCAAGAAATCCAAGACAAGATCCAGGTAGGTCTACCAGTCACTGAAGAAGGGATTATCTCCCTCCATGGCTTGCTGCTGACATACCCAATGCATGTTCTCTGTGATGCCTGCCATCTCTATCAACGTGCAATCGCCATATCTTGTCAGGATGACTTTCCTTGTCTACAACTCCTTATAGAGCTTCCTTATCTCCAAAGATGGTTGCTGAATGCATGTTGGCTAAGACACCAACTCACCCTATGAGGGAACAACTCCTCTCCTAGGAGCCATGTTGTAGATTAAAGAAGGATATTAGGAGAATGGAAGCTCAGGGAAGACCGTAGGTGCTTGGGTGGCCTTGCTATGAAATTAGGAGAAGTGGATGTTGAGGGTGTGAAGAAAATGTCTCCACCACCCCTCCTTTTATAGATGACCATGACAGAATCGGTACTACCAACTTTTTGAGTCAAAGGTACCGAGTTGGCTAGCACAATCTATGATTGGTTGCATCGATGGCTGACGATTTCTTGAAGTAGCTGGTGTGGATCACCTTGGGTCAGTAGTATCAAAAACACGTTAGTGGTACCAAATTTTTCCACATATCGGTGCCACCAACCACTAGATAAAGTGCTTTGTGGCTATTGGATTGCGATTCCCAGATTGATGATGTGGGCCATTGACAGTACCAACTTCTGGAGTCGGTAGTATCAAGTTTTGGGATTTGTCGATGCTTTCAAATTTGTAGACTCAGTATACCAAACTTGGGAACACCCAAAAGTCGGTAGCACTGACTGAAATGGTTGATGGTACCGATTCCTTATCAGTGACTCCTCAAACGATCTCCAGAGACTCGGTGGTACCGACCATTTAAGTCAGTGGTACTGAGTCTGTGCTGTTGATGCAGGCTGATTGATGACCTCATTCGGTGCCACCGACTACAAAACTCAGTGGTACCAACTTGTAAACCATGCACACACCCAAAATGAGTCAAGGTACCATTTTTACAAAAAATTAAATAAAGTGCCAACTAAAAAAAATTTCACATAAAAACAAAGAGAATAAAGATTGGGTTGCCTCCCAACAAGCATCATTTTTTAACGTCCTAGACTAGACGGTCAATAGAGAAAGAATCTATGGAATGGTACAAAGTTGCAACTCCTCTATTTGGGGCTCTACCTCTCCTCCAAAATAGTGCTTTAATCATTGGCCATTTACAGGGAATGACCTGTTTCCATCTACAATATTCACAACACCATGGGGGAAAACCTTTTCAATCACAAACGGTCCACTCCATCTAGACCTTAGCTTACTCGAATGTAATTTAAGCCTAGAATTGAAAAGGAGGACTTTCTGACCCGAAAGAAACACCCTATTTAGAATGTGTCTATCATGAATTTTCTTAGTCCTTTCCTTATATATCCTAGAGCTTTCATAAGCATCCATCCTAAGCTCATCTAATTCATTAAGCTCCAAAAGTCTCTTTCTACCCGCTCCATCTATATTGAAATTCAGCTTCTTCATGGCCCATCTAACCTTGTGCTCGAGCTCTACAAGTATATGGAAAGCACAAAAATAGACTAGCCTAAAAGGTGTTGTTCCTATTGGGGTTTTATAGGCTATTCTGTAAGACCAAAGAGCATCATTTAACACCTAGCTCCAGTTTGTCCTATTGGTTGAGACTGTCCTGTGCAAGATTTCTTCAGCTCTCTATTGGACACCTCAACATGTCCTTGAGTCTGTGGGTGATAAGGAGTGCCCACTCGATGCTTCACCCCATATTTTCTCAGAAGAGCTCCAAACTAGCTATTAGTGAAATGGGAACCACCATCACTAATAATTACGCAGGGGACACCAAACCTGCAAAAAATGTATTATTTAACAAACCTGCACACTACCTGCACATCATTGGTGTGGGTAGGAATTTCTTCCACCCACTTAGACACATAATCAACTGTAAGTAATATATATATAAATTGGAATGAGACGACACAAATGGGCCCATGAAATCTATACCCTAAAGATAAAAAAATTCAACTTCCTAAAACACATTCAAGGGCATCTCATGTCGCTTAGAGATATTACATACACATTAACAAGTGTCACAATGATGAACAAAGTTGTGAGCATCTTTAAACAAAGTAGGCCAATAAAACCCACTCTCTAAGACTTTAGCAGTAGTTCTAGAGCTTGCATGGTGTTCACCTGTGGGTAGAGAATGACAATGTGACAAGATGCTCTCTACCTTAGATTCGGGTACACATCTTCTTAATAGCCCATCACTACATTGCTTAAGAAGAATTGGGTCATCCCAAATGTAAAACTTCAATGAGTGGAAAAATCAACTTTTTCTCTTGATAGCCCCAATATGCAGGCAATTCCTTACAAGCTAGATAATTAATAATATCTGCCAACCAAAGATCTTTAGTTTTAATTGAAAACAATTTCTCATCCGATAATTCCTCAATAATGGGGATAGCTATGCATTTTTAATTTGCCCTTTCCAACCTAGATAAATGATCAGCTACTACATTCTCAACCTCTACCTTCTCTCTTATCTCAATATCAAAATCTTGAAGCAAAATAATCCACCTAATCAATCTAGGTTTGGCGTCTTTCTTTTGTAACAAGTATTTAATCACAACATGGTCAATCAAAACTATTACCTTAGCCCCAACTAGGTATTGGTGGAATTTCTCAAAAGCAAACACTATTGCCAACAACGCTTTCTCGATAATGGTGTAATTCAACTACACATCATTTAAGGTCTTTGACGCATAATATATGACAGTTGGAGTATTGTCCATGTGTTGACCCAACACAACTCCTGATATATAATCTGATGTGTCACACATCAACTCAAAGGGAAGGTTCCAATCACGAGCCTACATAATAGGTGCGAAAATCAATTTTCTTTAAGAATTTCAAAATCTTTTACATATCGCTCATTAAAGGAAAACTCGATGTCTTTTTTTTAAAACTTAGATAAAGGTTTGGCAATTTTCGAGAAATCCTTGATAACACGGCGGTAAAATCCAACATGTCCTAAAAAGCTCCTCACTCCTTTCACCGATGTGGGTGGTGATAGTGTGGAGATGACTTCAGTCTTTACTGGATCCACTTCCATGCCCTTACTGGACACCTTGTAGAACCCTGTCAAGGTTATATAGAAAATCATTGAAAGATTCACCATACACAGAAAAATCATCCATAAAAACCTCTAAACACCGCTCTACCATGTCTAGAAAAAATTGTGAGCATACAACGTTGAAACATAATAGGGGCATTACAAAGACCAAAAGGCATCCTTCAGTATGCAAATGTTCCATAAGGGTAGGTAAAATTTGATTTCTCATGATCCTTAGGCTCGATGGAAATCTGATTATACCCAGAATACCCATCAAGAAAACAAAAATGCAAACGGCCAACTATCGTTCCAAGATCTGATCAATAAAGGGTAAAGGGAAATGATATTTAAGTGTGGCTGTGTTCAATCAGTGATAATATATGCACACTCTCCATCCCATCACTACCCTAATGGAAATAAATTCATTAGCTCCATTAGTAGTGACCGTGATCCCTCCTTTCTTAGGAAATACCTGAGTAGGACTAACCCACATTGAGTCAGAGATTGCGTAGATTATACCTGCCGAAAGTATCTCGACAACTTCCTTATTTACCACCTCCGTCATGATCGAACTGAGATGCCTCTGAGGTTGGATGATTGCCTTGACTCCTTCTTTGAGTCGGATCTTGTGTTGACACAAAGTTGGATGGATCCCTTTTATGTCGACTATGGACCATCCGAATGCAGCTCGGTGGGTTTTCAGCACGGTGAGTAATTTTTCTTCCTCCTCGCCACTCAAAGAAGATGATATGATAACTGGGAGATTTTCTTCTGTAGCTAAGAAGATATGCTTCAGGTGTGGCGGTAATGTCTTCAGCTCCAAGTCTGGTGGACTCAATAGAGATGGGACCAATGGTGGTGGTGGTGGTCCAAGGTCCTCAAAGAGCCTTTCATAGTAGCACGATACTGCCTTCAACATCAACACACACTCCTCTAGGTGATGGTTGCATATGTTGTCCTCCACTCTATTTGTCAAACATGCTTCTAAAGGTTGCTTGGGTGATGGATATATCACAGAATCAACTATGACTTCTTCATTAACAGCAAGGTCGTAGTCATCTCCCTCATCATCCGGGTAGCACATTGCTTGAGTCAGCGAGATCACCTTTGTATTTTCCAGTATATCCACCGCTAGAGTTCCTCTTTCTACTTTAGTCATAACATGGGCCATATCCAGGAATGACTTCCCTAGGAACATAGAAAAGTTGCCATCCACATGCTAAAGCATATTGCATTGCTCCTTATTTCCCATGGTTTTAGAGTGCTCTGGCATCTTGATCTTGAACCTATCATCTTGGATTCCCATAGTCAGACATCCTCTTCCCATTTCAAGTATCATATCTGCTATATCTTGAAACGGTTTTCCAAGTAGAAGCTCATTGCCATAGTCATCCTGCATTTCCATCACAATAAAATCTACAAGAAAAATGAACCTATCCACTTTTGCTAGAACATCCTCACATGTACCATATGGATTGACTACGGAATTGTCTACTAACTGGATTGTGATGCTTCTCTTCCTAGATTGTTTGAGTGCAACCTTCTTGAAGGTAGAAAGGGGAGTCATATTTATACTTGCCCCTGAATCACATAGAGCCTCTCCAAATTTTGTCTTGCCTATGAAGCATGTGATATTCAAGCATCCTGGATTCTATCTTTTAGGAGGTAGTATCCCCAAGATGAAGGCACTAACCTGCTCTTTTAGAACTACAACATCAGATTCCAACATCTTTCTCTTCTTTGTAATTATATCCTTCAAAAACTTCCCATAAGATGGTATCTGCTCAATGGCGTCTATTAAAGGAATGCTCACATATAAATTTTGAAAATTGTCCAGAAATTTCTTAAATTGCCAGTCCATCTTTGTTGCTTTCAAACTATTTAGAAAGGACACCAGAACTGCGGGTTCCCACTGGTGAGGTGGAATATAAGTCTGAGTTTTATTACCCCCAGCTTCATCAACTTGCTCCTCTTCCGTCTTCTCATGTGCTTCCATGTCTGGTTCTTGTACATTCACTAGTATAGTTTGAGTTGTAGCTTCTTCAGTAACTGGCTCATGTGATGCGTCATTTAGTAGTTTCTTGCCACAATGTAGCAGCACAACCTTCACATGTTTGTTCCTAAAATGTACATTGGTATTCGCCAGAAATCCTTGTTGAGTTGGTTGCTTCAATGCACTAACATCCGTCGCTATTTGAGAGATATGTGTCTCTATGATGTGAATGTGTGCCCCTTGATTTTGAATATCTCTTTGAGTTTGTGGAATCTATAGCTCATTCTGACTCAACAACTTACTAAACATATCTTCAATTTTGTCAATTTTCTACTGCTCTGGTTGATACTGTGGTTGGCCATACTACTGTTGCTTAGAATGTTGCTTTTGCACCTGGGATGGATCCTATTGGAAGTTGTTAGGGTCCTTCCAAGAAAATTTTGGGTCTTTCCTCCAAGAATAATCATTATTCCTGTATTGCCCCTGATGCACATACTTGCACTCTTCTTCTTCCTCAGCAGGAACTCTATCCGTAGCACAGTTTCTTAGCAATGAGATCTAACTTCTCGTTCAATGTAGATATCACCTTATATTCACCGACACTCTTAATGGTTGGAGGTGGCTCTCTTTCTTCTCCCCATGATTGGTTTTTAGACATATTCTTGAGGATTTCATGTCAACGATCAAGCTTGTTGTTAAGGAAGAAACCTCCTTCTACACTGTCAAGAGTTGTTCTCTCCCCTTTGTGTAAGTCGTAATGGAAAATCTTGGCTTGCCCTAGTAGATCAATGCCATGATGAGGCACTTTTCTCAACATATTCTGAAATCTTTCCCATGCCTCTGAGTATGACTCATCTGCTTGCTATCTGAAGTTCTGAATCTTCTTCACTAAATCATTCATCTTTTGTAGAGGGAAGTAGCGCTCAAAGAAAACATCTATCATATGGTCCCATGTTTCAATGATTTCATCATCCAAATTGTTGAACCATGATTTTGCACTATCTACCGGTGATGATGTGAACAACTTAAGGTATATTGTAGTCATGAGACCCTGTCTATCTTGACCATGTCACAGTGTTGGTATGTATGCCCTGAACGCCAATCATGGGATGATTGGTGGGATACATTAAGATTAATTTGATGAACATCAAAGGCAAGCTTCCAATTCTTTCTGGTTCAGTCATATGAGATAATGATAGAACAGATTGAATGTCTAGAGAATGACAGTACTGAATGACGTATGCTTTCAGGTTAAGAACCTGGACGATGAGATCATAAGGATGCTAAGAGTTTGTACATTCTTATTATGTCCCTAGTCGGATGTCATTATGGAAGGAAAATAGACAACAATGACACACAAGACTAGATTGTGGTGTTGGTTGATGACATAATCTCATTAGTCATGATATGGAGATATCAAACCAAACACATAGGTACTTGTTAGAGAACAAGCGTACCGGACAGACCCAACGTGAGTTTGACACATGGAACCATGAAATGATAGTCACAGTCAGTTATCACAGTGATGGTGGTGAGTGTGATTCTTTGACCTAAAATCACTACACTCAACACATGTCGTTGGGTACACTTTGACATCATCAAACACAGTCCTGAAACATGTATTGTTATAAAGGTGATGATTAGGTGGCTTTGACACATGGGCCTTTTGAGAGGTGAGTGATAGATATGGGATTTGTCCCTCTTGAGGGAGTTTGATATCCATGGTCACTTGATGAGTAGGATTGAGATAGGCGTGCACGCATGTGTGAATCAGTATGTGATATTGATGTCATACATCTCTCCTTCAATCTACTCTGAGATCAAGAAAGTGAATGAATGTTGATAGGATGGCTGTTCCATGCCTTGATTCATTCGAGATATCAGTGACAAAGGAATTATACATTCACTGTAACACCATACCAAGATTGTAGGATTGAAAGTTGTTCTCCAACTTTCCTTTTCACTTGGGTCGCACTGATGTGTGACTAGGCACCGCTCTTTGGTTGTGAAGTCATAAGTGTTATGGACTTTCACTGCCAACATGAAATGGACCTGCAGGGTCACACACATAGGATTTAACCTGGAAGAGGAGTTTATCCACAAATGATGATTAGATTGATTAGTAAAGGAGTTTAGTAGTTCAATTAAACACTCAATCAATTGATAGCTCAGTATCATAGTGTTCAAGGTGTTGGACCAATTGATTAGAGTATCAGATTGATTGAAACTAGAATTGACTAATTTGCACAAGTTTGCTGCCCCAACCGATCGGCTCATGAGATGAATCGATCGGCTCAGGTTGGTGAACCGGTCGGCTCAAGTTGTGAGTCGATCGACTCATGTGTCATGAAACGATCAACTCAATTGTTGAACCGGTCGATTCATGTGACCAACCGAGGTTGTTTGGAAAGTCAAAAGACTATTTTGCAAATACAATTTGTTTCACTTGTACAAATTCGATTTGGACAAGGATTAATATTTGATTAGTTGGAAATGAATATGAATGTCAATTTGAGTTGGATTAGGACCACGAAATGATCGACTCAGTACGTGAACCGATCAGCTCAGAGCCCCATACGACCGGTTCAGGTCCCAAATGATCAACTCATGGCTCGAAACGATCGTTTTAGGGTGTGAACCGATTGGTTCAGCTGGCACAGATTGGTTGTTTTGTGGAAAATCTCAAATCCTTCTACTCCTTTAATCCTGCATTGCCCGGGGTAGAGAACCCTATCCCATGACCCTCCTATATATGTAGGGGTAGTGGGGGCTTCTCAGAATAACAACTCAGAACACCAGTTGCTCTGCAAAGTTGTCATTCTCTCTGGTTGTGGTAACCGAGAGAGCCCGAGCAAGTGCTACCCAATAAGGGAGGCACAAAAAGGGAAAGACAACTGCAGAAAAGTGACTGGTTGCAGGAGAGTGTGTCAACGACTAGTACGCTGATAGGCTGGTGCGACTCCTTCCGATTCCTTGTGGGACAAGGAGATCAAAGTTCCAGGTTGTCTGTGTGGACTACTTCAGAGGCAGGAGACTTCTGTCGCTCGGAGGACAACTATCAATCTTGACAGTCCGGGTGAGACCAGGAGATGCATAGAAACCATCCAAGACCGGAGGTGAAGACCGCACAAGCCGCAAGGTAACGTCGCCGAGCAAGCCTCGGGACAAGGTATGACTCTACAAACCATCCTTCCTACTGTATGGACGTTGACGTGATTCCTTTATTCTGGGTTTGGGAGAAGATTTTTTTTTGTTTCTGCTGCCTTCTCTGTCTCCCCTAAAACCCAACAGTGGTATTAGAGCCACGTCAACTTCTCTATACTTTAGGATTATCGATGTGATTGATTTTGGGTTGTCACCTTTATTTATTGCATACGATGCGAATAAAATTAGCTTTATGCATGTCCAATCCTAAATCCACAAAATCCCAATATACATATATGATATGTAATATGAATGCACTCGATACGCATTGCCCTTAACTGAGTTTAATGGTGGATGTACAACGTGGTTATGGCCAATAAACCCTATGTATGTGTGCTTGGTTGAATGTGGTTGCTTGCATCTTGGTCTGCACACCGATTCCCTATCTCCTATTCTTTATGTAACTCGAGATAACTTGAGACTTCTTTCCTACCTTTTCTCCCCCCCGAATGTAACTCGGGGTTTTCCTTTTCAAATGTAAAATATGATAGATCTTTTATTTCCTATTATGTCAAAGAACGGAGGATATCCTGACGACGACTGAGACGATCAGTTCAAGGAGTGAACGGATCGGTTGGCGATCTAGACGAATGATTCGAGGAGCGAGATGATCAGGTGGAGACCATGAGGAGATGCATGATGACCAGGCGAACCGATCGGTTGGAGGTGCCAAACGATCGTCTGGTGGCACCCAGACGACCGACCAGGGTGAGCAGGTCATTCATGTGATGAGTTGATCAACTCAGACGGCTATAGCACTTCATCATGGACATGTTGCATGTGATGTAGACCAAGATGACCATGATTCCTCTTGGATCAAGGAATCACATTACGATGGCCATAATCATCGCTTTTATCATTTCACTTGTTTTCTGTGGGATATAGCATGTATATGATACATACTATAGATTGTGGTGATTGGATATGTATATGTACCTATAAAACCAAATCCCTCATCTAAATATTAAGTCTTTTATGCCTTCCATTAGAAGCACACATGAAAATCTTGATCGACCAAGCATAGGTTACACCAAAGCATGGTCCGCTGTCTATCTCGTGGAAGTGTGAAGGGTAAAAAATGTAGGTTCTGCCAAAGCAGGGTGCATGTTTACCGTGTCGGCTTTTGGGTTAGACTTAACTGGTGATTCTTAGAGAGTCTGAGCCCTGAGGCACAGAATGTTCATGGCAAGGTGTTGTGCATGCTCATTCATCAAGAGTTGCATATGTTGCAATTGGCATGATGGCCTACCTAAATAGTCAAGATTGTGGGCGATCAACCAAAGCTGACTCATGACTTGATGAAATATGGATCTTGACCCACTATAAGATTGTACACTGCAATCTTCCGAATTGATGGTGAGGGCTATCAATTTGAACAAAATAGTGGGAGCAATAATTAATTAAAGTCCTAATTATATCACCAATCTTTCAAATTAATCAAATAAGTCAAAATTGAGTTTTGGACTAAATTGCATATATTTCCTTTTTGTAGTACAAATGACAACAAACAACAATCACTTTTCATTGCGATTGGTCCTTGAAAAGGACAAGCTGAATGGGACTAACTTCCACGACTAGTTTAGGACATTGAGAATTGTTCTCACTCAAGAGCGAAAGCTCTATGTCTAGGATACTCCAATTCCAGTGGAGCCTGCTCCTACCGCACCGAAGGTAGAAAGGGATGCTTATAAGAAGAATTATGATGATTCCATTGATGTAAAGTGCTTGATGTTGTGCTCCATGAACCACGAGCTGCAGAGACAACATGAGAACATGGGTGTCATTGAGATGATTCAACATCTCAAGAACATGTATGAAGATCAAGCATGACAAGAGAGGTATGATGTCTCCAGGGCACTGTTCAAGTGTGTCATGATAGAAGGAGATCTGGTTGGTCGTCACACACTCAAAATGATTGGGTATGTGGAGAACCTGACAAGATTGGGATTTCCCCTAAGCCAAGAGTTGGCTACTGACGTGATACTGCAATCGTTGCCAGAATCCTACATTCAGTTTGTGATGAACTACAACATGAACAACTTTGACAAGCCGTTGACAGAGTTGTTGGGCATGTTAAGGACAACTGAGACACAGATGAAGAAGGACAATCCTAAGTCTGTGATGATGATCAACAACAAGAAAGGCAAGTCCTAGTGCAAGGGAAAGGGCAAGGCTAAGAAAGGTTCTGATGCTAGCCAGTAGCCCAAGTCATCTTCAACTCTCAAGACCAAGGGAGGCGTGACCAAGAGAGGCAATTGCCACCATTGTCAAAAGCCAGGACATTGGAAAAGGAATTGTCCACTCTATCTGGAAGAACTAAAGAAGAAGGAGGCAACATACGTCTCCACCTGAAGGTGTCATGAAATAAACTTGTAACATTTTTGAGGTATATGATACCAAGATATAAAATGTAAAGCACTCAATTAATGGGGCAAGTGTTGCCGCCATAGATAGGAGTTCTTTATTTTATTTTCAGCTTTAAAGGCATGTAATAGAGTTATGAACTACTATTTTCCAATGGATAGAAACACCTTAATTTTTGCATATTGTATGACAATGATGGAAATTAATAAAGTTGATGTTTCGATCTTTATGGCAATGCCTTGTTTATCTTGTGGTACTTGGTATGCATAAGATAAAATGATACCTGAAAGTTATTGATAACTCAAATAATAAATTTAGGATAAATCATGAGAAATTCATTTCTAGTTTCCATATGATGGATAAATCTAGACTCTTTTGGTTAGAGAACTAGTAAGAGACATGAATCTCTTAGACATGATTAATCAATATTCACTAGTAGTAGTGGGAGAATGATTATCCTATTAGGTATAATACATGTGATGTATTTACATACCTATTGGACTTAATGCTAGTACTTCAAATGAATATCTTGAAGTGTTCAAGAATATCATAGATGAAATACGAATTTGGTAAAGTGTTAATTCTTGATGAGATCAATGAATGAAATACTTGAACCAAATGTTTGAGATCCTTATGAGTGATTATGATAGTGTATCATAGTAAGCTCATGATTAAGGCTTGGTGATGTCTAAATCAAGAAGGAATCATACTCTAAGGATTTAGAGGATGATTATCAAATAACTAAGTTATTCTTAAATAAAGAATGCCCCACACTAATAAAGGACATTAAGAATCATAAGGAGTTGTGAGTTCTTATATCCTTGACAGATACACCTCGATTATCTATGTGATGAGTTGGTCATGTGATGATTCAACTATCTAGATGAATATGAGGAACTGGATTTTGAGTTATGGTTTGTGACCATTACATCCTAAATGACTTCCATGTGGAGCATAAGGCATGACCTTGATGGTAGAACCCATTGGGATGAAATCCATAAGTGCAAATGAGTCTTAAGCGTTAAGACACATGGATAACATTTTGAGAAGGATGATGCTTGTTGATTGCAACTTAATGACTAAGAGATTTGACACAAGGATACTAAAACCGCATTCCTATGAGGAATAAAACAAGGATGTGTACATGACACAACCTATAAGGTTTATGAATCCATTAAAGCAAATGAAGTCTATAAGTTACAATGGACTAATCAATGTGATTGATTGAGTACAAGAAACTCAGAGCTGGATGATATAGTCAAAGGGTTTGACTGATATGTCAAAGATAAATAGAGATCTGTGATTTAGTGGGAGCGTATTCACATTCCACATGTTGATGTGAAATGGAAATGTTCTAGAATGGAAATCCAAAGTGGAAACTATCTTTAGGGAAGATAGAGACGTTTCCTATGTGATAGGAATAGAGATCTATAGAGATAGTTCTCGAAGACCTGAAAAGAGAGAGCATACATTGGCAATCTATACTGAAAGGTTCAGTATACACAGATTCAGTGGGAGAAAACTTATCCATGTTACATGGAGTTAGTATCCAAAGGCCAAGTGTCCAATTCTTATGAAGAATTGAAACACTAACAATAGATATGGATCTATCATGTATGTAATCATCCCATCATCTTGCATGTATGGACATGGCAAGAACAAAACACATTTATCATCTTGTATGTAGGACATGACAATATGATATGCTCATCCTGATAACTCGTATGTGGGAGATGACGAGTGGATGTTTGTCAAATTCTAGTAAGGGTTACTGGAATACCATAAGAACTTGATAAGTACTTGGGAAGTACTAGTTCTATGGAAATAAGGAAGGGTTCACTGTAAAGAGTTACACTGATGCGAACTTCCGAAAAGGACAGAAAATTAATTGCAAAATTTATATAGGATATATAAAAGTGAATGTTTGTTGATAAATGGAAACATTCCAATAAAGTTGTTTTAAAAGGAAATGCTGAGTATCCATGTGTTAGAGAACAACAGTGGATACTATATGGGTCTAGGAGTTCATGGAGATGAACTTATAGTTATTCCGGTCATTGATGACAAGTTAGGAGTGCTTGGTCATGCAATGTGGCTAAAGGTTAGCAAAGGAATACTAGATTGCATATTACGACAACTCCATCTCATACATGTGACGTTCAATGAAGATATGAGAGACATGCAGTTAATACCAACTTTGACAAGGTGTTTCCATAACTCACTATGTTAGCACTAGAGCACAGTAACATGTGGTACATGTTTGAAGGTCACTAAGAATATGATTCAAGGGTGATTGGCTCACAGTGCAAGTGGGAGTCTGTTGGTATGTATGCCCTGAGAGCCCATCATGGGATGATTGGTGGGATACATTAAGATTGATTTGATAAACATCAAAGGCAAGCTTCCAATTCTTTCTGGTTCAGTCATATGAGATTATGATAGAACATATTGAATGTCTAGAGAATGACAGTACTCAATGACGTATGCTTTTAGGTTAAGGACCTGAATGATGAGATCATAAGGATGCTAAGAGTTTGTACATTCTTATTATGTCCCTAGTCGGATGTCATTATGGAAGGCAGATAGACAACAATGACACACAAGACTAGATTGTGGCGTTAGTTGATGACAGAATCTCATTAGTCATGATATGGAGATATCAAACCAAACACATAAGTACTTGTTAGAGAACAAGCGTACCAGATAGACCCAACGTGAGTTTGACACATGGAACCATGACATGGTAGTCACAGTCAGTTCTCACAGTGATGGTGGTGAGTGTGATTCTTCGACCTGAAATCACTACACTCAACACATGTCGTTGGGTACATTTTGACATCATCAAACGTAGTCCTGAAACATGGATTGTTATAAAGGTGATGATTAGGTGGCTTTGACACATGGGGATTTTGAGGGGTGAGTGATAGATATGGGATTTGTCCCTCCTGAGGGAGTTTGATATCCATGGCCACTTGATGAGTAGGATTGAGATAGGCGTGCACGCATGTGTGAATCAGTATGTGATATTGATGCCATACATATCTCCTTCAATCTACTCTGAGATCAAGAAAGTGAATGAATGTTGATAGGATGACTGTTCCATGCCTTGAGTTCATTCAGGATATCAGTAACAAAGGAATTATACATTCACTATAACACCATACACGGATTGTGGGATTGAAAGTTGTTCTCCAACTTTCCTTTTCACTTGGGTAGCACTGATGTGTGACTAGGAACCACTCTTTACTTGTGAAGTCATAAGTGTTATGGACTTTCATTGCCAACATGAAATGGACCTGTAGGGTCACACACATAGGATTTAACCTGGAAGAGGAGTTTATCCACAAATGATGTTTAGATTGATTAATAAAGGAGTTTAGTAGTTCAATTAAACACTCAATCAATTGATAGCTCAGTATCATAGTGTTCAAGGTGTTGGACCAATTGATTAGAGTATCAGATTGATTGAAACTGGAATTGACTCATTTGCACAAGTTTGCTGCCCCAACCGATCGGCTCATGAGATGAACCGATCGGCTCAGGTTGGTGAACCGGTTGGCTCAAGTTGTGAGTCGATCGACTCATGTGTCATGAAACGATCAACTCAATTGTTGAACCGGTCGATTCATGTGACCAACCGAGGTTGTTTGGAAAGTCAAAAGACTATTTTGCAAATACAATTTGTTTCACTTTTACAAATTCGATTTGGACAAGGATTAATATATGATTAGTTGGAAACAAATATGAAAGTCAATTTGAGTTGGATCAGGACCACGAGCCGATCGGCTCAGTACGTAAATCGACCGGATCAGAGCCCTTGATGATTGGCTCAGGTCCCAAATGATCGACTCATGGCCCGAAACGATCGTTTCAGGGTGTGAATCGATCGGTTCAGCTGGCACATATTGGTTGTTTTGTGGAAAATCTCAAATCCTTCTACTCCTACTTTAATCCCGCATTGCCTAGGGTAGAGAACCCTATCCCATGACCCTCCTATATATATAGGGGTAGTGAGGACTTCTCAGAATAACAACTCAGAACACCAGTTTCTCTACAAAGTTGTCATTCTCTCTGGTTGTGGTAACTGAGAGAGCCCGAGAAAGTGCTACCGGATAAGGGAGGCACAATAAGGGAAATACAACTGTAGAAAAGCGACTGGTTGTAGGAGAGTGTGTCGATGACTAGTACGCTGATAGGAGGGTGTGAATCCTTCCAATTCCTTGTGGGACAAGGAGATTGGAGTTATAGGTGGTTCATGTGGACTACTTCATAGGCGGGAGACTTCTGCCACTCGGAGGACAGCTATCAATCCTGACAGTCCCGGTGAGACCAGGAGCTGCACAGACACTTTCCAAGACTGAAGGTGAAGAGTACGCAAGCCGCGAGGTAAAGTCTCCGAGAAAGCCTCAGGACAAGGTATGCCTCTACAAACCATCCTTCCTACTGTATGGACGTTGACGCGATTCCTTTATTCTGGGTTTGGGAGAAGAAAGTTTTTTGTTTCTACTGCCTTCTCTGTCTCCCCTAAAACCCAACACACAGTTCTCTACAAAATTGCAGATGTGTTTCATTGGATCTTCAGAAGGATGGACATGAAATGCTTGAGATTTTACTAAGGCCACAAGTCCAGGATCTATTTTGTAGATTCCCACATTGATGGCTTACCTTTTGATGGGTCCTTTCTGAGCCATAGCTGACGAAGCCTTTATCCTTTCCCATATAGTAATTTCTTCCTCTCCCTCCATTTTGACTGTCTTTGGTTCTTCTAGCATAGTAGGTCTCTCAGGTAGAGGTGTCGGTGGAGGAGTTCAGTTAAACCTATCCACAGATCTGTCAGACTCCCTTTCTCCTTGTAATAGCTCTACTTGTCTAAAGCCTGGTGAGGATGGTTATCTGTATTCTATAGCTCTGGTACACACCATGCACTAGTTTCCCTGAAACAGAGGAAAGTAGGTATTAGCATAAGAAATATAAAATGTATCAAGAAAAATCCTAGGATTCAGCTCAAAGAACTTTTAGTAAAAAATACTAAAGTGAAAAAGAAAAAATTGGCCTAGATTCACCGACCACAACACTTGTAGTGCTGGATGTTGCTGCTTCCCTGGAAACGACGTCAAAAAGTTGACATGAGTTTACCATGCATAGCACGCAAGCAAACATATCGAAGTAATAAGGCCTTATGAGGCCTGAGTCAAACTCAGGTAAGCATTTCTCCAGTGAACTACTACTAACTGTGATCAAATCAGCTAAGCCGGTTGTAATCGGTTGAATTGGGTTGAAAAAAAAAACAAAAGTAGAAATAAAGCAAATTAAATGTGGAATTAATCAGAGATGATGCAAATTCATCAGGATAGTGGTTTCACCATGGACAACACTAATAATCGATCTCACACACACTAACACCTACTATCTCAATCCTTAGATAAGGAGCCTGTAGCTAGAATTACCTGCTTCTGTAGTGTAATTTACTACCTAATCTAATGCCAATCCCACTTCTGCAGTTATTGGTTGATTATCTAGACACTTTATGATTACTCTCTAGGTTTCTCCTCCTGTTTACACTCCACTTTTCCCAAAGGGCACATTAGATGGGTAAATCTACGCTCTCCGACCCTTAATCTCTCTCCCGAGATAACTAAGAATCTATCATTCTTCTCATGGTGATCAAGTACAAGTAGAACATGAAGCTTTCATAGATTTATATCCAATAAAGAGATAAAATTGATATTAATGCATGGAAATTAATCACAATATATATCTAGGCTACTGTCGAATCCTAAGGAATAAAAGCTTTCAACTTTTCTTGGCTTGGTTTTCATTGACAAATACATGGGAGAAAGGAAGAAAAATGTGGGAAACATGAAGAAAATAAAAGAAACCCCTGAATCTTTGCCTGTCTGGAAGATCCCCACTATTGTGCGATCGTTCTACTATCTTCCAACTACATAATCATCCTCCAAAGGTGCCCGGATCTCCTCAGTCATAGCCTTCAGTCATTTTTTCTTCTTTTCTCTCTTTCCAATCGTCGTGCGATGAAAAATGGCTCTCCCTTCTTATGGACGTAGTCCCCCTAAGTCATAGGAGACACTTAGGGTACCGATTAACATCAACCATTGGATTAGAGATAGATCTGCGGCTGGCCTAATCGGGCAGACTCGGTAGTACCTGTAAGGACCCTAACCTAGGTTTTGGGCTAACCCTCTTTGCTTTTCTTACACAAGGTGCTTGGAACCTTAATCCAATCTTCTAAGATGTTTTGGTATCATTTGACAAGCTCATGTTTCCAGTTTGGTCCCGTTCGGATGCTGTTTGAGCAATGTTTGGTTGTTTTGGACCAAAGTGCAATTTACCCAAAGTAAGGGGTTATATTGCAATATGTCACATGTAGAGCATGCCTTTAGTTCTCTTTCATCATTAGAAAGATAATGATGCTGCATTACACCTTGTGGAGGACCTATGCTTCAAGTTTGAGCTTGGTTGGTTGACGTTTATGCTTTATGTGCTAGTTTTGGTGTAAATTGCAAATTACCCAAAGTGGAGGGTCAATATGCAATTTATCAGATCTAGAGTCACCTCCCTTCTGTTTGGAATCATATATAATGTGGATGGAAGTTGGGGTGCCTTGTTTGGTTGATAGACGAGGAGTGACATCTCTATATGGTCTTTATATCACATATGTGTCACATAGGCAACCTTGTCCTTTAGTGTATCGGCTAAGGCTTGAAGGTGTGTCTCCCAATAGGGGTGTATCGGCCATGGAAGCTATCCAACTACATGATACACACCCTAGAGTATATCACCAGGCCATGCATGAGCTTCTAGGGTGGCAACAAGTGGCGTTATGAGCTAGAGCAAGTGACACCTTGGTTTATGTGGTTATGACACCTCTCCCTTGCTACCTCTCTCTTCCTTGGTGTATATAACTCCCTCCCTCCTTGACCAAGTGATCCCTTTCGTCCACCTTCTTTCCCCTTCTTGTTTGGGATGAGCATGGGAGCTTGGGAGCTAAAGGAAGACTCCCATGGAGCTTAAGAGGGTGAGCTCCTTGGCCATGGAAACTCCTTGTTCAAGATCTTACCTTGGTGAGTCATGCTTCTTGCTAGCCTTTCCTTATGATTTCTCCTTCATCACCTCCCTACCCTCTCACCCATGGATGGGCTCCTGATATGATGAGTAGGTTTGGCCGTGGTTATCTTCCCTCTTTCTTCTTCTTGAAGCTATATATAACCATGGTACCTTCTTCTTCTTCTTCCTTTGTTTTCTTGAGGTGTTGATGTTGGAGCCGAAGGCAAGCTTTGAGCTTCGGATGGATGGCTCTCATGGAGGGGAACGTTTGCTTGGTACTTTGTTCATGGAGCTTTGTGCCTTTCATGGAAATCCTCTTAAGGCAGGTTACATAACTCTCAACCATCTCTATTATGTATACTCTCCATATGCACATATATTGATCTTGTTCCTTAATTTGGTATCTATCTTTTATGATGTTTATGCATGTGGAGCTTGAGATCTGTTTTGATAGAGATGGCTACGTTTTACCACTGTCCATATGTTGTTCTTGTACTTAATTCTTTGAATGGCTAGAGGTTGAAGATGACTTTCACGACATGAGTCTTTGGTCGATACAACTAAGTTGCACGATATGGGTCTTTACCCGATACAGTACCTTGTTCTATAGCCTATGCTTTGGTTGATGGTTAAGGCAACACCCCTTTCTCTCCTTTGGACTTGAAAGGTGAGCCTATGACCTAGACATATGGACGATATGATGAGTTGGTAATAGTTGTACCTTGTTGCCCGATACACCATGTAGAGAGGATGTCTGATACACTCCCTTGTCTTGAGATGATCTTGGCCGTTATGTGGTGCTAGCTTAATGCCCGACATGGCCTTGGCTGATAGACTTTGATAGCTTGGTGCCCGACACAAGCTTTGGATGACACCACCTTGTCTTAAGTGAGCTTGGCCGATATGAGGGGATGGACGACATAACATGATGTCCGATATGCTAACCCTAGATGCTAGCCGTTATTCTGCTTCATGGCTATGCACGACATGGTTCTTGGTGCCCTGGCCGATAGAAATGGTCCATGGATGATACAAAGATGACTGTGTAGTAGGGGCACCTTGGGTGACACCCCTTTGACTGATAGGGTTGCTGTGGTGGTTAGTCGATAGCCATGCTGGTAGTACACCTTAGTGAGTATCTTAGTGGTGATGTTCCTTTGACTGATATGCTTAGTTGGGCTTGGCCGTTACCCTTTGTGGAGTTTGGGGCTTGGGCGTTACACCTTGACATGTGCTCTGCACGAAACACCATGTGATAGGTCTTGGCGATATGAAGTGGTCTGTGGTGCCCGAGATGATGGTGGTTTAGAGAACCTTAGTAGTGTTGGCCGATATGTTGTTTAAGTAGCCAGCACGTCCATGCCCAATATGGTATCTTGGATGACATAGGTGCCCTGGCCGATATGGATGACCCTTGAATGACATGGATATGTTTGCACAATAGAGGCGCCTTGGGCGTTGTGCTTTGGCCGTTATGGTCAAGGTTGAGGGATAGCCGATAGAGGAACCCTAACCCTAACCCTGATCCTTGTGCATGATAAGCCCTTGGGCCGATAACATCTGCTGATGCACGATACACCTTTCCCGACACCATGTAAACTGGTGGGTTCTAGTTGCATGATAGGTGAAGTGATTGGTTGACCAATATGGTGGTGAGCTTGCTTAGGGTTGGGAAACCCTATCCCATGCATCCTTTGGTGAGAGTATGACCATACCCGATATACCTTTTGGTGAGCGATGGCGCTGCCCGCCAGACCTTTGGTGAGGGTTGCGGGAGCCTTGGTGAGGGTTCTGATGACCCGAAATGCATATAGCTAGTATATGTGGTCACATCTCTGTTAATAACAATGATACATGTGATATGGTTTAATCACCTTGAACCCTGCACCTATGATAATAATGAAATAATATGATAGGTTGTGAACCCGGTATGTTGACATGATGTTACTACACATGATAATGTGGCGCATGTATATGACCACAGATATGGGCCATGATGTGTGCTCATGTTTAATAATAAAAGTATGATGACCCAAGATGAAGTGGATTGTGGACCTTTGTGCAGTGGTTATTTATGGGTATCAATAGATGAACCTTTGATAAGGTTGGATGGTGGGTCATGGTGTATGATCCTTAAGATAATCCTTAGGGATGATGTGCTTAATAGTTGAAGATGCGGGATATGGTGAGATATCCCTGAATTGATAGGTGTGGTCTATTGATGAATACACCAGTCATGACATTAATCTACATATGTTCATAATGATGAAAGAATATACCAATGTATAAACCTTAATCGTGATTATATGATAATCAAATATATGCTCATAAGATATGGGGCATGATGGGTGATGATAATGTAATTGCATTGCTTGCATTTACAACCTAGAATCTCATGTGTGAATGAACATGGATGATGTTCCAACTCTGTACACCTGAATTCCTGATAGCATGATGATCCCAACATGTTCTATGCTTGGTAATCCAATTATCTCTTTTTATGCAAGCTAACTATGCAGGTATATTGAATTCATAGCCAGGTAAGAGCTATGGTGATTATATGATTATGTGCTTTATGTAGCACTTGATGAATGTGCAATGACTGAATAATAATGATGATAACTCTATTGAAAAGATAATATGTAACAACAAGTATAATGTGAAAGGTCTGAGGACCTGATAAAGGCTGAGTGCCTAATTGAGGTGTTATCCTCTGATGTTGAGATAAGGGATTGCTATCCCATGGTGATGATGTAAGCCTTGAGAGGCAGTGGCATTATGTGATGAGGGATTGAGATCCCATGGAAATATGATGATCCTTGAGATGGATCTAGATGATTGGCAAGAGGCCAAGTGGTAACATGTAATGTTGGATCCTTGTGATGGATCAGGATGATGTTGATGAAAGTAAAAGCATGATATTGAGTTTCATGTTGTTTATTCTTATTATAGTTTGCATGTTATACAACTTGGCTGAATCTTGCAATCCACTTAGAATATGTTAACTAAATTATAGATGAACCTTCATGTAGTTTGCCCTGGCCATAGATCCATCATCGTCAGTAGTTGGTGATGGTGAAATGGGTTCTCCTGTGGGTTAACCTGGAGTGCATATTGTTGAATATGTGAGGTTTCTCCTAGCCTAAAATAGAGAGGATTCGAGTGCAGCCGCGGTTGCAGACTCGGGATAGATAGAGCATGGTGAACAGGCCCATGGCTCAGTGTGATAGAGCATGAATGCATTCATGGCTCAAGGAACACGGTGAACTAGCCCGTGGCTCAGATATACTAGCACCGAGACCTGTACCAAGGCGGGCTAGAGTTATGGGTAGCTTGCGGAGCTGACCCTGTGGCTGAAGCCACTTAAGCATGAGATTGTGGTCCTACTTTGGTTCTCGTGCACTGACCATGAGGTGGTGAGGTTGTGGATTCCGGCTCTTCCATTGACCTTGTATGGCACCAGCTCTGGGTTTCGCAGCCGTCGGTTGGATTTGAGCGGTACGACTCACTTCCTCAGATGATAATAATTTGTAAGCAAGCCGTATAGTATCTTTTCTTAGGGCAAATACGAAACATTAGTTGAGGCCTTGTTTGTATAGTTGCTCTGGTTATAAACTTGTAGTTTATCATACATTCCTTATATCATGTGATAAGATCATATAAAGTTTATCTTGTCAATCATGTTCCATACAAAATGCCTGGTTATATGCCTCCTAATGTTTTGGTAAGATTGTAATAAAGTTAGCTCTGCTCAGTATGCTGCTCCTATGATCTACTTATACTAGTTATCGGTACTCATAATAAAGCTGGTAGAGGGTTATGTTTCTCGCCGGGATTGTGTGTCTCACCCCGCTAGTTAATAACCTTTTTTAGGTGGACGTGCCTGGCGAGATGAAGATCATGTGGTTACAGATGAGATACAGAGGTATCATACCCGGTGGGCTAGACAGTATCTAGCAGTAGAATCCTATGTGTCGTCCCTGTACACTCAGGTCTTCGGGAGAGCTTTTCGATGTTTTTTGTACAATAATCCATGTACGGTTTTCTATATGTATCCTGATGTAAAGCATCATGGCAAATAGTTATTTCATGTAACGAGATGATGGGAAATTATGTTGTAGCACCTTGGAAATATGCTATGAAATGAAAAATGCTGGCTTAGATATTATATGTTTCACCTTGTGGTGCTTGTTGTAAATTGGTTTTAATTTCCCGTGATTTTTGGTAATTCCGCTGGTTTGCATGTAATTGTGTTTTGCTATGGATGAGGTGTTACAGTACCGACTAGGTGAGTCGGTGGTACTGAGTCACTTAGCTTTGGTCTTGCAATCCAGATCTCATCGGTACTATTGAATTTGCTCAATAGACTGAGTTTTGTGGTCTTCAAGCTTCCTTTCATGATGTCAACTCAGTAGCACCGAGTTTTCTCAATTCATTGTTGGGCTCGCTGATGCTGACACAATGGCACCAACTCCAGTTGTCGGTAGCACTGACTCTGGGTAATTTTTGTGATAGGTCTCTGATGTAAAGTCGGTACCACCAACTTTTGCTAGATCGGTAGCACCTACTTTGTGGCTCTCATTTGTACCTGAAAACACACAAAATCATAATAAGCAATGGGGATGCATAAAATATTATATAAAATAGTAAAAATCATATAATTTGATGTATTTAATAGAAACATGCCGTCTAAATCATTTCATGTATAATAAATCAAATAAATGACTAATCTACACATGAAATCAAGGAAAAAATGTGCCTCAAATAATGACTAAAAACACACGCATCAAGTAGTGCCTAGTCACACATCATTGCTACCCAAATAATCAGGAAAGTTGGACAACAAATTCAACCTATGATCTATGTGAGGTTTTACAGTGATTGTTTAATTCCTTTGTCTTTGATATCCAAAATTAACTCAAGGCATGGAATCATCATCCTCTCAATGTTCAATCCATGTTCCTTGATCTAGAGCAGAATGTCTGCGATAAATGTTGCCTCAATATCATATGTTGATTCACATGTGCATGCACATGCTTTTCTCATTATCACTTATCAAGTGGCCTTGGATATCAAACTCCAATAGGAGGGAAAAATCCCATCTACATCACTCACATTCATCCCCCTGTATCACAACATATCTGATCATCACCTTTATGGCAAACTATATTTAGTTTCACATTGGATGATGTTGAAAACATACCAAACGACATGTGATGAGTGTAGTGACTTCAATTCTAAGAATCACAATCACCACCTTCACTATGAGAGATGACTATGACCACTAATCATGGTTTTTATGTGTCACTCTCAAGGTGGATTTGTCTGATAGTATCTATGTGCTTGGTTTGATATCACATATATCATGACTGATGAGATTCTGTCATCAACCAACACACATTCTAGTCTTAGTGTTACTGATGTCTATCTACCTTCCAC